>JANXHW010000004.1:56435833-57696666 GCA_026170595.1 Plestiodon gilberti rubricaudatus | reverse complement strand
CACCGATATTAGAAGCTGCTTCTAAATATTCAGTTTCCTCCCTTTTCTCAGAACCACTAGCATCACAGTGTGAATCTTTAGAACTGTTTTTCTCCCGTGTTCTTTCCAAATGCTGTGTCTCTTCTAGATACTTGTTATACAAATTGCTTTGGGAGAAATCTCCTGCATGAGTAACTTCATGGTCCTGCTTGTATGAAAACTTTTGCCAGTCTGTGGTAGTTTCTTCACGCTTAGCAAAGCTTTCAGGCTCACTGTCATTCCCAGCTTCATCAGTTCTTCTGAGATATTTCTCTATATCAAAAGCACCATTTTCTACATTGCTGGTTAACAGCTGATTCACAAATGTTTCTGTTAACTTGCCAACTTCAGGAATATCAGTTCTCTCTCTACATTTATTTGAGAGTGTCATTATCATATCAGCTAACTGTAAAGGTTCAGCACTAACAGAAGCATTTGCAATAGCAGATGCAATTGTGCTTATACTCAGCACAGAAGTCTTTAGTTCAGAGAGCTTGCTTTCAACTTTTCTTTCTGCTAGTTCCTCCTAAATATAGAAAACAAAAGATTAAAAATTAAACATCCTGTGACAACACTGAACTCAGCTTTGCAAAAATGTACTCTGACAATTAGGCCCAAAAAGAGTTATCAAACTCTTATGAGTGTGCAAGAGTTACTGAGGTGGGACAGTATGCACTACTTAATATTGCATTCTGAAAGGAAAGTTGCATATCATTCTAACTCACACTCAACAACTTTACCTTAGACACATGGAATGCTTACATAACGTTTTTATAAATAAGATACCTGTATTGTGCTGTTGGCATCCATGGTCCTTTCTATACTTTGTTTTCCGATTTGTGCATCCATTTCACCAAGCATTGAAGTAGAAGATGTTGTGTGCAACTGCTCTGTAATTCTCCCTTCCAAGTCCCCTAAAGACAAACAACTGAGATCACTGCGTTCAGTAAAATATATGCCAACAGCAGGAGGAAAGGGATGACTTTATGTTAGTGATGGCTGACTAATAATGACCAATATATTTTATATAGGTGGTTTCAAATCCAACCTCACATAGGATATATGTATAATCACCATACAAATCTGAATAAATGCATTTTTTGGGTTAATAAAAATCCTAAGTAAAAAGTACCTCAGCACAAAAGTGCCAACTTCATAGCAGCCTGAGTTAAGAGTGGATTTTTATGGACAAGTACAGTACACCTGTACTTTCACTTCATTTATCACTATCATGGAGGTTGTCTATTTAATTCTCCTTATTTTCTATGTAATATCTGGAAAGGGGGATGCTGAAATAGACTGAGTAAGTTGGGTAGTGGAAGAGTTCTGTGTAATGTGCAGGTAATGTTAATGACTAAGTGATACGAGTAATCAATGCCCTTCGGAGAATAATGAGATGTTTGGAAGGAGTTAAGTTGAATCCTACCCGATGGCATTTAATAGGTGTCCTTAATCAACAGGTGTCCTTAATTAACATTATGCTGAGTTACCTTGGGGATGTACTGGCCATGTCAAGGTATTTAAGTAAGAGGAAGTTTTTGCATTTCGGTATTCAGCCAGGAGCTATGTTATTCATTGGAGTACCAATAAGCATGCAACTTTAGGTATTTAGATGTTTATCTGCTGCCTGTCATTACATAACCTTTTCTGAAAGCTGTCTTGTAATTGCCTTCTTTGAAGGTAGAGGAACTTCTGTACGGTATTACTTTACTCTGTTATTTTAATAATAAACGCCTTTAAGTTTATGAACTGTGTTGGTTGATTCTGTGACGTGGGAGAGAATGGCCTCAAAGAACCTGAAAGTATTGAAAAGTCTCTTGGTCCTGGGGAATGGTTTACGTGGGGAAATTACTCTGGAGCTATCTGTTTGGCAACCCCAAGCTGTAAGCAGTGGTTAGGGGCTGATCAAAGATAGCTGGAGGGAGGAGGAAGCAAATGAGCTTGTGGTAGATAGCAAGTCAACCATGAATTTGTGAGTGAACAGTTAAATTTGGCCCCAAGGTCAGATTTTACCAGAATTCCCAAATGTCAGTGTGTTCCATATGTTTAAGGGACCCCCAGTAGCAATGTATGGTTGCAAGAGTTGGACCATAAGGAAGGCTGAGCGCCAAAGAATAGATGCTTTCGAACTGTGGTACTGGAGAAGACTCCCGAGAGTCCCTTGGACTGCTAGGAGATCAAATCAGTCAATCCTAAATGAAATCAACCCTGACTGTTCCCTGGAAGGACAGGTACTGAGGCTGAAGCTCAAATATTTTGGCCACCTAATGCGAAGAGAGGACTCTCTGGAGAAGACTCTGATGCTGGGAAAGATTGAAGGCAAAAGGAGAAGGGGAAGGCAAAGGATGAGATGGTTAGACAGCATCACCGATGCAACGAACATGAAAATGAGCAAACTCAGGAAGGACAGGAAGGCCTGGCGGGATATGGTTCATGGGATCACAAAGGGTCGGATACGACTTAACAACTACAAAAGCTTTGCCATTCTTTTGCAGCTCAGACTAAGATCACCAGTTTCCCTCACCCACTACAGATTGAGTATACCTTATCTGGACTGCTTGGGATGGGAAGTTGTCTGGATTTCAAATTTATCTGGATTTCAGAATATTTGCATAAATATAATGAGATCTTGGGGATGGGGCCAAGTCTAAATACAAAATTCATTTATGTTTCATATACACCATATATACATATAGCCTGAAGATAATTTTATACAATATTTTTAAATTTTTTGTGCTCTAGCATGCTTTACGCTATGCCAGCCAGGTGCTAGAAAGTTGGTGTTGTTTTTTTAAGTCATAGCCCCCAAAACATCTCAATTTTGGAATGTTGTATTTCGGATGTCCAGGTAAGGGGAATCAACCTGTACTTAACGAAATCAACTCCACGCCACCATGTTTTGTCCCCACAGCCTCCAAACTCAAAGCTTAATTAAGACAATGGAATTAAACTATGATCAGAGAGAACTTGACCATATTCCCGTGGCATGGAAAAGAGCCCCAATCCAATAGAAATGTTTTTAAACACACTATTTCCAAGTTCTTTCCCAGCCTGCCTTAGGCGATCAACAACCCATCTGAGTGTTGAACAGCAGCTATTTTTACACACAATGTGTCTGGGAACCCACATTTCAAGCATGCTTCAATCAGAGTTAGAATTACCTCGAAGGGTGTCAGAATGTTGGTCTGAGTTTGTCCTAGATACATCAGATTGCATTAACAGAGGTACAGGTAGTCTCCTCTCCGGAGAAGTAATATGATACCCAAAAGATGGCTGTAAGAGGACACAATGTTAGTGCCAAGTTCAGTATTTAGGAGCAATGTAGAGCCCAAATTTAGTATACGCCAACATTAGTCTTCATAGTTTCTGCAAGCAAGGTCCATTCTAATCTATTAAAGTAGCAGTTCCACAGAAGCGTACGGATATAATGAAGCTTCCATATATTGTAAAATATTTCAAAACTTTAAGATTTCCAAAGAATACTCCACAGCAAAATAAAGTTACAAGTTCCATATAAAAGAAGTTCATTTTCAGAGGCGAAACAAAGCAAAAGTTTTTGCTTGCCAGCTGTCTGGATCTATCAGTAGAGAGAATTCCACAACATGGAAACCACTACAGAGGAGGAACTGCTCCTTGTGGAGGCTAACTTAGCAGCTTCCTCATAGGAAAGAATTAAGAGCAGGGCTCCATCAGAAAATCTTAAGTTTCAGCAGAGTACTCCAATGAGGCCCTGCCAAGAGTGCAGCCTTGTACCATGTCAGTGCTGGCTTCTGGAGACCATCTGCCTGGTAGTTACTCTTCAGAGTTCCAAGAAAAAATATTTGCCAGCCCTGCTACTAGAGATATCAGAAATTGGGATTTTAGGTATGCAGAATCTGATCAATTATTGAGCTATGGATCCTCCAAATAAGCCTGCTCTGTTTTATCCGTTGTCATTAAAGTCACTCTAGAGTCAAAGCCACCAACCACCTAGTCCAAAGCAGGTATTCTTATTTACTGGTAAAAAGATAGATTAGTCAGCTTCATAGTTTTACATACCCGTTTTACATCACCACCACCTCCAAGACACCCAAGAGCCTCTGATCTCTGACCAAAAAACTCTCCCAGAGAGAGGCGTAAATAACTAGCATCTTTGATGAAGTCTTCTGTTTGGGAAGCTTTTAGAGCATTATAGTTACTGGCAGATTTCCATGACATATCGCCTAATCCAGAGGCATTCTGTGGATCTATTTTCTCTTCCTACAATTGTAACATACAAAAGACTGTCAAGAAGCATACTTCGCTATAGACATAAACATTCTCAAGTCTTCTTTACAATGTTACCTACCTGCATAAACTTGTGCTCTCTCTCAAACTCTTCTTGATCTTGAGCAATCATAGCAATTGCTTCCGCTTTGCAAAAGAAAAGACACAAAGATGACTTCCTTGAAGCAACTGTTTAAAAAGTTCTCCCCCCCCCCCGGGCACAAAGCAAGTGAGCTCTTGACAGTCTGTGCGATGAACACCTCTCCCATTTTCTTATTTTTATTTCCTTGTTATACTATATTATGGACTCTGATACCAAGCAACATTTCATATGCCAACATCAAAGAATGTCAGTATGCAAGGTGAACTGTTTTTCCAGAACCTCTATGCACAAAATGGACAGAACTCTGGCATACAGGCCATGGTTCTCTAAGAACTCTGGGTCAAGCCTCAAACTTCTGCCTGGCTATGCGATCTCTCTCCCTTCCCCCCCCCCACTTGCAGACACACATCCTGGAAGGAGATAATCCCATTTTGTGTCTCCAGTTGAATGCAACTTTGTAATTCATTTTCACTCATTTCCTGTCTGTATTTACCGATTGTATTTGTCCTCTTGAATGCAATTCTAGTAACCTTTGTATCTCGTAGCAAAACACCTACATTTTATTGTACTGTACCTGCATTTTGCATTAACCTATACAAGCCTCATTTAAAACCAGACATCCCCCTGGCACCAGTGTTTTGTGACCATTGTACATTTGCATTTCAGCCGACACTGCTAACGCTTTGAGGTTTACCTAAATCCTGCCCAATTAGGAAAAAATCCCCTTTCCATTCACATTCCAAGTTACCCATTGACACATTAAAACAAAGCACTACAAGCTACACATTTATACCTGATATTTAGCCTGCATGCAGCAGAAACTCCCAAAAAAAATCCTTAAAAAGGAAAGGATTTCAACCAGCAAGTTGCCACTCTACTCTGGTGCAACACCTCTGTGTGTTGTATCAAGACAGGGTTTCTACAACACTGCTCACAGGCTTTGCAAGGCAATCGTCTACAGGACAGGTAGCTATTACCGCACTTGATATTTTCTTTCTCCCCCCCCCCCTTTCCCTGTTCTCTAGTTGCTAGAAGCTTTTATCAGAAACACTCTAATATGAAGAGCTTTTAACAAGAGCTGAAAAGAGGACCAAAACCCCACAAGATACATAAAGGAAGCATGGCTTGTCTTGGGGCAAGCATGGCTTGTCTTGGGGCAAGCTTTCTATCTTTGAGCTATCATGCACAAATCTAGACAAATCAGCAAAGGGCCTAAAGAACAAAATGTGAACACAGTATATAGGCTGGATCCAAGGGTAAATGCCAAAGTAGAATACTCGTAAACAAACTAGAAGATATTGTGAGACTGAGAAGTCTTGGATGCTAAGCCATACTCTGTATCTTCCATTACTTATCTTGAAGTAACAAATATGCATGATGATACAAGAGTAATGTGCCAGAGGAATAAAATGTGATTCACAGTATAGTGGACTGGATCTAAACCCCATCTTGAGCAAGCACCAGTTCCCCCTTGTGTAAGAGGGAGATAAATGCTGTATTTCCTTTTTCTTCTCAGCCCTGTATATTGCACTAAAGTCTACTTGTGAGGGTTGGGGGACCCTTGGAAACAAGATGGTAAGTGGCACTATCTACATATAGAGCATCTCAGTGACTATTCTCTTCGAAAGTCTCTAGCAGAAAATACCAGGAACCCTGCTGGATGACTTGATTATCTTTGGGGAATCCATTAAGACTGGAGTGAAGCAAGCGATTTCAACATACATTTAAGAAATCACACAACTGACAAAGTTGATTGTTACTCTTGTTTTGTAGTAGCAGAGGGCTCAAACTATTTTAAAATTAGATTGCATGTCATTTCCTAGTTGCTTCTATATTATAATCAAACTTACAACCAGTTATGAAGTCTCCACTTATGTTTGAAAGATTGAAGGGTTGTTCCTCAATGGGCTTAAAGGAGGTGTAATATGCAAGATCAGTCACCCATCTACCCTCTTCATTTTGATATACCACATTATGCGATGGTTCCTCTAAAGAAAAAAAATCAAGTGTTACTTTCTCCCAAATTAAAATCTCTCGTGTACATGAACAGAGCAACTTGAGCAAAACAAGTCCCTGCTCAAAAGGAGTTTACAACCTCAATTCTGATAGTCCAGGGAAGGGAAAACAAAGCTACCAAGGAGAGAATGTGGGCAAGTATTTTCTTTTGCCCAGTAACATGTATCCTGTCTTGACATCAAGTGCACTTGAGGCAACACCACAAAATAGTCAGAATTAAAATATCAATAGCAGCAGACTAAAGTATCATGAGATACATATGTTAACTGGATTAATACTGTATTCACTGCCTGTGAAAAGGGAAGCTGTTCCACAACCTGGGGACTAATCTTAAGTGCTCACCCATTGCAACTCTGACTGTAAAGGAACATCGATGAAGGAGGACATCCATAGCAGGCAGGTTTCTACGACAGGAGGCTATTCTAGGAGATGCCTTTCCCATCTCCTGTGTAGGGCTTACAGTTTACATGCACTTAGGCTATTTCAGTGGTGTACATGAACCAAAGGTTAGGTCAAAAGACTGATGAAAAGAAACCAGACTGGAGTAATTTTACTGAACTGTTAAAACAGAGACACACATATGCCCGTTACAAGTAGGTACACTGCAGAGTTCTAGGTACCAGTGTTACTTAGAACTCTGTGTTCTTTGGACCAGACCTCCACACAAAAACTTTAGCAATGGCCACCCACCAGCTATTTGAATGCATTTAAACCCACAAGCACAAAGAAATCAGCATTGGACTTACCTGCTGTATCTAGATATTGCTCTGATCGTTCATAGGTACTTGGGGACAAATATGCATCAGCCAGAGGAAAATGATTTTCATTTGCAACCTGACACAGATGAGAGGATTGGGCTTGCTGTTCTGTGTGCCAGGACTCTGAAGCAAGTTCAATGTCACCAATACATTTAAAGTAGAGCGACTCTAGTTTTAGATCAGTAGAGTTGGTTACATTTGTGGTATCCTTTATAAGATACAGAAAATCAGACTTTGCATATTTTCAAGATAAGCATTTTGTATACATTTTCCCTATCATCATCAATTAACAGAGAATGCGACACAGGTTCTTCGTCCAATACAGTACTAACCACCCAATACGTAGAAGGGACTTTATCATGGATACTCAGATGTCACCATTCTATTCTACTGTCATATAAAAATCACATGGCAAAGCCACTGAAACACATTTATCCCCCCCCCAACTAAGAAATGGAACCACACTCCTTAAAGTAGCAGACACTCTGGAGGTTCTTCAGGAACCTCAAACTGGCAGGAGTACATTTTATTTGCTATGGTTGATAAAGCTGGCTGTGGCCTTGCTTTGATGACTACGACTTGGCCACATGACTCAAGCCTTGGGGACCTCCAACTTTTATTACAGCCTGCTCTATGCAAACCTGCCTTTGAAAATGGTTCAGAAGCTCCAACTGATAACAGCACAGGACAGAGAAAACATACTCTACATGTTTTGAACAACTGCACCAACTGCCTCTTGGCTTTCAAGCCACATTTAAAGTGCATGTTATAACCTTTATGGTAGTAAGTACCTTTATTGGCATAACACAAAAAATCATCCAAGCAAAAATGTAGTTTAAAACAAAAATTTTCAATAAAACCTAGCCTGAAAGAGGCGCTCTGACAAAAAAAATATTACAAATTTCCTACTGTCTCAGTCAAGCCATCATTTAAAAGATAGGAAAATTTTAAAATATCTGAGCGACCTGGGTATTTGACAAGTATGGGGTTCAGGTGTTCGCAACAAGAGTGTCCATGAAATTTGCAATATATGGAAAATAGTCTCCACAGCCCCAGAACCTCAGGGACAATGACGATCAGAGAGTGGGATGTTGGAAAATCTGCCTGACAGGACTTGAGATGGAACCACATTAAATCTACCACGTATTAGATCTACCACGTATTAATGCTCGACGGTCCTGTGGGGGTATATGTAAAGAAAGATAGGGAGATAATTGACCCTGAGAGAAAGGAATATTGAAGACAGAACAAGTTGTATGAGCAGAAGAATGAAGAGTCTGGAATTCAATATCCAAAAGACATTGTTTCAGTTTCCCAAACACTTCCTACTCTGAAAGCAGAATAAGGTATTCCAATGAGAGGCCCTTGATTTTCATCTTCTGCCATACCAGTTCCAGCCATCTAGGGGTCAATGTGTCTGAGAGAAGGTGAAAGATATAACTGTCTGCGGAGGCACGAAATAAGATGTGTTACCAATATTTAAATCTCATTTGCCATACCCTAGTGGAAATTAAAGATTGTCCCAATTTAAAGGAAAATTGCGGAATTAGGAGCACATCTGGCGAGAGACAGAAGCTTTCTAAAAAATCCCACCTGCAAGGAGTCTAAGGCTGGCTTGGCAAATTCAGACCAGATGGAAGCACCATAAAGAAGTTGGAAAACCACTTTAGCATTAAATATTTGAGGGCAGCCGGGATGAATCAATTCGCTTGTTTATAAAACCCCCCGAAGAGATTGGGTTGTATATGAAGTCAAGTTAGAAGCGGCTTTCTTATGAGGGGCCCATGAAAGATTGTAGCTAAGATGGATTCTCAAATATTTATAGGACTTAACTTGCTCAATATACTCCCCTCTGACCTTCCAAGTCCTTGGCCTCCATGTTTTAGAGTACACCATGATCTTAGACATTTGGAAATTAAGAGTTAATTTATTAGTTGAGATGTAATCTCGAGTTCGAGTTAGGAGGCGACAGAAGCCAACAGGGGAGTGAGATACGACAGCATTGTCTGCATAGAGAAGGGGAATACGAATGGAGCCCAATTTGGAGGAATGACCATCAATCTGAGATAGGGGGCAACCTTTATGGTTCTTTGCAGCCCAGACTCAGTGTATTCTAGAACAAGGGTTCTCAATCCTTTCCCAGCCGACTACCACCTCTGGCACCACTCTCCTGCTGTGTACCACCAGAAGTGACTGGCAATGACATCGCTGGTTACTTCCGGATTTTCAGAGGCCAGATAATGCAGGTAGGAGGCTCTGGGCAAGTGGAAGGGCCTTTCTCAGTGTTCCTGAGAGGGTCGGCCAAAGGCAGGATGGAGCAGGAGCAAAAATGCACCACAAAAGTGCCACGTTGGAGCAGCGTTTCGGTGGTACGAGTACTACCAGCAGTCGGCCCAAGTACCACTGGTGGTACTAGTACCACTGGTTGAGAACACCTGCTCCAGAACACCTCCCTATTCCCTGAAGAATATCCTTTGCTTTTATGTTCCTTCTGTAGCCCAAGCCGAGTCCTCCAAGGCATGAAACAGAATATTTTCAGTAGTGACATTCTTTGCTATAGAGCCGACTTCCAGTAAAGCCCACTAGGCCCCTTAGTAGGCCAATACCTTTTGTTTACCAAAGATTTTCAAATTAAATTGGTTTAACGCTCACTGTTTCAAATCTTGTCTTCTCTTCATATTTTATACTCTTAATTTATATGCACTGGAGCAATTTTATTGAAAACCAGCTAATACACATTATTCATCATCTTTCGAGTTCGCAGATAACCAACTCAAAGCACATAGAATTGTCAGCTAAATATGGTTTGCCTTTGAGAATACTTGGGTCAGGTGAGGGGGCATATGAACAGCACAATGAACAAACCCCAAATACCTTGCTTTAAAAAGTTAACTATCTGGTCTGAGATCTTGGAATGGGACAGATATTCCTGCTGCCCCACAAAACAGAATTTGAATAGCTATAGTTCATAAGCCAAAAGTTCAGATTGAACAACATGTTCTTAAAACTGAAACCAAGCACTTTGAGTAGATGCTCAAAAAACAAGTCTTGTTTATACCAGAAGAGATAGGCATTACCCTATTGTAAGTAGTGGTTTCAACTACAACATATGGAGTCTGATTTTCAGTATAGTGTCCGCTTATATTTCTACTGCTCCCGGCTGCATTTGTCTTTGAGGATACTCCATCTTCAATACCACAGTCAAGAAACCCTGCAATATTACAAACAGTCCTTAAGTGTTAAATATTCTCTATCTCTGAAACATGGCCCCACACAGCTTCTGTACACACAGAAAGCAAATCTTAATTACATGTCACTTGAGAAATGTCATGTGTTTGGGTCCATCTCTGCTACTTAGGGCCCACTAAAACAGGAAGGGAATAAATGCAGATCTTGTATTGAATGTGTGTTAAAATTGTGGGGGAAAGAGAGCAGACGACTGAAAGGTTGTCATTGTTTGTAGTCGTATCTTGTAAAGCTCCCGTTACGTTCATAGTTGCTTGCATGTGCTAAAGTTCTAGTGACTTCATTAGTACTTATGCATGGAACCGTGTAGTGGAGTGGACTTTGATTTTGAATTGGCAGTTGGCAAAGCAGTTGTGCAGCAGAAAATGGCATGTGAATCTTAACCTAAAGTGATCGCTCTGAGTTTCCACAAGGTAAACAACATAACTTTTTTCTTCTGAAAAAATCAACCCCCCCAAAGCAGCTGCTTAACCCTTCAAGTGCCATATGTCACTTGAAAGGTTAAATAACCACTTCAAGCAGAGGCTTGACAGTTAACTAAAAGGTAACTCTTTACCTGGGCTATTTTCCTCCTGAAAATTGAAGACCTCCATTCAGTGAGGGAGAACCCATTATTTTCCTCAGTGATTGGTCCTACTGTCAAACTGCTCTTACCATTAATTGAACTCTCTCCTCCTGCAGCTTAAGCCCATTAAAACAATTCTCTTTTCTGCTCATTTTCATGTGACAGACCATCAGGTATTTGAATAGCACTAACATGTCCCCTCTTCAGCTTTCTCTTCTTCAGGCTAAACATACAAAATCCCCTCAACCTTGCCTCATAGCACTTGCTTTCTAGATCCCCGACCATTTTTATTGCTCTTCACTGAACCTGCTCCAATTTGGCTGCATACATCTTAAAATGTGGTGCCTAGAACAGGACACAGTACTCTAGATAAGGACTGACCAGTGTGGAGTAAAGTGGAACCGCAATCTGGAAGCTATGGTTCCACTAATGCAACCTAAAATTGTATTAGCCTTCTTCACAGCTACATCATACTGCTGATATACATATACCCACACAGTACAAGTTTTATGATCTGGCATATATGGGGAACAAGGGTTGCCGGTTACCCAAATATTCTGGTTAAAGAATATCTGCTCTGCATTGATATCTTTTCTCACTAGGAATGGAGATGTTTCACTTCATTCCTCAAGGGCACTCGCAAAGAAAGGTGGAGCAGCACTGCAGAGTGAGCCTAGTCAGATAAGCAGGGTGGGCTTGCTTAACCATGCCATATTAAGCAGTATAATCATTTTAACTGGCATCTCCATGTACCTGAGGCAGCAGGCAAAGTTCCTGGTTAATCGTGTGCACCTCTTAACCAAGTTCTGGATAACACAACCTTTACTGTTTTTAATAAAATTTAAGTAACTATCTTTGCTTAATGTTGTAGCTGTTCAGTCATTAAATAACCATTTAAAGTGCCATAGAGGTGTTGTTGTTCAGTCGTTAAGTCGTGTCCGACCCTTCGTGATCCCATGAACCATATCCCGCCAGGCCTTCCTGTCCTCCACTATCTTCCTGAGTTCGCTCATTTTCATGTTCGTTGCATTGGTGATGCTGTCTAACCATCTCATCCTTGGCCTTCCCCTTCTCCTTTTGCCTTCAATCTTTCCCAGCATCAGAGTCTTCTCCAGAGAGTCCTCTCTTCGCATTAGGTGGCCAAAATATTTGAGTTTCAGCCTTAGTACCTGTCCTTCCAGGGAACAGTCAGGCTTGATTTCATTTAGAATTGACTGATTTGATCTCCTAGCAGTCCAAGGGACTCTCAGGAGTCTTCTCCAGCACCACAGTTCAAAAGCATCTATTCTTCGGCGCTCAGCCTTCTTTATGGTCCAACTCTCGCAACCATACATTGCTACTGGGAACACCATCGCCCTGACTATACGAACTTTTGTTGGCATGGTGATATCTCTGCTTTTTATTATGCTGAAGGCTTTTTATTATGCTGAAGGTATTAGGCCATAGAGGTACACTGCATATACTGACCAAAGTAAAAGCAATGTTGTAATAAAAACCAGCACTTACTAAGCAACATGCACCATCATTTGGGTTCAACTTTTAAACAGTTTCTTGAATATAACTAACTTGAACAATTGGAACAGAACTGCATCTCCAGTTTTCTACTACTACACAAAAGCTGAATGCTATAAGATCTATTTTGCCACATTCTACTCTAGAGGCAGAGGGGTCTGGCTCCGTCGGTAGAGCTACCACCTTGCAAGCCCGAAGATCGGTGAACGGCAAGTTGGAGACATGCCGCCAACAAAAAGCTGTGAAAGCCTCTGAGAGAAGACATAAGAGCCACTGGCGTCGACAGGGAGAAGCGGGGGGGCGGGCCGCCGGGGGGCGTCGCGCGTATAGGGGTGATGCGCGATCCCCCCCGCCCTCCCTCCCCTGTGTCTGTTCGGCTCCAAAATGAGCCGAAAACGGAGCGGGGAGGGTGCTCTGCTCCTGCGCGTGATGTCACGCGCGGGGGCGGAGCCTCCTCCTTAAGGGCGACGCACGACCCCGCTCTGGGGTGTCGCGCGTCGTAGCGACGCGACTGATAAGAGCTGTCAGCTGCGTCAGCCAAGTGTGGGAGGCAACGGCCAGCGGAGAGGCCGGACTGCAAAACGATACCATCTGGAATGTAGTTCATGAAAGACTGGACATTTAGATATTGTAAAAAACCCATTGGGGGTTAGGAAAGCATGCCCACGTACACCACCTTGGATTAAAGACAGAGGAGAAATCCAATGACCAAGAAAGGTGGTAATTACTGTATATTATTATTATTAGTGTATTTCCTTACAGCTTATTTACACCCAATATATAATACAGTACATTTGAAAGGTGTCTAAAAACTATAGTGGCTGTTTTTTTTTTTTAGGACAAATGATACTAAATTTACATTTCAGGCTACTAAATTTTTTTGCAGTCAATAGGAGATGCAAAACCTCACCTACCATCTACATTTGATTGAGCGGTCTGAGAATCTGTTGTTCTATTGGGAATTTCAGATGAGTCACCTACTAATCCAACAGAAGACTTATCAGAACTCTCTCTCTGACCAGATCTACTGCATTCAACTTCCTGTTCCAAAGGAAAAAAAGGATCAGACATCTGCAAATAAGTGCACCACACAATAGTTTTTAGAAACATAATGCAGTTTGCACGGACACCAGATTTTGTTCCACATGTACACGCCTTCAAAGCAATATCAAATGTTTTTCTTGCCTTTACTCTAGAAATTAGTCAGGATTAATTATTCAGACTGAATTCCTACATACCTCTTCCCTTTCAGTTATGAGGAGCATGAATTGCTTGTCTAGCACATTATGTCCAGCTTCCTTAAGCTCATATGATCCTTCATCACTTGCAACAGGAAAATCAGTTCTTGCCACATCTTGACAGATACTAGGTATCTGGAATTTCTCCTGAAATTTTTTAAGTTATTTTTCAGTCAAGGTATCTTTAGTGCATATGACATCTAAAATTAGCTATCAAATGAGAGCAGTTTAGTTATATTCTTACTCTAGGCCTGTTTGCATTGAAATAGTAGGTTATGGTAGGTTAGATATAATTCAAAAAATGCAGGAACTATGAAGAGAAAGGCCAATGTTCGAATGGAAGAACCATCACCCATTAGTGTTGCATTCTTGCTAGTCTTATTGGAAGTTAAAGTGTAAAGTTTGTTTGAAGTGTTGCTATTTTTTAAATAAAATAAAATTGACTTTTAAAAAGACAAAGTGGCAGCCCTACATACCTCCTCCATGCCTATGAAAACTGTCACATTCCACAGAAATATGGAACAATTCCCTGTGGTGATGGCTTAACCTGACCCTGGCTGATCTCTACAATGTAAACAAACCACCTGCAAAGGGATCTTTGAAAGCTTTTTTGTCCTCTGCCCTTCACCCAATAAGTTAGGTAAAAGTATTCTGGATTCCCTGTTTTACTAGAGTAGATTTAATTTAAACTGGAAATAAGAATTGCACGTTTAAATGGAGTTTTAATATCATTCAGTTTAAAATACATTTGGTGTATGTCTTATTGCCTGAAACATTAATTATAACCTGAACAGAGATAAAGCATCAGAAAACAATTCCAAACTCAGGATTACAACCCTAACCCTAAAAAAGTTAAAGGTAAAGGTGACCCCTGACAATTAAGTCCAGTCGTGTCCAACTCTAGGGTGTGGTGCTCATCCCCATTTCAAACCGAAGAGCCAGCGTTGTCCGAAGACGCCTCCGTGGTCATGTGGCCGGCATGACTCTCCTTGCCACAGCGCGTAGCATGCAGCTGGAACACGGAGCGCTGTTTACCTTCCCGCAAGCGGTACCTATCTACTCGCATTTACATGCTTTGGAACTGCTAGGTTGGCAGGAGTTAGGCTATACGTAATCTTGAGTTTGGAATTGTTCTCCGATGCTTTATCCCTGTTAAGGTTAGAATTAATGTTTCAGGCAATAAGTTTAAGCAAAAAATTTTATTTTATAATACAAAACGTTATAATGCAAAATAGCCTGTTGCAAGATTATCTGCAGTAGTCATGACCACACACATACATTTTGATCTCTAAACCAAATGCAATATTTTTCAATCAAATTATTTGACCACCACAAAAGGGTTGGACAAAAAGGGAAGAGAGTAGGCTTTTACTTTTGTTCCCTCTCCTCCCGATTACATCCTGCTACACCCCCCAAGCCTGAGGACTCTTATCTCTAGAAGTATGTATTTCCAGCACAAAGTAGACAGGAAGATATGCTGCAGTATGTGCCTGTAAGACTTCACTATGACTTTGAATCTTCATTAAGGATTACCTGAGCTAGGGATAATTTTACGGCTTTACTATTTGCCCCAAGTTCATGTTCTTCTGTATCTTCCATTTCTGGAAGTACCAGCTGCTCAAAATAGGCCTCCAACTGGTCATCATAGAACTCATCGTCTCCAATATCATCATCTAATATGGAAGATAAAGACTCTTGTTATTGACATTTTAATTTGGTTTGGCAATATTTATTGCTGTAATTCTTCAAAAGGATCCCCCAAGACACATGAATGTACATTTAGTTTAATCACATCGTGCATGCAGCAATCTACCTGCTGAATGAGGTGTGGAGTCACCCTCATTGGAAACAGAAGGTAGAAGTATACAAAATAGTTCAGAATTTTCAGCTATACCTGTAGAACGTTCTTCAAAGCTTCCAAAGCTCAGTTTTTCATTTTCTATAAATCTGGAATAGCCAGTCACATCGTTGTCATCTATTACCCATTTCTGACAAGGTTCTAATGAAGCTACCTACAAATCAACATCAGTATGTGCGTGTGTTAAGAAACTTCATCAACAGAACAGAAGTGTTCACAACCCTAAAGCCTGTTCGATTTCTTAATAGGTATGATCTGGGGGGGGGGGGGGGACAGTAATTATTTGAGTAGGGCCAGATGTAAACAGAACATTTGCAGCTACTGTTTTGCTTTAAGAGTTCCTTAATTTCCAGTCAAGGCTATACTACCCGTCCACAGAAAATTGTTACCTTGTCAATTTTATTCTCTCTTCCCACACGCCTTCTAGCTGTGAAACCTGAAAGGTAAAAAGCAACTCATGTTTTCCAGTAATACATTATATACCCACATTATATATCCCAATCCATTTTAAAAAGTTTGACTCTAGTCACAGTGGCTTTCCTGGATGGGGTGCAGCACTGTAAGTCATGCAAGGCGCTACACTGCACCTTGCAAACTGGTGTAATGCAGCCCCTCCCACTCGTCACCAGAGCCATTCTAGCAGCAAAGGCAATGTGTGAAGCCATTGTGTCCGAGTTAGGTATTTTGTCTTCCCCAGTCAGTCTGTACAGCTTTATGGGGGGGGGGGGAGGAGAGAGAAAAAGCCATTTATATACCCTACTCTTTCCTTAAGATACCAGTGACTTGCTTCATTAATTTCCTTTTTCTCAGGGTATTGGCACATAAAACCTAGACCAGAGGTTCCCAACTTGTGGTATGCAAGGCGGCCGAGCTCGAGTGTGCAAGCGCTATGTGCTGGGGGTGGCCCTCCCCTGTGTCTTACCTGCCTTTTTCAAGCTCCAGCACAGCCGTGAACCCGGAAGGAAGTGCCGACGATATCATCGGCACTTTCTTCTGGTGGTATGCAGCCGGCTGGAGTCCCGTGTAGGAGGTGCACGGGCTAAAAAGGTTGAGTACCACTGACCTACACAAATCAAATTTTCGACACTATCCTTGAAATCTCTAAAATGCAAGCCTGCAATGGCACCCACAATGTTTCATAGCATTAAGTTTTATCTTGCAAAAGCTGCTGGCCATTTGTTTCCAATAACCTTCAACTGGAATTTCAGATTCAGAAATGCAATTTACTGATTTTTACAAGTCTGCAAGCAGTTAAGTCACCTATAGCTTTTTCAGCTAGAGAACAGGGATTCAACTTACCTGCTTCACCTTTCTTCTACTTTGAACAGAAGCATAGAAATAAAGCAAGTGTGAGAATGCATTCTGTTCAGTATCGAAACTGAAGTATCAGCCTGTTACTTTGCCAGATATACGGTAATTTCTCCATGAACCATCATGTCTTGACAGTCAAATCCAGTCACTTACAATAATATTAATGCTTGCTGCACCAGTGGCATGGATCATTATACCGAAGCAATGATGATACACTCACTCAAACACAGAGCTATAGCAGCACAAGGACATAACAGCACTGTAAATGATAACTGTGCCACAGGCAAACAAACTAGTGCAATTATTCAGCATTAGAGTGCTGCATGTCCTATAGCAGGGTGGCCAACCTTTCAACATGAACGCTCCTGGACCTTTAATGGTTGTATAGGTGAGAGCATTTCAGCAGGTGCAGCTGCTTTATCAGTACTCGCAGCTGCCAAGATTCCGTCTTCTACACAACTTTTAAGAACGCAGAGGCCCTAATGGTGGAAGGTTGGCCGTCTTATAGGATATCACACTAGCATTATTTTCTCAAATGAGGACGACAAGATGCAATGTGCAAATACTAACATGGAATATACCGATCAAACAGCAGAAATTTATTAACTGCATACCTGCCAGATTTTCAAGAGAATTACTCTCACGCAGAGTATCCTGACTGTTGCCAGAGTATTCGTTTGTACAATTTTTATTTTGTCTTTTCTTCAAATATTCAGATTTCTGCTCCAACTCTGAAAGAGTCTCTGCAACTTTATTACAGTATTCACTGAGGAGAGGGGGAGGGGAACAAGGCATTTAATAGTTTTACTATTGGTATTAGTTGGCACATGTGACTACTGTCGGACAGCTCCAACAGTATTGTTTAACCTAGGTCTGAACCTCATCAAAATACATTGTCCAAAATAGCACTAAGTAGTATGTGTATTTGTGAATTGTGAATTACTCAAGTACAGTTATCCAAACTTGGTCCAAATTTTTAAAAACAAAGCTACATGTATATAAATTACTTATGTTCCACTGCTGAAGACAAATTCATTTCTTCCAAGGTTTGTTTCCAGCACCAATATTTTCCAGTTCTCCACCAACAGCAACAACCTATCTTAGTCAGAACTTGTCATTTAATCCAAAGGTTTAAAAAAATGATTTTGGTTTAACCCAAGCAATTAAGTATTTTTCCATATAACGGTTTTTATTGTGTGTTATCTGGCTCTTAGTTAAATGGCAAACTTGGTTAACTGGCATATCTGTGGCAGGTGGAGGTGCCAGTAAACAGGTGGGTTACCTAAAGTGTCCGTTAAGCAAGCCTTCCGCCTGCCTCCGAGTGCCTTTTACCTGACAGGGATCCCTCCGAGGTGCCTCTCTGCCTTTGTAAGGGTCTCTAGGAGTACAGACATTCCACTTCCTTCCACACAAGGATCTCATAAGAAGGAAATGCAATGTCTCTGATCCCAGAGGGCCCTCATGAAGGAAGGGGGGGGGAGAAAGGCACCACAGAAGAAACCTAGTCAGGACGGAAGGAGCAGAGAGTGCTTTTGGGGAAGTAAACACATTAGTAACTGAAACATTTGGGTAACCAGTGTCCACTGTTTGAGCCACATAAATCTAGTTTTAGTAAAAGCCATGTTATTTAGTGTTCCAGATTTTTTACACTCTATTCAATCTTACTAACAAGATCAACTTATGTAGTCTCATTTCTCCCTGAATAAACCTTATACTGTACCTGGGAAGATCAACAGCATACTATTGATGATTTAGCAAGGATACAACTAAATGTCCTGAGTCACAAATGATCTCACACGAGGAAGTTTGTCAATAGGTTCTCTTGTGAGACAACTGTTTTCATATTACAAATTTTATTTTGTAAATATACACAGTATCTTGAAGAGTAGAAGAAACTTGAATGACCAAACAGAAATAGCACACAATCGTTGCCTTCATTTGTATTTCTACACTAGAGCTTCAATTTCTTTTAATTCAGCAGCTGTTGATACCTAACATATTGACCCTGCTTA
Organism: Plestiodon gilberti rubricaudatus; assembly: GCA_026170595.1. Taxonomy (NCBI): domain Eukaryota; kingdom Metazoa; phylum Chordata; class Lepidosauria; order Squamata; family Scincidae; genus Plestiodon; species Plestiodon gilberti. The sequence continues at coordinate 57,677,784 of JANXHW010000004.1, read as the reverse complement.
GATATTACAAAAAGGTTCATCTAGTTTTGCTACATATTGTCATGAGTGCTGCTTCCCAATGCATAGAATATGGAGGTCGCAGTAATAGCCTCTTTTTGGAATGACATTTGCATCCAAGATCAACTTAGTATTGAAAGCAGTTCACAACATGACAGTTTGACTGAATGATAAAAAGATCAAGAGATGGATACTGCACCCTCTCCTGTTTACCAAGACTTGCTCCAAAATCACTTTTTATCCATTAGTAGTCAAGACTATCTTACTGCTTACTTATTTTTGAACATGCAGCGTACGGTCAACACCCCCCCCCCCGAAACCTATGCAGTGTCTAATATACTGCCTGTATACTGTACAGCCTGCCTGTATACTGGTATGGTATGAAACCCAGTACCAATCCCCCTTGTCTTATAAATAATATTGTAAAACACCATCATTATCTTGTAAAGATAGCACTTCAGACCCACCACTTGTTACCTTACTTCTCATTTAGTTTGTTGAAGAAATCCACCCCAACCATGAAATTATAATTCTTTTTAAGAGTTTCAATTGTTTAGCCTCAATCTAAATGCTAATCTTAACAGGTCTTAAATGGAAAAACTAGAGCAGGGGTGTCAATTTCATACAGAGGGCCAAATAGCATTCATGGCACCTGCGGGGTAGAGGAAGTGATGTTATTAAGCAGGAACTGACATCATTAAGCAGGCGATAACCAGAAAAGAAGTACTTTTTCTCAGTAGGGCAGCTTCTGCCAATGCATCACTTCACAGCTCAGAGCAGCTGATGATGGTCCTGGGAGAGCCCAAGTATCACAGGGGCCAGATAAAGAGCTTCCATGAGTCATATCTGACCTGCAGACCTTATGTTTGACACCCTTGGACTAGAGCTTTCAGGGTATTATCAATCTACCGTAGAATTTAAAAGACAAATTTGCAACACATTAGGAATTTTATAAAACCTGCTTGTCAGAGAAAAGTCAATTCGACACACTAAGAATGGTTGAGTAGATACATTTCTTACTTGGTTTCCTGAGAGTTAAGTATAAGTTTCTTCGTTGGATCAGAATCAGATTCACCACCATTTGAAGATGCTAATGGAATAGATTGTCTCGTTTCCACATAAGAAGCTTGATCACAAAGACTGCCGTACAGAAAAATAAATTTTACCCATTTTCTTCTCAAGAACAGAGCTGAGCAGTTTCAATCATTTGTAAGAAAAGCATAAAATCATCATCCAGTGCAAGATCATGTAGGCTTATCAAGAGCCATGTCACCCGTGATGCAGACTTGTCAAAACCTCTTAATCCTGTAGCACTGAAATGAAACAAGTAACCAGGAACGCAAGAAATATTCCCGATTCCTCTACACTTCAATTATGCAGTAATTTGAGAATGCTAGCAAGAACTTGTAGAGTATTGGCTTAAGCAAATTTTTCGTCTTCTAGTGCTAAACACAGTATATGTTTTGGTCAGTATACACACCCACCCAACCTGTGGCTACACCCCTCTGCATGTAGCAATATCATTAGCAGGCCCTGGGTTCGTGGCTATTCTGTCCTACTTCGGGGGGAGGGGGTTACTGCAGCCATGCTCATCACAGATGCCCTGGATGCCTCTCAGCTGACCATGACCTGACAGCCAAGTTCTACACATACCTTTCCTGTCAGAGGGAGGAGCTTTTGCCCACATTCAGTGGCAGCATATTGGCTACACTTGGCAGAGGTTTCCAGAGCTCCTCTGTCAAATATGGCCAAGAAGTCAAGTCCTGCACTTCCCTCCTGCTCCTGGTGCAGGAAGTGTGGGAGAGAAGGCGCAGGTGTAGGAAATGTGGGAGATGAAGTCTACCCTTTTGGAGCACTAGTTGACATGCAAGCACAGAGCTGCCAAGCGGTTAGCAGTTTGAAGCATTCTACCACCGTTCAGTAAGAGCATCACATCCCTTGGTGAACAGCAGAAGCAGATGGACTGCAGGCTATCAGTCCAGGAGCCATTGCTGTTGCCTAGCCCAGTTCACTGAAGCTGCTAGAGCAGGGGTGTCCAACACATTTCATACAGTGGGCCAAATAGCATTCATGGTGCTTGCTGAAGGGCGGAAGTGATGTTATTAAGCAGAAAGTGACGATATAAGCAGGTGATGACCAGAAATAAGCACTTTTTCACATAGGAACTCATTAGTTGCAAATGACAGAAAAGCAAATACTTTATGCCAATCTTGATCATATTTTCAAGGTATCCAGAACGACTTCATCCTCTGTACCACTCAATGGATGGGGTGGTGGCAGCGGCAGCTGTGCTGGACAATGAGAGGACGGCGAGAAGGGCTTACCTCTCTCCTTCAGTGTCTACTTAATAGCACTGCCACTTCCTCTATGACATGCGGAGGGAATGCTGGGAGCCCAGTGTTCCCCCTGCAGCTCTTGGCAGCAACGGATGCCAAGGGAGAGAGGTAAGTTAAGTCAAGAAGGGCCAGGTGTGACTGTCCCTGTTCCAATTAACAACAATGCCACAAACTAAGAACCATGATCAATCATTCCAATTTAACATCCTTCCCCACAATCATCACCATCACCACCCTCCAGTTTTCACTGTAAGTTAAAATATATATTTACCTGTCATGACATTTAGTTTTGTGTCTGGCTTCAGTAGATGCAGCAACTGGTAAACCAAGATTTGATGAAATTGTAATATTGTCCAAAATGTCACTGGTGTGACCAGTTGGTGACGTGGCCAAAAAGCTTGGAAATATCTCATCTGCAATATTTCTGAAGTCTTCCATTACAGTGTTTCACATAACCAGTTCTAGAATTTTTTAAAAAGTTAAGCATCTTTAAGAAGTATTGTTCATTTTAATTCTACAGCATCATTGTTCTACTGCACTTTAGTGCCTGAAAAGTTTATCCAGTATTTTGTTCTTAGATAGCAAGCCTACAGCCATACTTGTTTTATCTTTCATAAAGCTCCTACATTATTACAGGGGCTCAAGAATAAAACAGAAAAGCCACTTTACTTGTGACACTACTAAAACAAAAGGATTGTACTTCTGTTTCCCTGAGAGTTATTTCTTTTTCTCCCTGCCCCCTCAGGAGACTCAAGTAATCTCAAAAGTAAAAGGAATACAAGTTTGAAGGACTTGAACAGGTACCACAAATTATTTGCAAGCAGAGTGACACAAGGCTCCAAAATTAGTACTACACCTGCCAGGGTTACAAAAGTCTAAGCAACTTACTACAAACATGAATATGTGTAAGTAGTAAATTACCCAGAAGCAAATACAGAGCACTGAAATGCAAACATTAGGTGCCAGAATCCTTTTACAATACAAATTCTTTTCAGGAATAGGGCTTATTAGATAGATCACATAGAGCTACAATGTATATACCAGTAGTCTGAACTATATTTAGCTTTTAAAGCTGATTGGCATGGATTTCTTGCTGTGATTGTTAAGGGCTCAGCACCGGGGATGAAAAAATGATGCACTGCACTCAGCATTGCATTAGGGGTCTTGAAACCAAAATCTTGAGTCACTTCAGAGGAAAAAAACATTGAACTGCCAAAAATTAGTATCTCAGTTTCTTGTGTACTGAAATAATTCTGAATAATGACAAGCATTGTGCTATGCCACAATATATACAATCTTTAGTAGAAGGTCTAACTGAAGTTTATCTTGCTTTGCGTTTCTTCTTTTATGATCGACACACCATATGATTAATTGACTTAAACACGCAGGAGTTTAAACTACAGCTTTTTACCACGAATGCTTTCCTATTCTGCACTATTAGCCTCCTTGGTCCAACAGATGCAACAGGAGTCGCCTCATTTCCCAACCAAGCCTGCAACTGCTGCAGAAGCAGTCTGTGAGCGAGTGAAGGAGCAAGAGAGATGACCCGTGCACATGCTCAGCCATACCGGTCAAAATTTACGTCCTCCGAACTGCACTCTGCTGGTATTCGGAATAAGGCGCGGGTCAGGCCCGTCTCCACTTGGACCCCGCTACCAACCTTCTCAGCGTAGCTTTGGGACAGGAAAGGGTGGTCCCAACAGAAGGCAAGCGTGGGGCAAACTGGTCTTTCCCCAAAGAGCGTAAATAACTCCACCAGACACACGTGTAAGGCCCCCTTCCCCAAAACAAGGTGGGCGTGGAAAAAGCGCCCTGCCTTCTCTCCCCCCCGTACCCATCCACCCCCTTTCTTTTTCTACGCCTCCCCCCAACCGCTCCCGCCGACTCCCGTCTCGACTGGCTGCTCAAAATTATTAACTTAAGTCGCAAAAGCTGAACGTGGAGAAGGGGACGGAGCGGGCTTCAGGCGGAAAAGAAACTAACCCTGATACAGCCGTCAAAAAAGGTTTCAAAAGCGGGCAGGCAGCAGCCGCTCTCCCGTTGAGAAAAGTCTACTTTCATCACACCGAAGCAAACAGAAGTGCCGCGCGAGACGGCCGCCCCAAACGCATCGACGCGCTAACTAGCAAGCGAGGACGTCACAACACCCCCCCTCCCCAATCGCCGAACTCTTTCATGTAGAAGAAACGCCCCCCCCCCTTCCTTTCTGACCTGGTGCCTGAGCGACCCGCTTTAGATTTCGCATTAGAAAGGAGGGAGGAAAGCAAACACAAGCGGTTGCTATTGGCTTACGGAAAAAACCGGAAGGAAAGCCTTTCGGTTTTGTGATTGGACGGGAAACTGACGTAAGCACTTTCAAATACTTCAGTGAAAAGTGGCACTATAGACTTCGATGGATTGCTCAGTCTACTCTCTAACTTAGAGAGTTAGAGAGACTAAGGCTTCTAAGCAAATCCAGGAGGTATGCTGTATTTTGTGACAAATCCTTGTCTCCTGTTTCCGCTGTGTGAACAAGAGTTCTTCCATTTCATCTTCGCAACAGCTTTGAAAGTTAAGTGAAGCTGAGAAATAGCTTGCTCAGTGCAAAGCCACCACATTGCAACTCGATCCAAATGCGTGTTTATTCAAAAGTTCATACCGTTCAGCGAGCCGGGCTTACTCTCAAGTACATGTGCACAGTATTGTTGCCTTATTCTCCAGTAAACGTGCATGATGACACCCAGATCTTATGCTGTTTACTCAGAAGAAATAAGGCTGCAATCCTATATACACTTACCTGGGAGTAAGTCCCATTGAACACAGTGGGACTTGATCCTGAGTAGACATGCATAGGATTGGGCTGTAAATCTCATCAAGTTTTATGGGATTACAGCCTTAGTTTTTACATTGTTTGGAAAGAAAACAAATCTATACAGTATATAAAAAGTTGTATTGCTGAAAAATTATAAACTACAACAGACCACAAACAAAATATTGAAAAACAAGGATATGCACATGCAAAGGTTCCAGTGGGCAATTTTGCTTGTAAATTTTTTAATTAGCCCACAAATCTTAATTACTACTTCCTTTTGGCTGCAGTCATATACACACTTAGGAAAAAGTAGCACTGAAGTTGTTGATGCTTATGTCTGAGTTGATATGCATACGATTGCACTGTTCGTTCCTTTTCCCCCTTTGTTATGTAGTTATTATAGTGTAATCCTGTACATGCAGAGTTGGCCCATCCATGAGGCCAGCTGAAAGGGTCACCTCATGCAGCAAATTGGTGGAGGGAGCCCCTCTCTGTCTGCCTACTTACAACCACTGCTCCTCCTTCTCTGTGAATTGGAAAAGGAAGAGGGGCAGTGCTTCCTAAACTGTGTGCTGTGGCGCCCTGGGATGCTGTGGGACACTCACTCAACAGCAAGACCACGGAGCAACCCTGAAACCCACTGTAAGTGGTTCGGCTCACTAAGAGTCATGCTCAGCATTTTTGTTCCCTCAGAAGCCCGCCTGCCCTGAGCCTCTTATCACGGTTTTCAGGGTTGCTCTGGGGTCTCGCAACCCAGAAGTGATGGCGAAGTCATCATGTCTCACGTCATTGCCAATTACTTCTGGGTGCTGAGCTCTTTGTCTGCAGGAGGAAGGGCACTGCGATGACAAGTTTGGGAACCACTGGAAGAGGGAGAGGAAGGGGAAATGTGGAGGGGGAGAAAATAACCTGATACCTAAACCAGAGGATCTCAACCTGTGGTATGGGTACCCCTAGGGGTACGCGGACCTCTTGCTGGGGGTACGCCAAGCCCTGCCCCTTATCTGCCCCATCAGCAGCTAATTAAGTGTTAATTAACATGGATTTTAAATTTAAATTATTTTTGGAGCCCTTCTGTCTCTCTGATTTTGGTTTTGGGCTTATTCTTGTACTTTGGAAAATGTACTTTGGTGGGGTAGGGGAGGGAGGAGCTGATTTTGGGAAGTGTGACTTGGAGAAAAAAAAGAGATCCTTGCAGGTCTCTCTGTCTCTCTCTCACACACACACACAAAACACACAAGTTAAATAAGACATTTTTCACATTTAAAACTGTTTTAGTACTTTTTTATTTAACGATTAATTACCTAATTAATTAATTGATACAATTAATTAGCAGGGGGTACTTCAGAAAATTGGACCATGATAGGGGGTACCCGGGCCTCCAAAGGTTGAGAACCCCTGACCTAAACAATATCAATTCCCAGTGTTGCTTAGACTAGAGAAGAACAAAAACCTAGTAAAATATCACTTTTACCTTTGTATGTTGGTGAAGCAGTGATTCAAAGGAGTGATCTTACTGCTGGTGGCAAGCCTAGAAAAACTGCACACCTTGGAATCAAATTCTTAGAGTTCCAAAGGTGGCCAAACCTCCTCCATCTACTGCTGCTATTACATGGCTTCATCTGCTTACACTCTCATTCCCACTCTATTACCATACTTACTGGGAGAAACTGTCAACCAACCCTCACCCCAACCTTGATTCCACCTAACTTTCGAACGATGGAGCGGGTGCTCCGCTGTTCCAAGTCATTGCGAACGTGCCATAAAGCACATTCACGATAACTTTAGAATAAAGACAGCTGGCGCGGAGGCCGGCCACCCTCACTCCGCCACTGGATCGTCCCTGCAGCCGCCGGAGTAAGTAAGTGATCCCCCGGCGGGGGCAGTCCGGACGGCGAGGGAGGGGGGCCATTGGCCGAGCCAGCCCGGGGGGGCGGGGATGACGGCCGCCATATCCTCGTCCCATTCCCAGGCCAGCTCCTCCATTACACGGCCTCCTCGGACTTGCGCCAGCTAAATAGCTGGTGCACCAGGGAAACACCAGGTAAACCTGGTGTTACACCAGGGAAACCCCCAGGTAGACCTCCGGGCTGCTCCCAGAATGGAGATAGAATCAAGTGGGCGGCCTGGGCCACCCGCCAGATACTTACACAGGATTGGGCTGCCCAAAGCATTACTTGGGTTGTTGAGCCAATGGACATGTTGAGCCAATGGACAATTACTTGTCCATTAAAAACCATCAAAAAATCTCCCAAGAAATGGTATTCCTGGCACCCACGTTGCTAGGGGGTGCGTCACCCTGGAGCGGGGCACGCGCATCGCCCCTGCCCTAGGGTGGCGCTTACACCCGGCTCTAAGAGCGACCGCCCTATCCGGCGGTGCGGGGCCTTCTGAGAAGGCCCAATGCATCAACACGTTATTAGCTTTTCCGTGCACGTGCAGTTTCTGAAGGCAAGGGCTGCCTTTTGCCTTCAGAAACGGTCTGCGCATGTGCGAAAAAGCTAATAAATAACACGTCGACGCATCGGGCCTTCTCAGAAGGCCCCGGACCGGGCGGACGCTCCGAGGCCTTCTTCCGGCCTCGAAGCGTCCGCGCGGACGGGGGCGACGTGCGCAGGTGCGCACGTCACCCTTTGCGCGCGTCACCCCCGGGCGGCCTGCCCCGCTACAGCGACTCCAGTGTGAGGGGCAAGAGAGAAATTGATTGCTACAAATGAAAAGAGCCTGGGTAAATCTCTAGCAATCCAATGCACACTTCCCTGGAAGCAAGCCCCAATGAGTATAATGGGATTTAATTCTGAGTAGATATGATACACATAGGAATGGGTTGTTAGAAAAGATGTGTCAATTGGTAGAGGTAACCAAGAGGTAGTACAACATAAGACACTAACTCATAATCAAGTGCTTCACAAAAAATATTTGCAGTTGTACAGTGTATAGAAGACTTTTATAAAGACTGTACATTGCAGACTAGATATAATTGTATTTTAGAAACAGTTTGTTTTTGGCTGCTTTACAATACCTGCTTAATTCAATTCAGTGAAGTTGTACCCATGTGAATGCATACAGGAACTTAGAAAGCATTGTTTAAAGGAAATGGTGTTATGTTAATTGTGTGCTGGAAATGCTATCATAGGGTGGTTATAAATAGCTCAATGATGTTACGAAAAACTGACTGGAAAATCCAATCTATTGATAAATATCACAGTGATTCTCAATTTTGGGTCATGATTGCGCTCTCTCTCTCTCTCTCTCTCTCTCTCTGTGTTTTGGGGGGAGGGTCACAAGAAAAAATGTGTAAGTCCAAAATTTATTTTTACAAAGAAAAGTTCATTTTAAAATAATTCTTTACTGAGACACTTGTGCTTGTTTGGCATCAATTTCTTGATGTTGGATTGAACTGAACAAACACTAAGTAGCAGATCATTCTCTACAGATAGTTCATGTTGTTGCTTTCTTTTGATTACAACTGTAGAAGAGAATCCCTGTTTGACTTGAAAACTCTCAAAGCGTCAGTTACAAGATTGAGATCATCATGCCTGTGTTTCATGTAGATTCAAAGCACACATTTCTCTGTTGATGTACATTAACAATGAGGGTCACAATTAATGACATAGCATATTCTAGGTATGAAATCACTTTATGGGCAATAAAAAGGTCAAGAAAATTTCCCAGTATTTTTTTACGTATGAAATACTAGTTAAAAGGTAGTTCACTGGCATTTGCAATAGAAGCAGATACCAAATATAGAACAAACTAGGACACTATAACATACTAGGACCAGTGTAAAAGAGAAACTGGTCTGGTTATCCAACCATAATGTTCCCCAGACATCCCTGGCTCAAGCGTGAGCCACGTCACTAGCTGAAGCAGTGACATGATTAACAACCAGGGTCTCTGCAGCAGCCACCCAGGTCTGCTGAGTGATACCTACATCACATTAGAGAAATAGCCCAGTCCTGTAAACTATTGCCTGTCCACTAACTGGACTCCCAAGGAATCTTACCAAGCTTTCCAGTCTAAAGACTGTCCCAACCTTCACAATAGTATACCAAGGATGTTACAACAAATATGGACTTAAAATACCAAGATTAAGCCAAATATGCTACACCCTTTGGTTCCTTCAGAATCAACCCTAGACACGCTAAAAACATGCCCATCCTAGCCCAATAGGGGAGGTCATGAAAATATTCTGGCTCCCATGAAGGACAAGATACTGCTCCAGGGTGACCCTAAAGCTCCAGCAGGAAAGTAGGTGTGTGGCACTGTGCATCTCTCCTGAACTGCTCAATCTAGGGCAGGAACTGATCTATGTTGGCCTGTTTCCTACCTTTCACATGGTCTCGTGTTACCTTGCTTCTCCTTCAAGGCACTTGGGGCAACTCTTCTGCTTTGTTTTCATGTTTTGTCAGGAGAGGCAAGCAAACACCTCTGCCACCTCTTCCTGCCCTCATAACTATCCCCTGCCCTGCAGGCTGCGCACAGGCCAAAGGGCCCTTATTCACAAATTACAGTAGTTTGCTTTTTAAATTGTTCCATCAGAGTTGTTGCCTGTCTGCACCAGAAAGGACCAAAAGGCTCAATAAATTATTAGACAAAGTTTTCCATTCAGGATCAGTATCCGGCGGGAAGGCTTCTTTTCATATTATGTGGCAAAGATTTCCCCCTACAATTCTTTTTTGGCCAATGTCCAAAGAACCAGCAACCAGTGCTTGCTATATACCTCAAAAAGACTGTTGCTTTGCACCTCCCAAACAGCAGTCCACCAATCTGTAGGTGTAGGCTAAACCAGTTCTGAAGCTGAAGGGGTTTTTCAGAAAGGGCTTTTAATCTGGCATTGTGACTGTCCAAATAAAAAATAAAATCAGAAATCTCACTAGGCATGTGCAGGGCTTGGGCCTAGGCTTAAAAATAGCATTTGGGTGCTACTGCACTATCACTGTGTTTAAGAGGATATAACGTCATCTAAATTTGAAGATTTTAGATCAGGGGTTCTCAACCAGTGTTTCTAGTACCACCAGTGGTACTTCGGCTGACTGCTGGTGGTACTCAGACCGCCAGCAACCCACTCCAACGCGGCACTTTTGGCGGCATGTTTTTGCTCCCGAGAAGCTCCTGCATTTGGCTGAGTCTCTTGGGAACGCTGAGAAAGGCCCTCCCACCCATCTAGAGCCTCCTACCGGTATGTTTTCTGGCCTCTGAAAATCCAAAAGTAACGAACGATGTCATCAGCAGTCCCTTCCAGTGGTACACAGCAGGAATGGCACCAAAGGTGGTACTCAGCTGGGAAGAGGTTGAGAACCCCCGTTTTAGATCAATAGGATCCTAAGTTACTCTTAATTTCTTAATGCATTCAAATCATATTTATCTTTGCTCTAAAGGTCGCTAATTGTTTCAGACTTTTTTTGGACTTAACATTGGAACAGACACACTAAAGAAGGCTTGTCTAGAGAAAAGACTGCAATTGTACTATCCTGCAGGGATCAATAGCTGTGTCCTTGAACTCACAGTACTTTGCAAGAGATACACGAAATAGATACAAGAAGTTACCCCAGCTAAGTATGGATTCAGTGGTTACATCACCAGTTAGGATTCCTTTCCAGTAGGGTACAGCCAGCTGCTATCTTGGTATTCCTGGCTGAGGAAAATAGCCCTCTACGTTGCTTCACAGGAAAGATCACTTTCTCGACAGTTTACCCAAGGATAACAGGTGTAGAGGGGCTCTCGGGTACTGAAGGTAACCGTCCTCCTTTTCAGTCTCTGGAGCAGTATGTGATAAAGGGTCTTAATGACAAGCATTATTTTATCTCTCAGCATTATTTCCCTGCCTACTGCCATCCCCTTCTGAAACAGATCTAACGTGAGGCTGAACACCTACCGCCTCTATTACTAACACACACCCTCGTCCCCTAACTGCTCAGAACCTGTGGCTAATATTTCCAGGGGCCATGTTGGAACTCAGTAGGGGCAAAAGATAGAGAACTGGATGAGGTGTGGGATGTCAAGAAAAAATTAGAAGTCATAGGTATGATAATATTCTCCATATATACAGTACCTTTGTAAGAAAATACAGCTGTCGTAAAAGAAACACATTTCATACCTTTCCAAGTGTTTTATTAACCTACTTTTTTTTATAAAGTGTAGTATCATTTTATCCAAAAGGTGAAAAATTTTCTGAACTAAGCAGTCCCATTTCTATTTTGGTGTAGAATGCATAAGACTTGTTATTTCACTTTAGCATTCAATTTTAGTAGGACTGCTCAGGGCTGGAAGAGTCCCCAAAATCTAGTCACCTAAAAGGTTAAAAATGTGGTGGTAGAATTAATATTTCAGATTTTTTTATCTTCACACTATAGAACAGTTTCACTTCTAGTCAGTTGAGCATACAATTCCAAAATGATACAGGATATAAAGAAAACCCATTTTAAAGATTGAAATAAAAGTAGAAAATTCTGTTGTGGATGATTCACAGTTAAACACAGCATATTTGTTCCATTCTAGTTCAAATGAATTGAAGGATGGGGCTAGCATTTATTTGATGCAGAAGGACAAGCATGCTAGAGTCTAAAAATTGTGGTTTGTTTTGCAAAATGTGCCTTTAAGAAACATCCCACCCCAAATTTCAGTGGGAAAAATGCAACCCCCCCCAAAAAAAACCCAGTCAGAAACTGAAGCATGTCACAAGCATCTGAATGAGACCTTTATACATGTTTAAATGTGTATTAAACCCCTTCATGTTCTCGTAAGAGGTTAAGAGGTCGAGAGATATATCGTCTGCGAGGGTGAGGATACTGAAGATTGGTAGTGTCAACATCGCAAGAGTGCTCTATCAGAGGAGGAGGTAGGAGCTGGGTGTGACTGGACCACCTTGATCCAGCCCGTGGGGAATCCAGAGGGGGAAAGAAATACCTGAAAACAATTAAGACAGGAACACCAAAAAAGAAAAAACAGAAGAGAAGAGAAGAGAAGTAAATATAAGGAAAACCAAAAGGGGAGAGACACATGCTGGAAAAAAAAAAGCTTTAGTACTCCATGCCAAAAAAGAGGGGGGGAAATCAAAATATAATGGCAGAAATCAAGTTTCCAATTCAAAATAAGATTGATTGTGGAAATTTGGAAACTAGTGGAAATACAATCACAGGGCATCATGTTAAATATGCCTTCTATATGTATTTTACAAAAGGAATAAGTTATCTGTAAATTAAATGAATTCTTAAGCATCAACATCTTTCTTCACTCGCTCCAAGTAGCCTTACAACTCATTAACACAACTTTTAGAGACACTTGCAGAAAAATAGGCACACATTAGTTGAAGTACATATATTTGCATCCAATTTAGATTAACTTTACTGCACACTTGATAGATGTAAAAACAGGGTGTTTTTACAATGCTTCAGTTTCCATAATATACAAAAAGAATCCTTTTCCGCCGAAATACAATCTGCATTTATATGTACAGTACATATTACCGGGGGAAACATCACATAAAACCAAGGACTTCTGGTAAATTAAAGATTGATACTATTTCACATTTTTCTCTCCACATTTTATGACTTACCCGTAATAGTAAAGACACTGCTTTGTAATTTTTATAATCTTTGGAAGTTTAGAAAATTTACAGAATTTTAACAGCAAAGTTAGGACATATTTAGAGCTACATTTACACGCCAGTTTAAAACGAAGTATTTTCTTGCCCTGTCCTGCTGCACTTTTGCAAACTGGACACTGTTACGGTTTGTTCTGGGACAACGGCTCAACTGCACAGAATTAGTGTATACACACTAAGTGTATACACACTATGCAATACATGAAGCAACTTGTAGGAAATGGAAAATAATTTCCAGAGCAACTCGCCAATCCCACATGACAAATATTCATTTGGATGTGGGCCTCCACCACCACAACAGAAGCCCTCCTACTTCATCCATGGAATCATGGCATAAGAACATGCAACTATCAGTAAGGTTGTTCTTACTAAATTATGGCAGTAATTTTGTTTTGAAAAACATTGAAGTAGTGTTCAATTGTGAAACAATACCAAAACTAAAAGATCAACTGCACAGTTGTCAAGTTACAGTGTCATTATTACTAGTTATGCTTGGGGGTTACAAATTTCATCACCAAATTGTAATGGTTAGGAATCTATATGAACACTTCAACATGCAGAGCAAAATTAAATATTGCAAACAATTTAAATGAAAACCAATAGATTTCAACCGATTCACACTTAAGGTTTTCCTTCCCGACACCTCAGAATACAAGGGCAATAATCCTTTATTTTGGTGAGCTTCCCCCTCTCCCGGCTCAACGATTTTGGGCGGAAAAAAAAAATCTCCACAAGAGGGCTTTTCCTATTTTTCACATATTCCAACATGGTCAAACTGCGCTGGCTAGGAGAATACGTATACAGCGTTTTTTAAAAGAGCCTTTTGATTTGCATTTAGTAGAAGGCAGATTGCTGGTATCTTGGGAAGAGGTCAAACGGCGTTGGGGAAGGGAAAAAGGAGTTCGCTTTCCATTCCTGTGTGCATGCAACAAGCAGCAAAACAGCAAAGTTACTCCAGTTAGCTTGATATCAGCTGTGCTTTCTGTTAAAGGACATAATACAAACGGAGAAGGGAAAATGCATCACAATTTTAGACACACATGGTTATAAGTACAATAAGAATACTGTAGAGCAGTAGTTGGTAGGTTTATTAAGTTTTAATCATTTCAGTCACTTCTCAAACAACGTTTATTACTTTACTGTTAAGCATAAAACATTGACGAATCAGATCTTCAAAAATGTTAGTAGTGTTACTAGATTTTATTAACAAAAGTATGAAACATTGAGCCCTAAAAAACAGTAACAGTTATTTTAATGTCATGTCATATCAGCTTACTTCTAAGGGTCAGCATTTACGTGTATATTTACATAGGATCTCAATATACTGATTTTGACCCTATATTCAAATTGAGTCAAGCAAAATTATCTAGGTGGTTTTCTACAACCGCTGGCATGCATATCATTGTTAGTGTCTTGCTACTTCTTCCTCCAGAGTTGTGCCTAAAATTCATCTTTTCATTAAAAAAAAATACCCTTATGACTGCATACTTAACACAAAATCTTGTTTAACTACAGAAGTTTAAAGACCTCTCCTAAACCTCCAATTAAAGCACAGTCTAAAGGAGCATAGGTAACATACGGATAAGTCTCAAAGTTCTAGTCTGTGTATATTTTCTGGGGATCAGACAGCAGTTGTCAAGACCCAGCCCAAACAAGGTAGCAAGGTCTCTCCACAATAGCTGCTGCCACAGAGTTCTACACTGAACTTCATTAGGTCACACTTTTCACACTCCTTTCCTCCTCAGCTTTGCCCAATAATTACCACTGTAGCATATTTCATAACAAGGGACCCTACAATGACAGTCTCCAATGGAAGGGAGCATTCTCACAGGAGCAGAGCTAACACAACAGGTTTCTCTCCCCTGTTAGCAGCATCTTCTCTCTGTAATCCCACTGAGACAGCAACTGCCTCTGTCTCATGACTATCAACTTTAGAGGAGAATCTCAAGTAGCGGCATACGAGAGTTACAAGCTGTGTTACAAACCAGAACTATAGGAATGTTGGCTTGGACAAGTGCAGCTGTATTGTCCAAGTAGTCAAAAAGTCAGCTTACCGATCATCTAGGTTGGACATATTTATTTAAAAGATTTATATCCTAGCATCATTTGTAGGACCACTTTAATTTTAGAAAAGATTAAATTTCTAGTACTTGGGTTTCTGGAGAAAAACCAGACAATATAATCTACAGCACATGCTCCAAGTTGTGTCCATCAAAGCCACCACTATGGCCGTCTCCAGCTGCCAGGGACAGTTCTGCAAGTTCATTGTCCAGCAATAGCTCCTTTCAGAGTCAAGTTTGTGAGGGAAGGGAAAGGCCCAAAACAGACTCGTGTTGAGAACTACTAGAACAAAGTGGTTGCCAAGGGCTACTGAAGGACAGGATGGGAGAAGGGTTCTGTTCCCAAGGAGTCTCAGGAAGTAGCAGAGGACAGGAACGTGAAGTCAAAGAGACCTTGGTTGAGAGACAGGACGATAATTAGTGGTCATGGTGATATAGGATAACAAGAGGCAGATGCTGAGAGTATGAAAGATAAAGGAGTAGATGACATGGTATTCAAAACGCTCAGAGGCCTTAGCATTTCAAGTATATGAACAGCAACAGGAAGAAATTCTTAGGAGCAGTATTATGCACTTCTGAACAACCCTGGCAGGACGAGCACAAACCCAACAACTGTAAGCTATTGGTGCGATATTGGTTTTTATTAACTATGCATTTGAAAACCACAAAGATGCTAAGGATTTTAGCAATAAAGAGTTTTAAAATTGCAGAGTTTACAAAGTAGCCTACCTGCCAGCTGATGTCCCATTTACTGAATTCTGAAGGCTTGTGTTGGCTGTGCCTAAAGGAGCATTAAAAACTCCCTGCTGAGTAGAGCTAGCATTGACGGGACTCCCATTACCTTTCAGAATTCCAGTGCACTTCCAGTTGTCCATATAATTAGCTGGAAAAGAAATCCACAAATCCTAATGACAGTTTTTTCTGAAAATGCCTCTACACTTAGAATTATACAGTTCCAATGACATTTGAGAAACAGAAAAAAAAAGAAACACACACCCTCAAAACCCTAGGCTGCCCCAAATAAACTTGTGGCAAAATAGGTAACTACAGGTGTCCCCCGGGTAATGACGGCTCGTTTGACGATCCACATATACAACAGCAGTTCCCTCAGTATAGTACCTTACAAAACGTCGCTGCTGCTTGCAGCCTGAGCCTGCTGCCGATTACAAAATGGAGGTAGGAAGCACTTACAGCCCTTTTTAAATCCCCAGCCCATTCGCTGTTAGGCGCTAAACATCAAAGCGCTAATCTAGTGCCAAACAGCAGATGGGCTGGGGATTTAAAAAGACACGTCTGGAGTACTTGCCATTCATTCCCTATTACAACTGCACTGTATTACATAGGCTATACACACTATACCAAAATCAACTACTGTACTAGATGGTGCTGAAGACTCACTTAAGGATGGATTTTCTTTACCCCTTAACCAGAAGGGGGAGACACCTGTATTACAATATGGCTTATACTTGTCTCACTCTGTGCAGATAGGAAAAAGAATAATTCGTTGCTGCTGCCCATACCAAGTTATCCTTCTCAGCAATTTTAGCTTTTACACACGTGCACGCACACATTCTAACAGCAGCTCATTTCCCAATAGCGCATACTCAGAAATAAGTCCTATTGAATTCAATGGGCCATACTTGCATGAAGTGTTATAGAATTGTAGCCTAAGAAAGATGTCTGCTTTGCAGCAACAAGGAACTGTTGCTTTCCAGAGCCAGACAAAGTTGGGGAGACATGACAACATGAGGCAGCAGTGGTGATGGCTCTCTCACCCCCTCAAGAGCACATGAAGTGACAGGAGGCCAATGTTGAAACATCTCCAGCTCAGATTGGCTTCTGAACATGAAGGCAGTCTCTTTCCCAAAGCATAAGGCAGCTTCACATTCACATGTTCAAAGCAACATGTAAGCCAAGTCTTAGTATCTGCATTATTCTTCCTACCAATGTGGGAATGCATCTTCTCTCCTTTTGTGACTGCAACAATAAGATGAATGAAATAAGATGAATGAAATTATTTCATATTTATCGCTTGGGTTTCATCGTCATACTGTCTCACAAAATGACATTACGAGCTACAAAGATAGTAAATGGAAGTCAAGTCAAGAAAACCTGCAGCACACTTCTGAGTAGACCTCATAGGATTAAGTCCTATTGAGTTCAAAAGGACTTACTTCCTAGTACACTGTCTGCAACTTTTAACAACTGAGCATTTAATCACACATAGAGAATGGAAGGCTTTCAAAAACATATTTCATTATGCAAGTCTTACCTTTCCAAAGCCTTACACATCCGTCATCTCCTGAAGAGGCAAGCACTGTGCCAGTTATGTTCCAGCTTACACGCCAAACCTGGGAATTGTGGTTATCGAACTGAGCTACTAGCTGTACCTCAAATTTTGTCAGTCCTGATGAAGGAGTCAATTCTTTTCTACTGAAAAAAGGAAACATTCTGTACTGGCCATAAAAATGTAGTCTGTTTAAAATAGATTCACTTCAGAAGTTTAAATGGTTTCAGAATTTAAAAACCACCACCACCAGAGGCAGCACTCTAAAGTTCAAAGTATTTTCTATTCAGTCGTTCCCATTTGTGTACTTCTTTAATATACTGTATATTTCTAATGTACATTTCTGAATAACTTATTAGATTTTAACTCTAAAGGACAAGTTATTTCATGCTAGACAGAAGAATGACATGAATCTGCTTCCAGCATCAGTGTCTAAAACTCACCTTAAAGGCTTCAGTGTAAAAATTCGTACATCTTTGGTTGCTACAGCTAATATATGGAAGGATCTTCCCAAGTTTGGAGCAAATGCGATATCGTGCACAGGATCTGTGACTGTCATAAGAGTTTCTGCTTTCGCATACTTCCTGAGAATAAATGAACAGTCAAGCTATTAATTTATGAACATGCAGACACAGGTTAATGCCCCCAGGCAATAATGCCCCCAGACAGTGCCAGCCCATTTTTGCTTCCTGAAGTAGACCACCAAATGGCATCCTCCCGATGTCTATTTTTCTATTAAGATCACCCCACAAATGCCTTCCTTTATTTCAAATATCTCCCATTTTGCTTCCCTATTTAGGAAAGAAGGAAAACAGCATGGTAACATTTTGTCTCTTTCCTCTGCAGACCATCTATGGGACAGATGCTGGGTCGGTAACTGTGCTGTTCCTCAGATCTGGTCCACTATCTGTACTGTCCCTTTAAGAACTAAAAGCACAGTATGAGAGACGTGGCAACTGAGAGGCCTGAAGGAGCTGCAGCTTTGTTATCCCATTTCAGGCTCACTCCGTAGCATAAACAAAGTGGAATGGGGAGTGCAATTGCCTGCAGTATTTACACTGGGTTTTTTTCTCTGCTGCTTTTTTTTTTTTTTTTGAGGGTGCTAAGCACGTATAGTGGAAGATAGTGGAGGACAGGAAAGCCTGGCGGGATATGGTTCATGGGATCACGAAGGGTCAGACATGACTTAACGACTGAACAACAACAACAACAACAACAAGCACGTATACTTGAATTTGCGCAAGTTAGCCGTGAGCAAGATGCAGGCTGACTGTATTGTTAAGAAGCCCAAAGAATTACACTAACTCAATGTTGTTTTTACTTTTTTCTTTGAACAACATGCTTCTATTTCATGTCCAACTTGAGACTTGTCCACCATGTCATAGGAAACTTCTGTTCAAGAAGTAGTCAAAACCTGCTTTGGGCTAATGGAACCAGTATAATTCTTGGATTCTTGCCATAGATATTAGACCAATACCAAATTAAGGCCTCACATCAATCATTTTAATGTGTTATAATTCTCAAAAGCAAATTATTTGGTATTTCCATTCATCTGAACAGCACAAATGATTCTCCCAACCACATAATGAAATGTTTAAAGCCATTGCAGAAATTGGTGTTTTTCTTTCTCTCACCTGGTATTTTCATTGTATTCATAAATCTGAACTTTTGCCAGTAGATTTGAACTGCTGTCATCACTGCCTACAGCTATCATAGGAGCATGAGCACGACAGCTGCAATTACAAAATTAAGTTTACAAGGATTCTAATTTTACCAATGCTCAAGTTATTACCCTTACACACACATGTATAGTGAATTAAAACCCATTTCCTCCCAGCCCATAGGTGTACACATTTATCTCCTGTTGCATATATACACCCTTGGGTAAAAATGCCTTAAGAGCCCCCCCCCCCAAAAAAAATTGGTCAAATGTAGGATTCTCAGTTTCCTACTAGAAGTTACCCTAGGTTTTCTCATCAATCCCTTATTAGCCCGTCAATGGAAGCAAGAACGTACCTTGAAGGATTCCAGGAAATACAACTGCAGCTCAGTTTACATGAGATTTCATGCTGAAGCGACCACTGACTGAGATTCATAACATCTGGAGCTTCATATATCCTAACAACGCCATCTGCTGAACATGTTGCTAACATGAGACCCATATGCTTCGGAGCAAACTTTACATCTGTAACTGACGTCCTACTGTCCACCAGAGTAGTTCTCTTTACCTAAACACAGTAGTCATTAGAAGAGAGGAAAGAGATTCTTAGAAATGTAATTTATTTATGCAGTAGTGATTAGATAAAATCAACAGGGTGTCAGTGAACAATTATGTTATTACATGTAGGGCAACTTTATAGTCAAGACTATAAGCTTTATTCAAGAAAGGAATCGGCAAAAAAGACAAACTACCGTATTTTTCGCTCTATAAGAAAAAACTTTCCACCCCCCAAAAAAATTAGGGGGGAATGTCTGTGCGTCTTATAGAGCAAATAGTGAAAAAATGTCTTCCTTTTAACAGTTTTACTTACCTGGTTGTTGATCTTCAGCTCCAATCTTCGGGTGCCCCAGCAGCTTCCAGTCACGTTTGGTGCCTGGGCTACGTTCGCAGGGGCTAGACGCAACCAGGAAGCCCTGCGCAAACATCGCAGCAACTGCGATGTTTGCGCAGGGCTCCTGGTTGCGTCCAGCGCCTATGCAAACTTACCAGGCGCTGGATGCGACCAGGGAGCCCTCCAGAAACATCCAAGTTCCTCCGATGTTTCCGGAGGGCTTACAGTCGCGTTCCCTGATGCTGGATGCGACTTCAGAGCCCTCTGGAAACATTGGAGGAACTCGGATGTTTCCGGAGGACTTGCAGTCATGTTCAGGGGTCAGGGAAGTTAGCGCAGGCGCTGGACGCAACCAGGAGCCCTGTACAAACATCGCAGTTGCTGTGATGTTTGCGCAGAGGTTCCTGGTCGCGTCCAGCGCCTGGGAACTTAGCCGAGGCGCCGAACACGACTGGGAGCTGGCTGGGGCACCTGAAGACTGGAGCTGAAGATCAACAACCAAGTAAGTGTTAAAAGCAAGACGTTATTTTACAGTATTTTTAGCTCCAAAATACGCATGCGTCCTATGCGGGTACTATTATCAGAAATCTTATAAGCTACGAAGAAGACAGTCTCTCTTTTTTAATTTGTATTTTATTATGATACATTAAAAACCAATACAGAAAGAGGAAAAAAGTACATAACAGAAAAGATCCGAATTAGCCACTAACATTTATACTTCAATTAATTCTTATAATTATTTATACCCTGCCTAATTGCAGAGTAATCTATTCTTCTTATACTCATACATCAACTAACCTAATACTACCCTTAATCAAAAACCTCAATTTCTTACCATTTAAATCTAAAATGAAATCATCCTACTCAATGAAGCCACATATCATTAAATCATCATTTTCTCCTTACATGCAAAAAAATAATCTATAAATGGTTCCCAATCTTCGCAGAAGTATCTACAGATTTCTCTTTACCTAACATGGTCAGTTTGTCCATTTCTGCCAATTCCAAAGCTTTCAACTTTTAGTGGGTTGGCCAGAATATATTTCAGAATATCACATGAGAAAAGACACACTCTCAGGTGATATTCTGAAATATATTCTGACCAACCCACTAAAAAAGAACAAATTATTTTGTATATTGCAAAGGACAAAGAAGCATTTAAGCAAATATGTGGTGCCTTATGGGGTGCTGGTCTGGTGGACCTCCTCAAATTTGGGAGGACTTTTCAGGGGACACCAGGGGTTGCTGCTGTGTGTGAGGCATTTGGATCCCAACACTTGTTAACCCCTGCTCTCCACTCTCCACTTTGTCTTTACTAATACATCTTACCCAGGGGCTCACAATCCAAGTAACTGCTTGGGGAACAAGAGTTCAAATGAAATAAAACCAAATTGAAACACCCACACCAGATCATACGTAACCAGTTCCAACAGCCATCAAAAGGCCATTACTTCCTGCAGGAATCTGCATGTTAAAAATGACTAGTGGTGCTGCAGAGTGGGAAAGAGCTAGGTCAGGCCTTCTCAAACTGTGGGCCACAACCCACTTGGTGGGTCTTGAGTTGGCACCCTTGCCTCCAAAAAGCAACCAGAGGCCACTTCCAGGTCACAATTCACCTCCTGCAGCTACCCCTGGCCCAGAATGGCCTCTGGAGGCCTCTGTGGAGCCCAGAAGGACTCTGGACGTGACTTCCAGGTCACTTCCGTTTTTGCTGATGCGACTTCCGATCACGTTGGGAAGTTTCTCTGAGGCCCATGGAGGCTGTCCTGGGCCAGGACCAGCTGCAGGAGGTGGGTTGCAACACCACTGCTGGAGGACAAGGTATGTCATGGATGCGCCAAGATTGAGAACCCCTGAGCTAGGTGAGGAGTTCAATCCCAGGTATAGTGATGATAGTGTGTCTGGAGTGCTTAGACCAATGATTTTGCAAAACCCATGTGCAGTATACAAAGAAAGTTACATATCTAAGAGGATTTTGTACCTGAAATAAAATTCTTCTCAAGACAGGTCTGAAGTTTACCAAACAAAGAGCTCAAGTTTTCAAAGTATAAAACGAGTGCACCAAAACAGGTAGTCACATTTTAAACCTTACCCAGTGACTCTGCCCTCGGAGTTTATCATTTGATTCTCCCACTATTTCTTCCCACACAGCAGCTGTTCTGTCAAAGGAACAGGAAGCCAAGACTTGTCCAAACTCTGGATGCGCCCATGTTACACGCCACACAGACCCGCTGTGAGTCTGTAAAATTAAAAGGAGCTGAAACTTACAGGTTAAACTCTTTTAAAAAAAATGTACATACCTTCTCAGGCTTGAAGAGGAACTATCACAGCAATAAAAAATTAAACAGAAAACCTCAAAGTCTCTTTGAAGTACTCCTAACAAAGCAATTTTCAAAGCTCAAAATTCCATGCTAAATGTTACATATAAGCTACCTAACTAATTGAAGGAATAGAATCAAAGGTACAGAACATACAGATGGTTTAGAGAGAGACCATGGAGGTCCTTTTGTATACACATATTGTGTTTTAAATAAAAGTGCCACAGAGCCAAAGGAATATTGCTAATTCTTACCCTCTGAGACATTAGCCAGTCATACAATGACACAGCATCTGAAGCAGTATGCCAGATGGTGCCCCTCTCTTAGCCATAGACATGCAGTCGGCAGCTCTTGCACTTCCTGAAAAGGAAGTATGGAGAGCCAACCACTTTCTTCTTCTCCTTTATACTTCCTCTTCTGCTCCCTTGCCTTCTCTCTTTTCAAATCCATGGAGCAAGAGCGGAAAGAGTGCAACAGGTAAGCAGATCTTACTGATCACCTGCCAGTGAGTGTCTTTTAAGGATTAATCTTTCCCTTCATTGTGACGTTTACCAAGTATTGTTCCACACAACACCCAAATCAAGCTCTTACCTTCCAGCTAGCAGTACAGTGCCATTCTCCATTTTCACCTTTGTCCCAGACCTATCAACAACAAACAATTATATCTATGCCCTTCCTTCAAAAACATGAAAAAAACATGGTCTGCATCCCAATAGCAAACCCAAAGATCAGGCGCTGTGGAAAATCCTAGGAGAATATGAAACCACGAACATTCCTTACTTGGGACCTCTCCCCTCAGGAGGATGGTTGTGCGTACCATTCTGATCTAGTATGGTTTTTGCTTGCTAGAACTACGGTGTCATTTATAACACAATCTTAATAGCTCCATTCAGTTTAGTAGCTCCGTTCACTCATAATTCTCAGGGACGCTTAACATGCAGCTATTTTCTTATACAGCTGTCATTTCCATTTATGAAAAAATGTGCATATTGTCACATGGGACAAATGCACATGTACATTTTGTTGACTAAATGTGTGCTGCAAATCCACAGCCAATTGTGGCTTTTCACCATATGTAGGATGAGATGCATGCACAATGCCACACGGGACAATGTACATGTATTATCCTACATGGAAGCAGCAGGAAGCGGTCATTTTTATGGCCAAATCCGATCCTTCCCCTCTCCCGCCAGTGCAGCCTCACCCAAAAAGTGCACACTATCCAGCGGGGTTGGGGGTGGAGCAGGAGGCTTTGGAAGGGAAAGGGAATTTAAATACCCTTTCCCCTCTGTAAGCCTCCTGCCCCGCAATGGGTCTCCTTGGACCCGTGCCAGCGATTTCGCTGGCTCAAGTCTGAGGAGAGAAAGGGGGCATGGAGGCTACAGGTAAGAATAGGATCTGGTGCACACCATCGCCAGCGGACTCACCCCCTCCTGCAGCCTCCCTGCCCTGTTCTGCCTTCTCCCCACCCCTATTTCACCCCCTCCCACGCTGGCTTACCTGCTCTGGTGGGCGGCCAGAGCAGCAATGATGTGTGCGGGAAAGCTTTGGCCTTCTTGCTGACGCTCCAGAAATGCATGCTGCCGGAGCATGCTTTACGGCTGCCTTACAGCACCCAGCACCAGCAGGACACTAGTTCCACCAGTGGGGCAGCCCAATAGGATTGGGCTGCCCATGTACAGAATAGGTTAGAACTCACCCTTCATAGTTATTAATTCCTATAGTAAAATGTCCTAAGAGGAACTCATGCGTTCATGCAATCCAAAGATCACTTACTAGAAGTAAACCCCACTTGACAGAGTGGAACTTACTTCAAGGTAAATATGAATAAGATTCAACTTCCAGAGTGTTATCCAATTGCAGAAAGACTAACCTATTTATTTCAGTATAAGCTATCATGCACTACAGTTCACCATCATATATTTCAAGTGAACTATACAAGAGGAATTTTCAACAAAAAGATAAATTTCCTCCTTTGTTCTCCTCTATCCCCACTACATGTTCTGTTGTTTCCCCTCCCCAACATTCCAACACCTTCATGGTTGCAGGGGCCATTGAGGATTATCAGTCCATATTATTATTATTATTAAGGATATTTATACAGTATACCACTTTTCAACTAAAAGTAGTTTTCAATTTGGGCTCCTCCCCCTTTCCTTTTAATTCACAAACATGCTTCTGCACACCGAGGGAATCCCCTGAATATATATAAATCACCCCCTTGTCCATGGATAGCTCCATTTTGTATTTTTCAAATTTTTATATCGCCCTTCCTCCAATGAGCTCAGGGTTTCTTCCATGGTTCCTTCCCTCCTTTCTGTCCTCACAACAACCCTGTGAGATAGGTTAGGCTGAGAGATAACGATTGGACCAAGGTCACCCAGGAAGCTTCATGGCTGAGCAAGGATTTGAACCTGGATCTTCCAAGTCTAACACCACAACCACTACACCATCCTAGCGCTCTCTCCCTCTCTCATTTCACATACAAATTGATAGGCACTTAAGCACCTGAGTTATGTGTGCACATACACATGTGCACACAAACATATAGTTTTTCTGTTGTGTCTTTTCCTACATCAGCTTCAGTCTTTCACATACTTACTATGTATGATTGAGCTTAGTGAAACTTCTTAATAAAATCTGCAGAGTAGTTTGCACGCCAATTAGTTATTGGACTTTCAGTATTTATACAACTTTAAATATTTGGTCTTCAAAACAGGAAAATTCAATTTGACAACATGTTCAGACTGAACAGTTCAGTATTTAGCTTTATAATTGGTCCAGCATGCCTTTTAAACATTTAGTTTAAAACTCTTGGTTGGAAAGAATCTTAAAATTAATTTGAATTCACATAATTACCATCATCTACAATATATTCTATAAATACGCCACAAGATTGAAGTGATCCTCTGAAACACTTCTGTGTACTAACGTAAACTTCATCAAACTTTGTATTACCGGTATATTGCACATCAGATATCCACATTCATTCTTGCTTCACGCATTTGGAAACATTCGCATTAGTAAATTGTGACTCTCCTCTGCAGCAGCTTCTGCCACCTTGGTGTTCAATTATGGGCTCTCTTTGAGAAACTTGCATCTGCTTGATAACTGAAATAACACTGCAATTGCTCCTAAAGAAAGGGGTGTTGACAAAGGGCCCAGTCGCAGCCATACTTACTAGCTGGGAGTAGTTTCAATGGAGTTGATGAAATTATCTTCTGCATATCCATGCAAAGGATGCATCAGATAAGTGACATACTGTATCACAAACGTTTTGCCCTTTTTAGCTACTGTAAAATTAATTAAGTAACTTGCTCCCAGAAGCATCCAGCAACACGTTAGGGGCAATAAAAGTAAATCTAGTTTCCAGCCATTTGGCTTTTAGAGACTGCTCCTGTAACTCCCTCCTGTTATTCCCTCCCCCATTGACATTTTCTTCAATAGACTGTAAGACTAATTTAAAATAAGATTCCCAACGTGGCCAGTACGGGTCACGTAGAGCAAAGTCTGAATCTGCACGGGCGGACTTGTCCATGTACCGCAAAACCAAGGCAGACCAGGGTTGAAGCCACGAGATTGCGAGAAGCGGACCTGCTGCAACTGGCTTGAGAGCGATATGCCATGCCTGCCTGGCGGCCTGTCCCGGCTCTTCCGGCCCACCCTCACCAACTAGCCCCTCGCTAATTGAATAAAGGCCGATTAACAAATAGAAGCAGAAAAGCTTAGAGACGACCAGATGAGCCCAGCTATTGTTTCGCCCCCATCTTTTCCCCGCCCGCACCTTGACACTCTGGTCGCTGGAGCAGGTCGCCATGCGCCGCCCGTGGAAGTCAAAGGAAACATCGTGGATGAGGTCGCGGTGATCGGCCGCGATCCTGCGCGCCACGAACATCGCGACGGCCTCCTCGGGCTGTTAAGCAAGCTGAGTTCTTTGCTATCCTAGAAGGGAAAATGCGAGGAGTACAGATAGTAAACTCCCTTTTCCCACTCGCTCCAGATAAGCGCGCCCGCCTCAATTTAATTGCGTGGAGCGCGCGGCCTTAGTGGGGAGGAGACAGCTAATCGACTCGCCTCCTGGCGCTTGCGCGTTTGGTCCTTTCCTTCTGGTATCAGCAAAAGGTCCCTGGCAGCTGGAAGGTGGCGACTATCGGCCACCTCGTTGCTCTGCTCTCTCAAAGAATGAATCTGTATCGCTGCTTGCAGACTTACTTAACCCTTCAAGATCGAACTGTCCGCTTTGTCAAGAGACTAATCAGGCCCGGGGATGCAATGACTGATTGCCAAACAACCCCTTCGAGGAGCTCTGAAAAGATGCATTTATAAGCACGCTCCTTAAAATGAGACAAACTCCTAAGGGCAACCGTATTAGTCTTTGACACACAAAAATAGTGTTGGTGTATAGTTCACAGCCTAACATTTTCTGTGGCAACTTTAGCAGATCAAGAGCACACTTCGGATGCAGTTTAATGATTAGTCCGACTGTGCAATCCTAATACTCAGAAATAAATTCCATTGTAATAAGTGAGGGTTACTCTCGCATAAGTGTGTATAGGATTGCAGCCTTAATCCACAAAAGCTTTTGCTTTCCTAAATACACTTGCTAGGGCAGGGGTATCAAACTCCTTTCATATAGCTGTAAATAGCATTCATGACACCTGATGAGAGCTGGAAGTAACATCATTAGGCAGGACGTGATGTCATTCCGGCTGATGATGGCCAGAAATAAGAACTTGGTTCTCATGTAGGAACTCATTAGCAGCAAATGACCAGTAGCAAAGGTGGGCATGGGGCGGTGGGCCCCTAGCAGCAGGGGGGGTGGCAGCCACAGGTGGCCGGCAGACGGGGGGGGTGTAACTGCGGCTGGCAGTGCGGTGAAACGGGCTGTTTCGTCAGTGCGAGCAGTGGCCGTGGTGACGTGTTTGGCCCGCCCGCCCTGCACCTCTGGGTGCTCTAAAACCGCTGGTGGCGACGACATCACTTCCGGCGCAGGGGACGGGGCGGTCGTAGCTCCGCCACTGCAAATGACAGAAAAGAAAATATGCAAATCTTGACCATATTTTCAAGATATGGGAGAGACCAATTGTCATGCTGGGTGAGTGAGTGAGGTGCTTCTGAGGTGAAAGGAGAGTTATCATTCGGGCTGCCCTTTCAGCAGTGCCGCTTCTGCAGAGGCTTCACTTCGCAGCTCAGCAGCTCTGGGAAGTCCCTCTCACGCACCCTTTTTGGTCTGCCCCTTTCCCGGTAGTGTTCCTTGCCTTCTGAGGCCTCCTTCCATCTCTCCCTCCCAGTGTGTCAGCAGAAGCGGCGCTGCTGAAAGGGTGGCGCTGGGAAAGCCCAATTATAACGTGGGCCGGATAAAGAGCTTCCACGGGTCTTATGTTTGACACCCCTGTGCTAGGGAGTAAACTCTATAGGGACTTATAGGATGTGTACAGTACACGCATGTGTGTGTGTGTGTGTGTGTGTGTGTGTGTGTGTGTGTGCGTGCATAGGTATAGAAAAACAAATTGTGAATTGTGGGGCCAAACAAAGAGCTGTTAAATTAAACAGCCTCTGACCACTCTTATGTAAAGCTTAAATGTAAGAGAAGCATAGTGATAATCTACAACAGCAGTAATTAGCAATAAAATAGTCTTCCTGGCTAACAGCAACAAGCAGAAGGCTCTGCACGCAGAAGGCTCTGGATGAGGCTCTGAGAAAGAAGATTCCATATTCAGATATCCTGTAGAGCTGCTGCCAGTGTGGATAATACTGAGCTAGATAAATGGACCAGTGGTCTGACTTAGTATAAAGCAGCTTGCTATGTTCAAAACAGAAGTAGATGATGGAAAGGGTTGAGCAGATAAGGTAGAAGCTTGGTTTTCAATCAGGGGTCAATGGGATGGAGCAGGCTTAGCTGCAACTCTAATATGGTATCCACAAGTTCACATAGTGAACATAAGAAATGTAACGTTTCTTACTTTTTGTATAAACCATTTGCTTCTGAGGGAAATAATATGTTTGTTGCACTAAAGCAGTGGTTCCCTAACTGGGACGTCGCGACACCCCAGCCGGGAACAAAGGGCTGCTATGCCTTTAAGGGGCATGGCAACCCACGGTGACGTTGACGGCGCACCCGGGATCGTGCTGTCGCCGCCACTGCCGCGGCCGAAATCGTCCTTTTTACCTGCATTGGTGGGTAGTGGATGTCCGGCGGGGTGTGTGGGGAGCCTGCGGACCCTTCCGCAGGCCTCCCCAAGCATTGGAGCAGCGCTCCGACGTGATCGCAACAAACTTCCGGTTTCACGTAAAACCGAAGGGGTCCGCAGGCTCCCCACACACCCCCACCGGACATCCACTGTCCACCAATGCAGGTAAAAAGGACGATTTCGGCCACGGCGGTGGCGGTGCGATCCCTGGGAAGGCCCCACTGCCACTTAGAGCAGCATAGAGCCTTCCCAGGAGTTAGGGAACCTCTGCACTAAAGGATGCTAAAGCACTGAGAACTCCTCCCAGAGGCTGATCTACACCCGCACTTCTCTAGGCACGTCACAGGCACGTGCAGCATGTGCGGAGCAGTGTGGCTGCCTTTTTAGCCAATCGCCATGGAGCTCTCCCGGGTTCCCTTGCAATCAGCTATGGACCATGCTCATGATTTTGAGAGGGCAGGGCGTGGAGCTAATTTTTTGACCAATGGGATGAGAAGGGGTTTTCAGCTAATCAGCTTGTGTTTCACTTGTGTTTCAGCCAATCAGCGTTGAGCTCTATTAGAAGGCAGGACAATCAGGAGGGACTATTTGCGTTGAAGAAACTGATGGATCTTAGGGTGTTTCGGACAGGGCGTCCTGTCCCCTACATTTGCGCACCTTTCAACGCAAGTGCAACGCAACAGGGGTAGGTGTAGATCAGCCTATACCTGACACAAATCCTCCCGGGAGGCAAATATCTTTGTATACATACAATATTACACGATAAACACTTTCCAACATCCTTTGCTTGTGTATGCGGACTAACGCGCAAGTGCCATATAAAGAGCATTTTTTTTTTTGCATCTGTGTGTTGTGAATGCAGGCAGCTAAGCAGTTTTATACACTCTAGCAATTATTCGCAAATCTGAGAATAAAACTGTTCAAAACATTTCTTATGTCTGTTTTTGTATTCAATGGGACTTGCTCCCAGGAAAGCGTATATATACCACCGTAACCACCTGCCTGACCTCCAATCCCTGTAAACACGGTCCACGCCCTTCCCGCTCAAAGGGCCGCGGCGTCAGCCCAGGTGCTCTTTTTCCCGCTAGTGGGCGGCGCCTCGACTGCTCAGTAGGCGGGTTGTGGTAAGCGCATGCGTCTGACAGTAACGCAAGAACGCGCTGAGGCTGCGTGCTTTGTGCGGAACATAGTCATAGCAAGGCGATTGGCATAGTGGGCGGGTTGTCGTCCCCGTTTTGTCAGTAGCGGGGCGGGGGGAAGTAGGTGATGAACTTGTCGGCTTATAGGAGCCCTCTTTCCTTCGGCTGTCGCCGCCATTATGTCCGTCACCGTCACTATCGAACAGGAGTTCCAGGAGATCGACGCTGCTAATGGCTGGCAACCCCGCTACCAGGTAAGTGAGGGTGGGGTGTGAAGCGAGGCAGCCCTTAGGAACCCGGCGGCTACGCTGATTTGAGGGGAAAGAAAGTTGCTGGGCCATGACGATCTCTCAGGTGAGACTTAGGAGAAGGATTGCGCATGTCCCAACTTTAGAAGGGGCGGTGATGAGCGAGAAGGGGGAATCGTTTGAGGGTTGAAAGGAAGGCGCATGCGCTTGAGTAGAGGAAAGGGGGGCCTTCGGGAAGGATTCTTATGCGCATGCTTAGGGAGGGTTAGGTGGGTGGTCGGTCGAGTTCTTCTGTTTGGTGTGTAGTGGGTGGGAGGAAAGGGTTAAAGTCGGCGAGTGGAATTTCGCCAGCTAGTTTCAGCATCTCTGTACAGTATTTGTTCTTCTCCGCATGTTGCCTCACTGTCCTGTTGGACTCTGCTGTGACGGCGATCGCAAGCTTGACTCGTGGTTATTGTCGCTCCGCAATATTCCATTCGAGACACTTCCCTTTGACACACCCGGAAAAAAGTTGTTGCGATCGTACGAAAATAACAGCACTCCTTCGCACAAATGTGTGTAGGTTTTGTATGCGTGGCCCTACAGAGGCTGTCGGTAACTGAGCAGAGTTAATGCTTCCTGGATACAATTTAAATAGAGAGGTAATCTCATGGTGCTGGTAGTAATAAGGGAAATCCCAAGCTTCTGAGTTCCTCTTCGAAACGTTAATTGTTTTAGAATTGCTGTAGTTCTCACGCTTTACATATTAGTTGATTGTGACAAATGTGTATTGCTATGAAACTGTAAGTGGCTTTAGCTCCTTGATTGAATGTACACTTGGTGACAAACCTAAATTTGCCTCTGCATAATGTATGAAATGACACAGTGCTGAAGGTTGCTTGTTACATTTCCAAACACAAATATACTTGTGTAGAAGTCTCATTTTGGCTAGTTGAACTTTAACATGAGAAGGCAGTTGTAAGATTGAACTCTATATCTTGTTAACAGTTGACCTGTATGTCTCTTAGCAGCATGCAGCTGTTTTTCAGAAAGCCTTTTGTGTAATGACTTTATTAAAAATTCCTGAAAAATGTATAAATGTGCTTAATACACAATATGATGCAAACTAGATCTTTCCTTAGATTATGCCTGACCCAGGGATATGATGGTGTTACATGACCACGGAGGCGTCTTCGGACAACGCTGGCTCTTCGGCTTTGAAATGGGGATGAGCACCACACCCTAGAGTCGGACATGACTGGACTTAATTGTCAGGGGTCACCTTTACCTTTACCTAAACAAATCACACAATTTTTGTTAATTCACCTCTAAGACAGTGAGGGTTGTTTAGGACTTTAATAAAACTGAGCCAAGTATTAGAAGATCCTTATATCACATCCAAAAAACATTGTGTACAACCAATAAAAAATAGAGCACCATGTAACATCGCAACATTGTCCTACACAATTGTCTCAGATGGTGAGCCTTTGAGGCAGGGATTAACACTTTTAACACTTTTAGAATATACATATAATTTATCTACATTTAGTAATAACTGGCTTTAATGAAAAAGTTCTGGGTTATAAGAAGGGGAGTCATGGTTAATGAGGGAAGCCCACAAGGATGAGGTTGAAACAGGGAGTTTATCTTGACAGGACAGGTCATTGAGAGTTGCACTGGGACTTGGTAGAAGTGAGTGTTTTAATGCAGCTTCTTTTTGGATGTTTCTTTTCTCAGCTGAGCTCTAATTCATCTCTAAACAATTTAACATTAGGGAGATTGTTGTTTTAAAAGGGTCAGGGCAGAATTAGGAGGGAAAATGTTTCATTTTTATGAAGTGTGTTTAGACTCTGCCTCTCAGTAGAGCACTCTGTATCCATTGCCATAGCAATACAGATGGTTGTCTCTAGGAACCCGAGAATATAATACATGCTTGCCTGACTTCCACTTCCTTTAGGCCTCTATGTAGTCCTCGAACCTTTTGCCACATTGCGTAGTTAAGATACCTTAACTCCATATTAGGGCACATATTGCTGTTCTTATGTTTAGTGGTGTGGTTGGCTTAGTCTAGGATTCCTCACATAGCTGTATTGTTGGATTCTTTGTGAATTGAGGATAACTCTCTTGTGGGGTAAGGGTATGAGGGATATTGTTAACGACTTGTAGGGTTTCCTCTCATCTGTGGTATCTGATGTCAGCTGAGCTTTTCTAGTGTTAGGAACTCTTTCATTTTTCTAAGCTGGATTGCTTGTGGAGTTTGTCTCGAGTAGCTATGGTTGTAGTCTCGCATGCTTGTGTGCGTGATCCTAAAGGTTATGCACAGGACGATATGCCACGCGCACATGCATGTGCAGTGCTGCATATCATAAGGACGGAACGCGTCTTGTTCTGTTTTAGGAAAAGTAATACTTTTTCGGCACAATCCTGACTAAAGGATCCAGCCAGCAGCCCAGGCCACCCGCCAGATCCTGTTCCCTGGCACCAACGTTCCTGCTAGGGCAGAGGTCTCCTTGGGGAAGGAGACGTTTGTCTCCTTCCCGGAGAAGGCCCCATCGGCCTCCTCGGATTTCTGCCCTCAGTTTTGCTGGCAGAAGTAAGAGGCCGTGTAAAGGCCCAGGCGCCTGACGGGGGGACAGGATACAGCCGAAGCCTTCCCCCGCCTCCTCCACGGGCAGCTGGGCCAATGCCCCCCCTCCCTCGGCCGGCCGGAACGCCCCTGCGGCCAGCAGCGGAGGACTTATCTTCTGCTGCCGGCCGCGTCCTTGTCCGGCGCCGGAGTGAGGGAGGCCAGCCTTGTGCTGGCCTCCTTTACTCTCGAGTCATTGCAAATGTGCCTTATGGCACATTTGTGATGTCTCCCAGTGCCGGAACAAGCATTCCGGCGCCGGTGGACTTAGTCAGGACTGTTGACTCAGTCAGGACTCAGGGCTGTTTGAGTGTACCCCCCCCCCCATCACTTGGTAATTGTTACAATAATGTAGGGTATGCCAGTTTCATGTGGGAGATGGAGTGAGGAGAGAACTGAGCCTGAGAGAAAATGGCTTTTCTAAGACTACAGAGTGAGTTTATGAAAGGTGAGATTAGGACTTGTGGCTCATATCTGATACTCTTTGGTGCTACATTAAAATAGCGCTCTACCAGGATAGGATGTGACTAACACTTCCATTCCTGCATTTTGCGTATGCCACATCCTTCTCTGCTCCCCCTGGAGACCTTCATAAGATCTTCAGCAGTGGAACTACTTAGCTCAGATTTCTTTGGTTGATGCAGCTGGGTGTAAAAATGATTTGGGCTAACCAGTCCTCTTCATACCTCCATCTCTTTTGGTTCAATATAGGCTTTTGGTTCAATATAGGTTCTTGAGTTACCTGTTTCCTGCCATGTTGTAGGCTCAGAAATGAGGCTCACACTAAATGAATAACTTTGCAGTGTTTACTTAAAACTAGGGAATAGGAGTTCTCTAAATATCAGAAACATTAGACTAGATTTAAACTGAAAGTGATTTCATGTTGTTTGCATGTTACTCTGAAAGTGATTTGAAAATATACCAGAGATTAAATAGTATAACCGAAGAACAAGCATCATTCAGAATGTTGTATATAAGTAAGGGAAATCAGGCGAGAACTTTTTAATGAGAATTGTTGAGAACCTTATGGCCAGCAGGTTCTGACAGGTACTTTGCTTTTTTGTTTACTTTTTAAAGTAATACACTGGTGGAGATAACCCAGATGAGAGGCTGCCAACAATTGTTGTGGCTTTTATTGGCTAACTGCAGATTTTCTAGAAAATCTACCTGTCCTTGGATGTATAGTTTTGTAATGGTTTCAAACTTTTTCCCTTGGACTGCTGTGTATGATAACTTTTGACCTGCTTATTGGTTTCTATTAGATGGAAAATGTCTAGGTTTCATTTCAGTGGTTTGATGGGTCAACTAATAGATGATACTGTTGATTCTTACACAAACCCTCCTGAACACCTGTTATGAATACGAGGTCATTGGTCACATTAACAATACTAGGAATCGTAATCAGTGGCAGCTGATGAGGTTTGGAAATGGTGGGGCCAGTGTCTTTTGCTTGTACATCACTACAACAGTTGTAGTGGTTCATGTGTATAATACACAGGTACAATTTTCTTATGCGTATGTACACTTTTGGATAACCACTGTATGCCAAATAAAAGCCCTTCATTGACACATCCCCTTGTAATGTACGTAATGTATTTTTTAAAAAGCATTAACCTGCCATTCTTGCAAATGGCAACTGATAGTCACTTCTTTGTATTATCACGCTAATGATATTATCAAAAATTTGAACATTGGAAAGGAGCGTTATTTGTGTTGCTTCACATATCCCCATATGTGGAGTGTACAAGTGTCCTCCCATATCTGCAGATTCACTTATCTGTGGTTATCCACCGCCACCCCACACGCCCATTACTGATCTGTTTTCCAGGAGCTGCTTCCTGTTAGTATTCTCTTGCGCTGCAATCCTATAACACTTTCCTGGGAGTAAGCCCCATTGGACTTCTGAGTAGACATGTATAGGCATGCACTGTTAAGCCTGACCCACACCGCACGAGTTCTTGCACGTCCCAGACATGTGCGGAGCTCGTGCAGCTGTGTAAGTGAGTGCATCTGAACGTGGGAGACCTGCACTCTCCCGAGTTCCGGCGCGATCAGAATTGTTTCATGCCCAAAATTTTGAGGGACGGGGACACGGAGCTACTTTTGTCACCAATCGGATTAGAGGGGGTTTCAGCCAACTGGAGCGCACTTGGCGCACATAGGCATGTACTGTTAAGCCCAACCCACACCGCACGAGTTCTTGCGCGTCCCAGACATGTGCGGAGCTTGCGCAGCTGTGTGGCCACCATTCATCCAATCAGCGATTAGAAGGCGGGACAATCGGGAGGGACTAATTGCAGGATGACACTGGTGGAGAGTAGGTCAGTGCTTGGAGGTGGGCAGCCAGGCACCTACGCTCGTGCACCTCCACTCCGGAACTTGTGCGGTGTGGGTCGGCCTTTAGTCTCCCTTCTCTAGTATTCCAACTGACTGCTTCTCACGTTTTTCTTGCATTCTGTAAGAGGCTGCAATGGAAGAGACATGAGTGCGTGGCGTCACAGTATAGGGTTCCCTTTTATCTGCGGTTTCGGTATCCACAGGAGACGGGAATGTATCTCCACAGATACGGGGAGATGCTTGTATTTATTGTAGCTTTACTCATGCTCAGTATGAACAGTGTACAATAAACAGTCTCCATATTGGGGGATGTGTGAGGCAACAATACAAATATAATACAGAACTTAACCCTTCTTGGACCTCAGTGCAGCATAGGGTAGCTAAGTCTGAAGTTATTCCTAGAAAAGAAGACCCTCCCCAAACATTTTTTACACAATACTGAACTATTAAGATCTCCATAATTGCTTTCAGTAATCTCCTGGAGATTAATGCTGATTCCTGAAGACATTCAAGCCAATCCTGGAGGAGTGGCAACTGTAGGATGCAACTGCACAGATCTAGACTTTAAGAATATTCATGTGTGTTTATTTAGAAAGAATTAATATTGAAAACTTCAAATGTAGCTAGATCACATGGGCCAGTCACTTCTCACAGCTTAACCACAGGGGTTTTGTGAGGCTAAATGTGGGTTGAGGGAATGACATGTGTGGCACTTAGAGCTCCTTGTTGGGAAGGGACTCAACTTTTTGTCTTTATGTTCAAATTTAATCTAATTCAGTACTATCTCCAGCAATTATATACAAGAAATTCTCTGGGAATCTTGAATAGGGATGATCAGGTTAACCATTCCCTGTATCTGGTACTTAGTGATATATAGTCTCTGAACATAGAAACGTCATTGTTTTGAATTTGTGTAATCTTAAAAAAAAATCTATAGTAATGACAGTGAGTTTCATATAATGTGTTATAAAGTACTTTTCCTTCTTTCTATATTTCCAGTCAGTTTCATTGGATGAGGCTGAATTCTAGGACGTTTAAAAATAAATATATATTTATCCTTCTACACATGTACAGGAATTCTCCTGTAGAATTCATTTGGGGATTACCCTTCATATGTGTGATATCTACCTTGATCTTATGCATTAGCTCTTCTGTGTGTAGAAAGCAGCATCTGACAAAGAAATCTCACACTTACTTGAATGCAAGATTTCTTGGAACTTGGATACGTTACCCATGTTCTCTAAAACTGTATTCCGGAGACCCTGAGTTCAAATCGCTTCTGAATTGGATGATTCTCAGATTACAGTAGTTTGCATGTAAAAAGATGAGTGAGGTTGAAGCACATGATCCCAAATCTGACTCCAGATCTTGCAGTGGTGAGGGAATGCCAATATATTGTCGTCGGTCTAAGACAAGGAAAGTGTTTCCATAGTTTTACACCAAAATGGCACATACCATCTTTAGAACTTTAGAACAAGCAGCCAGCCAGAATTGTTATTAAACCGCTGAACCATGAGTTGTCGATCGAAAGATCAGCAGTTCGAATCTGCGACGGGGTGAGCTCTCGTTGCTTGGCCAGCTCCTGCCAACCTAGCAGTTCCAAAGCATGTTAATGCGAGTAGATAAATAGGTACCGCTTGCGGGAAGGTAAACAGTGCTCCGTGTTCCAGCTGCATGCTACGCACTGCGGCAAGGAGAGTCATGCCGGCCACATGACCACGGAGGCGTCTTCGGACAACGCTGGCTCTTCAGCTTTGAAATGGGAATGAGCACCACACCCTAGAGTCGGATACGACTGGACTTAATTGTCAGGGGTCACCTTTACCTTTACTTACTACTGTAGCAGATATATAAAACACTGAAATAACTTAGGACATCGGTGTTATATGGGTCAGAAGGACACTGTGGCAAGTGCACAATGCAGAAAGGTTTTCTGTATGCTAGTACTAACTGAATTAGATCGTGTTTGGCAGTTGTCAAGTGACAGCTGTGTCAAATCTAGTATCTGCTTTGGAGGACATTGATAGGAAAACTACAGGTACAGCCACTCTGCTTTGAATTCATTAACTCTAACCATCACAATATTTTGGCTACATTAGTGATGTAGTGTTGTGTGTGTTTGGCATTGAGGTTTGACCATTTTCTTTTTGCTTTATAGAGAACCAAGGAATAAAGCAAGTTCAATTAAATTAAATGTGCAATGTTTCTAAAAAGTCAATCTTGATTTACTTGTTGCTTAATATCTTAATTTTGACTGCTTAGGAGTAAACCGGACTTAATGAACTGTTTTTGTTTCTTCAAGGACATTCGGAACCAATCCAGTGATTATTCACATAAAGTTGCAAAATTTGCAGAAAATAGAAATCGAAACAGATACAGAGATGTTAGCCCATGTAAGTAAGCTTTTATTTATTATAATCCAGTGCATTGCAAAGTAGTGTTAAGACTATCAACATTAGGACTTTAAAGATTTTTAATAATTTATGATAGTTCTGCATACAGTTACATATGCATGTCAAGTTCTGTGCCACTCACTGAAACGTAAGTGCACCAACAATTATTTAGTGTAAAAAATGTGTTGTGTAAAATGCTTTTTTTTCTTTTTTTTTTTGGAGACAAAGACTGGTTTATATTATCCTGGTATATAACACAGGCAAGATTGAGCTTTTATACAGTATATGAAACTCTACTTCATTTATTACATTTTGCATCTTTGGTTCATGCAACTGAAGATGGTGTACTTCGGGTTCTCAGGTGGTCTGCTGTTCATCTACTAAGCAGAGCCAGATCTACTTTAACTTCAGCATGGTTGCTGCATCATCTGCCTTCAGACCATGCCCTGGGACCCTGGATGATGATTATCCAGATCTGAAAGTGATATAAAGGCTAACTTTGCAACAAGTAACAGTCATTTCTTGTGTTACGGCTACCCATATATCTTTTGTATAGTGCATATATAAAATATGTAAAGAGGAGGCATAGTTCAGTGGTTGAGCACCTGTTGGGCATGCAGAAGGTTCCACATTGAATCCCTGACATCTGCAGGTAAGACTGGGAAAGACTCCTGTCTGAAACCCTGAAGAGCTGCTGCTAGTCAGTGTAGCCAATACTGACCTATATGATCAATTGTCTGATTTGGCCTTGTGTTGAAATTATAGAAACAGGGAACTGTGACTGGTATCTTTGAAGAAGAAAACGATGACTGCTTCTGGGCAAACGTGTGTCAGAGTTTGGGGATTTTTTGCCATTCATTGTTACTCATTTAGCTACAGGCAGTGCTGTATTTAGAGGAAGTAAGCTAAACAGCTGCAAATATCTTGGGTTGTTAAGACTGCCAAAATGGGAACTGTTGCAAGATTTTCATTCCCTGTAAGCTAGCAAATTTTGCAGCATAAAGAACATTAGATTTAGATTTTTTTAAAGTGTTGGTAGAGTTGATTATATGTACAAACTTGATAAAATTGGATTGTTTATATGGAATTGGGTTTACATGGTAGTTGTCAGCTTGAAAGATTAGAGTGGCTTCTAAATAAGATACAAAGTACAGTAGTATTACCATCAACTCTTGCTGTAGTCAAGGAATGAGGATTCCAGGTCACAGTGACCTCCAGGAATCACATTACTGGAAGTAGGATAAAGTCAATCAACTTATGGGTCACAGCGAGTGATTCTGGCAAACTGGAATTAGGAAGATTTCTCAGAGTTTTATAACTTCCCAGTAAATTCTGTGAAACTGTTTCAAGGTACATGGCTTTTGAATTGGAGCTTTTGTTTGTCAGTTCACAGGCTAGTATACTCACTACAGCACTTGATTTTAGTAGTTCTTAGAAGGACTTGTTTACATAGAATGACTTAGAATGACTTGTTTACATAGTTTCTTACTTAACTAATAACCTTAAGTTCTTTCAGTCAACTTTTTGTGTAAAGGAAAGGAAGAAATCCCAGGATGCAGTGCATTAAAGCAAGGAGAAGAGCCTCTGAATAATCAGGAGTTCATTTTTCACTGTTTATTGTTTTAGGATAATAGAATTTGTAAAGAGTGCCCCAATTGATAGTGAGGGGCCACTCTTGCAGAGAGGAATGCACGCCTTTTTCCTGAAACTCTGGTCTGTCTTTCCTGCAGTCTGGGAAGGAGAAGTGGGGTATTGTGCTTAAGATTATGTGGCTAATGCTGAAAGGGGGGGTCACGATAACAGATTTCTGTTAATAGAGGCACTCTTTCCCTCCCACTTATGTGCTTTCGTGTCCTAGAATAGTCCTGATTGAGGTCCTGTAGGTAAATGAAGCAGAACTGGGGGTTAACTAACTCGGAGTCTTGCTCTTCATGGCCTGCATAGAGAAATGTTACCCTTATTGTTGTGATTAACTGCAGAATGTATTTGAAAAAGTAGACTGGAAAAGCTTTTTGATATGGTGTGAGGCAAGCGTGTTGTCTTTATGAAATCAAACAGCAACTGTTTGGTGATTAAATGGTTAAAACAGTACTTGCTGACATCATCTTTCCGAGAACAGTAGTACCAGTATGTGTGATTTACTATAACAAGATCTTAAGTTTTTCCTGTTAGCAAATGGCATGTAGTATTTACAAAGGTTTTGGTTTCTGTCCAGCAGAAACATTTGCATTCCAATAATTGATACAGTACTTGAAAGAAGAACTTTAACTCTTTTGTTTCCAAGTAAGATAGTTTGCTTTGAAGGAAACAATATGTACAGTTTTTAAATAAATAAATAAATAAATTTATATATTTATATATTAATTGAATATTCCGATTCCATGGCTTACTTGTAATTTACACCAGTTGTAAATAAAATGTTCTATGCCATATATTTCCAAGAAAACAACAGTACCTGTGCATCAGAGCTTTCAATGACTTTTAAGCTGTTAGGAAGAAGATTTTAATATGCTCATTCATCTTGGATAGTTATAGTAGTATATTTTATAGAAAGGAAGGAACAAAAATTCCTTTCATAAGTACAGTCCTATGGAAGGGTGGGGAGAACAGCTTGCCCTCTCCTTCACAAAAATCCTTGATGGCTTTAGTCGTCAAGAGACCAATGTTTAAGCAAGGGGAATACTGTTGAAGTACCAAGGTTGCAACCAAAGGTAGTCTAAAATCATTTAAAATGCAGTTCTGAAAAATAAGTGAGTCTTCAGACTAACTATCTCACTTGTGCTTAACTGTAACTAGCATTATTTCAGTCAGAAACAGGAAATTCTCCATTTCCGTCTAGGTATCAACTTTGGTTTTGTCTATAAAAAATGTCAAAGGTCCCTCTCCCAACCTCTTATGTTTCCTGTGTTTGTAATATCACACCGGCTGTACTGAGGATACTCTTGACTACAATTCAAAGGAGATGTTTTTGCACATGCAAGGCAACTATTTGCACAGGTAGAACAAGCAGAATTTGCTGTTTACCGCCAACATACAATAAGACAAGCCATTGTGCAACTAATTTCTGTAGGTTGATGTATGTAAATGTTGGGATCTGGTAACAGAATTGTTTCCTGAAGTTACAGTGCCAAGTGGCACTGTACTCATTGCTAGTTCTGGAGACAGTGTGGCAATAGTTTCAGTTGTTGGCTTGCTGCTCAGAGCCATTGGAAGTTGGTGCTGATGCCCAGGTGAATGGAAGAGAGCAAACTAGCAGCTTAGAATCTTGAATGATGGGAGAGGATGGCACAGCAGCAACCTGAATGGCACAGCAGCAACAGTTATTAGCAGTACTCTTCTGATCAGGAGGAACATAGCATGTTGGGAGGTGTTGTGCGCAGATCTGTGTTTGAAACACATAATATTACATGAACTATGAGAATCTATCACTTTGCTTGTACTGCTTAATTTAACTAACACTTGTCTTATCAGAACTCTCTGTAGAAGTTCCTACGTTGTAAGAAGTTTTCCTCTATAGTATTTCCTTAATTCCTATCCAAAATGGCATTTAGAAAAAAACCAAAACAAATCCTTAGCATTGGGCAGTCATAGAATTTATCTTACGTTTGTGTATTTGATAATAAGGGTTATATCTTAAGTTTAGTTTTACATGACTACATCCCATTGATTTAAACTTGGGATACAACCTGTGAGGTATGTAAGATTGTAACAAAAGTTTTCAAACCGGAACAATTTCTTGACTATTCAATTCTTTTAAGATGCCATTCTGTACAAATCTGTAAAAATCTCATGTTAAAAGCTCATTTTTGAAAAACTGAATATTTTTCCTGGTTACATTTCAAGATGATCACAGTCGTGTAATACTGCAGAACACAGACAATGATTACATCAATGCAAGTTTGGTAATTAATGAAGAAGCTGAAAGGAACTATATTTTGACGCAGGTAAGCATTATTAGATTTTAAGGTACTAACTAGATGGATAGCGGCTTACTTTAATGTAATAAACATTAAATTTATAGTACATCCATAACAAAACAAACTGGTGTGGAGAGCTTTCTTTGGCAGGGTGGGGTCCTAAAGACATAGTCTGCCTGGTGCGGAGAACCAATTCTGGGGCAGGTGAGGTAGCTTGATACAGCTTGGCTTGGAGCAGTAGTGATGTCATGTGAGCAGCTACTCAGAGCCCACCCTCTGGCATGGGAAACCATTGCAAATAGCCGCTCACTTCCTCTGTCTGAGGCAAATACAACTGTCCCAGGCAAGGAAGTTCGACCCAGAGTTTCAGGTTTGCAACTGGTCCTCAGCATGTCTGTCCCCTAAAAATATGGTGTAGTGCTGAGTCAGCATTTAGTGGACATGCGTGAATTAGTGACACAGTACTTCCTGCCAGAAGCCTCCTGCTTCATTCATAAATGTTTGTGACATTTTTCCTTCCTAACTACAATCCAGTTAATTACAACAACTCTGTTGTTTACTGTTGGAAAGAGCTCTACTGTAGCTCTTATCTATTTTTGGGCTCCTGCTTGTCCTGAGATTTTGTTGTTAGTAATGATCTGTTAAATGCATGAAGAACGTTCCTCTTCAGCTGCAAAACACTGCTATGAACAGCATTGCTGTATTCAGTAAAAGTGAGTGGAGTGTTTTGTGGGGCAGGGACTCTAGAAATATGGGAAGTGGAGTACATCAAATCTCTTACTCGGGCAGTTCCATGGTTTGCCTTGTCCAATGTTTATTTTTAAAAATGTAAATTCTCCCTCTTTCACATTTCTCTTTCAGATAGATATGCAGATTATAGTTATTCAGTAAGCAAGTCATGTTACTTTTACTCTAGTTATTTACTACTGTACATGCTCTGTGACTGAGCCCTGACAGGAAAAACGGGTTTGAGGGGGACAAACACCTAGTAAGCCCTGATTCAAATTAAGCATTGAATGTTGGGAGTGGAGAAATTGTAGATATCTATCTTTAAGCTGCAAAAGTCTACAATGAATAGTTTCTCCTTGTAAATTGGTGTCACTTTGAGCTCTTTAAAAAAGAAGAGCATGTGTTCTGTCTTTTTGGCCAATTTGAAGACGTGAAAGGGTGCCTTCAAAAGTAAGCTTACTGATTTTCCTTATCTGTTCTCCCCCCCCACACACACACACACATGATTAAAATATCAGTTCTATCTACTTCTCTTTTAGGTTTGGGGAAGTGATTTTAAAACCAAACAGCTGTGGTTTAAGGACTATAATTTGTTTGGATTTTGAAAATTATTTTTAAATCCATGTAGATACTGACAGGCCGATCAACAAAAAGTGTTTTTGACCAGTAGCTCTCATACATTTATTTGGTGGGCTGCTCTAGAACTAATATTGCCAACTTCACATGCTGCTTATTGCAGAAAGTACTCACAACCGGTTGACC
This sequence comes from Plestiodon gilberti rubricaudatus, assembly GCA_026170595.1. NCBI lineage: Eukaryota > Metazoa > Chordata > Lepidosauria > Squamata > Scincidae > Plestiodon > Plestiodon gilberti. The sequence goes on along the minus strand of JANXHW010000004.1, from coordinate 57,635,516 downwards.
ACCTGCAGTAAAGGACCTGTGTCCTTGAGATTGTGCAAAATCATCCATCTTTTCTTCCATGAAGGGGAATAGGGAATCTCCTGCGTGCACAAGCAGGGATTCAAAGAGCCACAGAAAGAGTGTCGCTCTGTGCATCTGCTTTTGCTCTCACTCAACTTAAGTTTGTTCCTGATGGTCTGTTGGTGAATCTCCAGAGCAGAATTCAGCATGGTGCAGAGGGCTGCAGTTGGAATAGAAAACTGGCTGCCATTTCCTTGCAAGTGGAAGCTCTGCTCATACAGAAAATTTTATTCTAATACTATATAGATGTAGATTCAATTCAGAGCCATTTCTGTCTGCTGATTGAAAGTCTCTTTTCTGTACTTACACAGGGTCCACTCCCTAATACTTGTTGCCATTTCTGGCTAATGGTGTGGCAACAAAAGACCAAAGCAGTAGTCATGCTAAACAGAATCGTTGAGAAAGATTCGGTGAGTTGTAGTAATGATTTCACATTGCCCGTTATAATGGGTTATATGGGCCTCAACATGCAATTTATGGGTTATTTTCAATTTGAACGCTATATTTGGAATATCCTGATATAAAATACTTGTGTGTTTCTGACCTTAGTAGCTCAGTGACGTAATAGATGGGCATTTTAATATTGTATTCAAATATCCTGAAGTATTATAAACATTCAGTAAAACATGAGCTCTAAATGCAAAATAAGGATTGTGTAGCATAAGCTTGCAACCAATGTTTTATATTACCAGTTGCCTCGTTTTACAGATTGGAGCAGCATGGGAAAAAAATCACTGAGTATTCATTGGTAGTTACAGCAGTGTTTAAGTGATTTTGAAATACTCATGTCATGTCTTGGTAGATGAGGACAAGTATTAACCCTGACTTTTGGGGAACATAATGCATGTCCAGGACCTTAGAGCAGCAAGGAAGGGTTGCCTATGTGCACTTGTAATTCTCAGCGATAATTAGTTACCAATTTTGTGTGGAGTATAATTTGTTAATCAGTGAAAATATCTGACACATTCTGATAATATTTTCATTTCTCAAATTAGGTAAAATGTGCACAGTACTGGCCAGCAAAAGAGGATGACCCAATGATGTTCAAAGAAACAGGATTTTGTGTGAGACTAAAATCGGAAGATGTCAAATCCTACTATACAGTGCGCCAGCTTCAGTTAGAAAATACCAATGTGAGCTTTTTTCAAAAGTATTCATATAATTGCCATTATCTTTCTGGAAAGTGTAGGTTGTGGTATCCTTGAACTGTGTAATGGTAATGGAGTGTGTTTCTCCAATCATGCACAAATGTTGGAAATTGCTTGCATCCTTATGACGGTTTTCTCTCCAGGGTCAGTTCAGTACTAACTCTTGTTCAGTTCAGAACTCTTGTCAATTATTGACTCAAGCCATTGCTTTCTGTACTGGAAGCTTCCTTGCAAAGAGAGCCTTGCTGTCTGTGTTCCTTTTTTTTTTTAACCCAAATCAAGATGAAGACTCAGTCTATGCTCTGTCTTTAACCTGAGGCTACGTAGCAGGGAAAAGTGTCAAGTGAAGTCTATTTAGGTTTTTGCATTTGCAGAAGTTGTAGCATAAGCTTCATTGCCTTAAGACAGTGGTTCCCTAACTGGGGCGTCGCGACGCCCCAACCGGGAAGAAAGGGTTGCTATGCCCTTAAGGGGCATGGCAACCCGCGGTGACGACAACGGTGCGCCTGGGATCGCGCCGCCACCGCTGCGCCCGGGATCGCCGTTTTTACCTTCATTGGTGGGCAGTGGGTGTCCCTCGGGGGTTGCGGGGAGCCTGCGGACCCCTCCGCAGGCCTCCCCAAGCGTCGGAGCAGCGCTCCAACGCGATCGCAACTGACTTCCAGTTTTACGCGTGGCGTGTCATCGCCACTCCTGGGAAGGCCCCGCTGCTACTTAGAGCAGCGTAAGGCCTTCCCAGGAGTTAGGGAACCTCTGCCTTAAGAGGAAACTGCTTTTGTATGGAGCTGAGCACTATGCAAGATAACTGTGGTTGTTCTATTCTAACAAAACATGGCATCTGATATGCTCAGAAACCATCTGTTACTTCCATATTTTCTGACTAAACATCAGCAGTAAAAACAGCTAATAGGCTGCAAGCTATAGTTCCAGCAAGCCTGGAATTAAGTAAAAGGAAAGAAGGGACGAGATATCTAAGTTAAAGCTACAAAGCCTTGCACAGTTATAAGTAGGCACAAAAATAATGTTCGTTTTGCATTTGCTCAGTTAGAACCTGTGGGCAGCATCCTAAGTTTGAACAGTATTGCCACCAGGATGGAGGGTTCAGGGGGTTGACCTGACTAGTTGGGCCCTCAAACTACTTTACAGTGTATCGGACCATTTGCCCATGGAGTTTAGTATTGTTGACACTGCCTAGCAGTGACACTTCAGGGTTTCAGATAGGGATCTTTTCTAGTCCTGAAAAACGAACCTGAGGCCTTCTGCATAGAATGCATGTGCTCAACCATGTCTCTGGAAAATAAGGTATCTCAACAGACTTCTGGAAATAATACAGGATTGCAGTTTGGTTCATTAATTTTAATGGGATTTAAACAGATTGGTCTGGGGAAGGATTTCAGGCTGAGGACAAAGCTACACCATGTGTGTATAGTGAAGTGTCATTGACTGGAGTTTCTTAAGAAGAGGTGGACAGAAGATGTGCCTTCTTGGCAGCTTTTCAGCAGCTTCCAGGTTTGTAGTTAAATGCCAGAATTATTTTAGGGGTTGTTAAAAAGGAATTAAGATTTAGGGATGGGAGCAAGATGCCTTGAAAAGGTACAATACTACCATTGCACAGTACTACAAGTTGCACGAGTTATACTTGCCAACCCCAACTATTTTCAAGATCTAAGCTTTGACTCTGAACTGTAATTGCACTACATACGTACAAACAGGGACTGAGCTTTAGCCAGGCTGTCCTAGTAATGAGCCAAATGTTGCATTTATAGCAAGCTACTTTTGTGCATGTTCTGTTGCTGGGCTGCGTATCTATGTCAAATGTAACGTGTTCAGTGAAATGCTATAATTCCTCTTCTCTCTCAGACTGGTGAGTCCAGGATGATATTCCACTTTCATTATACTACTTGGCCAGATTTTGGAGTTCCTGAATCCCCAGCTTCATTTCTCAACTTCTTGTTTAAAGTCAGAGAATCTGGATCTCTGAGTCCTGAGCATGGGCCTGCAGTCATTCACTGTAGTGCAGGAATAGGGCGCTCTGGTACATTTTCATTGGTAGACACATGTCTTGTCTTGGTAAGTTTGTCCTCAAATACTTGGCTATGAACTACTACACTACCACATCTTGGTGGGAAACTTGAGGTTCATTTGGGTCCTAATTCATTATGTCTGAATAATGGTTACCCAAAAATGGTATGTATGTTTAATTTGTTCTGTCGTGGAAAATCAAAAGTAACTAGCAAATTACCCATGTGATATGCCATCGTAGTGAATATCTCTCCCTGTGAAAAGTGAAAAGGTCTGCAATTGTGTTCCCCACAATTATTTTTATTTATTTATTTATTTATATTATTTATTACAGTTATTCCCTCCCTGAGGTGGGAGGGATTAACACACATGCTGTATAAACTGTCACAGCAAAATACCCCATTCATGAATCTGAGGCTGGTTCAGGAGCATAAGGTAAAACTTATGCAATTCAGTATTCTGTCCCTGTGTGCTGGCTACTGCTACAATGCAGGTTTAATGTCCTGAATTTCGAGGGGAGATGGCTCAAAATGCCATGTTTTGCGAACTTACTCATAACTGGCGGTTGTTTGGACTACGTATACTACATTTCCGTTAACGTAGAAAAGTATTCCGTTAAATACTTAACTTTTGGTACTCGCACCAATGAGAGAGTGAGTTGTTAAGACACAAGCATCTTTTTACATATTGTTACATATTGTTATTTTTTAGATTATGCATTTGCATTTTTAATGTTGTATAACATGGATAATTACACTGAAATATTTTATTTCAAAGTGCTTTCTATGTTTCTGATCTCTTGCACTGTCGCCAAAACTGTGTGTTATAGATGGAAAAAAGAGAGGATCCATTTTCTGTGGATATTAAGCAAGTATTATTGAATATGAGAAAATATCGAATGGGGCTGATTCAAACTCCTGATCAGCTAAGATTTTCATATATGGCTGTAATAGAAGGAGCAAAATATATAATGGGCGATTCTACCATACAGGTACATATTTTGAGTGAACTGACTTTTTTTTTTAATTAGTTGCTCTAAAGAGTTCATGGAGGCATAGTAAATTGTTCAGTCTTTATGCATATAAATATAGAATTGTGTGTTGGAGTCAGCTGACTTCTCTTTGCACCTTTCCTGGATGAATGACTGTGTTAATCTGTCAAAGTGATTCTGTTCTGTTATGAGATACGAAATTACATTGCAGAATCAATAAATTTAGGGATCCATAGGCAGTTGAATTTCATTTGTCTCATCTAGGATTTTACGCAAGTACAGCCTGTAGAAATTTGACAGGTATGTGCAATATATCTGAGTTATAAAGTGAATTGAGTTGCTCTAATTATGAAACTCTGCTGACTGCCTTTTGCTGATTTGGTGCTGATTAATAGTACAGCAGAAATGCATGATAGACTACTCTTATATGTTGCTGCGTAGCTATTTTTCTATTTCTAGGCTTTATGGCATGATCTATTACGCCAGCATCGTGTTCCCTTTACTAACGTTTTCACTTAGGATTCCAGTATTTTTCCTAAAAACACAGTTAAGTATTGAACATGGATATTTCTAAACATTTATTTCTGGCCTGTTAAGGAAAGTTGCCAGTTCATAGTTCTGTCATATTGTATTGTTATACAAAACAAAATAACAAGCATATTTGTACTATGATGAAACCCAACAAACCTTTCCAATCTCAGCAAATCTCCCTATGTTCTCAGAGAGATGGTGCATTTTGATGCAGTGGCTGTCATAACTGTAGATGTTCACCTGGTGAGGAAACAAAATGAGTACTTGAAGTATTTCCCTTGCATGGAGGACACAATTCTGCTGTTGAAATAAGCTACTGTATTTTAAAGCTTTTTGTAATGGACCAAGAATGCCTGTACTTAATCAGCAGTTCATCTCTAGTGAGTGCTGTGAAGAATTAAGGATTAAAACAGTTGTCACTAACTGAAAAAAATCTTGAGTATACATTCACTACAACAGTGCATTCTCATCAGCACCAAAATGCAAAGGAACACACCTGACTGAGATGTGAAGTAGAACGGACTGGGTTTGTTCAACTATGTTGTTTTCTCCATTCAGAATCGATGGAAGGAACTTTCAAAGGAGGACCAAGCCCCAAGTTCTGAACGCTCGCATCCTAACCCAACCAAACTGACAGCGAAGTACAATGGAAATAGTGTGAGCATAGAGAATCAAGAGCAAGCTGAGGACGTCTTAGATGCTGATCTGTCTTCTACGATACAAAATACTGCAGATGCAAATGCTGACATGTGAGCATTCTTTTTATATAGGAGCTTGAAAACAAACTAGCAGCCAAGAAGCTTGGTTGACATTCTGTCTGACAAGATGGTTGTATCTCCTTTTTTATAAGATTCACAGTGCAATCCTGTGTAACCTTGCACCGCGGTATAACAGTAGATGCACCGGTGTAAGTGCAATTACACTGGCGTAAGTGCAATTACACCGGTGCAAGGTTACACAGAATTGTGCTGTCAAACTGGTAACTGCCATTCATGTTGGTTAACCTTAAGGTTAGGCTCAACTACACTCTATGTAGGGTTGCTCTTGAAGACTTCTTACAGCTGCCACTGAGGATGATAGTCCCATTTTGCAGTGACCATAGCTGAGCTGAATAATTGTGTACTTTACAAATCTCACAGTTAGCTTAATCAAGAATCTTGATTTTCTTTTTATTTTAATAAAGGATGCTTCTAGGATTGCATAGCGCGTTTTTAAACCAGCTGGAAGTGTCACTTTAAAAAACATTTTCAGGGTGCAAGCTTTTAAGAGGTCTTGTGCAGGCATTATGCTTAACCGTAATTAGTGCTAATGATGATTTGTAGGTCCTGATGCTGTTTAAGATACCAAGTGTTTTATGTTGGTGACAGTAAAGCAGAGCCCTGGTTGCAGAGGGCATGTATAGAGACTGCAGCAAGGTGACTCCTTGTCGCCTTGCAAGTGAAGAAGAGGAGAAACTACTCTCCTACAGACCAACTTAAAATACTAGCCTGTTAATCTTTTATCATAGTTTAATCAGGGGTGTCAAACATAAGGCCTGTGGGTTGGATATGACCCACAGAAGCTCTTTATGTGACCTACGTGATAAGTGGGCACTCCCAGCGCTGCTTCTGCTGAGGCTCGGGGGGGGGGGGAGAGATACAGAAGGAGGCCTCAGAAGGCAAGGAATGCTGCAGGGAAAAGGGCAGTCCAAGAGGGTGAGAGCGACACTGCTGAGGTGGTGGGAGAGCCCAATTATCATGTGGGCTGCCCTTTCAACAGTGCCGCTTCTGCCGGGTCATCACTTTGCAGAGAACCTCTCAGCTGCTGAACTACAAAGCAACGCCTTGGCAGAAGCTGTGTGGCTAAAAGAGAGACTCACACATAATTGGGCTCTCCCATAACTTGAAAATAGGTTTGTATATTTTCTCTTCTGTCATTTGCAGCTAATGAGTTCCTTCATGAGAACGAAGTGCTTATTTCTGGCCATCATCTGCTTAATGATATCGCTTCCTACTTAATGATGTCATTTCTGGCCCTTATCAGGTTCCATGAATGCTATTTGGCTGTATGAAACATGTTTGATACCTGGGTTTAGGTTTTAAGACATAGTGCTTAACTATGGACAAAGAAAACAAGCCATAATTAAATGTCACGTTTGTGTACGTACACCTCTGATACCTCAGGGCTGCTTTATGCTACCTAAAAATATATGTACAAAGTCACTTGGAAGGTGCTGTACCTCTAAATCATAGCTTTTGCTTGTAAAAATATGCACAAGTAGCAACTGGGAAAGGATTCTAATTTTGGCCATAGTATGCTGTGTTCTCATGTGCAAAATTCTGGATGGATTTTTCCCAGTTGTGGAAAGACTTGTCAAAGGTTTGAAGACTTGTCAGTCTGCGTATCTTAACAGAAGCACTTCCAGTCTTAAGCTGGATAGTAGTGAATTTTTTATTTGATGCAGGATGTTGTATTTAGTGTGAATCGTACCTATTCTATTGATCTTATTGTTCTTTTTGAAGTGTTGCTACTTGTCTTCTCACAACGTTGTGAGTCGGAAACATAAATGAAACTAACTGGAGTTTCTTGCTTTTTAGTACTTTCCGGAAGCGCCTGAGAGAGGACAGAAGAGTTAACACAGCACAGATGGTGCAGCAGATGAAACGTAGACTGAGTGAGGCTGAAAGGAAAAGAAAAAGGTGGTTATATTGGAAACCTATTCTCATTAAGATTGGGTTTGGTACAGCCATTTTCATTGGAGTTTATTCTTGCTGGAAATCTTATTTTCAAGGTACCCCTATGAAAGTGAGTGTTTAGTTCAGTCCTGCACCCAGTAATGCAAGCTTACATCCCACCAATGTCAGTGGGACTTGAATATTATTGGGTGCTAAACTGCACCATAGTTTGCAGAACAAATGTGCCGCCAGTTCATCAGTGGGAATATGACTTGCAACATCAAACTTCTACATCTGTTATTAATGCACAACACATGAGAACCTGATCATTAGTCGCTGTCTCAGGACTTTTCACTGCAGGTACTTTTGAAACCAAATTGCCACCTGGAATAAAGTTGTATACTCTTGTTAGGTAAACAAATGCTCATTGTCAGCAACTATGTATGTAGTACTTTAAATGATAGTCCACTAGATCTAGAAGGCTGAGTTGCAGTGGCTTCAGTCTGTCAATTCACCTGCCTGATATAAGCAATAAACAGTGTGGTGTCAACTATGAATGCATATGTATGTGTAATATATTATCAACTGTTTATACTATCCCAGACTTGGAATAAATACATTTTATAACTCTATTTAATCTTTTTGTAGATAACTGTATTTTTAAAAACTACATTTGTACAAATTTCTCGGACAAAAAGAGTATTCTCTGACAAAAAGAGAGTACACATTCAAGCAGTTATCATTCCCAACACTTCAAGAGTGATTTAGATATTCACTGACTTCACCATTCTTAATGTAGTGATTAGTAAATTGCCCCTGAGACATTTGGTGTAAGCAAATAGGGCTACTTTTTCTTTTTTTATTCTGTAAGTTGCATTCATGTATTTATGCTTGTAGTAACCTTTTATGAGAGAGAGAGAGACTTGAAATGTTTTGTTTTTCTAAGAGTACTGGAAGTTAGGGCCCATACCTTCAGGCTGACAATTTTGAAAGTAAGTTGTGTTAAAGACTTCACCTATTGTTGGAAGCCATAGCTTGTGTTAAAGTTCAAACATTCCATTAAATGTGAAAACATTTTTGTGTGTGTCATTTGATTTGAGTCCTATTCAATGCAGTATTTAAGATGCATCCTCAACAGTGAGTGTAGATGGCACATGGTGAACTTATTCATATTACCTGAAACATAAATTGTGGATCATTACAACTGATAAAATAAGCAGAAGCAAATATCTAGAATACAGGAATTATTATAGGAAAGGAAAAACTGAGATCGCAAAGAACCACTGAGTACTGTTTCATGGGAATACTACTGTTTAGATTGTAAAACATGATTATTATAGGTGTTGAAAATCATAGTATACTTAAGACAAATCATAGTACTCGGGCTTTGGACATAACAGAAAAAATCCTGTGGTTGTTATCTATCATACCTTTTGGTGTGGGCAGGTTAGTGACTAAAATGTTCTAGTTTCAGCACCAAGAAAATATAACTCTAGCTCAAAGCCTTGAACAGTCTTGAGTTAAACTTATGTGTTCTAATAATTTTATAAACTCCATTTCTGAGGAAATAGGTTGCACCACATACTTAAAATGCTGGAAAGCTTATAGTGGGTAGTAAGAAGCTCCTTATCCTGTACAGCATAAAAGGAAATATTGAAATTGCGTTGAATTTTGTGTCTACAGTTACAGCCTACAGTTTTTTCCTTTGCAGAATAAGTCTTGTAATTGAACATAGTTTACTTGTGTTGTGAAGAGTTACACTTCGAATCTATGCACTCTTGTGGCTCAAATGCTGTTGTGTATTTGCCATTCTAACTTGTGTCTTGCCTCCTGAAAAATTTAAATGTAAATAGAACGAGCCTGATGGAATTGTGCAGCTTAACTTTGAAAAAGCTCCTGATCAGAATGTCTATATAGATCAGCTTTTCTGTTACCAAGAAAACATCGAACTACAACAGGAGAAGGAACAGCCTTTTTTTAATCTTGAGATTAGCCAGGCTTTCAAGTTGGAACTCTTCAGGTATACAGTATTTGAAAGTGTGTGTGTATGTGTACCTATCAACCAGTGCCAATTTACATGGCATACGATATTTTTCCACTACCTTAGTGAGATGCAACTTGCCTGAGTCTCAGTCATAGGTAACAGTTTCGGCTGTTGTGGAATGTCCTTCCTTTCTCTAAAATCAGGCATATATGCATGTTTGATGTGACAGCCTTTTGAGTGGCACATGATCTTGTCCTTGCTGCTTTTAAGCCATATTTGCATACAAGCCAAAGGCACAAAGCAACTCCATAGATGCGGTTCAGGTCACTTTGTAACTAGAAAGTAGTCGCTGTGCACCATTCATTAAGGCATTTTTACCCAAGGGTGTATATATGCAACTGGAGTTAAATGTGTACACCTGTGGGCTGGGAGGAAATGTTAATAGAGGTGTGCCTGTAAACAGCAACAAATATGTCAATGTGTAGGAAAATAAAGTGCAGAGCCTTGAAAGTGAATGTTACCCATGGCACTTCTGTAGCTGAAAAGAATGCTTCTACACTGAAGAGTGACCCTAATAAAACTGGAGATATTGACTCGGCAACCTCCCTCCCCTTGCAGTTTTTGACATTGCAGTACTTCAGCTGCTGCTCTTTCGTCATTGCTACATGGGTCTTCCACTGTCAAGGGGACAGAGTCAGAAATCTTGGAGCACAGCAGTCTTTTGACTGCCTTTGCTGTTACCTAGTTCCTTTCTTCCTCCAACCCCATCTCTGGGATTTAAGTATCCCTGGAGAACTTCAATCTGGCACTTGATTGACAGTTACCAAATAAATTGGAATTCTGTACAAACTGATACAGACAAATACCACCAGATGTCAGGTTAAGTATATTGTGCTTTCAACCCGCTAGACTGTAAAGGTTGAACATACAGCTGACTATTTACATTTTTTAACTAAAACTTTGCTCAAATTGTTTTTGTGAATGACTTGCTAACCTCATTTATGAAATATACCTTTAAAAAGTTGTTAATGCTTGTCATTCTTGGCTCATAATTGGGAGCCACGACGTTTTGAACTACTGCTTTTGTTGATTCCACATCCTACTCATTCAAGAAGACATCAGTGGGAGCATACATGTTGCAGTGCCCATTCATAACTATTAGTTCAAGAGCACTTGTGCATGACAAGGAATCTGCCTCCTGATGCCCCCTTCTGCTGCAGTAATTGAATAAGATCTTCATTTGACATTTCAGAAAAAAATTGAGTACTGTATTCTTTTGCAATCGCAGTGAAATTTTGTAAAACCGTTAGTGTTGTATTTCTGACTATTGAATCTGTGACTCTTTTGCGTTGTGTGTCTGTAGGCCGAGAGTGACGGACACCTAAGCCTCCAAGACTTGTGAACATTCTGCAGCTATAAGTTGCATACTATTGGCATGCAAAGCAGGACATGACTCTTCTCCAAGAACAAAAGTGAGGTCTGAGCAATACCCAGGTGGCCTCATAAATATCTGTTTACAACGTAAACAACCAGGGAATGAAGTACACCACCAGCAAGAGACTTTGCAAAATAATGGTTTTGTTTTATGCTTGTATTTACTGTAGAGGTGTAAAAGGATCACATTTGAGAATACTTTGTACTGCCATTCCTATTTTTTATACTTTTGGCAGCATTAAATATTTTTTTAAATTGACAAGCTGTGTTCTGTGTATTCTTGCCACCCCTCAAGGGGCTATCATGATAGTTTAAAAAAAATTCCAGTTTGATCCTTGAGTACTTTTGTTCCAGATAATAATTTTTTTCTTAGTTACTGATGCAAATTCTGCAAGGTAAGGAAGCCATTACTGTGCCTATTTATATATTAGGTAGCTATACACTTATTTTGGAGTTTTCAGCTGTTATGAGGTTAAAACACAACTTTATACTCTGTCTCTGCTTATGATTCTATCAAATGTACCTGTTCCAAATCACAACTCACTTTTTTCAATTTAATAAGTTACTGATACACTGTTTTTAATATACTTGGGATTTTGGTAGGTAATGTACTGTGATTTTGTTCAAAGCACTTCAGGGTTAAAAAAACCCAGGACTATATCGGAGGACATGATATCAACCCACATGATAAAAGGGATATAGGTAGGTAGAGTTCTCTGGAAGAGGGAAGTGGGGCATTCGTCACTGTGGGTTAGCCCCTCCCAACTGCAAGGCAGGGTCAGTCTTAGAGCTTGGCTCCTCCCCGATGGGAGGGGGTCACCTCAACTCTCCCCAGATCCAATCCTGCCTTTGCAGTGCTCGGTGGTGTCACTTTGAGCTTGGCAAATAATTAGGATTGTTGTGCTTTAATACTCTTTTCATTCCTCCTTCCTACCTCCTCGATTTTCTCCTTGGTTTTCCTTGTTGATTTCTCTCTTCAGTTTAGAGTTTTCTGTCCCTTGTGCTCTTTTCTACAGCTTGTATTCTTTACCTTAGCCTGTCAGTGTTTCTCCCTTCCCTGGGGGCGGGAAAGCACGCTGCTCTCACTGGTCTCTCTGAGCGCCACTGGAGAGAGATCGGAAAGATAAGATAAAGAGGCTTGCTATCAACTGAATTGCAGGAGAAGCGGACCTGCTGCAGGCTGCCGCCGCTTTAACGATCAAGGGGCAAGCGCGCGTCTCCCGGCCTGAGAATATAAGGAGGCATTCAGCGAGGAGCGGGCCTGCTGCAGGCCGCTGTCGCTTGAGCTATATCCAACCTGTCAGACACGGACTGCTCTCGGGGCAATCCAACGCTACCGAAGGCGGCAGCAATTCTGGAACAGCAAGGGGGGAGCACATTGACCTGCCTAGTTCGGCGGGGGGGCGTCTCATGGAGCGCTCCATTGCCGAGATTTATATCGTTGTGCAGCTTCTCTGAGGGGATGATTTTCCCGCCTTTTTTCAACGTGAGTACCACTGAGGGAATGGCGGAGCGGGCGGCTGAGGCGTGTTCTGAGACGGGGGTGGAGCCTTCAGGGGAGGAGATTGCAGCTTCTACCAGCTCTATTTCTCCCGCATTAAGGGAGGAAATAGGGAATATGATCGCCCTGGCTCTCAAAGGAGTTTGTAAGGAGCCTGGAGTTCAGGCGCTTCGTGGCCACAGGAGCCAAACTAGGAGATAGCGCTCTCCATCTCCCCTCCCCCTTTCTTATCTTATTACGCTGGTTCGTCAGAGGAGTCCTCACCGCCCCATAAGAAGGCCAAACAAAAGTCAAAACATGTCCAAATTCACAAAAAATCTCCTAGTAAAAAGGCTGTCTAAACGCAAGCACCTTGATTACGATTCTCACTCATCCCTTTCACCAGTGGCCTCCTGTTCAGATAGAGAGGAGGGAGAACTGTCTGGAGACCAAGAGGAATTTGAGGATCAGAGTGGCAAAGCTAATAGACTTTTTCCAGCTGATCTTTTTCCTCGCTTGTTGGACAAGGTGGTGCGTGCTTTAGATCTAACTCCTGAACAGCAGCCAGAAGTTCAACAGGGCAGGAGTGGTTCCTCAGCTGTTTTCCCCCAAGGGCCCTCTAGACCTAATCTGTTGCCCTTTCCACAGGCATTCCAGAAGGTTATTGACTTAGAATGGACCACGCCAGCCACTAATAGACAACCCTCCAAATTCTTTAATAACCTTATCCGGGAAGGAATACAATTTATGTCATCCCTGAAGTTAGGGGCTATCGACGCTCCTGTAGCGGCCCTTTCCTCTCCAGCCATTATTCCATCGGAATGAGAGGGGGGGCCTGTCATGGGGAGGTCTACCCCCTCTAGCTTCGATGCTGGCACAAACCAAGGCCACGCCACCTTAGCACGAGGAGGTTTGTTCCCTAATCGGTTGTTTGTCCACTCCTGACCAAGGAGAAGAAGGCACCCCTGAGCCACAGGGGAGGTTAAGGCAACTACCCCTGTCCAAGGGGATAGTTCAGGTAGAGATCTGCCACCAGCACTGGGTACCTCCTAGCCCTTCCAGTCCCAGGCTACTGGGAAGGGGTGCAGAGTGAACCGTTGGTCCCGGGTCTGACTGACCAAGCCAGGGATACAACGTGCAACACAGGTAGTACGTGACTAAGCACCAAGGCTTCAGGACTTGGTCTCCAGAGTTCCAAAGAAACACTCTCAGGTAAAATAGATAGGTGTTTATTTAGTTTTAGGCTACGCAAAACTAAGCATAGTGATACAAGTAAAAGATACAAGCAACTAGGTTGCTGCAAAAAGGCATAACTTCCAAATACTAGAATACAGCACAAAAATAACAAAGAACTAACTCCTCAGCTAAACACATTGTCCCTAAACACTCACCAAAGATGAGAAGAGAGAGAGTAGCCATCCCAAGCAGGATGGTGCAGGGCTGACCTGCCCAAAGCCAGGGCTGAAGTCAAGCTATAGGAGTAACAGCAGATAGGGAGAACTGTCTCCAACAAAGACCAGTTAGAGAATGAATAGAAGAACCCAAGATGGATGCCAGATAGTAGCTTAAGTAGACTTTTTGGGGTAAGATGATTGACAAGGGGGAGCAGACCAATCAAAGGGTAACACATAAGGGAAAGTTCTCGAAGATGAGCTCACTCCCTGCTCCCCCTCCCAACTCTGAGAAGCTCGTGATGTCCAGTGCAGGTGTGGGAAGTTAATTGGGAGAAGTTGTGGTATCAGTGTTCCCATGCAGATAAGAAATAAACAGGGTAGCTCAAAGCACAGCTCCCAAGGCCTCTGGCCATGTGCCAATCACTAGGCTACAGAAGCAGGCAGGCAGAAAAACCAAGACAGGAAATCCAAAATGGAGACAGACCAAAGATTTAGACAGACCCTCGTTACATGCCGGGGTTCCGGAGAATGGATTCGGGGGTCAACACCGCCAATCCAGGCTAAAGAAAAACCAAGAAGGTACATCAAGGTGAGGAAAAGCCAAAATACACAGACAAACTAAGCATGGTATATAAAACATAAGCATATCTATATCTGCGAGCCCAACAAGCAATTCAAAATACATAAAGGAGGTAGAAATTGTGTAAATAGCAGCATTGGCAGTGTGATACATAAGTGCAAATCAGCAATTCCTACATCACTACAGCAATATATCAGAACAGCACAGAAACACAAGAATCAGGTGAATTAAGGCACTCAGGGAGCAAGATCTTCAGGCGCCCAAGCCCTAGAAAGGGCATCAGCAAGAATGTTACGGTGGCCCTTGATATAAGTACATTCAAATGCAAAATCCTGCAGACTCAGCTGCCACCGTAAGAGCCTTTGGTTACCTTTGGCTCTAGCCAGAAAAGTGAGAGGGCAGTGGTCCGTCTGGACCAGGAATTTGGTTCCCCAGAGGTATGGCCGTAACTTAGCCAAAGCCCACACGACTGCGAGACACTCCAATTCAGAAATACAGTAGTTTTGTTCCCTAGGCAACAGTTTGCGACTAAGGTACACGACAGGATGCAAAACACCATCATGCTCCTGCAAAAGAACAGCTCCTAATCATTTGAGAAGCATCCGTTTGAACAATAAATTGCTTAGTGTAGTCAGGCGCAACCAGAACAGGAGCAGATGACAAGCTCCGCTTCAGCGCATCGAAAGCAAATTGACACTCAGGCGTCCACGTAACCTGTGAAGGTAAATGCTTATGACAGAGATTAGTTAGGGGTGTGGCTAGAGTGCTGAAATGGGCCCCAAATTTACGGTAGAATCCTGCCAATCCTAGGAAGGATTGGACCTGTTTTTTCGTTTTTGGGACAGGCCAATTGCGTATAGCCTCTATCTTAGCCTGCATAGGCTGAATTGTGCCACCACCCACAACATGACCCAAGTATTGAACTGAGGCCTTTCCGAACTGACACTTGTCTGCCCTTAAAGTCAGTCCAGCCTCCACAAGAGTTCGAAAAACATTTTGAATGTGTACAACATGATCCTCCCAGGTGTTACTGTAAATACAAATGTCGTCCAGATAACCGACTGCGCAAGAGCTATGCGTTTTAAGTAAGGCGTTAACCAAACGCTGAAAATTAGCAGGTGCTCCCGCCAAGCCAAAGGCGAGCCTGCGGAATTCAAACAGACCACGAGGGGTCGCAAAAGCAGTCAGGGGTGCACTATCTGGATGCATCTCCATTTGCCAGTAACCCTTACACATATCCAGGGTAGTCAGGTACTTGGCTCCAGCCACTGTTTCCAACAGCTCATCCAGATTGGTGAGAGGTACCTGTCAGGAAGAGAAACAGAGTTAAGATGTCTATAGTCCACACAAAATCTATATTCACGTGGTACAGATTCAGACAGGCGTTTCTTCTCAACGATGACAATGGGGGAAGCCCAAGGGCTTGAAGATGGTTGAATCACCCCCAAGTCCAGCATCATGTCTATTTCCTTGTCCACGATAGCAGCCAAGTTCCCCTTGATTCCATGAGGGGGAATGGCAAAAGGACGGGCCCCCGGC
Source organism: Plestiodon gilberti rubricaudatus (assembly GCA_026170595.1). NCBI lineage: Eukaryota > Metazoa > Chordata > Lepidosauria > Squamata > Scincidae > Plestiodon > Plestiodon gilberti. The sequence continues at coordinate 57,619,699 of JANXHW010000004.1, read as the reverse complement.
TCTAAAATGATAGAATGCTGTACCAAGTTAGTAACACCAGGTTTCCCAGTAAACAAAACCCCAAAACGCCCAAACACAGCCAAAAGATCACTTTGCTGAGATGGAGACAATTCAGGAGACAGAGCAACACTTTGGAGCACGTCTGTGGTCTGAAGCTTGGTCTAGCCAATGTTGGTCTGGGAAGTCGTCTTCCCCGGAGCTGCGAACAAACACAGCAGAAGTAGACTCAGGTCTCTCGTGGAACTGTTTAAGATGATTAGCATGTAGAACAAAGGGAGGGCGCTCTTTAGCCGCATCCTGCAGAAGATAGTTGTTGTCAGCAAGCTGCTTGACCACCACATAGCCTGGTTCCCACTTAGGGCACAGTTTATGCGCTCTGTCAGGTACCAACAGACAGACTTTAGACCCAGGTGCAAAGGTCGAAGGGCGTGCAGATGTGTCATAAGCCCTCTTCTGACACTCTTGGGCCTTACGCAGATTTTCAGCAGCAAATTCCCTCACTGACTGCAAGGAGGCATGAAGCTGCGACAAATATTGCTGCACAGGCACACCCTCAGTGTCCAAATTCCCCTCCAGGCTTTCTTTGTACAACATCAAAGGTGATCTTAGCTGACGCCCAAAACACAGTTCATTTGGCGAATAGCCCAGCGACTCAGCAGGGGCATCATTGATGGCAAACACAAGGAACTTTAAAGCAGTGTCCCAAGACTCCTTGTGCTCCAAGACAAACTTGCGCAGCATCTGGCCTAACGTTTGATTGTATCTCTCGACAAGGCCGTGGCTTATCGAATGATGAATAGTCGAGAACCGTTGATCAATCCCAGCAAGTTGACACAATTTCTGAATCAGGGCCGCCGTAAATTGAACGCCCTGATCTGAAGAGATACGGCGAGGAAGGCCTTGAAGCGAAAAAATCCCCAACAATGCTTGGGCAATACTTGTAGCAGTGATAGAACGCAAAGGTATAGCTTGCAGATATCTCGTGGCTCTGTCCACACAAACCAGAATAAACTTAGCCCCAGACTTAGCAGGTCGAAGAGGCCCCAAAAGGTCCAGCTGCAATTCTTCATACGGCTGGCAGACAATGGCACAAGGTTGCAACGGGGCCTTAGTCTCATCACGGGCACGACCCACTGCCTGACACGTTGCACACGAGCGAAGCCAGGAACTCACAGATTCGCGCACACGAGGCCACCAGTAGGATTGCGTAAGTCTAGCCAAAGTCTTTTTAACACCAGCATGCCCAGCATAAGGATGTTCATGAACCAACTGCAGGATAGTGTCCCTATAAGCCTCTGGGACAACAAGCTGACGTCGCGGGTTGCTCCCCAGTGGCTGCCCAGCTATTGGAGTTAGCCGATAGAGAAGGCCATTTTCCGAAATAAAGGTGTCCGCCACAATTTTGCCAGTAGATGGCGCTGGTACAACAGCTTTGCGAACTCCCTCCAAACTTTTACAGCTGCCACTTTCAGAAATGAATCTAGCTTTGTCAGGGATATAGAACCTGATGAGAGACGCTTGCTCACACACACGTTTCACAGGGGTTTCAACTGGAGTCTCAGCAGCCGCCCTCTTCGCTCCAGCCCTCGTGAGAACAGCAACAAGCGGACCTCCACCCACATCAGCATCACCAGAAGCAGTAGAAGCAACAGGAGCAGTAGTAGAACTTGCAAGCTGCTCTTCAGCGGCAACTTCACTCTTAATAGGCAAGTCCAAACCAATAAGCACTTGCGAAGCCCCCTCAGTATCCTCAGTAGTCACAATGAAAAGATGGTCTCCCCGATAGGCTTGATATTGGATGGGAACGATGGAACAGGGGAAAAATCTCTTCGCCTCCTTAAAGGAGTGAACCGGCATGCAGAGCTGGTCAACCACAGCTCCCGGGGGAAGGAGTCTAGCTTGCAGCACACTTACATCCGCCCCTGAGTCCTTGCTGGCCTGCACACACTGCCACACAGCCCCCTCATGCAAGATAGTCAGTTCAGCATCACAGTGAAAGCTTACCCTATGCCGAAGATGAGGAGGGATGATCTCTTTCATAGTCACGACCCGTGCTCCCGGAAAAGCAGACATAGACCAGTCCGGAACACACAGGCTAGGAGGAGCAGGCTCCACAGAGGCAGGTGGCAGCCGCTCAACTCCAGGGCCCGCAAAAACTTTAGCAATGCGACCTCCAGCAGCCTGGGAGGTCCCGGGAACAACAGCCAAGTGTATCGGAGTGGTGCGGTTGTCCTCTTTCTGGGCCAAAGGCTGTGCAGGGGCAGAACTTGGTCTGGGTGGCAAAACATCAGGAGGCTGCATCACGGCACGCTCCATGACCACATAGTCCAAGCCACTATCCTCCGACTCCCAGCTCTCAGCCACATGTTCCGCCTCATCCTGGTACTGGCACGAAGCACATACAGACTTTAGTTGGCCCCCTTGAGACTTAGAGCCTGGCTTGAAGTTGGCAAAGCCTTTCTTCTCCTTTCCGCACTCTTTTCTTATGTGCCCTTTCTCCCCGCAACCATGGCAACGGATCTCCCCTGCCGAGGTCTGCTGCTGCGATGATTGAGCGCGGTGAATTGAGTCGGGGGGAGACGAACGGCTCTGCTGCTGCTGGTTTCGATTTCCTCCAGCCGGCAAAGAGCCGGAACTCCGCTGTTGCTGTTGCTGCTGCTGGCCTTTCCAAGGCCGATCTTTCCCTCTCTCCCCCTCTCTGGGCTGTTGGCTGCCCCCCTGCTTAGCTGATTTGGCAGGCTCGGAGGAGAGAGATTGTCGGCGACGTAAAGCAACCAGCGAGTCCAATTCTCTCCCAGCTTCCAGCAAATCCCGAGGGCGTTTTTCCATCAGAAAAAATAAAAGCTCCGAAGGGACTAAATCGTAAAATTTATCCAGAAAAAAGAGATTAAGGGCATCTGCGTAAGAAACCGCATTCGCAGATTGAACCCACTGGAGCCCAAGTCTGTGCAGTTGCGTAGCACACTCAGCCCACGTATCCCTCTCCTTCTTCCGAAAGCTCCGAAACTTCTGCTGCAAGGAGTCCGGTGTCAGAGCAAGGCGAGAATGCACCATCTCACGAAAAAGGGCATAGTTCTGCATCTGGTCCACAGGCAGATCATTCAGGATCCATTGAAGGACAGAGTCCTGCACCAGGGTACGCAACAACCGGCACATTTGATCTTCAGGCACTTGCTCAGAGAGGCACAGAGCCTCAAAATTTTGGAGGTACACTACCGCATCGATCCTCCCATCGAATTTTGCGAAAATGCTTTTGTCGAAACTCCATTCCCGGCCTCTTTTCCCCAAACACTCAGTCAGCAGTTTAGTCTGAGCCAAAGCAAAGTCCAGAAATGGGTTAGCAGCAGGGTTGGGCCCAGCCTGGGCTTGATCATGTCCATCAGCAGGGCGAGCACGCCGCGGAGCTGGAACAGGCTGAGGAGGCACAGCCGAGTACGAAAGGCCATGGTAAGGCGAGCTGTCTTCCCTCGGTGTGAAGGGGTTAACATTTGGAGCTCTGAGCTGTCCAAGGCTCTCCCGATAAGCACGCACCGCTGAAGGGGCAGCTTGAAACCGCTGCGGCCCAGGGGGAGGGTAGGGGCTCGGTGGACGCAGCTGCCACAGCGTCCTGTCTTGCTGCTGATCACGTCTAGCAGAATCAGAAAGCCAAAAATCCCCCTTTCCTCTCACCTCTTCCTGGCGCACGCAGTCAGCTCCCTGCCGTTCAAGTTCAGCCGAAGAAGGGCGGTCCCAGCCAGCTCTCCTCTCCTTCACAGTAGCAGACTTACGCCTAACAACAGGCTCAGTCCGAGGCAGTCCATAGTCAGAAGCAAAAACCGGCTCCCTTTTCTCAGGAATGTAAGGCCTGTCCGCTTGCTCCTCCACCATAGGCAAACGCCGGTCCTGCCGTATCGGCTGACTGAGCAGGCGGTACTCCACTTGCTTAAGAGCTTCCGTGAGCCGCTTGTGCTCCTTCATGTCCTCTTCCTCACGCTGTCGCCAGTAAGTTTTCGAAGTGCGGTCATCCCACTCATGAAAGGTCTCATCCAAAAAGCCAGTCTGATCCACAGTCTCATAACTGCGAGGAGCACCAGCCCCTTCAGTGTCCCCTGAGTCCCCAGTCCAGGGCTGTGTCTCGTCAGCGTCCTGATGTGATGGAGGACGTTCTTCTTCTTCAGAACCGGCCCCAAATGGAGGATACCGTTCCTCTGCCATGCTTACTAGACCTAACCTACGTATCCAGACAAGGAATCCGTGTCCCTACCTAAAAACACAACAAACTGCTTGCACTCAGTACTTGCAGTTATGCCAGCCAAATTATGCCCAACAATTTGACCGAAAAGGAATCAGTGGAACCCAGAGTTCGTTAAGAAACCGCAATGCCACCATGTCATGGGGAGGTCTACCCCCTCTAGCTTTGATGCTGGCACAAACCAAGGCCACGCCACCTTAGCACGAGGAGGTTTGTTCCCCAATCGGTTGTTTGTCCACTCCTGACCAAGGAGAAGAAGGCACCCCTGAGCCACAGGGGAGGTTAAGGCAACTACCCCTGTCCAAGGGGATAGTTCAGGTAGAGATCTGCCACCAGCACTGGGTACCTCCTAGCCCTTCCAGTCCCAGGCTACTGGGAAGGGGTGCAGAGTGAACCGTTGGTTCCGGGTCTGACTGACCAAGCCAGCCAGGGATACAACGTGCAACACAGGTAGTACGTGACTAAGCACCAAGGCTTCAGGACTTAGTCTCCAGGGTTCCAAAGAAACACTCTCAGGTAAAATAGATAGGTGTTTATTTAGTTTTAGGCTACGCAAAACCAAGCATAGTGATACAAGTAAAAGATACAAGCAACTAGGTTGCTGCAAAAAGGCATAACTTCCAAATACTAGAATACAGCACAAAAATAACAAAGAACTAACTCCTCAGCTAAACACATTGTCCCTAAACACTCACCAAAGATGAGAAGAGAGAGAGTAGCCATCCCAAGCAGGATGGTGCAGGGCTGACCTGCCCAAAGCCAGGGCTGAAGTCAAGCCATAGGAGTAACAGCAGATAGGGAGAACTGTCTCCAACAAAGACCAGTTAGAGAATGAATAGAAGAACCCAAGATGGATGCCAGATAGTAGCTTAAGTAGACTTTTTGGGGTAAGATGATTGACAAGGGGGAGCAGACCAATCAAAGGGTAACACATAAGGGAAAGTTCTCGAAGATGAGCTCACTCCCTGCTCCCCCTCCCAACTCTGAGAAGCTCGTGATGTCCAGCGTAGGTGTGGGAAGTTAATTGGGAGAAGTTGTGGTATCAGTGTTCCCATGCAGATAAGAAATAAACAGGGTAGCTCAAAGCACAGCTCCCAAGGCCTCTGGCCATGTGCCAATCACTAGGCTACAGAAGCAGGCAAGCAGAAAAACCAAGACAGGAAATCCAAAATGGAGACAGACCAAAGATTTAGACAGACCCTCGTTACAGGGCCGAAGGACCCATGTGATAAGCGCATGGAGTTGGCACTTCGAAGAAATTTTGATTCCTCCTCCCAGGCGCTGAGAGCGTCTGTGGCTTCTTCAGTCATGTCAAGAGCGTCGTATCTGTGGGCGGAAGAGCTGGCAGCTACGGAGCCGGGATTGTCAAAAAACGTTAAGAATTGTCTTAAGAAGATCGCCTTAGCGGCAGCTTTTTCAGCAGATGCCTCATATCACTCCCTCCAGATGTGTGCTAGAGCAATGGCCTCGGGCGTTGTCACACGCAGAAATGTCTGGCTCAGAAATTGGGAAGTGGACACGGGGTCACAGGCTAGACTCGCTGGGGTACCATTTCAGGGTTCAAAGCTTTTTGGGCAGGCTTTGGATCCAATTTTGATTGAAAGCAGGGACAAACGCAAAGTTTTGCCTTCTACCCGCAGAGAGCCCACCAAGTCCTTTAAGAATTCACATTCCTTTCGTCCCTTTCGGGGGGAACAAAGGTTCAGAGATGGGGGCAAGTTCAAGAAACCCTGGTCCAAGCCCAGAGTTTTTCCAAAAAATAAGCAACAAGGACATTCTAATTCCAGTGGAACCAAGGGTCGGAGGGATTCCAGACCCCAATGACGCCATTCCAGGTCATCTCCCAGGACCTATTGGCGGCAGGCTGTCCAAATTTTCGGGGCAGTGGCCGACCATCACAAGCGACTCCTGGGTGCTGGAGGTGGTGTCAAGGGGATACGCAATGGAATTCATCAGACATCCCCAAGACAAAGTAGTAAAGATTCCCTATTCCAGGGATCCCCAAAAGCATCGAAGGAGATTACAAGCTATATCGCACCTCCTCAAAATAAGAGCTATCGAACCAGTGCCCCATTCTCAACAAAACAAGGGGGTTTATTCCATCTGGTTTTTGGTCCCGAAGAAAAACGGGGAGTGGCGGGCGATCCTAAACCTTCGATGGCTCAACAGGTTTCTGCGAAAGTGGCGCTTTCGGATGGAAACATGGAGGTCCATAACGGCATCATTAAGGAGGCAGGACTATTTAACATCCATAGACCTGTCCAAGGCCTACCTTCATGTTCCCATCAGAAAGAGTCATCGCAGATTCCTTCGCTTTTGTTATGGGAACCATCATTTCCAGTACCGGGCCTTGCCATTTGGCCTCACGGCGGCACCGAGGGTCTTTACGAAGACCCTCGTGGCCCCAGTGGCTTTCCTCAGACAACAAGGTGTTCACATTTTCCCATACTTGGACGACATTTTAATCAGGTCCCAGTCCAGGGAAGGAGCTCTCCGAGATTTGCATTTGACCATGAACCTATTGGAAAAACTGGGGTTTGTGATCAATCGAGCAAAAAGCTCATTAGTACCCTGTCAGAAACTGGAACACTTAGGCCTACTGATCGATACCAAGGCATTCCGAATCAGCATCTCGCCGGGCAGACAGGAGACCTTATGTACCACCTTACGCAAACTAATCTCGCACCCGCAGTCGGATGTGATAACTCTGGCCTCAGCCTTAGGGCTTTTAGTGTCATGTCAGGATCTGGTCCCTTGGGCCAGATTTCACATGAGGCCCCTTCAGGGCTTGTTGCATCCCTACCAGGATGCTATCGAACAGAAGATCCCTCTGAGGGTGCAGATTCCGGCGGAAGTAGTCGACAGTCTGCAATGGTGGTTGGACCAGGGCAGGATTGCCCAGGGAGTGAGTCTGGAGATTCCCGATCAAATCTTAGTAACGACAGACGCCAGCCTGGTGGGGTGGGGAGCCCACACAGAGGGCCGTCTTCTTCAAGGGACTTGGTCGGTGACAAAGACCAAGTTCAGCATAAACCGATTAGAGTTGAGGACCATTCGTTTGGCCCTAGAGAAAATGCAGGATATTCTAAAGGGACACCATGTCAGGGTGCGTACCGACAACACCACAACGAAAGCGTATGTCAATCGCCAGGGGGGAACAAAGTCTCGAACGTTGCACCGGGAGTCTGCCCTCCTAATGTGTTGGGCGGAGCGGAATGTGCTTTCCTTGCAGGCAGAACATCTGGCGGGAAAGGAGAACATTTCTGCAGGCTGGCTCAGTCGCTGTTCCATGAAGGAATCAGAGTGGCAGTTGAACCCCACCATTTTCTGGATGGTGACGGAACAGTTCGGAGCTCCGGTGATGGACCTGTTTGCCACATGGGCCACGGCGCAAACACCAAGATTTCTATCAATCTACCCAGGGGAGGGAGCGGAACAGCTGGACGCCCTACGGGTAAGGTGGCCGACAGGCCTCTTGTACGCTTTCCCACCTTTTCCTTTAATAGCAAGGGTTCTGCAAAGAATACGTCTGCTGAAGGCAGAAGTGATCTTCATCGCGCCAAATTGGCCACGAAGGCCGTGGTTCCCGTCTCTGTTAGATCTCTCGGTGCAGAGTCAGTGGCCTCTTCCTCAGGTCAGGGACTTGTTGATTCAGGGTCCTCTTTGTCACCCTCGACCCAAGCTCTACCACTTAACAGCGTGGAGATTGAGCGGACAGAATTGAAAAAGTGCGGCTATTCCAACAAGGTTTTGGAGACTCTCCTAGCATCTCGGAGAAACTCCACAAAGCGAATTTATGCCACCACATGGAAGAAATTTGCCCTTTGGTGTAGACGAGAAGGAGTTAAAGCATCTAAACCTAAAGTGAGACATGTTTTAGAATTCCTGCAAGCAGGTCTGTCAATGGGATTCAGCACTAGTACTCTTCGGAGACAAGTGGCAGCAATAAATAGTGTTCTCAGTGTGGGAATGGGCCCTAATTTATCTGGTCATCCTCACATTAAACGATTTCTGAGGGGTGTAGCTATCATTAATCCCCCCACAGTGCATAGATGCCCCACATGGGATCTCAATGTCGTCCTTTCCGCCTTGACTGGTTCTCCTTTTGAGCCATTGGTGAAGGTGGGCTTGCGTGAGCTTACCCTGAAAACTCTTCTTGGTAGCAGTAACTTCGGCTCACAGGGTCTCGGAGTTAGGTGCTCTCTGTCGGTTAATCCAAACCTTTGTATTTTTCATACGGACAAAGTAGTTTTGAGGCCCGACCCGGGGTTTCTCCCGAAGGTTAATTCTATTTTCCACAGATCCCAGGAATTGATACTGCCTAATTTCTGTCCTAATCCGTCCCATAGAAAGGAGAGACTTTGGCACACTCTTGATGTGCGCAGAGGTTTACGGACTTATATACGTCGCACGGAAAGCGTCCGTAAAACTGATGCCCTTTTTATCATCTTTCAGGGTCCTAAAGTGGGGAATAAGGCATCCACTTCCTCCTTGTCTAAGTGGTTGAAGGAAGCGATAGCATTAGCCTATCAAACGGGGGGTAAAACGCCTCTGGTGGGTATTACGGCTCATTCTATCAGAGGGGCTTCTACCTCCGCTGCCTTCCAAGGAGTCACTTCCTTGGAAGAAATTTGCAGGGCGGCCACATGGTCATCGGTTCATAAATTCACCAAACACTACAGGGTGGATGTGGCGGCCTCTGCAGATGCCTCTATGGGCAGAAGGGTTCTGGGAAGGGTGGTCCCGGCATAGGCGTCCCCAGATGGGGGGCCCTGGGGCGGTGGGCCCCAGGGCGCAAGGGCGCAGAGGCTCCTGGGGGGGCGGGAGGCTCTGGGGAAGAGCGGGAAAATTTGAATTTTTCCCGCTTTTTTTTGCCGATTTTCGGCGATTTTAAGCCTAAAACTGGGGTTTTTAGTAAGTATGTCTGCTTTTACCGGCACTTTAGTGATATTGGACGCTCCCTCGACGATTAATAGCCTTCTCCCGGGCCCGCAGCTTCTCCGTGCACCAGGCCCGGGTCTCTGTACAATCTTCGTAGTTTGCGCATGCGCAAACCCACGGAGTCTCCAGGGACGCTCCAGGGAGCAGTTTGCGCATGCCCAGAACGTCCCTGGAGACTCCGTGGGTTTGCGCATGCGCAAACTACGAAGATTGTACAGAGACCCGGGCCGGGTGCACGGAGAAGCTGCGGGCCCGGGAGAAGGCTATTAATCGTCGAGGGAGCGTCCAATATCACTAAAGTGCCGGTAAAAGCAGACATACTTACTAAAAACCCCAGTTTTAGGCTTAAAATCGCCGAAAATCGGCAAAAAAAGCGGGAAAAACTAATTAGCATAAATTATGCTAATTAGTTTTATGGGGGGCGGCGAGGACCCGGCCCCACACCCGAAATCGGCTGGGTACCCCTCTGGGTCCCGGTCTGAGCGGGCTCACAGTCTCCCACCCATCTTACCAGTATACTGCTCTGTTACGTCACCCACAGTGACGAATGCCCCACTTCCCTCTTCCAGAGAAAAAGGAATTCCTTACCTGGAATCTCCTATTCTGGGAAGGGAAGTGGGGCATTTGGCCCGCCGCATCAGACTGGAGCCTCGCTCAATAGGGGTTTTGAGGGTCTGTGTGTTGATGGGTTTGGAATTGGTGGATGGGCTTGGCCTCCCCCCTTGTTCCTCTTCCCTAACAGTTATTGTTCCTGGTATTGTTCTGCCGTTTGTTCCTGTTTTTTCTCTCTCACTCTTCCTGAGTTATTTGTGTTCCTGGAAGCGTGTGAGGATGTCATCGTTAGTGTTATTCTGCACCAGTTCGACGGTGGCTGTTGGAGGGGCGTTCTCTGCTCGTCAGTCCGAATCTGGGGAGAGTTGAGGTGACCCCCTCCCATCAGGGAGGAGCCAAGCTCTAAGACCGACCCTGCCTTGCAGTTGGGAGGGGCTAACCCACAGTGACGAATGCCCCACTTCCCTTCCCAGAACAGGAGATTCCCAGGTAAGGAATTCCTTTTTCTCTACATCAAGTTTTTACTATCTAAAATGCCAGCTCTTAATAATTGCATTTGTTATACAATGCAAGACTTGTTTTGAAGTTTGATTATAATATTGTAGACTGTCCAAATCTTAACAGTAGCAAGAAAGCATTTAAAATCCTTCTCAAGCACAATGCTGTGGTCTTAAGTACATTTGATAGGTAGTAGATGAACATACCCAGATGAACTTTTTCAGAACATATTCACCATTTGATGTGTGTGTATGTGCGTATGTATGTATATATTATACAGACTTTAAACTAGGGTAACTCATACAGTACCTTTCATGAATGTATGATGAATATCACATTTGCCATGTTTGCACTTTGTGTGTTAAGTATCAGACAAACTGCATCCTTTTAGTATTATGTACATGATAGCTATTCAACTGCATTGCTTACTATGCAGTAGTTGTAACCTGCTTGAGCTTACATTGCTGCATAAAGTAAAGCAATACCTGTACTATAAGGGCATTCGTTTAAGTGTTATGCAAAACAAATCCACCTGAACTGTGTGACAGTATCAAATACACAGTGCCTCTTGTTCAACCCCTGCTAGTAGTAACTTGCTAAAACGACAACCTTGAGTAGGATATTGTTTTTATTAGGATCAAAATAACATCAAGCAATAAGCTTTCAAGTTCTACAGCACTCTTCATCAGGCAGATGGTAAAGAACAAGACAGGAAGAAAAGGAGGATGACATTGCTAAAATTAGGAAAACAAATAGCATGAGTGTAGTTTTACTGGTTCAACCCTAAATTGAAAATGTGTGTCTTGAGCTTCCTGGGCCATATCAGTTTCTTCATACTTATTAACCTCTGCTATTTGTAGTCCTGTCTACAGCTAAATGTTCATGACTTCAGTTAGAATATACTAACAACTGTAGGCAGTTTCAGTGATTTGTTATTAGACTGCAGCAAAAAAGCTAGTCTTGCTGTTTTACTTGGATGCAAGTTTGCTTGTGCTCTATAGGGGTTACTCCCAGGCTGCAATCATCTGCGTACCTCCATGTCCACTGTTACCACTGAACTTTTTGCCATTTCATATGTAACAGATGGTTACATTCATACACTATTTTGTAGACAATTGTGAATGGCAAGACATACGACCTATGTGTAGGCTTACCAGATCTCCAACCGGGACAGAGTGCTAGACCTTTAGGAGAAGGAATGTGGGCAGGTGTAGCTTGTTAAACCTTAAAGCACAATCCTAGGCATGTCTACTCAGAAGCAAGCTCCACTGAACACAATGTGGCTTGCTTCTCTGAGTAGACATGCCTAGGATTGTGCTCCAAGGTTTAACAAGCTACACCTGCCCTTCTCCTAAAGGTCTAGCACTCTGTCCCAGTTGGAGATCTGGTAAGCCTACCTATGTGTATCTTTAAAATGCATGCCTTCTGTTTCAAATCAAACTCCATTAGTTTTCACTAGATCCTCTATACCTGTATTTTGATGAACAGTTTTCAAAATAAGGTATCCAGCAGAATTCAGCATTAAATACTAGAATTCTAATAGGGAAATTTTTGGTACTATACTGTCTGAAAACATGTTCAGTGCTTCTTCAGTGGTGTAACTGAGCATTGGCCAATCCCTCTAAACTAGGAAAGAAAAAATAGTACTTTACTAACATCTTGTATGCCTTTAGTAGCATCAAGTGTTCAATACCATCTTTGTTTAAATAAGAGATCCTCTTTTAGTATGAACATGATATTGTACCTTTTCAGCTTTAATTTCTAGAAATTAAAAAGTAAAAATATAAAATTAGTAACTATTGCAGCTTGCCACAGCACAGCAGTCTGCCTATTGTTTAGTGTTTGTGGTTTGCTTTGGGGTGGTGGTTGAATCTGCTTGGTACTAGGGCTGGCACAAATGCCCCAATCAAGCAATGGGGGAAATGGCCACTGCCACTGTTTCTACTGCTTCACCATAGAATACCCATTGGAGCTATACTATCCCAGATACAGAATCTCTTAAGTACAGAGCAGCATTTTGTGTTAAGTTTGTAGCTATGAAAGAATCAAACAGTTCCATCTTCTGGGGGGGGGGGGGCGGACTTCAGTTTGTTCCTGCTGATTACTACACAACTGAAAATGCTTAACAGTATGAACTTGAAGTGTGTGTGTAAAGCTGCATTTCTGCCATCTTTAAATGTGCAGAGCTTACAGCAAAGAATGAAATAGCACATGATGGGAAACAATTCTATCTGAACAAGACTGTTTAGTAGATGATATGCTGTTCAAACCTGACCTCTAGAAAGATGATCAGACTTTTTACCTAATAGTATTGACTAAAGCAGAATTATTAGTCTAAAATTTCAGAAATCCAGAAGTAAATTTTATTTACATTAAAGTTTTATAGTACAGTTCTTTAGATTATCACAGTATATTCTGGCAATAAGCTAGAGTCAGTTTTGTACAAGACTATTCACAACTGTTGCTGCTCATAATTGAATCCAAAGCATAAAATCTGAGTTTCTACAAAGTAACATGGGTTTAAAACAATGCAGGTGGAAGTCCACTGCCAAAGAGTAGTTTCCATGAGCTTGGTATTTTCCATCTGGAAGATTTAAGTGCAGAACTGTCAGGCTGCTGCTTCAAGAAAATAAAAAATAAGTGTTAGACCCACGTGTTAACCGAAATAAATGCCTATGCTTACTCCGGTATTATTACTTGATCAATAAGTAACATTCTACTGCACTTCCCCAAAGTTCTATGCCAATGCTTTGCACACTATTCTAAGGGTCCCTGCACTTCCTTAAAATAATACCATACATGTTTCTCTAAAAATCTGCCTACTACTACAGATTTTTCTCTGCAATAAACAACGTGCTCTGGCAAGTACCTTGTAAACTAAACATGCATCCTAGAAAGTTTTCAATGTACAAAGGTTCTGTAGCAGATGTGCAAGGCTGCTTTAGCAAAGAAACAGACGTGGAAAGTGTAACCTGAGGAGCAGGAATTTGAAAGCTACTGGTCTAAACAGCTCAAACTCATCTGAAGTTTACCTACATGCAATTTGATAATATTCTCATGAGTAACCACACAACCCTATATATGGCCTTTGGAAACTAAAAGGCAAGGAGTACTACTGTAAAGCAACATTCAAAAAGGAAATATAGTTTAATTTTGCCAGAGCAACTTGCCATTCAACTTCCAAAACTAAAGATACCATATTACTGGGGACCAAATACACACTTACTTGGTTTGCAGTTAAGTGGAACCATTCATTAAGATAGTCAGCAAGAGCAAGTGCATCAGGAATATTGTCTCCTTCTGAGCAAAACTTCAGCAAAACTACCATTTGAATTCCTTTTGCACAACTGGAATAGAAATAGAGCCAATGTGCTCACTAAGCAGGGAATTTTTACACTCTCCGATTTGAGTTGCAGGCCATAAAATAACTTTTTTCAGAAGTCCAGTTATAGTTATCTACCAGTTTTTCCTTTGAGGCATGCACCTCACAAGATGTCAAAGAAAGCTGTATTCCTTATTTGCACTTCAGTGTCTGAATACATCTGAAGTACAGGTGTCCCCCCGTTAATGACGAGGATACTTTCTGAAATCTCCATCAGGTGAGTTTTCAGCACCATCTACCCCGTTCCCCCGAAAATAAGACAGTGTCTTATATTAAATTGGCACCAAAAAATGCAGGAGGTCTTATTTTCCCAACCTGTGCCCCCCCCCCCGGCACTTACTTTGACCGATTAAAGCTTCATTCTTTCCCGAGGGTGCAAGGCTCCTCAAGTCCTGGAAGGCCTGCACTTGAGTCCTCCACCATATAGACGATGTGCTAGAGAGGCCAGCAAGGCCTGCAAGGAGGCTGCAACCTTGCAGAGTCTCTCTAGCACGTCGTCTCTATGGTGGAGGACTCAAGTGCAGGTCTTCCAGAGCCTTTCACCCTTGGGAAAGAATGAATCGGTTAAAGTAAGTGCCGTGTGTGTGTGTGTGCCGGGGGGGGGGGGGAATCGCAACTGTCTGGCTGATGATCCTAGCTGGGTCTTACTTTCAAGGTCTTATATTTATAAGTGCCATCAAAAATCATGCAAAAATGACGGTAGGTCTTACTTTCGGGGGGTGTCTTATTTTTTTGGTGAAATAGTGTAGTGGTGCTGATGGCTTGCTGGGCTTTGATGTTTAGCTCTGTGCTTAAAGCCCCTGCCCTAAACATTAAAGCCCTTATCTAGCCCATCAGCTGCTGTGCTTAAAGGCCCAGTGCTGAACATCAAAGTCGTTATCTAAAGCCAAACAGCTGATGAGCTGGGGATTTTAAAAGATGTGTCTTTTTAAATCCCCAGCTCATCAGCTTGGCTTTAGGTAACAGCTTTGATGTTTAGCACTGGGTTTTAAGCACTGGGTTTTAAGCACAACACTAAACTTCAAAGCCCTTATCTAGTGCTAAACCTGTATTTAAATTATACATTCTTCATCAACTAAGAACACATCACAAAAATACTACTGAATGTCATAAATGCTTTTTATATACAGCCATGTCCCACCAATCAAAGCATTTTTATTCTAAAAAACCTGATATAGTTCAGACTGTTTTCAGATGAGATGTATATAATTTTATAAACATTCTGCTTACAGAAGTGCTCTCCACCCAATTTTCTGGCACTCCATTGTCTGCCCCCTTCCCAGGATCACCCAATCAGAAGAAGTTTGTCAGGGAGGTGCTGTATGGCAGGAATGGGATGGGGAAAGTGTAGTATCCAAAGATGTATAAAAACAAGCTGATGCATTTATAGCAGAACTGAAGGCCAAGGCCAATTCTCTATACAGATGACATGGATTTCTTGTTACTAACTTCTGCTGAAATTCACAGGATTTCTTGCATGCTATTCTGTTTAAGTCTGGTGTTCTTTGTATAGGCACACAGCAAATACCGGTATATTCCTTTCAAAATCCAAGGCTGCGATCAAAATCACTATACTAGACACGCCCAAGGATCTAGACCAGGGGTTCTCAACCTTTTTACCAAGTGTACCCTCTGGCACGGTCAAATTTTTTGAAGTACCCCCTGTGCCAATTAATTAATTAGCGTTAATTAAATTAAAATGTAAATTTTAATCATTAAAATTACTCCGCTTACACTGTTAGCCAACCTTTTTTTCCAATTTTTGCCACCCCTTTTTTATTTTTAAAGAAAATATCACCACATGTCTCCCATCCAAAAACAAGCCAAGGCAATTCCTTCTTAGCTTCCTTAAGAAGGGAGAGAATTACCTCAATCTGCCATAAGAGCTGCCTTCTTTAAATGGAAGAAACAATGTATTCTAAAACCCAGCATATAAATTGAACCAGCCAGTAAGAAAACACTTAATTTGAATTCCACTTGGGAACACAGACTGGGGGGAGAGAAGGGGTGGTTTTGTTGCACAAGAATCTCTTGTGTTCACTGTCAATTAAGTTTCTCTTTTTAGTAATAAATTGGAGACTATTTAGTCAGATAACTTACTCACCCTAACTTGGATGTAAATGCTAGAAAGGGGTTTATATAGAGATTTGGCAGAGGTTTTTTTTTATATGGGAGTTGCCAGTCTGTGCTTTATCAGCTGTAAGTCAGCTGTGAGTTGGGAGTTTAAATTTAAAAAACTAAAAGCCAATGCCAAGCCACAGCAAGCCACGTACCCCCGCCTGTTGGTTCGCGTACCCCCAGGGGTACGCGTACCACAGGTTGAGAACCTCTGATCTAGACATTACTCTCCCCCTCCCATTATGAGCAACAGACCCCACCCCCCATGTGATTTCTCAAAACACTTTTGCAATTCTCTGCTTTAAAGAGGTCTGCCATCCAAAATGGGAAGCTACTGTTGGAGAAAGACAAAGTTGATGTCCCCCTGGGTATGCAGAATTAGTCCTGAGAGTCTTTGGAGCCTTGCTAAGAACTGTTCACCACCATTAAACACAGAACACAGTTATTAAATATAAAAATTCCAATTTGTATAGTCATGTTCAATATTATTCTATGACTACCTCACCAACCTCTCAGTGAATAATAGTTTTGTGATACCACCTCCTGGAATGTGGAGTACTTTTACATCATCATTTACTTCAGGGAAAGCTGCTATTTTCTCCAGTTCTTTCCAGTTCAGTCTCTGCATTAGATCACCATCTGTTTTCTGAGCATCAGGTGAAAGCAAGTATCGCAGGGAGGTTCTGTCAATAAGCCATAAGATATATGCATAAGTTGCCAAAGAGATATAACTGAGACGTTTCTTTTAAGCGTGTTAATTTAATTAGTAAGACAGGCAAGCAGCCAGCAGACAAAAAGGAAAATGGCCATTAACATAAGCCTCCCAACTCCTCCTTATGTGGCCAAAAAACCCAAAACCCTAGTAATGTGTACATGAAGAAAAAAGAATTCTAGTCAGTTAAAGTAACAAGTTATGGTAGACAGGAATATGTTGACTAACTTAAGATGAGACACATAAATTAAGAGAAAACACGTTCAGAGCAGATGGTCAAAATGTAAAGAATCTGGGTCTGTTGCTTGTCATACTGTTGTTATAACCTGTACAATTCTGAAGGACAAAAAACAGCTAATGATTTGTAGAATACTTTGCCTGTTGTTATTCTGGAAACAGAAGAAGCTCCATCTGCAGAAGCGGAAAAGGGCATCTCACCTTCCGCCTACACTTTTCAAAGATTTGTTTCCGAGGGCTGGGGACTCCTCAAGAGCAGATATTACAACAATACAGTACAATAAACCTTTATTGGCATTTTAAGAGCAGCTATTCGTAGGATACAGGGGGCTACAGAGGGAGGGGTTGATTGGCGAAAGTTACCCCTCCCCCTTGCATAAACAGAGCTTCTTCTACAAACTGAAGACCAGGATATCATCCTTTATGAAAGAAATAATTAAGTTATACAAACTAATTAAGAACACTAGAACAAACTTTTGATGATCTGCCACAACTAAATGTTAGCCCAGATAAGTTCTCACATTGCTCTTGAAAAGGCTGTTTTGTGACTGGCCTAAGCAGTTCATTGACTGATAAAACCACACCGCTGCTGCCAGAAAGACTACATATACGGGTATGCGTGGTATCACACTTATAACAACCTTCTGGCAATTAGAGACTGAAAACATACAGAAAAAGATACATGCTCAGTGAGATAATTGATCCAAGCACCATATCTAGGTTAAATCCTAGTATAAACGGACATCACCCAACCTTTGAGCTGAACAAATTCTAGAATTTTTTTTGTGCTATATTTTGGTGCTTATGGTGTTGCTTTAGAGCTGTATGGCACTATGGACAACATCTGTTAGGAAAAGTGGCTGAGAAATTTTGAAAATAAACACAGTTTAGCACATATACCCATTGCATCGTTAGAAACAGACATACCCAAGAAGCTGTTGATCATTACGTTGGTAAGCATGACTGCTTGAGAGAACAACAACTTTGGCAAATCCACAGCTTTTCACCCAGGACAGAACCCTTTGACAGAAAGGGCTATATTTATTCTTTATAGGAAGAAGAAAAAGAAAAATATCAGGTTAGCAACAGGTTAAAATATTCTTCACTAATATGTAATTTTTAGAGTTATGCATGGACTCTTTTGCATAGCTATTGTTTCTCGTGTCCTTTAAATAAAAAGAAAGAGTTTTGACTGAGGCGGTAAGCTTTGAAAACTTTGAACATGAAATATTAAGAGAATTTTGGGGAAGCCAGCAATTTTGATGAGTAAGACAATGCCACTTGATCACCGGTTTTACCACAATTAAGTGTTCTCATAGCCCTCCAAGCCAGATGTTTGCAGAACAAGGCACTGCAGACAACTGTATTATAGAGGATGCTCCAAACCTTAACAGTAATGTCCATGGACGTAATGTACCAGCCAACAGTAAGAGGCAGCAACTCATGCACAAAATAATGGCATGGGAGGCATCATAGGGAGAACAGTTAAATAGTCTGTACTATTTTCATGGCAATGCAACAGGTGAAGTCTGTATATGTGCTGAATAAGAATATCTGCGTGTTCTAGATGATATTGCAACAACACAATGTCCTAACCTGTAGCTCCAACAAGGTTAGTGAATCACCACATTTTCTCTATTATAACTTGGGACATTTTAAATGAGTACCCCTGCTAACTGGACAAAGACACACCTTTTCAAGGGGTGCTCATCTTATATTTAGCAGGGGAGAGTTAACAGTGCCTTCTCACCTCAGTGCAGTACAGTATATTTTCTAGTGGCTGTTTCCTGGTGCTCCTTCTGCATCTTTTTAGACTATGAACTTTTTTGGGACGGAAACCATTTATTTATTTCTCTCTGTAAACCACTTTGTGAACTTAAGAACATAAGAAGAGCCCTGCTGGATCAGGCCAAAGGCCCATCTAGTCCAGTTTCATGTATCACACAGTGGCCCCACCAGATGCCTCAGGGAGCACATAGCCAACAAGACAACCTGTTTCCTGCTGCCACTCCCCTGCACCTGGCACAGAGAAAACCTACTTCTAAAACCAGGAGGTTGCTTATGGCTTGTAACCTGTGATGGTCTTTTCCTCCATAAATCTGTCCAAACCCCTTTTAAAGGCATCTAGGCTAGGTGCCATCACCACATCCTGTGGCAAGGAGTTCCACAAACCAATTGCACGCTGGGTAAAGAAATATTTTCTTTTGTCCGTTCTAACTCTCCTTCCACTCAATTTTAGCGCATGTCCCCTGGTTCTGTTGTTGTGCGAGAGGGAGAAGAATTTCCCTCTATCTACTCTCTCCATCCCATGCATAATTTTATACGTCTCAACCATGAGAACAAAACATATGTTAGAGCGATAGCTTTCATGGCCAGCAACAATTTTGTAAGCAAACAAAAAACATATGTTCTCCTCAATTTCTTACAAAACATATGTTCTCTTCAATTATCTACCTGTCACTTGGAGGTTAACGACGGATCAGTGAAAATTGACTCTTTGTGCCCTCACAATGGCCAAAAAATTGATCTTAAAAACTGGAAGGTTAAGGGCCCTCTGAATAGTGCTCAACGGATTGAAGGCCTCTTATACCTGTCGAACTTTGAGTGAATGGCATACAGACAATTACGACGGGATATTTTTGAGAATATTTGGAAGCCATTTCTCGAAGCATCTGTTTGATGTATACATGTCACTGCAGGAAGTATGTAGAAATTGTTACTGTTTTGTTTTAATATCCTTTTTTAATTTAACGTGTATGGGTGTGTTTTTTCTTTTTCATTAATACACATCAATTTCACTTATGGGTTGTTGTTTTTCACCTGTTATTTATTAAATTGTATATTATTTTACTCAAAATATTTACTTATATCTATGCACATGCATTTTTTCTTGTTACTTTGTTTTTTTTATATAAAATGTTTTTTATAAAATGAAAATAAAGCATTTTTTAAATGTTGCAGTTCCCGGACAGTCTTCAAAGGCCGTCCCACATAGAGTGCATTGCAGTAATCTAATCTAGGGCATGGGTCACTGTGGCCAGGTCTGCACAATCCAAGTATGGTCGCAGCTAGCGCACCAGCCGAAACTGGGCAAAACAAGTGCATTGGACAGGAAGATCCCACATAATTGATCCCTTGATCAACAGGCCTCATGCCTCTTCTTCCTGTTGTGTACATTCAACAATCTACAGCGAATGAAGGAGATTTGAGCATGCTAAAGTTCAAACTTTCACCTATATAGTGACTTGAAGTGACCTATATAGATAATTTTACTGTTCATACAATAATCATGTTAGGACCAGTCTTAGGATGCAGAGATTTTTTCATATCCAAATTCACTTTGCAGTATTGCAGTTTTGCAGTATTTGCAGTTTTGCAAATTTCAAAACCTCCAGTGGACATACACACCTTTATGAATGGTGATCTGATCTGCAAAACCACCAGCTCTTTAGAAGGCGCTGCATATACTATAGGAAGAAGTAGTGTAAACAAATATATCAAGACAGAGAATCAATTAAATCAATTAAATCCAATTTCTAAATTCTATATACAGTAGTATGCCAGAAACTTTAAGCTAATTACTGACAAAATGGATCATTGTGCGTTTTGCACATTTTCACAACGCAGTGAACAGAAATATAAAAGGCTAGCCATTTGTCTGAAGTGTACTAACAAGCCTCAGAACACAATAAGCAGTTTCCCAGGAAAAAAAAATCATTTTAAATTCCTTCTATATTTATTTCCACACAGCCACAAACATTTCTAGTGTATGATTTTGAGTGTTTGGGGATCAGTGGAGTCCTCAAAAATTACAAACAGTGGCTCCGAGACCACATCTGCAAGCTCCTTCAGCACTCCAGAGTTCACCTGGTCCTAGAGACTTACATTTATAGAAAGAAAACTAAGAAACTAAGCATTTCCTTACCATCTCTTTACCTACCTTGACCTGTGATGCTCCCCCATCACTGTTAGTCAGGTTTATTGGCTACCTTCAGGTACCCAGGTCTCAAGTAATGTAGGGCATTAAAAGCACCAGTACTTTGAATTGCAATTGGAAAAAGACTGATGTGAAGATGACAAAAATCTCTTCACATGGAGCACACTCAGCACCTACAAGATGCAACTGAATGATGGAGACATGCAAGATCGTGCTAAAATCGTTTTTGTGCTAAAAACATGCAAGATCCAATGCATCCTCAGTTATAGGTGCTGCTTTCTGGTGTTGCTACTGAAGCATATGGCACTGTACTTATGTGAACTGCTTCTATAAAGTAGTAGCTACCAGGGAAGCACCAGGTCAGATGCTACTGTTCTACCAAGATTACTCTGCGTGGAAAGTTTTTAAAATGCGGGAACTAGGAATTATATACAGAACGCTGTAGAACTGGAGGTCAATACCCAAGAGTTTTTGGCAAGATTATTTTTATTGCACCTACCTTCAGCATTTATACAAAGCTCTGTTGCATTCTCTTCTGTTGTTGCATATGGATTATTTCCAATCATTGGCACAAGGCAGTCAGTGTAAAAGTAACCAACTTTGGACATTCCAAGTGTAGAAATGACTAAATCTACGGACAGCTGGCCAACATTTCCCACTGATACAGCTGGCTGAAATGACACGACAGACACATTGGAATTTCATAATCTCAAATACCTTACTCATCCTAGTTTTGCTTTGCATGAGTTCATAACACCAAAATCAAAAGACACTGTCTGTGATATGGCTTAATTGAGTTGGAATGAGAGGCTTCCAAACCCTTTTAAGCATAGATGCATAGCATTCTTCAGGACTTCACACTGTTTTGCCAGCAGTTAAACCTCAAGAAACTAGTTCACACAAAATTATGTTCTACTGGATAGCACTTACATATAGAAAAATCACATGTACATAATACAGCGGGACCTCGGTATCTGAGGGGGTTCTGTTCCCAGAACCCCCACGGATACAAAAACTGTGTTAAATGAAAGCCACAGTGGTGGTGGGGGCGGTGCCACAGTACCTTATTTTTCAGCTGTGTCAGGCCCACCACCCACTTCTCGACTCCCGCGCACCTTCCAAGTACTCCAAACTGCAGCAAACCAGAAGTTGCCGTGTTGCAACCAGAAGTCACTTTTGCTTGCATTTTTTTTTACTGTTTGCTGCAGTTTGGAGTACTTAGAAGCCGTGCGGGAGTCGAGAAGTGGGCAGCGGGCCCGATGCAGCTGAAAAATAAGGTACTGTGACAACAACCCCCCCCCCCAGTGGGACTCTACTTCCGGGGTTAGCCATCCATGTTGAGTCAAATCTGCAGATGGCTAACCTATGGATGAGGAGGGGGCCCACTGTTCTGTACATGTATCTATTTATTTATTTATTTAAAGAATTTATATGCCGCCTTTCTCCCAGCGAGGGCACTCAAGGCGGCTTACAACATTAAAATACATGTACATTAAAAATTAAAACAGTAATTAAAACAATTAAAACAAACAACTAAAAACAACAACCCCAGTGGGTCAATCTGCATGTACTTTGTTAAAAAGTCATTTGTTAAAACGCCAGCCCACCACGTCAGACATCGAATGCTTCCCTAAATAAAAGTGTCTTAAGGCCCCGCCGAAAGGTCTCTAAAGAGGGAGCCATTCTTAATTCCAGAGGGAGGGAATTCCATAATTGGGGCACCACTGCCGAGAAGGCCCTATTCCGCGCCACCATCCCTCTCACCTCCGTTAACAGGGCCCCCCCTGATGACCTCAGAGTACGGGTCGGATTATAAGGAAGGAGGCAGTCCCTCAAATACCCTGGACCCGAGCCGTTAAGGGCTTTAAAAGTCAAAACTAGCACTTTGAATTGTGCCCGGAAACGAACCGGCAGCCAGTGTAGCCGCCGGAGCAATGGTCCGACTGAGTTGAACCGACAGGCCCCGGCAACCATAAGGCATCTCAAGAAAACGTACACACACTTTATAGTGTCAAAGATATGTAGAACCATATACTGCATATAGTGTGCACAGAAGCAGTTGCTTGACCCTATTATTGAGACCATGCTTGAAATGTTCCCCATTGGCATCTATACACCACTGACAATGTTGACTAAGTGATCTGCGGACAATCACCACGTGTGCTGGCATGGTTCCATACATCTCTTCAATTGCTTCTCTTAGATGTTTGGGTGTTGCAGGTTTTCTACAATGAAGTATGTGTGCATTAGAATGTGTATACTTTTTTTTTTTTGGAGACATCATGTATTTCACTTTAAATGTGTGGTAGAAAGCTGGGACTAGTGATGAATCAACTACATGTAAACATGGTTTGAAACGATGTACCGTACTTTGTTCAACATCAGATCATAAAAACAAGTTACTTAGATCAATGACATACAGGTTTTCTTTACACAGAAAAAAAAAGAATCCAGGGCAGGCTCTGCATTAAACAAAGTCAACCACTGACCAAGTTGGTTTATAGTTTGAGAGTTTTTGGTCCACCACAGAAGTAAAAAATCAGAGCCTTCTGTTGGGTCCAACTGAAAAGCCGGTCCAAGTGAAACTCTAGTCCTGGGAAGATGATAACACTATATGGTAACTTCATAGAGATATAAAGGGGCTAGAGAATAGACTAGTTCTATGTGCGGCCCCCCCCAATTAGGGCTTTTGTGAGTGAAGTTTTCAGCTTTTAGTATTAGTAACAAGATTAGATTAGGTCACTACTAGAAGGGCAACACAAGTTTGTGGGAGAAGCATGATGACAAAATCATTACTGAGTGAACAAGAGTTCAGTCTTAATTCAGTCTTAATCTACTGTGAAGTTTCAGAACACTGGAAGTCTAAGGAAATTCTAGTAATAGAATATTAGACTGAACACATTCCATTATTTAAGGATAAAGGAAAAAATAAATACAAGATATACAGAACCTTGGATAAACATAAGCAGATCTGAAATACATTTTGAATAAGAGATCACAGCAGCTATGCTACAACCTTCGACTACCATCCTAGTTTACAGTGCAATCCTATGCATGTCTACTCAGAAGTAAGCCCCGGTGCATTCAATGGGACTTACTCCCTGGTAAGTGTGTATAGGATCACAGCCTTAGACACACACTCCCCTTTACTTGCTGTTTGCCCAACTTTTAAAACTGATGGGGCACAGTATGAGTTAGGGTTGTGTAAGTAATTGCTTTCTGTTGTTTATATTGCTGCCATTGTTTTTTATTTGTTGCTCATTTTCTATTTTTATTTTATTTATACTTTTAACATTCTAATTTAACATTCTAATTGTGTTTCAATGTATTTGCTGTGAGTTGCCTTGGGCATCCCAGTTATAGGAGGAAAGGTGGGATAGAAATGTTTTTGAATAATCTCTGTTTATTTTAGAGTTTATAACTATTCACAATTTAAAAATCAACAAGCAAATATTGTATTTTAAAAAATCTTTAGTGATAGTTTCTCAGTCTGCTGGGAAGTTACTGTATCTCTCCAGCAGATGGAGTACAAATACTGTATATATATATACTGTACTGCAGCTGTTTGCCTTCCTCGCCACATCCACAAAAGTGTGGCATTATTAAAATATAATTAATAACTCTGAAGGGTCCCTAGCCCTCAGTCACATTTTCAGGATGAAGGTTTGCTCTGAAGTCTGACAAATTATAATACAAATGTATTTATTTGGTGCAACTAAGTACCGGTAACTGCAAAGTGCCTAACGCCCTAACCCCTCACATCCCCGACTGGGGAACAAAACTTTCAGGCTGATTAGAGCTCCTGTACCACTTTCCTTGACTCGACTCTAACGTAAGAAGTCCATTGGATCAAGCCAAGGGTTTATTTAGTCCGGCATCTTGCTTCCCATAATGGCCAGGCAGATCTTTCTAGGAAGTCTACAAACGGAGGACGAAAGCATTGCTTTCAAAGCAACAGCCTGCAGCTTTCCCTCACAGCACTTGATACCGAGTAGTACACAGTACTGATACACTGCAACAATTGATACTGCCCTGAAAGTGGAGCTTCCATATCCTGGGTAACAGCTGGGGTTATTCTCAGCAAGCTTACTTGGAAATTCATCTCACTCAGATCTGTGGGGGCTCTTTTCCAAGTAAAGATACGCAGTTTCGTGGCAGTGAGCGTCAGGATTAATCACGGTCCCGCTCTCAAGATATCCGATTAAAATCAGGTTAGAGCACGCCAAGCCTCCCTCCCTGCCAGTTCCTCCCACACGAGTCCCTGATTGACTGGGTGGGGCATATTCACGAACAAGGCGGGCAAGAGTTCAGAAAGGCCACGCGCTTTGAGCCGCCCGCTAGTTGTCTGGGCAGCAGCGGCTGGAATTCTACGACTGGCGCGTGAAGACGAAGAATGGAAAGTTTGTTACCATCAGGAGCGTGGAACCCTTGAAGTCCGGGCACGCGGAACAGTCGCAGGGAACGAACATCCTACCGCCGACTGAGAGATAAACTGACAGGAGCTCGTCGCATAGAGAAGAGCAGGAGTGGGCGGGTCTTTCCCCACACCGGGGGTCCTCTCGCTGCCACTTACACTGCACAAAAGCTGTGAAGGTGTTTAAGCACCGCCTGTCACCATCTGTCTTTTCACTCAATAGCCTTTTTGAGTACAATCTAAAGAACTTCGGACGCTAACCACAAGAAGAAGTCAGTTGCGCTGCGTGTGGGACGAGGGTAGATTCGGATTTCTCGTGTCAGGCGATTGCACAAGACAGTCATTCTCGGGCCTTCGCTTTCTGCCAGTTTGAAAGGCGGTTGGGCTAGAAAGCCACCGCCCACCTGCGAGTGGAGCATTTACTGCTGGTTGGCTGGTGTGTGAGCCAATGGATGCTTTGCATAGTCTAGGAAGGGATTCTGGCGGGTGAGCAAGCGGGAGACAGTGAGGTCGGTTACGTGTGCCCCTGATGTCAAATGTCTTCCTCCTTCTTGGGGTTTTTCTTCAATTAATGTCCCTCTAGTTTTCACCTCCCTTAAGAAACTGAATCAGTCGAGTCATCATGTCTCTATCCCCCGAGAAGGCCTCCGAGCTGAAGCAAATCATTCACCAGCAGCTGACAAAGGTGAGGACTCAGTCTGGTACAGAGCGCTGCTGGGAGGACGGCCCGGGGCATCAGATCCTACGTCATGCTACTGCTGCGACCCTCAAGGAGTTGTAATACTCTTTTTCTCTAGGGTTTTGGTTGTGAAGAAAACTTTCACCTGTTTCGGTAGAACCTGATGTCACTTGGAAGATTGCAACTTAGTTGCTTGGAGGGGCAAGCAGGTCCCCAGGACTGCTGTTGCAATTCTGACAGTGCAGTCCTATACGTGCTTACTTGGAAGTAAGGCCCACTGTATTCAGTGGGACTTACTCAGGTAAATGTTATAGGATTACAGCCTAACTCCACTTTGCCATGAGACCGGTCCCTGTACCTTAGTCACCCAGTCCAAACAAATTCCTGTTCTCTTGTTGTGGACAAATTAAAGCCCACTAAAAGTTTGTTTGTCTGACCGTGTGAATAAGCAATGCCAGAAACAGATAGAAATGTGCAGACTTCTTTATTATCAAATCATCTAAATAGTTTGCTTTGTCTTGCAATCACCTACTTAAAACTTGAACAGAACGTAATCCAGGAGACACATCTAGCATGTTAACAGAAATGTTTCTGTA
Source organism: Plestiodon gilberti rubricaudatus (assembly GCA_026170595.1). Classification (NCBI taxonomy): domain Eukaryota; kingdom Metazoa; phylum Chordata; class Lepidosauria; order Squamata; family Scincidae; genus Plestiodon; species Plestiodon gilberti. The sequence goes on along the minus strand of JANXHW010000004.1, from coordinate 57,593,402 downwards.
TATAGATGGATGTTCACAGTAGGATCCGAGAAGTTCTTGCTGAGACCATACGTGAAGAACTGGCCCCTCAGCACCAACAGTTATCTGAAGAAGATCTGATGAAAGCCCTGATTCGGCGAGGAATAATTGATGATGTTATGAAAGAACTCCGGTTTGTAACGGTGGGTATAGTTTGAAGTAAGAAACTTCTGATGTGATAAAATATTCATGGCATAATGTGAATATAGCTATCTTTTTATAAAATCACCTTTGGTGCAAGATTATTTCCAAGGCTGTAAACTGTGAGCATATTTACTTATGGGAATGAATTCATTCCAGACATTTTTCATTAAATTACTTTTAGGTAGGCTTACCATATCGCCAACTGCGACGCTCCGTTTTGCCCTTAAGGGGCGGGGGGAAGGGAGCCAGAGTGATGCTCTGGCTCCCTTCCCCCCGCCCCGCCCCTTAAGGGCAAAACGGAGCGTCCCGGTCGACGATATGGTAAGCCTACTTTTAGGGTAATTACTCTTTACAGAGCTTCTGAGCTACAGAAGCTGCGTGGCTGCTTTATACATTTTTAACTACATTGTTCTTGATAGGATAATGTAGTGTCTACAAATATGCATTGTTAAATCATGTTGATATAAATGAACACAAAACTCCTAACTGGGTGTCCTATATTGTGTGTTTGGGCCTGCAACTGTGAAGTGACCCTGACTTGTAGGGATACCATGATAGGGTAGAAAGTGTTGCTTGAGTTGCAAAAAGATGGTTTTTTAGTGTGTGTCTCTTAATGTAATCCTAGAATGTGAATGATGAAGAAATGACTTCAACTCCAAAACTTTCTACACATTTTGTTGACAGACAACCAGCAGTGTTGAAAAAAAGTATGTGTTTATCTCTTGCATTTGTTGCTCTGATTTGAACCCCTTTTTTAGATATATTCTAAAGTTGATAGTGCTATAAACCTCTTTTTATAATTAAGATCATTTGTATTGTATGAAGACCTTAGGTGTTCCAGTAGCAACTCTCTTACCTCTCTGTTTTGTGTATTCTTCTGTTGTGGACAATGTTGCTGTTGGTTCAGATATGCAGATGTGCTGTACATTCCTAGTAAAGTTAGTCTTAAGTGATTTTGTAACAATGGTTCTTGTTTAACAAAATGAAAATTTTGTGCATATTGTGAGAATTTAATAGGAACAGCCTCCTAAATATTTGCCTTGAGTAAATGTTAGGTAAATATTTTTAAAGCACACTTGCTACTCAGTCTTTATAAGCATGTTCCTTTTTGTATGTTTACTTTATTGATGTTAAATGCAGTCCTTACGAGCCATTTTGTAATGTTTCTTATATTTATTGCCACACTTTATAGCTAATATTGACCCGACACGAAGGTATCTTTACCTTCAGGTTTTGAGTGGAAAAGCTTTTTTGGAACACCTGCAGGAACCTGATCCTTTACCTGGTCAAATTTGTTCTACTTTCACTCTCTGCTTACATTTTCGAAATCAACGTTTTCGCTCTAAACCTGTCCCGTGTGCCTGTGAACCAGATTTCAATGATGGCTTTCTGCTTGAAATATACAAGGATAGCCTAGGTAAGGCTGTGCTTTAAAAATGAGTGGGTTCCTTTTCAGGGATATTCATTGTACAGTTTGTTTTTATAATCAGTAATATAGTAGTCCCAAAAATATTTAACATGCAAAATGTTATGGAGAGGTCTCAAAGCTATGCAGAGTGCATTTTCAAAAATCAAAATTGGCCATTTTTCTGGTTGTGGGTTGTTTCACAAACCTGAGATCCTGGCCTGGGAAGGGGAAATAATGATGCAAAATTTCTATGCGTGGTAGTTCAAAACTGCCTTTGGTTTGCAGAACTGAGAGAGTTTGCATCAAGGCTTCAAGTTGATTATCTTGTCACCTGTCAAATTTGAGAGTGCACATGTTTTTTCACTGCTTTCTCCATCTCTTGAGTGGGCATGTGGTAATGGTGTCTGCTATTAGTGGAACAGAAAATAATAATGGTAAATGCCAGGAAGAAAGGTGCATGACTCTGTCAACCTGTTGCCATGGAATTGATGCAATTGTATAGAAGATTTTTTGACTCTTCTATTTCAGCCCTGCTTTGATTTGTTTCTAAAATGAGTGTTAGATCAGTGCCTCGGTTATGCATGTATTTTTTGTATTGTATTTTCTGTTGTTGTTGTTGTTGCTGCTGCCTTGGGTCCTTTCGGGGAGAAAGGCAGGATAAAAAATACTGTAAATAAATAAAATAAATAAATATAGCAATATGTGAGGTTTCTGTAAGGTCAGCCCCGGGGCAGCCTGGGTGCACCTCGAGGTAAGGGGATGATCATCCCCTTCCCTGGGTGTAAGCGGCTGGAGGCCCAATGGGCCTCTTCAAATATACGCGAACTCCAGAGCTCACGTATGTTTGAGCCGTCCGTGTAAGTCTGCACTGGGCCTGGAGAGTGCTTTGGATATTGACATATCTCACCACCGATATCCCTGCCCTCTCGAGGCCCAGCACGGCCTATGGCCGCCCTCCCTCATCACCCAGTCCGCCCTGCCCCGGCCGGTGTAGGCCTTACCTGCTCTGGTGGGTGCAGGGCCAGGTAGGAGCCTGGATAAGGGCCACCGGCTGCTGTGCCAGCGATCCTTACTCACTGGGTGCCGTAAACATGCTTTACAACAACCTGCACCAGGGGAGTGCATGCTCCCCCAGCGCAGGCAGTACACAGGATTGTGCCATAAGTTTAGAAGCAGGTGTGAATTCAACAAGTTGAAGAATGCTGCTGGGTGTCAACATTGGTTGCATGCATGGGGGGTTCATAGAGTGGTTATTGGGTCAGTTACATTCAGAATCTCACATGTGGTAGGCTTGAGGTTAATCTAGGATCCCTTCATTTTTTTTTTATTTAAATGTTTTTCCAGCTTAAAAAACATTGTGATCAACATCCTCTGACCTCAATATTTTACCCACCCAGTGCCCTAACCTAACATTGAAAACACTGAGTGAGGGTAGGATAAGGAAAAGAGAAGGAAGAAAATATAGAATTCTTTCTTGGAAATCATTCATGGATGCTGTTGCACCATCTTTTTTTACTCCACTGCAATTAAGGGGCAAATGAGACACACAAATGGGTAGAAAGAAGTCTGATGTTTGAAGTGCAGACAGGGTCAGTTCTAGGTAGTGGAAAGTCCTGGGGCAAAGCCCTGCACTGGACTCCCCAGAGTGTCTTCTGCTCCCATGGTGTGTGCATGTGTGCACTACCCTCAGCCAAGCAGTGTTGAAAGTGGGGAGAGTGCACTCTTTTGAAGAATGTATCCACCCAGATCCATCTTTAGATACCAAGTGTAAAGGGCACTTTTATCTACACTGCCCTCACCATTCAGCCAAGCAAGTCATGCTGTTGCTATTTTTTTTTTTTACCACCATCTGCAAATATGCTTTTTGGAGGAAGCTCATTTGCAGATGGGGAGGGCAGAAGAATAGAGCAACGCACTTGATGGAGCATGTTTCTCTGTCACTGCCCTGCATAAAGGTGGGTATGGGGGGGGGAGTTTTTGAGGGTCAGCTTGGTGGGACTCATGGGCCATTTGCCAGCACCTGACTTAGCTGACATCTGATGCCACTCATGAGTGGGTGGAAGGCTGAAATTTTGAGTGAAAGAATAACAAGAAGGATTGGGGTGTTTACTTGTTTCCTCTCCTGTTGTTGTTCTGTTCAAAATGTCCAGCTCCAACACCAACTGCTTTTCCCTGAACAGCATTATGTTTGGATCGATTAGCTCACTCTGATAGCGCTCTTTGGGTACAAGACCTGGTGTAATAGCTTTCCACATTATGAATAGCTATTAATAACCTCTCTTTGTCCATGAAACAAATTTTTGCAAATGTTAAATGGCAATATTATTGGGAAAAACTTTTCACTAGAATGTCTTCTAAACTTTGTTTTGATGTACCATTGGCAGGTGAGGGAAGTAGAATGGTGGATGCCACCACTATGCTATCCATCTGTGATCCTGTGCATATTGTTTTGATCAAAACGGACACATCTGGGGAAATCACATTAGTAGCGTCCTATTTCTTAGAGTGGCGGTCTGTTCTTAGTGCAGAGAACAGGATCACAAATATTGCTGTGGAACTTCTGGGTGTAGGTAAGTTACCTTAGTCTTTAACAGTGGAACAAATACTGTTGTTGGCTAGTGTGGCCACAGTGATTGCATTCAGATCCTGGTCTGTGAGCAACGTATGATTTGTGCAAACCACACTTCTCTCTATTTTGACAAACAGAAAACTGATTTTCTTACAAATGAACAATAATTTCTGATTTCTTTCTCTTGTGCAAAGTAGGGGGGAGTATTTGAACCTGAGACTTTCATCTGGTTGTGCTTGAATGCAACCAATGAGCGAGTCTTGAAAAGGAGACTGGAGTAGTAAGAATTCAAATTTACTTTATGAAAGTAGATTCCCAAGCACTTTTGCTTCATTTCAGCTCTCATGTTTACTTGCATGAGAGAGAATAGAATGACACACCATGGTACAACTTCAAAGCTTCTGTTTTCTCCCTTGATCTTGTTTTCTTCAGAGTAAACTAGAAAGAAATAAGCTTATGCAATATTTTCCTTTTTTCTTCAGTTTGACTTGTGGGCTCTCTCTTTTCCCCACCCCCGATAAGTTTCTAGTAGTTCCAATTGACATAGTATGATTTTGACTACTGCTTTGAAAAACTGTTTCACAGGCGCCAAAGGAAGAGATTTATAATGGAAAGTATGGCTGCAATCCTGTGCACACTTTCCTGGGAGTAAGCCCCATTGAACAGAATGGGACTTCTGAATAGGCATGCATAGGATTGTGCTGTAAATCTCATAAATGTTAAATATTAAAGTGTCTCCTTTTTAATATATAAGGTATTTAGATAGAACATTAAAACACATACTTGTTTTCTGATCAGGTGTATATATTTTGGTCCAAAGGTACAGAATCAAAGGTTTCTGTTGGAGTACTTAACATCAGACTTGAAATGTACCCAAAACTAAATAAGATACTTTCTCAAGAAATAGTTAATACTCAAGTAAGTCCTATTTTCTATATGTACTCCTTTAAGTGTTATCACCTAAAGTGTCAATGCAGTTTAGATTAATTTTACTGTAATATTATTCCAAAAATCAGGAGTTTGAAATACGTTTCTTATTGCAATCTGATATAAATGCTCTGCTGAAACACTGTTGCCACCCTTCTTTCTAATCAAGACTGAGGTCGTGTTACAATTAATGTAAAACATAACATAAGAAGAAATTATTATGGTTTATGCATGGTGTCGTTTGGAAAACTAGAGAACAAACATGACTGTTTTTGGATGTCTGTGTTTTTCCTTCCTCATATTTGTTTTTTTCTATTAAAAGACTATTTGACCTTTCTGTGGGGATCTGTACTATTGTGAATGATTGGCCATACTACCCATCAAGACAGCTCCTTGCACTGCTAAAACATGCCAATGTATCATCTTTGTCTTCCTATGCATCTAGTCTTCTCGCTTCTCAGCATTACCACTTTAAGCCCTGGGTCATGTCATCCATGTGGATGGGAAGGAGGCATCTTCCTCTCTTCTTGGTTAATGCACTCCACTCTCCAGGGACCAATTTGGAAGGTGTAGCTTTGTAGGAAACAAATGTCCTGTTCTTGTACTAGTTTTCAACCATCTCTAGACTACCACAAAAAGACATTCTTCTTCAGGTGCTTTTGTATATATCCACTGGTTTTGTTGACTGCTGTGTAAAGTTATCGGAATCCCTTTTTGGCAGCCTGTAAGCTGAAATATCAGCAAGTCCTGCAGACCACAGCAATACCTTTTTCTGTGTCTGCCCTCCCAGTCTGTTGTTGAAATATGAGATAAGGGATCCATGATAATTTGGAAAGGGATTTTCTCCCAGGTCAGATTTGCTTGTGACATTGGAGGTATTCTGCCTTAAACTCCTTTTGTATCATGGCTTACAGGGGTATCTTGAAATTACTTGTTCAGGTGAAAATTGATTGCTTCTGATCGCTTTGTGGCACATTGGGTACATTACTGTTGATGAGCTTGATGCATAGAGCAGTGGTGGCCAACCTGCAGAACACTGCGTGCCACTTTTTGTGTAGATAATCTTAAGCGTGCCACTAAAATAAATAAACGTTTCTTAGGTAATGAAAATATTTAAAGCACAGTGAGACTAGCCCCAGCACCACCAGTCCCACAGTCTCCAGAGCAGCATGCAGCCTCGTTTCTTCCCTCTGGAAGGGTATGGAGCTGCTGTACTGAAGTACATTTTCCAAAGTACAAAAATAAGCCCAAAACCAAAATCAGAGAGACAGAAGGGCTCTGAAAATAATTACAATTTTAAATCCATGTTAATTAACACTTAATTAGCTGCTGATGGGGCAGATAAGGGGCAGGGCTTGGTGTACCCCCAGCAAGAGGTCCGTGTACCCCTAGGGGTACCCGTACCACAGGTTGAGAACCCCTGGCATAATCTGCATTAGTGAAGTGCTGAACTTTATTACCTCTGTCCATCCTGGCCCTCTGTTTTATTTTTTATAAGAACATGTCACATAGCCCCTTGTCCAGAGTACTTTCAATCAAATCTGCCTTTCCCCTTAAAATACTGTCCAGAGAGAGTTCTACAGACTGTTGTTTCAATGGGATGTTTTAATTCATACATTTCTGAGAACATTCTGTGGGAAGAACAATGTTAGGACCATAAATATAAATGTTAGGACCCATGTATATTATTTCACTGGAATGTTTAGTCCAAGCCAGTTACAGCATTGAACTTTAAATTTACAGTTCAGACTTACTCTATATATCAAGTTTTATGAAAAACATGAATACTATAGCAAAATTGAAAAAGCTCCTTGGGTTTACCAAATCACTTCAATTATATGCCCTGGGTTATTTCCCTTTTTTAAACTGTAGGTCCTTGTACTGCATTGGAGTCCATTGCAGAAATTCTTCAGATCCTCTGGAGTTTCAGAGGGAACTAGTTTGGCAGTTGCAGGAATAGACTTGGAAGGGGGGGCTCACAAGTCCCACTGGGTGCATAGCAGACCAACTCACCACTAATTTCTCAGTCTTTAATGTTCTGAGAAATTAGTCAGATTGACACACCTTGTGCTATTGAAGTGGTGTCTGTTGCCCATTCTCCTCATTAGTTGTGGCATAGCAAGTCTATAGATCATGCTGTTAGCATTCTTATCTCTTAACTTTAATTTTCTAGCCATAATTGTGCTTTAATAACACAGATACCTTATTAAACAAATATTACATGTGTGTCCTACTGTATTTTTTACTCAACTTTAAAATTGTTCAGGCAGTACATACATGTGATCTTAAGACTTGCTGTGTTACCTGTGTGACCAAATCTGTGTTATAGGGTGGCAAATATTGTGTAACAGAGAATCAAGCTAAAATGTATGAAGAACAAAAAACAGTACTCTTTGTTTTTGAATTGCAGCTTGCTTTAGAACGCCAAAAAACAGCAGAAAAAGAGCGTTTGTTTCTTGTGTATGCTAAGCAGTGGTGGAGAGAATACTTGCAGATCAGGACTTCACACAACACAAGGCTAGTGAAAATTTTTGCACAGGTAAACTTAATATTTTCTCATAGAACGAAAGCTTTCATGGCCAGCTACTAGAATACAAGACACAAGATATACTTGTGTGCCTGGAGTTCTTTGTATTTTATATTTAATTACATGGCTACTTCACCCATAAAACTTGTGTCTTGCATTTTAATATTTTCTGGTTTTGTATTGAAGAAACCATTTGTGGAGCAAAGGTCACAGGTCCATAAGATGAGAAGAATCGACTCTCAGAGCAATCTTATGCTTCTCTACTCAGAAGTACCGGTAAGTCATTGTGTTCAATTAAGCTTATTCTCAGGAAAGTGTGTATAGGATTGCAGTCTTAGGCTGCAATTCTGTATACACTTAGCAGAGAGTAAGGCCCATTGAGCTCAATGAGGCTCACGTCTGTGTATACTTGCATAAGATTGCACTGTAAATTACATAGTTATTTTAATAGAGAAATGTAGCTTCTTTGGTCACATAGTATGTGATTTTACTGAAAACATTGTGGCATAAACACGGTTTTACAAGGGAGATAACTACCCATTCCTTGTCATTTTAGACCAGGGGTGAAAACCTTCCACCATTAGGGCCTCTGCGTTCTTAAGAGTTGTGTAGAAGAAAGAATATTGGCAGCTGCAATTGCTGATGTGCTGCTAAAGCAGCTGCACCTGCTGAAATGCCCTCACCTAGACAACCATTAAAGGGCCTGGAACATTCACGTTGAAAGGTTGGCCACCCCTGTTTTAGAAATAAAAACAAAATGCTTCTAATGCTGAATTGGTTTTGTTTTGTTGGTTGATTTAATAAATAGAAGGAGCCTTGAAATGAAATGAAGTAGGTCATTGTATTAACAAGATAGCCTGTGCCATCTAGCTTATGAAATATCAGTTTTTGTGGCCACATAATCATACTTTTCCAGATTCTAAAAAGTCACAGACCTTGTTTTCAGTGAGGCATAGATAGGAAAATAGATTCTAGATGTCTCAACCCATTTCTGATAGGAACTATTTCTATAACAGATGAAAAGAGAATCTTGCTTTTTATTGAACTTCAATTAATCATGTTTTTCAAATTTTTAATCTTCAGGATGAGAATGGGATAAACAGACCAGTATGTTCATATATCCGACCACTTCGAGCAGGTCGACTTCTAGACACACCCAGGCAAGCCGCAAGATTCATCAACGTGATTGGTTATGAAAGAGCCCATATGATTGGTGGAGGAGGTGGTAAACAAGAACAGTGGTGTACTCTTCTAGCTTTTCTGTGTAGAAATAAGGTATCTGCTTATTAGGACCTGCTATTCTTAAGACAGCATGTTAACTAAAATAACTAGGGAGGGCGGGGTGGCGGGATGCCAGGAGGCAGGGTGTGTGTGTGTGGGGGGGAATTCATCTGTGGAACTCCTTGCCACAGGACGTGGTGATGGCACCTGGCCTAGATGCCTTTAAAAGGGGTTTGGACAGATTCATGGAGGAAAAGACCATCACAGGTTACAAGCCATAAGCAACCTCCTGGTTTTAGAAGTGGGTTTTCTCTGTGCCAGGTGCAAGGGAGTGTCAACGGGAAACAGGTTATCTTGTTGTCTTGTGCTCCCTGAGGCATCTGGTGGGGCCACTGTGTGATACAGGAAGCTGGACTAGATGGGCTTCTCGCCTGATCCAGCAGGGCTCTTCTTATGTTCTTATGTGTGTGTGTGTACCTGCCTCCGGTTCCGTCGCCCCCTCTGCCACTTTTTTCTTCTTTGCGCGGCCGTTCACTGCTCCGCCAGCTGCGTGTTCGGCCCACCCACCCTGGCTCCATACAGCTCTGAAAACTGCTGAAAAAGCAAAGGGGGGGTGTCTTCGCGCCGCACCGCCACCAAATTTCGGTGGCAGCGTGTGAAAATGATGTCACACCCCCAGGGGCGTGGCTTATGGCATCATGTGGGGGTCGCACCGGTGACCCCCCATGGGGGGTGTAGGAACGCCACTGAGGTTTATTGTGGTATAAGCAGTGGCGTTGCTGGAAGGGTGCAGCACCGTAAGTGGTGCAAGGCGCTACACCGTGCCTTGCAAACTGGTGTAACGCGGCCCTTCCTACTTGCCCCAGTGCCATTCTAGTGGTGAAGGCAACAATGCAGCGTGTTGCCTTCACTGGCGGAATGGCTCCGCGGGTGAGTAGGAGGGGTCACGTTACACCAGTTTGCAAGGCGTGGTGCAGTGCCTTGCACCACTAACGGTGCCACACCCCCTCTAGCAATGCCACTGGGTATAAACTTGAACCACAAGCTAGATCAGACGAACTCAGGCTGTTCTTCTGGAAATGTTCACAAGTTGCAAGTCTCATTAGAGTATACAGCTTCTGTCTTGTGTTAAATATCATGCCACCTTGTGGTGCCTAACTGGAAGTAAATGTAGTCAGGGTAAAAATGATGCCCCCCCCCCGAACATGTCCTCAGTGGTGGAGGGCATAAAAGCTGTCCCACAGTCATGCAAGAGGAGGGCAGTAGTAAGCATGAGTGGAAGAGGAAACTGACTGCAACAGCTATAGTAGCCCCAGTGATGGTGACAGCAGCTTCAGTGGCAGCCTTGGTAGTGATAGGATATGCACCTACCCACCTAATCGGAGGAGGAGGGAACTGTTTCAGCCTATCAGCAGGAGGGGCAAGCAGGTGCTGAATGAGCAGTAGCTGCTAAACTGGAGCTGTGCCCTTCTGAGGCAAAAGGGAAGGCAAGTCTGGGTCCCACAAACATCAGTTTCACATGCATTTATGGAAACATCAGAAAGTTTGCAAAAAAAAAAAAAAACCCTGCTGAAGTGATCCAGTGCCCATGAACTCTTTTTATATAGTTGTTCAAACTACAGATCTAGTTTCCAAATATTGCTTGTGCTGAATTCCACACATTTCCCTATAATGTTAGATAAGAGCAGTAATATGTCCTAATTATATAGTTTATTATAAAATGGCTATGAAGTACAGTACTTGCTTCTATATAACCTAATCCCCAGAATTTTTGATCTTGCATATTTCCAGCGCAGTCCTATCAAACTTACATCACTGGTGTAACCAGCAGTGCAGTGAGAACGGGGCCCCCAGAATGGAAAGGGGATTCAGATCTCCTTCAAAGAGGATTTAAATCTCCCCTCCCCTCCAAAGCCTTCCGCCCTGCCCTCCCCTGCTGGTTACACTGGTGGTGTAAGTTGGATAGGATTGCGCTGTTCAAGTACCGTATATATGCCATAACAATTATGTGAACATAACTGATAACATTTTAGGTCACTAATTTCAAACCGTGGATCTTGATTTTCTGCTTTTTAAAAGATCTTTAAATGTGAGGTGCTTGATGCTATTGCCTATTAAATCTTCACTAGATGTCATTTTACTTATTTACTCAGGTTTATACATTTAATATATCCCTGTTTAGGGTGACTGCGAAGATCATGCTAACCTTTTGTGCAGTCTTCTACTGGGATTTGGCCTGGAAGCTTTCGTATGTGTAGGAACAAAAGCTAAAGGAGCTCCTCATACATGGGTAATGACTCATGGGATTGATGGAACAATCACTTTCTGGGAGAGTTTGACAGGACATAGGTAAGTAAGCAGATTTAATGGCAAAATTGCAGCAAACATTCTTTCTGTGTTTCACTGGAGACACTGATGTTTCACTGGAGACACTGAATTAGACATTTTTTTTATATAAATTCTGTTATGGCTAATGTTCCATAATTTGTGTTTCTTCATTTGGATGGCATGTTCTTTGAGTTTTGTTCACTGTATTGAACTGCTGTTTGTCTAAAATATGGCTGGCAGCCCAAACATATGGTCCCATTAAGATGGTTTTTACTGTTTATACTACTTGAGTCAGGAAAAGGTAGTCTGTAAACTGTGCTCAGTGAGTGCCTGTTCAGCAACACACTGCACCACTAACAGTCCCTTGCCCTCCAAATCCTTGCAACTATGCAGATCTTGCAATGATGGTTTTTCCCATAGTCTGCTTTTCTAGAAATTATATCAAAAGCGCCCCTCAAGCTGCAGTGTCACAATACATAATCGGTTATTTCCCTCTTCTCCAGACAGTGACCAGGTAGTATTGCAGACAGAATAGGAAGCCTTCCCTCTCCAAAGCCTGACATAATAGTCCAGTAGGGAAAACTGCCACAATAAGAATCGGAGAGCATGTTTAAAAGCATGTTTAAAAAGCAATGCACAATGCATGGGTAGCTACCCAATAAGAACTGTTTTGGAATAGAAAGTTATAGTGACATGAAGGAATACAGCAGCTACAAGAGTGAAAGCAAAGTGCAACTTCTGCTCTGGTTCAGTACTACATTATGAAATAGAGAGCATGGATTTAAATTCTGTTCCTGCACATGTAGTAGTAACTGCTATGAGGCCTGGGGATGGGTGGTGAAATGTGCATTCTTTTGTTCACTCCCAACTGCTTAACCATGGTTGAGCAGTAAATAGGGGCTTCTGCTTTTACTTCAGTTTGAGGGTTAGCTACTAATCAGATGGCTATGTGCTACTTTCAGATTCAGTGGCAGTCTGTCTCTGAATACCAATTGCAGGGAAGCAGTGATGAGAGAGAGAGATCTGCCTTTCTCTCCTGCTTATTGACTTCACAGAAGGAGCTAGTAGGCTATTATGGGAAAGAGAATGCTGGACTATATGGATATTTGACCTGATCTAGCATGGCATTTCTTACGTTCTTATTTGGCAGTATTGCATGTTACTGTGTAGACTGAAAATGTGTACTGGGGTTGCCTTTTGGTCTTAAGTTAGGCTCAAATGTTAAACAATTATTAAAGCATATCTGTTAATCTTCAGGTACATCCATAATCCTATTAAACCTGATGATCCTCCAATTGTTGAGCAGCCCAAGCCACTGTACCCTTATCGAACAATAGGATGTATCTTCAACCATCAAAAGTTTCTGGCAAATTGTCAACCTTCTGATGCTGTAGAAGTCTGTGTTTTCGACCTGCATGATGAATCTAAATGGAAACCAATGAGTGGAGAAGCAATAAAATCTGTGTGTTCACCAGGGGCCACCAGTGCGCTTCCACCTTTTCCTCCTCTCTGTGCGTCCGTAATAGATGCTGCAGTAACAAGCAATGAAGTAGAATTACAGCTGAGAATATTGGTGGCAGAACACAGGAAGGTACCTGTCATTCCTTCTCTGACTGGGGGTCAGACATAATATAATTAAACCATGGTTTAGCTTTACTAGCATAAGTTTTGGGTTTGTGCCTCTTCATGCATGAGGGGAGAACATTTCCAGCTTTAGTTTGTGGTTCAAAACAAAATTGTCAGTGCCTCATTGTTGTGTAATTTCTTCTGCATGTGCTTACACAGCTGCAAACAGAACAGTACAAAATGTCACCGTGTTTCCACATGTGCTCCTGAGGATAAAACTGGTTGTCTTTGTACTAATATGTGAAGTGTGAAAAGCTGTCTGTGCATTGTTAAGCTCTCTCAGTTTCCAAAGCAAGTGCAGAATTTGCACCTCAGGGAAACTCTAATTTAAAAGAACTTCTCTTTGCATGGTGTTTTTAAAAAGAACTGGTCAGTGGGTAGAAGATAAATGTTGCTTTCTACATCCCACCCAAGTTGAATCACAACTATTTCTGTACACACACTACTATGCTCCCCTACCTCTAGGGTAGGAAACGAAGAATTTGGTTAGTCATCGGAAACTTCAGGATGCATTCAAATTAACTTGTATAATTATATCTTTCTTTTTCTTATCCATGAGAACATCAATACTGTAATAGAAAACCTCTTTCAAAGTATGCTATACCTTCGCTTCCTCTTGATCTTGATATGCAGTAGTTACCCTTGCTTTATCAAGTTGATATTAACCTTTTCATCCCAAAAGGAGTGCTATGATGCCATTGTTAAGATATGGAGGAAAATATCTGATTTATGAGAAAATCACTAAACTGGCACAGTTTAAAAAAAAGACTGTGGTATTTGTGCATAATCTCTGAACAAGATGATTCAAGGAGTAAAGTTTTAATAAGAAAAATTAGATTAATCTGTGTGTTTGAGGTAGAGCTTAAATGTATTAAGAATTTGTTAATTTGGTTTACTTTAAGAAAACAAAACCAAAAACACACAAACTCCTAAAATTTCCTGTTTGGACACTTTCTTTTGTAGTGCAGGAAAAAAGCAAATACCGGTAGATACAGTAAGGCTGATTCAGTGTGGGGGGGAAAACCAGATGTGGTAGAGCCCTTCCTGGACTATAACCCTTGAGACTCCTAGAAGGAGGTTGCATGTTCACATAAATAACTTCCTCCATATGAAAAGGTAGCCTATTTAGGCAATTTTTGAAGTCCTACTATGTAGTAGTGACACTTTGACTTAGGATGCATTTTTGTAACTGTGGTAAGTTAGGTAAGGTTGTCTGACTGAATATGATCAGTCCTTTTAACACATCCAGAATATTAACTTTGAGTATTGTAAGGGCATTGTCTTAATTATCCTGTATTCTTTATGTTTTATCATACAGGACCTTGGTCTTGCAACAATTTGGGACGATCAGCTATCTTATCTCTTATCGCCAGCTTTGGCAGCTTATGAACTTGAACGTACCACAAGTATTTCTGCAGGAAATGAAGAATTTCAAGATGCCATCAGGAGAGCAGTACCTGATGGTCACACATTCAAAGGATTTCCCATCCATTTTGTTTACAAAAATTCAAGGAGAGCATTTGCAACATGTCTCCGGTAAGGCTAAGATCTAAGTTTTAAGCTATTCTGATTCTGATGTATGTTTTAACTGAGTATGTAGCTGGAGGATTGACACATTTTGGTTCTATAGTCATTGCCACTTTTGTACCTAGCTCAACATTTAAATCCATTTATGGTACTTAGTAACTATTAAGTATTCTGGGAGAATATGAGTTGGCTATCAGTTCTGCAATAGTGTTTTAGCTGCTGCAAGATTATTGACAGTAAGATTAAGAAGACCATTGAAGCTATACACAAAGTCAACCGAGTTTGGTATTACTTCATTCACAGTGATGACTTGTGAAACATCACAAATACTATTTTCAAATATCTGGTATGAGGAATACTACGATTATTGCAATTAACAGTTTCTACAATGACTATCCCCACCATTTTTTCCATGTAATAAGCCAAATACAACAGCCAAATGTCTGTGGTTTATTCATGCTTCTGTTTTATTCAAACAGGTCTCCTTTTTGTGAGGAAATAGTATGCTGTAGAGGAGATCAAGTGCGAATTGCAGTTCGGGTCAGAGTATTTACATATCCTGAATCTGCATGTGCTGTTTGGATTATGTTTGCTTGCAAATACCGTTGTGTACTCTAACCAATCACTTTCATTTCTAGGCTGAAAACCCTCTGTACTCTATACAAAAACTCCACTAAGGTCAGAGCCTTGTGCATATGTAACTGATGACAGCCTTGTATTCTATCATCTTGTCTTGAATATGAGTTTCATTGATTTCAGTGGAACTTATTTCTGTGTGTGCTTAGGATAATAGGATTGGATTAGAGTGTCTTCACAAGGGGATATACTATTTAATAATAGTATTAAAACACTCTTCTAGTATACAGTTCTTTGTTGGGGTAAAGGCTATCACTACAATCATGTTAGAGCATTGGCTATGATGTTGTTTTTCAGGGGTCTCCAAACTTTTCAGTACGAGGGCCACATTGTATATTTTACGCATGTTCGGTGGCTGGAAAAAATAATTTTATATAAATAAATAATGAATAAAATTTAAATGAATAAGTTTTACTTGGATCTTTTTTGTAATCGGCATGAAATGATTTTACAAATTTATAATTTGGGGAGTTGGGAATCGCTGGAGTTTATCTGGTGGGTGAAGCCGTGATGAGTGTGAATGTGTCTGAGAGGGTTGGAAGAAGGAAGGGAGGCTGGGGGTTGTTGTTGGCCAATGGCTAGAGAGAATGAGGCGGCGAATCCAGTTTCTTCTCCTTTCTACCAAATCCAGCCTAGTTTCAGCTCATTTTCTCCAAGCAATACAACTTCTGCAGGCAGAAGTTACTCTTGCAGTTTGCTGCTTTCTCTCTCTCTCTCTCTCTCTCTCTCCACACACAGACACTGATTTCTGTCGTGGATACCCCCGCCCTGTATACATTCCTTCAGTTTTCATCCTGGTTGGGTCAGGGCCGCTTATTTCCACCTGGTCTGAAATTCAGGCTGAGCTGCATGCGCTGCACGTGAGCTGCCTCCTCCACACAGTCACTCTTTTCCCATGGCGCCTGCACGGGCCTAGCCAATGCTCGATGACTCCAGTGCTGAGCTGCACGCTGGGCTACATGCAGGGCAAGTGACAAGCAACTTACATCCTCGGCTTCAGTCGGTCTCTCCCATTGGACAAGAGCTTTTCGTGAGTGGGGAGGTGCAGGGCCCAATCACCCTAAGGCTGGCCCTGGTTGTTGCGGGCTGGATAAAATCTTGTGGCAGGCCGGATGTGGCCCACTGACCATAATTTGGAGACCCCTGAAGATCATGGCAGAAAAAATTGTATAAAATGTAATGGATGTATTAAATTTTTTATATTGTAATAAAAGCTATGTTTGTAAAGTCTTCCAGAGTTTTAATTATCATTTTTTTATTTTTCATAACTCTAGAGTAGAAATATTTTTATAAACACTTTAAATTGTAGTGAAATTTAAAAAAACTGATACAGTAAACTGCATGTTGCTGAAACTAAAATTTTGCTTAGAAGAAGCTATACATTAGCATACATAAGATAACTTCATACTGCCAGATGATACAGTATATTGTCTTATATAGCTCACTTGATGCGACTGGCTGCTAACCAGACAAGGAAGAAACTGACCACCTCTGCTCTCATGGATGCAGTTGTGGACAGCTTAAAACTCATGGGATGGATTTGTGTCTTTGATTTTTATAGTTACATGGTACGCAGTTATTCCAGACACTTTTGATAAGACAACATAGTCATCAGAGTGCATTTGCAATGCATATCCAACGTCTTAAAATAGTAATTATACTAGCTTAAATTTGGGGTTCCTAAGGGCATGTTTTGGTACTTCATTGGCCTTGTGCTGAAACCCCTTGGGATTTGTACTGCTGTTTAACATATGGGCGCAATCCTGGGGATCTATGGAATGCACATTCTATGCGTTCTATGGAATGTAAAGCACATTCGCGATGCCTCAGGAGTAAGGGAGGCCGGTGCAAGGCCAGCCTTCCTCACTCCGTCGCCAGACTGGGCGAGCGGCCACAGCAGGAAGGTAAGCGCTCCCTCAGCGGCCACGTGGGCAGTCCGGCAGCAAGGGAGGGGACCATTGGACTAGCCGGCCTGGGAGGGGGCGGGGGATGGCTCCCGCCATATCCCTGTCACCGCTGGGCGGCTAGGCTGTTACACGTCCTCCGAATCGGCAGGGCTATAGCCTTTCCCGCCGCGAACTGGAGAACAAACTCGGCCGTGCTGCAGGCCGTAAAAAACACTTTTGGGGGGTGCGCGGGGGTACAGGGGGTACATGAGACTTGGGGGGCCCACGGACCCCCGGGGGCCCACCTAGGGGTTACACGGACCCCCAAAGGTTGAGAACCCCTGGCATAAATTATACCTGAAATGGCTTGTGACACTTTGCTCTACCACTGTCACCTACTAGTTTACTACCCTCAAAATGGTTTCCTTATAAAACTGGTTGTTTAGAGCAACATTACCTATTAGAGCAGTGGTTCTCAATCTTTTCGGCACCGCAACCCTCCTCATCCTCCATGGTGGGTTGCAATGCCAGAATGACTTACCAGGAGGGTGGGGAGACCTCTTCCGGGTCATGCCAGCCTGGTGACTCACTCTGCTGGCTTCTGCGGGCCTCAGAATGGCCCGCAGAAGCATTGGAAAGCCATTTCCGGTTTTTGGAAGCAAACCGGAAGTGGCTTTCTGAAAACCAGAAGTGGCATTCCAAGGCTTCTACGGGCCATTCTGAAGCCCGCAGAGGCCAATAGAGTGGTCGCTGTCCTGGTGTGACCTGAAGAGGCTTCCCCACCTTCCCGGTGAGTAATTCAGCTTCCGGAATGGCTCCAATTTGGAGCCAAACCAGAGCAAGAATAGGTTGGAGTGCCCACATCACAACCCACCTCCGCATCGAGCCGCGACCCACACTTTGAGAGAAGCCATGTGTTAGAGTACATCCAAGTATCTAATTGCAAAATGTTGGAAATGGTACAATCCAATGGTACATAATACCTCCAGCTATATGGCCAATTAGTTCCTTGAAAGCTGAGAGCTGAAACAGCTCTATAGACGACAAGACAAGAAACTGGTGGTATTTGGCCAGAATACTGCTCTTATTGGCTGCAGTAGCTGTTAAGCAGCCCAAGACAAAGAGCACTGTAGCAAAAAAGTACTAAAGGAAGCTGCATTATTGGTAGTGGTGTCGTACTCCAGTCGTAGATTTCATTACCTGTAGTTATCATTGCTGTTAAGCCAGCACAGCATAAATTTCTGGGTGCAGATGGGTGCAAATCCAATTTCTGCCAGAATTGGATTTGCACTAGATGTAGACATATCCATCCCCATTCAAAACCACTGTGCAGATACAATTTAGAGGAAAATGATTATATCCTATGCAGAATTATTCTTTTAACTGTTATATTGATGTGAAACTATGATTATTAGATTACTGCCTTAGTTTTCAAAGATTTGCATATGCAAATCTTTTATCTGTCAGATGAAGGCACGCTTTGTTACAGTATAAGTGTTGAGCTGTGTGTGCATTTCCTCTTTAGTCTATTTGAATATGTGCCTCATGTGGTGATGAGATGATGTGCTATATCAACTACCTTGGATGGTGTAACAATATTTCTTCATATACCTGTATTGTCTGATAGGGCAGTAAAAAAAATTTGCAAGCACCTTCTGATTTAAACATGTCCCATGTCATGTCAAAGCATGAGCTATGATCCCCTTGTCTTGCAGCATACCCATGGTGTTGTGTCCAACCAGATTGGGCTAGTGCAGGGATTCTCAACCCCTTCCCAGCCGAGTACCACCTCCGGTGCCACTCTCCTGATGTGTACCACCAGAAGTGACTGGCGATGACATCATTGCCAGTTACTTCCGGGTTTTCAGGTTGAGAACCCCTAGGCTAGCATATGCAGGATGGAATTAAAAACCAGGCAGGATGAAAACGCACTAAGTACCATGGGATACAAAAGACCCAGGACAAGAAATAACTTGGCAAGGCAAAACATAGCACAACCTAACCAATGCCTAGTTGCTGTGGGTCTGTTCACATACAGCAATACCTTTACATCGCTTTGCTCTTTCAGCCACTTTTCAATTATAACCACATTTCAAATGTTGTCCATCTTCTTTCGTCTGATTTCATTCAACCTTCCTCAATGTTCATTCATGTTAGTTTTTATTTTATTTCTGTTTGTTTAGGTTTCACATGCATTTATATAGTGTTTATAGATGAGTGTGAGCACGGGTGTGCTATAGTTACATTTTTCACCAGCCAAAATAAAATTTGCAAGCTAAATAAGGCTATGCTTTGCCATTCATCCATTTTTGACTTTCATCCATGCTCTGGTCCCTAACCAGATGAAAGTGCAAGGTATTGCTATACTTGTATGCTAAAAGTGTGCAAATGTGACATGTGGCTGCATGAAGGCATATATACAGGTAAAACTGAGAGAGCCAAGGATTAGTAATGACTTATTCTTGAATGCTATATTTATAGCAAACTGAGGTTTGTTGCTGGATAACTTGTGAAATGGTGGTTTCTAACATGTGATTACACAGTGACTGTAAACTAAAAGCTATTGGGAAAAAGCCAGGAATGTCGCTAGCGGGGTGCAGGTGATTCAGCCTGCACCGGGTGTCACCCTCCAGGACGGTGACACCAACAAAACGCCTGGCATCAAGACTCCTTCAGCGCCAGCTGTGAGATTGGGGAGGAGTTGTTACTGGCTGCTGCTTGGCCTTGTGGGTCATGAAAAGCTCTCAGCACTCTTCAGCCTGCTCCCAGGCCTTGATCTCTAGAAGAATCCACTAGCTTGGCTCCAGCTAAATTTGGACTCAAAAGAAAGGGCATTGTGTAGTTGTGTAAGAATTGAGAGTGACTCTACCTCCCTAAGTGCTGAAATGCTTTTGTATTTGTTCCTGTTTAATTTTGCTAGTTTGTCATTACTATTGCCATTACTGGCAGCCAGCCATGATAATGGGGCGCGCGTTGCATCCTGCAGTGGAAGTGCAGTCACAGAAACCTTCTCAATGTAAGGGAACCTAGTCGGGGCTGCATCAGCATTGGAAAGTGGGCTAGAATTGGGCCCTTAAACAGATTTGCAGGGCATGCATGCCTACCTCTAGGCTTACTAGCTACTCCAGACAGGAAGGACCCCAATCCACATTCACCACATGGCTGGTTGATAATTTCCACGTTCACTCCATCATACTGATGTGGGCACCAAAAACCCCCTGACATATTTTATGTCCTCCGCCACCCTCCCCTGAACCCCCTCCTTTTTACCCCATCCAAATCGGTCCAAGAATCACGGAGATACAGCCATTTAAAGCAAAGCGCATTTAAAATTCAGCTTTTCTCCGCTTTGCGCACCATTTGACAGCCGACGCGTGTCAGCCAAGGGCAAAAGTTCACCGACATGCGTCTGCCACGAGCCCTCCGGAACCCCTAGAGAAGCAGCAGCAGCAAAAGTTCACTATGTACCTTTTTAATCCTATTAAACCTCTTGACCTACTAAGCCTATAATCCTCTTTCTGGGCGTTCAGCCAACTTTTTCAGAGGGCGTGTGCCGCTTATTAACTAACCCAGCGCCGACCTCTCGCCTTTTCTGCACTGACAGCTGGCTTTCGCTATTTGACAGCTTAAAGTGGCAGTGCTCTATTTTGGTGGAATATGGATTCTGAGGTTTTCATCAGTTATGTGGGGGTTCCCTTGGGGGTTATGTGCCCGGATCTTCTCGGAGGTCATCGGGGGTTCTCTCTAGGGATGGGATCCACACGGAATGGTCCCGATCCTCCCGCTCAGCTGGGGTAAGCCTCATGCTGAGTAGAGAGGCTCCTGGAAGTAGTACAATAGGTTTACAGCCATTAAAGAGTTCCGTTCGAGGCGGAGCGTCCTGCTTGTGGTACCGGGGAGCGGAAACCATGGGGAGCGGTTCGAGGCCCTCCACCCCCTCCAGCGAGTACACAAGAGGTCGAACGTAGGCAGCCCGGGGGGCTCCTCCTGTCAAATCTGTACTGCAGGGAGTAGGAGAGACCATTTTAAGACACATAACCCAAGCTAGTCAGCAACGGCTTCCAATTCTGTGCTGCTCTCAAATGGCTTCCTTCTACCTGGGGAGCTAGATGGGGGCAGGGAATCCAGGGAACTCCTGATGCGCCATGAAAACTCAGACTGCCACCATTTCCTAAACTTCCAGCCTAACTCTTTGTGCGTCTCTCCTCTGTCAATCACAGCCACCCCTACATCCTGGAATCATTGTCTCTGCCTTCCTTTGTTACTATTATTCAAATGTCTATCTCCGGCTGCCATTTCCCTGATTGCAACCTTGCCCCTCTGCGCATGTTACCACTATCTCACTTCCCATTGTTCCTGTTTGCCTGGCTACAATTATTTCAAATGCTAATCCAGTTATCTACCTTGCTCTTGCCTGACTGACAGCAATCACTCAAATATTCTCAACTGTATGCTTGGTGCCATGGGGCAGGGACCTATTGTGTGGCACTTTTGGCTATCTAATTGGAAATACTGCCTTTTGTGTTAAGCAGGCTTCTCAAAAGGACCCATTCATAAAACCCTGGAAAACCTCGCTTCACCTGAAGTGGGGGTCTAATCCTATTACCTCCTGCCACCCAGTACCCCCACCCATCATACCATTGGTTCCCAGTTGCACAAAGCACCACACTTTTCATTGGTTCTTTTAATAAAGTTTATCTTTTATTGGTTCAAAGTTTCACACACGCTGCTGCTGTTCTCATTGGTGTAAAGTTTCAATCCAACTTCCTATTGGCTGTATCAACGTGTAACTTCTTGGATCCTTTCCCCTGTTGGTCCGTCTTTATCATGTATTTTCTGTAACAATGTATTCCATGATTCTGTATGAAATAATGAAATGTATATAAACTTTTGTATTGATTGTATCTGTTACACTTTCTGCCTTGCTGATCGTGTCCTTGGCTAGCCGAGTAAAAGATCTTCCTTTTTACAACGGTGGTCTATTTTGAGCTCTATTTTTTTGGCGCCTCTGCAAACTGCAGATCTCTTCCCTTTCTCTCTCTCTTTTCCTTTTTGGGTACCCTCTCCACCCCCGGAGTCAGGTGCCTGCTCACCGAATCAAACGAGCTGAAATCACTTGCACCTTGGGGTGCTCACAACAATACCTCAAGTTACCCATATAGTGGAATTACCAATTAACCTCAGGCTCCTGGAAGTTGACATCGCTCAGAATCGACAGTACAAAATAGATTATTACAGTACTGTTCAGGTGATGAACGCCGTCCCCCCCCCCGTTGTTTTTTTTTAAAAAACATTTCTACACCACCACTCCAGCTCCTGTGCCTGGTCTTCAACATCCTTTGCCTGTTTGAAACACCATTCGTACGCGCACTGCTAAGCCAGTGCTCTACCCCTGAGCTCTACCCCTGAACGTTTGAAGCAGCCCTCAGGAACCTGCGCGTCTAGGAGGGATTGTTGTTGTTGTTGTTCAGTCGTTAAGTCGTGTCCGACCCTTCGTGATCCCATGAACCATATCCCGCCAGGCCTTCCTGTCCTCCACTATCTTCCTGAGTTTGCTCACCTTCATGTCCGTTGCATCGGTGATGCTGTCTAACCATCTCATCCTTTGCCTACCCCTTCTCCTTTTGCCTTCAATTTTTCCCAGCATCAGAGTCTTCTCCAGAGAGTCCTCTCTTCGCATTAGGTGGCCAAAATATTTGAGCTTCAGCCTCAGTACCTGTCCTTCCAGGGAACAGTCAGGGTTGATTTCATTTAGGATTGACTGATTTGATCTCCTAGCAGTCCAAGGGACTCTCAGGAGTCTTCTCCAGCACCACAGTTCGAAAGCATCTATTCTTCGGCGCTCAGCCTTCCTTATGGTCCAACTCTCGCAACCATACATTGCTACTGGGAACACCATCGCCCTGACTATGTGAACTTTTGTTGGCATGGTGATTTTGTTGGCATGGCAGGACGTCTGGCTCAGTTGGTAGAGCGTTCATCTCACAAAAACTGCCTGAAGATCTGCAGTTCAAGATTCTCAGTTCAAGACGGCCGGAAGTCTGTCAGAGAGCTGCTGGCATGCGGAGCTGATAAGCTGCCCTGTGGGGGAGTGGAGCAAGCTGAAGCTGAAGTGTGCCGAGGCGAACGCCAGAGAGTGAGAGCTGGACTGTGAAAGTAACATCTTGAATGACGGGGTTCTATGAAAGATTAGAACGTTATTATATTGTAAAAACCCTTTGGGGTTTAGAACAGCCTGCCCATGTACACCGCCTTGAATAAAGTCAAAGGAGAAATCCAATGACCAGAAAGGCGGTATATAAATACTGTATATTATTATTATTATTATTATTATTATTATTATTATTATTATTATTATTATTATATCTCTGCTTTTTATTATGCTGTCTAAGTTTGCCATAGCTTTCCTTCCAAGAAGTAAGCGTCTTTTAATTTCATGGCTGCTGTCTCCGTCTGCAGTGATCTTGGAGCCCAGAAAAGTAAAATCTGTTACTGCTTCCATTTCTGCCCCTTCTATTTGCCAGGAATTGATGGGACCAGATGCCATGTTCTTAGTTTTATTAATGTTGAGTTTCAAGCCAACTTTTGCACTCTCCTCTTTCACCCTCATCAAGAGGCTCTTTAGTTCTTCTTCACTTTCTGCCATTAGGGTGGTATTGTCTGCATATCTGAGGTTGTTGATATTTCTCCCGGCAATCTTGATTCTGGCTTGCGATTCATTCAGCCCTGCATTTCTCATAATGTACTCTCTGCATATAAGTTAAATAGGCAGGGTGACAATATACAGCCTTGCCGTACTCCCTTCCCAATTCTGAACCAGTCGGTTGTTCCATGGCCGGTCCGAACTGTTGCTTCTTGACCCGCATACAGGTTTCTCAGGAGACAGGTAAGGTGGTCTGGTACCCCCATCTCTTTAAGAATTTGCCACAGTTTGTTGTGATCCACACAATCAAAGGCTTTTGCGTAGTCAATGAAGCAGAAGTAGGTGGGTTTTTGGAACTCTCGTGCTTTCTCCATGATCCAGCGCATGTTGGCAATTTGATCTCTAGTTTTCCAAAAAAAGTTAGCAAGGAGGCACTGTGGACAAATTGGTCGTTTCCTGGCGTTTCCTGGCTGGCAAATCTCCATAGGGCAAAGCCAAGGCCAAAGGGCAAGGCTTTGGGCACAGGCCCCTACTGTTGAGGCGAGCGGCCCTACAATCTCTACGCTCTGCCCCCTTTCTGCCGTCCCTGCTTCCTGCAGGCAGAGGGCGGTGTGGCCCAGCACTGCCGGAGGGTGGGAGGAGGAGGGACGCCGTTGAGTTGCTATGAGGTGACTCTTGCCTTTCATCCTCTCTCCCCGTCACTGCCTGACTCGCTCTGTGGTCGCGGCGGCGCTGGCTTCCTTGCCGGTGACTGTGCTGTGCTCGGCGGCTCACGCGCTCGGGCTGCTGAGGGGGGGTTGGGAGAAGATGAAGGCGGCGGGCAAAGGGGAGCGGCGGCGGCGCCAGCAGCAGCAGAAGAGGTGAGGCGGAGGACGAACCGGGCAGCCCAGAAGCTCTTCCCCGCCGTGGGAATGGCTCACGCTAGTACTGCAGCGAGCGACGAGCCTTTGCCGGGCACTTCCAGCCCCAGAGACGAGGAAGGATGCGACAGAGGCCCAGCGGCAGCGGCGAGAGACGCTTTGTCGCTGGAAGAGATCCTGAGGCTCTACAACCAGCCCATCAACGAGGAGCAGGCGTGGGCCGTTTGCTACCAATGCTGCGGTTCTCTCCGCGCCCGAGGTCGCCGAGAGGAGTCCCAGGCCGGCAGGGTGGAGAGCCCCGCGGACATCCGTATCTGGAGGGATGGAGCCGTCACGCTGGGTGGGGGCAGCAGCGCTCGGAGCCCACCAAGAGCAGCAGGTAGAGAGTGTACAGCCGCTAGACCCAGCCTTTGTGGGCCACTCCAGTCCGGCCTCAGTGCCTGGTGCCACCTCATTCGCGCTGTTGTTTCCATCCTTCCTATAGGGAATGAACAGCGCAGCGACCCCCCTCCCCATTACACCCCACCTGCTATCACCTCCCACCCTTGGAATCTGAAGGTTGCACATCCCCAGCAATGTGGAGCGGGGAGGGGATTTTAGCCTCCTTTCCACGTCCCTTCAGTGTCTGTTTGAATACGGGCTGCCTCCTTTTGCCACAGGATGATGATATTCTCTCTCTCTCTCATCCACAGTACAAAAACCCTTCTGTTCATGTTATTTATATAGCGGCCCGATTCTCCCCATAAACTGTTCCCATCTGTATGAAGATACTGCAGTTTAGTAGGTCCTATATAACCCCTGCACTGTGAATTTGGTATCTTTCTCTATTGGGCTGACTAGAGTTCTCATTGTATCATTCAACATATACCCTTTTAAAATATTTCCTACCTTCTGGTGCTGCATTTATGGCTGATTATGCTGCATTTATGGCAAGCAGTTTTGAGTCTGCAGGATGGCTTAGTTAATACTAGAGCAGTTGCCTTGGTTTGTGTGTGAAAGGGTTTCATTTGGGATAGAGGACCTAAAAAAGGGATCTTGCTGCGTGGATGGCTATATCTGAACTAGATAGACGGCATCAGACAGAGATGGAAGATGTATCTTTTGTGTATGAACCAGAATGTCTCTAGCTCCTTTAAGATAGAAATTTCCTTGCTCCTGCTGGAGAAAAGAAAATGATGCAAAGCTGTTCATGTAGGTCAGCATGACGATGGGGGAGGGCACTGCAAAGCAAAACAAAGAGAGCAGCTGTCAGAACCCAGGCATGCTGTTAGCAGGAGGTTTTAATGTCTGTTGGCTTTGTGCCTTTGTTATCCAAAACAAGTAAGGCTGCAATCCTAAATCAACTTGTTTGGGAGTAAATTCCTGTGATATCTGTGGGATTTCACATTCTGATCCTACACATGTATTTGTAAAAGGAATGTATAGGAAACAAGAAGGTGTGAAGAAATGCCCTAACGTTTATAAATCAATGTTTTATTTGTAGTTTTTTTCTTAAAATGACAGTTATCAAACCATTTATATAGTGAATATTGTACATTAAATAAAATGTGACTTTGCAAATTCCTCTTAATTGGAGATGGAGTGTATACTTATGTGTAATATGTTGAACAGATCCAGCAGTTATGTATAATATGCACTAAATGTGCCTGAGTAATGCAGTACCATATGATTGTAGTCTTACATGCCTTAGCATGTGCCTTCAAATATCTCTTGATTATACTACTTAACTATAAACACACTTTTAAAAATCAACATCCTAACCCATTTTTCAAAGCCAGCTCAATATAAAATTATTCTAGTAGTAAACAGATTGTGCCTGTCATCGTACCTGTAGAACCAAAAATGTCATATGTATGAAAAATGACACAGCGTGTACAGGGCGACCCGGATCCGCAGATAAATGAATCTACAGATACCAGATCCGCGGATACTGGGGTCCCCCTGTATCATTAAGATCCTTATCTTGCTGTGTATTGTAAGTGGATATAATGCAACAAGAGGTAGTATTTAAGACTTCAGGGTGGGGGTAGCTGATTGATGTATTTGGGACATGGTATGAAATGTGTCCGGTCCATTGTTTTACTGTGAACAATAGGAGAACCTACTCTATGGTATAATTTCAGCCTAGCAATCTAATGTTAGTTCCTACATAATCTCTTTCAGATGCCAGCAATGAGTACTTCAGTTTCACAGAGCGTACTACTGTATTTCTTCAATTCTAAGATGCATGTTTTTTCCCAATTAAGCATTTCAAAAAATGGAGTGCGTCTTAGAATCGAAAGTCTCCAAAAAGCACCCCAAAATGCTATCTTCTTACTTACTGGGGCTTGGGGGAGCTTCAGGGAGACCCTCTGCAGGCCTCCCCGATCTTCAGTTCGGCAAAACCCGGTGATTTTCAGCCATTTCCGGTTTTCGCAAAAACCAGAAATGGCCAAAAATCGCTGTTTTTCGCCAAACTGAAGATCAGGGAGGCCTGCAGAGGGTTGCGCAGGCCTCCCTGAAGCTCCCCCAAGCCCAGGTAATGAAGGAAATGGCACTTTCTGGCAGGGCCAGAAATGCTATGCAAAGGCAGTGCACTCAGTCATCCTCAGCTGCAGGAGACATGCTGGGGAGAGTTGGTGCTGTGCGGGTAGATTCAATGAAGGGATGTGAGTCTTACAATCAATTTTTTTTTTCCCCTGCTGGTGGTACTGAAAGTAAAGGTGCGCCTTAGAATCGATGGCATCTTAGACTCGAAGAAATATGGTAGATAGAATTTCTCCACATTAACTGGCTGGTGAGGGGCAGGGTTCGATTAAGCCATGCTGGGGCACTAAGCTATGTCCAAACCAAGATGCCCCATCTTATAACATTACCCCAAAAAGCTATTTTTTGAATGATGTCACAGACACAATTGGAAAATGGCACCTGCAGCTTCATGTTAGCACCATAATTCAAAATATGATATGAATGTTTTTAACCTTGATGCTATACAAATTTGGGTCATGTTGAAATGAACATGACCATTTTTAGAGAGTCTTTTTCAACGCCCCCCTATTAATAAGTACCTTTATTGGCATAATCACAAAATTATAAATAAAAACACACATATTAAGACAAAAAAATCTAACTTGAAAAAGGCGCTCTACCGATAATAGAAATTTCGCAACAGTCCCTACCATCTCAGACAACCCATCATTAAGGAGGGATAATTTTATGTCATCTGAGCAGCCTGGGTATTTCATATTTTTATTTTTCAACAGATGATGTGAAACTTGAAACTTTTGTTTTTAGAGTCTTTCCCCCCCCCCCATAGTGTGAGGTCTTAAGCTGTAGTTTATTTAGCTTGTGTGTAAAACTGGCCCTCATGAGTGGAAAAGTTGTGAATATGTGCAGAATAGCTTTACGTTGCCATAGAGTGATTAAAGTGAACTCTCACGTGTCAGTGATTAGGGTGCAGGACTTTCAGGTTGGAAAATGGGACAGGCAGGTTTTTACCCGAACATGACAAACCACAATTAGGGACAGAAAATGTCGATGGTATCTTGAAAACATTTTTGTTAGCCTGTAGCTAGGAATTTTCTATATCTGAAGATTTTGTCTAGTGCTAACTTTGATTTGTGAAAGGAAGATAGTCTTCTTGAACTTGTTCCGTTGGCTAGGATAATTCTAACACTTTTTAGTTCCAACATAAAGGTGAGAATACGGGATATCCTCAGTACTCTTAAATTAGCAACTCTTTTTGAATATTCAAAAAACTATTCTTTTTGAATAGTTTAGGTTTTTCAGTACTGTATCTTGAACAATTCAGAGGAGGAGAATCAGAATTAACATGTTTTTGTTAATGTTATCTGTTCACACAGCAGTGTGACTCAGTTGTCTGTTATAGCACTGGTGAGGCAGCTATTTCCTTCTTTCTGTCCCAAGCTCTCCCTTCTTTGAGAGAGTCAAATTTAATAGCAAAAGGGCATGTGAGGAGTGCATTCCCTCCCCTTGCCAACTACATCTCCCAACAGCTCTTCTGTCAAGAGTTTTTCTCTAAGTCAAACTCACTTCCAGTATGCTAAGCTAACACAAAAAGCTACTTGGGGGCCAAGCTTCAGGGAAGTAAACTTTGAGGGAGGGGCTAACACCATTCCTTTTGCTCTTAAAATTTGGACTCCCTTTCCTACATGATTGGGGCAGAACTGAGTTTAAATGCATGGTTCTACTGTCATTGTACCTGTATATAGATTGACCCTTGTTCTGCTGCAACATAAGTGACATAGCCTTGTCTGTTCTTAGTACTGATTGAACTGTATATGATTGCATAATGCTGTTGTACAGAGCTGCAGTTGATTTCCCATGAAATGGCATTTAGTAAACATCTGGGTGGATACCCTCTTAATTGATGTGGGATGGAGCAATAATAATCTTTGTACTTACAGAGCATGTTGATGTTTGTTTTTAATCCCTCAGAAACATTTCAAAAATTATTGAGGGAGGAGGAAAAACCTTTCTCATGGTAACTGTAGTTGTTGCATAGAAGTAGTTACCTGTAACTATAGCTGGATTGTGGCCATTGTTTACAAGAAAGGAAGCAAATATACCTCTTGAAAATAGCCAAATTACTCTAATAAAAATTGTATCTTTTGGTAGTGAGCATTCAAGGTTTGTTCAGGATGTTGAAAGAGGATGTGATCAGTTGTATATGTCATCAAGAGTTATTGAAATAGCAAATGCAGCAGACTTTGATTTAATGATGGCAAACTCTGTCATCTTGTTTAATCTGATGATGTGGGGAAACATAAATATTTATTTATGGTTTTGTTGCTGGAAAGGAATTTGAAGAACTGGTAGCTCAGATCCTTTACCTGAAGAAGATTACATCTCTCAGTTAGACCACAATGTTCCACAAACAGATTGGGAGCAAAATGCAGTATACTAGATGTGGATGAAGGCAAACAGTGTTAAGTAAAGCAAATGCAGATAGTTGAACCAAGCAAGCTGTGCATAATGCAAACTGCATGAAAAATATAATCTGGGAGAAAATATTCTTCTTGGTACATTAACGAATTGGACCTTGAGCATGAAGTACCGGTAGCTTATAGTCAATAAAACGTGTCGTTAGCATGATCACCCTGTTTAAAATAATAATAATAATACCAGTACCGGTGCTGTATTTATATACCGCCTTTCTCTGGTCATCGGATTTCTCCTCCGACTTTAATTCAAGGCGGTTTACATAGGCAGGCTATCTAAACCAAAGCGGTTTTTACATACAGTATTACAAATGTTCTAATCTTGCATAGAACGCACATTCCAGGTGGTTTCCTTCATGGTCTGGCCTCTCTTTGGCATTCGCCTCCCACGCATCAACTTGACGGCAACACTGCCTCCCACTCAGTGTGCCAGCTGCAGAATTGTCTCTCCCACTGAGGCTTCTGCAGCTTGTCGAAGCTCTTGACAGGTCTCAAACTGCCGTCCTCAGATCTTCAGGCATATGAGGCGACCACTCTACCAACTGAGCCAGACCCCCTGCCTATCTACAGTTCTGCTATCTTTGATACCTCTAAGAGAAGGAATTCCACCAACCCATTCTTCATTTAAAAAATAAAAGTAATCTCTGTATGTGAATGTGTATATCATTCATCACTCCAATAGGCCAGCGCTACAACCCAAATTAAAATGTGCTAGCTAGGTTATACAGTATTGTGTCCTAAAACGTACTAGGTTAAAAGTACAGCTTGAATATGGATTAATTGAAAGAAAGTGAAGCATGAACCCTATGCTAATAGAATAATAGGACTGAAACCTGCCAAAAGGTGTTGTCGGCGACACTATTTTCAAGAACAAGCTTTGCTGAGGGAGAGTCAACATGACTTCTGCAAGGGGAAGTCTTGCCTCACAAACCTTTTAGAATTTTTTGAAAAGGTCAACAGGCATGTGGATGCAAGCGAACCCGTGGATATTATAGATCTGGATTTTCAGAAGGCATTTGATGGTCCCTCATGAAAGGCTCCTGAGAAAACTTCACAGTCAGGGAATAAAAGAGCAGGTTCTCTTGTGGATTAGGAACTGGTTGAAGACCAGGAAACAGCGAGTGGGAGTCAATGGGCAATTTTCACAATGGCGAGAGGTGAAAAGCGGTGTGCCCCAAGGATCGGTCTTGGGACCGGTGCTTTTCAACTTATTCATAAATGACCTGGAGTTGGGGATAAGCAGCAAGGTGGCCAAGTTTGCGGATGACACTAAACTTTTCCGGGTGGTGAAGACCAGCAGGGATTGTGAAGAGCTCTCTCCAAACTGGGAGAATGGGCAGCAAAATGGCAGATGCGCTTCAATGTAAGTAAGTGCAAAGTGATGCACATTGGGGCAAGAAACCAAAATTTCACATATACGCTAATGGGTTCTGAGTTGTCTGTGACGGATCAAGAGAGAGATCTTGGGGTGCTGGTGGACAGGTCGACCCAGTGTGCGGCGGCTGTGAAGAAGGCCAATTCCATGCTCTGGATCATTAAAAAAGGGATGGAGAATAAAACAGCCAATATCATTATGCCTTTGTACAAATCGATGGTAAGTTCTGGTCACCGCACCTCAAAAAGGATATACCGTATTTTACGCACTATAAGATGCACTTTTTCCCCAAAAAAACATAGGGGGAAAAAAGCGTGCGTCCTATGGAGCGAAGCCTGAAAAAATACTTACCAGGGCTTCGGGGAGGCCTGCGCGAGCCTCTGCAGGTCTCCCCGATCTTCAGTTCAGCCGAAAACAGCGATTTTCGGCCATTTCTGGTTTTCGCCAAAGGCCCATCTAGTCCAGCTTCCTGTATCACACAGTGGCCCCACCAGATGCCTCAGGGAGCACACAGCCAACAAGATAACCTGTTTCCTGCTGCCACTCCCCTGCACCTGGCACCGAGAAAACCTACTTCTAAAACCTACTTCTAAAACCAGGAGGTTGCTTATGGCTTGTAACTTGTGATGGTCTTTTTCCTCCATGAATCTGTCCAAACCCCTTTTAAAGGCATCTAAGCCAGGTGCCATCACCACATCCTGTGGCAAGGAGTTCCACAGAT
The DNA here is from genome assembly GCA_026170595.1 of Plestiodon gilberti rubricaudatus. Taxonomy (NCBI): domain Eukaryota; kingdom Metazoa; phylum Chordata; class Lepidosauria; order Squamata; family Scincidae; genus Plestiodon; species Plestiodon gilberti. The sequence continues at coordinate 57,562,046 of JANXHW010000004.1, read as the reverse complement.
GAATTACACGCTGGGTAAAGAAATATTTTCTTGTCCCTTTTCCTGAGACAAGAGTGAGATATTCTACTTTTCAAACCTGTTCTTTGTGTAGATTTCCTGTGTGAGGCAGCAACAATTTATTTTTTTGTAGTAGAATGTTAAAGTAGGGGCTTTTTAAGGAGAGTTTGAGAATTCCTGCTCTAAATTTCATAGCCTCTTGTTGTGTAAATAACCATTTTAATCATCTTGCTGCATATTCTATGACAGTGGAACAAAGGAAACCAGTAGCCCAAGAGAATGGCCATTGGAGCAGCCACTTATCCAACTTTATGGGGGCTATGTGACACCAGTGTACCCTGAGGAAAAGGCAAACGAGACGACATCCAGGCCAGGGAACGTCATGCCATTAGATCCAATCAGCAGTCTGAAAGACAAGTCTATTTTTATTATTTTGTCTTTTGTAACTTGTTTTTTGTATTAAATTGTAAATGGTTTTGAATGCCTTGGCAGAAATGGAGAAATACAAATGGAAACTTCAGTAACTTTTGCATTTTCTTGTGAAGACTGATGCTGTGCTGGTTGATTTGGGCATTGGGGAAAATGTAGTTCAAGTCCTTGGTATGCAGGTGGCACTTCCATAATTTTTCTTTTTTAGTTGTTATTTTGTAGCTATGATTCTTAAGATAACCATCAAAATGTTTTCTCCAAGCCACCTGCAAGAAAATAAGAAGGAAATAAGAATTTGGTAGGATGTGTGTATGCATACGGATGTGTCAGTTCATGTGGAGAATTGCCCTAAGGGCTTAATGATGATTAACTACAGTCTTCCGAGTATGCTACTTGTTAGGAAGGTGTAGCATACAGATTATAGAGATAGAAAAGAGGTAGTTCCAAAATGACCTTCAGGATTACAGCTTGTTATGGAAAAATGGCCATTAGCCAGTAGGTGTTTTGATTGCCTTTACTGAATCATGTGAAAGTTACAGTATATGATTAGCAGAAGGTAGCAAAGAGGAAGCCATTAATATCTGATATCTCATTGTTCTCATACTCGTTTCTAATTAATATCTATTTCAAAAAGTATATTTAGCAGTTTTCCTACAAAGAGACTTAAATGGAAGAGTGTAGGACTCTAACAGCGCAAGCTTATGCATGTCTACTTGGAAGTAAGCCCCATTGAGTTCAATGGGACTTATTGCCAGGTAAAATAATCCTATATAGCAGCGTTTCTCAAAGCCCTACAGGGGAGTTTACTCCTCTGTAAGTCTTTGCGGGAGCAGGGTGATGTCAGAGGAAGCGCTCCAGGATCATGACTCGCCATCCATCGACTCAAGAAAGCTTTTTTGAATGTACCTGATGTCCTGCCAGCTCCCGAAGGTTGTGGGGGGACCTGCTGCTGCCTCCACAGGCCTCCAAGGCTCTAAACAGCAGCAATTGTATCGAGAAGCCCACTTCCCGTTTTCAACACAATTGCCGCTGTTTAGAGCCTTGGAGGCCTGTGGAGGTGACAGCAGCCCCCCCCCCTGACCCTTCAGGGAGCTGGCAGGACAACCAGGGACGTTGAAAAAAGTGTTTTTGGGTCGGGGCGGGTGCGATTCTGGAGCACCACCACCGACATTCAGGCTGGCCACCCCCCTTAAGGGCATATCACCCACATCCGGTAAAAGTGGTGCATCACAACCCACCACTTTGAGAACCTCTGCCACTTTGAGAACAAACATTCCCTTACCTTGAGGAGGCCTCTGTGACTGCCCCCTCCCCCACTGCAGGATACAGCGCAATGCCCCGTTGGCACAGCTGCATCAGCGCTGGAAAGATGGATAGGATTGGGCCCTCAGTTACGTAAGGATTTGTTGGTTATTTTGGTTAGTCGTCCAATAAATTATTGTTGCTGGAAGCCTGAGGTTGCTGCAACTTTTTTCATGAGTGAACTTATTGGAGAGCTCCGTCGGTGTTGCCGAGGAAGCTCTGTAAGGTAGGGATTTGGCGGACCTCTGCAGACATTGGAAAGTGTCGGTTATTTCCAAAGTCTGTTGAATTGAGGTCCATTAAATGAAGGGCTGATTGTAATAGAAGTAAGAACAGTTGCTACAGTGTTAGCCTGGCAACTGCTTAGCAACAGCAAGAACTCCTTCCATTTATTAAAACTTGATTCTTGTTCCTATAGATATTTACTGTATTCATCAGATTTTCTTTCTTTTAGATTGGTTCTGTTAGTTAACTAATTGCCAAAATCTTATATTGTGGAATTATAATATAGACAATAATTGTAAGAAAACCTGAGTTAATTTCCTTAATACAAATGCATATAGTTGGCCACGTTCTATTATTCAAACTGAATTTGAAGTTCTAATAATGTTATTAGGCCTAGTTCTCACTGAATTGGTAAACATGTGTCTGGATTGTACTACTGAAGGCAGAGGCTTGCATAATTGAGTGCTGCTCCATTTAAAAACACAGTCTCTACACACAGACAAGTAATATGTCAGGGAGAAGCTAAACCAGAAAGAACCCTTTCCTCTGACATGTGAAGGGAAGTGGCTCAGCCCAAACACAAGTTCACCACTTCAGTGAGAATTAGACCTTGGTTGTGCCTTTTCTTGTACGGGAGTTTGAAGAGGCAAAGTGAAGCAATGTTTTACAGAGGGGTAACCTGTTGCAGCTAAAGCAGAGAATCTTGAGGCACTTCAAAGACAAACCAATTTATTTCAGCATGCTGAAATATGCTGATATAAATTGGTTAGTCTTTAAGGTGCTACAAGGCTTTGTTGTTTTTATTACAGAGCTGAATCTAGGACTCTAATTATAACCATGAGAGCAGGCTAGAAGGCTAGACAGAGACTCTGAAACTACAGGAAAATCTTTCATGTTTTGGTCAGGAAATATATAGAGTTGTAGATTTATTAGGTTGGATTATGTAAAAATTCCCTAGAGGGGGAAATTAAAGGACACTTACAGCGCAATCCTATCCAATTTACACCACCGGGGGAGGGCAAGGCGGGAGACTTTAGAGAGGAGGGGAGATTTAAATCCCCTTTGAATCCCCTTTTGGAGGGGATTTGAATCCCCTTTCCATTCTGGGGCCTCCCGTTCTCGCTGCACCGCTGGTTACACCAGTGGTGTAAGTTTATTTTATTTATTTATTTATTTAAAAAATTATATCCCGCCTTATCCTATGCCGAGGCAAATGCCCAAGGCGGCTTACAACAGAAATTAAAAAACATAGTTTAAAATACAGAAAATAAGTTTAAAACAATACATACTTAATTTAAAAACAATAAAATCCACGGGGGGGGGGGACAATATGGAGCACAAAAGCAGCATGGCAGAGCATCTTGAGACACAGGAGGCAGACTACAACCCATCACCCAAATGCTAGACGAAACAAAAACGTTTTGAGCCCTCGCCGAAAAGTCATGAGGGAGGGGGTGGTTCTCAGATCCCCTGGCAGGGAGTTCCACAGTTGTGGCGCCACAGCAGAGAAGGCTCGCCCACGTGTTGCCACTCCCCTAACTTGCGATAGAGGTGGTACACGCAGGAGAGCCCCCTCAGATGACCTAAGAGAGCGGGCCGGAATGTATGGGAGAAGGCGGTCCCTCAGATATCCTGGATATCTGGATAGGATAGTTGGATAGGATTGCGCTGTAAAAGTGCTTAAGCAGCAGCCTGGTAAAAGATGTTTGTCAGTTGGTGACAATAAACATGCCAAAGCTCAGATTCTGATGCCAGATTCAAACCTTTGTGTTAAAGGTTGCTTTTGAGACACCTTTAATCAGAATGCATTTTCAGTTTTTATTTTAGCCAAAGATAAATTCAAAAACTTAACCTATGTGATGGATTTGATTCGGGTGCTCCATTGCTGGTAGCATGAGTGGCAGCAGTTTTGATTCTTGCATTAAATTCTAAAATGAGGTGTTTCATCTCTGTACATTTTCTGCAGGTGACACAAATGACCTCAATAACTGATGGCACAAAGTATTAAACAGTGATGCTCATCAATGTTGGGCAATGCACCATAAATCAGAGAGTTAAATCTGTTATGTCTGTTTTGATATTTTATATAGTCTTTATGGGGCTATGTGAGTCATACATTTTTAAAGTACTCTTTATATAGCATGTGCAACATGTACAATATTGCATTCAAATCAGTGAGTGAAAGCTTCATATTTTGAAGTTCGAGTTCTGCTACTGAAAGAAAACAACTTTCCTGAGGTCCCCCACTAGATATATACAGTAGTTAATATTTTAAAGCCAGATCCCTGAGTTATTTAAGGATATAGTCCCCTGATAGTAGATGTGCATATGATTTCATAACTTTTTGATTATTGGGAAATACTTGGTATGTGTTTCCAATTAATACATGTTTCTAATATGCGCATGGGAACCATGGAAAGGAGTGTGAATGAGGGAAGTATGGAACATGGGTGAGACCAGTGTCTGAATTCTTTACAGTGACTTCTGCTGAAATTAAATCATACATTTGTATGACTCACTTAAGTGTCAAGTCTTCAAAGTGAGCAGAACAGCCTGTCAAACAAATGTCATAACTTCCTGAAAAGTGGGAAAAATAAAAGCATGATTAGAATTGCAGTACTTTGCAAGTCTTGCTTGTTTTTACGTGCGTGCGTGCGTGCGTGCGTGCGTGTGTGTGTGTGTGTGTGTGTGTGTGTGTGTGTGTGAGTGAGAATATAAAAAAAACTTTCTCACTTCTAAGTCTAAGAGCGGGAGCCTACAAATCCACTTACCTTGGCAAGTGCAAAGTGCACCTCCCCTCTCTTCATTTCACCTACACCTACTGACAATTGTGCTTCTCTTTGTTGTTGTTGCCATTCCACCAGCAGCTAGTTCTTTGTGAGCCTTCTCCATCTCAGCACTAGGCAGCATTCAGTGCATGGGTGCTGGTGCCGTCCAGCAGTGCATTTCTGCCTCTTCCAGTGTTGTGTGTGTTTTGTGTGTGCGTATGCCATGCACTTGGCAGCGGCAAACTGGCTGTTGCTGGGACTGCAGCAGACAGAAGTGGTAGGCTCAGCACTTCTGATGCTGGGATTGCAAGTGGTTTATATAGAGAGTATTGGACCTTGACCAGGAAGACTTGGGTTCAGATAGATCCCCACTAAGCCATGAAGCTCACAGGATGACTCTGGGTCAGTAATGATTTCTCATTCTAATCTACCTCACAGGTTTGTTGTGAGGGTATAAGGGGTGGAAATTGACCACGTATGCCACCCGGAGCTTCTTGAAAGGACAGGATAAAGATAGGGGAAGGTGACTGCAGCAATGGCAACTGCAGAGATGAGCAGAATGAGGGACTACAGAGGAAGCAACAACTTTGTCAGGACCAAGCTCAGAAGGAGGGCAGGGTCAGGAATCTGCTGTGTGGTGGTGCACGTTTGGAGAGTGCCTCACAAGCATAGTGCAGTGTGGTGAATGGTGATTGAGGCATGTCCATCCCTCATTTGGCAGAGCCGAGTTTCATGTAGTGATTGTAATTTACCAGCCATATCCTTGGCCTGCAGGCTGCATATGGTATGTGCATTTTATTTATACATAAGCAGAGACAGAATATATCCTGAAGTAACTGACCTTAATGATTTAGGGAACTTAGCAATACTTTTAGAATGCTTTTGTGTGTGCTGAAATTTTATTGTGTGTCTCTTTTATTGTGTGTCTGTAGAGGATATCAGAAGCGTAACAAGGGTGGAGCGGAGGCAAGTAGTTCTGCAAGACTCCGTTACACTGGAGTCAGCGGCCCCTCCCCCTTGCTGTTGGAGCCATTCTGGCAGCAAAGGCAACACGCAGGACACTCCCCTGTTGCTGCTGGAATGGCTCCAACAGCAAGGGGGAGGGGCCGCTGACTCCAGTGTAACGGAGTCTTGCAGAACTACTTGCCTCCGCTCCACCCTTGTTTCACCTCTGGAGGATATAGCTCAGATTTTCTAAATTTGTTTTTGACTTGATGTATTTAAAAGATAAGCATGAAAATGTGCATATAACTTTTCTTTTCTTTTAATTTCAGGGAAATCAAAACAGTCACACTGTCTAGAAACAGAGGTAAGGAGAATTTATAAGTTCCTTTTTTGTTTTTTGCTAACTCAGTGAAACATAGTACACTTTCTCATGACTTTCCAGAAAGCTTCTTTGAACACTGTACTAGTGATAACTATCTGCAACTGTATCTGTCTTACTGCAGAAGAGAGAAAAAAGTACTAAGTGTGTGTGTGTGTGTGTGTGTGTGTGTGTGTGTGTGTGTGTGTGTGTTTTAAAGGAGATATGCAGTTTCTCAGAACAGACCAATGGAAAAAAACAGGAAAAATGCTTCCAGAAATGGGGATTTTAAAAAGGCGTGAGTCGGCTATGAAGGAACTTCCATGGTGCTTCCAGCTAATGGCACAGGGTTTGTCAGAGTTTTCCTGTGCTGTTGTTTTATTTATAAACTATACATATAATACCCTTATATTGTGTCCAGTCTTTGAAGCATAATGCCTGTTTTGATAATGATATAGTGCAGAATCTCGACACATGGAGAGATGGATAACAGATCTTGGACTTGTGCATGCCTCTGTTCCCTGCCTCTTCGCTGCATGTAAAATGCAGGGCTGGCTCAGCCATGAGGCAAGATGTGGTGGACTGCCTCAAGTGGCAGATGGGCACAGGAGGCATTCCACGCCCATCAGCCACCTCATCTAGCTCTCCTTTGCCCCCTTAACTCTTCCTTTTTGCCTTCCCACTTTGAAATAGAGCAGGAGAGTGGGACAGAACAAAAATCCCCCCACTTCCGTTTCTCCTGGCTTCCTTGTTTTGCCTGGCTCTGCTGCACTACATGCAAAACAGAGAATGAGTAAGCTGGGGAGAGAGCTAGAAAGAGGGCCAGTGCTGCCATCATAGTCTTGAGTGTTGTCTTTTCTCCTCATTGCTCATGGAGGAGAAGTGGGCAAATGAGTGGGGTGGCTAAAAGGGCCACCACCACCATTGCTGTCTGCTAAATGAAAATGGGAGCAGCAACAGCAATGGGGGGGAGGGAGGGATAGAGATATCACAGGCTTCAAGCGCCATTTCCCCTTGGGCCAGGCTTAGTAAAATGTACTGTCTGAACCAGAAGATCTTTAGCACAGGTTTGTTCAAGTGATATGTTCTTGGTGGTGGTGGTGGTGGTGGTGGGGTTTTTAGAACCCAGGACTTATCTTATTACACATAGAACATCTAGAAGAAATACTGTCCAAACAGATCCTTTTTGAGAAACCATGAGCAGCCCTTGTATGGCCTTGGTTAGAAGGCTGTGTGTATGGTTAGGGAGTGTCCTTTTAAAGTAGGCTTGAGCATTGTCACCTCCCTCTTTACAAATGAAGCCTTGGAATAATGTAATACATACTTGAGTTATACAGGTGACAGAGCCTCTGCTCATTTTGAGTACATTGTAAAACAATCTTATTGTGTTTTTTATGAGGATTCTTGTAGTTTACAGTTTCTGAATACCATACCTCTATTGTGCATATATACTAGTTGTTTTTAAAAAGCCAAAGCCACAAGGTAATACCAAAAATGGTAATACCAAAAATGAACTAACATCTCTATTCAGCAGCACTTTTTTTGTCCTTATCAGTGTTTGACAAAATATTTCACAGCTTCTTTTTGATACTCCATGCCATATTCTTCTTATAGCCTAGCTTGTTACCATAATGTGAAATACTTCAGAAGTATCGTAAAGTAGTGATTAAACTACGTTTATGATGTTAGAGTGATCTATTTTGAAGTTAAAGCTAAAAATAGTTTGTGACTCTCTCAGTTAAATGAACTGTCATACTTGGCATTCATTGTATCATAAAAAAAATAGACCTGCAATCCACAAATGTTGTTGTTGATTGTTCAGTGCAGTTAATGGTGATTTTTAATTTGAAGAAATGTTGGAGGGTGATCATATTTATTAACTTTTATGCATAAGCACATTTGCTATAGTGTAGTTTGAAATGAAGACATTGCAAAGATGTTGCCATTGTTACCGCCCCTTGCCATAATGTGAACAAAGGAGATTACTAGCTAATCTAAGTAATGATTCATACTACACTTCCTGGCCTGGACAGATGCTTCAGCTATTTCCTATGGTTGGCGTTTCAGGTGCCATGCAGTGGGCTCCAGACTTTGATAGGGTTTGACATTCAGTCTGTCTGTATACCATCCAGTCTTTGTCCATGTGGGTGTATTTTTTTAAGTGATAGTTCATTTAATCCTACCAATCCTGGGCTCATCTAAGAAGGGGAGGAGTATAAGAATCTCTGTTTTATGGGTGTGAATGATTGTAATAGACCTAACTTCTACCAAGAACTGTGTCTCAACACATTGTGCCTCTGTTAATGAATAGTTTGACTTGGTTGTTATTTCCTATAGGAGCGGATATTATCTTAAATCAGAATTCTGAATAGCTCAGGATAATCCATATACAGTATTTTCAGCATTCATGCCAAGAAATGGAATAATAAGAGGCTAAAGCAAGAAGTTGAGAGTTGCATCTCCCCCTCACAGTGAAGGGTCTACAACTCAGCTGATTTGTATGCTTAAGGTCCCAGGTTGAGGTTCAATCACTGGCATCTCCAGGTAGGACTGGAAAAGGCATTTGTCTGAAACCCTGGAGATGTTAAGCCAAATGAAGCATTGGTCTAAAGCAGAGGTGTCAAACTCATTTCATACAGCAGCCCGAATAGCATTCATGGTGCCTGCTGAGGGCTGGCAGTGATGCAATTAAGCAGGAAATGACCTGAAATAAGCACTTTGTTCTCACCTAGGAACTCATTAGCTGCAAATGACAGAGTAGAAATACGCAAATCTTGGTCAATCATAAAGAAACAAAGCCAGCCCGCAAAATATGTTAATGGAGTGAGCTCCACAACCAACATAAGCTCACTTCATTAACATCTTTTGCCAGCTGGCTCTGTTTCTTCTGCTTGAAAAAGTTAATGGGAATGAACGAAACGTTGCAGTATTAAATGTGTTTTTAAATTGTTTTCATTGTATACTTTTGTATGGCCTTTAATCCCGAACAGATGCTACATTTGTGCTATATTACTATAAGAGAGAAATTAGTGCAATTTGTTGTATTGTGCTAATTCAATGCTATACGGTGCTTATCTTATGCTGTATTGTGCGTATCCAAATCTATTCAATCATAATACATAATCAAATTGTACAGTTCTGAGAAGGGCTGCTTTAGTTAAGGGATAACACTGCATTGTCTAACTGGTCATTTTATAGCTTCAAATCTTTTAGAAAACATTTCAGGAATACCGTACTCAAGTTGTATAATGCAACAAAACATGAACTTTTCTGACTGTGAGATTTTAAATATAAATGGACGAACAGTATTGCAGAAAAGGTAACCTTCACACAGTACAAAATCTGCTAAAATAAAGTTTTTAAGTACAGTATGTGTCTCCAGAGACAAATATGACTAGAATTAGGTTTTATACTTCTTGGTGATAAACAACTGTATTTACCAAGGCCTAGAGAATTTAGTGAATCATTCTTTGTGATCTTAAGCCATACTGGTAACTGCTGCAGCTCCTGTCATATGACATTCTGCATAAAATCCAAAACCACTTCTGGTGGTGGTTGTTTTTTTTTTTAAATCATACCATATGAGTGAAATAGCAATGTTTTATATTTTTCTATTAAGCGAAATAGGCATGTTGTACTATTAAAACTGGAGGCCTACCATGAAAGATCTGGTTATTTTCAGATCACTATGTGAACTTTGTCTTACCTCTGAATCACTGGCCACGTTCACCTCTCCTCCCTGGCCATTTCTCTTTCCTTTCTCTTCAGCTTTTCAGTCTGGCCTTTTCCTTTGGACCAGCATTTACTTATGTCAGCCTATTGCCATTTAAGGCCTTTGCTATCCTTTTCTAGGCCCCTGCTTCTGCTGCTCCTACTCAAGGAGTCCTTTTGTCTGTATAAAAATCTGCCGATTGTGACGGTTCCAGGCTGACTCTTGTGAAAATGATCTGTAAATGTCCTTTTGTGGCCTCTGATAGAAAGAGTTGCAGTGACAATCCATGTCTGACAATCCATGTCTCATCAGATTCCCTTATGGTGGAATCCTGTGTAGGCCTGAGCCGGGGGAGCTCACACTCCCATAAAGCGTGTTTACGGCACCCAGCGAGTAAGGCCAAGGCCGGCGGCCCTTACCCTGCATCCCTGCCGTCCCCGCACCTGCCGGAGCAGGTAAGGCCTACACTGGCCAGAGCAGGGGGAGTGCAGATTGGGCAGTGAGGGGGGGTGGCCATTGGCCACCCTGGGTCTAGAGAGGGAAGGGATATCGGCAGCAAGATACACTGATATCCAAATCCCTCTCCAGGACCAGCCTGGCCTTACCCGGAAGGCGCAAATGTATGCGAGCTCCAGAGCTTGCGTACATTCGAGGAGGCCCATAGGGCCTCATTCCGCTTACACCTGGGGAAGGGGACAATCGTCCCCTTCCCTCGAGGTTCATCCAGGCTGCCCCAGGACAACCCGGGATCTGGATAGGATATGGTGGCCGGCCCTTTAGGCCAGCTGCCGTATCTTACACAGGATTGGGCTGTTAATCAGACACCTAGCTAGTACCTCCCTCATTGCCTGAGACCTTGGAAGCATGTGAGTAACTAGAACAGGGATAGTTAACCGCATTGCGAGTTTGTTCTATTTGCCACTTGCATTTTAATCGCATCAGTTTTTGCCAGCATCTTCCCACTTATCGTTCCTATTTGCTTTTTGATCTTGTGTACACACACCCCACTATTGTTTTGTTCCTTCAGTCTTTTAAATAAACGCCTCTCTTTTACTGGTTTTCCTGCCTAGACTAAGTTCACTTGGGAAGGGAGCAGGTTGCAATACCATGCCTACTACCATATCGCTATATCTCCCTACTGGCTTGTTCACTAAGGGGATCCCCAGATTTTGCGGCTGTCTGGTCACCTGAGATTTCTCAAGGTTGCCTCTTTCTGTTAGGCCTGGGAGAACTTTACCCATGCTTGTATTCAAAGAGCTTCTTTCTCCTCCTCAAAGAGGGAGTTGATAATTCATAGCTTGTATATATAAACTAACCTGATTCTGTCTTCCTTATTTCTCTTCATTCCAGTCCTTCATCAGCCTTGGCATTTTAGTCTGGTCAGCCCCATATCTATGTTCCATGTAAGGGGTTCGCACCTCTTTGGACCCCTTTTGTAGCTGTGCATTATCGCTACTGTTGCAATGCCATCTCCAGACACTTGGCAATGACATCATGTGTCATTCATTGCTGAATGTCCGGGTTGCCGAGCTCGAAACTGCGTGGCTGTGCAGCTTAGCGGGAACCCTGCCCCTGTTCCAGTCACAAGTTTTACAGCCTAACACATTGTCAGGCGTTGAATAATATAGTAAAATGAATAGAAACTTCTATACTAGAAATGTATAGAAACTATCTGCCAGAAAATGATGCCAATTTTGGTTCTGACAAAATGCAGGAATGAAACAAAAGTAATGTGATTGTTTTGAAAGATTTATTAAAAAAAACTATAGGTTAAATACTGAACATGCACACACACACACAGAATCGTAGCTAGTAATTTTAGAGGAAAAATTACTTTCAGGCACATCTTTCAGGAACATCCCCCCAAATAAAATCCTAGACTGAGTCATCCTTATATAATTAATATAATCTAATACTTTTAATATGAAGACCAGATATTTGTTTAAAAAGAGGAAATACTGTATATTGACTAACTAATAATAAATTCTAGATATGGCTAGTATATCCAGTCAGTCCACTGCTTAACAAGCAGATATTTTATGCTTGCAAGTTGAGACTATAAATGACTTCCTTTCTTTTTAACCAGGTAAAGCTTGGTCACCAACCTTTATGTACGTTCTTTTGTAGCTTATGTAAATGATGAAATAAGAGGTGGGAAAGTTTCCAAACTTTGCTGTGACATGTGGTTTTGAAATGTGGGGTATTTTGGGAACTATATAAATGCTTAGATAATTTGCCTACCGTACATTCATTCTCTGCACATTTGTGTTTCTTATGTTAACATATATGATCAGTGAACATGTGAAAGAGGCTTTGTTTCCTGAAATGTTTTGGAAAGTTTGTTTCAAGGAGGTTTCTTAAATTTGAATTTGAAGCAGATAGAATTGTTTAGAGTACGGAAATAAATAAAAGAAAAATCAAGGCTTGATATTCATTGGGAAAAATTGTTTATATATTATATTTATATATAATATAAAATATTATATATTTTTTAGTTTTGCTTGTGAAAGGCAATGGATTGTAACCGTGTTGAAGAGAAGGGAGTCGGGCATTCTCTCCTTCAGTAACTGCAGTTATCTGGCTGTATTGGATTCAGGTTGCAAACAGCCTAAGAGATATCTGAGCTTGACAGATCAAAATCCTGAAGAACAGGTGTAGACCTCCAGAGATTGTATCTCATAGTCTGGTCATTGTGTGTTAATTACAATTGGCTACTTGTGTACTTTTTGCCAGGTCCATGGTAGAGTGTTTTTTCTCTTAATGTAGAAGTAGTTTGGCAAATGAATAATTTGTCAAAAGTATTCTTTATCTGAGAACTACAAGAGTATGTACTCTTTGACCCCGAATGCTATGTTAATTGGGTTTTCAAACTGATTATTATAATTTGCTGCAGCATGTGTACTTATTTGGGTTCTTTTTATTTTATTTTTTATTCAGCACTATTTTTCAAAACACAAGTCTTTTTATAATAATAAAAAGCTCACTTTAGAGCCTATTCCGTGGCGGTGGCAGCGGCTAAGAGGGCTTTCTTCTCTGCTGGCATCGCGTCTGTGGAGAACCGTCCAGCTGAGCTTTTCTGTGTGGTCCATCTGCCCCCCCATCTGCCCCCCCCAGTAGATGGGACGGAACACACGGTGGCTCGCTGTGATGAGTTTGCAAAGCACTTCGTGGACAAAGTCAGTCGGATTCGGCATGACTTGGACGCTGCGTTAGCAGTATCTAATGATGTCCCTGAGGCACCTGTCTGTTCTTCTTCCTGGGATTCTTTTCAGCTTGTAGAACCTGAGGATGTGGACAGGATTCTTTGGAGTGTGAGACCGTCCGCTTGCCCGCTTGACCCTTGTCCGGCATGGCTGATTAGGGCTGCCCGGGCGGGGCTGGCCGAGTGGACGGAGAGGGTGGTAAATTCGTCTCTAAGGGAGGGGGTGGTGCCGCCGTTTTTGAAGCAGGCAGTGGTGCGCCCCCTCCTGAAGAAACCCTCCTTAGATCCCACTATCTTGAACAACTTTCGGCCAGTCACAAATATCCCGTTTCTGGGCAAGGTGATCGAGCGGGTAGTGGTGTCTCAGCTCCAGAGGGTCTTGGAGGAAGCTGATTATCTGGATCCATTCCAGTCTGGTTTCAGGCCGGGGTTCGAGACAGAGACGGCCTTGGTGGATGACCTGTGCCAAGGACTGGACAGGGGGAGTGCGTCCCTGTTGGTCCTGCTGGACCTCTCGGCGGCTTTTGACACCATTGACCATGGTGTCCTTCTGGGTCGGTTGGCTGGGTTGGGGCTTGGAGGCACCGTTCAGAAGTGGTTCCGCTCCTTCCTGGCAGATAGAACCCAGAAGGTGGTACTGGGGGATGCTTGTTCGGCACCCTTGCCCTTGAGGTGTGGGGTGCCACACGGGTCAATTCTATCCCCCATGCTGTTTAATATCTATATGAAGCCGTTGGGAGAGGTCATCCAGGGGTTTGGGGTAAGGAGTCATCAGTATGCTGATGACACCCTGCTCTTTCTCTCCTTTCCGCCCAACTCCAAGGGGGCGGTCGATGTCCTGAATCGTTGTCTGGAGGCAGTTGGGAGCTGGATGGGGGCAAATAAGCTGAAATTAAATCCTGATAAGACAGAGGTCCTTCTGGTCCAGAAGTCTGCGACTCAGGTACTGGATCATTGTCCTGCTCTGAATGGGGTTGTACTCCCTCTGAAGGAGCAGGTCCGCAGCTTGGAGGTTCTCCTGGATGCGCAGCTGCTCCTGGATTCCCAGGTGGCGGCTGTGGCCAGGGGGGCTTTTGCCCATCTTCGGCTGGTGCGCCAGCTGCAACCGTACTTGGATCGCAACTTGGAGGGACTAGATTACTGCAATGCGCTCTACGTGGGGCTGCCTTTGAAGACTGTTCGGAAACTGCAACTAGTGCAGAATGCGGCGGCCCGGGTGGTTGCTGGGGCCTGTCGGTTCGACTCAGTCGGACCGTTGCTCCGGCGGCTACACTGGCTGCCAGTTCGTTTCCGGGCACAATTCAAAGTGTTAGTTTTGACTTTTAAAGCTCTTAACGGCTCGGGTCCAGGGTATTTGAGGGACCGCCTCCTTCCTTATAATCCGAACCGTAATCTGAGGTCATCGGGGGGGGGGCTGTTAACCGTGCCGCCATTGACGGAGGTGAGGAGGATGGCGGCGCAGAATAGGGCCTTCTCGGCTGTGGCGCCCCAATTATGGAATTCCCTCCCCCTGGAATTAAGAACGGCTCCCTCTTTAGAGACTTTTTGGCGGGGCCTTAAGACATTTTTATTTAGGTTAGCTTTCAATGTCTGACATGGTGGCTTTTTAACAAATGGCTTTTAACAAATGTAAATACAGGTGACCCACTGGGGTTGTTTATTTTAATTGTTTTAATTATTTGTTTTTAATTATTTTAATGTACATGTTTATTTTAATGTTGTAAGCCGCCTTGAGTGCCCTTGCTGGGAGAAAGGCGGGATACAAATTCTTTAAACAAATAAATAAATAAATTTGTGTTCAGTTTGACTCTTTGCCAATATGAAAATTCTTTTTTATTAAAATTTGAAGCCTGCTGTTGCATTTCTAACAGCGCAATCCTATCCAACTTACACCACTGGTGTAACCAGCGGTGCAGTGTGAACAGGAGGCCCCAGAACGGAAAGGGGATTCAAATCCCCTTTGAATCCCCCTTTGGAGGGGATTTGAATCCCCTTTCCATTATAGGGCCTCCCGTTCTCGCTGCATCGCTGGTTATATTGGTGGTGTAAATTGGATTGGATTGCACTGTCAATCTAGGTTTATCTAGAAATCAAACTCCTAGAAAATTTTCCTCCTAGGTCACAAGCAAGCATTAGGTGGTCTGTTATAAACATAATTGTTAGATTGATGGCCTGAATACAGGTATGTCAAATGGGTTACTAAAAATGTGGCACCAGTAATGGTATTGTGAAAAAATGTAATTATTTTCTTGGCCTGGAGACTCCTTTTCGTTAACTCGGTATACATCCAATTGCAAGGGCTGTAAAAGTAATAGAGTGTGTTATCTAGTACCCACTCCCATTTTCCTTCAGTTTAATTAGAGTAGTCCGCTGCTTATCTTCAGCATTCATAAAGGATTGCACTTTCAGCTCATCTGGTAAGGAGATTATTTGTCTGTCTGACTTGTTAGGCATCCATTCATCCTTCTGCTTACTGTGACTGCTTTGCTTACTACTCAGATATCTCTCCTTAGGATGCTGGGGATAAAATGACAGATTGAATTAATGCTGGGAACAGGCAACTGCTGGTTAAAATCCATGATTATACATTTAAAATAGAGTTGATGACCCTGCTCATCAGTTGTTGTTGTTTTTTCTCATTACCTTGAATGCCCCTTGGCTGTCCATCCAGAGCAGTAGGAGCTAAAGTTTATATCTTATTGGACGTCCTATAAATAGTGTTTATTCTTATTTAAAATTTCTACCCCATCTTTCTCTCTTTGGGGTTCTCAAGGCAGTTTATTTACAGTATCAATTAAAAAATATGATCAGTACCAAACAGACAACAGCATCCATTAAAACAAAATCATAATGAAGAAGAAACAAATCAAGCACACTAGGGAAAGGCCTGGGTAAAAAGTCAGGTCTTGGAATGAAAAATCAGCAACGAGGGAGATACCGTAATCACACAATACAAGGGAGGGAATTCAACATTTTGGAAGGCCCTTTCTTGCAGTACAGTGAACATCAGAGGGTGACAGGACACGCCAGAGACTCTCCCTCCCTGATTTTAATGGACAGGTAGATTCATTAGAGGAAGGTGGTCCTTCGGGTATCTCAACTCCTAGTGTATAGGGCTTTAATTTAAGCAGTGGTGGGGAGAGATTATTGAATTGTCTTACACCATTCAGCACCCGAACAGCTACATTTTCTGTCAGCGGAAGCTTCCAAAGGGTCCTCAAGGACAACCTCATATAGAGCATGTTGCAGCAATCCAGTCATGAGGTAAGGCATGAGTCAACATAGCTAGATCTGCCTGCAACAGAAACATGCACAGTTCATGTACCAGCTTAAGCTGAGCAAAAGCAACCCAGCCCACATCCTCCATCTAGGTAAAGGTAAAGGTGACCCCTGACAAGTCCAGTCGTTTCCTACTCTAGGGTGTGGTGCTCATTCCCATTTCAAAGCCAAAGAACCAGCGTTGTCCGAAGACGCCTCCGTGGTCATGTGGCCGGCATGACTCTCCTTGCCGCAGCGCGTAGCATGCAGCTGGAACACGGAGCGCTGTTTACCTTCCCGCAAGTGGTACCTATTTATCTACTCGCATTAACATGCTTTGGAACTGCTAGGTTGGCAGGAGCTGGCCAAGCAACGAGAGCTCACCCCGTCGCGGATTCGAACTGCCAACCTTTTGATCGACAGCTCATGGTTCAGCGGTTTAACCCACTGCACCACCTGCTGGCCTATCCTCCATCTACCGTCCTGCATATCCAGGAACAAAGCTGAGCTGATCTCAAACTGCAGACCAGTTCCTTTAAAGGGAGTGCAACTCCATCCAGAACCATTGCCAAGCATCCTGACCAGGAGAACATCTGTCCTGTCTGGATTCAATTTCAGTTTGTTCATTCACATCAAGCACTTTGCTGGCTCCAAACACCAGTTCAGGACCTCCATAGCCACCTCAGCTGTGAAAGGCAAACATATTTACATGCCATGCCTCCCTGATGACCTCTCCCCATGGTTTCATGTAGATGTTAAACAGCATGGGGAACAGAATGGCCCCCCTCCCTCGCTTGCCGAACTGCCCCCACTGGATACCGACTCACCTCCTCCGGCGGACGCAAGGGAGGCCAGCCTCTACGCCGGCCTCCCTTCCTCCTTAGTCGTGAATGTGCCGCGACACTTTAGAACTGCAGAGCGCTCACTCTGCCGTTCTAAAGATCCCCAGGATTGCACCATTATAGTCTTAAAGCTCTTACACAGGATGAAAATTCTACCTGAAAGTTGCATGCTGAGCTTCCTGTAGAAATAATACAAATTCATGATATGTGTTTGAACATTTGTCAAGTGAAGGAGCCCTTATAATTTTTGCTTGCAATTATCCCTTGGTAAGGACATGTTAAAATGCTTTTAGGGATTGTTTAGGTATTGAAAAGCACTGTACTTTTTCTTTGGTGCTCTATTTATGCAGTTAGTAAAGCTCCTGAACCAGTAGTTATGGGAAATAGATGGTACAATACTATCTTCCAAGCCACTGAGAACATATCAAAAGTTACATCACAATCATGTGCTATAGAAAATGCTATGTTGGTTCCCTGAATTATCTGAAATTACAGCTTCATCTCCCGCTTGTTTTACAACAGTTTAGTAATGTAACATTGTGTCATCATAGCATTAAATACAATCCAGTTCAGCATTAAGGATTTTTCTAGCATTTATCAGCCCAGAGAAAAAGCTTCATGAGGTTAAATTACATAATAGATTTAAAATACAATTTTATTAATGAGTACTGTGCAGAGAGTGAAAGGCTGTCTGGTGGGCAGTCTAGGTTTTTTTGAATGCAGTTTTCATTTTACACACTGTTACTGGGATGAAGCATCTTACACTGGTGTTGCTTGTCTTCTGATTGTAGGAATGGATGTTACTGTGAGACCCTCTTTTTGGAGTGAAATGTTTCTGATCTGTGTGCAAAATCTGTGTATTGTTTAAATGGGTTGTATGTATATTATTACAATACTGTATTTGCTTCGGAAATACTGAGAGGGGTTTCATTTTTTTATTTTATGCTTGTTATCTGAATTAATTTGTGTTAAATTTTCCTCTACCTTTCAGAGTAGTCATGCAACACAGCACAACCCTATGCATGTCTACTCAGAAGTAAGTCCTACTGTATTTAGTTTGGCTTACTCCCAGGAAAGGATGTACTGCACATAGGATTGCAGTCCAAGTATTCTTAATTCTGCTTGGAATCAATAAAGGGATCTTTCTCATCCTAAACGACTAGCTTAAAAAAATAGGTCTGTTCTAGAGAGACTGAAGAAAAGTCTGGTTGATTGAATCGTTGTGTTAACCATCTCCTGGTGAATAGATTATAGCCGAAACTCATCCCCAAAATAGAAGCAATGAAATGTTGCGTATTACTGGTAATTCATAACCTATGTTCAATTAAGAATGATTTCAAGTTTAGCTGTTGGAAATGTAAAAAGCAAGAAGGAACTTTTTATCATATGTGGTGGACATGCCCCCAAGCAAAGAAGTATTGGACTCAGATTCATAGATAGTTGATTTTAAAGATTAAGGTTCAAATGAAACCGGAAACCTTTTTGTTGGGTATGTGGGATGATCGTGTAGGCGATCAAACTTTGTTTTTATATATGATAACTGCGGCAAGAATTTTATATGCACAATATTGGAAGAATTCGGAGATACCTTCGCTGGAAGATTGGTGGCTGAAAGTTTTGGATTATGCTGAAATGGATAAACTTACAATTTTAATTAAGGAAAAGTCAGTTAACCTTTTGTGAATAACTGGAAACCATTTATCGATTTTTTAAGAGAGAGAGAGAAGAACGATGTGATAATATGCGGATTTAATGAATAGAATGTGGGTGTTATTTTGGCTTAGTTGGATATTATATGTAGAAAATAGTGAATAGTATGCTAGTAGGATGTATTGCTTCGTGCTTGCTATAACTTTATGAAAAACGTTATGAACAAATAAGCCGCCTTGGGTCCCTTCGGGGAGAAAGGCGGGGTAAAAATATTGTAAATAAATAAAATAAAAATATGTATTGTTTTTATGTTTTAATGTATCAATAAAATATAAATATATGGCAAAAAATAGAATTTCAAGTTTGATGAATATAAATAGGACATCAGAGGTTTTGTCATAACATGTGCAAAATATAGAGGCGTACCATGCCCACAATCTTTTAAATGTGATTTCTCATAAATTGCCAAATATGTAGATTAGTTGCTCAATGATTATGCCCTAGTACAGTTTACCAAGCTTGTAATGGTTCTGGGAACCATAGTGTTCCATGACAGGGTGCATGGATTGAAGCAGTTATAGGGAGACAGCAGCAGAGAACTGAAATCTAGAAAAGCAGCCATTTTGAATTAAACTGTTGTTCAGTTATTGTGGCTTCATTTTACAAAGTTTTTAACAGCAAATACTGTAGGGCAGTGGTTCTCAAACCTTTTAGCACCGGGACCCACTTTTTAAAATGACACTGTATCAGGACCCACCTAGCTTTACGAGACTCTCAAACATTTATCTCCCTATATTTACACAAGCTTGCAAACTGCAGGAGCTTAGCTGTTTGCAGGGTAATTAGAAGCTATCTGATTTTTGAATAGCCTCAGGGCTTGTGACAATTACTTATCTGATCTTTCCATCATCTGGGAGCCACCAAAAATCAGGTCCCAACCCACAGTTTGAGAAACACTGATGTAGGGCCTACAACTCAGCGTTCCGTCAGCAGAAGGCCCACTCCGTCAGCATAGGTTTTACATTCATGAGGGCCCAGATTCAGGACTGTCACTTACACATTCAGTTAAGGCTCGGAATCTTTAATAATTGGCCTGAGAGAGTCCTCTGTCTGAAATCCCAAAATTGGAATAAGATGCTACTTGGTTATTCTGTATGGGTGGCCCTTGTTCTGCTGCAGTAGAAGACAGCTCCTTTCATATAAAATAATTATCCCATACAGGACACAACCATTCTGTGTCTTATAATTCAGGAGATATTTATTCACTGATATTCAAAATATAAAAGGGTTGGGTCCCTGGAGGCAACTTAGTTAATTGACTCGTTTTGACATCCCTTGCTGCTTCCAGATTAATTGATTTTTTTTTTCATTTAAGAGCTTTAATAAGCCCAATTTATGCAGCACTTAATGAAAACTGTCTTTGTTGCATTCAGTGCCCAGTTTTGCTAGTCTTTATGTCTTTAATTGAGTTTTGTTTGTGCAAGGAAGCATTCCGTTTGAGAGCTCTTACTTTCTTTCATTACCTGTGTTAGTGGTTTCAACCTACGTCTTTAACTATATGTGTAAGCTTAACTTTAAAAATAAAAAATATTTACTTTAAAATAAATTATATATATATATACTCGTGTGTGTGTGTGTGTGTGTGTGTGTGTGTGTGTGTGTGTGTATAGTGTATATATATATGGATCACTGTTTTTTAAAGTCTCGTACAGCTAGGTGAGTCCCATTAGTGTGCCATTTTAAAAAGTGGGTCCAGATGCTAAAAAGTTTGGAAACCACTGCTCTATAGCTTAGGTTCAAATCGGGCCTGGCTAGAGCTCCAATGCCTCCTGAGCCAGCCTTGTATAATGCCGCCCCCACGTGCAAGTCCACCATGAGCCCCCCCCCCGCTGCCTACTTCCAGATATTTTTTCTTAATCTTGCGTGCACAGTAGTGCGTGCCCACTCACAAGTAACTGGAGGAGGAAGGGAAGTTGCAAGCTGAGCCAAGTTGCCTCCTTCCCCTTTCTCTTACATACAACTTAGGCTGCCCTGGACTCAGCTTCCTTGCTCACCCAAGTCCTGTTTAAAATGACCCAGAAGAGCAGAGGATGGGAACCAGCACAAGCAGGACCCAGGTGAGCAATGAGGCTGTGTCCAGGACAGTCTAAGTTGCAAGTGGGATAAAAGGAAGGGGGCTCCTGGTTCACTTGGCTACTTTCTTAAGCAGCCTGGAGGGGGGCGGGGAGATGGAGAGGTGACTGTGGTTGAGCTTCACCTCCCCCCTTTTTTAGCAGAAGAATGGGGCTGCTGTTTCCAAGATCTTTTTCCCACTTTCTTTGAGAAGACCAGAGCACGAGTTGGAGCTTCTCCGTCTGTGGTGGGACAGAGGGGATGGCAGGAAGACATGGAGTATGAGGCTTTCTTTTCTCACCTTGTTGCCCCCTTGAATTCACCATTCCATTCCAGTGTTTCAGGTTGCCTTATCTGTGGGCTGGCCCTGGTTCAGCTAACCTTGGTATGATGGCAGATCTGTAGGCACTTGGTTTGGTCCTATTCACAGTCATTATACGAATTATTAATGGCAGGCATGTCCTTCAAAAAGATCAAATGTACTTTCTCTTCAAAATGTTGTCTTTCTGGAATTGTTTGAGGTAACAGACATGTGTTACACAGTTGTTGAACAATATATAAATTTATGTTCTGAGGTTTTCACGACCGGTACATATCTTTGAATTAACAAAAGGAAGCATTTTTCAGGTTTTTCTGGTTGTTTTATTTATTTAAGAAGAGATTGTCCTAACGTTATATAGATATATATATAGCAATATATAAATTATTATTGGACTTTGTACTAGGTGACAAATGTTAACTATTTCTTTGTATTTTTAATTTGTTCACATTATAAGGATATGGAATGAGAAACTTCTACAAGTAGTTTGTGTTGGGTATAATTTGGGGTATAATACTACAGGCTAACTTTCTTCAGACATCTCGTGTTAATATGAAATATTATTATTTATCCATCATTACACAAGCAAAAGGGTTACACTAAGGGGTTAATGGAAGAACATTTTCAGAACTTGTTTCTAGTACCGTAAAACTTGCTTTCTTTCTGGGTTTGCTGAAGGTGTTGACATGAGTACTTTCCAAATAAAAAGATTAACAGTCATTTTGAAGAGTTCAAACATAGAGCTTTTCTACCTGCACATACCATTCTCAAGGATGTTGGAAAAAAGTAATGTTCCAATAAAGAGAACAATTATGCTGGAATAGTTGCCTTGATTTTTGCCTATTTTTTAATATTGAGAATGTGTGAAATCTTTTTACATGTAATGCCCTAGTCAGTATCTATTAAAACCTAAATAAAACAAAATGTAGAGTCTATGGATTGTGTTGCATATCCACACAAATATATTCTTGCTGCACTGAATTATTGGGTATTTAGTGGAATTGAATTATATTCTGATGTAGAGAACAACAGCAAAATATTTTCTGTATATGTTGAGGCCTTCAAAACCTTGCAGCAATTAAATATAAAGCCCTACACATAGGGACAAATCAGAGGCACATGCACAGGGTGGGGAAAACCTGACTTGGCAGCAGCATGTGTGAATAAG
Organism: Plestiodon gilberti rubricaudatus; assembly: GCA_026170595.1. Classification (NCBI taxonomy): domain Eukaryota; kingdom Metazoa; phylum Chordata; class Lepidosauria; order Squamata; family Scincidae; genus Plestiodon; species Plestiodon gilberti. The sequence continues at coordinate 57,539,759 of JANXHW010000004.1, read as the reverse complement.
ATAGAGGTGTCTTAGTAGACCACAAACTAAACAAGGCAGCAGTGTGATGTGGCTGCAAAAAAAGCGAATGCAGTGCTGGGCTGTATCAGCGGAAGCATAGGGTCCAGATTCTGAGAAGTAATAGTTCCATTCTGTTCTGCGCTAGTCAGACCTCATTTGGAATAGTACATCCAGTTTTGGGCACCGCATTTTAAGAAGGACATTGATGAGCTGGTATGGGTTTGGAGGAGGGCAGTTCAAAAGGTGAGGGGTCTGGAAACCAAGCTATGAGGAACAGTTAAAAGAGTTTGGTATGTTTAGCCTGGAGAAGAGGTGACGAAGGGGAGATGTGATAGCTGCCTTCAAATGTCTGAAGGGTTGTCATGCAGAAGAAGGGGAGGACTTTCTGTGTTCCAGAGGGCAAGACTAGAACCAGTGATTTGAAACTACAGGGAAGTAGATTTAGGCTAGGTATGAGGAAGAAAAGGGCTGTCTGGCCCTGGAACAGTCTGCTTTGTGCAGTTGTGGGCTCTTTATTATTGGAGGTTTTCAAGCAGAGGTTAGAAAATGTCAGGGATGCTGTCGGGGATGCTGTAGTCACCTGTAGCAAGCAGGGTGCTGAACTAGATGACCTCCTTCCAACTCTTAACTTTCTATGATTCCATCCTCCTTTTCTTTTTCTGTGACTGCCTGGACAATTCATTCTGTCAGCAGAAGGTGCCCATAGGATTGAGCTGTTACTGCGTTAAACTCATTCTGGCAGTGTTAAAAGAGACAGAGGTGAAAGCTATAATATCTTTTGGTTTTATTTTACCTAAAGAGAGTGCACCAGTTAAATACAATGTGTGTATTCTAATACATGCAGAAAGAGAATCCTTAAAATCTGAACCTGCTGTGGAAGTAGAGAGTCAGGAATTTGAGACTAGGTCTAGGAACAAAATAGCATTCATCTCAAATAGAATACGTGCTTTCCTCTTCTGTGGTTATGCCCCTGGCATCCATATTCAGTAAATCCTCAACAGCTAGATCAGCAAATTATTTGAGCAGCTCTTTATTGACTGGGTGTAGTTTTTCTTCAACTCTAAGACCTATGAACTTTCAAATAGCACACAAACCAAGTGTCGCAAAACTTGATATGTCTTTAATATGGTAAAGTAATATATACCGTATTGTCTTGAGTATAAGACGCACCTGATTATAAGACGCACCCTTAAAGTTTGGTGCTAATAAAATTTAATTAAATCACTGGCATTAAATTGCAACAGCCTGATTATAAGACGCACCCCTAGTTTAAAAACTTAAATTAGGAGAAAAAAGTGAGTCTTATACTCATACCAATACGGTATTTGTTATTATAGACTACTAGATCCTTCTGTAGAAACGTAAAACATGTTCTTGCTAGTAAGATCATTTGGACCTCGTAGTCTTGCACACTGTGAGGAGAAGGAGGAGAATTACGAGTCTGACAGGAATTTTGGCTGAGAAAAGCCTTTTTAATGTTTACAAGTACAACTATGCATCAGAGCTTTGTTACTTTATTTATGAACAGGGGCAACCTCGGAAAGAGGGCAGGCATGTAGACAATACTCTATTATATGGTGTGAGTGTGGGAGAATGGCACACATGACAAATATTAATGCACATTTCAAAATTACTGGAAAGTAAAAACAGTATTTTAGTGTCATTTAAATGGGTACAAAACTGAGATTGCAGTGTAGCAGATAATCTACTATCTTGCTTAGAATCATAGAATTGGAAGAGATCTAGTCTAGCCCCCTGCTTGATGCAGGAAATTCTTTTTGAAACAAAAATATGTACCCAACAAAATGTTTCCAGACTCAGTTGTCCATTAAACATGTACAAATCAGTGTACCGAAGGGGACCATGTTGGAGGTTGGTTCCCCTGTGCCCTAGCAATACTTGGCATCTGTATAGCGTTTTCCAAGTGCACAAAGCATTTAACGTGTATTATCATGATGTATTCCTTACAACAGCCCTGTAAGGTAAGTAGTAATATCCCCATATTGCTACTGGGGAACTGAGTCTTAGAGTGAGGCTTGCCTATGTCCACTTAGGTGAGTCCATGGCAGAGAGAAGATTTGAACCAAGGAGGTCCTGATTCGCAGCTCAGCTTCTTAGCCATTATCCTACACCAGTTCTACAAAGCTGGTGACTTATCTTGAGTTCAGGCTGCAGTAGGCTGCAGTATTATTAAATACTGTATATTATTATTATATCTACTAAATGTAGCACCTGGGCTTAAAGTGCTCAGGCTGCATTCTACTTCTGAGCTAGAGGCACTCAAGTTTGGGGATTGAGCTTGACCCCTCTCTGGCTTATGAACCCATTGCTGATGGTGGGGGGAGGGCATATTGGGACTTTTGGAGGATAGATGCCTGGGAGCTATATTTTCCATTGCCAGTTTCCTTCTCTCCTGGACCCCTGGCTGAAGACAAGGAAGTAGCCACATGCTTCCTTTCAGCCTAAATGCTAGTGACTTGCTGAGGACTTACTCCCGTTGTTGCTGGCATTTGTTGGCAGCATGAAGTTAGCATACATGTGCAGCCATCTGTCTCTGGGAAGGGGGGGGACTATGGGGACCCACTTCAGTCATTCTCCTGTTTCTCTGCCCCTCTGCATACAGGGTATGCATTTCATTGATAGGGAGAGTGAGTACAGTGCCCTGGAGTACACGGGGTTCTGATGTATACCCTATGTGAAAATCTGAAACCACGCAAGTTGAGAATGCTTTCTATAATGTGAAACTGACAGCACTGAGAGCTTCTGAGTGAATCCAGCAACCTTCAGAGTAAAATTGTCAGCTTCAACAGCAGAGATGGCAGCTTGCTGTGCAAGTACAGGGTTGTGTACTCTGAATCAGCGATTCTTAAACTGGTGGGTTGCAACCCACCAGGAGAACTGGATGCATCCCCTGCTGCCTTAGTGGGGCGGGGAAAGCATGACGGCATCAGGAATGATCCCGGGGACCGCAGCCAAGGGGAAAATGGGCAAAAAAAGAGGGTTTCGTAGTACCTTTGTACTCCAGGGTTTCGTAGTGCCTTTGTACTCTGAGGGGCCTACGGATCTCTCAGCGTGCCTCCCCAAGCTTCAAAGATTTATGCAGCGATTTATGACCACTTCCGGTTTTCACGAAAACTGGAAGTGATCATTGTCAGTGTAGTACTCTTGAGGTACAGGAATAAAAGGAGAATTTCCTGGCTTTATCTACAGCAGACTCCTTTATTCCCCCAGGAGCGCTCAGGATAAAATGGCCTGCGCTTTATTTACAGCTATATCCACCTCAGAGTACGTACTGGTCCACTGTTCCCCACAGTGCGCCTATTTCTCTCTTTGCCTCACCACCCCCTTTTCCCAGGGCTCTGCAACTCACGGGATCACCTCCCTTGGCAATGTTCCTCCCAAGGAATAACCCTAGCAGAGGCGTAGCTGCCTCTGTTGGCGCCCGGAGCAAGGGGAGTTGCCGCCGGGCCGCCCCTATCGCCGCGGCCGACAGACCGCGGCGCGCTCCGGGGGGGCGGGGCGGCGCACTCCGGAAGGACGGGGCGGCGCGCTCCGGAGGGGCGACCCGGCATCCCCCCTCCTCCCCCTCAATCGGGAGAGCCGGCTCGGGGACGTCTTCCCCGGCCGGCTGCCCAGGGCCTTCTAAGGAAGGCCCGCGCGAGAACGGTATTTATACCGTTCTTTTTGCGCATGCTCAGACTGTTACTGAGGGAAAAGGGCAGCCTTTTTCCCTCAGTAACTGAGCATGCGCAAAAAGAACGGTATAAATACCGTTCTCGCGCGGGCCTTCCTTAGAAGGCCCCGGGCAGCCGGCCGGGGAAGATGTCCCCGAGTCGGCTCTCCCGATTGAGGGGGCGGAGACTCGAGTCGGACTCGAGTCTCCGAGTCCGACTCGTGGGCGGGGCGGGCGGGGCGCCCTTCGGGCGATGGCGCCCAGAGCGGGTGCTCTGCCCTAGATTCGCCTCTGAACCCTAGTTTCCTTTATCCCATTCACTTGTGCTTACTCCCGTTTTGGTCCATAATTTATAACACACGCAGCCAGGTATAAAAGTTTGAAAGAAAACTTTTATTTCAAGAGTTAGTACGTTAGGTGCGCATTCCCACTTTCCTGACAGGGAAAGCTATTCAAAGGGGAATGGCAGCGTTAAGTCGGCACAGGCAATCAACTTTTCAAAAGAAAGGCACTATTAGAAAAACAAAAGAACTCTAATCTTCCTACTTAAGAACTAAGTCAAGTTGTTACCAGCAGAGGTTGGAGAGCCTCTGATGTGTCAGTTCCAGGAGCCACACTTAGCAACTGGGGTGCGTATCTTATCCTCGTGGGTCTGTACCCAATAGGTGCCCAAGCACGCCAGGTTTTTGGAACCAATGACATGAGGTGCACGTACCTCTGTCTGCTCATCCTGAATTGTCTGTAGCTGTCACACCTCTGTATCTGAATATCAAAAGGCAGCTGAGGTGTTAAAGACCTTTCCGCTGTAGTACTTTATCCCTTCCCTGTCTGTCGTAGGTAATCTACAGGCCTTCTAGCATTTCAAAAGGGAGTCTGCTAGACCTCACAGGAAAGTCAGTTGTCTATTTCCCCCACACCAACAATTGGAAATTACAATTTCAAAGGTACAGTGACGACCATTGTTAACTTCCCCTCCAGCACGTAGAATACACATACTGCATAGGACACAGTCTAACTCCTTCACAATCATAAATCGCCACTCCGCAGAGATCTGAAGCTCAGGAGGGATCCGCAAGCCTCCCAGCACCCCTTGAAGCCTCAGTAAGTACAACCCCCCCTTTGCCCATTCCCCTCCATCCCGGCGTTGGCTATCTCCAGGATCACCGCTGCCACTGTCCCCGCCACCGCAAGTACTCAAAGTTCTTCCTGCTTTACAGGGAGAACTTTGAGAAACCCTGCTCTGGATCATTACTTTATTTTATTGAAATGGTACAAAAGTCATTACTGCAAAAACAGCAGTATCACATTTTCATAGAAAAGTGCACATTACTGTTTAATTTAGTATAAATAATCAATTTTATTCCAATAACTTTGTTGTACATTTTATTCCTTATTGCTTCAAGATGCTCAGCTTTTTATACTGTCTTATTATAGTTCAAGGTGTATCTTCAACACACACATGCTCATTCTACATACCTGGTCCTGTTCTGGTGATTTCAAAACCTTTCGCACAGGGAGCCAGGATTGAAGGAATTAAATTTAAGTTTCGACACCCCATTATTTCTGATCTTTCAATTTCTGTGCTATAATGATGGCTTGCTTGTGCAACACTGATATAACAATGAAACATCCCTACATTAATATCTCTCTCTCTCTCTCTCTCTCACTCACACACACACACACACACACACACACGTACGTGTGTGTGTGTGTGTGTGTGTGTTTGTACACAGAGAGAGAGAACTATTAATTGTACACTCACTTTTAAAAATATAAAGCAGAGGCTTAGCAGGTACCCTTTGGAGATGCTTTAGAGAGGATATTCTTGTTTCAAGCAGGGGACTGGACTAGATGGCCTTGAAAGCCCCTTCCAACTCTCTGATTCTGTGAATCTGATCAACGTGAGTCTATATAAATCCTCTTCAGACTTCTACGGAATGCAAACCTTTGGACCATTTCACACATCTCTCTTGCTTTTCTTAACATCCAATTTGATAAAGAGTTCTAGAGAACTTGAAAGATTGTTGAATAAGGTTTCCTGTCTCCTTGCGGGTGGGATGGTGGGTGGTGGTCCTTATTCAAGTACAGTATTGCAAGAATGTAGTTTTTTTAAATACTGTATAACAGAAAATGTCTTCCCCTGATTAACTATTTGTATATGCTAATAGTAAAAAAAAATCAATATGGGTTTCAAAGGCTGTTTTTTTAATCAAGATGCCTAAAATGGATATAAAATGTTTTCTTTCAGGTAATAGAGTCATTGGGAATTATCATTTATAAAGCACTGGACTATGGCTTGAAAGAGAATGAAGAACGAGAGCTAAGTCCTCCCTTGGAACAGCTTATTGACCACATGACTAATACAGTAGAAGCAGATGGAAGCAAAGATGAAGGTTATGAGGCTCTGGATGAAGGTGTGGAGGATGAAGATGACAAAGGGGCTGTTGAAGTTATCCAGTCTTATCGAGATGTCATGAAGGTACAGTGCTATTCTGTTTGCTTGATATTGTTATCTAAAAGGCAGTTAATGTATTTTTGGTACCCTCAGGTGGAATTTTTATTCATCGTAGTTCACATTCTGGCCCCCAGCACTGCATGTATTATTTCACAAACTAATGTAAGCAAAAGTCCAAAGAAGTTTACAATTGAAATTTCTAAATTGGGACCAAATCCCTCTTAACTCTTCAATGGTCTCTTTATTGGTTGCTTATCCTCTATTTTATTGTACAGCCTTATATTTAAGATGCAAAAAGGCCTTGCATTTATGTAATTAAAATACACATGGTCAACACAATTGAACATAAAAGTGGAATACTACTGTATGGAATAGCATACAGGATGGAGAAAATTATAGGAATTCCATTCTTTACAAAAAGATTTGAACTGTTAATACAGTGTTCATTGTGATGCACAAGTGGAAAGTTTTGTAATGTGAGCCAAGAGAAAGAATTAGTAAGTAAGCAAGAGAATTATGGCAAGTAGTTACTATGTGTACTAAATGTGTTAACTATGTGTTCTAGGGAACTAAGGGCAGTGGTGTTGCTAGCCCGCCAGGGGGCGGGGGTGACAGAGCGCCCTGGAAGTAACGTGATGTCTTTACGCACGTCACGTTATGCGCACGCAAGCCAGCCCCCTCCTAGCCAATCACGGGAAAGTGCGCATGGCAAGAGAGTCTCCCAGCGCCCCTACTCACAAGTAGTCCCATTGTGGTCCACGAGAATCCAGTTCCACAGGACCGAGGACCCGAGCTTACAAAGCACGCACACTCCGCTTTTCCCCCGCCGGAGACGCTCCGCGTTCCTCCAGTTCATCTCTCCCCCGACTCGACGTCTCTTTCTCTCATTTGTTGGTGGAGGAGGAGAAAGACAAAGCTCCCTCGCAGGCAGCACAGCAGATAGGAGGAGGCCCTTCTGTTCCAAGTGTGCCTGGCGGCGGCAGTGTAGCCATGCACAGGCACGCTGCAGCGTGCGTGTGTATGGTCACCCCGCCGCCGCCAGGCACGGTCGGAACGGAAGGGCCTCCCCCTATCCACTGCGCTGCCTGCGAGGGAGCTTTGTCTTTCTCCTCCTCCACCAACAAATGAGAGAAAGAGACGTCGAGTCGGGGGAGAGATGAACTGGAGGAACGCGGAGCGTCTCCGGCGGGGGAAAAGCGGAGTGTGCGTGCTTTGTAAGCTCGGGTCCTCGGTCCTGTGGAACTGGATTCTCGTGGACCACAATGGGACTACTTGTGAGTAGGGGCGCTGGGAGACTCTCGTGCTATGCGCACTTTCCCGCGATTGGCTAGGAGGGGGCTGACTTGTGAATAAACGCACAACGGATGCCGCGGAGGGGGGCGTGGGGGCGGCCGGCGAAACTAAGCAAGCAGCGCGATGACTCCGATGAGGGCGACTCACTCGGAGATTCGGAAGAGGAAGTGCCTCTCTAGGCGCCCTTTGGCGTCCCCCAGACGCTGGCGCCCTGGACCCCAGGGCCCCCGGTCTAACGATGCCACTGGTCAAACTGCATATGGCTTTTCTCACATTATCAGCCATTGTGTGCTTTATTTTTAGGAACTGTGAGAGGAGCATAAGACTCAGAACAATGATAAGGGGGAGAGGTGGTGTTGTTTTTTTTGCAATTTGTCCCTGCTCTGTGGTCCTGATGACATGTAGTTTTGAGGCCTAACCCCTTGTTGGAACTAACAACCTTAGTTCTGCGACATGTTCATTTAAGAGAACGTAGTATTATAGTATATTTCAGTGCATTGCGAATGCTGCACATAAAAGGATTATCTGGCCACATTCTTCATGTAAAACTAGATATGTGGAATTACTTGTACATCATGGTGTTTACCACACCCTTCACAGGGAAGGCAAAAGAATACGTTTGGGTGTGCCACTAAAGTATATTTATATCTTGTTGAAAAGTATGTACTACTACATCCTTTCTTATTCAGTAGCTGTCTCCTAGCAGAGTGAGGTCTTATGACAGAGACTATTATGGGTAATTCCCCATGAACAGATCTTTCTCCTTTTGCTGATAGAGATTCCTACAGCATATTTGCTTTTTGATTTGAAACCGTCCATTCTTCAAATCATTTCGCTTTAAAATGACAGAGACCTTTATTTCGCTCTGTTTTGTTTTTTTAATAATATGAGAGCAGATGCAGTCAATGTAAGCCTCTTAGGAATTTCACCACTGCATTGATGTAATATTCTTCCCCAGCCCACACACCTTCATCACATTCTACTTTCCTACGAACTCCTAATAGAACTCTGCATATCTTAGATTAGATTCTAAATGCACTCATTGTGTGGCAGCAAATGAGTAAAGCTATACACTATTGCACTGTAGTGGCTATTGGTGGTACTTTTCTTTTACTGACTAGGATTGTGAGCCCTGCAAGATTAGCCTGGAGTCTCCAGGAATCGTCATCAGTTGCCAGGTGATTGCTGAATGTAAGCATGGAGACTTTAACAGGGCCTCCAGAAATTTCCAACATTACATCATTGTTGGAAAAATATTTCTAGGAATAGCTTCAGTCAGAGCGGACAACTCTACTTGTGATGTTTGTGTCAATTTTATTTTGTTAACAACTTTATTACTGATTGGATTTATATAGTGCCATTGATTGATTTATACTAATACATCTGGTACAAGTAAAAATACACTAGCACCCAAACCTGGGCCATGCGGCCCATGCTGAATCCTATCTGAGGAAGGGACAGGCTGAACATCTTCTTGGGGTAAGTGGGCTGGGTAAACTTATCCCCCTCCCAGGCCCTTGCAGCCGACACAGGGCTGCTTGATTCTCTGCCAGCTAAAGTAGCCCCATCTGGTGCTCCTGGAAGCCACGTCTGGGTCGCGCTATGGTCCGCGACCCCCTCCCATGGCCATCCCAAAATGCATCACACGAGGGGGAGGGAGGGTGTTGCGGACCTCAGCGCAACCCGGAATTGCCTTCTGGAAGCACCAGAGACTGCCCTCCAGCCGGCACGGATTGTTGTGTGAAGGTAAGGGAAGGCCTTTTCCCTTTTTCTCCCTTTTAAATATTTTTTAAAAGAGTTTTTTAAACGAATTTCAGCATCCGTGGATTTCGGTAATTGTAGGGGAGTTTGGGAACTGAACCCCCACGGGGATAATAAGGGACCACTCCATATGTGTGTGAAATAAAATAATTAAATTGTTCCCTCTTGAAACTGTTTTTCACTACAAAAAGTGGACCATTGGGATCTAGATACATGTGCTTCAGTACAAATTAGTACATTGGCCCTAACATGCTATCTAGAGAAAATCCTGGCCAAAACCTGTAGGTATACTCTCACATGTGATTATACTACTGGTGATGCTTTGCAGCAATCCTATATTAGAGCATGTAGAATCAAAAAGAGTTTTAGCAACAGACTTTAGGGAGGTAAACTATGGAAGGAGAAAAGGTTCAGCTTGCCTCATCTACGTGCTTCTTTTGCTCTTAAAATTGGACCCTCACCTTCCCTTTTATATATGATTGAAGCAAACCTGGGTTTAAATGAATGAGTCTGCTGCCATCATGTGTAGTTTGGGCCTTCAGGTATCTATGTTTTCCCCTACAGATCAGCAGAGGGGTTAAATCAGAAAAATAGAACATGAGAAAGAATTAAACCCCTCCTCCTCCAGCACCCAATCTGACTTGGAGCCCTCCTGGCTGCTTTTAACTTAAAAAACAAAACTAGAGACCCAATTACAAATCCCCACCACCTTATCTAGTTTGACCCTCAGGGAAGTAGCAATCCTGCGATGACTCATCATAACAAAGTATACAAGAGAAAGCTGTTCCTAATTACTAAAGTAGACCAGCATGTCTGGCTTCCAGACAGACAAGTAGGACTGACCAGATCTGTTGCTGAGTTCATCTCTTATACCAAACACCTTTCCTGCCCAGTCATTAATGCTAATAAGGTCATTATGTGGTGTGGTGCATTTTTCAGTTTCACTATTGGCATAATGATGGCATTAAATCCACCTAGGCAAATTGGATAAAACAGCAAATAATCTGGACTCAGGATCAGGAACTCAATCCTCTCTTTTCATTCCTGAGCATAGACTTTGCTGTCTTTAAAGGTTTAGCTCTCCTAGTTAAAGAGTTTGTGAAGCAAAACATCACAGAAAATAGTAAAAGTGACAAAATGAGAAGTCTTCTGCTGATTACCACTATGACTTACATAGGGGATAAGCAGTTTATTTGAAATATCTGTATTATTCCACTACCTCGGAAAAACAAGGTAGAAGCTATGCTTGAATATCTTGTCTTATTTATCTGCTGTAAAATGCAGCAAGAAACAGTGTTGTTAAAGGTGGTGTTTGTTACATACCTTTTCAGTTGTATTGTCGAAAAGTCTCCACTGAGCCTTCCAGTAACCAAGCATGGCGATTGGATGGTGAGCAGCAAAAACAAGGATATCCTTGTGAAAAGTACTAATGAGCATATAATCTTAATATGTACCTTGAGCAACTATTCATCAAGCAGAATGGCCAACCATCAACTGTCCATTGTTACCGGCAGTGCTTTAAAAAAACAAAAAACATGCACCCACAGAAGGAAACAAGCGTGTGCAGGAACCCAGTGTATCAGCCAGTGGCACACCTAGGCATTTTAGTGGCGAAAGGATGACTGAGGCAAAAGTGAAAGTGCACCAAGTTTACTGAAAAGTGCTCCAGTACCAAAATAGGCGATTTGAACTGAGAGCTCAATACACTAGCACACTCCCTCTTAAACTATACAGGGGGGATTCCACCACTAACATGCACACACAGTGGATCCCTAAAGAAAGCAGAAGAGAGGAACTCCTTAGAAGGAGAAGAGGCAGAGCAAAGAAATGTGGGGGAGAGGAAGGGCCATAAGTCGGTTAGTTCTTCCTAGAGCCGTGATGGCGAACCTATGACACACGTGTCACAGGTGACACGCGAGGTCATTTTGGGTGACACGCCAGCATTTCCCCCAGGGTTCCCGACACACCTTACATTTTTGCAGGTTTTACAGACTTGTCGTGAACATTTAGGACAGGGATTTTGGCAGACCTCTTTCAAACTATTATCTAGTAAAACTCAGCAACAAAAGTCACTAATTGGTGTTAAATAAAATGCAATGTGTTCTATAGTTGTTTTCAGTTCAATTCAATTCAAAATTACTATTAGAAGTAGCAATAGTCAAAGTACTATTAAAAGTTTTTTTTTGGGGGGGGAGGCGACACACCAGCAGAGTCAAGTTAGACATTTTCAAAAATTTTGACACACCAAGCCCAAATGGTTCGCCATCACTGTCCTAGAGGGACCCTGGAAAAGGAGGGGAAGGGTTTTCAGGTGCAGGGAAGAATGAAAAAGAAAACCTCCCAATGTACATTCTTAGATTTTCACAACGTGTCCAGATTTTAGAATTCAGAACAAACATTTTGCCAGGAAACTGTTGTAATATATAATTTATTATTATTATTATAAACAGATGGTTAAAACTTTACGTTTCGCCTCCAACATAGGAAGTATCATCAGAAGTGTCATAATCACTTCTGATGATGCCTCCTATGTTGGAGGCGAAATGTAAAGTTTTAACCATCTGTTAATAATAATAATAATAATAAATTATATATTACAACAGTTTCCTGGCAAAATGCTTGTTCTGAATTCTAAAACCTCCCATGTTTTCCCAGCTTCAATACAGGCATTTCCCACTTTTCAACAGTCTGCTTTTCAACCATTAACTCTTTCAACCCTTTTCAATTATAACCAGAACCCATACGTTCGACGCATGGTCCGCTCTTCCAACCTATTTCATCACGTTTCTATGACCTTGCACGCACCTCTGCGACCACGCATTGCTATATGTGTGTGTGTGTGTGAGAGAGAGAGAGAACGTGTGTTATTTGGCTTTCACATGCATTTGTGATATATAGTGCATTATGTATGTATTTCAGCGGCCAAAATGCATGTTTAAAGTCTAGTCAGGACTCCATTTGCATTTCTGTGAGCAACAACTTTGCACTATCATCTCCATGCACGCAAACCCCTTTATGCAAGCAGAAAGGTAACTTGGGATGCAACTTTATAAATTGAAAAGGAGAAGGGGAAGGCAAAGGATGAGATGGTTAGACAGCATCACCAATGCAACGAACATGAAAATGAGCGAACTCGGGAAGATAGTGGAGGACAGGAAGGCCTGGCAGGATATTTATTTATTTATTTATTTATTTATTTATTTATTTATAGAATTTGTACCCTGCCTTCCTCCCACAAGGGCAACCAATTGGTTCATGGGATCACGAAGGGTCGGACACGACTTAACGACTGAACAACAACAACAAAAATTATGGACTTTTTTCCAACCTGATTTTGTACCAGTGTAAAAGGACAGTACATCCTTGTGTTAGGCAACTGTCATGAAGAGACTTGAAAGTTAAAGTCTGCTTATAGTTAAAGTCTGCAATCCTGCTTATAGTTTAGAAATTGTAAATCTGATTTTAGCGCATCTGTTCAAGAGTAGTTAATTGTGCAGTCAGGGTCTTCAGTGTGATGGGACCACTTTAATCTTTGGCTAGAGTCATCTCAGTCTATAACCACTTAATGTTGGTACTGTCCAGGTAATTTCCTAGACATGTACTATCAGTGCAGTTTCTGTGCAGCTATATCCTTGAATTAATGCTGGCTTTCATGGATCCTCTTAAGAGGGCCTGAACACCATCTGCCACCTTCTAGGTGGTTAATCCCCCCACACAGGGAAAGCATTAACCCTAAGAAATGCATCAAACTGAGCTACATCTAAAGGGATAAAAGAATGTCAACTTGTTTGATCTCACTGTAGTGTGCCGCTGCTCCAGGGCCTACTTTGTCTTAGGCTGCAATCCTGTGTACACATACCTGGGAGTAAGCCCCACTGAACACAGTGGGAGTTGTTTCTGAGTAGACATGCATAGGATTGGGCTATGAGTCACTGTTTAAAACTGTTCAATCTACAAAGCTTATTTAGGGTGTTTTTTGAAAGAAAGTTTGGAGAGTTCACATCATTTTCTGACAAAATGTCAATGTCAGTCAGCTGTTTTAGTTGCATAGTAAAAATAACTGAGGTTTTGTGTTTTGTGTTTTTTTCCAAAACCTGCTTCACAAAGCTTGGGCATTTTCTTGTGGACCCTATGAATAGATTTGGAGTGAATAAATGAACCTTCTGGACAAAAGGGTTTACAAGTAAGATGTTATGTCATGCATACAGAAATAGATTTCTGTTGTTCTGGTGTCTCCTAAAAGCAAAAGAACGACTTACATCTGGTTATGTAATTGGAAATCTGTCTTTTGAATGACAGAAAAATCAAGCTAAGGACAAAACATGAGCAGGTTGTTCTATGTACTGAGCAGCATTTAAATGTCTTAAATATGGATACATAAATCAACTGCAATGTTGTATTACTAAACTATAGAATATAGTTGCAAGCTGTTCCCTGTTGAGATAAGATATCTGTCTTTCTCACAATTTTAATTGTACTTTAGTACAGGTTGAGTATCCCTTATCCGGACTGCTTGGGATGGGAAATTATCTGAATTTTGGATTTGTCTGGATTTCGGAATAGTTGCATAAATATAATGAGATCTTGGGGGTGGGACCCAAGACTAAACATGAAATTCATGTATGTCTCATATACACCTTATACACATAGCCTGAAGGTAATTATATACCATATTTTAAATAATTTTGTGCCCCATTATGCCTTGCGCTATGCTAGCCAGGTGGTGGATGAAGTTTTTTTTTTTTAAAGTCATAGCCCCCAAAATGCCTGGATTTCGGAATAGTCTGGATTTTGGGTGTCCGGATAAGGGGTAATCAACCTGTATTTTCATTTTTTATGTGGCATTCTAGTAAAAGCCACCCAAGGATAAGCCTTACCTCTTGAAGACAACTAACAGTGCAATCCTATGCATGCTTACTTAGAAGTAAGTCACACTATGTTCATGGTAAATGTGTTTAGGAGTGCAGCTTAAATTGTATAATTTTGTAATGAAATTGGTGGGGCAGGTGAGCTGAAGTATCTTTTTATCTTTCCATTTTCCTTAAACGAATATAAATCACAGTGATAAAAGAAATGTTAAATGGTCTCTCTGTCTCTCCTTTAAAAAAAATTAGTCCAGTACAGATTGGAGTCAGGACTAGAGAGGATAGTAAAAATGTATACTGTACTTAAAATAACTTTTGTTACAAGTGGGTTTGTAATGGAGCTACATTTCCCAATGGCCCCTGCTGTGACTGACCTAGAAAGGATGGGGAACACCCTGCTGGAAGGAGGAGAGGTATAAAGGAGGGAATCTGAAGGACAGAGAGAGAGAGGCAGAAACTTACAACCTAGGAGCAGGTCTTTGGAGGTCTGATGAAGGCCCGGTAAGGAATGGAAGTGAAAGATCTTTGACGGTACAGAAGGAGCAAAGGTGGCCCTGGATCTGTTGTTGCACAGCCTGTGCTGGGGAAGCCTGGGGACTAGAGGACTGGTATGCTGTTGCACTTGTGAGGGCTGCTGTTGAACTGGCGGCTCCAGAGATCCAATTGAAGACTTTGCCTATGCCCTTTTTTGTGTCCTGTTCTTGTGTCCCGTCCCCTGTGAGATTGCAAGCTTTCCTGTCTATTAAATCATCTGTTATTAGGCAGATGTCAGTGTGATTGCTGGAACCCACTAGTGTTAGAATAGAGGCTGCTAATACTCTTCAGCACCTGTCTCCAATCCTATTTGCACAGGCACTCTGCTGATTTGAGCTCACCTTACAAGATCTTGTTCCAAGTCCAAAGAATTTGGTTCTTTGATTATATTCTTGGGGTTATGAAAATTAAATAGAAAAGAAAAGAAAAAGTAAACCAATATGATTATGTGGAGAATGTCGCCATATAAAGTGTGACACCCACTGTGCTTAATTGGACTATCTGCTGGAGTCTGGATTCAAGCTGTGGATTCAGTGGATTGCCTTGGGTAGATCACTATGTCTCCAACTGAGGTAATCTACTTCCTATTTGAATGGATAGTTACATCTCAGACAGAGGATCTTTTTGCCTGGTTTTTGCAGTGATAAACTGTTCATTCTTTGATTGCTACTTTTTACGGTTCAACCATTATTCTTCGATGGGATGAAATGTTCTAAAGATTGGAAGATTAACCACATTCTTGAGCAGTCCCAAACTCTAGATGTATGCCACAAGTTTCTGAGGTACCTGTTGCCTCTTTGTTTTCCTCTGCAGAGAAAATTCAAGCATTGGGGACGAGGACAATTGGGGACAAAATTACCCCTCCAGGCAAAGCTCAAATCCCACATCCACCCCATCCTGGCTGTTTGTGACCACCACCACCCCGACAAATAAAATCTGTTGTGGTCACACACCGACTCATATACTTTGGCCCTAAGTCTGTACCACAATGCTTCTAATATCTGGGCACCTAAGGTTCTCTGTGGGATACATGAAAAGCTTAGTTGTGTGTAGTGGACCAAGAGAAACAGTTTAGAGGAAAGTGCAGGTGTCTGCTTTTCCCATCACAAATGCTAATGTGACTGAAAGCATGTGACTTTTTGGCAATGATGATAACAGAGAGGGAAAGCAGAGGATCATTAATAATATTGGCTGTGTGGATAAGGACACAGCATGGAGGGATGTATGTGGCAGGTTTCCATCCCCTGGGATTGAAGTTAGGAGCTCACATGAAACCCATGGTTTGTCTCTTTGGCTGGGATTTAGTGAAATGTGTTTGATTCCTCCTACTGTAGCAAATGCATGAGAAGCATTCAGGCAATATTTTTGCTACTTGGATACATTGGATTGCTTACATCAATAGTCAAGATTTTTAGGTCCCATGGGAAAGAATTTTTGCTTACTACCAAGAGAATAGAGAACAGTGATACATCCTCCTTTCAGACTATGATGAGAAGTTGAACAAGTTTGTATCTTTTGAACTCTGATCCCAATCAAACTGAGCTGTTGTGGTGCAGATTTCAAGTCTTTATTTGCAGAACACTTATGTGGAAGCCAAGTAAGCTCTGACCGATCAGTCAGTTGTGAATATTTTGTAATTTGGCTTCACACTTGATGAAGTACATTCAAATAATGCCAAAAAATTTGTTTGATCTTTCCTAATAGTTGTGATTTCTGTTAACACCAGGCTGGCTGGGTGAGCTGGGCTCCCTCCTCAAACGAGAATGAACCCACAAAGAGGAGCTGGCAAGATTCTCCTGTTTACATAATGTTTCTTTTTTTTTTTTTTCAGTGACCTCCTGAATGTAGATGTAAATGCTCTAATCTTCTTAGTGGTCTAAGCAAAAACTGAATGCTGCAACCCGGTTACTAGGCAGCCCAGTAACTTGCTCAGAAAATACAATCTTCACCTAGAAATTCAGTTACACAGCACTTGTATTTGCATATTTCATTATTTTGAAGGTCAGCAAAGACCATTCCCCCCTTACTTTTAAATATGCACTCATATATTTCTTGAAAATAGTACAAGAAACTCTTGTGCTAAATCATGGTTACTGTGAAAATATTTTCTCCATCAGGGTAGCAAGGTTTCAGCAAGGCTACAGCAATTAAACAACACAAAAAACAACCAGCACCTCCCCGCAGCTGCCACCCTACTTAACTGCCGCACAAAACCTTTTGATTGTCTTCTCTTGAATGACAACCATTTCTCAAACTAAGTTGGCTGCTCTCCTATGCTAACTTTATTGAGGGAATATATTGTATTGAGTGCAGGAGTTTAGGGCCAAAATATATTAATTCTACTACTGTAGAATTCAGAACCTTTATTGGCATAATCAGAACAACACACATAACAAACAACGCAAACATATAAGACACAAGACAACACTAACCATAAATAGGGGTAAATTGTCCCGAAACCTAGCATGCAGTTCCCACATGTCTCACACCACGCCTCCCCACAATCTGCCCCAAGTAGACTGCAACCCTCTCCGTCATCACTACATCTGCACCCCGCAAGACAAACTGGACCCCATCCTGATCCCTCCAACCCCACCCACCTGACAAGACCGGATACAAACACTTCACTCGCAAATTATACAGGGAAAAAAAGCATATGGTGCTTTTATACAGAATATATAATTCTGTATAATTATAAATATATAATTCTGTATAATTTCTGTATAAATATATAATTATATAGAAAAAAGCATAGGGCAAAGCATATGGTGTAGAGACTCCATCCCTCCCACAGCACCCAAACAGCATCTCTCCCTAAATGGAATCCCTCTACATCTCCCACAAAGCAACTCCGATGGTACGACACCACACCCAACCAATGAAAAGGCCCCACAACCATGTGTGCACTTCAGGAGGTATAGATACTCTGCCCATTGGCCACACTCGACAGGAGAAAAGAGCAAGGGGAAATATAGACTGTGCTACTACTGTATGCACATTAAAGTTCACAAATAAATGGACCCCTGCTATCCGTGGATCCGGCATCCGCAGATTTGACTAAACGTGGAGATACGGGTGCCACTGTGGGGGGGAAAAAGGGGGGAAAGGTTAAAAATAGCGTTTCTTACCTTTTCGCTGGCAAACCACTCTGTTTGCAGGGCTGTAGACAGTGAAATTGCACTTCTACAGCCTCTTCTGAGTCGCATGACTTCCCGCCTCCCTTCCCCAAGGTCGCCCCAGAATGCATTGGGGCGAGTTTGGGGAAGTGAGGAGGGAAGTCGAGCTACCTGGAAGAGGCTGTAGGAGCACGATTTCACTGTCTACAGCCCTGCAAATGGAGCGGTTTGCCAGCAAAAAGGTAACAAACACTAGTTTAAACCTTTTTTTAAAAGGTTTTCACAGTGGCACCCCGTACCCACACTAAAGTGATTTCGCTTTACACAGATTTCAGTATCCACGGGGGTGGGTGGGTCATTATCATCATTTATTAATACGGTCAAAGACCAACAAGAACAAAATACAACCAGATTAAAAACAGAAGCAAACATGATCAAAGCTAAAATTTAACAAATGAGGACAAATAAAACAAGAAACAGAGAAGCAGAGAATAATGTTAAAACTTATCCTCAATGTCGACAATACCTTTGCGAATTTTGCAAGCAGCTGCCAAGAAGCTTGCGCTCCAAGTTGTGAACCGAGAATTAGTTCCCAAAAGAAGTTTATTAGACATCATAACTTCAGTCAAGTCCGGGAATTCCCTAGTCAGGGGAGAAATAAACTTGGAGCGGATACCTTGATAGAATGAACAGTGGAACAAGACATGTTCAGTTGTTTCTACATCTCCTGAGCCACAAGGGCATACCCTGTCAGAAATAGGGATCCTCCTATAGGGACCCTCTTCAATTGCCAAAGGGAGCGCTCTCCACCTGGCTAGGAAAAAAGCCCTCCTATGCCTCGGGAACTCAAGTATTGCAAGATAGGTGGCTGGCGCAACTATATATCTAACATCCTCTGCAGCAAGAAAAGTTGGGGTTCTACCAATGTCCCCCTGCCGCTCAATATCTAATAGCCTCTGCCTTATGGTCGTTCTTGCATGGTCATGATCCATTGCCAAAATGGCTTCGGGAGAAAGCCCCAAGTGTCTCAGCTTGCTATGCACAGCGTTAAGCCAAGACGATTGAAAATTGTCATGTAAAATCAGAGATGTAAAGCTCTGGACATTGGAATTTAGATTAAGCCAGATGTTAATGGAGGCAAGGGAAACCCTAGCCTCGACTTTTATCAGACCAGCGTCCAGACGCAAGCTTGCATTCGAAACATAGCTGGACACTTGAAATATGAATCTAAGGAGCTTAGATTGAACACATTCCAAAGAGGCAAAACTGGAGGAAGGAGGTCCCAAAGTTGTTCCATATAAAAGTTGGGACAAGATTTTGGCTTGATATAATTTAATAGCTGCTGGAATATAAAGGCCACCTTTGGTGTAGAAAAACTTGGTTACTGCTCGGGCAGATTTCTGCCCTGCCTCGGCCACAGATTCATGATGTGCAATTCTGGCACCAGATGATTGCAGCACTACCCCCAGATATTTGTAAGTGGGCACCTGTTCTAGCCTATGGCTGTTAATACTCCAAGCCCTAATCTTGGGTCTCTTGCCAAAGGATAGTACTTTAGTTTTCTGGTAGTTAATTACCAGCTGGTTTTCTTCACAAAAGAGGCTAAATTTCTTTAAAGCCCTTCTCAGTTCCACAGGGGTTCTCGATGAAATAACGGTATCGTCAGCGTATAATAGTACAGGTGGGTCCGGAATGGAACCCCCCATGGATACAGAGGTCTAACTGTAACACAGGAGGCACACATTCAAATGGCCCTGGTAGAGCAGGGAAGTCCCACTGAGGTTAATACAGTAGTTCTTCTCTTTACCTATGTAATGTATATATAAGAACTTAAGAAGAGCCCTGCTGGATCAGGCCAAAAGCCCATCTAGTCCAGCTTCCTGTATCACACAGTGGCCCCACCAGATGCCTCAGGGAGCACAAGACAACAAGATAACCTGTTTCCCGTTGACACTCCCCTGCACCTGGCACAGAAAAAACCCACTTCCAAAACCAGGAGGTTGCTTACGGCTTGTAACCTCTGATGGTCTTTTCCTTCATGAATCTGTCCAAACCCCTTTTAAAGGCATCTAGGCCAGGTGCCATCACCACATCCTGTGGCAAGGAGTTCCACAGATGAATTACACGCTGGGTAAAGAAATATTTTCTTTTGTCTGTTCTAACTCTCCCTCCACTCAATTTTAGTGCATGTCCCCTGGTTCTGGTGTTGTGCGAGAGGGAGAAGAATTTCCCTCTATCTACTCTCTCCATCCCATGCATAATTTTATAAGTCTCAATCATGTCCCCCCTCAGGCGCCTTTTTTCTAGGCTGAAAAGCCCCAGACGCTGTAGCCTTTCCTCATAAGGGAGGTGCTCCAGCCCACGAATCATTCTGGTCGCTCTTTTCTGCACCTTTTCCAATTCAACTATATCCTTTTTGAGGTGTGGTGACCAGAACTGGACACAATACTCCAGATGTGGCCTTACCATCGATTTGTACAAAGGCATAATGATATTGGCTGTTTTATTCTCCATCCCTTTTTTAATGATCCCGAGCATGGAATTGGCCTTCTTCACAGCCACCGCACACTGGGTCGACACTTTAATCGACCTGTCCACCAGCACCCCAAGATCTCTCTCTTGATCCGTCACAGACAACTCAGAACCCATTAGCGTATATGTGAAATTTTGGTTTCTTGCCCCAATATGCATCACTTTGCACTTACTTACATTGAAGCGCATCTGCCATTTTGCTGCCCATTCTCCCAGTTTGGAGAGATCCTTCTGGAGCTCTTCACAATCCCTGCTGGTCTTCACCACCTGGAAAAGTTTAGTGTCATCTGCAAACTTGGCCACCTCACTGCCTATCCCCGACTCCAGGTCATTTATGAATAAGTTGAAAAGCACTGGTCCCAAGACCGATCCTTGGGGCACACCGCTTTTCACCTCTCACCATTGTGAAAATTTCCCATTGACTCCCACTCGCTGTTTCCTAGTCTTCAACCAGTTCCTAATCCACAAGAGGACCTGCCCTCTTATTCCCTGACTGTGGAGTTTTCTCAGGAGCCTTTCATGAGGGACCGTGTCAAACGCCTTCTGAAAATCCAGATATATAATATCCACGGGTTCGCTCGCATCCACATGCCTGTTGACCTTTTCAAAAAATTCTAACAGGTTTGTGAGGCAAGACGTCCCCTTGCAGAAGCCATGCTGACTCTCCCTCAGCAGAGCTTGTTCTTCTATGTATTTTAAGTATTTTAATGTATTTTATTTTGTATTTTATTTTATTTTTTTTGTATTTTATATATAATATAATGTGTATATATAATGTATATATAGTTTATATATATAATATAATGTGTATATATAATGGAATTACATGTAGTTCATATATATCATATGATGAATAATATTCATTTTTAGTGTATTAATCTTGCCCCAAAGGGACAAATTTAAAGGGCCCCATCTGTCTAAATACAATGATTTCATGTATCAGTCTATTAATATTTAATGCAATCATCTGTGTTATATCTCTAGGAATCAATATTCCTAAATACTTAATGACATCTGGGTACCACTGAAATTGCCAAGCATTAAATACACTCTGTGCAATATGGCATCATGCCATATGCCATGCCAAGTGGCACCAATTCAGGTTTTGTCCAATTAATCGAATATTCAGATAAATGTCCAAAGACATCACTTTCAGCAAATCTGAAATAGAAGATTGAGGTTCAGAAATAAATAATAAAATATAAACTGCATATAAATTTTAAAGTCATTGAAATGATATATAAATCCATCTATATTACTGTTTTGTCTAATAGTACAAGCCAAAGGTTCCAAACACAAATCAAAAGTAAGAAGCAAAAGAGGGCATCTTTGTCTAATTCCCCTCTCCAGAGGAAATGACAATGAAAGATAACCCTCAGTCTTGGGCTAGGTTCTCAACCAGTGGTACTCTGGCCGACTGCTGGTGGTACATGGTCTGCCGGATCGCCGGAACCTTGCTCTGACGTGGCACTTTTGGCGCAGCGCTTTCACTCCTGAAAGGGTCCTGCCTTTGGCTGAGCCTCTTGAAAACAGTGAGAAAGGCCCTCCCACCCACCCAGAGTCTTCTACCTGTGTTTTATGGCCTCCGAAAACCTGGGCATAACTGGCAATGATATCATTGCCAGTCATTTCTGGTGGTACACAGCAGGAGAGTGGCACCAGACGTGGTACTTGGCCTGGAAGGGAATTCCCCCACGGGATGCAGCGTAGGCAGTGCTGGTGTCGCTGCATCGGTGCGGGGGATTCGTAGAATTGGGCTGTTAGTTGTCTAGTACATGAAGGAAATGTACTTGAAAATTTAGGTTCCCTTGACCTTGGGTAGGACTTATTCTATCTGTGCTTTATGAGAATGTCAGTGCAATCCTGACTAGGATCCGGCCGGCAGCCCATGGTCACCCGCTGGATCCTGTGCACTGGCAGCCAGTGTGGCCATCAGGCGGGAGGTCTACTCGAGGAAGGGGACACTCGTCCCCTTCCCCGAGTGTAAACGGAGGCCGCCCGGATGGGCCTCCTCGGAATTCTGCCAGCTATTTTGCTGACGGAAGAGGAAGCTGTGTAAAGGCCCTGGTGCCTGGCAGATACAGCCGAAGGCCGTCCCCCACCCCCGCCTGGGCCAGTGGCCAGCCTCCCCTGCCCGGTGTACCCCCCTGCCCGCCGGATCCTGTCTTACCTGGGTCTGGCGGCTGGCGGGAGCTCTGTCGTCGGAGCAGGGGAGGCCAGCCTCTGCGCCGGCCTTCCCTGCTCTAGAGTAATCACAAACGTGCTTTATGGTACGTTTGTGACTACTCCCGGCGCCGGAGTTTACGTGAGGATTGGGCTGCCCATCTTCCGAGTGATTTGCAAGCTTCTATGTATTTACTATTACTTCTATATGCTTACCACCTGCAATATGCAAGTGGTAGCTGGAGTGAAATATTTTGTACTAAGATATGTGACTCTGTCCATTTAATATTGTAATTTTTCTCCCCAAGACTCTGTAGCCTGGTTCTATATACTTTGACCAACTGTTTTATAAAGTTTTGAACTAAAACTGGTCATTTCCCCCTGTATTGTAAATCTGTTCTTTTTGATTTAAGTTGTAGAATTAAATGGCTATACTTTTAGTGTGTCGGTTTACAAGAAGAGCATTTAATAATCAGTCACTTCAGTGTTTTGTCTGCCAAAGGTACAGCTAACGAATAGTAGTAGTATTAATCCAAATCTGCATGGTTGTAGTTTAAATTTATTTATTTAAAAGAATTCTATACCGATTTTCTAATATTCAAAGTGATGTACAACAAAAAAAGGAACATACAAAAGATAAAACAACTCTATACAACCATTAAATCAGTTAAAACAATTCACAATTAAAATTAAAAAGCGGTACAGAGCAGATTAAAATAAAATAAAAACAAAAAAAGTAGCAACAGAAACAAAAAGGGTCCCTAGGTAGTCCCTCCCTCCTCAAATGCCAGGCGAAACAGATGGGTCTTTAAACCCCATTGAAAACCATGTAGCGAGTGTCCTTAAATTGAATTCTTGTCAATGGAGCCTTATGTTAATGGAATTTTTGTGGCACAATATGCACAGGCAGTGCAATCCTATACCTGTCTATTCAGAAGTAAGCCCTTTTGAGTTCAATGAGACTTACAGGGTGTCTACAAATGATTGGAGCGGTTTCATGATTTTATTGTAGGTTTATTATTTGACGTATGATCACAAAACTTTACAATAACATATAACAGCACACAAAGTTTTATTACAGGTACTCTATATGCGCCCCTTGAGTGATTCTGCAAACATCAACTCTGTAATCAAGTTCCTCCCACATGCGAGTTAGCATGTCTCTATCAATGTGAGCAAAGGCATTGATGATGCGAGCCCGCAGTTCTGGTAGATCGGCTGTTAAAGGTGACATAAACGCCCAGTCTTTCACATAACCCCACACAAAAAAAATCACAGGGGGTTAAGTCAGGGGAGCGTGGAGGCCATAACAGCATGAAATTCAAGGACAGCAAACGCTTTCCCGCTGTTTGAAGCCATCTTGCCGACTTAAAAAAAACACGACTGCCCTCTTGCAACTGCTAGCGGCGCCCAAAGCAAACTTTGAGCAATGCGTGTCTCATAACTTCCAACTCGCGCGGCATATCGTTAATATTACAGCCATTAAAAAATCACAAAACCGCTCCAATCATTTGTAGACACCCTGTACTTCCATGTACTGTAAATGTATATAGGATTGCTGTCTAAAGCAGTCAGCTTCACCTTTTACAGATTAAAGGCCTCTTCCAATCCATCTTAGATGTGTGCCTCATTTTTAATGTTTTGTTTTTCACTTTGCCTC
Organism: Plestiodon gilberti rubricaudatus; assembly: GCA_026170595.1. Taxonomy (NCBI): domain Eukaryota; kingdom Metazoa; phylum Chordata; class Lepidosauria; order Squamata; family Scincidae; genus Plestiodon; species Plestiodon gilberti. The sequence continues at coordinate 57,515,707 of JANXHW010000004.1, read as the reverse complement.
TGTTTCCATCACACCCCAGCTTTCTGCTTCCCTAAGTTTAGCTTTTTGTGCAGCTATTGAAGTGCAATTGGCCCAGTGTTCAACCCACCTTTGGTCAGGTTATGACTCATTTATAAGTCACAATCCATTGCAGCTTTTGGCATTTCTGTATTGCTGTACAGTCCTTTGACCCATTCCAGTTATATTTCATGTCTGCTGGGAGGTAGAATAATGAAAATTGTATAAATGTGTGATATCTGGTATATTTCACGCATGGGATTGTTAAGCTCTATGTATGGAACAGGAGCATTAAGGCTTATGTTAAAGAAGTCTCTGTTGTCTCTCCTAGCTTTGTGCTGCTCACCTACCAACTCGATCAGATGCACCAAACCACTATCAAGCAGTATGTCGAGCACTGTTTGCTGAAACAATGGAACTGTACACGTTCTTGGCCAAGATTAAAAGTGCAAAAGAGGTAAACAACTTGCAAGGCACATGAGTACTGTATCTGGTTTGCTTCTTTCTGAACAATAGATTGTACTCTTGTGTACTAGAATGTATTAGACACTTGGAAAAGTCATTTTTATGTTATAGAAATGAGTATGCTTTTACAATTTAAAATCCAAACTAACCTAGGAGGAGAGCACTAATAGCACTAATCTTGGTGCTATTACTTCTCTTTAGCAGTATTGTCACTAGTTCCAAAAGGTTTCTGCTGACAAGTTTTAGAATTTTGTCACCAAGCATACAGTAAATTGTAAAGCTTAGCATAAAACCAACCCAATTTCCAAGGTGTGTGGCATTAGAATGTTCTTAGGTCTGTCACTTTTGGGGGGGCCTTTTTATACCCCTGTGGACTCAAGATCTATCTGGTTTGTTCAACAGGGCCAGCCTCTCTGGATATGGGGCTGCTCATATCTAGATCTATGTTGGCAGAATTATTTCTATGAAACTTACTGCATTGATGTTTGTTTACATTTTATACCATCACAATGTAGCTATTTTGGGCACTATTTCTTTATATGACCTACCAGCTGAAATGCTTGCTTTTCTTTCTGAAGGGTAAATTGGTTCTACAACTGTGAAGTTAAAAGGAAATACAACCTCATTTTGGAGACAATGCTTAGCATGCCCCCAACCAATTTATTACACGTCATGTCCTGTTATAGGTTTTTGTCCCCCAAATTAGCATTTTATATGAAGACTGTAAGCAACAAAACTAGAACAAACTTTTTTAAAAGAAAAACAATGGCAAATGCTTTCAAACAATCTATCTAGGGAAAGTTTCCTGTATCATGTTCCCCAACAGATGCTAACTCTTTTTAGGATCATTAATTTTTCAGGAATAATTTGTGACCTCTTATTAGAGGTCTCAAATTTGTATATATGTCTTCCTTAGAGAAAAAAAATGTTCTCTTCTGGACCAGAAAAGGCAGTGACAATTTTTTTATTTTCACCTAGATTTATATTGGAAAATGATGAGGTATGTAAGCAGAACCTTAATTGGAAGTGGTGTTGAGACGTTTAGTGCTAAGCAGACCAGCACATAATCAAATCTTTGTCTTCAAAGTATGTGCATATTTTTGCAGGATAAAATATAAGATATATAAAATTACTAAATTGATCTAAACAGATGTTGGGACGGTCAAATAAATCTGCAATCCTATACACTGACTAAATACATGTGAATTAAAACCTCATATTGAATTGCACTGCACAAGAGGGGCAGCCTAATCCTACTCAACTCCCCGCTTGGTAATGCAGCTGCGCCAGCGTGGCACCCGCTGTATCCCGCAGGGGAGTTTCAGTCTCTAGAGGTCTCCTCAGTGTAAGGGAACATTTGTTCCCTTGCCCCAGGGCAAGCCTGTGCCGCCCCAATGGGTCTACTCGAACGTGCTTTAACTATATTGCTGGCACAAGTCTGCTTGGACCCAGATTGGGGGATTGAGGCCTGGAAGGGGGATATGATATTGACATGCAATGCCACCCTCTTCTCAGCCCTGATCCGCTCTCCTCCCTACCCTGTTCCACCCCCTCCCACCCCTGTCCTAACTTGTTGGCACCAGCTGGTGTCCCCAGCCCTCTGGTACGTGAACCTGGCCTGAACCAGTGATAGTGGCAGTAGTTGAGTACGCATAATAAGCACAGGCAACAGCCTAATGCAGTGTTTCCCAAACTTTTTCGACCTGCTTAGCCATGAAGTGAATATTGAAGGTGAGGCTAGATGACCCTAGATCGGTGTTTCCCAAACTTTTTCGACCTGCGGCTCCCGTGACCATTGGCAACCATTGGCCATGCCTCCCCATTACATTATGTTGATGCCTACCAATTGGCAATACACTGTTTTCTGAGAGGCAGAGGCGAAACAAGGGTGGAGCGAAGGCAAGTAGTTCTGCAAGACTCGGTTACACTGGAGTCAGCGGCCCCTCCCCCTTGCTGTTGGAGCCATTCTGGCAGCAAAGGCAACACGCAGGACACTCCCCTGTTGCTGCTGGAATGGCTCCAACAGCAAGGGGGAGGGGCCGCTGACTCCAGTGTAACGGAGTCTTGCAGAACTACTTGCCTTGCTCCACCCTTGTTTCGCCTCTGCTGAGAGGATTCCATGGTACTCCACAGCTCCCTTGGCTGGTTTCCGCGGCTCCCCTGGGAGCCACGCCTCCCAGTTTGGGAACCACTGGCCTAATGCAAGGAATGGGACTTCTGTTGCATGCATGGATATCAGATGTAGCGATCTGGTTCTTCATTTATATAGATATAAATTTGTTTTTAATTGACAGAATTTGAAGAAAATTCAGGAAATGGACAGAGGAAGGAGTGATGAATCCAACACTGATATTGATGAGTTAAAAAATGCTGATTGGGTAAGAATGCCTTTGAATAAGTGCCATTATTTTAATAAAAATATTTACATTTTTCAGTTTTGTGAATGGGCATATTTAGTGTATATACACGTACATGCAGTTTTTACATAAATATGTGCATTTTCCTGGAAAAAAAGAATGTCCTATTTATTTTGAATTATTGAGCATAAAATTAACAGATTTCAAAATGTGAACCTTGTTTAGAATTGCATTTTATGCAGTATCCCCAGTCTGCCTGGAATACCAAGAACCCTGTGCATTCCCCTGAAAGTGCTTCCCTACGTGCATGGAGCTTGTGCTGATTTCTCCCTCAAGTGCTTTAATTCCTTCTGTGTATCCAGATAAAGCTGGCCCACCCATGAGTTGGGGTAAAGCAGCTACTTTGAGTGGAGGGCTGACAGCGATGCCCCATGCCTGGCAGCCACCTCCCCTGGCCTGCCACCTGCCTGGCCAATCCACCTGGATCTCTTTTTGCTCCCACCTCTTCTTGTCTGCTCTCCTTTAAAAAAAAAGTGTGGAAGTAAGCCACCACCACCACCCCATCTTTGTTGCTTGCAAATTGTGGCAGTGGAGCTGGAGGAGGAGGTTTGGGGTCACTGTGATTGGGTTCTCAATCATTCTCCTGGAAGGAGATGACAGCATCTGCATGAAGCAGCTGGATAGGCTGACGGGGGTGGCAGGCAGGCACAGAGTGCGCCTTCAAACACTGTACATATGTATTAAACGTCCATAAAGTTTCCACAAAGTTTTATACTCTTATGCAGAGTGCTTGTTGTAAAACAAGTGTGATAGGAAGTGTATTTATTTAGGTTTTGATCCTTCATTATGTTTTGAGTCAGCTCTTTATTTTGCTTATTATAATAGGCTAGCAGTGATTTATCATGGTACTGTATTTATCTGTCACTTTTCCACAATAAAAGTGTTCAAAGCAGCTTACAAATTTAAAAACATGAATATAAAATAAACCACAGTTATACAATGTGGCACAGGTTTATGGAAAGTTTTGTTGTTTTAATTTTTTAGGCACGGTTTTGGGTGCAGGTTATGCGAGACTTGAGAGATGGTGTGAAACTGAAGAAAGTTCAGGAACGTCAGTACAACCCTCTTCCCACAGAGTATCAGCTCACGCCATATGAGATGCTAATGGATGATATTCGGTCCAAACGATACACTTTAAGGAAGGTTATGGTAAGCTGTGAAAATGCAAGATAAAAAAGGCTATGCTTCACTGTGTATTTCAGTAAAAGTCAAGCTTGTGATTCCTCATATATCTATAGAACTAGGTGAGCCCAAGAACTTATTTGTGCTCCCTGGGATTTTTGACTTTTTCTCTTTGGACAGTGGAACTTCATGGCATGTCATAAACTACCTTTTGAGATCCCCCTCAATTTTGAAACTGGTTGCCACATGACAAGGGAGTCTGCTGTTTTGGAAACACTAATCCAGAGTCTCCTTGTGCGTGTGGAATTCATTGTGTGGATATTTGGGTGTGGATATTTTGGGCAAAACAGCACAGGCTGTTCGATAAAAATAAAGCCAAAATGGTCACAATGTCTGCATCGTAGTTACCAGTGTTGTATCTTAGGAGGTTTTAGTTTGCATTTCATATAACATATCTGTATCTGGTCATATGGTCTTTCTAGTACTGTATTGTCCAGAGTATAAAACGCACTTTTTTTTACCCTAATTTAACTTTTTTAAACTAGGGGTGCGTCATATACTTGCACTGTTGCAAAAATAAAGAGACATTGCTGGAATAAGCGGAGGCTAAGAGGAGATTCAAAGCAGTTAATTGATCCGTGTTTGTTTTTAGTGTAATTAGGCAGAGATGTGGCGGGCTCCACCCCTCTACCTCCCCCCTGTACAGGCTGTAACCCTTTCTAGTCTGCAATAAGTTGTTAATTTTCGTTCTCTGCTCTGCTGGGTTTTGTATCCTCTTGTAAAGCAAGATCACATACACTTTCATCCCCTCTCCCCAGGCAATGAATGCTTTAGGCTGCAATCCTGTGCACACTTTCCTGAGAGTAAGCTCCATTGAGAACAGTGGGACTTGCTTCTGAGTAGGCATGCACAGGATTGCACTGTTCGTTTAAATCACTGGCATATATTTAATGCCAGTGATTTAATTAAAGTTTTTTAATAGCACCAAACTTTAAGGGTGCAACTTATAATCAGGTGCGTCTTATACTTGGGACAATACGGTATTAAGAACATAAGAACAGCTGGATCAGGCCAAAAGCCCATCTAGTCCAGCTTCCTGTATCACACAGTGGCCCCACCAGATGCCTCAGGGAGCACAAGACAACAAGATAACCTGTTTCCCGTTGTCACTCCCTTGCACCTGGCACAGAGAAAACCCACTTCTAAAACCAGGAGGTTGCTTATGGCTTGTAACCTATGATGGTCTTTTCCTATTATAAGCCTATCTCATGTCCATCAGGAAGCCATGTAGCCCTTCCCCCGCTTCTTTCTTCATTGGTGACAGATGTTAGCTGTACTTAGAAACCAATAGGATACATGTGCTTGCCCTTCTTCACCTATATACAGCTTAATTTTGAACCCTCCTACACTTTGGGAATCAGGTTTAAATGAAACCTCCATGTTCAGATGCAGTATCCTCTGATTTCTAAATGCTGGACTGTCTCAATCCAGTGGCATTGCTAGCTCTTTTTCAGGTGGGTTGCCTGACTGTTTTGCAACACCCCCCCTCGGGCCTGCATCCCTCCTCACTCTGTGCCGCCAAAGGCAGCGCCGCAAAAACAAACTTGCAAAAAAACCAGCCTAAAAAGAGGCTAAACCCCCCCTCTTTTAGGCTGTTTTTTTGACGTCCTCCTTCATGTGCACCCCACCCACCCCCCAGGCATGGCAGCACTGCTAGGGGTGCACCACGGAGGGGGCAACTTAACTTTTACATCCTCGGTCAGTCCTCCTACTTCTTCGGCACTGCAGCCATGAGGGCAAGCAGCAAGACTAGGTGCTGGGCGGAGCCTCTCTAGCATGCACGCACCTAGTCTTGCTGGTCGGTCTTCCAGAGCCTAGAGAGGCTTTGTCCGGCACCTAGTCCCTCACTGCTTGCCCCCATGGCTGCCGTGCTGAAGAAGTAGGAGGACCAAGGACATAAACGTTAAGTCGCCCCCGTGCCAAAAATGCCCCCCATGGTGCACCCCCAGCACTGCTGCAGGGCCTGGGGGTGGTGCACATGAAGAAACTGCCACCGCTTTTGTGCCTGTGGGTGTACGAAAGCGGCGGCAGCTGGGTTTGAAAAGGACAAAAAATCACATAAACCCGGACATTTTTGCACCCCCTCAGCTTGGTGCACCCTGCGCCCGGGGGTTCACGCCCCCCCAACGACGCCACTGTCTCAATCATGCCCTACATGTTTTCAGTAATGGTTGTGATAGAGGAAGTGCTGGACCTTTGATCTGATCCAGCAAGGCAATCTTATGCTCCAACGAAACTTACATTTTAGCAATCATGATCATTTAAGGATGCGTAGTCCTGTTTGGATTTTCAGACTGCCAGATGTGAAGATAAAACATAGCGTTTTATTTCTTTTTCAGGTTAATGGGGATATCCCTCCACGATTAAAAAAGAGTGCTCATGAAATAATCTTGGACTTTATTCGATCTCGACCTCCCTTAAATCCAGTACGTAATCAAATGTTGTTGTGTGTTCCTGTGGAAATACAGCTTTGTATACATTTTGCTTGTGTGAGCATTTTAAAATAAAGTTTCTCCCCTTCTTACCTGCAGAATGCTGTAGAATTCAGAGAAACAGAAATGTTTGCCATATAGCCGTATTCTTTCTATCCTTAAGATGCATTTTTGCAAAGGTTAATAAAGATTTCAATAATAATTTTAAAATAGAATATATATTTGCTTTCTTTTTGCTCATCTAATTTACCTTCTTAGCAGCTACTGCACTGCACTGCACGGCGGTGGGGGGGGGGGTGCAATTGCTGCCGGATTTGGTGGCATGGCAAAAAAGCACCCACCATGGTTTTTGGGCCGCTTTTAGGCCGTTTGCGGTGAGAGGATTTGCCCGCCCGCGCAGCAAATGGCCTAAAAGTGGCTGGGAAAACCACCGCGGAGTGCTTTTTGCCACACTGCCACCGCATTCGGCGCAGTGGGCAGGACTTGTGACATCACATGGGCCCATGGGGGTGTCAAGGCGATGTCCCCCCGGGGGTGTGGCTACGCCTCTGGCCAGAATCCAAAGCACTTCATGCATATCCTCCTCTTTCTGTAAGGTCCTGCCTTCAGTGGCAGTTCCCCCCCAAAGCCTCCTGAAGGTAAAGGATTCTCCCAATCAGCACCCTGTGAGATGGGCAAGGCTGCTGACAGAAAGAAAGATTGGATGTATGGGTCTCTCTAATTCTCAGCCTAAGTATAATACAATGAATTTTGATACATTGTTTGTATTCTCAATTAGTAATGAAAATAAACTTTATAATGGCCAAAGTCAGCTGTTGAAAGATGCTGATGACAGATCTAAGAAACACATTAATCTGTGTTGATTTTAGTTTAAGTAAGACTGCTCTCTTGATGAAAATCTCTCTTCTGAATTTCTTGTTCAGCATATGTTTTCCACTTTTGTATAATGTTTTAAAGGCCTCTGCAAGAAAATTGAAACCAACTCCACCACGACCACGTAGCCTCCATGAAAGAATACTGGAAGAAATCAAATCTGAAAGAAAGCTGAGACCTGTCTCTCCTGATGAGATCAGACGTAGCAGACTAGGTGAGTATTTTGATTTTGATTACCTTAATCCTGCTCTTTGCTAACAGTTATTCCACATTTCTAATGTATGCATTCATAAGATTTTTACCTTCCAAGTTAGTTGAACTTATGCCACTATTTTCCTGGCGATCCTGAAATAATGGATTCTTTGCTAAACAGCCACTGAAATAGAATCAAAGCAAAACTTAATTTTGATTGCTTCTAAATGACCTAATCCATGCAAATTTGAAAGTTCGGGTGTGCCTGCAGAGATTTCCTGCCTTTTCAGGAATGCAAAGTTGAGCTGCTTTTTCCACTATAAGGAATTGGAATGCCTGTCAGCGTAGGAGCTCTGCTTATTGGAGGGCACATGGAACTCTGAAACAGGGTGAAATAAACCTAATCTCAATTTTTATGATGCCTGTCTCAAAAAGCATGCATACCTTAATTATGATTGTGAAACTCAAGAAGTAACCTTCTACTACTTTAGCAATGTTTGTTTTCCTACCACGCAAAACCATATGTTGTTATGTTTAGTATGTTGTGGCACTTCTGAAAGGACAGTGCTGGGAAAGCCCAGTTATCATGCACACCACCCTTTCAACAGCACTGCTTCTGTTGAGGTGTCACTGCTGAAAGGGTGGCCTGTGTGATAATTGGGCTCCCAGTGCCACCCTTTCAGCAACACCACTTCTGCCAAGGCACTCGGAGAGACAGAAGGAGGAACGTTATGGGGGAAGAGGCAGACCAAGAGCGGTGAGCAAACTGCCGAGGCACTGGGAGAGCCCAATTATCATGTAGGTTTCCCTTTCAGCAGCGCTCCTTATTTATTTATGTATTTATTTTATTTTTCACATTTTTATACATGGGCACAGAGGTGGTTTCGTGGATCTGCAATGGTACTTTTGAGGGTCCTGCAACCTCAGCAGCAGCACAAGTGGCCAGCGTCTTGATGATGAGATGAATTCTTAACAGCAATCTTTGTCTTAAGTTCTGATCTGGGATCATTAAGTCAGCACGAATTTATTTTATTTATCTATTTTTCTCATTTTTATACCGCCCTTCCTCCAAGGAGCTCAGAGTGGTGTACATATTTCCTTCCCTCCTTTTTGTCCTCACAACAACCCTGTGAGGTAGGTGGGGCTGAGACTGGCCCAAGGTCACCCAGGAAGCTTCGTGGCTGAGCGGGGATTTGAACCTGGATCTTCCAGGTCTAAGTCCGACTCCCAAACCACTACACCATCCTGGCTCTCCTTCTGCCAAGGTGTCACTTTGCAGAGCACTTCTCAGCTGCTGAGCTGCAGAGCGATGCCTTGGCAGAAGCAGCACTGCTGAAAAGGCAGCCCATGTGATAATTGGGCTCTCCCATATCTTGAAAACATGTTTTCTGTCATTTGGAGCTAATGAGTTTCTAAGCGAGAAAAAAGTGCTTATTTCTGGTCATCCTACTTAATGACATCAGTCCCTGCTAATGACATAACTTCTAGACCTGAGCAGGCACTATAAATACTATTGGGTTTGCTATATGAAACAGGTTTGACACTCCTGCTCTAAATCTTCGCTTGCTCAGAGGATTGTTATCCAAAAAGCGAACAAGTTGAGTGCTTGCATGAACATGTGCCTGTTTAGCTCTGATGAATTTTCAGTAAGTTCCTTATCTTGATTTGTTCTACCAGAGGAGTCTGCTTCTGACTGTTTTTACATCTACAAGTGACATTAAAGTATCATGTTTAAGTTTCAGACAGTCAGTTTGTTTTCAGTGCTTATGTTTCCTGTTGAATTATATTATCATTCACACTTTTATTGACTACAGGTTCCCTGTAGTCTAAGGGAAATATTGTAGAAATAATCTTTCAGGTCTGTCAGACATTTCTCTCAAATTACATGTCTCAGAAATGAGATGTTGAAACACAATAGCACTGCATAAGGGATTTTAAAATACACGTTACAATAATAAACCTAGGAAGGTGTCTGGAAAAGGAGCAAAACAACTAAATATTTTGAAACTTACAGAAAGACAGTTCTATTTCTTAGAACTGATAGGACTTCCTTCAGATAGGACTTCCCTCAGAATTGAAAGACATTATAGATTTGCTCTGCTCATTCATTTCTGATAGCTGATTCGTATAATGGGTTTTAAATAGAGCAGCAAATAGGCTACAGCATTCAGACGAAACAGATTGACCTTTTGTTTTGTTTTGTTATAAAATGTATATCCTGCGTTATCTTTGTTAAAAGCAAACTTAAGGCAACTAGCAAATAAAATCATCTTATCTTTAAATGGAATGAAACAACTAAATCCATGAAAATCAAGCAACAGTGGTAAAACAAAATGATTATAAAAGACCAACAAAATTAACAAAGCATTTAAAATAATAATAAATCCAGCAATAAAAGGGCAATCCAAATTAAGACTGCATCAAATCAACCCAAAAGTTCATTTCAGAAGAGCCCACTCTGAGGTTGACATGAAAGTATATATTGTTGGGGCTTGATAGACCTTCCTTGGCCTTTGATGTTGAAAGGAGCACACAAAGTAATACATATGGGATGAGGTGGTCCTTAAGGCACCCATGACTCAAGCTGTTTAGTGTTTTAAAGATTAATACCAATATGTTGAATTGAACCTGGAAACAAATTGGCAACAAGAGTCAATTAGAGTAATTTGTTTTGACTAACTGACTCCAAACCAACAGTCTCATGGCTGCGTTCTGTGTACTGGTTGACATTTCTGGACAGGTTGCATGTATTTGGTTAAGTAATTGTTACTACTACTAAATAGTGTTAGTACTGTGGTTTTCCACATTTTGACATAAGTAAAATGTAAACACCTGTGGTAAACATGAGCAGGAGCTATAAATAGTGGGTGAACCCATTGTGTGGCAGCAGCTACTGTATACAGAATTCAGTATAATGAATTTGTTTTTAAAGTGTGATAATATTAACTAAGGTAAAGCTTTGAAAGGTTAAATTTACTGCCAAAATGAACAGATGCGACTAATTTAAATTTCAAGAATTGGTTTTTCCTATACAGATTTCTATTTATATATTTTGTTTATTTTGTATTAGGGCTTCAGTTTGTAGTGCTTAAAATTAAGCATATAGCTCAGCCCTGTGTATGCTTTCGTGGAAGTAAATACCAGCAAGTTCAGTGAACTTTGGCTAAAAACTTGTGCACACTTACTTACAGCCCAATCCTATTGGGATGTAGCTCTGGCAAAAAATGTATTCCACCAGCACCAACTGCCTTACAGCAGTTGTGAAATACACTCCGACAGCACACAGAGTCACACGCTGCTGGAGTGCTGGCAGGAAAGTTGGAGGATCGCCAGCCACCTGCTGAGGCAGGTAGGATGGCAGGGGAGGTTGGGACAGTGTGAGGGAGGCAGAACAGGAAGGGGAAACAGGGAGGGGAAGGGCAGATCAGGTCCTTTAAGCAGCAACCACCAAATCGTAGCCCCCTTCCCAGACCAGATCTCATGGCGCAGATCCACGTGGACCTGCACCAGCGAAATTTGCTAACACAAGTCCAAGTAGACCCCTCCATGCTGTGGAGATTTATCCAGATTAGACCTCTGCAATCCCCTCCCTCCCCCGCAGGAGGCAGCGGTAGCCATTTTGGTGTTGTTGCATCAGCAGGGGGTGAAAGAATAGGATTGGGCTGTTAGAGAATGTTCCATGTTTCTCTGAAATAACATGTAGGACTGGGCTGCAAACTAAAATGCAAGTTGCCATGTATTAAGAATAATAATTGTAGTGTCATTGGCATATTCTGTGTGAATGCTACTGCCTCTCATTCAATGTATCACTTTTTCAAGTTGCCCTTTCTGAAATTTAGCTCCTAATTATGCACCTAGAGTGCAATATGTTTGCTTATTTTATCCTACTTTTCAGGCAGATTTTATTTCCCAGGATAGCTTGCATCAATCAAAAAACCAGACACAGGCCCTGCCCTCAGGCTTACAAACCAAAAAGACAAGATATACAGCTACCCTACCCCCTCACCATGGTTTCACTCCACCCCATATGCTATTTTAAACAAAGAAACAAGAAAAGTGGTCAAAACACACAGTACACATAACGCTAGTTTGGTCCCAAGGGGAATATGCGAAGCATTTAGAAAAAGGCACTCTTAATTACTAAAACTATTGTTCAACCAAGATGACTTCATTCTGTTACCAAGAGTGATAGATACCTATTGGATAACTTCAAAAAATAGGCTTACTTAGTTCCCCACCCTTTGCTTTGTTCAACTTGCAGCTTGATTAAGGGTTCTGAAGTACAGTACTCAAATGCTGGCTGATCAAGACTGTGTGTAGTTTTGGTTGGTCCTAATAAAGGTATTACCAGATTGTAAGTTTGGGATTTTTTTTGCAATGGGCCAACATGGCTTCCCTCAATTTTTAATACTTTTGGTAATTATACAGTTAGAAGTAGAGTCCTGGATTATATGTAACTGACGAAACTCTTTTGAACAACTTTCATTACCTTCTGTCCCTACTTGCAGTCTTGGATAAGTAGAGCAGCAATAGTTGTGATTTGCTCAGTTTTTTTAATGAAACATATTTGAAATAGAGGAGTTATCCAGTGCCTTATCACGCCTCAGAAATTGACTTAATGATGGATGAGTTTTTATATCCAAATATAAATAAGATTGTAGATTTCAACGAAGAGCAAGATGTGATCATTCTCTTTTGCAAAAGAACAAATTGCTCAAGTTAATTTGAATGTCATTATGTATTAAAATAATTATAAATCAATAAGAGATTATGCTTTCAAAATTGTACAGATATTTCAGATCACTGAAATATGGTTCTTTACTCTTGTTCTCCCCCCACTGTGTTTTGCATGTACCTTTTTATAGTAGAAGTTCTTCAGCTCGACCTTAGTTTTTGTTTTAACTAACTTTACCTGTGATCCAAAGTGCAGTCAGAGTCACCTCAAAGACAAATTTCCTACATTACCACAGTTTTTAAGAAGAAAATAGGTTGTGCTCAATGAAGCGTTATGCATACACACCTTTTTTTGTCATGGGTATATGCCACAGAAATGTGCCTCCAACCAGGGCTTCCTGCCATGTGTGCACATGGCGCAATAGAAATGTGAACTTTTCATATGTGACAATGTATGCTAAAAAGTATATGCAATTTCCTAGGCAGAAGTGATATGTAAGAAATTTGTCGTGTGTCAAGTGGCACTCACTGGAATCAGTAGAAATTAGGGCCAGTTTTAGAATGTACTCAGTCTGCATGCTGCATGCTTTACTTGTGGCGATGTACATGCAGTTAGAGAAATGTTTAAAAGATTCTTATGTCATGTGTATCCCCAGTTATGTATTGTATCTGCACCCCATCATCACCATTTCTGGGGACTTGTAACACTGGCAAGTAGGTGATACACATGCTGAGAGCTGCACTTGCAGAAATGATCTTCATCATCCCAGGAAAGGGTGTCCTGAGCTCTGCATTTGTAGTGAACAATGTCTAAAATGGTCCTGATTTCCAAGTAAATTGTTTAGGATCAAGGTATTAATGTATTTTCAACCTCCAGTGATGCTTTTGCAATGTTTTTACACTTGCACCTTTACTGGAAGAAACGAAAAAGTGTCTTGCACATTACAGATTTATATTGACCTGTATCTTAGAATGTGAAATGTCTCTCATAAAGCTAACCTTCAGTTTCCTTTGTTTCTTTAACAACAAAACTGTTTTTCTTTTGTCACTTTTGTTTCTTTTCTTTTTGTTTTCCCCAGCAATCCGGCCTCTTAGCATGTCTTACAGTTTTGACTTGTCAGGTAAAAAGTGCTACAGCACCTGACGTGATTATTGTGATGACTGTAAAATGTGTTCCATTCCATTTGTTTGTTTTTACTTTCATTTAAGAGAGAAACCTGAAGGTCGTTTTCCAAATTCTGGTTAGGAAAGATCAATTTAATTATACTTTTAAAATGCAAACACAGAAAGTACCTTTTGGATATACTTTTTTTTTAAAAAAATCTGAAACTTTTAGATGAGCGCAGGACCAGTAGTTTATGGTGGAAGTTTTAAAAGTCCAAAGTATTTTATATCATTTCAGATAATATTTTAAACAGGATCCTAAATCACCCTATTATAATATACTGTATATTTTTAGTAGATATACTTTCCTCTGACTAATTTTCTCTGAACCCACTATGGAGACAATTCGGAAGCCCTTTATACGAGTTTAGTTTTGTTGGTATGCTGTAGCAGTGTAACTGTTAACAGTAGTTTTGTCCCACAACCCCTTTCACGTGTAGAGAGGGCAATCTCTTGGCCTCAACAGCGCTCTGCGCATGTACAGGAAGGCCGCTTTCAGAAGGAGGAGGCACCGAGGTGACGCGACATGTGTCACCTCGGCGCCTCCTCCTTCTGAAAGCGGCCTTCCTGTGCATGCGCAGAGCACCACTGAGGCCAAGAGATTGCCCTCTCGGCGTCATCGGCGATCTGCGCATGTACAGGAAGACCGCTTTCAAAAGGAGCTGGCGCGCGGCGGAGCCTTTGGTCCGGTCCGGTCTCGAGCGGGCCGGACCTGATGCACTCGGGTCCGGTCTCGCGCACCGCTGCTTTAAGGGATAATGGCTGGGGGAGCGGCCAAGGTGGAAGGAAACGAGGAGGTGGAGTCTCAGAGGGATGGCCAGTGATGAGGAGGTCAGCAGTGGAGCTCCTGAATGCTTACACTCAGGTAAAGCAACACAAGAACAGGGAGAGGGGGACTAAGGTGCTGTAACCTCCCTCCTTCCTCCCTACAACTCTGAGGCCTTGACCAAGGCCAGCCCGGACCCTCCAGGAAGGCCAGGAACAGCCCCCCTGGCAGACGGAAACCCCACACCTAGCAATAATGAAAAAGATTCACACATTTTCCCTTCTTCTCTCTCATATGTGAACTCCTCCTTCCTTTTATTTTCAGAACTTGCTAAGATGTAGCATTGCATCTTCACAAGTATTTGAAATAACCATGGTTTATCTTCCAGTTACAGTTTGCAACCATGATTAGAAGTCAGTTTCCAAACTGTGGCTTGGGCTAACCATGGTTAGCAAAACCAACATAGTCATAATGTTAATCAAGGCTAGCTCCAAAAATCAAAAAGGAGGAGGGGGTGAGGATATGAGGCTGCCTCCAGGGCGTTTCCCATCAAATAACCATGTGCAGTTATTTGAGTAGCCCATTTCTGCTTTCTAGTAATATAATTATAGTTAAGTAAATAATCTTCCATTCTAATGTGTTCTATATTACTATTTAGCAAGCTGTGTGTACTAGCCCCCAAAGATCTCTTTCTGTTTTCTCCGTCCATTTTAAACATGTCGTTTTATAACAGGCATGTGATTCACAAAAAATGTGATGGTACTTTATTGTCTGAATCATTTTGTGAATTGTCCTTTATGGAAGCAAATGGAAGGGTTTAAACAAAATATCCTTGTAGGAAGAAATGGGCACAACACATGATTAGCACAAGCTTGAAGGAAGAACAGGCTGTATTCAGGAATTGTCTTTTACTGTGGAGACTTGTCTGTGTTCCTGCATCTGAAAAGAGCTTCCATATTTTTAACTGGGGTTTTCAGTGTTTTTTCTATATGTTTTGATGAAGTGATGATGAAGTGATGGTAAAGAGTTTGGTAATCCCCCACAGTACAACACATGTCCCAAATTGTATGCTAATCTTGCATTATTTGTGACTTCCTCCACTTTCTTATGTGACATGTAAGCCCAGTCTTTGTATTTGAATTAGGATCTATTATTTTCCTTGTTTTTTGTTATTTGTATGCATCATCAGTGTACCTGACATGTACAAAGTTGCATAAGACAAATCCATACTCCCAGCAAGCTTACAATTTAAAAATGTCAATGGGAGAAAACAGTGAGGGGAGGGAGTGATGAAGGCATACATAGTTTGTTTTTCACTGGAAATGAGATTGAATTATTAAACCAAAGGCTTGAGGGGGGAAAGGAAGTTTGAAGAGGGTAGGTGCAGTGGTCATGCCATACATTGCGTTATAGGGCATCAACATGGATGCCAGAGAACTCTCCAAGCATCCACTAAGGTAAGCCCCACAGGATTTGGGGAAGGTTTACCTTAGAGGTTGCCAGGACCTGTGCTGTGCTGTTGACGCCCACCATCTTTGGCACACTATCTGCCTAACCCATTCCTCCAGTGGTGCCTGCCTAACGTTCTTGTTGTTGGGCACTATGAGGGGAAGTGGGGACCAGTAGGCATTCCTGGTGCTGGGAAAACTAAGTAGAAGGTAGACTCCCTCTCCTCTTTCAGTGCCTGCAGACAGTTCAGCAGGTCTCCTCCCATAGCACCATTTTGGCTTGGGGATGGAACATCTGGCAAATAAAATGTTACTGCACACTGAAGGAAGACAACATTTGATACTTTCCATCACCTGGTAAGTTTGCCAGAGCAGAGCCAATAAGGAGACATACTGGGTGATGTTGGATAACAGCAACAGCAGTTGGACATCCTTCCACTTTTTCAGAAGTTGGCTGAGGTGGACCCATGGGTAAGCATGGGCCATTGGCCAGTGTCAACCTGACCAATTCCTGATGCTGACTCTGGGTAGGTGGCAGCACATATGTGCACATATGTGCAGGGAGCACGTTCCTAGGCATAGGTGGTAGCACTGGGGAACGAGGGGAAGTGATAGAGAGCAAGATATCTTTGGTTGACTGATGTTAGTAAAGGTGGAGCAATGAAGGTCTTTGGCAGGGAGAATGTGTGATCTCCCTTGTTCTTGTTCAATGGAGGCCTGAGGCTGATCTTGGACTTGCCCAAAACTGCTCAGAAATAGGATAAATCCACTCACTCACATGTAGCACTTGCACAGAAAGCAGGAAAATCACAAAGTGCTTTATCAATTTGACTGTACAAGAAATGGACAAATGGGAGATAGCAGGGAGTTTGTGGGTTTTTGGCAAGGCTGCCCCAAGAACCAAGTTTACTGATCTGGGTCTGTTGGATTTGAGTGTAATGCATTGCAGAAGCCACGAGGGCAAGGGTGCCAAGTCCAGGTGTATCTCCTGATCAAAGGAGCATTTAAAGGTAGAAAGAAGGCTTTGAAGCCCCAAACACCAGGCAGTAGCATGAATTCACTTGAGTTAGGGAAGCAGGGCAAGAGAGCCAAAGCTGCTTTCCCACAGAGGTTGGCTGCAAGGTGACCCACAAAGGTTGGCTGTCTAGCCTGCACTGGCCCATCAGCTTTGGTTGCACTCAGGAAGAGAAGTGGGGAGAAAGGGGAAGAAAGTGGGGGTTACAGATCCTGGGTGTCAGCTGGCATGGTGGAATGGGGGTGGCTTTGTGTAGCACCAATGGGTCAGTGAGCAACAGGCCAACTGCAAGGCAGGATGATGGTGAAGAACAAAGGCCCTGGGTTTTTATATCTTTTTTACCTAAAGAATCTTATGAGATCTTTTGTGGAGTAAGCTAATCAAGGGACCAGTGTTCCCGCTATTTTTAAATGGCCAGTCTGACCACTAGGCAATAAATATATTTATTTATTTAAAGATTTTTTTTACCCCGCCTGTCTCCCGATAAGGACAATCAAGGCAGCTTACAATTAAAACATGTTAAAATATATAATACAATACAATACAATAAAAACAATTAAAACATGTACCGTATTGTCCCGAGTATAAGACACACCTGATTATAAGTCGCACCCTTAAAGTTTGGTGCTATTAAAAAACTTTAATTAAATCACTGGCATTAAATATATGCCAGTGATTTAAACAAACAGTGCAATCCTGTGCATGTCTACTCAGAAGCAAGTCCCACTGTTCTCAATGGAGCTTACTCTCAGGAAAGTGTGCACAGGATTGCAGCCTAAACCATTTATTGCCTGAGGAGGGGGGATGAAAGTGTATGTGATCTTGCTTTACAAGAGGATACAAAACCCAGCAGAGCAGAGAACGAAAATTAACAACTTATTGCAGCCTGGAAAGGGTTACAGCCTGTACAGGGGAGGTAGGTGTGTGGGTGTGGGTGTGCGTGCGTGCGCGCACGCTACAGAGAAGGAGCCCGCTCATTGCATCTCTGCAAAGACTTCTCAGCCAGCAGCATTGTCTCAGTCAGCAGTGATAGATAATCACCCGATAATCACTTCAATTAGCTGCTTTGAAGACAATGGTCTCCCAGCAATGACTCACGCTGTTCCCACCATTTTATTTTATTTTTTATTTTTGCAACAGTGCGAGTATACAATGCACCCCTAGTTAAAAAAGTTAAATTAGGGGGGGTGCGTTTTATACTCGGGACAATACGGTATTTAAAACAATTCAAACAAACCCAGTGGGTCACATTCTGATTGCATTTATTAAAAATGAGGTACTGCTGATGAATCACAACTAAGGTGGGCAGGTGGCATGTTTACATGTTTATCAGGCACAATAAAGAACTATGTAATCAGTATTCAATTAGCTTTTTTAAAGGAAACATTAACAGAACTCTGCGAATTGTCCCTACTCCTATCACATTGCAATATATACCACATTCAGCCATATAATAATAATAATATTATAATATACACTATGTATATACCACTTTTCTTGGTCATTGGACTTCTCCTCTGACTTTAATCCAAGGTAGTGTACATGGGCAGGCTTTTCTAACCCCCCTAATGTTTTTGGTTTTTTTAACAATATATAAATGTCCAATCTTTCGTGAACAGCTACATTCCATATATGAAGAATGCAGTCATTAGAA
This sequence comes from Plestiodon gilberti rubricaudatus, assembly GCA_026170595.1. NCBI lineage: Eukaryota > Metazoa > Chordata > Lepidosauria > Squamata > Scincidae > Plestiodon > Plestiodon gilberti. The sequence continues at coordinate 57,497,428 of JANXHW010000004.1, read as the reverse complement.
ACATTAGACTTTTAGCGAAACAGGAAATATGGGACTGACAGCCATGTACCTGGGAACCTCTCCTGTGTATGTCCTGAGGACTTACGCTTGAAAGAAAATACCAGACAACCGGTACAAGTTTTAAAGCTCTTTATTTCGTCTCAAAATTTACATGGCTGTCAGTCCCATATTTCCTGTTTCGCTAAAAGTTATGTCCAGCCATGAAAACTTCCATACTACAGAAACATTAGAATTTATGAAAGTCCCCTGATGAACTTATGTGTGGAAGAATTCAGATGTAGAAACCTAGTACTTCAAGCATGCTATGTACTGTGTTTCCCCGAAAATAAGACAGTGTCTTATATTTATTTTGGCTCCAAAAAATGCAGTAGGTCTTATTTTCCCAACCTGTGGTGCGACACCCCCCCCCCCGGCACTTACTTTGACCGATTAAACAAGGCGTGGGGAACCTCCGGCCCGCGGGCCTGATCCAGACCGCAGGATGATCCGGTCCGGACCAATCCGGCCCACGCGGGACCGGAGCCGCTGCTGCCGCCGCTTTCCCACGCCTCCTCGGTTTAAAAGCAGCCTTCCTGGACCTGCACACAGCACCGCTGAAGCCAAGATTGCCCTCTCGGCAATCTCGGCTAAAGCGGCGCTGTGCACAGGTCCAGGAAGGCCGCTTTTAAAAGGAGGAGGAGGCGCCGAGGTGGGTGGGTGGGAGGGAGGGAGAGTGAGTGGTGGGTGGGTGGGTGGGAGGGAGGGAGGGAGGGTGAGCGAGCGGTGGGTGGGTGGGAGGGAGAGCGAGCGGTTGGGTGGGTGGGAGGGAGGGAGAGCAAGTGGTGGGTGGGCAGGTGGGAGGTAAATTCGCGGGGGAGGGTCAAATTTGCGGGGGGGGAACGGCCCGTAGCAAATTTTCCCTATGGGAAAATGGTCCCCCACTGCAAATAGGTTCCCCACCCCTGGATTAAAGCTTCATTCTTTCCCGAGGGTGCAGGGCCTGCACGGCCTGTACTTGAGTCCTCCACCATAGAGACAACATGCTAGAGAGACTCTGCAAGGTTGCAGCCTCCTTGCAGGCCTTGCTGACCTCTCTAGCACGTCATCTCTGTGGTGGGGGACTCAAGTGCAGGTCTTGCAGAGCCTTGCACCCTCGGGAAAGAACGAAGCTTAAATCAGTCAAAGTAAGTGCTGGGGGAGTCACGGGGGCTGTTGGGGGAGTCACGTCCGTCTGGCTTATGATCCTGGCTAGGTCTTATTTTCAGGGGAGGTCTTATATTTATGAGTGCCAGCAAAAATCACGCAAAAAAAAATGATGGCAGGTCTTACTTTCGGGGGAGGTCTTATTTTCAGGGAAACAGGGTAATAGAATTTCACAAGAAAACCCTGTTCCGGACCCCCACACACAGATACTGAAATTTGTGTAAAGTGAAATCGCTTTAGTGCAGATACAGGAACAATGTAAAAACCTTTTAAAAAGAGGGAAAAAGGTAAATAGCGTTCCTTACCTTTTCGTTGGGAAACTGTGCCATTTGCAGGGCTGTAGACAGTGAAGCTGTCGCGCAACTTCCCCCTCCTTTTCCCAGGCTTGCCCCAATGCATTCTGGGGTGAACCTGGGGAAGGGAGGTGGGAAGTTGCGCGACCCAGGCTGCAGAATTGCGATTTCAGTGTCTACAGTCCTGCAAATGGGGCAGTTTGCCGGCAAAAAGGTAAGGAACTCTACTTTTTTCTTTTTAAAAGGTTTTTACAGTGTCCTCTGTATCCGCGAGCATCTGCATTCAGTCAAATCCACAGATGCTGAAATTGCGAATACGGAGGTCCTACCTCTGTGTGTGTGTGTGTGTGTGTGTGTGTGTGTGTGTGTGTGTGTGTGTGTGTGTGTGTGTGTGTGTGTGAGAGAGAGAGAGAGAGATTTACAGCACAATCCTAAGCATGTCTACTCAGAAGTAATGCCCATTGCATTCAATGAGACTTACTTCCAGGAAAGTGTGTGTAGGACTACAGCCTTAGACTCTAAATCAGGGTCTGTTACCAGAAATTCCAGCCCTACTGGGCATGCCAAGGATTGAAGCTTGGGAGTGGGATCTTATCCTTATTAAGCTTCCTTTTGTGTCATTCTGGGTGATATTCATAAAGATGTTTCTATACTAAATTGTGACTTTTGATGTTCTTTCTTTCTGCTTTCTCCAAACCAAGTCTAATTTCATAAGCCTTCCCCACCCCACCTCCCTGAACCTTTTTTTTCCAGACTAAAAAGCCCCGGATCATTTTGGTAGCCCTTCTTTTTGCACCTTTATTCTTTGTAGAAGGTTCACGTTTCTTTGTACCTTTTCCAACAATATCCTTTTGGAGATGGTGCAATTTGAACCACACTCTGTAATATCACTTCTATCTGAACAGCACACACTCCTGGCTTCCCTCCTTACGGTGGCTGCAGTCAGTAGCGTCACTAGACGCGCGTCACCCAAGGGCAGGGGGGTGCGCGTCACCCCCCGCCCTTGGGTGACACCCCCCAGCCAAACTCGAGGCCGGGGAGCCGGCCGGGGAGCCGGCTTCAGAGCGTCCGGTCCCGCCGGCGCTCCAGGGCCTTCTGAAGACCCGATGGCTCAAAACATAAGGTTTTACGTTTTTCGCGCATGCACAGTACATTTTCTGAGGGCAAAGGGCTGCCCATTTGCCCTCCGAAAAGTACTGTGCATGCGCGAAAAACGTAAAACTTTACGTTTTGAGCCATCGGGCCTTCAGAAGGCCCTGGAGCGCCGGCAGGGTTGGACGCTCCAAGGCCGGCTCCCCGGCCTCGGAGGCTCCGAGGCCCGGGGAGCCGGCCTCGGAGCGTCCGGTGTCCGGATGGTGACGCGCGGGGTTGCGCGCGCGTCACCCCCTGGCGGTCCGCCCCCCGCCACGCTCCAACAACGCCAGTGGCTGCAGTGGCATCGCTCTAGGTGGGGCAAAACGCTAAGTTACGCAGTGTGCTGACCCTTCCTTACTCACCGGCATGAGGCGGCCCCACCCCCTTGCCTTCGGAGCCATTTAGTGCAGTTAAGGCAACGTGCAGGAGACTCCCTGCGCGTTGCCTTTGCCGCACTGAATGGCTGACGGGGCGGGGGCGGTGAGTACGGAAGGGTCAGCGCGCTGCGGAACTTAGCGTTGCGCCCCACCTAAAGCGACGCCACTGGGTGGCTGATCCAGCGTCGAGGGAGGGGAGTGGGGGAGATAGAAGCATCACTTCTGTCAGTGATCTGAACTCACACCTGGCTTCCCTCCATGGCTGGCTCCATGGAAGTAGGTGGATAAGAGAACAAAGGGAAGAGATAGAAGCTGAGGGAGGGAGAGGTGCTCTGGCAACTTTTTTCATTATAGGGAACAATGCAAATGACCCTTCTTTGTTAGTCCATGGTCCTTGGTGGTTGCTGCCTTTGTCTTTGTACCTGGTTGATAGTGTAGTAGCTGGCTCAGGAGGTCTGTTGGCTCATTACCATGTCTCCTTGATGTAGTTTAAGAATGAGGTTAGTGAGGACAGCTACAGTTGTTAACAAATTGCTTTCTCAGTTCAGGAGGCTCCTAGGATGTGGCTTTTCTCACAAGGTTAAATTTGTAGGTGCAGTTTCTTCATTAGAATTTTGGAGCAGGCAAGTCTCCATCTGGGGAGGAGGGTTGATTATTCCTCTGATAAATCAAAAGTGGGACCTTCCCCTTGGCCTGTGGATCTGAGGCTTCTTGCCGTCAGTCCTGGGACTAGCATTGTGTTACTGGCTTGGGCCATGCTCGTCTGGCAGGCACTCAGCACCACGTACACAATGTGCACCCTACGTTCTTTGAAATAAAAAGAAATAAATGCTGTGAAGCAACAATCCTTCTACTACCATCCTTACAATCATCTGGGAGTTCCTTGTTGAGTATGTCATCTGTGCAAATTGAAAAAAATAAATACCCACCAAGAAGCAAAAATAAGGGGAGGAGACAACAACAAACCCACAGGGACAAGAAAAAACATAATGAATTGAACTTTTAAAAAACCAGTGTGTAAAAAACCTTATGCAAATATTTTTGCAAAGAAAATAGAATTAAAACATGTTAATATTCAAATATTAACTTGAATGTTAACCTTCTCAAACAAGGTTCAAATGTTTTGTGTCTGTGCACATCCTTGAAGAACAGCATAATTTGAAATATGTAAGCATTGGATTTTTTCCGTTAGATATTTGACTAGTCCTTGTATGTGTTGATTTGTATTTTTGCCTTTTTCACGCATACGATCTATGCACCAAATCCATATCAGAAGTGCATGAGAAAAGGCATCTTTGATGGCTGCCTCACAGCTGTGGAGCTTCCCTTGCTTAGAGTCACCAGCTTCTGAACCCGAGCATTTTCTAGAAATGCTGGAATACATTTTAAGAAATAAAAATTGGGTTCTGGTGGGCAGAAGGGACATATAGAATTGCGGTACCACAACTTAAAAAAAAAATGCTTCATGCTCCAGCTAATATTTTTTTCAATTAGGAAATATCCAGCAAGGGCATTGATATGAGTCGTTAGAAGTGTTTATCTGGACAAAGCTGTTCCAAAAGTGTCAAGATTTTATTGAACTTTTTTTTAACATTGTGACCTGCTTGAAATCCAAATTATTATATAATTTGGATGGGATTTTTTTTTTCGTTTGTACAAGTCGCGTTTTCCCCACCTCCTTAGTTTCACTAGTGCTTTTCTGTCATATCATATCTGTATTAAACATCACTGTCTGTAATTCTTAGAGAAAAATCAATATCACAGTTGTGGATCTTCTGTATTAAATGTGCTGTGAGAAAAAGATGGAAGTAGAGCATCTCAAATCTTCCCTATGCCTTCACCAGCATTTCTGTTCTTTCCTAGATGTATCCACACCAGAGGCCTCCAGAAAACTGACAGAAAGTTGTGTAGTGAATGGCAACTTGGTGCCAGAAACAAAGTTGAATGGCATTAGCACTTCTCAGCTGACAGTGCAAAGGAAGAGACTGTTGAAAGCTCCCACATTAGCAGAACTGGATAGCTCAGATTCAGAGGTAAGGTGTGAGGTAGCTCCAGTTTTTCTTCGGTTCTGTCGATTCAAGGGGATTAAGCAATTAATGATAACTTTTGTGGTGTTGTACTACTAATTGCTTTTTAACTTGCATTACTAATTGTGTTTCAACTTTTCAAAGGCTGGTTGTAATATTGTATGATCCCCTTTGTCTTATTTAGATAAAACCAGTCATAAACTGATCTCTAATGACATAAGGTTGTCCAAATCATCGTAATAGCCACATTTTTTTTGTTTTTAACAGCTCAGTTCTAAAATTGAGCAAACTAAACCTAGGTATAGGCTGTACTGAGTCTTTCAGATCTTAAATAAGTGACTTGAGGTATGTCAGATCTGGGGATTTAGCCAGAGTAGGTGGTAGCTAATGGAGAAAATTGTAGGAAGGTCAGCGATATCATCCCCTACTGTAACTACAGGTAAATGCATAGATTGCACATGTGTTCCCTGTTTAGCCCTGCTTCCATCTTCTTCCCTCTTCCTCCATTGCCCTGTTGTCGACCTTTTGTAAATGTTGACATTATAAGCACACTTACATGCCTATGCCTGGCCAAGCCCTGAAGCAGCAAGGTGTCCACAGCTGCCACCACTCCCTACTACTGCCCAGTAAACCCATGGTAAGTAAGTCCATGGGACTTGCAGCATCCACTGTCTGTAGCAGCAACTGCTTCCTACCTTTGCCTAGTTTCCTAGTCAGGGCCTAGGGGAGATAGTTGTGAGTAAGCGGCAATAGAGGATGCAAGTCCTCCTTTGTGCTGCCACATGTAATTATAACTGCAGCAACTGTCGCTAGTCCACTGTCTGGTTAGCTTTCCAAGCCAACTGCCACAGATGGGGTCCAGGTAATAATAATATAATATATAATATACAGTATTTATATACCGCATTTCTTGGTCATTGGATTTCTCCTCCGACTTTCTCCTCCTCCGACTTTAATCCAAGGCAGTGTACATGGGCAGGCTGACCTAACCCCCTTGGGGGTTTTACAATATATAAATGTCCAAACGTTTTGTTATAAAATCATTATTGAAACACATTTTCTCTGCATACTACTGTATACAACAGAGTGTGTTTATCTAGATAAGAAACCACTTTGTAACCTACCTTGTGTTGAAAAGCGATATAAATATTCTTAATAATACATGTACAAAATGTATCTCCATCTGTGCCATGCTCCTGGTAGATTATGGACTGCATCCTGTAATATAGGCAGTTAATTTTATATGCTGACATTCTACCATGGCTCTAATTCAGATGGTTAGATTCTTTAGGAATTGCCTACTAAAAGATGTTTTGCTTTCATTCATATTCCAGTACTTACTCTACAGAGCTGAGTACATACTTATGCAATGAATTAATTTTCTGGAAGCAGAGAGAAGTGCATCAACCCTAGATGTTAGATAACAGTATATTGGAGATTAGTGATCAGATTAATGGTCTGTTGGGTCACATGTTCAAATGGCTGCACCTTTGTTCAGCTTTGACAGATATAAAGTTGAATTCATTTCAGCACTACAATTACAAATCCCTCTGAGGTCTTTGGTGTAAAAAATAAAAATGTAATTTCTTCTGCTACGTAAAGAAAACAAAAGGCTTTGTGATCTGGTGACTTTTAGCAATACTTTTTTTCATGTGATCCAATATACTGTGTAGCAGAGGCATCACTAGGGTTTGCATCAGCCAGTGTGAGAGCTTATCACGTCACCCCAGTGATGTCACTAGGGTTGGTGTCACCCCCATTAACTTTATTTTAATATATAACAGTACGGGTCACCCAACAAATCAGTAACCAACAGAAAACTAGTGGCCAACTTAATGGCACTCACACAACTGAATATGAGTTCTAGTATTAGCTCTGACACATAGAAATGAGAGCTGACTCATACTAACACCTTATTGGTTACTAACACCTTCATGTTGTGTCATGATAACACCTCATTGGCTCTCAGAACAATCAGTCTCGATCAGTTTTGAGTTAAGGAAATCTACTTTTTGTTACATAAGGCAGTCTTCTTTTTCTGGTTATTTGGCCATAACGTTTGATAGAATATAGATAATTCAACACTGTGTTTTATTGCATTCTGCATTACAGTACCTTTCCAATGATAAATAACATGATGGTATTATTAATAAATACAAGGTTTCCACAATTTTGGCTACTAGTGATGTCACCCGGTGCAGTCAACACACCCCTAAGTGATGTCACTGCTGTGTATATATACTGATATAGTTTCATACCCATGTTACAAGTGTCTATGATTCTGAAAAGTGTGCAATAACAAGATACTAGAAGTGCAATAGTATTTCTGTTTGCAGCATTAGCTGTTAAATGAAATGTTATACATGATTTTTGAAGTGAGGGATGCAACAGATTGTCAAAGCTTCTAAATGCCTCAATGTTTGTTTCTAGGAGGAGTCTATACACAGATCAGCCAGCAGTAGCAGTAACTCTCCTTCCCAAATGGAAGATAGATTTTCAGAGACCACTTCTGGGAAAAAGGGTAAGAGTACTTTTTTGGGTTAAAACTTGCTAATTGTTACAGATATGCAGACGATACCACCCTAATGGCAGAAAGTGAAGAAGAACTAAAGAGCCTCTTGATGAGGGTGAAAGGGGAGAGTGCAAAAGTTGGCTTGAAACTCAACATTAATAAAACTAAGATCATGGCATCTGGTCCCATCAATTCCTGGCAAATAGAAGGGGCAGAAATGGAAGCAGTAACAGATTTTACTTTTTTGGGTTCCAAGATCACTGCAGACGGAGACAGCAGCCAGGAAATTAAAAGACGCTTACTCCTTGGAAGGAAAGCTATGGCAAACTTAAACAGCATAATAAAAAGCAGAAATATCACCATGCCAACAAAAGTTCGTATAGTCAGGGTGATGGTGTTCCCAGTAGCAATGTATGGTTGCGAGAGTTGGACCATAAGGAAGGCTGAGCGCCGAAGAATAGATGCCCTGGACTGCTAGGAGATCAAATCAGTCAATCCTAAATGAAATCAACCCTGACTATTCCCTGGAAGGACAGGTACTGAGGCTGAAGCTCAAATATTTTGGCCACCTAATGCGAAGAGAGGACTCTCTGGAGAAGACTCTGATGCTGGGAAAGATTGAAGGCAAAAGGAGAAGGGGAAGGCAAAGGATGAGATGGTTAGACAGCATCACCGATGCAACGAACATGAAAATGAGCAAACTCAGGAAGATTGTGGAGGATAGGAAGGCCTGGCGGGATATGGTTCATGGGATCACGAAGGGTCGGACACGACTTAACGACTGAACAACAACTGTAGAACCCCTTTGAAGCTGATGGGTAAGTCAAGGGACACCCAATTTATTCCGTTAAAGGAATGGCCAGGGCTTCTTGTCTGGAGCAAGGTAAAAGAGAATATATCTAGAATACTAGAAGTCATAAATCGAGGACGTAAAAGTTAGGAACTATTAAGATCTTGAGGCAGAACCTCAGCTACTACAGAACTAAAGCATACAATTCAGAATTCATGGAGATCTTTAAATGCAGCAGCTTGGATATAACGGCAGCCTGAGATCCTGTGAATCTTAAAACAATACTGGGAGCGGGAGCACGGGCGTCACTGGGGCGTGGCGGGGGGGCGGGCCGCCAGGGGGTGACGCGCGTCATGGGGTGACGCGCGCACCCCCTCGCGCGTCACCTCCGTGACGCGTGTCGCCCTCCGGACGCTCCGAGGCCGGCCCGGGAGCCGGCCTCGGAGCGTCCGACCCCGTCGGCGCTCCAGGGCCTTCTGAACGAAGGCCCAGGCAGCGCGTCAATCCGGGTATTTCCCGGATTTTCGCGCATGCCCAGACCCGTTTTGAGGGCAAAAAGCCCTCAAAATGGGTCTGGGCATGCGCGAAAATCCGGGAAATACCCGGATTGACGCGCTGCCTGGGCCTTCGTTCAGAAGGCCCTGGAGCGCCGACGGGGTCGGACGCTCCGAGGCTGGTTCCCGGGCCGGCCTCGGAGCGTCCGGAGGGGGGCGATGCGATGCGGGGGGGGAGCCGGGTGGCCCCTCCCCCCGCGCCTATAACGTCGCGCCCCTAGGGGGGGTGACGCGCGTCCCCGCACCAGGGTGACGCGCGTCTAGTGACGCCAGTGAGCGGGAGACAGATGAAAACTTGATTGTAGAGCTGGAACAGAGTAACGTGGCAGTCAAGGTATAGAATGATGCAAGCACATTGACTGAAAAAGTAATAATTTTGAGCTCTGTACAGCCGCAGCCCTTCTGTCACTCCAGGAAATCCAGTGCTGAGATGGCTTGGGCAGTCTAAACACTTGGAACTGCTTTTCTTAGAAGTGAATTGTCTTTGTAAACAGACAAGTACTCCGGCTGTCTATCTGGGCTTTCAATGTCATTATGCAATTCTATTTAACAAGACTAATTACCGGTAACCACCCAGACAAAAGTGTGTCATCTTTTAAGTTCTGTTTGCAGAGCACCAAAAAATTTGTAGTCAACATTTCTTGTACCAGCAGTACAAGATCTTGTACCGCATCTATAAAAGCATCTTCACAGTCTCATCAGAATGATGTTGGGTTATCCATGTTCTGTCATTAATATCCTTTACATATTATTAGATGACTTTTAATGGAAAATGCCTTTTATTTTTACCAAACTCGACTGACTAATGCTGATTTGAATTTGTAGTGCCTCCAAAATTTTTGCCAATATCATCCACACCACAGCCAGAGAGGAGGCAACCACCTCAGAGGCGACACTCCATTGAAAAGGAAACGCCAACCAATGTACGACAGTTCCTGCCACCTACAAAACAGAGCTCCAGATCACTTGTAAGTAGTGTGGTAGATCATTTTCAGCATTGGTTGAAAGGTACAAATATAGCAACTCCACAGCAATGAGGCGAGAAAAATGAAATCTAAAACTGCTGCCGTGAAACCCAAAATGCAAACCACCTTGAACTGTGTGAGAGTTTGGATCAGCACTTGAGCTTTATCTTCAATAAACAAAATGGAAGTTCCAGAATTAGACATCTCTGAATGTACTGATTTTTGAATGTTGTGTTTAAGTCATGGTGAAATTCCTGTTTAAAGTTGCTTTAAAAAGTCTCCTAAATAATAGACCATTAATAATCATGTTCCTAATGAAAAGAACTGAATAGGCTTTCTCTATTTTTGCAGTGTTTTAGGCTGCTATCCTATATACTGTATGCTTTCCACTAAACTCAATGGGGTTTACTACTGAATAGATATGTATAGGATCACAGTGTTGTTTTGTTGAGATTTTTCCCCTCCTACTTAACTGAAGTTAGTTTGATTAAAGAGTTCAGAACAGCGTGTGATCACATTACAATATTGAGTCGATTGAGGACAAATAAAAAATGGTTCTACTTGAAAAGTACAGCATATTAAGTCAATTGGCTTTAATTGAAAGCAGTTTTCCGACAGCAAACTGTGTCATGGGGGGAACAAAATGCTTGCTTTGGGTTTGGCATAGTGTTTAAATACCTTCCAATTTCACATAAGATATCCAAGTTCACTTTTTAGTCTCTTGTTCCTTGCCAAAAGGGCCTTAAAGTGCTCCTTAGAGCTGAGAGAGAGAGAGAGAGAGAGAGAGAGAGAGAGAGAGAGAGAGAGAGAAGGGGTACTTGCCCACTCTTCAAGGCAATTGAGTGGCTTTAAAGAAAGGCCTTCTTATTTCACCTTGACTCAAGAGGTGATAATTTTGATGCCAACTCTTCAAGGTGCTGAGGTCAACTTGTCTTAAACAATGCACTTCACTAAAACAGGGGGCACTCCCTATCAAGCGGCTTTTGTCATATGATTCAGACTTGAGTATGGCTTGTGATCCTCGGTGAATAGAATTTTGGTAATCTTAAATTCATTTGTCAGCACAGCATGCAGAGTATGGCACAAAATAATTAATATCCAGGAGTTAGCATTGAAAAGTTATTATTTTTCAGGTGAGAGAGCAAGCGCATTCAAAGTATGGATGAAGGAAACAATCAGCACATAGAAAATCTTCAGCAATTGTTTTATACAGTCCCCCCTCCCCAATGTTTTCATTGAGGCCTGTCACAGGCACAAATCCTCAAGGGGAAAAACAATGAGCTCAAATCCTAAGTTTTTGTTTCTGTTGGCACAAGAAGGAAGGGCAGTTTTTGCTGATTCCTTCTGCAGCCCCCTATTCCACATGCCATCTTGTTGCATAGGATTAGCCAACCCTCAACAGCAGATTTTCAGGGCATGCAGGGGACTACAAAAAGAACGGAGATGCAGGAAAGCTCCATTCCACCAACTATCCTTATCTATCAGCGGAATAGCACTTGGGATCCAAGCCATTGTCTACCTGTGTAATTTGTGTGAATGTTTGGCATGTCTAATTAAAGTGTTCCATCATAATTCTGATACTGATCCTGTTCAAAAGTTGGTGACCTTTGTGCCTTTTACAAATTTACATCCAATTTGACTGTAGATTACATTTGACTACAGACCTTCGTTTGTCATGGATTTAAATTACTGTATTTGTTAATAGAGTTATGCAATCTTTTATGCTCTTTTAAACCACGACAGTAAAAGAAACAGAGCAATGTAAAAATGCTCTTTTACATTAAATACCAGCTGCAACGAGCTTGGTTCTGCTTTTGGAACTCAGTCACTGTGTGGAAATGAGTCTTTTTTAACTGTATTATTACTTTAGTACTTGGAATCAAACTAAGATAAGAACAGAGAATGTCATACCTGGTAACAAAATTATAGCTGATTAACTGAACAGTAAAATGTTGCCAGCAAAAGACTTGATGCCTATAAGTACTTCTGAATTAATAATAATCTAATATTTTTATATATTGTACCTTTACAAAGCAAATGAACATGCCTTAACTCTGTTGTTGTTTGACTTTAAGAGAATGAGGCAGCTTCTTGTAAGTAATCAAATTATACTTGACCTTATCCAACTAAAGAAGAAGCCTTAAGGAACATAATTAAGGGTACAGTCGATGGGTTCTAGAAATAATATACCCAAATATATTAAAGTTTATGAATTTCCAATATTTTCTCCTCAGCTTGTCGTTTGTGTTTCTGCATATAATGTGACGTGCACTTTTCTTGTTTCTTGTATGTATGCAGAGATGTATGCATGTATGAGAGTGTGCCATAAGTGTAACATGAGAATGGCAGCATGTATATCCTTGGTACGTGCATTGAAAAGCAACACATATGTTAGCACTGAAATACATAGTAGTACATTACTTGCAACCTTATACAGTACTCCATACATACATTTTTGTACATGAGTGTGAATCATACTGTATGAAAAGGAACAAATAATCAAGGGTATAAAAAAGAAGAAAATTGATATTATGATTGTTTTGTTGGATATACCGTAAGTAAATATGTCAATTGTGCAGTAGAGCCCCCTAGAGGAAATACCTGCCACATTTCATAGTCTTATTTGAAGAAAATCTGTAAAAGTAATTTAACCAGCTTTGAAAGCATCATTGAATAGTAATAGTGCTGTTAAAGGCTACCTTATTTATATAAAAAAGATTGAACACTGTAGTTCCATAAGCTGTTCAAAATATGAAGAAAATGACATACAGTACATAAGCTCCAAATATTAACTACCGGTACTTAAAATTCAACAACATACTTCCTCATCCCTTTTCTCGAAATTGATGGGGTTTTATTGCTTATCTTTGACTCTAATAATGGCAGTTTCTTCCTACAATGAAAGCAGTCTCATCATTTAAATTTTCATTTCCAGTGAAAAGTGACAGGTGGGTGCTTGGTTTCTAAGCAGAAATAGCAGCCAGGAACTTGTCCCATGACATGGCTTTGTTGAAATGACTTCTTCATATGCTAAGGGAATTTATATTGAAGCTAGGATGGTATAATCCAAAATTCCTGATAGACTTTTTATTCATGTTCAGCGTTCCCTTTTCTCCTTCCTTTCTATTGTTCAGGTTTCCAGGATAACAAGTTTCTTTCCAAGGATGACGCTCAAAACACTTTTTTCAACCATTCTTACATCCTCTCAGCTTAGCTCCCATCCTTTTGAAGCAGCCCTGTTTGGGGTGGTGAGGATTATATATTATATGTGTGAAAGAGCATTTAACAACAAGTGGAAACCCTCAAAGGTTTGCCTGTACTGCTGGCTTAAAAAACCCTTTTCTATATGTCTTTCCCTTCCTGTCAGGAAAGGGAGAGCTTCCTAAACTGTGGCAAGGATTAACAGTTTAGGTTGATGCTGGATACTGATTGAAATTGATTTCAATATATGTAGGACTCTACTGTGCATGTGTAGATCCTCTAATCAATTCCCTTGAGAGCATAAATCACTTGTGAAAGGACAGCAAACTTAAAATGCAACATTGCAAGATTATTAGGGAAAGAATTTTCAGAATCTTAAATCTGTGGAACCTAAATAAACCAACCCAGAATTAGACAGTCAGTTCAGAGGAAATTTAAAAATTAATTTATATATGAAGCCACATATGTTTTGCCCAAGTCTCAATGTTTATAAATTGTTCTTGTGTCAGACAGACAGCAAATATTTAAGATAAACAGATCAGTATTCAAAAGTCAAAGGTGATTAAGAAGCAACTGTGTTCATGTAAATATGTCTGAGCTGCTGGACCTTTTTCTCCAGAAATTAATTCATGCTTTTTCCCAATAGAATTGAATTGCAGGAGTTAAAAATCTTTGGTTTGCAGGTTTGTTACATTTGGAATGTAGGTTTGTAACTCATTTCCTCCCAGCCCATAGGTGTACACATTTAACTCCTGTTGCATATATACACCCTTGGGTAAAAATACCATTTAACTAGGGTCTCTGTCTTTGAATCCCTCAATAATATTGATTGTATTTAATTACAGGTTGATTACCCTTATCCGCACATCCGAAATCCAGACTGTTCCGAAATCCAGACATTTTGGAGGCTATGACTTCTTTAAAAAAATATATTTTTTCCAGCACCTGGCTGGCATAGTGCAAGGCATGCTGGGGCACAAAATTATTAAAAATATTGTATAAAATTTCCTTCAGGTTTATGTGTATAAGGTGTATGAGACATACCGTATTTTTCGCTCCATAAGACGCACTTCCCCCCCCCAACAATAGGGGGGAAAAAGCCTGCGTCTTATGGAACGAATAATAAAAAGTAAAGAAAATACACTTACCGGGGCTTCAGGGAGGCCTGCAGAGGCTCGTGCAGGCCTTCCTGATCTTCATTTCATCAAAAAACGGCCATTTTCGGCCACTTCCGGTTTTTGTCAAAACAGGAAGTGGCCGAAAATGGCCGTTTTTTGATGAAATGAAGATCGGGGAGGCCTGCAGGAGCCTCTGCAGGCCTCCCTGAAGCCCCGGTAAGTGTATTTTGCTTACATTTTTTTATTATTTTTATTTTTGTTTTTATTTAAAAAAACCTTTTTTCCCCTATTTTTTGCTCAATAGGATGCATGCGTCCTATGGTCCGATGCGTCCTATGGAGCGAAAAATACGGTAAATGAATTTCGTGTTTAGACTTGGGTCCCATCCCCAAGATATCTCATTATATTTATGGAAATATTCAAAAATCCAGACAACTTCCTGTCCCAAGCAGTTTGGATTGGGATACTCAACCTGTATAAGTTTTCCTATATTCATTTTCAATAGTTAGTAATATCATGAGATGTTAAGCATTAAGGATTGCTCTCATATTTTCTGTCCAGTAAGCCATTGCATCACCATAGCAGTACTGGAGGATTCGCTGCAAGATTCCCTTTAGTACGCAGCTGGTGCAATGGATTCTGGTACAGTAGGAGCCGTCACTACTTCACAATTGGAGGAGCTGAAACTATTTTTTTTAATTCAAAGTTTTATTTGTTTATAACAAAAACAATTACAACACAAATCAAATACGATGAAACTGTCAGTAGGACATATGTACGGTCCTTTTAAGTTTAGGAGTGCAAGACTTTACCTTGAATTAGATTTCACTAAAAGTAGTTCCCAGTAGGTTTTTCCTAGAATGTGGAGCACAGCTGGATTATTTTTCCACACATACCAGGCTTAGACTCCTGAGGTACCTCTAAGCAACAATTCCATGAGCCTGACCATGAGTGCCTCCATGAGCCTTACTAAAATGAGTGAATGGTTCCATACGGAAATTGACATCACACGAAGACTGAGCTCATTCAGTATTTAGAAAGAAACGTTGAAAAGATTTGTACAGAAAAATTACAGTAGTGTATACATTATATCTAAATGGTAGTGGGAGTGACTCTCAAGGCACGAATAACCAGACATTTCTCTTGAGGAGGGCGCCCAGAAATTAATGAAAATTGTTCAAAAACTTGACAATCTGAGACAATTCCATTCTTCATAGAGATTGCGGAAGAGACATTATAGGAAGATTAGAGTCACTATATTAGTAACTGTTTAAAATGCATGATGTTGAGTTACAATTATGTTTTATAGTGTGTTGGGCTTGTTCCTTGTAAACGGTCCATGCCCATGCGTGGACCCCTTTTGTAGCTGTGTGGTGTTACAACTGTGTTGTGACACCACTTTCGGGTGTTTGGATGTCTTTGCTGAATTTCCGGGTTGCTGAGCTCCCCGCTGTGTGGAGCTCAACCTGGAGATGTGCGGCCACTCGGCCATGCACCTTTGAAGGAACAGTGGTCTTGGTTTCAGCTAACATGGTGAGAATACCGTATTTCTTCGAGTCTAAGGCGCCATCAATTCTAAGGCGCACCTTTACTTTCAGTACCACCAGCAGGGGGAAAATAATCAATTGATTGTAAGACTCACCTCCCTTCATTGAATCTACCCGCTCAGCACCAACTCTCCCCAGCATGTCTCCTGCCGCTGAGGATGACTGAGTGCACTGCCTTTGCATAGCATTTCTGGCCCTGCCAGAAAGTGCCATTTCCTTCGTTACCTGGGCTTGGTGGAGCTTCAGGGAGGCCTGCGCAACCCTCTGCAGGCCTCCCAGATCTTCATTTTGGCGAAAAGCAGTAACTTTTGGGCATTTCTGGTTTTCGCGAAAACCGGAAATGGCTGAAAATCACCGGTTTTTGCTGAACTGAAGATCGGGGAGGCCTGCAGAGGGTCGCGCAGGTCTCCCTGAAGCTCCCCCAAGGCCCAGTAAGTAAGAAGATAGCATTTTGGGGGGCTTTTTGGAGACCTTCGATTCTAAGACGCATCCCATTTTTTGAAATGCTTAATTGGGAAAAAACATGCGTCTTAGAATTGAAGAAATACAGTAAAACAGCCAGGATCCAAAGAGCTGCTTAGATTCACACAAAGAAATGTTAAGCTTTTTTGTTGAACAGTTGGCATATTTAAACACATCATATCACAAAGAGATTTCAAAAATGGTTTGCATTGCAGAAAGGGGAACTAGAGTTTGGGGAGGAACCAAATTGATAACTCATTTGGCTTGTGAAACTAGTTCCCCAGTTCTTTGAATCCTGGCCAATAAGAGAAATGCAGAGTTGCTGAGTAAAAACATACTGAGAAGAGTGCTGGTGCCAGGCTGCTTGGGGTCCTCCTGGGGACAAGTTCTGCAGTGGGGCCTGCCACAGTACCCTTACCCGTCCCCCTGATAGGGCATTGGGTGTTACTACTGCCACTAGTACTGAGGGTTCAGGGATTGAATTTGCCTAGTGGACTGTCTGATGGGCATTTATCCTCAACCAGTGACCTACTTGACCATCTTCTGATGACACTCCTGACTGAGAATCACATGCTGAAAAACCTTTTTCAAGTACTAAAGGTTTTGTGGCCTTCTTTGAATTAACATCACCCAACACATCATCACTGAGGTTGTATTACAGTCTGAGAATGCAGTCGAATTCAATATCATTTGAAACTTGGCATGCTAGTGCTTATGCCATTTCTTCAATATTAACATGGGTTCAAATACAGCAAAGAATGGATATTCAGTAGTTGTTGCCTGAGCTTGATATAGTCCACTGATCAGAGTACCGGAGATCTTAGTGTTTTGACAGTAACATGGAACCCTCATAACATTGGGACTGATTACCTGAATTACTAAACGTTATTTTAATAAACTTAGTCAGATTGTTCCATGACTTGGTTTGCATAAAAAGTATTTTAACTAATATGGAATCTCATTTCAACATGTCAAATTTTATTCTCATAAGTTGCAGCCTCTGTTTGTTGAATGTTGCATTACAGTTTGGTTGTCCTTGTATATCCTCTTAAAATTGAACAAAATTAGCATTTAAGTATGTACATTTCTCTCCTTTAGCTTGTGTGTGTCACATTTTTGCTGAAAACTAACTTTTATGACAGTAAGAACATATTTTCTATTACTGTGTAGATGTACAATAGAGCAATACTGTACAGCATCTTCAAGAAAGGAACAAAATAATATGTTTGTGTTCCCTTGTATACAAATATTAGTTCAATTCTACAAATAAGATTATTACTCTGGTGTAATTTTTAGTAAGTAATGTCTTCATAAAATATGCATTACGGTAATTAATTAATTGGTCATCATAGTCATTAACTTTCGGTTATTTCAATAAAGTCAGTGGAAGAATTTAAGCAAATACTAGGAAAATTGGAATAAAAAATATCCTTCAAAGAGTAATATTAAAGACTATTCTCCATGTTATATAGTAGCTGAAAAGCTGTTTTTGCCACTAAGTATACACTTGACAGGAAGCTTCAGCCCGTCTGGGCTCTGTGATATGCAAATCATTCACACATAAAATTTTTAGATATACATGTTAAAAAAAAACACCTGGATGTATTCCTTTATAATAAAAGAAAGGAGAATATGACCCTAAGGCTGCTCCTCAGCATATTTACAAGGGAGAAATTCCCACTGAATTAAGTGGGACTTGCTTCCAAAAACAGTCATGCTCAAAAGAACTGCTGTTAATTCTGGCTATCCAAGTAGGCTAAGTCCTCAGACAAGTTTCTCAAACAGTCCCTGATCCTGTTGCATGGCAGACTACCTTTGAAACTTAAGGGAGGATCAGACAGTATTTGACAAAGCAACAAAGTCTGGTTCAAAGTAAAAATAAGATGAGAACCCTAATGGGCAGAGGAGAGAAGTGCTTAGACTGGGTGGCAGGTAGACATGGGCTGAGTAGAAATAAACCACAAGTGCAGGAGAGGGCTTGGCAGCCCATACCCACCCATAATCCCCTTTTGTTCCAAAAGTTGGACCACAACTTTCCTCAGTTGTTTAAACAAACAGGTCTGCTGCCATCAGTCTAGTTACGCTCTAAGAAAGCATTGTTGTTGTTTGCAACTTTTTGGCACAGTATCTCTCAAAACAAGCCGTATTGAATTTTGGCTTTCCAGAAAACAAAGCATCTTCAGTGAGGACAAGCAAGTTAATGATTGCAAAGGCAGATTTAGAGTTTTGTGGGTACCTTAAGCAGGATGAAGTTTCTTTGTGTTCCATTTCTAGATAGGTAAGATGGCAGTTTAAAAAAATATGGTGGCTCCAAAATCTCATGTTTACCAGGTCTGCATCATAAATGATTTTTTTCTTTCTAACTGAAAGACAGAATGATATTAAAACTCTATAAAGTGAAGTAATTTGCAATTGATTGGATTTGTATGTTTGATTTGTTAATTGGATTTCCAAGTCTGCAAGCAGTATTATGCTTGCATAAGAGAGCTTTCCTACATTTTTCTTGTGAGCATAATAATATTGGACTTGAACCTAGATTGACGTTCAGCCATGGATTACTGATTGGCCTTGCACAAGCCACTATCTTTCAACCTCAGCCTTGTGATCTGCTTCATGATTGGGTAGATATTGGTTTGACATGCCATCCTGCAAACAAAACATGCCAAATTGCAAAGCACAAAATGGTGAGGATATGCCAAGAAGTTCTGTCTTTCACCTAGATCTATTCTATGCAATCAAATACAGA
The DNA here is from genome assembly GCA_026170595.1 of Plestiodon gilberti rubricaudatus. NCBI lineage: Eukaryota > Metazoa > Chordata > Lepidosauria > Squamata > Scincidae > Plestiodon > Plestiodon gilberti. Next base: position 57,478,520 of record JANXHW010000004.1, on the reverse strand, counting down.
GCTGAATTCTAATTGGAAATGGGCATTTTTACTCTGTGGTACCAGCAAAATAGATGGTGTACTAGGCATTCATATAATCTTAAAAATGCTAGTGAGTATTACTGATGAGAAATAGTTTGGCCAGTAGTATTATTGCTGTTATTAACATTATGTGGCTATAAAGAAATCTGTAACTGCATTGGGTATTTAGAGTTGCATGTCATCAGCATGTGATACCACAGAATAAAAGTTTTATTTGGATTGGGTTATTAACCGCTTTATCAGGCTGCTCTAGGCATCGCAGAGTATCAAATACATTTTAGTTAAAATAAACATTTGTTTTGAATGACATAGTTTTGGATCTTTGTGCATCATATCACAAAGTTGTAACATGAAGTTCATAACATGGTGATTGGCTTGGCAAATGACAATACATTTTAATGGTTGTTTGGCCCTATTTGGTTGGGCATCCAAACTCTTAGCCATCTTGAAACTCGCGATGCCTATGAATCCAAAAATGCTCTTACAGTTTGGGTGGTGAAATCTTTCTTCTCTTAAATTACTAACCAGGTGGATGGTTTTCTAGGCAGATAGCTGGGAAATATTATGAGTTGCATAGTTAATGGAGGCTTTTGGCTTTCAGGAGGAGTTTTGTTATCCAGTGGAATGCCTGGCTCTCACAGTGGAAGAAGTAATGCACATTCGCCAAGTGCTGGTGAAAGCTGAGCTAGAAAAGTACCAGCAGTATAAAGATGTCTATACAGCCCTCAAGAAAGGAAAGGTATGCCTTATTCTGCTGATTTTCCAAAGAACTGACAGTGGAGCATGGAAAAAAAATTTACCATCTCAAATAAGGAAATCATAACAGTACCATAACCCGTAATAGTAAATTGCATAAATTCATTTTTAACTGATCAATGTAATTAGCAATTTTAATGAGATTTTAACTGATCAATGTAATTAGCAATTTTAACTGATCGATGTAATTAGCACACTTTGAACAATCTTTGATATACATAAGCAGGTAGCTAAAGGTAGACATTCTGTCCTGAAGACAGATGAATGTGTCATACTACTGTGTTGGAAGTGGCAAAAACGCTTTAGAGTTCTTACAGTGCAATCCTGTGTGCAGCCACTGGCCGCTCCGGAGTGTTGTAAACATGTCGTAAGGCACATTTTAGACACTTGGAGAGTCAGTGGTGCCAGCGGCGAGGCCGGCACCACTCACTCCCCACTGGAGAGAGGACACCGGAAGCAGACACAGGTAAGTTCTGTGCCGGGCAGTGGGGGGGCATGGGGAGGCCGGGTTGGAACAGGAGGGGTTGATTAGGTAGCCAGGCCTGGGATGGAGGAAGCACGCTCCACCGAATCCTATCCCTCGTTCTGGGCCTGGCGAACCTTACACGGGCTTCTCGGATTTGTGCTGGCCATTCAGACCCATAGGGACAGCTGGGGCATTACCCGGGGGGAAGGTACAACCCGAGGAGGCCACCAGATGCACCAGCACTGGCCTGATCCTACACAGGATCCGGTGCAGTGCACGATGCGGCGGCCCTGGACAAGATTGGGCTGTTAACTGTGAGAATAAAACAACTGAGATAGCAGAGAATCGTGGATGTATTTTCATGAACATGCTATAAAAGAGTGGGAAAATCCCCCTTTTAAACAAATTTAATTGTACTGAGTAAGTCCCCGATCCTATCCAACTTTCCAGCGTCAATGCAGCTGCAATACAGCCCGAGGTAAGAGAACAAACATTCCCTTATCTTGAGGAGGCTTCCGTGACTCTCCCCCCCCCCCCACACACACACACGCAGGATGCAGTGCATGCCTCGTTGGCATGGCTGCATCAGTGCTGGAAAATCAAAATCAAAATGGTGGTTTAAATCACCATTATCTAAATTTTTAGAGATGCTCCTTTTTAGACATGTATGATTATTATTTCCAGGAAGACCTGCTAATGTTATGAACTCCTCTCTTCTCAATTGTTACAGCTATGTTTTTGTTGCCGAACAAGGAGGTTCTCTTTCTTCACCTGGTCCTACACCTGTCAGTTTTGTAAGAGGTAAGCGTTCAGTTGACACTAATGACCAATAAGTTGGGGAAACAGAGTTGTGGACTGATCACTGTTATTATTTATCCTTTTAATTCACTGTACTGCTTATTTTTACATATGGTTTTTATTACCGTATGTAGTTGAAGGAAGAGAAGAAGTTCAATGATTTGTGATTAGGTGTAGAAGAGACTTGGGATAGGGCACATTTTTGAGGTTTAATAGCCTTGGTAAGCCAGGAAACTTTGTAGCTGATAATGCTAATTATGGGTATGATATACATGCTAGATAAAATACAAATCGCTTTCAGCTTCTGTGGGAATATATAAGGTTGATAGATGGAGGAGGGAGAACACTCTCTGATTGGGTAGGTTTTAGAGACAATGTGTCTCCAGTTCTATGGTGCCATATGTTTCTCAGAATCCCTTTCTTAAGAGCAAGAAATTGATTAACAATTTTTGGCCCCCTGGGTCTGCACACACATGCTCACTAATGAAAATTGCTTGCATGGTATGTACTAGAATAATGAAAAACCATAAATATTATTCTACTTACTGCTGTATTGACCCAAAGATGAATGTTTTTATGAGTTTCATCAGGCTGTACTTCCTAGGAGCCATTAAATAAAAGTGAGTGATGTAGAGTCTGAATAGAGCTCTTGGGCCTACGCCCTATAATTAATTTGCCCCTTTGTTGAGCGGAGGAATGCAGCAAATTGTCACTAATACCATTTCCGATTTTTAATCTCCAGATCTTGGCCAAGATCTGTCGGAAGCACTTGTGGGAACATGCCCACCATAACTTCTGAGATCCCTCATCCTCCTCTCCAAACCACTACCAAACGTTAGGTGACCCTCTAGACTCTAGAGTAGACTGTGATGTTGCACAAGAAGTTGCAGTTGGAACAAGAAGCTGGGCAAGACTCTCAGTGCACACATGGATTGTGTATGTGCTTCTTTGGATTCCATTCCCAAGCCTTTTTCTGTGCTATTTGAACTTAAGGTGAAGTAGCCAGTGAAATTCAAAAATGATATGTAGCTCTTAAACATTTCTTACAAGGAAAATGCAATACATATTTTTAAGAAACACACCCACTACTATTCTGTGGAAGTAGTTTTACTTTAACCTGAATAAGCTATGTATTTTCGTTTTCCTTTACAGGCCTGTATGCTCGCAGTGTTGTAAAAAGGTATGTTAGAAAACTACAAATTCTTCCCGTTCATAAAAATACTATAGTATATTCTATCAGGCACAGCTGCTTCACTAGCTCTAAAATCCAACTTTTTTTTTTTACTTTTAAAGAATTTTTCATTAAAAAAATGCAAAAACTGCAACATTCAAGAAAAAATAAAACCAAAACATATTTGTTTAATATACAGTATTTCCTGCTTTGAATACAGTACATGGAATACAAAGACATTCATATTAATGCATTCATCTTATAGTCCTATGGCATTTGCAAAATGTGTGTATGCAATGGATGTTTTCATCCAATTTCCTTTGGAAATTGGCCATGGTCTGTGTAGCAGTAGCACTGTAGCAGATGGTGTGAATGTTTGAAATTCACAAACTACTTTCCTTGGCCAGCAGTATTGGGAAATACTCTGGGGAAACTTGCTGCACAAGCCCATGTGTTGTCATACACAGCCTCTGGGTAATGATGTGTCTCATTTTTATTCTTTTGCCTTTGTGACAGATGCGTTTGCCATCAAAGCCATATTCCACTCTTCCCATCTTTTCCCTGGGACCTTCTGCTTTGCAGAGAGGAGAGAGTTTCATGAGGCCAGGAAAACCTTCCACCAGCCATCACCGATCACTGAGAGGCATGCCAAGGTGAGAGATGCTTTTCATTGGGTCCAGGGCCGACCCAGCCATGATGCAAGCTGATGTAGCTTATGTCCAACACTGATGGCAGGGGGCAAGGGGGCAGTGGATGCAGGGTGCCCTTCACCCCAAGTCTGCCACTGCCTCCCTCCAACTCACCGCAGATGTGCGCCACATTGATCCACTTCTCGCTTGCTGAAAGCAAGCAGAAAGCAGATTATTTGCTTCCTTACTGTGTTCTATCACACAATCTTCACGAACCAGAAAGTGCAGGACTTCTTCCAGTTATATTTAAAGGGACCAGCCAAACATTCACACACTCTCTTTTAATAAAACTGAAAGTCCTGCACTTCCTGGTTTTACAGTAGAGATCTTTTTTTAGTGTGCCGCAGCAGTGGTGGACCTGGGGCAGCATAGCATTGGGCAGTGTCCAGAGATGTGCTGTCTCTGACCAGGGCAGATGTTTATCCACCAGCATCTTCTTTTGTAGTCTATCCATATTTACTACCTTTTTAGAAGTGTAAACTATGGTCAGTGTCAAAGGACTACATGGACCTGAAAAGCTTCAGGGGCTTTTCAGCCTCATTCTTCCAGTGATGGCCCTCCTCCACTACCTATAAATCACCCCACCACCCAAGATTGGTGTAACCTCTGGACTGGCATTCCATAAAGTACAAGAAGAGAATACTGGCAGACTCTTTTGTTAGTATGCGGAAGCACTGCCCTTTCCTAGCCCGGTTTGGCCTTACGCAACCTCCCCAGATATAAATCATTTTCATAGCTGGTGTACATCTGAGGAAGCCCATAGGGCCCTTGCCGGCTTACACCCCTTCTCCTGAGGGCAGCCTGGGAATGGCATAGGATACAGCCCCTTAGGTTGGCCATGTATCTTTAGGCAAGATTGCGCCGTAACTCTCCCCCACTTGCATAAACAGTGCTCCTTCTATAAATAGAAGAAGAATTTAGGATAGAGCCAATATTGTCTGGATAGAGCCAATAATGTCTAGATTTCAATTCCTGTATATGAAAATTCATGGCAGTAAATTGATTAGGTTATATGGTGCCAAAGAATTTTTTTTTCTTGTTTTGCTCCAAGAGGCTAAGGCTGCAATCCTAAACATACATTCCTGGCAGTAGTAATTTACATTTAATTCAGTGAGACGTACTTCTGAGTAGACATGAATAGGATTGTGCTGTTAGGCTGTAGTCTTATACACATTTACCTGAGAGAAAGTCCCATTAAACTCAATGGGGCTTACTTCTGAATAGATATGCATAGGAGTACATTGTACATTAGTTCTTCCTTGTTATTGGGGGTTTACAAGAAGTATACCTTTGTCCTTGCTAACCATAACCATTTCTCATTATGTGTTAAAAAAAGATATAGTTACCTTTTTCCAAATTCAGCTTACCATTAAACTTACAGAGCTGGCACCCCAATCCTGCCTAAGGATTGGGCGGACGGCCCAGGCCGCCCGCTGGAGCCCATGCTCTGCCGTGGGCAGCCTCCCGCGCGGCGGAAAGTCTACTCGGGGAAGGGGATGCTCGTCCCCTTACCCGGGGGTAACTGACGCTGGGACCGATCGGCCTCTTTGGAATTCCACCAGTGAAATCGTTGGCGGAAGTCGGAGGAGGCCATGTAACAGCCCAGCCACGCGGCGGGGGACAGGATTCGACCGAAGCTGTCCTCTCCCGTAGCGGCTGGGCCTATGGCCGCCCTCCGTTTGCCCCTGATCCGTCCCCCCCTCCCACTGGATCCTTACCTGGGTCCAGCGGCGGTCCTTCTGGCGCTCAGCTGGCAGAGCAGGGGAGGCCGGCCTTTCCCCGGCTTTCCCTGCTCACAAGTCGTTGAAAAAGTGCCTTATGGCACTTTTATGGCGTCTTTGGGCGGCGGAACACTTGTTCCACCGCCTGAAGAAAGAAGAGGATTGAGCTGTAAGACAGGGAAAGACTTTTGTGAAACTATGCCAGGGATCACACCAAGAGATGGCAGGCTGACCAAGGAGAGTAGTGTGTAGTGGTTTGTATGCACACACTCCCTCCTGCTCTCTGCTTTCTCTTTTTACTGGGTCAGCAGCTGAATGAGGGGAAGCTGGAGTTCTATCTGCTGCCACCATCCCAGGCTGCAGAGACCAGGCTGAGGGGTGTCTGGGGGGAAAAAACCTCCCAGAAGAGCACTGAACCCCAGGGGTTCTTATTTAAAAATCAAAAACACAGTAGTATCTGCAAAGAGCGATCAGACATGACAATCCACTGAATTACCTGTGAACATGAACTAGGCAAGCAAAGAATCAAAATATAACTACCAGTAGTTATTAAAAATCCAAAAGAAAGGGAAGGACCCTGAATCCACAAAAGCACATGACTGGAAAAAAGGTAGAGGGGTGTGTGTCAGAGGCGTGGAAAGACTGGAGCGAGCGGAGCAGCGGCTCTGGGCGGCACCGCAGCGCCGGGCGGCGCTGCTCCGCTCGCTCCAGTCTTTCCACGGAGCCCGCCCGCCCGCCCATCCAGTGACGCGGGCGGGAGCTCCAAGGCCTTCTCCCCCGGCCTCGGAGCTGGAGAAAGCCCCGGAGCGTCCACCACGACCGGTGGACAGGGCTTTCTGATGGCGGCGCGCTATTTATCCTTTTTTGCACATGCGCAGAACGTTTACGTTACATAAACGTTCTGCGCATGTGCAAAAAAGAATAAATAGCACGCTGCCTTCAGAAAGCCCTGTCCACCGGTCGTGGTGGACGCTCCGGGGCTTTCTCCGGCTCCGAGGCCGGGGGAGAAGGCCTCAGAGCGCCCTACAGGGGGCGGCGCCACCCCTTCGGGGCGGCGTATCAGCGAGTGGTGCTCCAGGCAGCATCCACTCCTGATACGCCTCTGGGTGTGTGTGTGTGTGTGTGTGAGAGAGAGAGTGAGAGTGAGAGTGAGAGTGAGTGTAAAACATACAAGCAGGCTGATAAAAAATGTCTGGACTTGACTAGATCAGCGCTTCCCAAACTGTGGCTCACACAGTTGGGCCCTCCCATCTGCCCTTGCGTCCAGTTGGCTCCAAAGTGCTTGAGCTTAAGTAACTTAGTTTGATGATGTCATACAATTTCCTGATAGGAAGAGTGGCACTCTCCCAACATCTTCATCCCACCCCTTTACCAAAATAGACAGGTTTGCTGCCCAGTCAGGAGGCTTGTGCCAATCAGTAGGATGATTTGCTACTGCTTACAGGAAGTAGGACCATGAATCCACAAAAGCACAAGGTTGACTGATAATAGCATTTCAAACAAAGGACAAAGGGTGCTACCGGGTTCATGTCTCAGCTGCTTTTAGACTGCTGAACTTGCATAGGAACTTCTGGGTAGTCAAAAAATAAGATGAAATAGGCAGAAAATGAGTGGTGGGAGGAACCGGGCATTAATTCATCACAAGCTAGTTTGCAAGAATTCCTTTTTTTGTATAAGTCCTTTTTCTTAGACCAGTGGTTCTCAAAGTGGTGGGTCACAACCCACCATTGGAACCACAATCTGTCCCCTGCCCCCTTAAGGAACAGGGACAGCATGGCGGCAGCGGGGAGAACTTTGAGAACCACCTCTTGAGTACAACTGGAAAAATAAACTATGCCAATAAAAATGAAAATTATTTCTCTTTTTTAGGTTGTCATCAAAATCCAAGTCTGTAGATAAATCAGATGAAGAAGCACTATTTCCAAAAGAACTAATGGAGGACTGGAGCACCATGGAGGTCTGTGTTGACTGCAAAAAGTTCATTTCAGAAATCATTAATTCAAGCCGCCGCAGCCTCTCTCTGGCTAACAAGAGAGCCAGGTTAAAAAGGAAAACCCAGTCGTTCTACGTGTCATCCCCAGGCACCTCGGAGTACTGCCCTTCTGAGAGGACTATCAATGAGATCTGAGCCTTGTGCCTTTCTCTTTGCTTTGTCTTCATGAGTTCCTGAGAGAAACTAAAACCGGATTGTCTTTCTTTTCTTTGTTCTACCTGGCAGCTTGCATTTGCATTGGGATACTGTTTTGCCACTCCATAAATTACAGGAAAAGTCATAAATTAGGCAATGCAAGCAGGTCGGTCAGTAAACACATTTGCACTGGAAGAAAATAGCATTTTGAAATGTTAGCCTTTTTGTATGCGTGCGATGTGCAAAGAAAGCCTTTACATGCATTTTTTTCTTACATTAAGTCCTTGAATAATTTTGAGGAGAGGTTCAAAATATATACTTAAAGAAGAAGCAGATCCAAAGCAGGTAATAGTATTAGTAGTTGTAGTCACTGAAACATGTTGGCATGTACTACTACTACTATCATTTATATTTCATTCTCTGCAGCATGCAAATTCATATTGTACAGTAAATAGATGGAGGCCACGGCTCTTAATGCCTTATCATATAGCACAAAAACATAAAATGATTTGCTGATGTGTTCAGAATGATTAAGTTCAACCTAGACACATTATAATGTCTGAATTTAGTATAAAATACTGAATAAGCTAGAAACCTGAATGGATAATTATTTTCCCTCAGCAGCTGCTGTTCCAAGCCCCAGTATATTGATTCATGTGATCTGTCCAAGTAATAGTGATTTCTTCCCTATCTTGAATGTATTCTGAATGTTTATTGTAGTAGTTGTTGTAGCTTTTAGTAATGAGCAAAATCATTCTCTTAAGGGGAGGATTCAAGATAAGTGCAGCTTTGTAATATTGATTAGTTTTTGTAAGATAAAGAACATTCTCTGGGCAACAATCCTGAGAAAATAAGTACAGTAATAATATGTATATTTGTATTATAGTGGATGACATAAATACTGCTATAACTAAGAGTCTGGGAGCATATCTGTGTTAAACCCCATTTTTACAGGGGTTTATATCTTGGGCTGTAAAAAAAATTTATACCCTGCAAAAATTTGAGGCAGCACTGTCTCAGATTGAGAGGTGGTTTTTTTCTTTTTTTAAAGGTTTGGAGAAACACTGTCTTAGCTGTTTTGAAGTTCCAATAATATTATTATCAAACATCACATTTTTGCACTCTTTTATATGCAGATTTTTAAATTTAAACAGAAGTGGAACTTAGTGTAGAGTATAACTTGGGTAATTTTTATAACAGCCCGGTTATAAATATTTGCAAAACATCTGGAGGACAGGAACAAGTCTTCCATAAGGTTTCTAATGGCCAGACCCGTATTTAATATCAAAATAGAATATGTGATAGAGAAGCTTAAGATCTTTGTGTTTACATTTTCATATTGTAGGCTGATTAGTGATCTCTTAGTACACTTCCAGATTGTGTACCTGCTTAAATGCCATCTCTAACCAGACATTTATTTAATGAAGAAACTAACTGGTGTATATGTTTTTTTAAAACCCCAAATGATAGAGATGAAGGGAGACTATTGCTGCAAAAGACTAATAGCCTGATTTAAACTTGCTGGTTTAACATATAAGTGTTTTGGTAGATACACCAGAGCAAATGTTAGAATTCTTGGGGCTCAACCTAGGTGTTACAATGAACTCATAATGTGGACCTCTCATGTGTGTCTGTGTGTGTCTGTGTGTTGTTTTAAATAGTGCAGTGGGGGTACAGAACGAGGCGAACCATTGGTTAGTGGGGGGGCTTTAAGACTGTCCTTGCTGAGTTTCTGATCCCATGCCCCCCTCCTTCACCTTGTTGGGTGGGCGAAATAAGCTTCCATTGAATGACAATTGAAGGTTTTTTCCAAGTAGTGCAAGAAGGCGTGGTTGGGATCAGAGCTACAGTGGGAGTAACGTTCTAATGCCCTGGTTTACACGCTGTGGTTTTATCCCATTTTGCACCTTCCTGCTGCAGTATTTACAAAATAAAACCCCAGAGGTCCATGTTGTACATTCCATGTAACATCTAGTTTGGATTTTAGGTTGTAAGCCACAGTTCAGTTACTCTTCAGCAATTCAGTCAAGCTAGTGGATTAAATCCAGTGTAATTGGATTGAAGGCTGGAAGTTCTGTCTGCATTAGATACCTAAAATTCTCTCAAAACCTGGAAGCTATACTCTTTGAAAGGCTGAGAATTCTCATATGGAATTCTATGGGGAAAGCCACAAAAATTTCATCGGTTTTAAAACCAATGTCAGTTTTTAGTATGAATAAATGCTGTAAAGAGCTTTTCAATGGTTTTTGAACGCAAACTCATTCTAGTGTAGTTCAGTCCTATCCTTTGACTTCTATGACACCTGACCGAAACGGTTGTAGAGAAATGAATGATTTGAGATTTGCAGCTGAAATGACTCGGTCATTTTTCTGTTATTTCTTGGTCTGGCAAAATCATAAGGCAATGTCATTGTACTAAATTTGCCTGATGAATATTTGGTTTCAGTAGGCCCTTATGTAGGTCATGACACAACAAACTTTGGATTGAAAGTTTGACAGTACATGGTAAATACCAGCACAAATAAAAAATTTGTCTTGTGAATTTGAACAGATAAGATCACATCAAGAAACAGCATGAAAATTAGACTTTCATTTCCTTTTTGCATAAATCAGTATGGGGAGCCGGAGAACTTAAGGCTCCTTTACTTCAGGTTATAGTCGATGTTTAATTAGACATGACTAAAGCAGTCATGACAAAGTCCCATTGACTCCAATGGGACTTTATAATGACTAAACTTAAGATGCAACCATTATACTATTTTGTCCATTTTACTTCCATGTTCCGCACATAATTGTGGTGTGAAAATGAGAGGTCACCTTATAGCCAACAAAAATATTAGCTACTACTCCTATTATTTTCCTGCAGTGAGGTGCAGTATTAGCCAGCAACTTCGGTATCTTCTACTTTCATTCTGTGCAGTCGCCCTGCTTTAGTTCCTCGAGCTGGACCCTTTTTAAACAGAGCTCATGCCAACATGTAATAAATAGGTAACTAAGCAGTCATATTGAGAAATGTTCAGAGGGCTTTCCAAACCCAACCTGGGACTCGTTTTTCCCATCATTTATTAGATCATGTTTACATTGTTCAACCGAATGTGTGAGTATTGTATACATGTACTTTTGTGTTCCTATGGACTCAAAGAGACTATAAGGAGTGGACATTTTTCTGACTGAGGGTCCCTCAAGATCTGGGACAAAGAGGAGTTCTGAGATTGTAGGGAGAACAGTGGTAAACCACACTGAGCACTACAGATACTATGATTTCATAAGTGGATGCTTCCTACCTGTCTGTCCACACAGGCAGCACAATGTTTTCTTTCAGTCTCCTTTATCATTTCTTATCACTTACTGTCACATTATTTTACACAATGCTCATAATAGAAACTTCCATTGTCTTCAGGCCACTTTCCAGATGCTCTTCCTTTTTCTTTTTCTTGGTTGCCTCTTTTGGGGCAGGGATGGGGGAGAGAATTCTGAATCATATAACAGCCTTTAGTCTGGTGAATCATTTAGCCAGCCTTGCAATGTTGCTTCTTTTCTTCAGTTTGGACTCTGAGAAAGTCTGCTCGCTTGGCTGTTGTGTTGAGTGACATACAGTCATTATCACCTTGCCATTAATATTCCAAATGTGTCCTAAGAATTAGACATACTCTCTGTCTGTCCATACTTCAGAAAGCTGCTGTGTGAAGCCTTTTGGTGCCCTTCTTACAGTTTAAACACGTCCATATCAATGTCAGAACAATTTGTAAATATATGTGTAATATATTTATATATATTACACATATATTTACATTTTATATATATATATATATATATATATATATATATATATATATATATAAAATGTAAAGTTTACACATATATAAACATTATATATATATATAATGTTTGGAAAGCTACCACTGTTTGTGGTGGGAATCAAACTTCTTATGAAGACATGAAAAACATAAAGAAAAATGAGCCCAACTGTTATGTATTATCAATTGTTGTTGTTGTTGTTATAATTATTCTAGATTTAAAACATGGAAGTTGACAATTCATAGCCATGTTTGTTTTAAAGAGATGAAAGGCTATAGCACAGTAAACTTGCCACCATGAGAATTGTAAATCTTTTATTTTTCTAACTACGTATTAATAAATCTAGGGTGTGTCCAAGGTGTATTGTAGGAGACCTGCAACCAGTGCAATGCTCTTATTTTTTGTGAATGAAAACATTTGTAGTAAATTCCAGGCCACCTGCAGAAGGTATCAAGAAAACCTTTGCTACAGCTTGATGTGTAGAAAATATAAACTGTTACGCATTCATGGTGACTTTGCTCTATTTTTGTTTTGTTTTGTTGAAATCCTTTATTTAAACATAGATTTTCTGTGGGAAATAAAATGCCTTTCTGTCATAGCCTTTGTCTGTTTTAATAATTTGTTAAACTATTGTAAGAATAGAGTTTTTAACATATAAGTTTTACAAAGACAATTATTGATTTGCTAATAAAAATGAATGACTACTGTAGTACATACTTGGGCTGTATGAAAGGAACAAAACACGTCAATGTATTTGTAGAATAGCAATAAAACAGCTTTGCTTGGTCCATTTGCATGTAGGCGAAGATTACCAATTCAAAGTAAAAATATTGATTTACCAAAAATGTTTCCATACTTCAAACAAAATTTGGTAGGTAATGTTACTGACTTCCCAGGTATGCATGAGTTATGCTGAATTTTTACAATTCTGTAATAACTAACCTCCTCCTTACATTCATTACACTTTTAGTAAAGCTGTTGCCAAATGAATGGAATTATTTCAATTATTTCTCTGTAATAGAATTTTAAAAAAAATCAATGCAAATTAAATATTCTCCTTCCATCTATTTTTTTTCTTTTTTTCCTTCTCTCATTGCATCCATAAAAAGTTCTTCTCCTGTGGTTTTTGATAAGCTGCATGCTGTGTGATTCCAACCAGCATCAATTTCTCAGTATTGGTATTGTTATGGCATAGTCCAACAAGTCTATGCACAAGAATGGCTTCGTTTGTAATTGCAAGTTTATTTGTGAAATGGTGACATCATACAGGAGTTGGGCAAAAGATACTACAGTATCTGTATAGTAGCACAAATGAGTGCTAGTAGCACAAATATTTTAATTGTACTTATACCTTCAGCTCCAAAAATTGTTCTTGCAGTTGTTCTCAAGCCTCTCTGGTATGAAACTACAAGCTATTTCTCTTTGAAATGTATAGTTGTATTGAGGGAAGGAACATCCTCCCACAACGGTGTCCAGTTGGCACCCCCTTTAAAGGCTTTTTGAGGAGTTTTGTCAAGCTTTTAGTTTGATTTGAATTTTTCTTCTTGCTTTTGTAATGACTTTTAATTGGCCTTAGTGCTCAGTTTATTCTGTATTGGTTTAATTACTGTTTTTCTATTATGTGTTTTTAAATTATGTTGGCTACCTTAATGGGATTGAAAGGCTGGATATACACAACATTGTTGAATGTATAAATAATACTTCTGAAAGATTTCTTGCTAGCCTGTGTTCAAAAACTTATTTTTCAGTACTTTGATGGTTCCATAACGTTAGCATATTAATTCAAACCAGCATATTAATTCAAACCATATATTAAACTTATCTTAAATATATCAGTGACTCTCCATTCAGACTGCACAACTCAAATAATTTGATGTTTGCACTGTGTAGATTTCTTAGAAAACCTTTTGTTCATATTCCAAGTCTTCATGGATGATACTATCTTGATCCTTATCTGTCTGGGTTTCAGCCTAGGTTTGGGACTGAAACTACTTTAGTCACCATAATTTGCTTTGATTCACCCTGTGCTGGGATCTAAACCGATGGAGTATGACCCTGTTAGTTCAGCTGGACCTCTCGGCACCTTCTGGGTTGCCTGGCTGAGATGGGTTTGGAGGGCACTGGTTTATGGTGGCCCTGCTTCTACCTGGAGGGTAGGTTCCAGATAGCAGTGTTGGGGGATTATTGTCTGAACCTTTGGCCTGTGGGTTCCATCTTGTCTCCCATTCTTTTTGACATCTACATAAAACTGCTGGGAGAAGTTGTCTGGAAATTGGGGCTGAGGGGCCATCAACATGTTGATGATATCTAACTCTACTTATCATTTTCACTGGGTAAGCAATGGAAGCCCTGAATTAGTGCCTGAGCTCAGTGGTGAACTAGATGTGGACAAACAAGTACAGGCTTAATTCAGACAAGAGAGAGGTGTTGCTGGAAAGCTGAATTGAATTTGGGTGTTCAGCCTGTAACACATGCCTTGGTTCCTTTGAGATTGTGCTACTGTAACATGCTCTACATGGGGTTATCCTTAAAAAAACATTCAGAAACTCCAACTGATCCAGAATGTGACAGCGTGTCTTATGGTTTGGGGGGAGGGGGTGTGTCCATGCTTGGGAGCATCTGTCTCCAATTTTGTTCGATCTGCACTGATTACCAGTAGGTTTCCAGGCTCAATTCAAGGTGTTTAATATTGATTTTTCAAGCCCTAAATGCTTTGGGTCCATGTTACTTGAGAGACTGTCTCTTTCCATATGGATCTGCTTGCCACCTTCATTAGCTAGCTGAGGCTTTGCATCTTGTTCCCACCACTGGTGGAAGTGTAGTTGGGTGTGATGCAGAACAGAGCTTTTTCAGCGACACCCATCAGGATCTTGGACTTGCTGCCTCTGTAGGCCTTCCTAGCCGCCCCCTCACTTTTAGGCACCTAGCAAAGATGTTTCTGTTCCAATTGCCTGCTGAATGTCTTCTGTCTTCCTAGCTGCTTAAGTTTGTATTTCTTGTGGTTAGCTTATAAAGCTTTTAATGGCTTTATGATTAGATTTAATTGCTTTTTTGTATTTTATTTTTATGGTTTTTTTAGTCTTCTATTGTGAGCCAATTTGGGAAAGCTGAAAGTTAGGGTATGCAGCAAGACACCTTTGGCAAGCTGAAAGGGAGGATATAAATCATTATATTGAGTTTCTCATATTTGTTGTGCTTGATATGCTGCTTTTTCAAAATTTTCAAGATGGCGGGAAAGGGGCCAGTTTCCAAAAACCATGTAACTAGATTCTTCTACACATCTAAGAGGCCTTCAAGCTTGTGTTTTTTCAGTAACTATTCCACTGGCCATACAACAATTCGGCCCGCATCTAACACAAGGTTTACATTCTGATGTCGGCGCATAAAGCCAAAATTGCCACTTGCGTACAGTTGTAACTCCCTTAAAGCCAACTAAAAGCACCATACAAGAAACATGCAGAGATTCAGGGAACAGCGACTTCATTCTCCAGTTTTAGGCTCATTCTGGGGCAGAAACAGAGTAAGTGAAATGGAGGACAGAGTCGCCTGCAGTCTTTAAACTATTGTTTTTCTCAGTCTTTGGGAAGGCAGAGCACGTATACTTGAATTCTTGTGAATCAGGCATGTGTAAACTGTGGGCAACTGTAATGTGATTTGGAACATTGCAAAACTGGAACTAAGCAAAACCTGTATTAAATACATTATATATTAAAATAGCTAGTTATATGAAACGTGTATCCCCAGCCTGATGACAGCACCAAAAAGAATGTATGTAGTAGTAAACTAATTTTTATTTGTTTCTATAATATAAAATGGATAATTATAGTCTGATAGCCAGCATAGTATACATTCCAGAAATAATGCATGGAATCTAGGTTTACTCCAAAGAAGGTAACTTTGTCTAATGATTGCATAGACACCATCATAGGGAATTCCATCCCTAGCAAGTCCTGCCAGGCATACCAATATGGATGAAAGAATTGTGATTACTGTGCCAACCCTTTCTTTTGCTTTGCTTTCAGTGTTTGTTTCTTTTTATATATATATTGACCTTTTTAAACTGATTGTTTTATGAAACAACTGTAAGGAAAATGGAAACTCAATATACAGAGGAGGAAAGCCAAGCACGTGACTGAAGGGGCACACAGTTTCTGAGCTGTTGGGAAGCTGTGTCCATGTACAGGGTAAATACTGACCACATGACTCTTTCATGGCGCTTAGTAAATCCATGCTCAAGAGGTAAAGTCTCTCTGTTAAAGTAATGTCAAATTCCTTAAAAAAACAGGCTTCTCAATCAGCCGAGCACAGATACATCAAGAGATAGCAGTAAAATTGATGAGAGTTAACTACTGTACTTTTTGCCTGGCTTATTTGTTTTACCATCCTGTAGGCCAGCGGGTGGCACAGCGGGTTAAACCGCTGAACCATAAGCTGTCGATCGAAAGGTCGGCAGTTCGATTCCCGCGACAGGGTGAGCGCTCGTTGCTTGGCCAGCTCCTGCCAACCTAGCAGTTCCAAAGCATGTCAATGCGAGTAGATAAATAGGTACCGCTTGCGGGAAGGTAAACAGCGCTCCGTGTTCCAGCCGCATGCTATGCGCTGCGGCAAGGAGAGTCACGCCGGCCACATGACCACAGAGGCGTCTTCGGACAACGCTGGCTCTTCGGCTTTGAAATGGAGATGAGCACCACACCCTAGAGTCGGACACGACTGGACTTAATTGTCAGGGGATACCTTTACCTTTACCTTATGCCAGCAGTACACATGACAATGCTAGGGATTATTCTGGGTTCTCTTCCTCCTGAAGGAACAATAACCCACTTTCTGCTTTCATACCTGGCTTTGACTATCACTATAGTTTTAGGTACATATTGACAGCAGAAGGCAAGCATAAATCCATGAAGTGTTTGTGAACTTGGGGCAAACAAAGGATGGGGAAAAGCAAATACTGTATCACTGTCTTCAGTCAGTTTCTCAGTAAATAAGTAATACCGGCCCAGTCTTTTAGTGTTTAGCTTACAAATACGATGGGGATGGAGTAGTGGTTTTGGATTGGGAAGATCTGTGTTCAAACTGGTCAGCCATGAACCTTTGTAGGTGGTTTTAGGCATGTCGTTATCTCTCAAGCTAATCTACTCTGAGAATTATTGTCAAGATAAAATAGCCATCTTCTGCATCTTTAGAGGCAGCACCCTGAGCCAGTCCGTATCAGCACGTCTTCATTTAGTAACTCTTAATGGCTGTACAACTAAAATATATACTGTATATTATAAAGGGAACTTTCTTGGTGGGTCCTGGGTTTATCCAGGTTTTCTTAACAAGTGAAATGCACTCCCAGGCTTCAGGAATAGCTTAACAGTATATATAAAAATTGAAGCACAACTAATTTTTTTAATCCCTCTTCCAATGTGATGTCACTGTGCATGTCTTTTGTATGGCTTCTGATGCACCAGGGTAGCCATTTGTAAATGAAAAGTCCATAGAATTTTTTGCTTGTTTTCATATTCTGTAATACTGACATGCAGTTTATGCATTAATTAAAAAAAAACAACCTCTAGAAGTTGCTGGCTTTATTTCATTATTTGAGAGATTGAAATTTATTTTTCACTATTACTATAAGTTAGTTTTGTGTGTTCTTTACTGCAAGGATTCCACACACAAGAAGCAAATTTAAGCTTGCTTATGTAGAAACAAGCCCTACTGAAACCAGTGGGACTTTTTTTCCGGATGCTAGATCAGGCTACAGAGAATGTTTTATGATGTACAAGTTATCTTATAGTTGGATTAAAATGATCTTTATCCTCCTTGGTTGCACTGTAGTAAAGGTAAAAGTGACCCCTGACAATTAAGTCCAGTTGTGTCCGACTCTAGGGTGTGGTGCTCATCCCCATTTCAAAGCCAAAGAGCCAGCGTTGTTCGAAGACGCCTCCGTGGTCATGTGGCCGACGTGACTCTCCTTGCCGCAGCGCGTAGCATGCGGCTGGAACACGGAGCGCTGTTTACCTGTACTTCTATCTAATTAGATAGCTCATGACTTCATACACCAAACAATTATAAGCGGAAAATTACTGTACAAGCCCAGAACTTTACACAATAAGATAATCAATTTAGAATCAGATTTCTACATTTGGATGCTTGCACAAAGTTGTCGTTTTTGTATTTTTTTAAAAAAGGTAGGAAAGGAGTACATTTCTTCTGTACAAGAACTAGTCTCAAGAGTTACAAATGGGTAGAATTTTCTCCAAACTTCAGCTGTGGGGATAACACAAATGCCTGTCTTGTCCCAACAGCTCAGTCATAATTAATGAGTTGCAGATGCTCTCATAAACCTCTCAACTGAGATTATGGGTTGGTTAGTTCCAGGATGCCACCTGCCAGCTTTTTTGCTGCTATTTAGTGTCCGTGACTCCGATGTGCATTACATTATTATTCCGTTGATTAATTAAAACAGTCACCATTTGGTTTTAGACAGAACAAAAACAAGACAAATTAGTATTTATTAGGTAATTTTATTTATAACTTCATGTGTTCATGATATTCAGATAAAAATTGAGATTTCCTGCTTCAAAGAGTTTACAGTCTAAACAGAGGTGATTGAAGGGAAGGGAGTATGGGAAGAGAAACACTTCTGCATGCATTTTTTTTCCAACTCATTGACCTAGTAACCTCTCTGTGCAGTAATGCACTTTGTTCTCCCTCTTGCACATTAATGGAACAAACACAAAAGCAGTATCATTTGGTTTGTGTCAAGTCGCTTGCCATATAAAAAGTTAACCAACAGATTTTCAAACACTGGACAACACACAATTTGCCTCTGAAATGAAAATACCGGTAGCTAATCTTTACTAATTTTGATGTGCTGAAAACAAAAATGACAATACAATCTGTCTATTTGCTCTAGTTTAGGAGAAGCAGTCCACATCACATACATAGGTGTTGTGCCATTGGGCATTTACCAGTACATATCTATGGCACTGTCTATTGCGGACCTCTCAAACCGTAGCCAATTTTGCATTGGCATATTTGTGTTCAGCACCTCAAATCTATAAGAAAGGACATTTAATCTTGAGGGCATGACCTTTGTTAAAATTTGTTGTCCAGTTTAATTATTCTGGCTATAGCACTGAAGGCAAAAGATTTCCGTTTGCTAGGTAGGATAACCAGATGCCAAGACAGGCAGGGCCCCTGTACCTTTAACAGTTGTGCACAAGAGGCAATTTGCAGAAGAGGACAAGCTTCACTTGCTATACAAGTTCCTCATTTACATAACTACTGAAAAAGGAACAGAAGCTTTGTCTTCATTTGCATAGAGGCACTACCAATGTAGCAAGGGGTTAAAATATGGATATAGAAAATGCAATAAGGATGTTTTGTAGAACCGAAGAGATTTTACAGAGATGTATCATCAATCCCCACACAAACTAATACAGATGCTAATGAGTGACTAGTAAAAGCTGGAGATTTGAATGAGAAATTTAATTCTCTTCACCTTAAAACTTTGCATTTATAAGTTACTTTGGTAGCTGATAACCCAGGAGGTTATTAGTTTAAGATAACTGCTCTGTTGAAAATGGCCCCTTTCCCTTTAATACAGATGTGGCAGGAAGATATTTAACAAAGATTCTCCCAATGACAAAATAGAAGATAACTACTGATTTTTCTCCTTACCACACAACTATTCTATATTGATTCTGCAAAGTCTTTTTTTAAAAAAAAAAATCCTTTTCAAAGTTTCATTTGAATGCTACTGTCAATGGCAGAATTACTCTTCATTGAAGTAAAACAATCTTGATAGCACAGGAGATGGGGGGAGAATCTGGATAGGAAAATAATTCAAAGTTCTTGTTGTAGAGTTCCATTCATGAATCTTAACTCGTTGCCTGCTAAATAAAGGATACAGATAGCAAGGCTTTGGGGTGTGTGTGTGTGCTTTTCTCGGCGACATCAATCCCAGTGGCCATGCCAACCTTAGAATGAAATGTCATCCTAGTCAGACTCCAAGTATGACAATTGCTTAACATGAATCAAAGCTCACTATGACAAACTGCATTCCACAGTAGCAAAAAATCACCACACCAAGGAACTACAGGAAGAGGAATAATAAGAGGAAGGCCTCTTATTAACTCATGATGGTTTAATTTGCCAGTGGAGCAAGTTCTTCTACAAGACAGGGTCAATGTAATTAGTAATCTACTTACTGGTGCTGTTCCTATCTCCACTCCTAAGGAAGAAATATGCATACAGGTACACTATAGCTGTGGTGCTGGGATGGAAGATGGCACAGCAAAACATAACACTTTAAAGAAGGGAATCCCCAAGACAGGTGTTCAGATAAACAGGAAAATGGATTCTCTGGTGGAGGAAGGGGCCATTCCATTTCAGTGGGAAGAGCCCCCACACCGCTCGCAGGCAGGGTCAGTTAGGTCATGTGATCTCCTCGCTTGGTCCTGCCTCGCTGGCCAACGGTCGTCACTCAGTGAGCTCCCTTTTTAAGGGCAGCGTTTAGGTCTTTTTCATGATCAATTTTGGTTCGTTTCTACTACAGAAAGTCTCCTCCCCCTTTTCCAATCGCTACAATAGACTGATCTTGGTTTTTAAAGTGGAAAAGGGGAATGGCTTGGTTCTCTCAGGGCAGCTGCAGCAGCCACTGAGGACCATTTTTATCATGTTTCATTGCGCACATTACTTTTGTGGGGGTTTTGCCATTTTTTGCCCAAGTCTGTTGCCAGTGTGGAGTTGCCGGCGGTCCAGAGAAATCACGCCGCCGGCTGTCTCTCACCAGCGTCAGCTAGAGCGCACATTCGCCTGAGGCGAACAGGGTCGTTGGTGCGTCTAATCCCCTCAGCTAACAACAGAGAGGTGGACAGGGCTGGCTGATTAGTCTGTGGCTGACAGCAAAGTGAAGGAAATGGCTTCTAAGGAAGACAGCTCTACCTCCTCTCACACAGGGCAGGCAGCACAAAGGGGAATTGTACCTGAAGGGGCCCCTCAGGCTCCTAGAGGCTTGGGAGTTGGCGACGAAGCCCAAAGCCAAGTGGCACAATGGGTGATGAGTCTTGTAGAGCAGGCAGTAACCCATAGGATGAGCCTGCAGGAACGAAGCACTGAGAGGATAGTGGGATCAGGGAGTAATACCCTAGTCCAGCGGTGGGGAGCCTCCGGCCCGCGGGCAATCCGGTCCGGCCTGCGCGAGACCGGACCAAAGTCCATCCGGCCCGGCCCGTGCGAGACCAGACCAGAGGCCCCGCGCTCACCTCGAAGCGACTCCTTCTAAAATTGGCTGTTCGTACATGCGCTAATGCCAATACAGGGCATGTATGGAACAGCTTCGAGGTGACGCGCCGCGCTCACCTCGAAGCGACTCCTTCTGAAATCGGCTGTTCCGTACATGCGCAGTACAACGCCGACGCCAAGAGATTGCCCTGTCTTGGCGTCAGCGTCATACTGCGCATGTACGAACAGCCGATTTCAGAAGGAGTCACTTCGAGGTTAGCGCGGGGCCGTCACCTCCCACTTGGAGGCACAGAACAGCATAAATTGGCTGGAGTTGAGGGCAGTTCGACTAGCCCTCCTCCATTTCAGGGAGGTAGTATGCAAGAAGCACGTATTAGTCCGCACCGACAATATCACGGCAAAGGCATACGTGAATCATCAGGGGGGCACCAGATGGAGGGCTCTGGAGGTGGAGGCCAACCTCCTTCAACGGGCAGAGGCCAATCTTCTACCGCTTCGGGCAGAACACTTAGCCGGGCTGGAAAACACAGAGGCAGATTGGCTGAGCCGTCAGAGTGATGGAAGCAGAATGGAGGCTTCACCCTCAAGTTTTTCAGAGCATAATAAAGCGGATGGGGAAGCCAAGGGTGGACCTATTTGCGACCAAGGGAAACACCCAACTCTCAAGCTATTTCACAAGATTGCAGGAACAAGTGGCAGAGGGAACAGACGCACTCCTAACTCCCTGGCCTCCAGGTCTGCTATACGCATTCCCTCCAATCCCCGATACAGAGAGTACTGAAGAGGATAAGACTGCTCCAAGCACAAGTTATTCTCATTGCTCCAAAGTGGCTGCGAAGGCCTTGGTTTCCAGAGCTGCTGCACGTGTCTGTGCAGGAGCCTTGGGAACTGCCAGTGAGAACAGACCTACTGTCTCAAGGGCCCATCGTCCATCCTTAGCCGGACAAATTCCGACTGACGGCGTGGATGTTGAGAGGGGGAAATTGATGGAACTGGGATATTCAAAGCAAGTCATTGCTACTCTTCTAGCATCTAGGAAACAATCGACACGTAACAGTTATGGAGCAACGTGGAAAGTGCTTATGAACTAGTGTTCTAGTAAAGCGTTAAATCCCCTCTGGCCTAAGGTGGCAGAGGTGCTCAGTTCTCTTCAGGATGGGCTGGATAAAGGTTTAAGGACTAGTACCCTCCAAAGACAGGTGGCAGCAATTCAGTTTATCTTGGGGGCAGGTCTAAAGGTGAGGATTTCATCTCACCCTCACATTAAACAGTTTTTAAGGGGAGTGTCCTTGTTAAATCCTCCTCCAATTCATAGAACACCTAATTGAGATCTGAATATTGTACTCCAGGCTCTGACTGCTTCACCCTTGGAACCATTAGCAAAAGTACCACTCAAAGAGCTTACCTATAAAGTTTTATTCTTGGTGGCAATTACTTTGGCTAGGAGGGTGTTGGAGTTAGGGGCACTCTTCGGTGCACCCGGAGCTATGTATTTTCCAAAAGGATAGTGTAACCTTAAGAACTGATCCTTCCTTCATCCCAAAGGTGAATTCCATTTTCCACTGCCAGCAGGAATTGGTGCACATAGGTACAACCCTTCTTTTTGCCCTAACCCTTCCCATCCTAGAGAAAGAATTTGGCATACCCTAGATGCTAGGAGAGCCCTCCGATTTTACAAGGAGCGGACAAAAGATTTCAGGAAAACCGATGCTATGTTTATAGCCTTTCAAGGGAAAGCTAAGGGTAGGAAAGCCTCAACATCATCGTTTGCAAGATGGCTCAGACAGACTATTGAAATGGGTTACAAGGCAGCTGGTTTACAGCCCCCAGAGGGTATAAAAGCACACTCTTTAAGAGAGGCGGCTACATCGGCAGCCTTTAATGGGGGGTAGCATCACTGCCGGAAATAAGCAAAGCTGCAACATGGACATCAGTCCGTACATTTACCAGACATTACAAGATAGATCAATTTGCCTCAGCAGACGCTTCCTTTGGGAGAAGGGTTTTGCAGAAGGTTCTGAACACTTAATTTAAACCGCCTTCACCTACCCTCCCTAAGGAATACACACCGCTCTGGTACATCCCACTGAAATGGAATGGCCCCTTCCTCCACCAGAGAAAGCAAAGGTTCCTTACCTGGGAACTGGAGTTCTTGGTGGAGGAAGGGGACATTCCGCCCTCCACTCTTAGGTTCAGTGCTTCCTTCCTGAAGGCCATTGTGGAGAGAAAAGGGGTATATATATACACATATATTTAAAGTGTTTATATCACATAGTAAAAGGTTAGAGATTCACAACTCACAACCATACCATACCGTTGCTACACGGAAATTTGAGTTTTCTTCTGGACTGGTGCTAAGTTGTCAAGCCATTTCATTGCAGATGGCACTTCGCTCAAACAAGATTTGAAATGTATACGTGGAGGAAGATTCCAGCTCATGGATTCGGTCTGGGGTCTGGAGCCCTCCACGCAAGGAGATCACGTGACCTAACTGATTGACCCTGCCTGCGAGCGGCGTGGGGGCTCTTCCCACTGAAATGGAATGTCCCCTTCCTCCACCAAGAACTCCAGTTCCCAGGTAAGGAATCTTCGCTTTTCATGCTAGCCATACAAGCGAGATTCAGCTTGCCTTCACTTAGAGAAGAGAGTGTCAATGTAGCTAAACGACAAAGGAAAGCATGAGTGCCTTTACTTGCAGGTTTATTAATATGACAGTAGTGAGCGAAGGAGTAGACACAACCATGATAGAAGCAGTACACATTTTTAAACTGTTATATCATAAATGGAGGAATTTCCACCCCATTTACTGTAAATCAACAGGATTTCTGCTTATGTGTAAAAATGCATCTATGCCCTATTACAGCCTGAGACAGGCCAGTAAGTGTAGGAAGGATGGTGGTCAGTATTTAGTAGGCGAGTACCATTTTTTCCAGAGGCGTTCTTACGATGGGGGCGGTACTGTAAGTTGCAACCCATCCTAGTCCCCATTTACAAGCCGGCACGAGGCAGCCTCGCCATCAGAGCCATTCCGTGTGGAGAAGGCAACAGGCAGGGAGTCTCCTGCCTGTTGCTTTCTCCGCACGGAATGGCTCCGACGGCAAGGGGGCGGGGCCGCCTCGTCCCAGCTTGTAAACAGGGACTAGGACAGGGTGCAACTTACAGTACCGCCACCACCGTAATAACGCCTCTGCATTTTTTAGCCGCTAATTAAACAGCCGCTAATTGATTCTTTTGGAATAGAATGTCCAACCAATCAGAATTCCCCTAACCTTTCACATATGAGGCTTGCCTGTCCAAGGGAATGTGTAGTAGGCTCCAAGAGCAACATAAAAACTAAGAGAAGGGCTGAGCACAACACATCATGGCTGACTGAATCCATGGAGCTGGAGTTGGGTGAGAGGTCATCACCCAAGATCAATGACCAGACAAGGCAGCTGATGGAGCACATGCAATCACCTTGGAAGGCAAAAGCAGGAACTACTGCAGGAAACAAAACTACAATCCTCACTGAAGATGACAAAAGCAGGATGTGCACATGAACCAGTCTGGACAAGTATGACCTCGCACTGAAAAAATGGGGAAGAGAAGGATCTATGTATACAAGGAAGATGGTTATTTTGACTATATAGGTACATGGCCTACAATACTAGATTTCAGTTTCAAGTGTCACAGCTATTCTACTTCTTGCATGATGGGACCAATGCTCTTCAAAGACAAAGGCACTTTTCCTCCCAACATTAAACTATTCTTTATACATAAGTAGGTTCTCAAATTCACGACGTGTCAAGATTTTAGAATTAAAAACAAACATTCTTTATACAGTTTTCCCTTGGAAAAGTATCTTTCTTGTGCTTTGCTTTTGGTCAAGGTGCCCTTTTCATTTTTATAGAAGGGATATAGTGGCAGGTCTTAAATCTTTAACAGCCATGGTGGGGGCAGAAGACAAAAGGCTGGGGTAACAATTCCACATGCCACTTGAGAAACACAAGCAGTGGGGCTTAGTTGCACCCCATATTATCTTAGTGTCATCTCACGCTTTCAGTGTGAGAAGAGAGTTCTGGAATGATGAATTCAGACACTGATACGTTGTCACAGTTGTCAACTCTCCCCACCCCACACCAAGATTAAATAAGATGACAGCCTTTTCTCTCTCCCTTCTTACTAGAAATTTAGAAACATTGCAACATACACTCAATTGTATCCT
Organism: Plestiodon gilberti rubricaudatus; assembly: GCA_026170595.1. NCBI lineage: Eukaryota > Metazoa > Chordata > Lepidosauria > Squamata > Scincidae > Plestiodon > Plestiodon gilberti. The sequence continues at coordinate 57,453,535 of JANXHW010000004.1, read as the reverse complement.
AACCCTCTTTTCCAGGAACTGAAGGCACTTTTGTAATCCTCCCCAATCTCCCTGTAATGCTGGAGCCCTCCATACCCCACAGAATCCTTTTTGGGAGAGTCCCGCAACCTTCCAGAGCAGTTTTTCAGGGACACAGAAGACTATTGGGCCGAGGAAGAAGCAAGGAAATTTGCTTCTGTGTGAATGCTCATTTGGATACAACTCAGTTTGAAAAGATCTAGAATTACGGTACAGTACCCCCCCCCCCATATCTGCTGGGGATATGTTCCGGGCCCCTCTGTGGATACTTGAAACCGTGGATAGGATAGGAGCGAACACCCCCTCCATGGTTTCCTGAGGGCCCCCTGCCCTGCCTCCCCTGTGGGCAGGCGTGCGCCCCCCCCAGCTCTTATTTTTCTTTCAGCAAGCTTTGTTTCTTCCTTAAAAACAGAGAAGCAGCCTCCATTGCAGGCAAGCAGAACAAGACTAAGTCCTAGAGAGGCTCTGCAAGGTTTCTGTTAACCTTGCAGAGCCTCTCTAGGACTTAGTCTCGTTCTACTTGCCTGCAATAAGCAGCCAGAGGCTGCTTCTCCTGTTTAAGGAAGAAACGAAGCTTACTGGGGGAAAAGTAACAGCCTGGGGGGGGGGGGGTCCCTGCAATCTGTGGATAGCGAATCCATGGATATGGGGGCCCACCTGTACTTTCATCCTCCTATAGGCAAGATGACTGTGATTTTCACCCCAGATACTTATTCTTTGTAAATCAACACTAGGAGAGGACTACAGAATGTATGGAAATTAATTTGATTTGAGATGTCTCTAACTTTGTTAGACAGAACTTAAAAGTTTTCATCTATCGGTGGTAAACTGAATAAATCCAGATCATTTCAAAATGTGAATTGAATAAATCCAGTTAAAATGATACACAATGTAAAAATCATGAACTGCTTATGAAGTTACTTTTAGTCGATTTGGCTTCTCAAATTTACAACTATTATAATTCCATTAACAAATGTTTTATTTTTCTGTGTGCTCTTTTTACCTGTATTCTGGGTGAAACACCCAGGGCCACCATCTAGTTATGTATTCTCCTATTTGTTTTCACCAACATGAAATAGAATTACTCCTAGTAGGTTATTTGGAAGACGATCCACTGAAATAAGTTAGAACTGGCTTGGTGAATGCAGGAGAAGGTTGGCTGAGTGTAACAACATTATCCTCCCTCCTGCCAGGAAGGATATACCTCCAAAGAACTGGTAAACCAAGTACAGTGGAACCTTGGATTACGAGCATAATTCGTTCCGGAAACATGCTTGTAATCCAACGCGCTCTTATATCAAAGCGAATTTCCCCATAAGAAATAATGGAAACTCAGGTTATTCGTTCCACAACCATTGAATCATATAAAAATGATTACAGTAATACAAAATACAACACAGTATAAAGTACATTCTGTACTGAAAAATAAACCAAATTACAGTAACCTGCACCTGACCAGCATTTCTGTCCATTTTCAGGAGCTATTTTGGGTTTGGGGAATGTATTTTCCTGAACAACAAATAGTCCCTGAAATGCTGGTCAGTTTGGGGGAGTTTTGAGAGGCTTACTGGTGTTGGTGTTTGCTTGCGCCCCACCATTCTTGCGCCCCGCACTGCCGCGAGCTTTTCCCAGCCCTTTCCATTCTCACGGAGAAAGAGCGCTCACACATGCCTCCTCCCAAGTCGTGGGTGATTCTCGCGCGTGCAACCCATTGAGCAGGCAGGCTGGTGAGGGTAGTGCCTTGCGCGCACGGAGTAGCTGTTGGATGGCTGGTGGAAAAGAGAGAGGTGATTGCTCGCCGCCTCCCCTCTCCTCTCCCCGCAGTTGAGGTACCATGGCAGAGGGGGCCATGAAAAGGCAGCTTTGAAAGGGGGTGGTGATGGCTGTTGCTGCTGCTTCTGCCGCCGCCGCTGGGCACCTGTCTCCAGCTCCCTTTCCCTCCTCCGTTCAAAGCTCCTGCCAGGCAAGGCAGAGGAGGGAAAGGGAGCTAGAGACAGGTGCCCGGCGGCGGCGGCAGCAGCAGCAGCAACGGCCATCACCACCCCCTTTCAAAGCCGCCTTTTCATGGCCCCCTCTGCCATGGTACCTCAACTGCGGGGAGAGGAGAGGGGAGGCGGCGAGCAATCACCTCTCTCTTTTCCACCAGCCATCCAACAGCTACTCCGTGCGCGCAAGGCACTACCCCCACCAGCCTGCCTGCTCAATGGGGTGCACGCGCGAGAATCACCCACGACTTGGGAGGAGGCATGTGTGAGCGGTCTCTTTCTCCGTGAGAATGGAAAGGGCTGGGAAGAGCTTGCGGCGGTGCGGGCCGCAAGAACGGTGGGGCACAAGCACAAAGCCGAGGCTGCAGTTGAAATGGGCCCGTTGTCGCTCCCCAAACTCTGCCTGAGTCGCTCCTGCTGGGCAATGTAACCCTCCCACCCCACACCGTGGAAATGTAAAGTTTGGTCCCCTTTAAAACCGTTGTGCTTTTACCTGGCAAAGGACGTGCGTGTTATTTTCCCACCAATGTATCTCGTGCAGAAGCCTGGCCTACTACACATTAGCACGTGACGCGTGGCGGCGTCCTCGCAGCTCGGCATCGGGCTGCTACGTCCCCGAGGGACGTCGGGAACTGCCGGCCTCACCCGGGGAGGGGGGTGTTGATCGAGGGCAGGGGCTTTGTTGTGAAGGGAGGCGACGGGCAACTCGATTGGGCAGCCTCCCCAAGGCAGCAGCAGGAAGCGTGCAGCAGGAGGTGACTGAGGAGGTGGTGATTGGCAGGAAGGGAGGCGACGCCCGAAGGCAGCAGCAGGGAACTGCAGGGAGTGAGGCGAAAGCTGGCAACGGCAGGATTGCAGTGAGTGCTCGTAATGCAAGACCTTGCTCGTGTATCAAGGCAAAATTTATTAAAACTTTTTGCTCGTCTTGCGAAACACTCGCAAACCGAGTTACTCGTAATCCAAGGTTCCACTGTAGTATGAAATGTAGTTCGGTCCATAAATCCCCTTTATGTTACAGGAAGTAAGAAATAAGCTAAGCAACCAAGATACCCTATGCATTCTAGCCTTTGTTAGAATTAAACTGTAGGTAAAAACTTCCTCACACTTCCCATCCAGGTATCAACTGACCAGAGTGACAATTCACATATGAAAATAAATTACCTATTGAATTAAAAAAAATCATGAAAGATTCAAGCCTGTTTACTCCAACGTAATGACTACTTCTTTGCTTTTATCAGTAGTTTGAAGATGAATACTAGGAGGCAACATATCAGCAGGCCTTGCAACAGTGCAAGTACCCCCCAAAAAGACAGAGCTTCAAGAGGAGATCTAAGGCCTCAGTACAATCCATCAAGGACCCCTGCTGCACAACCAGCCTCAATTTCAGGGAGGTTTGCACAAATCTCCTATACAGTCACCAAGGGAGGCTGTGCTATAGCAGAATTAGGTAGTACACGACTGACAGTAATCCTCCGTCCGTTTCCTGTGCTGTCATTTCCTTCCCCCGCTGCATTTAATTAGCCATCTGAGTCTGACAAAACCTCCAGTGCTTTTGTACCTATGTGCACTTTACAGAAAGAAGCCTACAGCAGCACTTTTTTTAAAATAAATAAATAAATATCGAGCATAAGATAGCATGATACAAAATGAAAAACATCTTATTTCCTAGCTCTTTTATACCAAGGCACAATTTGGTACTTTTGTAGACTCTGATCCTCGATATCCATGTACTTCAGCGAGGCTTGAGGTCACTGTATGCAAGGGGCAAAATGGGCTGTTGTGTACTGGGTCATGGGGAAAAAACACCCTAACATTTAGGAAATTGGGGGGGGGGATAGCAGTTTCTGTACAATTTTCATTATAAACAAATACATTAAAAAAAAAACCTGGAGTATTCATCTTGGCAAGAAAAATCTAATGGAAAAATAAAGTTCTCTGAAACAGTTTGTCAGTTCTCTACTGAAGCTGCTGCCATCGTGGACTTAACGCTCTCGCGTGTGGATGAAGTTAGCTCGCCGATCACCCACTCCAAGGCTTCTCGACCCTGTTAAGGAAGAGATAAGAGTTGCTGGGCTTAATGAATACTGCACTATAGTTAAACTTGTAAATCTTTCCTCTGTCAGACACCGTAAGCTCTAAAAGCATATTGCTTTCCCTTTTTTTCCAGTTAGTTTGATGAATGCCCTGTTCTGCCCCTTATTTTTTTTGTATTTTTGGACACTTCTAACCACTTTTCCCTGTAAGCTGCACCGCTGGAATTGAAGCCCTGCGTAGCTTCTTTCTTGGCACTCAGGAGTTCGGCAATGATGTCATCACCAAGCACTCTAGAGATGCCCCTGCACAGCCAACACAGGGCTCTGCTCCCTCCTTGAAAACGTTACAGAGAACATTGCTTCTAATCCCCCAGAAGCTCTTGTGTAGGTTAAGCAGCCTGAAAAGCTGCCAGGGTAAGTAGCTTTTTTGTCTGTTTGAAACTCCATCACTAGTGAGCCCATGTTTTAATGGATTGGGGTCCTTCCCATCTGGAATGGTTACCCCTCCTGCAGAATTTGCAGGCATCTGCCACAGGGCAACCAAACCCGTCTGTCTAGTACTAGGTAAAAGGAAAGGACGGAGAAGTCAGGTGGGTTCCACTTTTCTAATCCGATAACTTGATGACACTATCAAACCTAGAAAAAAAGTTTGAAACCCATCCTGTACCCCTCTGTAATGATAAGGCAGCTACCATTAGATGGACTACCTGAAATGTGTTCTGTGTAACACTAACACTGGGTGAACACAAGCCATTTTAATCCTAGACACACTTAATGGGGTATAAGTCCCATGGAACACAATGTCACATAAGATTACATTGTAAAGATTAAAGATACAGGAAGAATATTAAATATCAGACTAGGAATATGCTCACTCTAAACACTCAGGATTCAAAAAAGCATGATTTGACAGAGGTTAAAAGGAAAAACTACTACATCACTTGTACGTCCAATTTCTAAACTGCAAACATTTTGCCTTATTGCAAATTTCTAAACTGCAAATGCCTTATTGATTCTTAGTTCCCAATAGGAAACAGAGCAGTTTATACCTGCCTGACAAACAACTCTTAGGGCTTATTTACACTGCAATCTTATATCAGTGTTATACCAATATCACTGCCATGGTTTCCCCCAAAGAACCCTGGTACTTTTACTTGGGACAGGGTGCTATTAGATATCCCAACTCCCATAAAACTACAATGCCCAGGGTTTCTTGAAGAGACAGAATAAGTCCAGTATAGATATGCCTCAAGCACATAAAAGGTAAAAACACTCTACAGCACTTCCTCTACAAATTTCAGAGGAACTTAACATTTGTTTTCCCGATTACTGGACACTTTCCATATTGTAAGTCAGGCTGAAATGTTTTGGGGTTCTTACTTTGTTTTGTCTCAGGCCAAGGCCAACTCCAACCCAATGACATTATGAACCAGAGAATGCACAATCTGGATTTAGAATCAAAGTACCAGATAACACTAGACCCAACAGCACAGTTACCCTAATGCAGCATGCCGAAAGACAGAATTCTAATGATTGCTGAAAGACAGGAGCAGCTGTATTCCCATAGCACCAATGTAGCTATCATCAGTGATAAATTGCACACTTAAAGGTGTGGAAATGGAATTTTCAGCAGTTTAAAATGTGATTCAAATAGGACAATTACTGGGAATAAACCTCAATGGTATAACAGCAAATACAAGCTTCTTGGGCATACTAAGCATAGCAAATGCAGATCTTAGACTATACTAAGAAATGACATGACGTCTTTTGAGTCGATTCCAAGCTACAAACATCAACCAACATGAACTAGTTACAGATCTTTGAACAAAATTCTGGATTCCTGAGTGTTTCCAGCATTCCTTGTAAGGACTAACTGCTCATTCATTTCGACTGCAATCCTATACACGCTTCCCAAGAGTGCCACTGAACATGGTGTGACTTCTGAGTAAACATGTATAGGACACAACTAATGTTGCAATCTTATACACACTGACATGAGAGTCAGTCCCACTGAACTCAAAGAAACTTGTTCTGAGTAAGCATGCATAAGATTGCCCTGAGAGAGAGACCTAATTTTATTTAGTTCTAAGTTACTTAACATAAGTGTTGAAGGAACTAACAAAAATAATCTGACAGAGGACTGGTTTATAGAGTTTGTGATGCATCTTAGAACAGCATATTAGTACTTACAACATTAAGCAAGCACATTTAAAATCAAAACATGCACCTTAATATTAATTAAATACATATGGTGGCAATATACAGAATGCAAGTTAAAAACTGGGCACAGTTGTAATGATTCCTACTTTAAAAAGGACAATTGAGAGTATAAAGTTTAAACTTTGAGAGTCTTACAGGCTGAATGATACAACTGAAAACATACAGGACAAATTTACCAATTTTTCAGAATATATACACACATACACTCTCCAAAATTGAGAGTATTTAAGGATCACACAATGTGATAACATGTTTGCATTCTGTAAATGAAACATAAGTTCAGGACTAATAGTCAAGTCTATTTCAAGATTGGTAGGAAACAGACTTTTTGTTAAATTAAGAGGAACTGTAAATATATAAATTAGTAGGAATTGAGATAAATAATGCTGTGTATTATAGGTTCCTGCCTTAATTTGAAGCCACCCAGAAAGCCAACGCTAGCAAGGCCAGAACAAACACTGTTGAAGTAACAGTACCACAGAATAGCGAGAACTGCCACCCAAAATAGCACCCTAGGCAGTGGCGTCCTAACATGGGGGGGAGCAGGTGTGCTCCACCCCAAGCGTCGAGCTTCCGGGGGGCGCGGCAGCCGGGCTCGGGGCTGTGCAGCGCAGCGCGGCACCGGAGCCCAGCTGGCGCGCCCCTCGGAAGTGTCACCGGCTTCAGGAGGCTCCGCTCCGAAGCCGGGAGAAGCGCTACTCCGAGCGACCGCTCAGCTCGGCGGTCCGGGCCTTCTGAGAAGGTTCTGCGTGTCGAAGCGCCTTTTACTCCCTTTCCACCGGGCTGCCCGTTTGCCCTCAGAAAGGTTCTGCGCATGAGCGAAAGGGAGTAAAAGGCGCTTCGACACGCAGAACCTTCTCAGAAGGCCCGGACCGCCGAGCTGAGCGGTCGCTCGGAGTAGCGCTTCTCCCGGCTTCGGAGCAGAGCCTCCTGAAGCCGGTGACGCTTCCGAGGGGCGCGCTGCTTCCGGGGGCTCCGGTCCGGTGGCGCGCTACTCAGCCCCGAGCCCGGCTGCTTGGGGGCTGTTGAGTCACTCAACAGATTGGGGGGGGCGTGGAGCGATGGGGGCGCTTCAACCCCCACCCCCCCAGGCGCCAGGAGGGCTGAGTACGCCACTGACCCTAGGGACTTCTTTCCTGCTGTAACGTCTAGCAATACAAGAAACACATGGTGCAATGACACTGCCCTGAAAATCTGTCTGCATCTGTTCCGTCACAGGGCTGGTTTTAGTGACAGCCACACATCCCATCTAGCTCCAGCCTAACAGCCCAATCCTATCCCCTGCCACCAGCACTGATGCATCCATGCCAAAAAGGCACACACTGCATCTTATGGTGGCGAGGTGGGGATTGGACAGCCTGCAGGAGGTAAATGAAAGCATTTTGCACTTACCGGTAAGCTGCCCAATCGCCAATGTGTCTCCTTGGACATACGCCACCTATTTTGGTGGCGTATGTCTGAAGAGAGAAAAGGGGTGGGGAGGCTTTGAGAAGAGGGGATAAGATCTAGTATGCACCACTGCCGCTGGATTCACCCCTTCTCTCCTCCTCCTCGCCCCCAGTTCCATTCCAGCAGTGCAGTGACTCAATAGGATTGGGTCCTAAGACAATTATCCCAAGTATGATCACCATGTGTGTCTTTTGAACCTTGAAATATAAGACTGCAGACTGTCTATTCCAGAACCACTCTTCTGCCCAAGCAATGGCAGTCTTGTGTTCCTACACAAATATGCAACTGCTCTACTGCAGGCCAAGGCAAACAATAGCTGGAATGGTCATCAAATTTAAATATTTCAACAGAAATCAAATATTAAATACTTGGTCTTGAGCCAAGTCCCCAGGCAGTGACTCCCAAACTCCAGTCTCCTCAGGTGCAATAGTTATTCTGTAACCAGCATTTCACGTATTTAAAAGGGAAAGAGAGCCAAGAACAGAAGGTGGGTATTAAATGGTCCACAGTTAGGTTTTAGGAACCTCTTGACTGTCCTGTGTCAAAATGTTTAGAAACCACCAATGCGCCACCCGATTCCAATATTAAAGAATAAGGGTTCCTTTATGTGCAATGTGTGTGTGTGTATATATTATCTCTACCTAGGAGGCATGCAAGTTTTTAAAAGTAACATCACAACAACATGCACAGATTTGCTCATAGCTGAAATGTTGGACTGAGAAAACAAATGCTGGTATTACCACTAGTTAGTATAAAGTGCAGCTGTAGAAAAAGACTGCTAGCTTAGAGCACTTTCAGAATGCTGAATTGTCCACTCAATAGCATCCCACCCCTGGAGTAACACAGAAAAGATTTACAACATATGGCACAAGGTTCTTTCATCATCACTCCAAACACAGCCCTGCAATTTTAAGAGGCTGCAGCAAAGTTAGATACATTTTTTTTAAGTCAGAATAAATTACTAATAAAAGGTTTGACTCCATCAAAGCAGGATTTCACAGCACACAAAGCATGCAGCTATTCTAACAAGGCTGGCAAAAGTGAGAAGAGCTTGAACTGAGCATTCATGTTTCTGCCAGATTAATTTCATTATAGATTTGGGGCCTTTTCGCATGTTACCAAATTGGTATCTGTCTATTATCAATTCTATCAATCACAGTGACTTCCATTTAGAAATCTGGTAAGGTGTGAAGAGGTCGACAGTTGCAGGAGAAGACAGAGAGGAGTGCATGTTCCTTAAATATACAATTCATAAAAGCTTATAGAAGAAATTTGTGAATAGAAGAAATCAATGGACAGAGTTTTACAACACAACCCTATGCATGTCTATGCAGAAGTAAGTCCTACTAAGATCAACGGGACTTACTCCAAGATAAAGTGTATAAAGGATTACAGCCCCGAGTCACATTTACCGCACTTTCACTTCAATGGTGATGTGACTTCACTTATAAGTCTTGATAGACTGGCAGCCCAATCCTAACCAACTTTCCAGCGCTGATGCAGCCGCAATGCAGTCCCAAGTCCCTTACCTTGAGGAGGCCTCCATGACTCCCCCCTCCCATCACAGAATACAGCCTGCACCCTCTTGGCACAGCTGCATTGGACCTAGAAAATTGGTTAGGATTGGGCCGTTACTTAGGCTACAGCTCTTGCAACACACAGCCCTTTTCCAAAGAGTCGTTTATACAGCTGAGCTATTCAGTTTCTGCTTGACAATCTAATGCATTACTAACTAGTAAGTCCCACAGAGTTTGATGGACTTATTCCACAGTAAGTATGTTTAGTGTTGCAGCCTAAGAGAATTACACTGGACTGGGAGAGATTCAGAGCTATAGGATCACAGCAAATATGATATGTGCTGTTAAACAACATGAAACGTCTATTGACTATCCACCCCAACTTCACTAAACTATTCTGACAATACAGATAAACTGAAAACACACTTCATTCTTATGACTCCTTCCTTATCCTACCCAGTAAAATATGGGATACACCCTATTTAAAAGGCACAAGAGACAGTTGCTTGTCTTAATGCCTGCCAAAAAACTTACCGCAACAAACAAGCCAAGGCAACCTTTGGTCTTGGGAAGTGGATTATGTTCCCTTCATAACACTACACATAGGACAACTACAGCTTGTGCTCCTACCCAGCATTTTCAACACAGTTGGAGATAGTGGGGCTAAAAGACCAAGAGGGTCAGTGCACCCTGAAAATCCACCTGGGTCAAACCATCCCTGTGAAGCCAGCCTGAGATGTTATTCTGATAACTGTCTGCACCAGACAGGCTACACCTCCTACTGGAAAGCAATCTGATCACATTATCTTGCCTCTCATACCCGTCTCCCTTTCTGGCTGTAAAAGTTTCTGTTGCCTACAAAGAGCCAAAGTCTATATCACTCACTCACACAGCTAATTTGATCACTTTCTCTTCTCTGTCAAACACAAATATGACTCCAACATACTGTGAAGAAAGCATGGTAAATTGCTTCCACCACCTGTGCATATGCACCAACACTCGTGCTCACATCATGAGGTTCAAAGCTGTGCAATCCGAGTGCATTGAAAATACATAACCAGTTCCTCTACAGAATGAACCAGTTACTTTTTCAATGGGTGCTCCTCTTATATTCAGCAGGGGGAGAGTAACTGCCCCCCTTTCACCCCAGCACAGTGTCTTTCTGGTGGCTGTTTGCTGGTGGTGTTCTGCAGTTTTATTTTTAGATTGTGAGCCCTTTTGGACAGGGAGCAGCCATTTAATCATTTGATTTTGTCTGTAAACCGCTTTGTGAACTTTTTGTTGAAAAGCGGTATATAAATACTGTTATTATTATTATTGTTATTATGCAATTTTAATATCACTTGACTTGGGTCCATATGGCTACTTCATACACCTACCTTTCTAGCATTCGAAGATATTGTGCTTGCCATTAAAGATTCCAAGTAACTACTGAGGCTAACACCTTTCACCGTAATAATGGCTTCTTGAGTTAGCACAGTTCTGCAAGGGGAGGGGAAAAAAGTATCAGTATAGACAGGATGTCCCCATCTCCAAATTTTGGATTCAAAAACAAAGTAAAAAAATAATAATTCCAACTTACTTCTCGGGATTTTCAGGATGAGGTGTATAGACCAATCGTTCATCAACTGATACAAGATTTGTAAGTGTAATCTTAGCGGTTAAAAAAAAAGGAATGTTAGTTTCTCGAACTGCATTTTTTTTACTTATATTTATGATTCAGAAGCTATAACTGATATTCGCTGTCAAAACCAGAACTAGATTCTGTACTCCCACTTAAACAAAGATCAACTTTCCTTGAAGTGTGTTAATGGCAGTGTGTCATGTACCATACTGGAATCAAACAAAAAGCACTCAGCTCCTTTAAAAACAAACAACACTTCAGGGCAAGTCATGCTAACAATTCCAGATTTAAAAATATACCAAAGCTACCTGGTGTACAAATATGTGGCTTTGGCCATATAGTTTCATTTTTCTATCATAAGCACAGATAACCTCAAAAAACTAGTCAGCAATTCTCCTATCCTACTAACAAAAGCAAACAGCAGGACGTCACTTCATTACTTACGTTAGTGGAACACAGCACCATTTTCTTTTCCACTGGATCCACCACAGAATGTTCTTTAATATATGTAACAGTTCTATTTGTTCCTAGGATCTAAACGAGAAAAGCAAGCACAGGATTCCAAAGTTACAAGTCAAGCAAAATAGTAACAGTTTGTGATAAAACAACAATATGCTACAATACATAGTAAGAAAAGCAGGTCTGCTCAGATCCAAGGACCCGTTGCACTAATGTCTCCGCGCATGCTGCCACTCTTGAAGCGCCATCAGCCTGAGCATTTACTAATACAGCAGCTGCATTCAATGCAGTCATATTAAGACGTATATTGAATAGGAAAAAAGAGTGCTTCAAAACAGTTATGATAATCATCCATTTCCTATGAAGACTTCACTCATTTATTGCTTCAATGTATTATTGCACCCACTATTCAATTTATACAAAGCTTACCGCTTTGACAATACTCGGTAGGCCCCATTCAGTGCTAAGCAGTCGGTGACTGTGCAAGCGCCCCTGACTATCAAGGCTTCGGTCCAAAACATCAACTCCTACCACAGAAGGGTTCATGGGATTAGGATATTTTCTCATAGCAGCTTTGATTACAGTATCCCATGAGTGTCTAGGAAAAAGGAGAAAAACAAATGACAATAATGCAATGTTGTTTAGTCCCAACAATGTCCTGAATTTGTATTTCAGGAATGCCAAATTGTCTGAGATCCAACCATCGTTTATTTCATATCATGTAAGAGTTGCTGCCTGGCTTGTTTTCCTCTTCTCTCTGCATCTCCTTTTCATTTTGTACAGTGTCTGTTAGAGTGTAAGCCACTAAACCTTAGAGCAGTGGTTCCTAACCTGGGGGTCGGGACCCCCAAGGGGGGGGTCGCAAAACAGTTTCTGGGGGGGTGGCAGGATGTTGGCTAGATGGCCACACCCAAGATGGCTGCTCAGCCCTCCCCCTCCCACTGCAGAGAAAGAAGTGTCTGGTGCTCTCTTGGGGCTTGTTTGTTCACCTTGTGTTACTTTCTGCTTGCCTTTTAGCATCTCTGTTAATATTAGCTCATTCCTCCCCCCCCCCCGAATGGGGTTGCTTATGAGTACAACTTTAAAAATGTGGTTTATTTTTTTAAGTGTGATTTATTAAACAGTGTAACTTGTTAAAAACAATGGCATCACTTCCTGCTTACTGACATCACTTTCGGTCCTGGGGGGGGTCCCCAACAGATTGTCATTCTACAAAAGGGGGTCCCAGTGCTAAAAAGGTTGGGAACCACCTTGGCTTACACTCTAAGCTAGCCTTAGAGCCCCATGGTATTGCATGAACCTTGGGCTGACACAGATTTCACTTGGCCCACATGATGCTCAGTAGTGATGGCACCATCGGGTCTCTGCAGACTGGCCTTGACTGACAGCTGATCAGTAGGGAGTGCCAACACAGATGTTTTTGCTAATAACTAAATGTCAAAATGTATTAGAACAATCTGCACTAGGTCTATGAGCTTGTAAGAAATTCCTTTAGCCTTGTGTCTCATTATTCTTGGTCATCTACTAATAGTTAGGCCATTCGCTTTCCTATGTTTTTCATAAATCAGACTGGTTCAGCCATTCAGTAATACCTCGTTTCCTGTAACCTTAGAGCCTCCTATTCCTAGGCAGCTATTATCTATTGCTGAGGGCCCCATTTACATAGTCTGAGGGCCCAATCCTATCCAACTTTCCAGTGCTAATGCAGCCGCAATGCAGCCCTGAGGTAAGAGAACAAATATTCCTTTATCTAGAGCAGGGGCGGGGAACCTTTTCCCTGGCAAGGGCCGTTTTAAATATTAGAAATTTGCTTGAGGGCCGGCCATAAGGCCGGGCGCCATTTTTATTTATTTAATTAATTTTTGCCACCGCCCCCCATTGGCCTCCGGAGGCTCCACGCTGCCGGATCCGTGCGTCACCTCCGGCGTACCATGCCGATGAGGGCAAGAGCTTGCCCTCATTGGCGTGGTACGCATGTGCGAAATGGCCAACGGCCTGGTGAGAAGGGGTCGAGGCGGCGGCCGGGGAGGACATGCACAGGCCCTCTCCCAGCCTCCGGAGGTGACACGTGGACCCGGCGGAGCCTCCAGGGGCCGGTTGGGCGACCTCCCGGCAATCGCTCCGGGGGCTGGACCGGATGGCCTCGGGGGCCTGATCCGGCCCTGGGGCCGGAGGTTCCCCACCGCTGATCTAGAGGCTTCCGTGACTGCCCCCCCCAACTGCAGGATGCAGCACATGCCCCATTGGCACGGCTGCATCAGTGCTGGAAAGTTGGATAGGATTGGGTCCATAATCTCTCATGTGTACTGTGCCCTGACCCTCTCCACAAACACATCTCCACAGAGAAGGTAATGTGCGACTTGCTCTGCTCAGGAATTCAGATGCCATGATTCAGCAGCAGCCTCTTAGCAATTACTGCAATGGTGGCAGCTTGAAGTAGTGTTCCCTTTTTGCATTCTCCGTATGATCATTGACAGCTGAAGATGGTTTAGCATTAGGAGATTGACTGTGTGATCCATACCTTGATCTTGAGAGGTAACAAAGCACCTTGTTTGCTTGGGAGGAATATAGCACTCTTCTCCAAAATCACCTATACTACAGCTGCATTTGTTTTTCAGCTTCTAGCACTAGGAGCGTTTGAGAGCCTTTTTTGGGGGGGGGGGGCCTAGCGCGCTTGGGTCACGTGTGTTTTTTTCTCCTTCCAGCCCGCTCACCACACTGGAAGTTTCAACTGCGAGATTGAAGCTAGAAAAGATGGCAGTCTCATGCAACAATGGGAAGGCTGCGTGGTTGCAAAGGATTTGGGGAGATGTAGTGCGAGGGATGAGGAGCAACAGCAGCCATTCTGATTTTCGGTCATTCCCGTTCATTTTGGGAGTCCCGGTAGCCGCGATATTCAAGCATGCTAGGAACGTCACTTCCTGCTGGTATTTCCGAGTTGAAAAACAAACACAGCCTACATGCTCCCTACAAGCAGCTCCTCTGCAGGCTGCACATCCCTCAAATGCAGCAGCAAACTCTGTGCTGCCATTTGGCTAGAGAACCTAAATTGGTTACTGGCGGGAGGATAATAACCTGAAGGGATCTAGCCTCCTGGAAGAATGCTCTCTCATTTCTGATGTATATTATGAAGTTTTACTAAGCAGTTAGCAGTTTATTTATTTATTTTATTTTATTTCACATTTTTATACCGCCCTTCCTCCAAGGAGCTCACAGTGGTGTACATATTTCCTCCCCTCCTCTCTGTCCTCACAACAACCCTGTGAGGTAGGTGGGGCTGAGAGATAGTGACTGGCCCAAGGTCACCCAGGAAGCTTCGTGGCTGAGCGGGGATTTGAACCTGGCTCTTCCAGGTCTAAGTCCGACTCCCAAACCACTACACCATCCTGGTTTTTTTTTACAAGAACTAGTAGTGCAGCAAAAAAAATCTTTACAGCTGAAGCACAGCAGATATCCCGGACCCTAGCAAAAGTGTGTTCAATGCTGCCAAGACCTTGAAGGACACTCTATTCCCACCTTGAAGGACACTCTATTCCCACACTTAGCCTTCAAGAGCAGTTTAAAAGTCTTTACAGTTTACCCTTTAGTTGCCTTTTCCAGGTAGTTAGAGATCACTCACCACAGGCAATCTACAACTTCAGGTGGCAAGCCCGAGGCCAGGGTCTGTGCCATTTCTAATTTCTGTACAGCATCCTTATAAACAAACAACTCACCCAAACCCAGAAGATTATCAGAGACAAACTTAGAACAAATAGCAACTACTCCGATGTAACTATATCAAGTGCTCAGTGTGCACAAGCCCTTCAAACATCTCACAGCTGAAGTCACACTCCAAATTGACCATCACAAGGAGCGTTTCAAAATATACTGCTGGATCAATGGTTTGAAGGCAGCTCTTCCTGGGCACAGCATCAGTCACCTTCCTGACAGATATTAAACACAAAATTCTCTCTAGGGAGGAAGCATTTGATAATTAATAGGAAATCTTTACAGCTGAAGCCTATCCACAATTACATTCAGAAGTAAGCCCCACTAACTTCAATTGAACTTACTTCAATTGAAGTATTTGGTATCATGCACGATTCCAGAAGAAGAAACCTTCATTTTCTCTGGAGGATATTCCTTGTAAGACTGACATTAACTCAGGACTGATTCTTTAAAAATCCAACTAGTATTCATATGCAACATAGCACAGACACCCTTTATGAAGGTGATGGACAAGTTAACATTTGGCTGGTGTACAGATTCAATAAGGAAGATATCTACTAAACACAGGTCTCTCCTGCTCAAGTTCACTTTGAGATAATCATACAACTGTAGCAGTGCACATTCCTCAATATCACCCTGCAAAACTGTTCCTGTCTGTCACTTTAAAGAAGCAGGTGGACATTTTTATTCAAGACAAGCACAGAGAATGTCAAGTTGAGCTCTGTAGTTAATTATGGGGACGCAAGAGGTTGTTTTATAGTACACTATTTATGGGCAGGTTATGATACTCAAATAGAATAATTTTAGTTGTCTGCTTTCCACAACAGATACTATACGAAACTGCTGGACTGTTCTGTGGGTTCTCAAAAGGTGTGTTACAGGTTCATCTCACAAGTCAAAGATATACTGTACAGTGGTATTGGTTTGGCATATTTATGCCACAGGGCCCTAATCTGTTTTTTTTTTCTGAAGGGATGATATGCTTCCTTTCTGGTAGAGCAAAACAAGAACAATCCAACATATCAGAACTGGATATTCCCCCCCCCCCCCGGTCTCCCAAACTGTCTCGTTCCAAAATTCCAGCAGTACACTATCATTAAGTTATTTTCTACATCTCTCTACAAAGATGGCAATCCTTCCTCCTACTTTTAGCCACTCTCCCCTGAAGTGCTAAAATAATTCCTGTTTAATTTGCTAGACAGCAGTCTCACCACTTCCTTTGTACCCTTTAATTGCAAAACATGCTTATTGCCCAGGGCTTGTTGCATATTCTATAGCTCAATTTCTTAGGACTGAAAAAGAGGAAGCACCAAGCCTGACAACAGCCCCAAAGCATGGTTCAGAATACACAATACAAAGACCAGTTAAATGGTCTCAAGAGCGACATCCACCAGGTAGCCCTTGAAGTATTCATTGGTAAGACCTACAACTTGCTGTCAAAGGAATTCACAGTAATAGACACATGGTTTGTGTACAGTGAAGTAGTTTTAGGAACCAGTTTTCCCTAGCAGCATATGCATACATAGCAGAGATCTGTTGCTGTGACATGACCTTGAAAAGGACATTATCACCCTTTGCCTCAGATATTTCTTGTATTTGCATAAAGGGAAGGGAAATGGAGACAGGCTACACTCTCTCATCCTCTCACCCCAATAAAAAAAGATAAGGGAAGCGAGGGAAGGTGTTTCGGACCCATTACGAACACCAGGTTTGATACTAAAGCAATGCCGGAAGAGAGGTTGATAAGAACTTGCTTGGAGTGGCTGCACTGTGCATAGGATCACTTCATTATGCAGAACGAGATGGCTGAATTTGGACTATTCCACCTCAGGTGGTGGTTATATTTTATGCTTTCCCACCCAAAAACTGCATGGGGAAAGTTATTACACTGGAGGGCAGGTTTAGTACAAAGTTCTCCCTGGTTCAGAGGAGAAAGTTTGCTGGTTCAGAAATCACAAAGTTTGCTGGTTCAGAAATCACTTCCTTCCTGAAGTCTGAAATGGAACAGGCCAGCATTCTCTACCACCTCCCTATGCCTATGTGCAAGGAGTCTCACAGCTGCCCCTGTGAACTGGCTAAAGCCTTCATTTAACAGCAACCCATTCCTGAAGCCTCCGGATGGAGAATAAAAACTATTTTCAAGACCTCCACTATGCAACTGCCCTACTGTATATTGTATCACTGACTGGCAGTGGCTGCCCAGGGTTTCAGGCTGCCGGGGTCCTCCTTCCCCATCCTACCTGGGAACCTTCGACATACAAAGCAGAAGTTCTACCGAGCGACTACGGTCCCCTCCCCAGTAAACCTCCTGAAAACATGCTGGGGTCACTAACACGTAAGAATACAGACCACAACATCATTTTGAAAGCTCTTTGAATGCGATGCCAAGGACCTCAGAGCGCCAGGGCTGGGAGTAACGAGGTTGGAGCTGTCACATGCCCAGCGGAGAGGAGAACGACGTTCTGACGCAGTGGTTAAGAAGTGTGGCCAGCCTACACGTGTTACAGAAGGAAGCGGCGACGAATGTTAACAGCGCGGGCGGGGGGTGCAGAGAGCAAGAGTCAAGGTGCTCCCACTGCTCCGAGTCCCGCTGACCTGCCAGCGGCCACCCCCGACCCCGGGAGCTTCCCTTCCGAGCACGGAAGGAAGGGGACGCCATCCTTAACTTGAGCCTCATCCTCCCCCCCCCCCTTACCCAAACTCGTGTTCCGAGCTCCAGATCTTCATCTTGAGGGGCTCCGCAGAGCCGCAGTGGTGGTGATGGCGGCTCAATGGAAGAGACCGGCTCCTTGAACAAGAGGAAAGGGTGGCGCTTGTGCCGGAAAGGGAGGGGGAAGGTTGCTGATGACGCTCGCCGTTTCGTACTCGTCACCGGGTCAGGATGCCCTTGTGTCAAGCGCCCTCCTGCTACTGAAGAGGGATGGGGAATGGAGCTCCGTTCCTCTGGTGGATGGCACATGCATAGAAAACATAGCCAAACCCTTCAGCCGAGCCCAGATGCCCGCCTGCGCCTGCTGACGTCGCTGTGTCCCGCATTTTATCGGGCATTTAATGTGCCGCCGCTCATTGTATCAACTCCTAAGCCAATTTGCTTAGCGCGTGATTTCTTATCGGATCCAACCGATCGCGCCTCTTGGCTCCCAGTCCCCTGACCTTTTGCCTACACTGCAATGGGAGTGACGCGAGCCTAGAGTGCTAAGGTCGTTGTTGTTGGCCTATTCTGAACCGAAAACGGAATAAGGCTGAAATCCTTCCTATGCACACACTCATCCGGAGTCAATCCTTTGAACATCGTGGGAATGACTTCTTCTCAGTCAAGATGCACAAATGAGATTATGACTTCTATATGTTGTTGGCCTTGTCCCTCCCTAGCTCAGTTCTACACAGGACTTTGGAAAAGCGGCTCTCAGCATATATTTTAATGAGATCCCTTTCAACGTGTGAACTGCTTAAAGCCTGGAGTATAAAATTACTCTTTCACGAAGGGCTGGTCCGGTAAGAAAGAGGACAGAAGTAGCTGCTTTGAGAGGGGTGCTGGAGAAGGCAGTGATCTGATGAGGGCCCGTGCCCCACATCTGCCTAACAACATCTCCTCTGGCCCATCACCATTCACGCATCCAGCCGCTTCTTCACCCCACGCTCTGATCCTTTTCTCTCAGATCCTCAAAACAAGCAAGACAGAGGAGGGTGGGACGGGGGCAGCAACCCACCTCTCTTCCTCCAGTGCCACTGTTGCAAGTAATCATGGCAGCAGCAGTGCTGGTGAAAAAAAGCAGCAGGGCGCCATAGCAATTCTGTCCTGATTGCTTTGTTTCCTAGAGCACTCAAAACACATTCCACCTTCACGTCCTTACCCACCTGGAACAGTCAGGTGGGCAACAAGCAGCAGCAGCTGCCAAGTGCTCTCCCCTTCCAATACCTCCACTGACAGTTGCTCCTACTACCCAGCCACATCTTCAGATAGGAAGACCACTCCCAGCATGCTCCACCCAGCCTGATTGCGTGAATGTGGCCAGGCAGAAACAAGCAAGAGGCAGTACAGATAAAACTGCTCTGGTGGGGGAGCAGGTGGGGGCGTTCTCAGATTGCTGTGCTGATGTACTTTGCTGTATTTGCCTGGTCAGCTGTTTCTTTTAAAAAAATTTGGGCTGGGCATGCTCTGACCCAGAGTCCTCCTGGCTTCTTCCAGTGCCAGTGGTGGTGGAGGCAGAGGCTGCTGGGCCCTGGGGGTGTGCTCTGACACCAACAATGCTTGCCCACCACACACCTCATTCTATAGTATACCATCTTCACGGCCACCTTGGTTAGGCTAGCTACTACTAGACCCCTCTCTCCTAAAGAGCAGCAGGGCAAGAACCTGCAAAAAGTGAAGTGAAAAGCCCCCCCCGTGTGCATTGGTATGAGTGGCAATGGCGTAGGATTCCTGGTTGTTCTCTGTTTTTGGCTGTTTGCTACTTGTGTCACAGTAGTAGCTCCCAATAGCTAGGCTCCTATAGACAGTAGATGGCTACCCTAGGCTGGTGGTGGTGGTGGTGGTGGTGGCTTAAAAAAGCCTTTTTGGAGTCCTTTTTTGACTCATGGACTAGTGTTTCCTCTGTTCGGTGTGGCCACATGATGGCGCAGCTCAAAACCGAGCTCCGTCCAAGTAAAAGCTTGGCTTTCGGAGATGCTGTTCACCGCTGCTCTACCACGCAGCCATGGAGTCTGCAATCTGCATAGCGGCACGGGCCACTTAGGGAACACTGTGATGGACCCCTTTCAGAATATGATGAAAGCTATGGATTCACTCTCCATTAAAAAGCACAAACACATACATGGTTCAAATGGACTCCAGGTTAAGGATATTATCCCTGGAAGTTGTGTACTGTACAGAATCGTTACTTAACTTTACTTTTTACTTACTTTACTTTTTACTTTACGTTTAATGGTTTAAAGGTTATTTTGTCTAAATTAAAACGTACTTACGATCTGAGTACGTCAACAGAGGGTACGAGGGGAACGATTTATAAACTCATTTTCAACTCAGAGTTGTTGTTTTTAAGCAAGATAATAATTGTGACTTCAGGCTCCACTCAAACCGTGAACTCTACCCCACTTTTCCAGAGTGGAAAGCCGGTAGTGGAGCCACGTGTTTTACAGTACACTACTTCCTGGGATCGCATCTTTTTCTGCTGTATATTTGGCAGGCTATGAATGTCCTCGGCGCCTGTCAAAGAGCCCTAGAAAAACCATGTGACTTTGGGTTCTAGACCAGCCTTTTTAATCTTCCATGCTGTGTCAACCTGACTCAGCAGACAGTCACTGTCACACCCAGCCTGCCAAGATTGCAAGTTGGCAGAGGGAGATGGGGAGGTCAAATTCGCGCTCTGGGGACAGGGCCAAAGATACGGTAATCTGAGAGGGCCTTGTAGGTCGCAAGGGGCGCAGCGTCAGCTGGAAGGCCTGGACTCGGGTTTCGTCGATGCGCTTAATAATTGAAAGAAAGTCAACTGGGTGGGACTTACTTCCGAGCAAACATACACAGAATGAGGCTGCCCGCATAACGTAACCTACAAAAAAAAAAAAACCACCCTGCTGGCTCAGCCCCAGGTTCGTTTTGTTGCCAACAGAGACCAGCCAAGGTCCTCTGTGGAACCCATAAAAATCGCATGAAGCAGCCCACTTTCCTTCCCCCTTATATGTGCCCAGACTCCCTTGCTTGGAAGGAAGTTCATTGGAACACAATCGACCCAGCCCGGACTACAGGGAAAACGATCAGGGCCTTTCAAAGAGGCATGACAAGGAGAAAGAGGTGGGGCTAGAGAAGGGGAGGCGCCGAAGGATGCGCGCTCGGGGTCGCGGAGGGCGTCGCGGTGACATCACGCGTCGAGCCGGGGGCGGGGCAAAGCCCCGTGCGTGTGTCTGACTGAGGAGCTTCCGGCCCTGTTTCGGTGGCCATGGCTCACCGCTACCTGAGGCTGTCGCGGGACTGTTGCCGGCGTGCCCCTGGTGGGCTCCTTTGGGGGCGAGGCCTGACGGCGCCGCCACCTTGCCTGAGATCGGTGAGTCGCACTGGTAGGCAAGGACGGGCCGAAGCGGAATAATCGATCGCCATTCCCCGTTGTTATAAGTGACCTAGTCGCCCTGTAAGCTCGCAGTCTGGGTTACGGGAAAGGGTTAACTCTGTGCCCCTGCCGGAACCTGGTGAGGAACGGCGCGAGGCCGGCGCGAGAGCAGCAGCAGCAGCAGCCTCTGCGGGAAAGGCCTCTTGAGTGACTTCATGACTGGCCTTTCGCCCCCACCGAAGGCTCAGACAGCCCCCCGCAAATGCTGTCGCGGCCGCTTATCCCTCCCAGGATAATAATCGATGCTTAGAGTGTGTGGTTTTTTTAAAAAGTGTTCGAGAGCTTCACGTAATGCTGTTGCAGCCTTTTCGGTAAAGCTGACAGGAAGGCAGTATTGCTTGGGACTGTATTGTAGAGGGAGGAGGGGCTGCTGAAGCGGGTGGGAGGCCCCCTGGCGAATTTGCACCTGAGACGTCTTTTGAACCAGGGGCTCCTTGAGGTTAGTCTCACGATTGCGGCATTCTAAAGATGAATTAAAAGGTCCGAGACTTGGTACACTTGCGCCTAGCTTCAACTTCTGATTCATTCGTCCCTTGAATGTGTAAACAAACTGAAGGTTGAAGTGGAGTATTACTGAATAACAAAAAAACTTGCTGTATTTAGGCTTTGAGAGTATCTCTGTATCTTTTACAGATACTCTGTATTTTAAAAAAAATACAGTTACAGACTGCAGTCCAACTTCAGGAACTTTCCTTAGTACTCTCTGAGTGATGTAATTAAGAGTGCAATCCTAGACATGTTTACTCAGAAGTAAGTCCCACTGAATTCAGTGGGATTTACTCCTGGATAAGTGTGCATAAGGGGCTGCGGTGGCTTAGTGCTTAAGACACTGAACTGCAGACCGGAAGGTCGGTAGGACAGCAGTTCGAGACCCGAGTGCCGCATGATGGAGTGAGCGCGCAAGAAATTGCAAGTAGATAAATAGGTACCATTGCGGCAGGAGGTAACAGCGTTCCATTAGTCATGCTGGCCACAAGACCACGGAAGCGTCTTCGGACAGTGCAGACTCTTTGGCCTTAGAAACAGTGATTGTTGACCAATCTCTGGTGGAACACTTAGTAACTGTTGTTATTTACTGGGATTTTTGCAAAGAACCCTGGACTCCATGGAACTTGATTCTGATCTTGCAAGGCCCTTCATATGTTCTTAATCAAAATGTATACTTGGGATCACTTGATATATTTAGTTATGCCTTAACGATTAAGAGAGTCCGAGTATGTTTTGCTCTTTTGTATTATGTTACAATTAATTAATTGGAAAATTAAATGATCACTTACTGCTGCTTTCCTCGGATTCTTGCAAGACACCCCAGATAGAACCAGGCAATGTGCTGGGAAATGTACATAGGTGTTTGTTGAAAAAAGTGGAGAGATTGATTTCATAATTCATGTGTCTTGGGCTATATGGTTGAATTGAATCTTGGACTATGGTCACATTGAATTTGAGCAGAACTACAATTGGGTTACTTTCAGTAAATAAGCACACTCTCACCTGTAGAGTTACTTGTATGTTGCAAGTAACAAGTTACATGTTGCAGCGTTGGAAGACTTTAGCCAGATCCCAGTAGTACAGTACAACTTTTGGTAGCTACTGTGTTTCTTGCTCAGCAAAGAAGTATATTTGATTATTGTCTTGTTTCTTAGACACGCACATACATCCATTTTTTTCTAAACTATTACACAAAATGGATTTTTATTTGCTTGTATATGTGAGCCAGCGGGTGGCGCAGTGGGTTAAACCACTGAACCATGAGCTGTCGATCAAAAGGTCGGCAGTTCGAATCCGTGCAACGGCTCCTACCAACCTAGCAGTTCGAAAGCAAGAAATTGCAAGTAGATTAATAGGTACAGTGTCAGCGGGATGGTAACAGCGTTCCATGCGCCTCAGTGTTGAGTCACGCCGGCCACATGACCATGGAAACGTCTTCGGACAGCGCTGGCTCTTCGGCTTTGAAACGGAGATGAGCACCACTCCCTAGAGTCGGACACGACTGGACTTAATTGTCAAGGGATACCCTTACCTTTATATGTGATTACTAACACAGACAGGAATATGTTGGAAGGATGCCTAACTGAAGATACCAGGAAACTTGTTAGTCTTATAGTAATCACTCTTCATTTTTCAGCTGCATGATCAAGTTGCCACCCAGGTTCCTACAAACAGAAACAATGTCTTTGTTAATGTAATTGCTGCTTATAGAAGGCTCTTCTCTCAGCCGCCAAAAGGTAATTATTGCTGTACAATAATGGTATGATCATATTGCCCCCTTGTATTGTGGAGTTATAACTCCATTTGACAAGAAATGTCAATGTTAACTAACTCTGAGTTCTTCAAAAGAATGGTCTGCAGGCCTTACTGCTTTTTAAATAAAGGACATTGATTAATATTTGGAACATTAATTGTCCTCACAAAATGTGCACTCTGTCATAGATGGTTCATACAATGCAACAGTCTATATACCGTATTTTACGCTCCATAGGACGCATCGGTCCATAGGACGCATGCATCCTATGGAGCATAAAATAGAGAAAAAAAAGTTTGTACTTACCTGGGCTTGGGGGCGCTTCGGGGAGGCCTGTGGGGACTTCGGGGAGGCCTGCGCGAGCCTCTGTAGGCCTCCCATCGGCCCCAAACAGTGATTTTCGGCCATTCCGGAAATGGCCGAAAATCGCTCTTTGGGGCCGATGGGAGGCCTGCAGAGGCTCGCGCAGGCCTACGCGAGCCTCTGCAGGCCTCCCCCCGATGTTTACTTCGCACCGTAGGACGCACGCTTTTTTCCCCCTATGTTTTTTTGGGGAAAAAGTGCATCTTATAGTGCGAAAAATACGGTACCTTAAGAAGCCTTAAAGAACTGCACTGTGTGAGGCTTCCATACAGTGACATTAGGATCAGAGTTTAAGACTCAGGCTGTCCTGAGGCTCTGCGGAGTAAATAATGCCTGGTAAATAATTATAAAGCTTGAAAATTTCTTATTTACCTTTTATATTAATTGTGATGCAAAAAGGAGCTCAGCCAACATATTTCTGAGAGCCGCACGTTATATGTCAAAGAGCCGCATATGGCTCAGGAGCCACAGTTTGGCCACCCCTGGTTTATACACTCTCTTAAAATAATGGAACCTGACTTTACGGACTCATGGCATTACTTTCACACAGCCCTAATCCCATTACAGTGGGCCCTTCATATTTGCAGGGGTTCCGTTCCTGGAACCCCTGTGGGTCTGAAAATCCGCAGATGTTCAAGTCCACATTTGGGGAGGGCAGCGGGCGGCGCCACAGTACCTGAGCAACTGTGCCAGCCCGCCGCCCACTTCTTGCCTCTCGTACCGCTTTCTAAAGTTGCAAACATCCTGTTAAAAGAAAAAAAACGCAACCGGAAGTCGCTTCCAGTTGTGTGTGTTTTTCTTTTCATAGGCACTTTGCAGCTTTAGAAAGGGGCGTGAGAAGCAAGAAGCGGGCGACGTGCTGGTGCAGTTGCTCAGTCAGGTAATATGGTGCCTCCCCCTGTCCCCAGTGGGATCCCTCTGCGTATGGCCATCCACGGATAGTCAAATCCACGGATGGCTAATCCACGGATATGGTGGGCCCACTGTACTTTTTTTTTTTTTAGAAATTAAGCGTTGGATTTCACCTACCCATCCCACTTTTGCCAGCATAATGTGCAACTGGAGAGCAATTGTCCACTCCTGGTTTTCCTCCCTCTCTAGTAACTTGTCACAAAAATGTGCTTTCTGTACAGTTTTGCTTGCCTGCCCCCTGGCAAGTTCAGTGTTTTATGCCCTTGTTCAGGGCTACATTTGTGCCAGGGCTCAGGCCAGGAATCTGTTTGCAACTCAAGGGCTGTTTGAACCATATATTCCAGCCCATCCCCTGAGAGCTTCTGATAGGGCCCTCCTGTGGATGCTGCGTGGGTAGCAACAAGATGTAGGGGCTTTTACCTGGTGACACTGCAGTTATGGAACTCCCTCCCCTGTGATTTACAATCTGCCCCCCTCTCTGGAATTTTCCAGTAGTAGTTGAACATTTTTCTTTTTCAGGTAACTTTTTCATTGTAGTAAGATGCATGGTGGTAATGCAAAATTGTTGGGGTTGGTTTTCTACTGCTGCTGCATGCTGTTTTCTGCCTTGTACTAGCTGTGATCTTATGGTGCTTTTTATACTGCTGTCTTTTA
Organism: Plestiodon gilberti rubricaudatus; assembly: GCA_026170595.1. Taxonomy (NCBI): domain Eukaryota; kingdom Metazoa; phylum Chordata; class Lepidosauria; order Squamata; family Scincidae; genus Plestiodon; species Plestiodon gilberti. Next base: position 57,428,247 of record JANXHW010000004.1, on the reverse strand, counting down.
TTAATGGTTTTGTGCTATTGCTCCTTGTTATGTGATTTTATGTGTGCTGGTGACTGTTTGATACTTTGCTTGTTTTTATTCAGGTTTTTGTGCTGCTCTTTTTAAATTTTATAATTGTATAGTTTTATAATGCTTATTTTTATAATTGTTTTTATGGGGTTTGTGTATTTATGGTTTGTTTATATTCTGTGAGCCACCTTGGGTGCCTTCTCCTTATGGGGGTAGGCGGAATAAAAACTCAATAAATAAACAAACCCAGAAACTTTTATACAGTTTATACTCCTTTTCCTATCTCCATCTCTCTTTTCCTCCTCCTGTTTGTAGCAAGACTTTACTGTCCTGAGCACAAAACAAAATAGATTATTTTTACCACTTTTCTCTCTCTTGTGCACTAAACAGGATTTGAAAAATATTTTCCTAATGGAAAAAGAGCTAATGAAACAAAAGGGACAGATGGAGAAACAAAAGGTACTAAGGAATGTTTTCACTTAAGACTTGTACTTAGATCTTTAGTGCTAGCTGTGATGGTGGTCATCAGGGAAACTACCATGATGATCACTCTTTCTCGTGGTTTACTTCTGTTTTGAGGCAAACATACCTGTTAGGTATTCATCTTGTATAATTGCTATGTTCTGAAATTGTCATCTGCATCTTTTTCAGTACATCTGTAAATTGTCATTTGCATCTCTGTAGAACAGCTGTGAATTTTCATCTGCATCTTTGCAGAATATCTTTAGAGTTCATTGTCAGATGTTTGCTTATGCACTTTGGATATTTTGGTCAAAGATCTACATTGACTGGCTTGGTTTGCATCTTCAGTCTTGTGTGTCTTTGAAGTTTCTTAGCAGTAATAGTCCTGGATGCTAAAATGTGGTCAGAAGCAAATATCTGATTATCTGAGAGCAGCTGGTGCTGGGAGAACCCAAAGACTTACAGGGGAGTAAACCCCCCTCTAGAACTTTGAGAAACACTGCTCTAGAACATTAATCTTACCTGCTTTTTGGTGAAACATTTTTTTTTTGGTAGAATGATGTATGTTTGTGTTTTTTTAATAGATACAAAGCAGACTAATTCCCAGCGACCTGCTCGAACTGGCAGTGGAGGAGGAGGTGGCGGCAGTGGTGGTGGAGGGAAAAAAGGTGGCAAGAAAGAAGATGCTAGCTGGTGGTCCAGATTGCAGAAGGTCAGTTCAGCTTTTGGGGAGTCACCAGTTATGAGTTATTGGCTTTCTTTACTCTGAATCTTTATTCTGTAATGCACCAATTAAAGGGCCTTTCTCATTCATGGCTTACTTAAAAACTAAACTGTACCAGTAGAGAAGGCAAACATGGAAATTCTTGGATTCCAAAGATTGGATGTTGCCTGAAATAAAGATGCTAAAATAGATCATGCCTATAATAACTTCAGTAAATCGTATTTGTATACTTTTTACTGTACAATTGTTGACTTTAATGTACTTTAAACAGTGCTACCCAGGAGGAATTCTGAAACTTCTCTAGCAGCACAATCAATGCATGTTTACTCAGGATTGAGTTGAATGGGACTTACTCCCAAATAAGTGTCTATAGTATTGCAGCCTAAGAATGAGTATGTGAAGTACATAATTCATCAGCTTGTTAAGCTTATAGTGGCCCTGATTAATGCCCCGCCCTGTCTGCGGGTCCCATATCTGTGGAGTCAGCCAACGTGGAGCAAAAATATTCAAAAAAGAAATCCAGAATGTTCTTCCTCCTTCCTTCCTCCTCCCTGGCCCACCAGCACTACCCTTTGAAGTATACCGTGTCTGACTGCAGGCTTTGACTCGCCTCAATCGCTGCATTCAGTAGCACTGTGTTGTCCAGCAGCACTTTACCAGCCGGCGGCGCCTCCATGAAGGCCATGCAAAGGTCTAACAGAGGAAGACCCGCTGCACTTCCCTCTTGCAGTGCCTCACCCCGCAACTCCCTCCAGCCCAAAGACGCTTTGGCAGCTATCAACACAGAAGCTGCCAATTAGCACAAAACTCAGGCAGGCTGCCTCTGGGTCTTAAAGCCCAGAATCTGTAAATACTATGCCATTTTATAGGGATTTGAGTATCCACATTTTTTGGTATCTGCTGTTGCCCAGTGTCCTTTTTAAAAGGAGAACTGTTGCCAAGAGACTTTTAAGAAAAATGTTTGTTGTCATGAGACTTTTGAAATGGGTTGTGAGCAAGAATGGAACATATGCCAGACTGGACTGTATTATGGCGCAACGCGAGGACCACGCTGCGTTCTTGCGCCAAGATTATGTGGAGCCATGCTGTATGAGGATTTCCCCAAGCCAACCATGAAGGAAAAACCTGAGCAGCAGCCACCATGTCACTCACTGCTATGTGTCTAAGCTCTACTCTGGAACACACACAGACACACACCATTGATATGCTAAGTGTGGTCCTGGGAGAAGACAACAGAGAGGTCACCTGAAATGACTAATTCCTGCTTTCATTCACCTGAAATGACTAATTTCTGCCTCTGCTTTGTCTCATGATTGAATCAGCCAGAGCTTTAAGGACTGGACCATCAAAGCAACCACCCTCCTTCCACTTTCCTATTGTTTGTGTGTAGTTTTACCCAGAGGTTGGAGGTCTACTCAACATCCTCCCCTTTTTTCTTTCCCATGTGCCACTCAAGGTATCCTCCCCCTTTCCCCACTGTTTAAGTGCCCCCCCCCCCGGGATATGTTTGACCCTATAAAAAGTAGAGACAGCCTGCCAGTCTCTTGTGTTTTGGGCTCCTACTCTGGTAAGCTCTCTGCTTTCTCTTGTTCTCCTTCCCCCCCTCTCTTGCACCCCCCCCCCTTTGCATTACTTCTCAGGAAACCTGCTAAACCTGTCTCTTTGAGTTTCCGAGCTCTGTATGTTGTATATGATTGGATTTTTTGTATATGTATGATTGAACTATTTAGTAAATATTGGAAAGCAACCCACATGTGTCCTTAAGCTTATTTAAAATGGAATTCTGGACTGAACTCTGGTATACACAGGTCTGATCCCTGCATATATCAAATTGCCATATTTAAGCTATTCCCCATAACAATAACTGGCAATTTTGATAACACTTCACAGAGTCTCAGAACCTCACCCCCGCAGATATGGCAGGCCCACTGTATATGTTAAACTCTTGTAAAACCAGGTACCCCCACTTACCTCAATAAGTTATTTATTTAAAAGATTTCTATCCCGCTCTTTCCCCTCCTGATATTAGGCATGTTCAAGATGCTTCTCATATAGGTGTTCTGCATGTGCATCCCTTTTCACATGTGGAGATGTTCTCTCAATTGAAGTGATTATGGAAGGATTTGAGGGTGAGCCATTTAAAAAGATGTCCCTCATTTTGAACGTGTAAAATAGAAAATCCATTATCTTTACTCAGGAAAACTCGCCCTAATCTGCTATCTGTTTTTCCTTTTTTTCTTTTAGGGTGACTTTCCCTGGGATGACAAAGAGTTCCGTTTTTATTTCATGGGGACTACTATTTTCTGGGCTGCTGTTACATATTACTTTTTCTTCAGAAATTCTGGCAGAGAAATCACATGGAAGGACTTTGTCAACAACTATCTTTCCAAAGGAGTGGTGAGTAGCACTGGAGAATCTTCAGGTGAAAGAAAGGTTGACTCGATAGCTTTAGCAATATTGTGGCTGTGTACAGACCAACAAGGTCTATACTCTAGTTAGTAGAAACTCAAAAGTCTGCATCTGAATTTACATTAAAAGAATGAGGAAAGATACTGCATGTGGGTAGAATCTGTGGTACAGATGTGGTACAGATCCAGGTTCAAATCCCCACTCAGCCACGAAGCTTCCTGGGTGACCTTGGGCCAGTCACTATCTCTCAGCCCCACCTACCTCACAGGGTTGTTGTGAGGACAAAAAGGAGGGGAGGAAATATGTACACCACTCTGAGCTCCTTGGAGGAAGGGCGGTATAAAAATGTGAAAAATAAAAATAAAAAAAATAAATAAAGAGGAAGACCTCCAGAGATACAGAAAAGATACAGCCCAATCCTATCCTATGCTCTGCTCAGTGATCCAGCTATGCCGGCAATGCTGTATTCTGAGAAGAGTAGGCAAGGTTGGAGGTCTCCTTGAGGTAAGGAAACTTTTGTTACCTTACCCCAGGTAAAGTACCAGTCCCTGCAATGAGTCTCCTCAGATCTGCGCCTGCCATTTTAGCGGAGCAAATCAAGGCTGCTCGTGTCTGGAGAAAAGTGTCTGAGAGCGGGATAGGATATGGCGTACGCTGCTGCCACCGATCCTGCCCCCCTCCCAGGCCATGGACTGGTACATTCATGTTTCGGATGAAAACCAGAAGTGGCTTTCAATCTCGTCTGGAAGCTGTTCTGAGGAAGCCCGTGGAGTGGGCCGCAGGGCTCCCCTTGCCTCAGTAAAAGTGCATTTTCAATCTGACCCCTCTTCTCCCCCTCCCTTCCAGTTAACATGTGGCAGGGCCAGACTCATGTTTTGAGACACGAGGCTGCTTTGTTGCTTATAGTCTGGCCCTCCAGTTTCAAAGCCTTTTGTAGTACGGTTTGCCAGGAACAGGTGAGGACTGCAGTTTGGAAAAATCTTTAAAAATCATGGCATGTACATGGCATCTTAGAAAGATTGGTCCTCCTAACATGAATGCTTTGCTGTTCTTATATAAAAAGAACATACAGTATGTTAAAAACTTATGTATAAAGAACAATGTGCACAAAAGTGGCATATTGAAACAATTATTGGCATGCATTAATAATTTCTTATGTATTTCCACAGGTGGACAAGCTAGAAGTGGTGAACAAGCGCTTTGTTAGAGTGGTATTTACCCCAGGAAAATCTCCTATTGATGGGGTAAATAGAATTTTTCATTTTGGCAAAATGCATTAAAAACAGCTTAATTATATTTATGGCATTTTATTAAAGAATGTGAACCAGAATTCTGACTTACCGGTACGTTCTGTCTATTTCCTTGTTAATACATTACAAAACTGTTGTTGAAAAAGAGAACGAATACATTTTATAATTAACCTTTTGTAATGTTGCATTTGAGCAGTTTCAAATGAAATTTAGTATGACAAACATTTCAAGGAGTAGCTTTGGATTAAATTTGGTTTTGCATTTTTAAAAGATAGTGGTCCAGTCAAATTCTGCAGACTCAGCAGGCAGCTATTAGTTTTTTTTCTGCATTCTGAAACTTCAAAGGATGATGTACCCAGTGCAAATCCCAGCTTTTAAAAAAGCTGTGCACGTATCCATTGAAAGGACAGCATTGATGACTTTGTGTCTAAACACTAAGTATTAAGGCAGGCTTCATCTTTGGACATAATAACACAGTACAATAGTGTCTGCTCTTTAGACATAGTGATGTCTTAAGCATTTCAAAAATAGAATACTACCCCAAGGATTTTGTTTCTAGTCAGAACTTTATACAGCAAAATTCTGAGAAACCCTCCAGGGAAAACTGAAATCTGCAGCTGTCCATTTTATCAGTAGAGCAAATGTAACTTTCTCCGTATCTTTAGACATTACTCTTTAACCTTGGTTTCACAAGCAGATAATACTTTTAAGGCTACAGACCTTAATTTAGAGGGCTTCTTGACGGCCAGATTCACAGCAGGCTTTCTAAGGGCCCCTTTCCAAATATAGTCTCCTAAGTTGCTGCATAAGCCATTCTTATAGGGGACCTTCAAAAACGACCATCAAACGACCACAGTGAGTGACTTGGGAGTGCAGTGATGAGTAGTGAAAAGCTCAGTGTGCACATCCAAAGTCCTTTTGTGTTTTTTGAAAGGGCTTTCTGAATTGCAATCCCAACATCTGGATTTTGGGGTGCATCGGTGTGCTTAGTGTGTGGGGGGGAATGGTATGGAAATATTGCTTATTTAATAGCATGTTTGATGCAAGAACAATGAGAAATATAAAATATTTAGTTGAAAGAACAGTAAGTTTTTAGTTCAAAGAACAGATTGTGTGGAAGAAATGGTAGAAGTCCCTGGCCTTTTGAGCTTTCATTACTAATGTTAATAGCGAATATGTCCAGTGATTGGCTGCAAATTAGAATAATAGATATCACTAACACAATCCTGTCCACTTTGTAGCAAGGTATTGTGACACACTGGGGGTTTGAAATCTCTTGTTTCTCTGATATTGTGCCTTGTGCTCTGCCTTGCTAAAGTTAAGCATTAAACAGAGGCATTGTAAACTATTTTTGTTCTTGCAGCAGTATGTGTGGTTTAATATCGGAAGCGTGGACACTTTTGAACGGAACTTAGAAACTGCACAGCTAGAGTTGGGGATCGAAGGAGAGAACAGGTTACCTGTAGTTTATGCAGCTGAGAGTGATGGGTAAGAGCTTCAACCAGTACTAATTATAATGGAGTATATTGTATGTTGCGTAGGTGTCTCTGAGATGTTTCTGTAGAAATTATACATTGTAATATGTGCTCAATAAGTAAACTGTTGCCCTCTAGTTGCCATTCAACTAGAAACCTAAGTTTTAAAGAACCACGTAGGAGCTTATAAGGGGCTTATGCTGGCCCAGGGGAATGTTTTACTTTTTTTTCCTTGAGTAGATGAACCCCATGCCTTGTTTTATGTCCACAAAAATATTTGTGGTATATAGAACTCAGGGTAATGTCAAATATCTTAGGTTTTTCTTAATAAATTAAACCAGATGTAGAAAATTATTAGTTCCTAACAGGCAAGATAGATTAACTTCTTTGATGTTTTGCTACAATGTAAAAAGTGAGGCAGAAAAGATTCAGTGAACAGTTTTATTATGAAAAATCTTCCATGTACTATTATCCCAACCTATTTTGAGTATAATTATACTTCATCCAAGGTACCTAAAATGTCTTGATGTACAAGTGAAATTAGCTGTACTTTTTCAGCATTGTGTTATAAAACAACCTATTACTAACTTTTTGTATTTACCCTTACTTTTTAGTTCATTTCTTCTAAGTATGCTGCCAACAGTCCTTATAGTTGGCTTTTTACTGTACACGTTAAGAAGAGGACCTGCTGGAATGGGCCGAACAGGACGAGGAATGGGTGGACTCTTCAGTGTGGGTGAAACAACTGCCAAAGTCCTCAAGGATGAAATAGATGTGAAGTTCAAAGATGTAGCAGGCTGTGAGGAGGCTAAGTTAGAGATAATGGAGTTTGTTAACTTTCTGAAAAACCCAAAACAATATCAGGATCTTGGAGCAAAGATCCCAAAGGTAAGAAATCTCAAGAATGGGAAAAGGAGTTGATTGTTAAACTAACATTGTTGTGAAGCTTGCTTTACTGAGACATTTGAGCTGGAAATCTGTTTATGAAATAGATTAGTAACTTCATATTAGGAACACTTTTCCTTCTTGTATTCTGACCTAGAATCAGGGAAAAAAAGTGTCTGCAGGTATAACAGCCCAATGTTATACCATGTGGTGGTGCAGTGGCGCTAGTTTGGAATTTGCCCCATCCCGTGGGGGATCTGTGGCTGCTGGAGGTCTCCTTGGGGTGACACTTGTCTCCTTGCCTCGGGGTAAGCCCCAGCAGCTGAAACAGGTAAACTCAGACGTGCGCCAGCGGTATCGCTGGTGCAAGTCTGCGTTGATCCATGCAGGTGAATCAAGCCTGGGAAGGGGGTTTGGATACGGTGCGCACCAGCTGATCCTACCCCCTCCTGGGCCTGATCCCCACCCCTGAGCTGGACTTAACCTGCTCTGGTGGGCCTCCTGATGACTGTCGGTGCGTGTGGGAAGGCTTCAGCCTTCCTGCTGGTGTGCTGGCTCCCTGCAATGTTGCAAAGTGCTGTACAGTGCTTTTGCGACAGCATGCAAGGATTGGATTGCACAATTTGCAGGTCACTTGGTAAGGATTGCGCTGTTCGTCATTATTTATTTATTTATTTTTTATTTACAATATTTCTATCCCGCCTTTCTCCCCAAAGGGACCCAAGGCGGCTTACACAAAAATAAAATACAAAAATACAAAAAATACAAATACAGTAATTACTTTTTAAACAGCAAAAAAAAGTTAATAAAAACATCTAAAAATTGATTTAAAAATTACATTTAAAACAAGATCATAAAAACAGCAGCACCCCACCCGTACCAGCAAGATTGTTAAAAAGGCAAAGGCTCAGAAGGCTTTTTTGAACAAGAAGGTTTTTAGGCCTCGCCGGAAAGTGTCCAAGGAGGGAGCAGTTCGTAAGTCAAAGGGGAGGGAATTCCATAAGGTAGGTGCCACTACTGAGAAGGCCCTATTTCTGGCTGCCGCCCCTCGCACCTCCCTGGGCGACGGCACCCGCAAAAGGGCCTTCTCTGATGATAGTTTGTGGAGCCATAATAATTGATTTATTGTCCACTGTACTGGTTTTTCCTTTGTGACTTTGTAGAATTCAAACTTCTGTGTTTCCTTTCAGTACAACAAAGTCAGTATTCTTTCTTACCCACAGGGGAAGTCTTTTATTGATACAACTTAAAAAACTATATTAGAAAAGAATCAAGGATTTTCCTTGAGAATCATAGCAAATCATGGGCAAGCTCCCTCTGGGAAAAGCAGTACAGGCAGCCAGAGGCATTGCTGGAGGGGGGGGGGGAGAACGGTACTGTAAGTTCCACTCCCCGTTTACTCCCCAGTACAAGGTGCCCCCCCCTCGCCGTCGGAGCCATTCCGTGCGGCGAAGGCAACGGGCAGAGAGTCTCCTGCCCGTTGCCTTCGCTGCAGCAGCCACACAGCCTGTTGCAAATCGCACAGCCTGTTGCAAATTTGCAAAACGAGCCTGTGCAAATCGCACTTCTGGTATTAATTTTTCAATCATACTACTTCAAGAATGTGTAAAATAAGTGTATAAATCAAGAGTTACCCATATATAAATATTTTAAAGAAATGAAATAAGGTCCCACACTCCTCCCAGTCTTACCTGAGCGCAGCAACGGTTAACCCACCCGCTCTCCCTAAGTACAGTCTGGGCTATGCTGGCCGCCCGTTTGGGGGCCGGGTATAGTATATTTGCAGACTAGTCTTGTGCATGTTTATTTGAAAGCAAGTCACACTGTGTTCAGTGGAGACTGGTTCCAAGTAAGAGTGCATAAGGTTGTACCTTTAGTCCATATTATGTGATGGTTGTAAAATACTGTAGTTTAGTAGTCATATTCCAGGTTGAGTTTAACATTCAACAAACTGTGCTCATAAAATTTAAATTATTTTGCTAAATTAATCACAAATTTTAGATCTAAGGCTTTCATGGCCCGCTATTATCTTCTGATTTCTACAGTTTACGGGTAAACAAGCCATGTGAAAAATTCTATTTCCAGCTAAAGAAAAAAATTATTCAAAACCACGGACAGTTTTGAATAAATTTTTTCTTTAGCTGGAAATAGAATTTTTCACATGGCTTGTTTACCCGTAAACTGTAGAAATCGGAAGATAATCACAAATTCTTCTTAAAAGAAATGCAGAATTAGTACATTTCAGAATAAGTACTTCTGAAGATACCTATAATTTGAAGTGAAGTTTTTGCACATTTTACAATTTCCTAAAGCACAGTGCAAGATACTTTACAACATACATTACTAGAATTGATTAACCTTATGAAGAAACATGGATAGCATACTTATTTGTACAGTTTTTATTCTGTGAGAATATTTAGACTTTTTCTCCTCCAACCCATTTCTTTCAGGGAGCTATTCTGACAGGACCTCCAGGCACAGGAAAAACCCTTCTAGCTAAAGCTACGGCTGGAGAAGCCAATGTCCCTTTCATTACAGTCAACGGGTCTGAATTCTTAGAGATGTTTGTCGGCGTGGGTCCTGCTAGAGTAAGTCTATGGCCTTGCTCTGTTGTTGCAGCGTCCAGTTGTTAAAAGGACGCTGTCAAGGTTGGTAGGCCAAAAACTTAATACTACACTAAACTGTAGTAGTTATACAGCTTGCAACTCCATCATAAATGGATAGTATAATGAAAATGGTTTCTCCTGATTTTCTTCCATCTTGGCTAATGTTATTCTTGTGCCTCTCTTCCACTTACTCTAACAGTGTGATGGGTACTCAATTATTTCTTTGTTCCCTTAATTTGTAAATCAGTGTCAATTCACAATAGTAATGTCCTGAAACAAAAATACATAAAGTAGCTTCTACATCTGAAAAATAAGCATATATTTCTATACGTTTGAAGTATTAAATGCTTTCTCTAGTAATGGAATACAGCTGTTCTTTATTGTGAAGCAAGATGGGCTTTTATTCCACTTACAGTTCCCATTGGAGAGCCACTATTTGAGTTGTGTTAATTTGGGATATAATTTAGGATAATATAAACCAGAAATAACTCTATTAATGGTGTGAAGAGAAGGAACCTATATGGCATTCTGGAACAGATTGCTTTCATCAAATGCTTTGATCTGCATTTACTTATCTTAGATCTAGGTCGAACTCTCAATTATAAAAGATCTGTTTCAGTTCTTTTATATAAAAATGTTGTTGTAGTACTTTACAGAGTTGCTTTCTAGAACTTTAAAAACACCAGCATTCAATATGTTTAGCAATTGACATGTTCGTTTCAATAGAATCTAGTGAGAGTGCGAGTGAGAGATTTTAAAAAATGGCATACATACAAACGTGTTGTATTACTGTATGGGATTACATGATTGAAAATACCTTCTGTTCTCTTGTAAAGGTTCGTGATTTATTTTCTCTGGCTCGTAAAAATGCTCCTTGCATTCTCTTCATTGATGAAATAGATGCAGTGGGAAGGAAAAGAGGACGGGGTAACTTTGGAGGACAAAGTGAACAAGAAAATACACTCAACCAATTACTAGTAGAAATGGATGGTAACTATTAATTCCATTAAGTCTTTTGGTGCACCTTGCCATTTATGTATTAAAGCAACATGCCAGTCCTTCACAAATTACCTGGAAATCTGGTGGTAAAGGTTGGGTATCCCTTATTCGAAATGCTCGGGACCAGCAGTGTTTTGGATTTCTGACTTTTTTGGATTTTGGAATATTTGCATATATTGTCTATAATGTCTGCTCCGCTCCGCTTCTTCCTCCCTGTTGTAGCCAGGCCGGCAGCCTTGTTCACAAAACATGACTGCAGCACAGCGGCAGCAGTGCCATCTGTCGCTTGTGCTCCTGTTCTTCACCCTGCTCCTCTGCGCCTCGCTGCTGCCTTCCTGCCAGGCTAGCCGGGCTCTGGACTGCCATTTTGCAGAATACAAGTGCTGCGCCAGCCCCAAATGTAGCAGTGAGTGGTGAGGGGAAGGAGAGAGGGAAGGAAGCCACCAGATCCCTGCAACTGTCTTTCCGCAGATCTGAACAAAGAACTGTTGGCATCTCCAAGGCCACGCAGAGAAGAGGTCGGCTGGGGCGCTTTTGAGCGTCATTTCGGTGCTCAAAAAGAGCACTTCGGATTTCCGGATTAGGGATGCTCAACCTGTACCAAGTTAACTGAGGTACAACTAAAGGTTGTAATGGTGAACTTTGGCAAATAAATGGGATTATGAACTCTAGCGTGTGCAGGTTAGAATGATCAGGCCTAGATAATCAGTCTTAGGCTCTTGATCACATTTTGACAAAGTCAGTTCTTCCAGAATATTTCTAACACTACTTCAAAGGTACACAGCTTTGTTTGGTGTTCTGGTACTTTGAAATTAGAGTTTAAATGTGTTCAAGTAGCTAGGTTTCTTCTTTTGGTTTGTTTAAACTATTGAATTTCTTAGTATCTTCTAATTTTCAGTAGACAATTGAAAATGAAAATATTGTTAGTAAGCAGACAGTGATACAGTTCTTTACATTTTGTTGAGGGGGAAGTATGGTGGATTTTGTTTGCAATACAGGATGAAGTTAATAGAAACTGCCCTTCTGCTGTTTTGTTCGTTTTGCCGTGTAGCCTCATTGCTAAAACATATTTAAATGCTGTGAAGCTTTTATTGATTAAATGTCCATGAATGTTCAGTTGATCTTTATGATTAATCAAAAAAGACAGTGTGGAAGGTACTAAAAATTTTCTTCATTAGGTGATACAGTCTGAACAAAAAACATCCATATAAATATGGTAAATAAAAAGTACCCTACAATTTTTAATGCAATGTTTCTTAGAAGGAAATAGAAACTCACCCTTGTCACAGATTTGAATTTGAGCAAGCCAGTTGCTTTGGCAGTTTTTACATTACTTTGGGTAATGGCTACCATATAAGGATGTCGTAGGAATTGGTCATGTTTGGTGGTTCAACATTTTGAAAGTATGAAGTGTGTTTTGTAAATATTTGTAGTACATAGATTATGTTGTAACAGTTTTGCTGTTTTTTCTCTTTCCTAGCAGCATGGGCTCCACCTACCCAATCAGATTACTGCAGCTTTTGCAGGTTTATCCAGTGTGTGTACATGAGAGAAATTAAACTAAATAGAATGTATTTTTATACCCATTTAAGTACTGAAAAGAAGGAATAATAGCCAATATTACATTATTACAGAGAACATTTCCGGTCTTTGGCAAAGTAACTATTTACATAGAACTCATGAGGCCTTTTTGGGAAAATAATGCATAATGGTGATTGTGTTTATTTTTGTTCTGTTCATAGGGTTTAATACTACATCAAATGTAGTTATTCTGGCAGGCACCAACAGACCAGATATCCTAGATCCTGCACTAATGAGGCCAGGACGGTTTGATAGGCAGATCTTTATTGGTAAGCTGCCTCCCAACTTGGTGGACCTCACAAAAGCATCAACCCAAGAATATGAGAACAGATTGAAACTTGCAAATGTGGTTGAGCCCTCATTGGGGGGGGGGGATGTACCATCTCAGAAAAACATACATGTGTGGAAGAGGATCCAACTGGTTTTAAGGAACCCTCATGTTAAAATCTCCCTGTACATGGAAAGCTAGTATGTCTGAGAGAAGCTGGCTAGATATTAGTAATTTCAATTAGAAGTAATTAAGGATAGTAAAAAATCTTAAATATTAGAAGCATTTGTTAAAGTAGCAAACTTAAAAGAATTTTTTTTCTTTAAACACTTCAAGGGCCACCAGATATAAAGGGAAGAGCATCTATTTTCAAGGTTCACCTTAGGCCCCTGAAGCTGAGTAGTGGCTTGGATAAAGATAATTTAGCACGAAAACTTGCAGCACTAACTCCTGGGTTTTCAGGTAAGTGATCCTAATAGGAGAATTATGCAATTTGGAGATTCAGCGTTGTGCCCTAAGAAGCCCATGCAGAAGTAAAGCAGCATTTCACACTGTTCATGTGTGATTGCACATGCAGAAGGTATTGCTCTATAATAAATTAATAAATTAAAAAATTTACACTCGCACCATGTTGTGGAAGGCACTGCAGAACATGTTGCACACTTGCAAAGCCTAGTCAGGATTCCATTCAGATTTGTGTGTAACAACCTTGTAGTATCACGTTTGCATGCATAATCCCCCTTATGCAAACAGTAGGATACAACCCTTAGACTTTTGTTTCTTGAACAGCAGCTGTTCCTCTTCTGCCATGATTCTCCCTGCAAGATGTCAAGTCTCTCTCTCTTGAAATAGAAAAAGTTAAAAGAAAAAAAGCTAAACATGCCTACTTAAGTACAGGTTAGGTTCCAGGGGTCTGTACTTACACAGTACTTACCCATCACCTGTTTTGAAGTACAAAGTTGTACTTTGAAATACAACGTTGTTTTGTACTTCAACATCACTATTATCAGTAGCGAGCATTTTGTGAAATATGAAAACGTATTTAAGTACAGTACTGTCGTGTATAATTTTTTTTGAAAAGTGGACTAACTGGGCTTGCTAGGGCTGGATGTTGATGCCACTGGTTCTTCACATTCGGCTGTTTTCATCTGGTCTTTGTGTTCCTCCTCCATACTCTGTTATATAACCCAGATGTGATGGGGTTGATAACCTGGATTCCTGGGGACAGATGGGAGGGAGAGGATGAAGGAAGCAGTCAGCATGGCCAAGGCTAATTGGGTGTAGGGAGAGCTGAGATTTTGCAAGGCGCAGGGGAGCATTAATACTGTGTAAGAAAACATTGGCCTTGAATGGAAGCGACTCCTACAGCCAAATAACAGAAAAGTGATAGGGGGCCTTGATCAAACTCTGCTTTAATTTCCTGCTTTTACCACTACCAAGCAGGAAAGGAGGGAGGGGAGGGTTAAAGCAGAGTTTGATCAAGGCCCCCTACAGCTGCCATCCAAAGCAAACAGAGAACATCTTACAGTCTCAATCTGTTGTTGTTGTTGTTCAGTCGTTAAGTCGTGTCCGACCCTTCGTGATCCCATGAACCACATCCTGCCAGGCCTTCCTGTCCTCCACTATCTTCAGTCTAAATCTTTCAGTCTAAATTTAATTATGACTAATGTGACTCAAAATTAAGACTAAAGGAACAGTCTTATGACAGCACCTTTCTGTACTGTAAATTGCTTTTGGCCCAGTGGACACCCAAGAGTTGTACTTTTGCACACATGCAAGTCTTTGGAATTAGTGAACTAGGATAGAGAAGAGAATGTTTTTTTCTTCTATAAAAGTGTTGTCCAGTGTTACTGAGCTGTTGTTCTTCCTCCTTGCCACAGCAAGGGGTCACTATTTTCAAAGTAATTGAGCTACTTGGGTTGTCTCCAAGCAGCTTCCATAGTTTTTGCCAGTGTTTTCAGAGCTGCACCTGCTTCGAAACACTGGCCCAAGTACATTTGTAAGTCAAACATTCGTAACTTGAAAGCCTGTAAGAGAGCTTCTGTATAAATAGTTATCCTCCTTGTGCTAAGTGATGAATATTGTAATTAGAAATGGTTCTAATGCTCCTCCCTTGGTTTTTTAGGTGCAGATATAGCTAATATATGCAATGAAGCTGCCTTAATTGCTGCAAGACATCTTTCAGATGCTATAAACCAAAAGCATTTTGAGCAAGCAATTGAACGAGTGATAGGAGGTGAGAGAAATGCACATTTTGATTATATTAGCAACAATATTAAACTCTTTTGTTGGTCTCTTAAAATTGTCTGTTTATAAATAACAAGGAAATATTTTTCCTGTCTGTTGACAATAAAAATATCTGCTCCCTTGACTTTTCAAGAAATGGTAGAAGCACCAGCTCCTTAATACGTGAAACAGATGGTTTTTCTTTCTTTCAGCAGTCTTTTATGCATGAGGTCTAGATAACCCACAGTGAAAAAAAATAACAAATATCCAGTAGCTCTTTATGCCATACTATAAGCCACTCATTAGCTCAGCAACTGAGGAACAGGCACCCTGTTAGTAAATAACAAGGTTTTGTTGTTGTTATTTCAATCCAAGGGTTGGAAAAGAGAACACAAGTATTGCAACCAGAGGAGAAAAAGACAGTAGCGTATCATGAAGCTGGCCATGCAGTTGCTGGATGGTTTCTGGAACATGCTGATCCACTTCTGAAGGTAAATTGACTAGCAAAGCACTTCTTACTATCCTCAGTCAGTAACTGTTAAGAGAAATTCTTATTTACAAATCAAAATAGTAGTCCACCAGAAGCTTGCAGTGGATGTTTCAGCCTGTACATGAAAGGCTGTGGCAGAATGACTTCTGAATCATGAGACACAACCCCAACAGGTCTTATCAAAGGTAACATTCCATTGTTTGGGGTTACTGAAATTATAGTAAAGAGTATTGGAGGTGAAAGGTGACATATAAGAAGCTCACAATGGTACAGCTGGGAACAAGGTTCCCACACAGCTGCATTCCATTTCAAGTATATGATGAATTTGTTTGTGTTTTCAGACCTGTTTTTACCAGTGCAGCTGCATCCCTGAGGGACCTACTTCAGTGGAAGGAGGTCTAAACCCTGATCTCTACACTCTAGTGCAGTGTTACCCAAACGTTTTCGACCTGTGGCTTCCTTGACCATTGGCGACCATTGGCTGCGGCTCCCCATTACATTATGTTGATGCCTGCCAATTGGCATTGCACTGTTTTCCAAGAGGATTCTGTGGCTCCCCTGACTGGTTTCCGCGGCTCCCCTAGGAGGCACGCCTCCCAGTTTGGGAACCGTTGCTCTAGTGTTTTAGCTTCTTACCAATAGCTGCACTAGCCAGAAGTAGCATAGCAATCAATAAGAGTAGCAGGACATCTCACTACTCCTCTTTGAGTCACAATTGTCAGTGGCAGCAAATAAGCATTGCTTTGAACTAAAATAGTTCTATGCTTCCTTCTCATTGTCTGGGAAAAGCAAGATCATTGGATTTCATAACACAACGTTCTGGCTTACTTGATTTCCCATGATACTTGCAAAAAAATTAACATAGCACACATTAGACCCCCTAAGATTCCTTTTATCCAACCAACCTTGACTTGATTCCTGAAGCATTTCATGATCTACTCCAACAGGCATATCTTTGAATATAGCTGACAGGTTCTTCTTTCTAGTTGAATCAGGATTATGGCTAGTGTTTCCTATTTGTGCTTATACTTGAAAGAATAACCATAATATGAAGCACAGACCCATCTTTAGGAACTCATACTTATATTTAAGGCAAATGTGTTTATTTCCTGTCTGGCTCAAGGTATCTATTATTCCCCGTGGCAAAGGATTGGGTTATGCTCAGTATTTGCCTAAAGAGCAATATCTGTATACCAAAGAGCAGCTGCTTGACAGAATGTGCATGACACTGGGAGGACGCGTCTCAGAACAAATCTTCTTTGGAAAAATTACAACTGGAGCCCAAGATGATCTAAGGAAGGTTACTCAGAGTGCATATGCTCAGGTTTGTACTTCTTGCATGAACAGTTATTTTTTGTACTGCTGTGTAAGGTTTTAGGTCAGGGGTTCTCAGCCGTTGGTACTTGGACCACTGGACCCCCTGAACCCCACCGGGATACCCGAAACCCCACAAAACCGTCGTGCTTTCAGCGCCACATTTTCATTCCTGAGAGGCTCCTGCCTTTGGCCAAGCCTCTCGGGAACGAAGAAAACTTCACTTTTGATTAGTCTTGATAAAGGCTATTGCCCAACTTTGGACCATACACAAATAGCATCCTTTATATAGCACTTTAGGGTCCAAAGTGCCCTAGAATTCTTATGCGTTGATTAAAACTTAAATACTGCTTGTTGTGTAATGCCTAAAGTTTATTGAATTTTGAAGGAGCAGAATTATTGATGCAATAGAACTCTACTGCTAAAACTGATTATAGCTTGAATAAGATGTATAAAGTTGACTGAGGCATTGTAGAAAATCGCACCAACCTACCTATTGTTGCCTTTCAACCCTCAGATTGTTCAGTTTGGCATGAATGAAAAAGTTGGACAGATTTCATTTGATCTTCCTCGGCAAGGAGACATGGTGTTAGAGAAACCATACAGTGAGGCAACTGCAAGATTGATAGATGAAGAAGTGCGAGTGCTTATTAACACAGCTTATGAACGAACTGTATCACTCCTAACTGAAAAGAAGGCAGAGGTGGAAAAGGTAAGTGCAAATGCCTTATTCGTTTGGCTACTCCTATAGTAACAGCTGCTATAGTAACAGCTGAACTAAAGGTTTTTAGTTCAATATATTGGTGTTTGCGCTACTGCACCATAGTGGCTAAGGGATAGAGCTGCAATTCAGAGCTTCAGGTTTTCATCTTGTTTCTGCCATAAACTCAGTAGTTGGCCAGCTTCAGCTGCAATATGGGGGATAATACTTTCCTTACAGGGTTGTCGTAGGACAACTTCAAGCTAATAGATGTCAAGTGCTTTGCACACTCAGAAAGCTCTATATACAAATGCTAAGTAGCATTATTGTTGCTTTGTACAGTATATGAATCAATGATGCAGGAAGATTTTCTTTGCCTTCTTTACTAGACTTTCCAGAAATAATGGCCATAATCCCTCTCCAACTGCTCTGATACTCATATTTTTATCTGAATGGGCAAAGAATTTCCCATTCCCTCTAATGGAAATCAAGCAAAGCTCTTGAACATGCAGACAAAAAGTGCCAATTTGACCCTTTGGGAAGCAGAATTTATGACTTTATCCTATATGACTTCCAAGGGAAGACTTGTAATAATAGCCTGCCTAATAGTTACTCAAAACATTTTTCAAGGAGATAGGATATAAGGGTTCAAAAGCCATGTAAAAGTTTAAAATCTTTTAAAAACTGTAGAAGGGTTTAAAAAGTCAATTTAAAAGTATGTAAAAACCGGTTATACACTGCTAAAAGTCTAAGAAACACCAACAAGTTTTTAAAAGGTTTAAAAGGGTCCAACATTTCGTCCTTCCCTGAGGACTTTGTCTAGGAAAGCACAGCGACCGGCTGTGCAGATGTAGTTACCTGTGCCAGTCGCTGTGCTTTCCTAGACAAAGTCCTCGGGGGAGGACGAAACATTGGACCCTTTTAAACCTTTTAAAAATTTGTGTTGGTGTTTTTTAGACTTTTATTATTATTATATTAACAGTATTTATATACCGCTTTTCAACAAAGTTCACAAAGCGGTTTACAGCCAAAATCAAATGATTAAATGGCTGCTCCCTGTCCCAAAAGGGCTCACAATCTAAAAAAAGATGCAGAACACCACCAGCAACAGCCACCAGAAAGACACTGTGCTGGGGTGAAAGGGAAGCAGTTGCTCTCTCCCTGCTAAATAAAAGAGGAGCACCAATTGAAAAAGGGCCTCTTGCCCAGTTAGCAGGGGTCCAGTGCCTCTTGCCCAGTTATACACTTTTAACAGGTTTTTATGTACTTTTAAGCAGACTTTAAACTTTTACATGGCTTTTGAACCCTTATATCCTATCTCCTTGAAAATTGTATCAAGTCATGAGAACATCCATTCTACATACTCAAAACATGTCTTGATTGATTTCAACACTATCATTGGAAAAAGGTTCTTAGTAACCGTCAGTAGTCTACTGCTCTTTCCTGTCCTCTAAGACACATCCCACTGAGATGCTGATAGGTAGATCTTTCTGTCTGTCATGCTAGACAACAAATATATTCTGTACTTGTGTGTGTATTCTGATATGTACAACATGTTTTAGGTTGCATTGCTACTCCTGGAAAAGGAAGTTTTGGATAAGAGTGACATGGTTGAACTTCTTGGCCCCAGACCATTTGCTGAAAGATCTACTTATGAAGAATTTGTTGAAGGCACAGGAAGCTTAGATGAAGACACTTCATTACCAGAAGGCCTTAAAGACTGGAACAAAGATCGTGAGAAAGAAAAAGAGACAACAACAGATGAGCAGATTGCCAGACAGATCATGGGAGATGTGCCTTTTTAGTGTTGAAATGAGAGGCTGTGTCAGCTGGCACAGCATTTTTTTGTACATAAAGAATTAGGAAGCACTTCCCAGAGTGTGGTCACCAAGGTTTCTCTGCTTTATGGAAACAAGCAAGCCTGCAGCAGTGATTGAACCAAGAAGGGGCTGCAGTTTGGGGGGGGGGGTTGTCTTTTTGACAGAATAAGAGTATTTAAAACCCAGTGGATTCTTCCTGAAACAGCTGACAAAAAAGTGGACATATGACATATTCAAGGTTCTTCTAGCTTTATAATTCTTCAGATCAATATCAAAGTGGTATAATTCTTGCCCATAATCAGATATATTTAAACAGATACAGAATAAGAATCTGTTGGGGTATACCTGGAAGAAAAAGATCTGCCTGTGTTGTCACCTATATCAAATGCAAATTGTTAGCAGATAAAGGAGTGCGTTGACACGTTTTTGAAATTCAGGTAACTTATGAAAGCACTGTCCTTCAGAAACATCCAGTTTTCATCCACCTGCTATTTAATTTTATCTTTTCACCTTGTCATTTGTAAAGACTATACAGGGAACAGTCGGGTATGTTGGTCATTAAACTGGAAACCTGCAAAAAATCTGTTCCATTAGAGTCATGGGCCTGTGACTGCAACAAAGTGTAAAATCTAAATTACATAATATTGCAGTTTTAATAAAGGGTTTTTCTACACAGGGTTGTAAGATATTGAACATATTAATGTATTGTGTTTTGTAAATATAGTTTGTAAATGTTCAATAAAATCATAATCCTAAAGTTTGAACTGAAAAATTCTCTTGGTTCAATTATGAAACTTTATGAACTAAAGTGTTAGATCTGCTGTAGCTGTGATTAAACTTAATTTAATGTATATAAGGTGCTTTTTGGGGAGGACTCTGGTGCCACCAAGGACAAGCTGATAGATTGGAGATAAGTATCTTTCAAACATGGGTGTGTCTGAACCTATGCTTTGTGGAAGGCATAAAACACATAATTGTTCTGAGTTTTGGAATCTACCTGCAGGGACTCAAGTGAGACTCAAGTGACTGTCTCCTCTTCTGGAATTATGGAATTGCAGTGCTCATTCATGAGGAGTTACAGGAACTTCCCTAATAGCTAAACAAATATCCATGCTGGACAAGTTAGATGGTCATATCTGGTTAATTGAGGCCAGAAGTTTGCTGTTACATTTTGGAAAAGAGCACACAGTTTAACCCAATATTTAAGTGAGACAACCAAGGCTCTTGCCCATACCACAGGTGCCGTTTTAAGAATTTTGTTTGTTTGTAGAAAAATGATCTAATCCAGTGTTTCTCAAATGGGGTCGCAGCCCAATGCTGAGGTGGGTTGCTAGTTGGACCCACCCACCCCCTGCCTTCGTTTGGCTCCAAATTGGAGCCAAGCGGCTGCAACCAGAGGCCAATTCCAAGTTGCCACTCACCTCCTGCAGCTGTTCCTGTATCTCGCTGGGCCTGGGACAGCCTCCATGGGCGGCCTCTGGTTGTGACGAATAGGCCACTTCTAGTTTTGCCAACATGACTTCCAGTCACCTCGAGAGGCCTTTCTGAGGCTGTGCTGGGCCTGACATGGGAGCACCTGCAGGAGGTGAGTCGCAACCCACCACCTGAGGATGAGGTGGGTCACAGCCCTGTCAACTTTGGAAACTACTGATCTAGGAACTAGTCAAATTCTTGTCAATGTGGTCCTCTATTCTTGCACCATTCTAAAAACCCTGAAGTTTGTCTTTTGAAGAACAGAAGAAAACGTTTCTAGAGGATCGTAACTGGCCTCCTGGATTAGCTGTCGCAAAGTATACTGAGCCAACCCATTCTAGTAACAGTTCAACAAATGGGAGGGGATTTGCTGCTTTGCTCCATTACCATGGGGTAGGGAAAGGTTTTGCTTATTATTGATTACTTTAAACTACTGGTTCAGGGGACCCTTTCAGAAAGGGCCTTTCTTGACATGTCTGCTATAGAACTCTTGCATGTGTTGTAGAGATTCTGAGAAGTGTTCCAGAGGGCATGCTGAAGTCACACGGGGCACAGGCCAAGCCTGTTGAGCTTCTGCATCACCCAAACTGACTCTACACCCTTGGAATGCTTGGTGCTCCAGCGTGACTGCCTGTGACAGGGCAAGATTTGGTAGTGGGAGGCAAGCTGTCTTCTCATTGGAGAGTCCCTTTCAAAGGACTGCAGTAGTCTCCAGAACACAATTTGAAAGTCATTACTATGCCAGTATTCAATTTAAGAATTGGTATAGTGTTGCGGCTAAGACTGTGCTGCTCATTGGAACTTTCCCAGTTCAAGCCTCATCTCTGCTATTAACTTGCTAATTGTGCAGTCTCTGCTCCCCAGCTGCAATATGAAGATAATGCCTTCCAGGGTTGTGTGTGAGGATTACGACACAATAGTGCATGTGAAGTGCTCTGAACACTCAAAAGTGCTAGCTATACCAAAGCTAAACATTATTGGTGAATTGTATTTTTCTTATTGCCGCATTAAAATATTTCTAGCATTGATTTGGGAATGGACAATTTGTAACCAGTGCAGTTACTTGCTTAATAAATGTACTGTATATGCTTATGTTCTCTGCAATTTTTTTAATCTGGTGAGGGGGAAGCATGCTTTATGTTAAATTAGTGTTAAAGGGTACTGAGAATTTTTTTACAAGCCTAGTTTTAAAGAGGAACAAGTGATTTTACAGGTAGGATTATGCAGATATTGTCTAAACTATTGCAAGGGAGCTCAGCTAAAAGATGTTAGAACTGGATTTTGGGATTTTATTTTTCAACTTTTTTTGTTATAGCAGGGAACTTGAGTGTCAAATCAAACAGTCACATGGGATGTTGCAGTTGTATATGCTAATTGGGGATGCATGTACAAAATCAGCCTAACACTTGGTCGTGTACTTGATGAGCACCCTTATTTATGAGTATAGAGAAGGGCAGGCCAATCCTGTTCTAACGATCTGCCGGGCAGCCCAGGGCTGCCTGCCAGATCCTGACCTTGTCCCCTTCCCCAGGTGTAACTGCGGCTGGGGCTGATCAGCTTCCTCAGAATTCTGCCAGCTATTTTGCTGGCGGAAGTCGGAGGAGGCCATGTAATGGCTCAGCCGATCGGTGGGGGACAGGATTCAGCCAAGGCTGATCCCCACCCCCTCCTCGATCTGCTGGGCCTATGACCGGCCTCCATTTGCTCCTGAACCACCACCCCCCTCCACTGGATCCTTAGCTGGGTCTGGCAGTGGGCAGAAGATGGTCCGGGTGGCAGAGCAGAGCAGGGCAGGCTGGTCTTGTGCCAGCCTTCCCTGCTCATGAGTCGCAAAAGTGCTTTACAGCACTTTTGCGACAGCTTGGTGCGGCATAATGCTCGTTCCGCCGCCCCAGGCTACAACAGGATTGCACTGTTAGTTGTATAGCCATAATTTGTAGTCTTTAGCACAGGGGTGGCCAACCTTTCAGCATGAATGCTCCTGGCCCTTTAATGGTTATATAAGGTAAAGGTGAAGGTGACCCCTGACAATTCAGTCGTGTCCAACTCTAGGGTGTGGTGCTCATTCCCATTTCAAAGCCGAAGAGCCAGCGTTGTCCGAAGAAGCCTCCATGGTCATGTGGCCGGCGTGACTCTCCTTGCCGCAGCGCGTAGCATGCGGCTGGAACACGGAGCGCTGTTTACCTTCCCGTAAGCAGTACCTATTTATCTACTCACATTAACATGCTTTGGAACTGCTAGGTTGGCAGGAGCTGGCCAAGCAATGAGAGTTCACCCCGTCGTGAATTTGAACTGCCGACCTTTCGATCGACAGCTCATGGTTCAGCAGTTTAACATACTGCGCCATCAGCACTTGCAGCTGGTGAGATTCTGTCTTCTACACAACTCTTAAGAACACAGAGGCCCTAATGGTGGAAGGTTGGCCACCCCTGCTTTAGTAGTGGGTTGGTGCACTGTAACAAGCATCTGAAAGACTCTGATTACAGAGTCATAATCTGAATAGATCTCAAGTGTAGGATGATGGGTCCCATTCAGTTACTGTCCGGTAGAAGATCCATGGGTGGAAACTTGATTCTGCTAAGACCATGACCATAAACAAGTTTATTCAAACATGTTTGTAAACTGTCCTGAAAGACTAAGTGGTGAAAATGTGGGATACAAATCTATTAGATAAAAAAAAAAGTCCCATCTGTACATAATGGGTAGGTGAGTGGAGATGACTGTTCACAAAACCTAGGCATTGGCAGCAAGGGGGTATTCTACCACTAGCAGTAAGGAACCCATTTCCTCCCAGTCCACAGCTGTATGCATTTAACTCCTGTTGCATATATACACACCCTTGGGTAAAAACGCCATTTATTAATAGATTATCATGAACCTCACACTAGCAATGGGTATGTGAGACAGGAAGAGAAAGCACACCGAGTTGGAATTCTTTTGTCAAAGCCAGCTAATTCACTGAGTAATTCTACCATGACAGACACATCTATTTTTGAACACTTAATACCTTGAAAATGGTACAAAAATGAATGTTAACTAAGTGGCCAGACCTTAAATGAACCTAGTGTAAGCAGCACCGTTTTGAACTATTCAATGTGGAAAGTTTCTGCCACAAGTTTGTTTTAAATTGTAATTCTCATTTGGTCACAATATATAGTGTGATGTTTGATCCTCTCAGCTAGCAGTGGAATAGTCTTCGATCACAAAGCAATGACTTTCTTTAGATTTCCAATTAAAAGTCTGCATTTGAGCACTTATATGCATTTCATATACAAAAGATGACTTTTCCATTGTGTTTATTAACAGAGTTTGTTCCCAGCAACTCAATACTGTTCACTCAGTACAGAATAGCCCCTCAAGAAAATAGCACAATTCTAAACATTTAGTTGGAAGTAAATCCCACTAATATCAGTAATGCTTACTTCTATAATTTGTTCCAATTCACAGTATGAGGAAAAACAATATAGCCCTACTTTCAAATTAAGTTTTTCCTGTCCATTCACTTTTGGGTGATGGGTTCACTTATTTTCTTGAATACATCTAGTTCTATCTGCATTGACATGTGAAGTCAACATTCTCAAACCAAGAGAATAAATGACTGTACCAACCAGAGCAAAATCTTTGGACTGTCTGATGCTGAGCACTCAAAGTCCACTTTCAAAATCAGTAGTGGCTGAGAAGACACTTGGCCTCCTAAATATAAGCCCTAAAATAGTCTTACCTATCCTAGAAAAGTTTAGAGCTAGATCTAGCTATTCAGACTTTAGAACAGTGCTTGCCAGACTTTATTCATTAATTTCTTCCTCCTCCTCATCAAATGTTTCTTCTCCATCATTTGCTGTAGCTTCTTGGTATTGCTGATACTCTGACACCAGGTCATTCATATTGCTTTCTGCTTCTGTAAATTCCATCTCATCCATCCCTTCTCCTGTAAACCAGTGAAGAAAAGCTTTTCTTCTGAACATGGCAGAGAATTGCTCTGAGATTCTTTTGAAAAGCTCTTGAATTGCTGTGCTATTGCCAATAAAGGTGGAGGCCATCTTGAGGCCCCGGGGTGCTATATCACAAACTGCCACTTTGACATTATTTGGGATCCATTCTACAAAATAACTGCTGTTCTTGTTCTGGATTGCCAGCATCTGTTCATCAACCTCTTTCATGGACATGGGACCTCGAAAGACTGTAGCTACCGTCAGATACCGGCCATGTCTTGGGTCACAAGCTGCCATCATGTTTTTGGCATCAAACATCTGCTGAGTGAGCTCTGGGACTGTGAGAGCCCGGTATTGCTGGCTCCCACGGGCTGTCAATGGAGCGAAGCCTGGCATAAAAAAGTGTAATCGTGGGAAAGGAACCATATTTACTGCCAGCTTGCGTAGATCTGCATTTAGCTGGCCCGGAAAACGCAAAGATGTTGTTACCCCACTCATCGTAGCAGACACCAAGTGGTTCAAATCGCCATATGTTGGAGTGGTGAGCTTTAGGGTACGGAAGCAAATGTCATACAATGCCTCGTTATCAATGCAGTAGGTTTCATCTGTATTTTCAACCAGTTGATGGACTGAGAGAGTGGCGTTATACGGTTCCACCACAGTATCAGAGACCTTAGGAGATGGCATGACGCTGAAGGTATTCATTATTCTATCAGGGTATTCCTCTCTGATTTTGCTTATGAGTAGCGTTCCCATCCCAGAGCCTGTTCCTCCTCCAAGAGAATGAGTGAGCTGAAATCCTTGCAAGCAGTCGCAGTGTTCACATTCCTTCCTTACTATATCAAGCACTGAATCTACAAGCTCTGCTCCTTCTGTATAATGTCCTTTGGCCCAGTTATTTCCAGCACCCGTCTGTCCTGAGATAACACAGCAAAAGGGGAAAGGTCAATACGTCTTACTGCAACATTAACAAATAATGGACTCAAAATATCAGTAGCAGTACATGTTTTTGTTATTTTAAAAATGTTAACATTTTGGCACTGTGTGTCTTTGAGCAAACACTCTAGCAGGGCCTGGGGGGGGGGGTTAAGGGGGTAATTTGTACCTGGGCCCAGGGCAAAAAAAGGGTCAAAAAGGGGGCCCAGAAGCCAAATTCATATGTACGGAAGGGGCCCAAAAGAAGCTTTGTACCCCTTGATAAAATTCCTGTCAATGGCCCTGCTTGGCAGAACCATAATAGCAATGCACTGAAATCTCAGTAAACCATGCCAAGTATATACAAACCTTCCTAAGAACTGCCACATATAATCTCACAGTAGAGTACACAGTGGCATCACAGAAGTCACACAAGATGTTGGATGCAGAACATTCCCTACTCCTGTACTGCCCTCCTTGGTGTATCATGGAGGCTGACGTCCCCCAAAGTCACTTTGCACATTGTTTCCCAGCATGGAGTACTCTTGGTTGAGTGAGGTAAGCTTTTTAGGCATTGTCATTACATCTCATAAAGAACTACAGGCCTGAAATGCTTATTCCAAATTGTCATTACCTACATAATAGCTTTTTAAGAGCAGCTTGCAAAAATGTTTGCATGCACTTGTTGTGGAGATGGTTTCAACTGCAATTCAAAATATGTTTATTATGACATAAGCTCACTTTAAATCAAGTATGTTTATGTCTGAGTAAATGTACTAATGATGTAGGTAATTGTTTCTTTATCTGCTTCCATGTACAACTCAAGACTTAGACATATTGAAAGCAATTAGGTGAGTTTAACAATCACTGCTAAAATCTGTAATCCACCCACAAGTGACAGCTATTTCGGCATTAACTAGAGGTGGGGGTAGCATTTGCAAATTGCAGGTTCTGCAAGGATAGCAGTAGTGGCTGGAATTCCAGAAAGCTGAGGAAAGGCATTAAAAATCATCCCCCCCCCCCCAGCGTTTCCCTTACGGCCCAATCCTATCCCCCTGCCAGCATAACTAGCGTTGTGCTGGCAAAGGCTGCTTTATGGCAGTCGCAAAGAAGCCTCTGCTGGAATGTGCTGCAAGCCTGCTGACGGAGAGGCCAGAGTGACCTCCCACACGCCAGCAGATCCATGGAGACCCGCCAGAGAAGGTAAGCCCATGCAGGGGGTTGGATGGAGACGGGGAGAGGGTTGAACAGGGCAAGGGATGGAGAAGTGATGGGGGCAAGGGAGAGGAGAGGGTGGGTTTGGCGACACATGCCAAATTCTAACCCCCTTCCTGGGCCTGATCCACCTTCATGGATCAATGTGGACTTGCGCCAGCGATATTGCTGGCACAGGTCCAAGTTGACTAATAGTGGCTGCTGGGGCTTATCCCAGAGCAAGGGGACAAATGTCCCTTTACTGCAAGGAGACCTCTAGCAGCCAAAAATCATCCGCAGGATACAGTGGTAGCCATGTCGACGCCGCTGCATCACCACACAGGGTTTTAGGTAGGATTGGGCTGTTAGCTGCCCAACTACCAAAAGAGCCAAGAACCACATTCTATCTGGTCTGCATGGGAGAAGCCGCACTCCTGAGTGACAGTTATATCTAGTATGGTCTGGCAGGTGGATAATTCACCTGGGCTCGCCACAGGCCCTGTAAAGACAACAGCAACACCGGAATGCTAAAGAGCCACTTTAGCATCATGTCCTCCCAGCATCAGTCTTTGCTGCCCCACTCCAAAAGATGAGCCAGGAGCTGCATCCCATTTGGCCTGCATGAGGCCAGCTGCACTTCTTGGAGCAGAACTACTTCTTCTAGACTTGCTACAGGCCCTGTAAGGTCTGTAGCAGTAGCAGGAACAGCAGAATGCTTGAGGAGAGGCGTTACCACCACATCACCCACCCCGCCCCCGACATCTCTTAAAGTCCCATCACCAAGCCATGATTTTATAGCTTTGTACCAAAGTGCACAGGTTTTAAGCTGACTTGGGGGACAGTTTGAATGAACTGTGGTGTATAAATCCTTCAAAACAAAATCATGTACACTGACATATTTATGAATGAATACGGTTCCAAACTTGTAAATAACAGTTCTTGTATTTTTCCATTGCAGATCCCTTAAACCCGCATTTCACTGATGTTTACTTTCTAAGCCATGCTTCTCAACCTTTCTATTGTCTCTTATTCCACTAATATTTTGCTTTGTGACACTGAAAAAACAAGAGCTCATTTAAACTGCTGTTTAGACAGCAATGTCCATGCATTTGCCATGAGTGCGCCTTTTTTTTTCTTTGTTGCATATCGGGTGAGCTAAAAAACTGTTCAGTGTGTTGCTATTTTTATTGTCCCTTGAAAATGTGGGAAGCTTTACATTTCCTGCCAGCTGTGCAAAGTTCAAAATGATGAGAGTCCAGCAGTGAAATAGAGTCTGCTGTGCCTAAGCTACTGCCCACTAGCTTTTGCTATCCTCTAAGAAATGACTACAAATATTTATGAGCAGTTTTTCAACAAAAAAGAAACTCACAAGCAGTTTACAGAGCACAAACAAATAAATGGTCCCCTGTCCTGAAAGGGCTCACAATGTATTAATAAGCAGAAGAAACACCAGCAAATAGCCACTAAAAGGGACACTGTACTGGTGTGTTCTCATAGTGTCACATGTTGTTAATTCACAAGCTACGTATTGTGATATTGTCTCAATGACACACAAGATAAAATAGCAGTAAGTGATTAACGGTAACTCCTCAAACATCTACAGCAAAGCATCAAGCCATACATGTCTGTGAATTGCACCCTTGGGCAGTGACTTTACCAACACTGTTTATTACAATTATTATATAATAATTGTAATAAACAGTGTAATAAACACATAATTATTATAATTATTGCAGTTGAAAGGGAAAAATGTTTTAAGTTGCCATATCAGTTGACAGGCAACTTGAAATATGCATTCTTTCCACCACAGTAGTTTGGGTAATTTTCATATGGGGCAATCTCAGACAACTCTTCCACATGAACGTGATCTGTTGGAGTCACCACATGAGAAATGTCCCACTGCAGGTATGCACATACAAATCAGTATCTAGACCAAGGGCATCTTTAACATCTACATAAATAGCTTATCAGAGTATCTGAACAACTCTGATTTTCATCCTCCGACATTAGCTAATCGTAAGATACCTGTGCTATTATATGCTGACGATACTGTTATTCTATCGAGAACCCCTGTGGGATTGAGAAGGGCTTTAAAGAAATTCAGCCTTTTCTGTGAAGAGAACCAGTTGGTAATTAACTACCAAAAAACTAAAGTTCTATCCTTCAGTAAGAGACCCAAGATTAGGGCTTGGAGTATTAACAGCCATAGGCTAGAACAGGTGCCCACTTACAAATATCTGGGGGTAGTGCTGCAAGCATCTGGTGCCAGAATTGCCCATCATGAATCTGTGGCCGAGGCAGGGCAGAAATCTGCCCGAGCAGTAACCAAGTTTTTCTACACCAAAGGTGGCCTTTATATTCCAGCAGCTATTAAATTATATCAAGCCAAAATCTTGTCCCAACTTTTATATGGAACAACTTTGGGACCTCCTTCCTCTAGTTTTGCCTCTTTGGAACGTGTTCAATCTATGTTCCTTAGATCCATATTTCAAGTGTCCAGCTATGTTTCGAATGCAAGCTTGCGTCTGGACGCTGGTCTGATAAAAGTTGAGGCTAGGGTTTCCCTTGCCTCTATTAACATCTGGCTTAATCTAAATTCCAATGTCCAGAGCTTTACATCTCTGATTTTGCATGACAATTTTCAATCGCCTTGGCTTAAAGCTGTGTATACAAAGCTGAGGCACTTGAGGTTTTCTCCCGAAGCCATTTTGGCAATCGATTATGACCATGCAAGAATGACCATAAGGCAGAGGCTATTAGATAATGAGTGGCAGGGGGACATCGGTAAACCCCCAACTTTTCTCGCTGCAGAGGATGTTAGATATATAGTTGCACCAGCCACCTATCTTACAATACTTGAGTTCCCGAGGCATAGGAGGGCTTTTTTCCTAGCTAGGTGGAGAGTGCTCCCTTCGGCAATTGTCAAGGGTCGCTATAGGAGGATCCCTATTTCTGAAAGGGTATGCCCTTGTGGCTCAGGAGATGTAGAAACAACTGAACATGTCTTGTTCCACTGTTCATTCTATCAGGGTATCCGCTCCAAATTTATTTCTCCCCTGACTAGGGAATTCCCAGACTTGCCTGATGTTATGATGACTAATAAACTTCTTTTGGGAACTAATTCTCGGTTCACAATTTGGAGAACAAGCTTCTTGGCAGCTGCTTGCAAAATTCGCACAGGTATTGTCGACATTGAGGATAAGTTTTAACATTATTCTCTGCTTCTCTGTTTCTTGCTTTATTTGTCCTCATTTGTTAAATTTTAGCTTGATAATGTTTGTTTCTGTTTTTAATCTGGTTGTATTCTGTTCTTGTTGGTCTTTGACCGCATTAATAAATGATGATGATGACCAAGGGCCAGGAACTGGATTGTGTGTTTACCCAATAGGCAGCCCAATCCTCCCTAACTTTATGCCCGGCGCTGAAGCGAGGCTGATGCAGCCAACACTGCATCCCAGGTGCAAAGAGGCGGACTGGAGGTCACCTGGGGGGAAGAGAACGTTCATTTCCCTACCCCAGGTAACGCCCTGGCCACCCAAACAGGTCTCCTCGGATCTGCGCCAGGTATTTTGCTGGCACAAATCCAGGAGACCCGTGTAAGGCAAACCAGCCAGGGAAGGGGGACAGGATTCAGCATGCGCCGCTGTCACCAATTCTGCCCCCTGCCTGGTCTGGTCCACCCCATTGCTGCCCTCCCCCTGCCCTGGAATGCCTCCGCACTGAGTGGCGCAGACTTACCTTCTCCTCGCCACCCACCATTCGAATCCAGCACTCTGGGGCCAGAGCAGGCCTCTGCGGCCTAGAGCCAGCAGTGTTGCAATGGCTCTGGGCCGGCGCAGGGTGGATTGCACCCTAAATGTTACTGGTTTAATATACACTGTAAAATCTTCTTGTTTTAATTGATGTTCATGTTTCTTTTGGCCCTGTAGTGGTAATTTTTGCGCTGGTCTGTGACTGCAATAAAGATTGATTGATTGTAAAATCAAAATGTAAAGAAAATGTCTTGAAGTTAGCATAGAAATGGTTTTTGAACAACAGAACAGGACAGGACACGAACACCTTTCTTTTTTTAAGCACACACTGCCACATTGAAATTTAGCACTGCAATAATGTGGGCCAAGTAGCAAAAGAAAAAAGGACACTGGATTTCTGAAAAAGGATTTTTGAAGACTCCAGGAAAGTGCCACGGGTGACACAGAAATGTGCCAAGAATTTGCAAACTGCTTTTGACAATACGTTGGCAATTCCTGAGTTAACTGAACTTTGAAGAGAGAGAGTAATACTTTTGCCAAAACTGCCAGTAAGAAAGAGCTGGTTTGATTTTCTTGCCACATGCATTTCAAGGTAAAAACGGTTTTTTTAGCCATTGTTTGTAACAGAAACTCATCAACATACCAAAGATGAAATTGTCAGGCCGAAAGAGTTGTCCAAATGGGCCGGATCGCACACTATCCATGGTTCCTGGTTCCAAGTCCACCAACACTGCTCTGGGAACATATTTTTGGGCTAGGACAAAAGGCACCTTTATTAGAAATTACTCTATAAAAATGGACTGCCACATCTCTCACACATGCAAATTCAGTAATGTCATTATTTATCTCTATGTGCCTCATGTAGTTAATATATGTCTCTACCAGCTCATTGTTACACAATCTGAGCAATTTGGTACAAGCTTTCCACAATTTGTTTAGAAAAATGTCTCACAGTGTCCCTTATCTTGGCCACTAATATTCTTTCTTTTTCATTACCAGAGCCTTTTTTCTCACAATGATTTTCCTTATCCTCGCCCATGCGCCACAGTCACTCTGCTAAGTAATCGAGGGGGACTGTTTCTGACCGACACAACTTCACAAGCCCACAACTTCAGTCCCTTTGCATAGAATATCAAAGATTTTGATGTGTGTAGAGGCACACAGATACCCAGTGTGCATGCTGTTGCTATTTTTAAGACAACACAAAAGGAAACCCGAGTCCACAATTCAGAGAGGGGGAAGAACATATAGTCAGGAGATGTACAAAGATTAGGCCTGGGCCAACGAATGTGATGAAAGGCACTGGTGTAAACACACTCTTTTGAAAAACCTGATACTATTTTCCTGCTATATACTTTTTTTCTATCCAGCAGGAAGGTCAAAATGTTATTTTATTAATCCTCTGATTTGAAATCTTGTCAAGGGTATTCACATTTGGTCATTCTGATATAAACCTGTCCACAGGAGCAGGGTACCCGATATAAACCGGCTTGGGCTCTAGAGAAGCTCTTTTTTCTTTAACTGGATGTAACATGTGCTGAATTTCATGGTAGGTCTAAATATAGGTCTAATATTAGCCCTTTTCAGTACTCTCCCAATTCTGTCCGTATATTCTTCGGTATATACATTGAACTTTTGAATGCCAGCTGCTCCTTATTGATCTTCTTGTCACGCAGCTTGTTTGTATTATCTTTTCAATCACCTACCTTGAGTAATATAATTCTCTTGTAATGTAGATGTTAGTTGGCATAATTCCTCTTGTTTGGGGCTCAGATATATGTTTATTCCTATGCAAGCCCCCCTTTTTTGCTCTAGGTGGTGGTTAGATTTATTATTTAAATATCTACCTGTACATATGCCTGGTACAAGAAACCTACATACAAGAAATCTACGCATACCCTAATAGGACAAGGAAATAGCAGAAGATGCTAGGAAAGGCACCAAGGAAGTCATTGGCATTGCTAGTGGCAGCTAGACAATGCCTTAAGTATGTTTTGGGGTGTCCATTGGGCCTTTGCTCCCCTCCCCCAATGCTCTTCATTCCTGCTGCATCTTATGGCAGCTCCAGCAATTAGAGTCTATAGACCAATTGTTGGACACCACTCTAAGGCTTCTTAGGAGAACGGGTTGGCACACCTTGTACATTCCACTTCCAGTGAATAACACACGCTGTATAAGAATGAAGAGCCAAGGATGAGAGAAAGAGAAAGAGAGGGAGAGAGAAGCCTCACCCAGCTGACTGAAAATGTTGGGAGACTATAGGAAAAAGAGAATGAATTATCCAATCTGGAATTCATCCAGGACAAAAGATTAACACGTTCACATTTGTAAAGAATGGCAGGATTTCATGCTATTGGGCTGGGACAATGGTTCATGGCATTTACAGAACTGATTTGTAAATCACTGTTTGCTACATCAGGGTGCTGCAAATGTTGTCCTTGTGAACTTCTATGTGAAGCAAGAGAAAAACTGCTTGAATTTGTAAGTATAATGAAAAAAGTTTGGGTTCATTGCCTCCTGGGGTCACTCTTATTCAAACAGGGCTCAGATTTGAACTCTGTTTTCAGCACTGAGACTCAGTTTTGGAATATGATATGAAGGTTAAAGGCATGTTTATGAGCAAGTGCAGAATGCCTTTCATTAACCATGCAGATTGACAACAGTAACCTCCTACATATTTGGGACTGACGTTGGAAGCAGAGTTTTCATGAAAGGGAGTACAGGTGGGCCCCCATATCCACGGATTCGCTATCCATGGTTTCAGTTATCCACGGATCACGGGGACACCCCCCCCCCCAGGCTTTTACTTTTTCCCAGTAAGCTTTGTTTCTTCCTTAAACAAACAGGAGAAGTAGCCTCTGGCTGCTTATTGCAGGCAAGTAGAATGAGACTAAGTCCTAGAGAGGCTCTGCAAGGTTAACAGAAACCTTGCAGAGCCTCTCTAGGACTTAGTCTCATTCTACTTGCCTGCAACGGAGGCTGCTTCTCTGTTTGTTTTAAGGAAGAAACAAAGCTTGCTGAAAGAAAAATAAGAGCTGGGGGGTGCGCACGCCTGCCCGCAGGGGAGGCAGGGCAGGAGCCCCTCAGGAAACCATGGAAGTGGGATTCGCTCTTACCCACGGTTTGAAGTATCCACGGAGGGGCCTGGAACATATCCCCAGCGGATATGGGGGGAGTACTGTACTGTTTTCTTGGAAAAGGTCTGGCTTCTCTTTAAAACAACAACAACTCCTGGTCCAAGTAATGGGGGTGGGGGGAGAGCAGGTAGTACTAGATGAACAACATAAATTCCATTAAAAAGGGGGGGGGAAGCTTTCTTGTAGATGTGGAAGCTAAAAGCCTATGAAAAGCAGGGCTGCTGACTCCAAAAAACACCAAACAAACATGGAGGCCATACCCACTGGTAGTGATGAGGCCAGCCCCTGCATGAGGGCAAAAGTACATGTTATGTTAAGGATGTTATTAGAGCTAACATGCTTGATGGTTTGTTTGTTTTTCCTAAACAGGAGCTGCAGAGGATGAAAACAGCATGGGGGAAGGGGGTATTTTCTCCCAGCATGGTCCCAATCTGGATTCCTCCCCCCCACACACACACACACCTGCCATTTGCTTTGGGAGAAAGCTCCCATTGGTGTCAAAGCACACAGGAAGAGGATTGAAGGAAGGTTGAGAAAAATCTATATCTCTTCTAGACCCTTGATGGCGAACCTATGACACGTGTGTCACAGGTGACACGCGAGGTCATTTTGGGTGACACGCCAGTGTTTTCCCCAGGGCCCTGACACACCTTACATTTTTGCAAAAGTTTTACAGGTTTGTCTTGAATATTTAGGGCAGGGATTTTGGCAGACCTCTTTCAAATTACTAAAACTCAGCAACAAAAAAGTCACTAGCAGCGCAATCCGACTTAACTTTTGTGCCGGTTTAACCGGCGGCGCAGCAAGAACGGGAGGCTCCAGAACAGAAAAGGGATTCAAATCCCCTTTGAATTCCTCTTTTGGAGGGGATTTGAATCCCTTTTCCATTCTGGGGCCTCCCATTCTCGCTGCGCCGCTGGTTAAACAAGCACAAAAGTGAAGTCGGATTGCGCTGTAATTGATGTTAAATAAAATGCAATGTGTTCTATAGTTGTTTTCAGTTCAGTTCAATTCAAAATTACTATTAAGTAGCAATAGTCAAAGTACTATTAAAAGTTCGGGGGGGGGGGGTTTGACACCAGCAGAGTCAAGTTAGGCATTTTCAAAAATGTTGACACACCAAGCCCAAATGGTTTGCCATCACTGTTCTAGACACTGCCTCATAGGACTGCCACCCACTCTGAGAACGAAAGACAGGCATACTCTAGTCTTGGTATATGCTGCGCAAGGGGGGAAAGCCAATAAAATCTGAACTAAGCTATGCAACCAGTATAAATAGGCTTACCAGATCTCCAACCTGGACAGAGTGCTAGACCTTTAGGAGAAGGAATGTGGGCAGGTGTAGCTTGTTAAGTCCTAGAGCACAATCCTAGGCATCTCTACTCAGAAGCAAGCCCCACTGAACACAATGGGGCTTGCTTCTGAGTAGACATGGCTAGAATTGTGCTCTAGGACTTAACAAGCTACACCTGCCCACATTCCTTCTCCTAAAGGTCTAGCACTCTGTCCAGGTTGGAGATCTGGTAAGCCTAAGTATAAACTATGAAAATGAGCACATTTTTTGCATACACTGACTCCCTGAGTTACAGATTGCTGCATTGATGCCTTCATGCAGGCACAGTCCATCTGTTCTGGCACTTTTGCACAGGTGTGATATTGCTGGGCCTACATATGTTCCAACTTCCAGACAGACCTCCAGCACAGAACCAGTATGTATGTTGGGGACTCACAGCGCAATCCTGTGTAACCTTGCACCGGTGTAACAGTAGATGCACCGGTGTAAGTGCACTTATGTCAGTGTAAGTGCACTTACACCAGTGCAAGGTTACACAGGATTGCGCTGTACATGTGTTTTATTTGGATTCTGCTAGGGGATGGCAAAGAGCAGGGCTGGACCCGGAAGTCTCTTCTCCTGACCACTAAAAATTCAGTTCATCCCTTCTGAGATTCCACCCCAGTTTGCCCATGTGAAGTCAAACTTCATAGCCTTAAAGAATAACGAACTTAACTTTTAAAAGAATAGCATTAAGCTGAGAGTCTCACAATGTTGAGTTCTGAGCTTCAGTGCGGTGGAATTGCAGAAATACATGACCCTCTACTCCCTATTCGCAATTAATGTTTACATTATGAACAGTTTATCCACATTACAGAGGTGCTGCCAAGCACCAACCAGCTAATAAAATAGATTTCGGCTTGATGTTAAATGAAAAGAGACAGTTTGGAATGCATTTTTCTATAGTTCACACCCTGCTCTATTTTTGTTTTAAGCCACCTTCTATTTCCCAGAGAGTAAACCATGAGCGTGTAGCCGCAACTTCTGGATGGCTGATTCCTGCTACACATGACACGTGTGCATATGCACACATCAAGTTTATAGGCGAGGCTGTGAGCAGATGGTTTGCTTTCTTCGTCAACATGCTTCTTCCCATAACCAGCTCATACTATCTTTAGCCCTTGGACAACTCTGCACTTACAGGATGATTCATTGTAGTAGACATTGATCCTCTCCAGCTGCAGCGCTGAGTCACCAACGTATCCTCCTGCTGGGTCAATGCCGTGTTCATCACTGATCACTTCCCAAAACTATGAGCCGCACAGGAAAAGAAAAGCGAGAGAAACTCTGTGTGAGAACCGTCAGCGGAGCTCTGTTCTGACCAGATCATCTGGGGGTGGGGATATTCTCTCTCTCTCTCTCTCACTCACTCACTAATTACAAGTCATCCAAACCCACTCATCTTTGGCAGGGACAGAGCAGGCCTTCAAGGCATGTGTTGGAGCAACAGCTGCCGAATTCTTGGCATGTTTGAGAGCTGCTCCTCCGAGCCCCTCCCTGCTCCTGGCTTGAACAGCAGAGGAGATATAGCAGGGTGGGGTTGCAAAAAGACACAAAAGCTCAGCAGATACACACCAGAATTTCAAACTAAAGAGAAAACGGTTAGGATCTCCAACGATCTTTCTATTTTAGCTTACTCTTTTTTTCTAATTTTCTTCCAACTGCCTCAGTTATCTTTTTTTTTTTTTAACTCGTTTCAGTTTTTCCAAAGCCTTTTATGGTCAACATGGAAGAGGCGAGCTATTTAGTTCCCCTTTTGGTGGCTTTCCAGGTCTCTGGTCTATGAGCACATAAGAAATAGAAGCAGTGCTTGATATATAGCAGAAGAAGAAATGTCTCCTAACAGAAGTAAAATTCTGAGGGATAACTTGGTTCAGCACTTTCCTTGAATCCTTCAAGCACTGAAGAATTTTACATACCTCTCCAAAAACATTTCCTTTACAGAGAAATGTTTAAGAGAAGGCATGGTACCATTCTTCATGCAATGTAGAACATCTTGCATCTACACTGAACTACCAGGGTTCACAACTGGAGTTACTAGATACTGAAGACAGAATGAAAGAATGAGAAACAGTGAATAATACTGTATTTTCCCTTACCTTGGTTCCAATTTGGTTTCCACACTGGCCAGCCTGGATATGAACTATTTCCCTCATGGCAATACTTATACAAGCTCCCCGTCCGTCCGTTCGTCCGTCTGTCTGTCTGCCTGCCTCTTTGTAGAGTTCAGCTGTGTGCAGTGTCCCTGCCTCAATGAACGTTTTATTGGCTCCCGGTCTATGATTCACCCTCCCTGCTTTGCTCACTCTGCAACTTCACAGAAGAATGGAAAGGAAAAAAAAAAAAAGGAGCAACTGGCTCTGCCCAGCCTTCATTGGGGTCGTGTCTCTGTGTGAGTGGTATTTCATCACATTATCTCAGCAAAGCACTATTTTAACCTTGGAACCCACAAGTTTCTCTGTATTTTTCATGGCCACACAAATTCTCATGCCTAAATAGTAACAACTTTTCATTCCTAAATGCAAACACTTTCCCAAATGACTGCATGCTAGTACGCTGGTACCAAAGTATAATGAAATAGCTGGATCATTTGGTGTTCAGCCTGACCTGCATTGGTGTCTCTGCAGAGCCAAGGGAGGAAGAAGTGGAAGATTTGCCACTCATGTTTCTTGATTGTCTGTATGTTTACTTGGAGGAAAATCCCACCACGTTTAATGGATCTTACTTCCAAGTAAGTGTGCATAAGATAATAGCTTTAGGAATGCTGTAACATGCAATCCCATAATATCTAAGTGAAACACATGGCTCAGTTGCACATCAATGTACATATGATGGGAAACTGATCTGCAGATTTGTGCTAGTGCAGACATAGCCTTAAGTAAATATATGACCAGTAGGTTGTTGTTATACATGTGAGTACGCCGATTAGGCTGACCATATCCAAAAAGGGACAGGGTGCCTATACCTTTAACCATTGGAATTTGGGCAGGTGCAGCTCATCATGGAAGTGTGCAACAAGCTATACATGCCCAATTTCCCTCTTCTTACAAATGGTTAAAGGTATAGGCACCCTGTCCCTTTTTGGATATGGTCAGCCTAGTGCTGATGCATAAACAAAGCTATTCCTCTCATATGGGCTTCCCTGTGTACTTGAATAGAAGAGGCAGCCCATACATACAAATGCTTTATTTGAACATGGAAGGGCATACGGGGTTCTGAATCTAGGTGACTGAGGACCCAACCCTATCCAATTTTCCAGCACCAATGCAGCCCTGAAATAAGGGAACAAACATTCCCTTACCTTGGGGGGGGGCTCCGTGACCCCCCCCAGTAGGATGCAGCACACGTCCCTGCATGGCTGCATCAGTCCCTGCATGGCTGCATCAGTGCTGGAAAGTTGGATAGGATTGGGCCCTGAGTATAATAGGTACTGTCCTATTTGGAAGGCATGCAGTGCCTCCAGTTCTTCAGGGTAAAATAGGAAATCATAATGCCTACCTCATATGGAAAGCTCAGTCTTTTAAAACTGTCCCCCAACTGGAGGCTGAATATAAAATCAATTTTCAACAGCCAGAGCTCTAATTTAAATCAAACAAGGAAATTCTCCAAATATCTCAGTCTGGATTCAGTGTTCCCAAATATGTTGTAATGTAACCATATCCATTAATGCACAAGCCTCACTCACCCCATCCATCCCAGAGTTAAGATTAGAAGATGAAGCTTTTCTTCAGGTGTCACCATCACCCTAAGAAAGTCTGATTGGTACTAGAAAGAGTACATTTTTGGTGGTGGCCCCTTGTTTGTGAAATGTGAGGAAAACTGTTAAAGTGGCAGTAACTTTACTATCAGTGCAGGGCCATGACACCTTGCTGCCTGGCAGTCTAGCTTCTCTTGCCATTCTGTTTTTTCATATTAAAATCACACATCCCCTACTCCTTTCAAATCTCTTCCCCTTCCTTTATCTATTGGGGGGGGGAAGGAAAAGCAGCAGGGGGCATTTCTGCCTGAAGTGGCCTGCTTCACTTGGCTTCATGATATACACTAGGCTGCCCCTATTATTACCAGGGTCTACGTTTCTCACTTCAATGTAGCAACTAATTAACAACCCCCCCCCCCCAAAGAAAAGACAAACAATCTGGCTAAAATTAAGCACTTCCGGTCCCCATGGATTTTAATGATTGAAGCACATGCTGCACTGTCCCACTGAAACCAACAGGTTGTAGAAATGCTTTGCATTGGTTGGACTGTGCCCAGTCAAAAGAACATCATGGAATACAACAGTTTGGTTGGCTTCCTCTGGAGAGTGTTTTCAGAGTACAGTACTCACATTGCACCAAGAAGCCCACTAACTGAATCAAAATACTTGTCCATTTTAACTAACGTTCAGACTTACTGTTTAATTTTGGTTCCAATGTCAGTGAAACATCATTTTATAAATAAAAGGGACTTTTGAAAGCAGACTCTCAGCTTGACTGGCACAGAGTTCCAATTGTGGCTGCTGCTGAGTGCCATGTTCTCCAGCTGGAAACAGGAAGCTACATGGATGGAACTTCCAGGCAGACCGGAAAATTGAGCTGGGGCGGGGTCAGTTAGATAGGCGGCATAGTAATCCACGTACAGCTGCTGAGGCTGGTTGGGTAGTTTTTTCCCTTCTAAACAAAAGAGCAATTAATAGATTGGCTTCACTATGTGAGGTAGTCTAAGTCACCACTCTTCTTGGTAAGGCTGCCCTTGCAAGAACCCCTCTGTCTCCTCCCTTATCTGTCTACAGTTGGTCATGCAGAGAACCAATTGAGAATTAATTGCATTAATTTTACACTTGTGTTTATGTCTGCTCTTGCTACTTGTCATTAACGCTAAAGAGCTTACATGGTCAGTGATGTCTCTAACTGAGCTGTGTTTAGGAGGGCTTCATTATTAAGACTGGGCTCAAAGCTGTTCCTTTTCTAATAGACAAGTGTCCACTTCATAAAACGTTGCTGAGTTATGCTGCTATGCAAAACAGCCCATCCTTTAGGATTTGGTATGGTTTAAGTGCAATGGACACGGATGGGCAGTTGGCTATTCCAAGTATCTGGAATCTGAGTCATGCCCACCTGCTAGGGTGGGGGCTGAAACAGCTTTGTCTGGTAGAGTGTTTTGAGAAGAACCAAAAGCAACCGTTTTGTATTTGACTGGTAAAGAGACTATTCTCATTTGGAGGGAGCAGGCTAATGTTATTTTGGGATTAGTACGATTGCCCTGTGTGCTTGCTCCTGTGCCCCTGTAATGCCTGCTCAAAGTCTTTGAATACAATGGGATTTACTTCCGAGTAGGATGCATAGGATTGCACTGCACGTCTTCTCCTGAAAACAGTGGCATTAAACATGACTAAGAGCACAATCCTAACCAGCACCTAATCCTTTTCAGCACCGGTGCAGCTGCAATGCAGCCCTGTGGTAAGGGAACAAATGTTCCCTCATCTTCAAGAAGCCTCCATGACTGCCCCTACACTGCAAAATGCAGTGTGCGCCCTGTTGGCACGGCTACACCGGCACAGGAAAGTTGGTTAGGATTGCGCTGTAACTCTGGATGAATTCTGCCCTTAATGTCTCAAGTGATTTCTTCTCCTCAGGAAATTACCATGTGTGAAGTGTGTTCTGACTATCATACTCCTTGGGAAAGGAGGAGCATGGAATGACATAATGGTTGACACCCTTCATTCCAGTGAAAGCACAGTTCTGAGACTGAAGAATGCACACTCGAAGACTACAGTAAATTATATATCAACACAAAATACATACTGAGATACAGAATCAGAAGCTGTGGTATACCTTTACACAAAAAGTTCACCAGTAAATTAGTGCAGTCCCAAAGACACAGCTACTGCATGTATTCAAGCAGTCTATATGGACGGTTAAAAAAACAAACCCATGGAAAATGTTAATTAAAGTCCTGGAAAAAAGAGTGCTGCAGTTCTTCCCTAGCCAGTTGGTCAGTAGATTTGTTTTGTTAAGCCTTTTCCTGCTTTTCAGGAAACATGCTTATGCAGTGCGGCATTGTTCCTCGGAGCACGGCTGTATGCTGGTGGAAACGGTCAAGGTCGGTGAAACACTGTCACTTGCAAACCTGCCTGCTACTTCTTCTATAGATAGGTGAAAGGGCTGATAGAGTGAATGATCACTTTGAGTTCTAGGGTAATATCCTATTGTCCAGTTCTAGTTGCCACATCTCAAAAAGGATATAGTGGAACTGGAAAAGGTGTAGAAGAGAGCAACCAAAATGATTAGTGGGCTGGGGCACCTCCCTTACAAGGCTATAGCAACTGGGGCTCTTCAGTCTAGAAAGAAGGTGCCTGAAGGGGGACATGATTGACACACATAACATTATGCATGGGATGGATAGAGTGAAGTTTTTTTCCCTCTCGCACAACACCACAACCAAGGGACATCCACTAAAATTGAGTGGCGGGAGAGTTAGAAAAGAAATATTTCTTTGTAATTAATCTGTGGCAACACCTTGCTAGAGGATGTTGTGATGGCCACCGGGCCTAGATGTCTTTAAAAGGCAATTGGACAGATTTATGGAGGAAAAGTCCATCACGGGTTACAAGCCATGATGATAATTTATAACCTCCAGGTTTTAGAAGTAGCCTATCTCTGACTGAATGCCAGATGCAAGGGAATGGCAACAGGAGACAGGTATCTTGTCTTGAGTGTTCCCTGAGGCATCTGGTGGGCCACTGTGAGATGCAGGAACCTGGACTAGATCCAGCAGGGCTCTTAGTTGATCCAGCATCAGTGGCAGGCTATGGTGGGGGAGGGCTGCGGGCAACACGTTGCAGGTGCCCTTCAGCCTGAGCCTGCTGCTGCCACAGCATCCCTTCAGCCTGCTGTGCATGCAATCTGCACTGATCTGCTTTCCACCTGCTAAAAATAAGCAGAAAGTGCTGTGGATCACCTTTCTCCTTACCTTGCTCCAGCCACAGTTTCTTCAAACACAGAAGTGCAGGGCTTCCAGTTTGATTTACAGGGGTTGCATGAACAAAGGAGCTCTTTTTGTGTGGTCCCTTTAAATCAAACCAAAAGTCCTGCACTTTTGCAACTGAAGAAACCACGTGAGGAGTGCAGTAAGTGGCTGCCTTTTGAGGGGGGGGGGCTAATTGTGCAGAGGCGGCAGACCCAAAGCTGCACCATGTGGCAGTCCAGATCGTGCCCCCACTGGTGCGCACATACACAACACTGAGGCATGTGGCAGGGAGAACAAAGAAGAATATCATAATCTCTTGCTCATCTGGGTATCTGGCATTGGCAGCCCATTTTAGCATACCACTCAAGGCCTCTTTACCAATGATTCACTCAGATTACACCCACAGAGTGTCGTTTCTAACAATCCCAGCTAGATTAAGGACAAACCCATTAAGGATGGGCAGCAGCAGATGCAGAAGCTCAACAGCTCCCAGCCTATTTTTCAAAGAACTGTAAGGACTTGTAAGAGCATAGTAAGTGTTATACTTTGATCATCACCTCCACCCTCACCCAATGCAGTTCTGTACTGACCACAGCCAAACAGATGATGCAAGCAGAATCTTTCAACAGAACACTGCCTAAATAACGATAAATGTTCACACAGAGAGCAATTGTCACATACTTGCATGTGATTTATTCTGGAAACTTTTCCTTCTGAGCTGAAGCAGTTGTTACATGCAGATGAAAACTGTTAGCAATGTTACCATACCCCTGACTTAAAGGCATATGAATGCTGAGAATGTAGAGGGCAGCCTGGCCTCTCTTTATCCAAGGCCTACCCCGCAGGCCGCCCACATTGAAAAATCCATGTCAAGGTCCATTTGTTAAACAGAGCATCCAGAATACAGGATTTAATTGCATGTTATTTGCTCAACAGAACATTGGGAAAAGAGAGCAAAGGCACCATTATAATCTCTGTGTTGGCAAAAGTGAAAGGGATTTACAGCACAAGCTTATGCATGTCTACTCAAAAAAGTAAGAGCCATTGAGTTCAATGGCACTTACTGCCAGGTAAATGTGCATAGAACTGCAGCCTTAGCTTGCTGTGCAAAACTCACTGCTCATGCTTCAGTTTCACATTGGATGTCACATAAAAAATAAAGCATTAAGTTAATTCCCCTTTCTGTCACCTGTTAATATTGGCCATAATTACTAATTACTTACGCACACTGATCTGATACAGTATAAACAGAATTTGGAAAAATTGAAAATTAATTTATTTAAAATATTTATATCTTCTCGGCCTTTTTCCTCATTATCAGGGCACCCAATACAAAAAATGTGTAATTTTTTTTTTACCAAAAATCATAAAAAATGTAATAAAATGAATCATACATAAAAACATAATCATACAAACAAAAACAACAACAAAGAGCAAAATCAGAAGAGGTACCAGAAGTTTCACCACAATACATTTTAAACTCTATAAAAATGGCCAACAGTGCAAACCCACAAATATAATGAAATACACACACTAAAGCAAACAACACTACAATAAGAAAGCAAAATGAAAAAGAAGAGTTTTTAAGCCCCTACCAGAAGGCTATGGGGAGGGCATAGTTCTCAACTCCACTGGGAGGGAGTTCTATAGTAATGGAACCACCACAGACAAGGCCCTGCCTGCCTCTTGTTGCTGCCAATCCGGCTTCTGACAAAGATGGCATGAATAGCAGGGCCCCCTCAGAGGACTTCAGGGGACAAGTTGGTAGAAGAAGGTGGTTCCTCAGATGCTCTTTATGGCATCTGGGTTTTAAAAGTCAAAACCAACACCTTGAATTATGCCTGGAACCAAATCAGTGACTAGCTTAGCTCCAGTAGTGGTTGGGCAAAGCCAAGCTGCTGAGCCCTTGAAACCACACAGGACACTGCATTCTGCACTAATTGCAATTTTTGGACAGTCTTCAGGGCAGCCCCATGTAGAGCACACTGTGGTAATCAAATCTTGATGTCATCAAGGCATCACTGTGGTTAGGTCCACTTGACGCAAGTACAGCTGCAGCTGGTGCACCAGCCTGAGCTGGGCAAAGGGCTGCCCTTGGCCACTGCCACCACATGATGATCCAGAAGCAGTGGAGAGTTCTGTAGGACCCCCAAGCTGCAAACTTGCTCCTGCAGAGGAAGCGCAACCCCATTTGGAACAAGTCAAGGATCCAAAACCTGAATCATGGATCTCCAACCCAGAGGATCTCTGTTTTGTCCAGATTTAATTTCTGTTTGTTAACCCAGTCCCTCACTGCCTCTAGGCAGAACTCTAGGATTTCATCAGCCTTCCTGGCATTTGATGGTAAGGAGAGATAGATCTGGGTATCATCCATATTTTGGTTCCACTCAACTCCAAAACCTTGGATGATATTTCCCAGTGGTATCATGTATGGGTTAAATGCCCTCTGGAAGCCTCGGCGGTGGTGCTGCAAGGTTTGCAGCCGCCACGGAGGCCATCAACGGTGTGAAAAAGCAGTGTGAAAAGACTCGGCAGCGCTACCGCCGCCAAGTTTCTGCCCTTAGCGGCAGTTGTGCACCCCCCCGCCGTGCTGCCTAGGGGCAGACTGCCCCCCCATTCCTACGCCACTGAATCCAAGCTGGACAAGGGTTGAGTGTGTACATTGACAGCCTCACACTCCAAAGGGTCCTGTCCATATCCTCAGGTTGTACAAGCTGAAAATAATTCCAAATAATAGGACCAAGGGACATCTTCGGAATTTTGACTAGCATTGTCAATGTGGAGTCCAAGGCACGACAGATATGACTGATTTTGTCTGCAATGTGCCTAGCAAATTGGTCACACTGAACAACCAAGCTGTCTTCCTCCCTCCCACAAGGGACCAGATGAAGCAAGCCCCTTTGCAGGCAACCCACCAGTCCAGGGAAGAAATATCTCTGCCCCTGGAAGTTAAGTCCAGGGGTGGTGGGGCTTCCTGCTGTTGCCACTGCCATGCCCATTCTCCATGCCACTCCTCCCAGCAAAAGGCAGAGGGTTAGCTGGAGTTCAATATGAAG
Source organism: Plestiodon gilberti rubricaudatus (assembly GCA_026170595.1). Taxonomy (NCBI): domain Eukaryota; kingdom Metazoa; phylum Chordata; class Lepidosauria; order Squamata; family Scincidae; genus Plestiodon; species Plestiodon gilberti. The sequence goes on along the minus strand of JANXHW010000004.1, from coordinate 57,383,289 downwards.
ACCATGACATACCAGAATAAGATATCAAGGGTTCCAGAGTTAGGAGCACCTGGTGAGAAAGACCTACTTGGTTCCAGAGCAACAGCAAATTTCCCCCCGCCAGAATTAAAGGACATGTAGAGGAAAAGAATGCTTTTGTATCTAGCCACACATGCCTGGTGCTCACACATTACAGAAATTATAACACTGCCCAATTGATTGGGATAATATCTGACAACTGTAGGCAACTGCACTGTTCTGGCTGGGATGGTATTTTTGGCTATAGGGGGCTGATCCCAGGGAAGTCTCTGGCTATCACTGACCTGCGGAATGCATTTACAAACTGCTTGATGTTCCTCACGAAAGAAAGAATGACAGTTTCAACCTGAAATCTTATTATAACTTATAGTTTGGATAGCTATGACACCTTCAATTTGTTCCCCTGTAAAATGTAGCATATAAGATACAAAGATGAGACCATAAACATAGAAACTCTCATTTACTGTCAAGGACAGCCTGCACAAAAGATTTCTGCATGTTTTATATTATGTTCAGCTCAACTATCAACAAATGGACCCTTTAATTACGTTTTTTCACTATGATGTAAGGTGTAATTTTTCAGAGTTGCAAACATGCTTGATGTGCAATTGGAAGGAAAGGAAGACCCATTGGAAATAAAAAAATACAGGCTAACTTAATAAGTAACTTGGCCAACGAAACTGCCTCACCACAACCATCAAGCAGCACAGTTTTCAGCATGTAAAGCTAAGTGAATGCCAATAAAGAAGATGAGAACGATGAAGTGTCTAAACCGATCCCTTTTATTGGATCAAAGAGTCTGTACGCTTCACAACAGCTCTTCATACGGCAGAATAAAGAACAGGGAAAATGTTGCACCTTGTAAAACCAGGCAAGCGACAGCAGAAGGCTTCGTGATAGTTGCCTTCAGCATGGTCCTCCTAACAGCTATCATTTTTAGCATATCAAACAAGAATGAAATCAATTGGCAGGGGATTTAGGATGAATGCAAAAAAAAAAATGCTTCTTCACAGAGTGCATGATTAATCTATGGCATTTGCTGCTGCCACAATGTGGTGATGGCCACTAGCTTAGATTTAAAACCAGCTTCCTTTAAAAGGACAGAGATTAGACAAATTCACGGGGAACAAACAGATCAATAGCTATATGTTACCTCCAGGGTCAGAGGCTCTGTGCCTCTGAATACTAGTTGCAGGGGAGAAAGAGCAGGAGAAGACTATTGCCTTCAGCTTCTGGTTATTATGGGCTCCCCAGCAGCATCCGGTTGGGCAGCCTTTGCATTTGTTTTGCCAAAAGACCCGGGTTCTTTCCTTACCATCTTCTATTATCCCTCCCCCCCAATGAGGGAGACCTTCCAAAGCCTTGTAACCCCTTTTATTAAGCTGCTTATGTTTCTACTGATTTTCTTGCCTGGTCCAGGTTCACTAAGGAAAGAGCAGGAGTGGCATACTCCTCCATCCATCCCATTAGCTACTGTTTACTCTTGGGTTTGTAAGGGAAATCTCCAGCATTTGGGGAAGGTATTAACCCCCCACAGTGGCCTCTTTCTGTTTGGCATCCCTAACTTTGGATGGTGGCAGCAACTCATCTACCAGTTCTTCGCATTTGGACAGTAAAGCAAGGGAGGGAAGTGAAAAGTAAAGGGCTGCATGGTAGACACTATGCATTCACCCAGCTTACCTTGCAAGCTTACCTATCTCTCCAGCTTACCTTGCAAGAGACCTTTTCATAGGAGGATTAAAAAAGCCAGGGAGAGAGTGGTCACATTGCATTAATAACTACCCACAGGCAATAGATTGTCCTTACCCAAAATGATATTTTGGGGCAATTATGGAGCGCTTAATTATTTGGACATTATTACTTTTTTGGAGATGAGCCCAAAATCAGCGCACATAGGAAAGTTATTCTGTAGGACATATTTCCAAGTTATGTGAGTGAGGAGTGAGCGGTAGTATTTGATTCCAGTTATACAAAACCAACATAATAGCACTCTGCACTAAATGTATAAAATTTATAGCTGAAAAGACAACATTGCCAATTTGGTAGAAATGCTTAAAATGAGAGTGGGATGGGATGTACACAACAATTGAAGATATAATGCATTTCTGAGATTCCTTCCATGGAGGTTAACAACTGACCAATTCATTAGACCAGGGGTTTCCAACCTTTGGAGGCCCATGTACCCCTACGTGGGCCTCCGGTTGCCCCACGTACCCCCAACTTCCTGCCCCTGCAAACCCCCCATTAAACAGATGAAGAATGATACAAAATTACATGGTTTTGTTTTCTTGCAGTTTTTTTTTGGCAGGAAGCGGTATTATGTGTTTCTATTTTGTTAGCACCATTTTTTCTGCCCCTATTCATAAGCAGTTATTGTGCTTATTTCAACAAGATTTGCATGGAAGTCCAGAAACATTATTGAAAAGAACTTGGAATACACACAGCAGCAGCAGCTGATTTGTATTGGTCCAAGGAAGAAGGGATATGGAGTAGTAGGCCACATTCTCAGTTGGTCCCCCATGTAACTTCTTAGCTAAGCTGTGAAGCTGGCTACTGGCAATAAAAAAAAAACCCCCACAAGCCCATGACACACAAGCACTTCCTACACAATGATCACAGTAGCAATAATGGGTCCTACTTGGGAGAAATAATGTATCCCCCCCATGTACAAAATAATGGTTAAAACCAAGATGGACTTATTCAACAGAATCATTGTTTTGACAGAGAATGTATGAAATAGATCGAAAACTGTTGACTGAGAATGTATGGTTTGTGCATAATTGGGAAACAAGTGTGTATTTATTGCAGAACATTGTGAAATTCCCAAGAGAGGGCAGAGTACAAATGTAAAGTCAATTTTGTCTGGGTCATAGGCCTCCTGAAGGCACCAACACTGGCCTGAGCGCGTTATTTGGGCAAACCCTCCCCCACCTTCACAGGGGCTACATACAGTTTGGGGGGGTTCTGATAAGAGCAGAAGGGAGCTCAGGCTATGGAAATTTGTGTCACCTGCACTTATACAAACCAGCACTAAACTAAGACAAGTCTGTTTTAAGCAGAGCGTTTTTTTGGGGTGGGTGGGTGGGTTATTTTTTTATTACCTATGACAAAAATCTGGATGGAATAAGAAGACAGGGTACGGGGGGGGGGGGTAAGAAACAAATCTATGTAACCATGTCTAATGGTTAGATATTTGCCTTCAAGCTGAGGGTTGCCATATTTTTGACAACCCAATCTGGGACAACCCCACCCCCCAATATTTTTTTTTGCACCAATTTTTTAGGGTCTGTGAAGTATTTTGTGAAGTCTTTTTTTTTTTTTTTGCTGGCTGTAAGGTCGCCCAAAATTATTTATGTATTTATTCCCCCCTTTATTAAAAACTGCCGCCCTTACTGTGGCTACCGCCATTTTTCATCCAGTCGCCACCCCCTTTGCCACCGTCCCGGGAAATCCAGGGGTGCCGCCAACACTTTGTCCAGTCGCCATTTTTCATGCACAACGCAGCCTGCCTGGAATGAGCCTTGCACATGCGCCTCTTCAGAATGAGCCTTTCGTCAGAACGTGCGCATGTGCACACGCGGCCTGGAATGGATTTCCTGGGATGGCTACCATATGCTCTGGGATGCCAGGTCAGGACCCTGAAATCCAGGAATGTCTCGGCCATTCCGGGATGTATGGTAAGCCTATTCAAGCTCCCAATCTGGACAACCTCGGCTAATGTAAAATGGTTTGGGGAAAAAACATCATGCAGAAGGAGCTCTGATTTTGCTGTGATGGATGGCTGAACTCAAATCTATTTTTATACCAGTTGCCACAGACTTCCACAACTGAAGAATAATCCTAGTTCAGCCCCATCGTTTTATAAAATAGAACCATTAATTTTGGACGTATACCAGCTGTATAGCCATTGTAAAGAAATACCTCCTTTCCTCCGTGGCCGAGAAGTAACAGTAGAACATATATTTGGACTATGAATATTTCACAGTTAAGTGAGGGAGTTTTTCCTGTGCAGAAAAATCAAAACAGGAAGCAAGGTTACTTTGTCCACCAAATATGAACAGTGACTGAGTCACCGAATGAGTACTTCAGTCAGAATTCCTTTTTTGGAAGCGAGACAGTCACATTTGCATTAGATTACAGGTCTATAATGCAATCAGACAAAATGTATCACTGCTATACATGCCAGAAATCCATGGTTTCCATGTTGAACATAAGCACTCCGATTCCTTAAAGATCTTTGTTAGTCTTGTAAAAATAAACTGGCGTAAGCACAGTGTCTTTTCTAGGGGTTGTTTGCTGGTGGTGTTCTGCATTTTTTTAAGCTTGCAAGCCCTTTTGGGACAGGGAGCCATTTAGTTATTTGATTTTCTCTGTAAACTGCTTTGAATTTGTTTAAAAGTAGTATATATTCTTAACAATATGGATATACAGCAAGCATCGTGGCTTCTCACCTCACTATTTCCAAACTATCACTTCTTCCTCCAGGCATTTCTGCAGGGAAGGAAAAAGGCTGAAGCCGATTTTATCTTCCTACTGAAGCAAAATCCAGTAGACCAGTGTTTCTCAACTGGTGGTATGCGTACCACTGGTGGTACTTGGACTGCTGGCAGGTGGTATGCAATGCAACTATCAGCTGTGAGGCACTGGTTGATCCTTCTGAGTGGTCACCCGTGCTCGGCAAAGCTTGGAACGCACTTAGAAGGCCTCAGAGGGCTCCAAGCCAGCACCTCGCAGCTGATACGTCCTGGCTTTGTTCCTTCCGCAAGACCTTCCAAGTGCATTCTGAGCTTTGCTGAGCAAACCCAGAACTAGTGATGACAACTCTAGTTACTTCAGGGGATGAGGAGCATGGTAAGTGGTATGTCGAATTGAGGGGGTTGGGAAGCGCTGCAGCAGACAAACTGAACTCCCTTCCTCGCTCCCTCGTGAACTGCTCTCAGACTGCCTGAGGCTCCTCAGTGCGCAGAGGACTTCAGCAGAGAAGGAACAGACTTCCTTCTGGGCTTCAGCAGAGAAGGAACGTTATCAGTTCATCAGTCTGAGTTGGCATCAGATCAAAGGCCAACTTACATGCTTTTCCTACCTGGAGATCAGAGACAGAAGCATATATTTAGTTACATGTGAAGTACATCCTAAGTATCTATTCTGCTGCATGAACATGCTACTAATGAATACTGTACTTGTAGCAAAGACAACACCAGCATGCACAGTCTATGGATGTGGCGTGTCCATCTTAAGTTTGCTAACCAGATGCCTAATTGTCTCAGGGTTTTCAGACAATCCTATTCTCCACTCCCATCTATGTTTGCTATTTTAAAATCAATGTTAGTTGACTGTCTCGATTTCTAGAGATGGTAATGCTTAGTACCAATTTGTATGGGGGGGGGGGGAGTAGCCAGAACTCCAGCTTGAAATTTTACCTAGACAGACTTTTCAGCCAACATAAATGCCATATTTATAAATATAAGTCAAGCTACCAAGAAGCAATGCTTTTGTATATAAAGTAGCACAGGGATTGGAAAATCTTGTTGGTGGATAAAAGTTCTGAATTATGCTGAAATGGATAAACACAATTTTAATTAAGGAAAAGTCAAAATCTTTTTTTTAATAATTGGAAGTCATGAATTGATTTTTTTGAGAGAGAAATGTGATGTGGTTTTAAAGAATAGAATGTGGGAGATATTTTGGCTTACTTAGATATTATAAGTACTGTAGATAGAGAATAGTATGGTAGTAGGATTTACTGCTTCACGCTTGCTGTAACCTTTTGAAACATGATGTATCGTTTTGTTTTATTATACCAATAAAATTATAAAAGAAAATCTACTGCATGACCCAATACAAGCACCAGGGGTGTGTGACTTAGACACTGTAGTGAAGTGTGGAGTTTGAGATAGACTGGTCTTTCTGGTATGGGAACTGCAGGAGGCAGTTACCTCCATGTTTGCACGCAGTATTAAGACATACCTGCACAACATTTTCTAATTTAAGAGATTTATCCCCTGCCTTTTAAACTATGGATGTCCCAAAGGCAACCAACACCACCACACACCACAAACACAACAAGTACACAGTTAAAATCTGGCATGTGCAGCCAATGAAATACAGCCCTCTGCTCGACGTCCCCTCTTTATTTCAGTATAAGAATGCAACACACATAGGTGTTATTGAACTTCTGGCACATCATATAGTACACAAGAGAAGTTGCATCAATCCTGATGTTACAAGCGATACAGGCCTATCTTAAGACATATCATCCATTTCTTACACAGGGGCTTCCGACAGTTCTGTTCCAGTTGCCGATTTGGGATAATTTCTTTTAGGCCATTGGATTGGACTAACTGTCACTGTGTTTTATGGAGCTGAAACACTTTTGAACAATGTTTATAATTGAACAAGTATGGAATCATGTAAAGCTATTTGTAGCTTACCCTGCAAAGTTAGCTTACCCGGTAAGTTAACTGGCAATGGAGTTTACAGTACTTGAAATGGTTTTAAGGCAAAAGGCTCACGACCACTCCTCCCTACTGGGTAGCAAAAGAACTATGTTTGGTTCAAAGCAAGAAATTAAGATCTTCAGCTAATCAGCTATATGGGCAATGCGTTCAGTCATTTAAAGTACATAGCTAAGCTTAAATTCCCTATATACTCAGAAATGTTCCTGCCCAGCAAAATATGCACACATTCTCATTTGCTTTACTAGTACAGATTTAAGTTTTAGATTACAGAGAACTGCTTTCAGCAGCTCAACTAAATCTTCCACTTATTTCAGAAGAACACAAAGGCCTATGGCATGAACCTTACCTTATATCGATTAGTTTTGTATTTAAACAAGATCATTTTTCACCTTCATTACCCTGAGTGGTCCCATCAGCAAGTCTCACTGCTCCTTCTACTTGCCTCTTTTGCCCTTTGAGTTGGCATCAGTGCTCCAAATACAGATTTAGCTCTGTGCAGACAGTTGGTACTTAAGTCCAAACAACAAGAGCCCTGTTTGCCTTCATCCAGAAGGCAAAGAGACCTTAGTTTGGTTCAAAGTCACACAGTGCAACAACCTAACTGAAGCGAAACAGGTCCAGATCCCATTATCACCTGTATTGATTTCAGGAGGAGAAGAAAGGTGGTATGCAAACATAAGAGGTTTGGAGGATTTTAACCTGGTTTCTCCCATTTGAGGATCAGGACAGACCAACAGCAGCTATTTCTACTAGACAAAAATGCCACAACTGTTAGGGCTATATGGTAAGCCCGTTTCCATTTGTTGGATGACCAAATGTTGACAGCGTACAACTGCTATTTGTTTTCACTTAAGGGTTACTGCCTCTTAAATCTTTGTAGCTCAGGCCTTCAGGGAAAACTGTAGCACCAGGTCTCTAGTTTGGGGCAGGTAAGATTTATAGCAATTCACAAGTGTCTAGCACAGATGGCTAATGCATCACCATAATCAAGCCTGAAACAAGATTCCCTCAACCTCAGTTATTTTAGAAATACTACAAAATCAAATGCCTAAGAGTGTTGCCAATCTTTCTCTAAAGTATACCTTTCACTCCCTTGGTTTTCAGACAGTCTCTTCCTTTTGCAAGCATGAGATAGACAGAAGTCTTGTGGTGTGTCCTTCTGAAATGTTAACAGCGAGTTCAGTTGTGCCTTAAAAGTTTGGCCATTAAGACAAAACTTTTCTATAGGATTTCTCTGTTGAAAGCAAGTTGCTTTCTAGGTTTGCCAAAAGTGTCACTGAACTATGCATAAATCTTACTGGCAATTTGAGAGCTTTCAAAGAGACATGGCACAACACTGTAGTTTAATACTGAAACTTGGATTTTTTATTTACAGTTCAAAAAAAGGAACTGTCTAGTGATAGTTTAGTGATAGCTGAGATTAGTGTTTTGCTTCTGCAAGAAACTAAATCCATTTAGAACTTGCTACATGGCAATCAATGGAGAGAGTAATCTCAGTCGAGGCATGGCAATTAGTGCCTGCTTGCCATGTGCAGGACTCTTCATTTTGGAAATTTATGGCACAAGAATGGCCCTACTTAAAATAGAACATAACCTTTCCTTTCACTACATTAAAAGACTCCGATCATATTTACAGTTATCACATCATTATCTTACAAATAAAATGTGAGCATTAGAGAAAGAGGCTAGTGTATTACATTGACCAAGTGCAAAGTATGAGACATTTAAAAACGTTAGAACACACTTGTAGTATGTGAGCTGGATAACCAGTATTATTTAACACTCATGCTCATTCTACTTAGTGTTTTCCATCTGTGAGCAGGCCATCTTCATCATAGTCGCCCATTAATTGTAGCACATATGATCCAGTGCAAACAAGGAGCTGTCCTGTTACTTGTGCAACATGCGAGAGAAAGCGAAGTATCTTCCTGCAAAAGGAAAATGGTCTGCTTAGCGACACATTAGACATACTATCTCTCTGGGCAACACACTTATACCAGTGCAGATTTCCCTGTAATGTGTGCTTGTTGCTAGACTATTACTGTAGTCAGAGAGTCCAGTTCTGCCCTGCCAATTGTGGGGATGCAGCTGCAGCAGTAGCCACCTAGACTCAAATGCTATAGACCAGAATTTCTCATGGTGGGTCATGGACCACTTGGTGGGTTGCGGAGGCCACACAGGGTAGGGTGCAGGTTGGGCTCTTCCATGCTCCGATTTGGCTCCAAATTGGAGCCATTCCAGAAGCTGAATGCCTTACCGGAAGGTCTCTTCTGGGTCACACCAGGCCAGCAACCCACTGAACAGGCCTCTGCAGGCCTCAGAATGGCCATCAGGAAAGCCACTTCCGGTTTGTGTCAGAAAACTTTGAGGCCTTCTTTCTGAGGCTTCTGTGGGCCATTCCGAGGCTTGTGCAGTAGGGTCACTGGCCTGGCGTGACCTGGAAGAGGCCTCCCAGTAAGACATTCTGGCACCACAACCCACCATGGGGATGAGGTGGGTCGCAGTGCTGAAGAGCTTGAGAACCCCTGCTATAAACCATATATTAGATTTCTAGTCATTACCTTGAGGAGGGATAAATAGGGTAAGCTCTAGAGAAGTCAAGGCAGTTATAGCCTATTAACAGTATTGCAAGGAAGAACTTGTGAATGGGCACTGCATAGTTTTTCCCCCGCACAGAGATCCCAAAGGTCTTTGTACAGTACTCACGACAACACTCCCAGTTCTTACAACTGTTCTAAGATTCCCAATTGCCAATTACCCCCCTCTGAATCATTACTTCTCCTGCCACTGGCCAAGTACCTTTAACCGAGTCCACCAGGCAACCAGCATTTCATGGGCTTACAAGTAGCTCTATACAGAGCAGACAGAACGGCACATACAGGCTGTTAAGCAAGTTGCGCTTAAGTTTAGTTTGCTCCCTCAAATATTAGGGCAAGGATTCATATACAGAATCAAGGCAATAGTCTTTAGTCCCATCAGAGCCAATGCGTTTTCAGAATCTTATCCCCACAAGAGCTACTACCCCAATAGCAACACTGACATGGTACTTCTAGACAGCAACTAGCTAGATGTGCAGGTGATTAAGTGAAATAGAAAATGCTTCCTATACATTTATCAGCTCAGGGGTCACCTTTACCTTTTTATGTTGGAGCAGCAAGAAGTCGTTACAGAACGTTTGTCATGTGTTTTGGGAACCACCACCATCTAGGAGTCAGAAGATTAAGCCACTAGAGCACATCACAGGGAAGCACATTTTTTCTCTACATCATTTATCCCTTCTGTAGCAGGATGCTGCTTTCCTAGTGGCTTGCAGAAATGGCTTGATTTTTCAGCTGAAGTATTTTTCTACTTGCCATTGTAGAAATAGGTAAAGGTAAAGGTATCCCCTGACAATTAAGTCCAGTCGTGTCCGACTCTAGGGTGTGGTGCTCATCTCCATTTCACAGCCGAAGAGCCAGCGTTGTCCGAAGAAGCCTCCGTGGTCATGTGGCCGGCATGACTCTCCTTGCCGCAGCACGTAGCATGCGGCTGGAACACGGAGCACTGTTTACCTTCCCGCAAGCGGTACCTATTTATCTGCTCGCATTAACATGTTTTGGAACTGCTAGGTTGGCAGGAGCTTGCCAAGCAACGAGCGCTCACCCCGTCGCGGGAATTGAACTGCCGACCTTTCGATCAACAGGTTATGGTTCAGCGGTTTAACCCGCTGCGCCACCCGCTGGCCTATTCTAGAAATAGCTTAGCCCAAATATTAAAGCAGCTCCTTTAGACTGGAGCATTTAAGAATTTTCTCCCCGAGGACATTTGTTAAGCTTTTCACCTCTATGTCGTTCGCTTAGGTTCAGCATGCCAGTCTTCTCTCCACATTTTAGTGGTGGACTAAATATCGACATGCTTTCTAGGAAGGCTTATTGCAGTCATTTCTAGTCACATGTCAAGTACTGATCGTGTTCCATGTTTACACCATTTGCTTAGTGTACAAGGAGCACATTGTGTTATAAAACCATACTTACCGGAGTACTGTCTTTGCTCCCATGCATTTTATGTCATACGACACAGAATAGATTTCATAGAAGGTAGCTTTAATATTTAGGCATCCAATGAAGTCCTTAGGACTCAGCTTGTACAAGTCCAAGGTGATATTTGCCACCCCCATTTTCTTTGGCTGCTCTACAGTTGTGCTTCTATAATTTGGCCCCTAGAGAAGAGAAAAGACGACGTGTCTGAAATGCAGGCTTCAAGTTATCACCTATATCAATAGCCCTGAAGACAGTTTTTATTAATTCACTCCAACAGATGTGGTATTTTTTACACCAAGGTATTGTAATGGAGGAGGCTGCATTCCCCTTGAACAAACAGGTCTGTGGCGGCTTTGGAGTACTTCTGGATGCTCAAAGTGCTTTGCCCAGCCCCAGCTGGTGTGCCAGCTGCACCCTTTCCTCAGCCAGATTCCAACACAATTTGTTACCTTAAGGTATCTGTAATATTAGCGCTCTATATTTTAGGGGAAAGGCCAGGGATAAATCCTTTAAACAAACATGTTCCTAGACTATGGCTGAGCCATTAAATTACATCCTTGAAACAAATGTCTGAGGTTTAATCAAGTTAATTGTGACCTGTTCAGATTTCTACTTTAAGGCATTTTTACCCAAGGGTGTATATAGGCAACAGGAGTTAAATATGTACACCTGTGGGCTGGGAGGAAATGGGATTTATTAATCCACATTTACCGCTTGATGAGTATTTCTGATTTAAATGGGCAGTTTTCAGGCCCATGTCCAGTTGTAGTAGCATTAAGAACCAAGATGCAAATTTCTCAAATATAAACTAGGCATTTTGTCCCACAGCGTAATCCTCTGTAACTTTAGAACGGTGGAGAGTACGCTCTGCCGTTCTAAAGTGGTCAAACGTGCCGTAAAGCACATTTGCAACTACTTTAGAGTAAGGGCTGCTGGCCTCACTCTGGCGCCAGATCGTCCCTGCGGCTGCCAGAGAAAGGTAAGGGATGTACCGGTGGGCACAGGAGTGGTCCAGGCTGCGAGGGAGGGTGGCCATTGGCCAAGCCAGCCCGGGAGGGGTGGGGATGGCAACCTCCATATCCCCATTCTGTTCTGGCACGGCCATTACATGGCCTCAGACGTACGCCAGCTCAATAGTTGGCGGAAATCCAAGGAGGCCCACTGTGACCTTCCCACACTACATCAGGGGAAGGGGACATTCGTCCCCTTCCCCTGAGGAGACCTCTGGGCTGATCAACATCGGCCCATAATGGGGACAGGATCTAGCAGGTGGCCCTAGGGCTGCCTGTGGATCTTTAGTCAGGATTGCGCTCCCAGACTAGGCAAGAAGGTAAACTGTTGCCAAGGTTTACTCCAATTCTAGTTATACTATCTCAAGCATGCAGGTTTAACATGTTCCCCTCCCCGCATTCTAAGAAATAGTTCCACATTTGTACACAGAACGAATCATCTCCGGGATTCAGGTTATAAAATGGCTTTATAAAATGTAACAACTGTATGCTACTGATGATTTCAAAAGTCAATTCAAACACATGTGTATAAGTACCTTTAAAATTCTACAATAAAACATTTTAAAAAAGGCTTCTTTCGCATGACGTTTTGTTCATTTCCCATGAACTTTATCAAATGCAACACTGCCTCAGTAGACAGGAAGATGGAAATGGAATCCCCATCGCAGACCTGTCACTTTTAAAGAGGATTCTGGCACGCAAACAGTCATTTGAAATGGAAACTCTGCATTTAAAAGGGACATGACCCCAGGTAACCCTATCTATGCTGCACCTGGTGGTAACCTAGATAATAGCAACCAGGGTACAAAAACTATTTAAAAGGCTTACTATTCTTGCTTAATACAGGGGTCAAAATTTTATTGATAAAGGACAACTCCTGCTTGCGGTTAAGAACATGGGACTCATGTTTGAATATTTCTATGGCTTCTAAACTTAGCCTAGCCAAATAGTTGTTTTCATTGCACAACTTGACAGTATTGTTAAATCTGATCTCATGTCCTGACTCCTCTTTATGTTGAGCCAGGGCAGATTTCTCATTCTGTCCCAACTTGACTTTGGGGACTACAAAACGTTTTATTAGTACCAGAATAAAAGGGCATGAGCGTGCGTGCAAATTGGGACAGAATGAGAAATCAGAATGGATTACGAGTAACTCGGTTTGAGAGTGTTTCGCAAGACGAGCAAAAAGTTTTAATAAATTTTGCCTTGATACACGAGCAAGGTCTTGCATTACGAGCACTCACTGCAATCCTGCCGTTGCCAGCTTTCGCCTCACTCCCTGCAGTTCCCTGCTGCTGCCTTCGGGCGTCGCCTCCCTTCCTGCCAATCACCACCTCCTCAGTCACCTCCTGCTGCACGCTCCCTGCTGCTGCCTTGGGGAGGCTGCCCAATCGAGCTGCCCGTCGCCTCCCTTCACAACAAAGCCCCTGCCCTCGGTCAACACCCCCCTCCCCGGGTGAGGCCGGCAGTTCCCGATGTCCCTCGGGGACGTAGCAGCCCGATGCCGAGCTGCGAGGACGTGAGATACATTGGGGGGGGGGGGGAAATAACACGCACGTCCTTTGCCAGGTAAAAGCACAATGGTTTTAAAGGGGACCAAACTTTACATTTCCATGGGGTGGGGTGGGAGGGTTACATTGCTCAGCAGGAGCGACTCAGGCAGAGTTTGGGGAGCGACAACGGGCCCATTTCAACTGCAGCCTTGGCTTTGTGCTTGCGCCCCACCATTCTTGCGGCCCGCACCGCCGCAAGCTCTTCCCAGCCCTTTCCATTCTCACGGAGAAAGAGAGCACTCACACATGCCTCCTCCCAAGTCGTGGGTGATTCTCGCGCGTGCACCCCATTGAGCAGGCAGGCTGGTGGGGGTAGTGCCTTGCGCGCACGGAGTAGCTGCTGGATGGCTGGTGGAAAAGAGAGAGGTGATTGCTCGCTGCCTCCCCTCTCCTCTCCCCTCTAGCTCCCTTTCCCTCCTCTGCCTTGCCTGGCAAGAGCTTTGAACAGAGGAGGGAAAGGGAGCTGGAGACAGGTGCCCAGCGGTGGCGGCAGCAGCAGCAGCAATGGCCATCACCACCCCCTTTCAAAGCCGCCTTTTCATGGCCCCTCTGCCATGGTACCTCAACTGCGGGGAGAGGAGAGGGGAGGCGGCGAGCAATCACCTCTCTCTTTTCCACCAGCCATCCAACAGCTACTCCGTGCGTGCAAGGCACTACCCCCACCAGCCTGCCTGCTCAATGGGGTGCACGCGCGAGAATCACCCACGACTTGGGAGGAGGCATGTGTGAGCGCTCTCTTTCTCCATGAGAATGGAAAGGGCTAGGAAAAGCTCGCGGCGGTGTGGGGTGCAAGAATGGTGGGGCGCAAGCAAACACCAACACCAGTAAGCCTCTCAAAACTCCCCCAAACTTACCAGCATTTCAGGGACTATTTGTTGTTCAGGAAAACACATTCCCCAAACCCAAAATAGCTCCTGAAAATGGACAGAAATGCTAGTCAGGTGCAGGTTACTGTAATTTGGTTTATTTTTCAGTACAGAATGTACTTTATACTGTGCTGTATTTTGTATTACTGTAATCATTTTTATAGGATTCAATGGATGTGGAACGAATCATCTGAGTTTCCATTATTTCTTATGGGGAAATTCGCTTTGATATAAGAGCACTTTGGATTACAAGCATGTTTCCGTAACGAATTATGCTCGTAATCCAAGGTTCCACTGTAATTTTTTTCAAAATTTCTTGATTAAAAATGCAAATAGTCATGTTATGTGTTTATTCCAATTTTTCATTTATTAATTTTTATTTAAAATAATTTTATTTGCTTTTAAAGTGTTCAGACTATATGTACACTAGATAGGTGATCGTGTCAGCAAATGCAGCAATTAAGCCACTGGTGTTTTTTTTTTCCCAAACTGTAGTATTCACAGATCCACTTCCTGTTTTAATAATAAATAAATAATAATCCCAAAACATTCATAGAAACATAACATTTCATCCTCCCAGACCCTTACAGTACACATCCAAATAAAAATGGGTCCCCCTATGGGAGAGAAAGGTGGGATATAAATTCAATAAATAGTTCAATAATAAATTATTAAATGGCACCCCCCAGAGGCCTGTTACCCAGGGTCCTGCCCCCCTCTTAGCTACACCACTGATTACCTGTAATATTCTATTTCGAACATAAGCACACTTACTGGTGTCCATTTCTGTCCCTTCTTTAGAAGCATGAAGTGTGTGTTATCTCCCAGGGACTGGAAGAAGTCTTCTGTATCCACCACTGTGCCATCTTCCTCCAAAACCAGTGTTATTATTCCAGCAGTAATCATTAAGGCATCTAGAGTCTAAATCAGAGACAAGAGAGTAAAACGTAGTCCCAAAGGCCACTGTAATGAAAGCAATCCCATCTTGAAATGAGTCATCATGAATATATACATTTGTTAGTCAGCAAATATACCAAATCCATCTGCAAACATCAGCCACCATAAAACTTGTACGCGAGCCCAAATATTTTTGATGGAGACAGTTTAACAGTCAGAGCTGGGCAAGTGGCTCCAGTCTGTGAAGCCTTTAGCACAAGTTGCTCCAACCACCTCTCAAGTGGACCTGGTTTATATCATCATTAGGTCAAGACTGCAAGTACTTATAAGAAAAACCTTGCTAGATCAGACTAAAGGCCCATCTAGTCTAGCATCTTGTTGCCCTATTGTGGCTTCCCACAAGAGAGAGACTTCTCCCACCACTTCTCCTGTCAACTGGCATTCAGAGGCATACCATCACTGAACCTAGGAGGTAGACCATAGTCATGGTTGATAGAGTTGTCCATGACTTTGCCCAATCGCCTTTTAAAGCCATCCAAGCTAGTAACCACCACATCTTGTGCCAATGAATTACACCAACTCGTTATGTGCTGTGTGAATTACCTCTTTTTGTCCATCCCAAGTCTCCAACCAGTTTCACTGGCTGACCCTGGTTCTAGTATTATGAGGGAAAAACCATCTACTTACTCTTCACACCATGCATAGTTTTATCAGTTTCGGTCACATTCTCCCTTAAAATACCTCCTCCACAAAAAAGCCCCCAAATGCTGGATCCTTTAAGGAAGGTGCTCAAGCCATCCGATCATTTTGGTTGTTTTCTTTTGCACTTTTCCTACTCTAGAATATTCTTCTCAGTGTGGTGCCCAGAACTACTTTGGTATCCCAAAATATGGCAACACTATGGCAAATATGGTTAGAGAATAGGATTTTGCCAAGATCATATTGCCCTTTACCTTTCCTAATGACTCCTAGCATGGAATTTGTTTTTGCCACTGCTGTCACACATGGGTCAACATTTACATCAAGCTATTCACCATGACAAAAGGCCAGCGGGTAGCGCAGTGGGTTAAACCGCTGAACCATGAGCTGTCGATCGAAAGGTCGGCAGTTCGAATCCGCGACGGGGTGAGTTGCTTGGCTAGCTCCTGCCAACCTAGCAGTTCCAAAGCATGTTAATGTGAGTAGATAAATAAGTACCACTTGCAGGAAGGTAAACAGTGCTCCGTGTTCCAGCCGCAGGCTACGCGCTGCGGCAAGGAGAGTCATGCCGGCCACATGACCACGGAGGCGTCTTCGGACAACGCTGGTTCTTCGGCTTTGAAATGGGGATGAGCACCACACCCTAGAGTCGGACACGACTGGACTTAATTGTCAGGGGTCACCTTTACCTTTATTCACCATGACACCAAGGTCTCTCTCCTTGTTTTTTCCACAGCAGCTCAGACAAATCAGTGTAAAGTTGGGATTTTGTGCCCCACATTACACTGAACTGCATCTGCCATTTGGTTGCCCATTCACCTAGTCTGGAGAGATCTTCTTGAGGCTCTTCACAATCTGCTTTGGTTAACTACCCAGATGGTATCATCTGCTAACTTATTGCCCACTTCCAACTCTAGATCATTTATGAATAAAGGACTGGTCCCAAGGCAGATCCTTAGGAGACCCCACTTCTTACTTCCCTTTACTGTGAAAATTGCTCATTAGTCCTACTCGCTCCTTGTTCTTTAACCAGTTACCAATCCATAGAAGGACCTGTCTTATTCCATGACTTTTTAAGTTTACTCAAAAGCCTTTGGTTAAGAACGCTTTTCAAAGAGTTTGATAAAGTTCAAGTATATGATGTATGATACATACAGTACTCTTAAGTTGCCATACTGTCAGACGGCACATTACTTCGACCTGTGAAGAATTCCCCCTTCCCCCACTTGACAAAATGGAATATTCAGCATTCCCAGTCTATGAAGACACTGACCAAGCCCCAACCTGCTGCATCACATCCAATTAGACCATGCCCTGCTTGAGAGCACCAAGGATCACATGAAGCAATTAACATGGTGTAAGGAAGAAACTGGTACTGCGACTTCATCTCAGCCTCCCTACACCCTTGTTTTCTGCAAGCAGAGACCGAGGGTTGTCAACAGCACATGGGACAGATCTGCTCTGCTAAATGGAGGATGCATCTTCATCACCTATTATTGTAGTCAGACCACGCATATAGGAATTGTCTCTCCCCCCCCCAAGTTACACACTACAGCTAGTTTTGACACTATGCAGTAAAGCACAACAACATTCTGCAGAGCACTTCCCAGTCAATTGGATGGACACAGACTAAAGTTACTCTTGCCTCAGCTTTGATACAAAAATGACAATGCTCAGGCTCCCACCTTTGAAGGCAGGCATACCTTGCTAATAAGTTCCTGTAGATTGCTTGCAACAACTCCTCTACGACTGCTTCTGTCATGGTTACAGACACGGAAAGGCCGAGTTGCAGGTAGAAGGGGAGCAGACACGACATGTCTTGTTACCGACCCTAGAGATGAACCGACAGATACCAAAGACCTAGAACAAAAAACAATTTCATTCAATGCAGCTACTGTATGGTGAAGTCCTAAGTTAAGAAAGCATACTTGGTATTCCACAGTACCACAAAGTTAGCCAATAGTCTCCCCTGACACAAATCAATTGTTGCATTGCTAAATGTAGCTTCTCCCAAATTAAAGCAAGGGTCACTAAATTAGAAGGATATTATGTTTTTATCCAATACAGTACAGTAATCAGGGACTTTGTCTATAGGTCCAATATTTTGATATTTGCTACAGTCTACAGATTAAGATAATCCTATCAAACCATTAGATTTCTGACAATTCCAGTAGTTTTAGAAAGGAAGGAAAGGACTATATATTTCAGATATAGTCACACTTATCCTGGTGACCACTGAAAGCTAGAAGGCCTGCCATGAAGCCTTCAGTATCCCAGGAACCTCATCCTTCATTTGGGTACAGTACCAAGCCTAACAGATGGCAAGAGTGCCAGTTTACTCCTGTTGAATGGAGATGTTCTCTTCAAGCCACTATTAGTATAGTAGATACAGTCCGATGCAATTTCTCTCTTCCAATAAACTGCATTTGGCTATCTGGATTGCAGATCTTTACTGCAACAGAGTAGTGTGCCTGCTCATCAGCTAGGACCCTTAGACAGCCAGTTCTCGCTTGCTTTGATATTACCACTGAATTCTTAGGATTTGAGACTTTACTAGCAGAGATACGAAAACCCCATCTGTTGTAAAAGCAAATCAACTTCTCAGAGCCCTATACAGCAAGTCCTCAAAGTCATTTCGTTATAAGTAATTTCGTTTTAAAGTTGTTGAGGGGAAGAAAAAAAAATCAATTCCCAGCCAGACTAGATATTTAACGAAGTATGCAATAGCCCAATTATTTCATTTTCAGCCAGAGTCCTCATTTTTACCAGACATTGCTGGGCTACCTAGCTAACTACATTAGTCGCCTTGTCCTACACATGTTTACATTAAAACCAGTCCACTTAACTCTATGGGGGCCAAGTGCAACATACAGCTAGAATTGCAGTCTGAAAGTTAGCAGCTTTTTTGCCAGAAGAATCATGTTAGTCTGCAGGAGCCACATTATTGCAGCACATTAAGGCTGAAATCCTACACACTTACTTGGGAGTAAATCCCACTGAACTCAATAGCACTTGCTTCCAAGATGACATGCATAGGATTGCACTTACTGTAGTTTTTCTGCAGTTTATTCTGAAAGAGTTCGATATTAGAGGACAGTACTAATCTACACTGTAGAACACTTTAGCAGTTACTGGTACTATTATTATTATTAACAGTATTTATATACCGCTTTTCAACAAAAAGTTCAAAGTGGTTTATAAAAAAAAAATGATTAAATGGCTCCCTGTCCCAAAAGGGCTCACAATCTAAAAAGGGCTCACAACCTCTTCAGTACTGATGCATTTAAGACATGAATAGTTTAGAAGACAGATACAAGATTCAGTAAGAGTCAGTATGATTCAAATAGACTACACTCAGGTTCCTAGATTTTAGTTAGTTCCAGAATTAGTTCATACAACATCTGTCTCCAGAAAAGCTTCAGTTTCTTTCTGAAGGGTTTATGCAATAGTTTAGAAACATTTTTAAAGACCTGCAAGATTAGATGTGGCAAGGCCTATTCAGTGAACAAAAAGCAAGACAGATGTCATAGCAGATTAAAGTCCATATGGTACTTATACTGCCAGCTGTCTTGGGGGAGCTAGCAAATGGCAGGGTATAAGTTCCAATGCACATAAGTCAATCTAAAGTTTAAGAAGGTCCTAGACTAGCTTTGGAAGATTACCAGCCCCAATAGTAGGCATGTGTCTTTCAATATAAGCCCCTTTACTTCAGTGATGTTTAGAGATCAACATAGGTCATTAGTCCTTAAGTAGTCTCATGCAGAGTGTCTTTATACTCAGCATCTCCCCAATTCTAGGTAATACTCAAAAGTATTGGGTTCAATTCAAAGGTTCACTTCCTCCAAAGGCACAACTTTGGGATCTAGCCCATTGCAGCCAATTTCTCTTTGCATTGTTTTTCATTAACATTCACAAGCCAAACAGGGCAAAGGCTCCAAAACATCTTAGATTGTGTTAAACACATTAACAGGTCCCAATCACATTTCAAGGACTGCCCAGCGTATTTAGACAATAGTTGATGGCAATTTCCATTTCAGCTGCAGCAGCAGCAGCAGCAACAGGCAACAGCACAATCCTAGGCATGTCTACTCTACTCAGAAGTAAACTCCATTAAATTAATGGAATTTACTCTCAGAGAAGCGCATCTAGGATTACAGTCTTAAGCAAGGAAACCTTCTGGATTAGCTAATGAATCGCCATACTACAATGACCGAAAAGTGTGAAGAATTTTGGATTAAGGCCCTTATCCGGTAGCTACTCTTTCCTGCCTGGTTCCTACTCCCCCCAACCACCCCACTAAGGGCATCTTAAACTTCTCATCAAATAGATGGATCCAGTGGCATAGCTAAGGGGGGCCTGGGGCCCCTGGGTGCCAGGCATTTAGGAGGTTGCGCCATTTAACAATAAGTTATTGTTTATTGAATTTATATACCACCTTTCTCCCGCATAGGGGGACCCATTTTTATTAGGTGTGTACTGTATGTGTCTGGGGGGATGAAATGTTACATTTCTGCAAATGTTTGGGATTTTTATTTATTATCAATGAATTATTAATATCATAGTTAATATTATACACAATGAGTGTCAGAACTGGAGGGGGGTGCAAACATTCCATGGGCACCGGGTGCACCGGACCCTAGCTCCTCCGCCGCACGGATCCAAGCAGATCCGACTCCTAGCAAGCCTTCTCTCTCAAGTCACCATTCACCCAGGAGGGCGAGGGCGTCCTGTGCACGATTCTCATTTATGAACATCGCAGATTGCATTGAAAAGCGACGGAACAAGGCGCGCTAGCTGCCAAGAGGAAGGCAGCGCATCCCTGCCTGCGAGTTTTACAGAACACGCAAGGCTGCTCTCTCGTCTCTCCCCCGATGTCATGTGAACGTCGCTGGACAGCCTCGACGAGCAGCACCAGCAGCCGGTCAGGACTGTAGCGCCGCCAGGCAGCCAGCAGGCGAGGGGAGCGCGGCAGCGGCAGGCAGATGCCACAGAGACCTCCTCTCCCCCCCCCCCCCCGAATGGGACCCTCGGGGCTAGCTAGCTCTTTTTCCCCCGAGATTCCGCAAACACGTTAATCTCAGGCGCGCTTGTCCGGAAGCAAAGCGAGCGTGATTGAACGAAGTGGACCAGCCGGCTGCCGGGCAGCGGAGAGAACTTGCTCCGGGTCCCCGCCAGCACCTCTCTCAAGGCTTCTAAAAGAGGACAGCTGAGAGAACCACTCACCGAAACAAACCCACACCATAATCGCGAGCGAGCTCCACAGCCATCGCGCAGCTTTGCCCACCACTGCTTCCGCCTCTCGGCTTGTTATCTCCTCGGCAACTATATGCCGCTCTCCGCCCCGCTTTCTTATGTGCAGAGGCCACATACAGGCCCAGCGCGGCTCCGCCCTCGCTCTCATGCACAAGGCGAGCCCCCGCCCACTCATCAGGGTTGACTAGGCAGAAATCCCGTGGTCGCGTAGGGGACCACGTGGCTACTACCTCAGGCTCAGCGAGTCCAGTCCAGTAACTTACTTCCAGCTAAACATAAGGTCTTCGAATATGTGTAGCCCTGTCCTTAGCATGTTGGCTCAGAATTTAATGAAACTGCTTTCCAGCCCATGAGGTCAGTATGCATTCAGCAGTCATGATTGATGTAGGACCGGAGACCGGGTAGTTTCTCAAAGTAAAGGGGGCTGGAGCCTGTCTGAGCTCACATGCTCTGTTACACAGGGATGGCCAGCCTTTCCACGTGAATGCTCCTGGCCCTTTAATGGTTGTATAGGTGAGGGCATTTGCAGGTGCAGCTGCCTTAGCAGCACCATCAGCACTTGCAGCTGCCAAGATTCTGTCTTCTACACACCTCTTAAGAACACAGAGGCCCTAATGGTGGAAGGTTGGCCACCCCTGCTTTACACCAAGATTGCCATCTTTTTTTCCTGGGTAGCCTTTAATAGAGTCATGAACTAGCAAAGTTCAAGAGGTGCATTGCGAATTGCCACATCTCCATGTCAGGAGAATTTCTGCCAGATGCAGAGCTGTCACTGTGCTGCTGTGCACAGCTGTCATGCACACTGGAACTCTTCCGGGAGGGCGGGTGGATGTGGTCATCCTACTTACACCCAGTTGTATTTGCTTGTTTATATGTGTAGGAAGATGGTTGCTGTGGTTACTTTGTAGCAGAGGTGTCTGTGCATTAATTGAAAACATTATGGGGCTGAGCCTCTGGATCAGGAGAGGCAGGCTTTCCTTGTGACATCTATTGTTAAGAAATGCTGCAAAATCCCCAACCATTCGAATTAGCGGGACTTATACAGACATGGATTACTTCAGTGTATTTTGAATGGCAGCAGCACAGATGCAATAATACAGGGGTGGCCAAACTTGCTTAGTGTAATAGTCACATCAACTTTTTTGCATAAGCTGACCAAATTGCGCAACCGGGAATCTGAAATGTCTTTTGGCTGATCAATGTTTATAGTTTTAGTTTT
This sequence comes from Plestiodon gilberti rubricaudatus, assembly GCA_026170595.1. Classification (NCBI taxonomy): domain Eukaryota; kingdom Metazoa; phylum Chordata; class Lepidosauria; order Squamata; family Scincidae; genus Plestiodon; species Plestiodon gilberti. Next base: position 57,361,297 of record JANXHW010000004.1, on the reverse strand, counting down.
GTTGTGTACATGCCAATAAAGGATTTATTTACTACTACTTAATAGCCACATACGATAAACTTCAGATGTTTGAGAGCCGTAAGAGTTGCAATATTTAAGAAGCATTTACATTCTTAAATATATTTATTAACCATGAACATTTAACTTATGTTTTAATCCAGTGGACTCCCAGTTTATACCTGGTAAATAATTATAAAGCTTGAAAATTTCTTATTTACCTTTTTATATTAATTGTCATGCAAAAATAGGCTTACCAGATCTCCAACCAGGACCGAGTGCTAGACCTTTAGGAGAAGGAATGTGGTCAGGTGTAGCTTGTTAAACCTTAGAGCACAATCCTAGGCATGTCTACTCAGAAGCAAGTCCCACTGAACACAATGGGGCTTGCTTCTGAGTAGACATGGCTAGGATTGTGCTCTAAGGTTTAACAAGCTACACCTGCCCACATTCCTTCTCCTAAAGGTCTAGCACTTGGTCCTGGTTGGAGATCTGGTAAGCCTAGGTATAATAATAATAATTAATAGAAAGGCTGTATATAAATACAGATATTATGTCGTTAGATTTCTCCTTGGACTTTATTCAAGGCAGTTTACACAGGTAGGCTTTTTTAAGCCCCTGTAGGGTTTTTTACAATAATATTCTATTTGCATAGAACCCATCTTCTCCAGCTCTTTCCTTTCAACAGTGTGGTATCTCACTGGCTGCACATGGCTTCGAGCTCCAAGCTTGTCTGACAGCGACTCCTCTCTCACACAGAGGAGCAGTGCAGGCTATCTCAGCTTGTCAGCTGTGATATCACAGCTGTTAGTAGCTTGTCGGCAGCTTCCGGTTGTCTTGAAACGATCCCGTCCTAGTTGTTCTTCAGGCAAGGCGGCAGCTCCAACCACTAGACCACACCTCCTGCCATAAAGCAGCTTCATGTGTTAAATGACAGTTTATTTTCCCATTTCAGTTTTTTTAAAATTATTTTGCAATCGTGTTATCACAGTGACTTCAATAATAACCAATATGTTTGGGACAACATTATATATTTGAGGATTGCAGAATATATTCATGAGAATCAGCCTCCAATTATCCTCTCAAATCTTAATTAAGGTGTAGTTAAAAAAATGCTTGCAGTATTGCAAAGAAAATGCTCTCTACCAATCTGTTTCCTGAAAGGATCTTTCAGGAGGCACATTCATTCCACATTGCTCACCAGAAACGTATACTGAGCCATTAGTCCATCTAGGTCAGTGCTGCCAACAGCACTGTAGTGTCCCGGGCAGGAGTTTTCCTCTGCTGTACCTGGAGATGCCTGGAATTGAACCTTGGACCTTCTGCATGCACCACATGTCCTCTACCCAGTGGCGTCGCTCGAGGTGGGGCGGAACGTTGAGTTCCGCACTGTGTTAACCTCCGTTTACTCCCCGGCACGAAGCGGCCCCGCCCCCCTCACCGTTGGAGCCATTCAGTGCGGCAAAGGCAATGCACAGGGAGTCCAATGTGCGTTGCCTTCGCCACACTGAATGACTCCGAGGGGGAGGGGCCGCCTCATGCCGGGGAGTAAACGGAGGTACAGTTAGCACAGTGCGGAACGTACCGTTCCGCCCCAACTAGAGCAACGCCAGTGCCTCAACCACTGGACTACAGTTCTTCTCCAAGGCATCTTATGTCAGTGAAGCTCTGGATGTTCAGGGGTGCCAACCCTGGTAGTTCAAGAATGCCGTGAGAAGATTGGATAGTTCTGGCCCCTGACCTAGTGTCTGAATAATTCAGAAACTGTCCAGTCCTGCTATGAGCCGCTTTTGAGGCTTAACTCCTACTCACTTTTGGGAGTAAAGTACATTGAGCTAAGTGGGCCTTGATTCTGAGTAAACATGCCTGGGATTGGGCTGCATGACAGCCTAATAATATATTTGGTCTGCATTGTCTGATTACTGTTTGGTTTGGTCACATCCATTTAATCCAGGGGTGGCCAACCTTCCACCATGACATGAGGGCCTCTGTGTTCTTAAGAGTTGCATGGAAGACAGAATCATGGCAGCTGCAAGTGCTGATGGTGCTGTTAAAGCAGCTGCACCTGCTGAAATGCCCTCACCTATACACCCATTAAAGAGCATTCTTGCTGAAAGGTTGGCCACCCCTGATTTAATCCATTCAGGTTTTATCATTGACCAAGCTGAAGATTCCCATTACCAAAGCAGGACTAAGTAGTAATGGTCCATATTTCATGATACATGGTTATAAAATTAGCAATACAGCTTCTTCCTTATTAAAATAATAGTATTAGTGAAAGAATTAATGTACAAAGTACTTGACCATTCTTTTCTTATTTATCTTTACAATAACCTATGAGAGGCAGCTTCTTCCTCTGGCAGCGCAATCCTGACTAAGGATCTGGCTGGCGGCCCAGGGCAGCCCGCTGGATCCTGAGTACGGGCTGCCCATCAACCAGTGGGTCGGAGGTCTACTCGGGGAAGAGGACACTAGTCCCCTTCCTTGAGTGTAAACCTGGGCTGGCCCTATCGGCCTCCTTGGATTTCTGCCAGCTAAATAGCTGGCGGAAGTAGAGGAGGCCGTGTAACAGTGTAGCTGGCCCGGCAGAGACAGGGATATGGCTGACGCCGTTCCCCGCCCCCCTCCTGGGCCGGCCAGGCCAATGACCCCCTTCCCTCGCCCAGCCAGACCACCCTTACTCCCGAGTTGTCGCGAAAGTGCTTTACGGCACGTTCACGACGTCTTCTGGTGACGGAACGCTCGTTCCGTCGCTGGGCTTTTTTACAGGATTGCGCCCTGGGTCACTTATCCTCAGGAGGTGCTCATCCCTCAGGTGAGGAGATCAGAGCTCAAGTTTCTCTTCTCCTAAGCAGAAAAATTAACTCTGCATCACAGTGACCTTTGATGAGTCCTTTCCTTGACCTTGGGAATGTCAGTGAGCCTACATCATTTAATGCAGAATAGATTTTTCAAAGCCCCTTTGCAGGAGCTCTTATTATAGGTTTAGGTTAAGGTTAGATCTTATCCTAAACCTACACATAATCACCTAAATTGCATTAACTTCAGTTCAATGATTTTTTTCTAAGTTAAGTGAAAATTCTGTTTTTGAGGAAAGCCCTTGTTTAAAAAGATGAAAGCATTTAAAATCTCACTTTCAAAGATGATTCACCCAACTGTGATTAGCTCTTAGGGTCAAGTTACATGTGAAGAAAAGCGAGTGGTTTAGGCTGCAACCCTGGGTACTCAGTGTACGGTACACTTTCCTGGGAGTATATGTCTCACTGAGCACAGTGGGGATTTACTCCTGAGTGGACGTGCATAGGATTGCACTGTAAGGCAACCATGCTTGTGTTTTCTGAATTTTTATTTTACTGTAAATAGAAGCTGTGGGGATACCTGATCCTGATTGGGACTGTGATGTGATTGGAGGGGGTTTAGCCCATTATTCCCCCTTCTCAATCTGGATCGGCTGCCCCATGACTGCTCTATGCCTCAGGAGGTGAGCTCCTATTGGTGCTAATGGGAGCTTCCCTCCAATAGCATCTATGGGAGCCCAGTCTCCCAAGGGACAGATTTGGATGGCAACCCCATGTGTGGGGGAGAGGGTTAAACCTCTTCCCCATGCCATGGCATTTAGCAAACCAAACTCTTCTTGTTGAGAATATTTCACAGCCAGGGTGTCACAAAAGAAAGGGCCATTTCCCTGGTCACCATACACACACCCAGGATGATCTTAATGTTTTGAAAGTTCATGCGGGAAAAGGTGATCTTTCAGATACTTGAATCCTGAGGGAAGGGGGTAAGAAGGGAACCAGCAGCTTGAAATGTGACTTGATATGGCTCAGAGGCTGGAGCGGTTGTTTCAATACTGGCATGAAGTGAGCCACACCCCAACTTTTGCAAACACCTGAATATGATGCAATATTGAAATGCAGTATGTCATCCACATACTGGTGACATCTCAGCCCATGTCTCCTGATGACCTAAATGTGGTTTCATATCAAAGTTAAATAGAGCTCAGTAGTACTAGAACCCACAATATAACTGCCATGGGATAGAGCAATAGTCCCCCAGCACCACCTTCTAGAAATGGCCATCAAGATAGGATTGGAACCACTATAATACAGCCAGCCTATCCATGATCCCAATGCCGATGTTATCAAAAACAGCTGAAAAACCTATGGTAGGAGCATTAGCTGAGTCATGCTCCCCCAGCCCTTCTCCCACCATACAGTATCCACCAGGGCAACCAACGCCATGTCAGTGTCCAAACCAGGCTAGAAGCCAAACTGAAATGCATTCAGATAATCTGTGTCATCCAGGAGTGGCTGGGCTTGCCTGACTACCACCTATTTAAGTACCGTGCCTAAGAAGCTTTAGTTCAACAACCCTTGATTCGTTAGGTTACGACAATGAACACAAAAGCTTAGCCCTAACCAAAAATAAGTGAATTAAAAGTGAAATAAGTGAAGTGAATGTAGATTTAGGATGGTGGTGTTTTTTTTTTTTAATGTGCTTTCAAAATTTGGCACTCATATGCAGTCTAAAGTGGTACAGTCCAAAATTCTATCACTTTAAGATGGAATGAATAAAATGAAATAGCTATTGATTGGTTACAAATGAAATAAGCTTTTCAGAGCAGGTCCATGATTCCCCAGGTTCATAGCCTGGCTGGGGCCTTCTATATGAAAGCCGAGCCCCTGAAGCCCCTGAATATACTGAATTGTTTGCCAGTGGCGTCGCTGGAGGTTGGGCGGAACGGTAAGTTCTGCACCGCTCTGACCCTCACCGGCACGAGGCAGTCCCACCCCCTTGCCTTCAGAGCCATTCAGTGGGGCAAAGGCAACATGCAGGGAGTCTCCTGCGCGTTGCCTTCGCCGCACTGAATGGCTCCGAAGGCGAGGGGGTGGGACTGCCTCGTGCCGGTGAGTAACGGAGGGTCAGAGTGGTACGGAACTTAGCGTTCTGCCCCACCTCCAGCGACGCCACTGTTTGTTGCCCAGGCCAGGGCTTCTCAAAGTGTGGGTCACAGCCTGAAGCGGAGATGGGTTGCCAATTGGGCCCACCCTTCGCTCCAAATTGGAGCCAAACGGAAGCAACCAGAAACCACTTCCGGGGCCTGACTCACCTTAGCCAGCTGCTGTCGCATTGCTCCAGCCCGGGGATGACCTCTGCAGGCCTCGGAAGGCCTCCGCAAGTGACCCAGAGGTAATTTCCGGTTTTGCTGACGCAACTTCCAGCGGCTGGCTTAGGTGGGTCACATTGTGGGAGTGGCTGGCCAAGGTGGGTTCACGGCGGCAGGGATTTTGGAAACCACTGGCCCAGTCTATCCCTGAAGATAGCAGCAGTTAACATTAGTTAGTATGTTATACTCATGTCATGAAAGGCACTGATGCTGCTCCAAGTTAGGGTTATAACTTTTAGAACCACCTATCGGGATGTTCATCCTATCACAAGTAAAGTGTGCACACCAATGCCACATGCTGCTAGGAATGGCAAAAATTATACCCTGTGAAGGGTGTGGAAGAACTGGGCATTGGTGAAGCTAAGCAGATTGGGACCTCATTAGCAAGCTGGATGGAAGGCCCAGAGGCCAAAGGACTGGGGCATAATTAGCAGAAATAAAAGAATGTGTTTATGTGAAAGCTGTTAACATGATTCAGGTGAACCACATGAGTATGTTGTGATACCAGTCCCTGTCAGAATGTGGTACTGTAAACAAATGTAAAGGAACAATAGGATTGCCATCCAGTTTGAGCTTTAAAAGACAGATCATGCAGCCTACCTGGAGACTTTGATGCTGCAACAGAAAGCACTTGCAGCCTAAGGTAAAGGTGACCCCTGACAATTAAGTCCAGTCATGTCCGACTCTAGGGTGTGGTGCTCATCCCCATTTCAAAGCCGAAGAGCCAGCGTTGTCGGAAGACGCCTCCGTGGTCATGTGGCCGGCGTGACTCTCCTTGCTGCAGCGCGTAGCATGCGGCTGGAACACGGAGCGCTGTTTACCTTCCCGTAAGCGGTACCTATTTATCTACTCACATTAACATGCTTTGGAACTGCTAGGTTGGCAGGAGCTGGCCAAGCAACGAGAGCTCACCCCGTTGTGAATTCGAACTGCCGACCTTTCGATCGACAGCTCATGGTTCAGCGGTTTAACCCGCTGCGCCACCTGCTGGCCTTGCAGCCTAGACCTATGCATATTTGTAAATAAACTGGCAGATGTTATCTGTTTAATTTAAACACATGGAAGTAGCAAAGCCTGCTCTAGGTTGAAACCAACGAATGCAGTTTCTGCCACCCCTTTTTATCTTCATAGATAGATTTAAGCACAAGATCGAACAAAATACTGTACAGAGATATGTTTAATTTTCAAGCCTCCAGGAAATCTTCAGTATTGAGAATTAAAACATTTGGCATTGCCAGCAGGTGGCATGAAACTGTTGTTTCACACTCGTACTGTAGAATACAGTATTTTAGTTACATTTAACTATTGGGATTAAATTACATGTTGTATACAGTTGTGCATACTTTCCCCCAATTTTATTTTATTTTTAAACTAAAAGCAGCTTCAGGTGGAGGGAAGTGGAAAGAGCTGCTTAATCCTTTGCCCTTGTGATGACTGAGCTCTCCTTGATCCCTTCTTTTTTTCTCCATCTGTTTCCCCTTAAGAAAAGCCGCAGTGCAAGATTCAGTAGGAAAAAGGCCTCCCACCCTGAGACACTTTGAATGGGCATGCAAGGCCATTTGGCTGGTTAGAGGGCAGTGCCCAAGTGATTGTAAAGAATCTAACCAGTGACTTCATCATCTCTAGGTTTCTTAAGGCCAAGTCCAAGGATACTTGGCCGTGTTCTGGCTTGACGTTCTCTGCGATTGCATCTGTGTACAGCCAAGCTCTTATCTGATTTGTGGGGATCAGTCAGACAGCTGTGATGGAGTCTTTAAGCTGAATTTTGAAGTAAGTACCTGTTATGAATTCAGCTCCATTATAGAATTATTTTACTTTCAGGTGTGCCTGTAATTGCCTGCTTCTTTTGCTAGGATTAGCACCCAGGCACTTTCATGTCCAAGGCAGTTCTCAAGCCTGCTTTTTTTTAAAAAAAATATTCTTCTTTGTATTATCTACCCCCCGCCCATTTGTATTTTTAATCAAACTCTTTTACGTTTTAACCTTTTACCTGCCTGTGGTTGGTTGAACTCAATTAGAGGCTTGCTCAGTCCTCCTAGACACTGAACTATACTGTGCACCCAGTCTAAATTTGTGGGGAATTAGCCTTGTAACTGAGAGGGAGGCTTTTGAGGACAGCCTCTCTCTGCCTGGCTTTGTCCTTGTGACAGTGGAGGGAGACTACTGGTTTTGGGCCTGGCACAGAGGCAGCTATGGGAAAGAAGGAAATCAGTGGCTCCATGGCTTCCTCCCCAATCATCACAGCTCTTCAGTCTTTTTCCTGACCAGATCGCCCCTTAGACCAGGGCTTCTCAAAGTATGGGTCGCGATCTGGGCCCACCCGCCCTGTCCTTGCTTCCAATTGGCTACAAATTGGAGCCATTCTGGAACCATTGGAACGGTCCAGAGGTCTCTTCTGAACTAGAAACCCACTCTATCAGCCTCTGTGAAACTCAGAATGTCCCTCAGAAGCATCAGGAAGCTACTTCCGATTTGCTTCCAAAAACTCGAAGTAGCTTCTGGACACTTCTGTGGGCCATTCTGAGGCCTGTGGAGACCGGTGGTGGAGTGGGTCACCGGCCTGGAAGAGGCCTCCCCCCCCCAATATGGTCTGGCTGCACTTGATAATGGGCAGCGTCTCGCATACCCCTGGCCTGCAGTACGCATACCACAGGTTGGGAACACCTGTGTTAGACAATATTGGGGTGGAGGTGGGGGAAGAGAGATCCTATGTATGTTTACTCAGCAGTAAACCCCAACTGTTCCAATGGTGCTTATTCCCAAGAAAGTGTGTATTCATGCTGATATTTAAGATATAGTTTCAGCCATTTTCTCTGCCAGTGAATTTAACTTTTCTTGATAGGGAAGTTGATTATCCCTGTAATGATCAGTGGCCAAAGTTAAACTCAAACCACTGGGCTGAATAGAAAGGTCGCAGTTGGTCTAGTCTAGTATGTTATGGTTGTTAGGTGACTTGCTCAGTAGGGCAGGTGGGACTGTCAGAAAAACAGGCCCCCAGGCATATGAGGTGCAAAGAAATGGAGAATGTGGCCTAGGCACCAGGGAAAAGGTGTGGGTCTACAGGGAAAAGGGGAAAAGTCTGGGTCTACAGTGCTTCGCTATTCACCTGTAATGGAGACTTCTTTCTGCTATAAGGACTCTTAATCAATGTCTCAATGCCTCTGAGGGAGTGGAGATCAGATGGATTAAATTTTGCTTCTTCAGCTACAAGGGCCAGTACAAACAGTACCTCAACTGCTCAGAGGCATTGGTAGATTGGTTAAGGCAGGGGTGGCCAACCTACCATTAGGGCCTCTGTGTTCTTAAGAGTTGCGTAGAAGCAGTAGCATCACTGGGGTGTGCGTCACCCCCCCGCTGACGCCGCGTCAACCCCACCTCCCACTGCCGGCACATCACCTCCCACCCCCCCAACCACGTCACCCACCAGGGTTGCCGCATCACCCCCAAGGCCTCTGCGTCACCCCCTAAGGCCGTCTGGTACGAACGAGCCGGAAGAGGGTTACGATGCGTCCTCTTTGGCCAGCAGCTCGGCCACTTCTGACTAGGCCAAAAGCAGCATTTTCACACATGCACACAACGCCGCTTGAAGCCTCTTGCCCTCAGCGGCGTTGTGCACATGTGCGAAAACTCCACTTTTGGCCTAGTCAGAAGTGGCCGAGCTGCCGGCCGAAGAGGACGCATCGTAACCCTCTCCTGGCTTGTACTGGGCAGCCTCGGGGGGGGGGGGGCGATGCGGAGGCCTCGGGGGGGCGATGCGGAGGCCTCAGGGGTGTTGCGGCCCTCGACTTCGGGCTCATCACCCCCTCTGCCGCATAACCCCCCAGCGGCCTGCCCCCCCGCCACGCCCTAGCGATGACAGAGCGTAGAATACAGAATCTTGGCAGCTGCAAGTGCTAATGGTGCTGCTAAAGCAGCTGCACTTGCTGAAATACCCTCACCTAGACAACCATTAAAGGGCCAGGATCATTAATGTGAAAAGGTTGGTCATCCCTGGGTTAAGGGAGCCCTGTTCTAGAGAGCCTGGAGGCTGATTCTCCAGATATCACCTATGCGAGTTTAAAAACAGAAGGAAAAGAGGGGGACAGAGCGCAAAGGACATTTGGAGTTATAACTTTGTGCAATTTTAGCTTTTATCTCGGCTGCAGTGAAATTGAGGAGAAAGGGGACAACGTGGTATTTTGAATTAGCTTGGTTCTAGACAGAGTGGAAAAGAGACAGGGGGTGGGAAAATATGAGGATGGCAGGTTGCTCCCAAGTTAGGTTGGCGCTTTGAGGGAGAGGAGAAGAATGGGGAAGAAGGGATAGGCAGGCAAAGGAAGAAGTGAAGAAAGTAGGATGGATGAAGAAGCCGAAATTACCTTCCTCGCTCATTGCGAGTGCTATCTTTTGACCAAGGAAGTGGGATGCTGGAGATGGTGAGTTGATGAGAAATTACCCTATGAAAGATCTGACTGGAGAGCCACAACTTGGATTTTTGTAGCTCTCTGGCCAGATCTTTTATTTATAGGGCATTTTCCCCATAGATTTACATATAGTCTTTTGTTTTCTTGAGGCTCCTAGCCTACCGTATTATTGTCTTTCAAAGTTGGATCTTGGTTTAATCTCTTCTTTTACTTCCGGTTGTTCCCAAGGATTGGGCTTGCTGAACTTTTTGTAGTTCATTAGATTAAGGGCCACGGTGGCTTAGTGGTTAAGACGCTGAACTGCAGACCGGAAAGTTGGTAGGACAGCAGTTCGAGACTTGAGTGCCACATGATGGAGTATGCTCCTGTCTCCTGTCCCAGCTCCTGCCAACCTAGCTGTTCGAAAGCAAGAAATTGCAAGTAGATAGATACCGCTGCAGCAGGAAGGTAACAGCGTTCCGTTAGACATGCCAGCCACATGACCACGGAAGCGTCTTCGGACTCTTTGGCCTTAGAAAAGGAGATGACCCTAGTCGGACACGACCTGACGTTCTAGCAGGGAATACCTTTACCTAGATTAAGGTTAGAACAACTGAGTACTGTCCATGGCAAGGGCAAATATAATCAGGGATTCCTAAGGGAGATTGGCTTGAGTCCATTGCTCTAGTGTAGCACCAAATGACCTTCCTTTTGACTTGCACAGAGTTCCTCAATAACCTAAGAGTTGTTCAGGCACTGTGAAAGCAGCTTTGAGGAAATTAGCATCCTGGCTCCTATTCATAATAATAGAAGGTAGGGAGAAACTTGGAAGCAACAGGAAAGGCTCATATAGGCTACACTTTGGCCTCGCCTTGATAAGAGTTCAAAGCAGAGAGCTAGGGTCATGCCACCGCTATTGGTGCTTGAAGCCTATTTGTAACAGCTAGTACACAGAAGAACTAAAGTAACAAGTAGAATGTGGTAATGTTGACACCTTCGCTTAAGAATCAAATAGTTGGTGATTCATTTTTTATTTTGTATAATACTTTGTCAGAGCTCCTGTAGAGAATATTCTGGTTTGCAAGTAATTTACCAAAAGAATACCTGAACTATGACTGAACAACATAACCAAGTTTGCAATATGTTGACTTTATTTATCAGGACACTTCAACAAGAACAGTCACTTATTTTTTGTAATATATCTTGTGATGTTTTTTTTCCCACTCAGCCTCTTTAATATATTAGAGATGCTTAGAAACATATTTGTAAAGAAGAACTTGCTATGATTTTTCTCTCTCCTGCAACTCAAGACGTTCTCATCCGTTCTCTTCAGTGCAATTAAGAGATGAATTGGCCAGTAAATTAAATACTGATTCAGTAGCTTTCTTGCTCCCCCCCCCCCCCGTGCTTCATGAGATTTTTTAACATTTGTAAACTACTACATATATATTTTAAGGCCAGCGGGTGGCGCAGTGGGTTAAACCGCTGAACCATGAGCTGTCGACCAGTTCAAATCCGCGACGGGTTTGCTCTTGTTGTTTGGTCAGCTCCTGCCAACTTTGCAGTTCCAAAGCATGTTAATGTGAGTAGATAAATAGGTACCGCTTGCGGGAAAGTAAACAGCGCTCCGTGTTCCAGCTGCATGCTACGCGCTGCGGCAAGGAGAGTCACGCCGGCCACATGACCACGGAGGTGTCTTCGGACAATGCTGGCTCTTCGGCTTTGAAATGGGGATGAGCACCACACCCTAGAGTTGGACACGACTGGACTTATCAGGAGTCACCTTTACCTTTACCTTACATATATATTTATCCAAATAAATATACTTTCTTTTAAAAAGAAGAGTCCATTTTTAAAATAATGAAACATTGAATTTGGGAGGTGGGTTAGTGAATGTCACTAGTTTCCATCCAATCAGCACTAGGCACAATTTACTTCTGTGTAAAAACAAACAGAAGCCATTTCCCCTGAGCCCGAGCTAGAACAGAAGTCTGTTTTCTATACAAAACTCACAGCAAGTTCACTTCCACAGTGGGCTCACTACTCAAAATCATGAACATCCATATGAACCCTATGGCTCTGATCCAGGCAAACTGTACACACGTAGCAGTTGGAGGCTTCCCTGTTTTCTTAGCAACAGGAAACGCTTCAGATGGGTAACCCCTGTGTGCGCATAGCATATTTTCCCTTACAAAGAGAACAAAAGCCCTGGACATGAAAGGCTTTGGATTGTGTTCTAAGGCTGCAGTTTTACACAAACAATACACAAATTAAAGTCCTATTAAGTATTTGAAAGAGAGCAAGATTAGTGAAGAACTTAGTGTAGACACAAGAACACTAGATGCCAGTGGGTCATTAGCAGACATGATTGCTGTACAACTTTTGGTTGTAGAGCATACTTGCAAACAAGTAAGAGTTTAGGTTTGTATAGATGATTAGAAAAAAAAATTCTCCTAGCATATTTTTGTGTGTGATTTTAGCATTGAAAGTTTGTTGTACATACACTTAAGCCAGAACATGCTTAGAGATAAATATTTAGTGTGAAGGTGGTAACTTTAATTTTAGTGGTGTGGACAGATTTCTTCCAGCTGATGTGGAGAATAAGACACTGAACTTGAATATAATCTTGCCAGAATAGGTATCCTTGATAGTTAACTTTCTGAAAATGTGATCAGTTAACATGTCCAGTGTTCAACTCATTTAGGATGTACTGTAGGTAACTGCAATTGGAATAATAGGTTGTGCCCTGCTAAGTGGGCTAAGAGGCAGCTTTTAAAGTGGTGATTCTCTTACAGGAGAACAATGATCCCTCTTCATCCCAACATAGGGTCTTTTCCAGTGGCGATTTGCTGGGGTCTGTCTTAGATGGCGAGTCTAAGACATGGAGCCATTTTAAAATTCATCTTGCTGTGTAAACCGCTTCATGAACTTTTTTAAGTGGTATATAAATATTTTGTAATAAATACTCTTCAGTAAGCAGAAATAGGATTAAGCCCACTGACCTCAGTAGGACTTGCTTCTTAAGTAAGTGTGCACACTGTATATTGGGTCAGTTCCTGAAGAGAACAGAAGGAAGCTCACACAAGTGGACTTTGATCCCCTGCACAGCAGCCCTCTGTGCCCCTCTAAAAATGCTCCTGAGGGTTAGAACAGAATGGTGTGAGGCATGAAAGGCTGCAAAGAGGTGTAGGCAACAACTGGCAGTTACCGGTACTTATAATCCAACCCTCTGTCTCAGACTGTTAAATACCACAAGTACTGGCAGCAGAATACTGGTTAACCAATCTGCATAGTTTTGTACTAAAGAAGGCCTTTATGATTCCAGCAAAATGACTTCATCTGGACTAGATGGGAAATATCTGTATGTTACACACAATTTGAGAAAATGTGAGAAAATGTATTTGCAGAGAAGAGGTAATACGAGTTTGCTTCTGTTGTTACTGTATGTACGGTATATACCATCTGTTGGGCCAAACCTTAATGAGGATGGAAATATTACAGATATTAACAGTTACTTGCAAATGAAAATAAATGTACAGGTGGGCTCCCATATCCACTGATTCGCTATCCACGGTTCGTGGGGACCCCCCCAGGCTTTTACTTTTTTCCCAGTAAGCTTCGTTCCTTCCTTAAAGAAACAGGAGAAGCAGTCTCTGGCTGCTTATTACAGGCAAGTAGAACGAGACTAAGTACTAGAGAGGCTCTGCAAGGTTACAGAAACCTTGCAGAGCCTCTCTAGGACTTAGTCTCGTTCTACTTGCCTGCAATGGAGGCTGCTTCTCTGTTTGTTTTAAGGAAGAAACAAAGCTTGCTGAAAGAAAAAAGAGCTGGGGGGGGCAAGCATGCCTGCCTGCAGGGGAGGCAGGGTGGGGGGCCCTCAGGAAACCATGGAGGGAGTGTTCGCTCTTATCCACGGTTTCAAGTATCCACGGAGGGGCCTGGAACATATCCCCAGCGGATATGGGGGCCCACCTGTACTATGGCTCCTGCAAACTGCTGCCTCCCTCCCCTCTTCTGATTGTAGCACTGATTGCAATTTGGATACATGCAGTACAATCCTAAACAGGGTTGCTCAGAAGTAAGCTCCACTGAGCTGAATGGGGTTCTCTCTAGTAGTGTGCATAGGATCGCAAACCAATTTTTCTGTGTGGCTTACTATTTCATTTTGTTGTGGAATGTTTTATCTATTATCTGTGTCTATTGTACTGTTCTGGTCAATGAGTTTACCTGCTGACAGTTATAAGAATTAAGAACTGGCTTGTCAGATCAGATTAAAGATCCATCTAGTCCAGGGTGGTCGAATTTACCAGAGCAGGTGGGCTGCATGGAACCAGAAGTGGCGACGGACCCGGAAGTACATCACTGCCACTTCTGGTGAGCCTCCGAATAGAGGTAAGGAGGTCGGAGCAGGCAGGAGGGCTTTGCCAAGTGCAGAAAAAGCTCTGCCCACCGCTCAGAGCCTCCTGCCGCTACTTGGAGGCACACCGCAGCATGTCCTGTGCTCCAGCTGCCGATCAGAAAGGCGCTCAAGAGCTGAGCACCTTTCCGATCGTAAGCTGGAGCACGGAGCATGCTGCAGCAACCTTTCCCGAGGCTGCCAGCCTGAACCGCTCTCTTCCTGAGGCTCAGGAAGAGAGCATGGTCGGGCTGGCAGTCACGGGAGAGGATACCATGCCCCAGTTGATGATTGGAAAGGCGCTCCTGAGTGCTTTTCCGATTGTCAGCTGGAGCACGGGGCATGTTGGAGCCTTTGCTGGATCTGACTGGAGGAGGGGGCTCTGAGCGGCCAGAGGGCCACAGTCGCAGAAGACGACTCCGGGGGCTGCATGTGGCCCATGGGCCACGTGTTGGACCACCCTGATCTAGTCCAACATTCCACCTCTAAGATTGGCAAACCAAATGTCCCTGGAAATTTCAGAAGCAGATGATGGCAACAGCCATCCATTCTTGTTTGTCCCTGCATCTGGGAAGCAGAGGTATACTCTCTGTAGAAAACCAATGATGATGCAACAAATAGGTACCGGCTAAAAAATGAACAGATTTATGAATTAAGGATGCTTAGTTTGCTTAGCAGCCACTTACAAGTCTATCTTCTGAGTTTGTCCACGACTTTCAAAACCATCTAAGCCAGCGGTGGTGAACCTCCGGCCCCAGGGCCGGATCAGGCCCCCGAGGCCATCCGGTCCGGCCCCCGGAGAGATTGCCGGGAGGCCGCCCAACCGGCCCCTGGAGGCTCCGCCGGGTTCGCGTGTCACCTCCGAAGGCCGGGAGAGGGCCTTTGCATGTCCTCCCCGGCCTCCACCTCGACCCCTTCTCACCAGGCCGTTGGCCATTTCGCACATGCATACCACGCCAATGAGGGCAAGCTCTTGCCCTCTTCGGCATGGTACGCCGGAGGTGACGCGCGGACCAGGCGGCGGCTTCAGACGGTGAGCGCGGAACCTCTGGAGGCCAATGGGGGGCGGGGGCAAAAAATAATTAAATAAATAAAAATGCCGACTGGCCTTACGGCCGGCCCTCAAGCAAATTTCTAATATTTAAAACGGCCCTCGCCAGGGAAAAGGTTCCCCGCCCCTGATCTAAGCTAATGGCCATTCCCACATTTTGTGACATAAGTAACTAGGTTTTTTATCTGTGTCTATTGTACTAGGTTAATTATGTGACATAGCACTTATTGCTAGTCAGTTTCATTGGAGAATACACATTAATAGTCATAAGTATTTCAGAGAACATGATGTATTTCTTTACCCATGGTATATAGTAGCATCTACAGAACTTTACTACAGCACATTAAGTATTTTCTCATAGAAAATTAAGTATTTTCTCCCCTATGAAGGTAGAAATTTCTGGATTACCAGATTTCACAGCAGTATTGTACAGATATGAATAGGTTAACAGAAGACAGGTAATGGTACACAATTTGTAACTTAGTCACATAGTATGGTAACAGCCATAATTCTCTTTTTTTTTTGTCTAAACATTGAAAACTAAAATGCTGTTACAGGAAATCCGTATAGTTTGAGGTTTTTCAGAGTCTTTTTTGTTGTAATACTGAGACACAAACTCTATCATACTGTACTTGAATGACATGTACAAAATAACTGATGATACAGAATAGCATGAATTGTTTCTAGGTTTAGCATTTTGGTTGACAATATGGCACATTCCCCTCTAAGTAAATTTTCCAGTGGAACACTTTCCTGTAATGTGTTTACAAGAACACAATGAGACTGGCTCCCATGAAATCATTCACTATTGTTTTCAAAGGGGGAGTGAGCTTCTTATTTTATACTAACAATATACCTTCTGGGTCTAATCTCCTTTTATTTTGCATCTTCAAGTATCTTTAGGCAAACTGACAGTCACAAATAGTTACTGCTCAGTCCCCTTATCATCCGAAAGCACTTAACCACTGTACAACGTGAAGCAAGGCTGGAAGTCTAAACTTGCTGTCTCACAGCGCAATCCTATCTAACTTACAACACTGGTGTAACCAGCAGTGCAGCGAGAACAGGAAGCCCCAGAACGGAAAGGGGATTCAAATCCCCTCCAAAGGGGGATTCAAAGGGGATTTAAATCTCCCCTCCCCTCCAAAGCCTCTTGCCCTGCCCTCCCCCACTAGTTACACCAGTGGTGTAAATTGGATAGGATTGCGCTGTCAAACTGAGTTCCTGTGGTTGGTTAGTGGACTGAATCTTGAACAACATGAAACTGAATATGAAACTGAACTACAAATCAGGAAGACCCTGGTCTGACTCTTTGGCTTTGTCATGAACTCCATTCCGCTCACAGCCTCAGTCCCATTTTAATTTTGCAGTATTGAGGTCATGATAGCTTTGTAGAGTTGTTGTAAAGACTAGAAAATGTATGGGAAGTGCTTTGAATGCTTTAAAGTGCATTCTCTCTCTCTACATATTTTTATATTATATATATATATATATATATATATATATATATATATATATATATATATATATGAGAGAGAGAGAGAGAGAGAAATTGTGTATGTGCACTAATGGTACTTAAAGTACCCGAGTTATTATTATTTTTAATTGTGTGGTCTCCATCTGCAATGACAGTGTAACTTCATGGTTTACAATGCTGTCCTAATATTTTGTTTACTGGCACATCAGCTTGTTTCCAAACTATTTGTGCTCTAGCTGCCAAAGTTGCCAGCTTCTTTGCTAACTAAGGTGCCTCTGTCTTTGACTGTGGAATGGGACAAAATAAAAAATAGTTTCAGTCATGAGGTTGCATTGATGGTAAGGGTATACCCATTGGATTCCCCCCCCCCCCACTAACATACAGCTGGTAAAAGGCACAGAAGCATCAGTCAGGAAAGGAGTTGGCAGTCCTATGAGCCAGATAGTTAAGCTGCAATCCTATGAACACTTACGTGGAAGTAAGCCCCACTGAACAGAAAGGGACCTGCTTCTGACTAATGCATAGGATTGTGTTGTAAGTTACTACTAGGATCAGCATTCAAATAGGGCATGAGTTAAGCATTGGCACAAGAATTAGATATGCCTTGTCGTCTCCCACTCAACACAACCTAACCTGAAATCAAACGCTTAAATAATTTGAAACAAAAAAATTGATTTCAGTGTTTTGCATTTGTACTCAAGAACCTTTTTCATAACAATCTTAATTACCCAGTAAATGCTTTTTTCTTGTGTACGTTCCCTTTTATCTTCCTTCAGGGTTTCATTTCTGTCAAATACAGTGGGCCCTCCTCATCTGGAGGAGGATTTGACCAACTGCGGATCGGCTGCAGCATTGCGGGGCAGTATTGGCCGCTTCCAGAAGCTGCTTCTGGGTCATGCCAAGGCCTACGACCCGCTTTGTTGGCCCTGGCATGCACCGGGAATTAGGAAGTGTTTCCCAAACTGTACGAAATGCTTCTGTGATGCATTTGGGTGCACGCCAAGGCCAACAGAGCAGGTTGTGGGCCTTGGCATGACCCAGAAGCAGCTTCCGGGAGTGCCTAATACTGCCCTGAAGCGCTGCGGCCAGCATGTTTTGTGGCGCTCGTGACCCACAGGTAGGAAAGCTATTTTTTAAAGGGGACTTGAGCATCCGCTGATTTTGGAATCCATGGGGGGTCCCGGAACCAAGCCCCTGCAGATGCAGAGGGCCTACTGACCACATTTTCCAAGCACTCAATATATTTTTTTTAACCTGGGAAAATGAAATCATATATTTATTGCCACTGTAACCTGGGAAAATGAAATCATACATTTATTGCCACTGTTGTATTGAATATGACTGAGCAAGCAGCTCACATGCAGCTACCAGGTATTGGTACGATACAATAACTCAGGGGTGGCCAACCTTTCATCATGAATGCTCCTGGCCCTTTAATGGTTGTATAGGTGAGGTCATTCCAGCAGGTGCAGCTGCTTTAGAAGCACCCCAATTGCAGCTGCCAAGATTCTGTCTTCCACACAACACTTAAGAATGCAGAGGCCCTAATGGTGGAAGGTTGACCACTCTTGCAATAAGTGATGAGTGCCAGTGCTCCTATCACAGGGCTCAATAACATTGGTAAACGTTTTTTTACAAGCCTCATTGGAGGCTTTTCTTTCCCTGATGTACAGCTCCAGAACTTTTAATATATCAGTACCTTCTTTTTCTCACCCCCCAACAGAAACAAGGCTACACAGCTGTATCAACATCCTCTCATTTTGCAAACTTCATCTAGTATTTTTATAACATTTGCAATCTACTCTTGCTCTATCAGTTCATTCATTATAGTCCTCAAAGCAACATAAGGAGTTGTAGTGGCTCGGGAGTTAAACCTGGAAGATCCAGGTTCAAATCCCTGCTCAGCCATGAAGCTTCCTGGGTGACCTTGGGCCAGTCACTATCTCCCAGCCGCACCTACCTCACAGGGTTGTTGTGAGGACAAAAAAGGAAGGAAGGAAGGAACCATGTACAACACCCTGAGCTCCTTGGAGGAAGGGTGATATAAAAACGTGAAAAAATATTCTTTGGAGCTATATGCTCACTTTCCTCCACCAAAAAACATCAAGCCAAATTGAATAGGAAAAAACAACAACTCAAAAATAGAACTCTACTACAGGATTGTGGCTATATTACCTTTGAAGAAAAGGTACAAGGACATTTCTAGTCCTAGGTTTACATAGTGGAACTACTGGCCAGTGGCATCATTTCCTTGGACGTCACCCCACCGAGTGCTCAGACATGGGAGTAATTGGCAGTGACGTGATGACATCTTAACATCACTGCCAATTATTTCCGGCTTGTGAGTCTCTGCCGACCACCAAAGAAAAGCTCCAGCGGCTACCGTGGATATGTGACATCTTTTCACGGCGGTGTTCAACCGCTCTGAGCCGCTTCTTCGTATTCTCGTGTAGCTCGCAAGAACAGGAAGCGGTGCAGAGTGGGCAGAAGACCACGCTGAGCCTGGGTGGCATGGCGGGCTTTTCATGTGCTGTCACACCCTCAATGCGCATCACCCGGTGCAGTCCGCACCCCCACACTCTCCCCCCCTAGCAATGCCTATGCTACTGGCTCAATTTTAGATCTAATTCCTGAACATGTTTATATAATAGTATTAATGGCACTTATTAGATTGAGGGCTCTTGGTGAGAGAGAGGCTGCAGCTGGACTAGCGTACTCCTATCTGGACAGGATGATGAAAATCAGCAGCAGCATTTCATTCCTACAGTGATAGCTGACAACTGCAGGTTTATATTAATTCTAAGATTTCTAATTCTTGCAAATATCTGAGGAGACAAAGGTTTTCTGGGCTATCATTTCAGATTGCAGATGCAGATTCACAATTCTCCTTCGCACAAATTATTTCCTTGTATATAGAAAACTAACATGTCAGAAGGAAGGATTCTAGCCTAGCCTTCTTCCCAACATGCTAGTTTCCAATATGATATTCAGTCATGTGAAACCCCCTGCCCCCAAATGCAATCGACACATTTGTTTATCACTTTGTGTTTGTAAGGACCAAGACTAAACTACACTCCATCACCACCAATTACTAGTGGGTCTTCTGGCACTCGTGAGTGTGTGTGTGTGGGGACTCCCATCAGGAGTCACCACCCCGGGCAGCAGAAGACCCAGCTACACCACTGCTTATCATAGTGAATACTATTGTCCTTATTTAATCCTTCAGAACATTTTTTTTAAATCTGTGAAACTGATGTTATGCTACTTGAGTTCAGCTGAATATTGTACAGTATATTGGAAAAATATGACTTTGTCTTCTGATCAGCATTACTATTAACTTTTTACATTATTACACAATGAGAATACATAATGCAAAGGATATGTACCAACACTCTTGTGCACCACAAATAATTGTAAATATTTGCCCAATGCATTTATTTTAAATTTAGAAAATAGTAATAACTTTTTTCTCAAGTACTGTTCAATGAGAGTATTTAGGCACACAGTTTAAAACTTCTCCCCTGCTGCAGAACAAAAATTAATTTACCTGAGATCTGAAAAAAATAAAGCTTTGTTTTTAGTTGCATGTGTTACAAAAGCCTGTTTTAGACTCGGAGAGGGAAGAAATTAAGTCAGACTGGCATGCCTGTGACATACTGGTAAAAAAAGAAAAAAAATACAGACAAAACAAATCCTTATTAAAAAAGGGGCCAAGCTTACAAAATTTAAAAATTTCCCTTCACCTTCCTATAATGCAAGTAACATTGTTAGAATACTTTTGCTATGTAGACTGTACAGAAGCACACGCTTAAACCATTTACCCTATAAGAAACCCATCTTGAAGGAAGTGAAGTAGTTCAAAAGGGAAGCCTCCATGTTATTTTCATGAAACACTGAGGTTGAGTCAATTCTCATCATCTCGTCTATAGTGAATAGTCTGTATTTCCTGAGCTATGAATGTGGCCATCTCCTGGGTACCTGCTGCAACCACACGGCATGACATTAGGTCTAGAGGCCCACCTATAACAGAGAGGAATTTGATTAACACGCACATCATTTGGAGTCAAAAGTACAGCGAGGCCCTTCCCCTCTCTGAGACAGAAAAACTCAAAACCATTTCGCACAAGGATATACAGTACTCTCTTTAGGTACTGCATTTCCATTAATTTCATTTCATAACCTTTATTGGCATCAAAACAAAACCACATTAATACATGCACAAACTAACACAAGACATAACACAACAAAAGCGTGCCGCATTTCATGGAGAATGACCTATCCCTCTTGATAAAGGAAAATTGGCTGCAGAATTAAACAGTATACACTTTCTATAGGTTGTTCACTGTGTTATAGAATATATATTCTTTGCTCATCTCATTCCTGCATCTCAATTTTTAATAAAAGCACTGAAAGCACTCTCCCTCGCATTGTAATCAGGGTAATAAATCCTGATCCCCCTCAAACAAAAAAAAAAATATAGAGAAATCTGCCACTGACATAACCATAAATCAAGATCGTACCAACAATATTCCTTCTATGAGCTAGGAAGGTAGAAAGTCACTCTATGTGCTTTCTAAATATGAAGTCCGCACTTCCTCCTCCTGAAAGCATATTTTGCTTACCTGAAGTATCCATCACAACACCACCTGCCTCTCTGATAATAACAGTAGCTGCTGCCAAGTCCCAGCAGTGCAAGCCAAACTGGTAGTATGCATCTGCAGCACCAGATGCTAGATGGCAGAGTGCCAAGGTAGAACTTCCAATTACACGAACTCTACAATAAATCAGGGACAGAAAAAGTACAAAAGATTTATAGAAGTGGAAGATACATGACAAAAAGCACAAAGCCCCCACACTACCATGTGTTCTACTTTTTTTTTTAAACCTATCATCAGTAAAATTTATTCCATTTCATTACACCAGGATGGTGTAGTGGTTTGGGAGTCGGACTTAGACCTGGAAGATCCAGGTTCAAATCCCCGCTCAGCCACAAAGCTTCCTGGGTGACCTTGGGCCAGTCACCATCTCTCAGCCCCACCTACCTCACAGGGTTGCTGTGAGGACAAAAAGGAGGGGAGGAAATCTGTACAGCACTCTGAGCTCCTTGGAGGAAGTGCGGTATAAAAATGTGGAAAAAAATCAGTATCAGATTGTGAGCCCTTTTGGGACAGGGAGCCATTTAGTTATATTTGATTTTGTCTGTAAACTGCTTTGTGAACTTTGTTGGAAAGCGATATTATTAATAATAAAATAAGTCATCTCGGACACGACTTAACGACTGAACAACAACAACATATTTTTACACAATACTGTCTTGCACACTCAACCTGGTATTTACAGAACAATGACATTTTCTTTCAAGATATTTCTTATAGATTTCTGGACATTGGTGTCAGTATTCTCCCTTTCTCTACAATGGTATCAAAGAAGCCCAGCCATAAATGTACTCCTGTTTGCTTGTTCTCACCCAATTGATGATGCGTTGCAGGGGTGTCTCCATAACCCCCACGATTCCTTTCTGACTTCAGTGTTACAAACAGCTCCAAGAAAGTATGGTATTTACATTGTTCACATGGAGCTCCAGACAGGGCAGTGAATGGGGAAGCTTGAGTTCAGCAAAAGTTCCATATGGGCATCAGAATGCTATGCCAAGCTTCTGCTTAACTTCCCTGTAAGTTTGTGTTCTTTCTAAAGATTTCTGAATGGTCTTACCCATGAGCTTGAGCCTTTAGCAGTCTCTCCATATTACTGAGAAATAGTTTCAAGGTCTCAGGATCACGTTTTGGACCAATTTCTGTTAAGATCAAGGCCTTTGAGATATCTAAAAACAAACAGAAAGTTTGGTTCGCATTACTTCAACAGGTTTTCAACATAGCTCTTTTCCCAGTGTTTACTGTGAAGTATCTTTTGAGGTTTCACAGTACTGTAAAACTTTTTTTTTTTGTGAAATGTATATTAAGTTCTCTCTCTTTTTTAAGAAAGGCCCCCCAAGTTCCACTCCATATCCTGAAACTATATGATACAAATCTGCTTAGTACAGTATTACTGTATAGTGGGCCCTCACTATCCGTGGGGAATCATCCATTCTGGGCCTCCCCATGGATAGCAAGGATCTGTGGGGGTCCACCTTCAAAACTCCATAAAAAGGGAAAAAAGCCCCTCAATTTCTGTTTGTTCCTTTTAAACGTTGAAACTGTGCCATTTTCAAGCCTCCACAGGGCTTCTGCAAGCTTAACAACCCACTTCTGGGTCGCGCGAAGGCTCTTCTCTCCTCCCAGCCTTGCTCCAGGATGCATTCTGGGATAAGGCTGGGAGGAGGGAAGAGCTTTCACGTGACCTGGAAGTGGGTTGTTAAACTCTCAGAAGCCTGACGGAGGCTTGAAAATAGCACGATTCCAACGTTTAAAAAGGTACAAACGGGGATTGGGGGGGCTTTTCCCCCCTTTTTACGGAGTTTTGATGGTGGACCCTGTGGGTACGTTAAATCAAGACCCTGCGGTCAAGACCCCGTGGGACCTGCGGTAAGTCAAATCCGCAGATCACGAATCTGCAGATAGAAAGGGCCCACTGTACTTTCACCTCTGTTCCAAACATGCTTATTTGGAAGCAAGTCTTAGGGCCCAATCCTAACCAACTTTCCAGCACCGATGCAGCTGCAATGTAGCCTTGAGGTAAGGGAACAAAAAATCCCTTACCTTGAGGAGGTCTCTGTGACTGCCCCCTCACCGCAGGATGCAGTGCATGGCCTATTGGCACAGCTGCATCAGTGCTGGAAAATTAGATAGAGTTGGGCCCTTAACCACTTAGAATCACAGAAACGGAACCTGTACCCATATTACTAAAAAATTGAAAACGGTTCGGAAGTTGCTGCTGGTGCAGAATGCTGTGACCTGTGTGGTCACCGGGCTCGGCCTGCAGACTCTGCTTTGCCATTGCTCCGGCAGCTACACTGGCTGCCCATTCCTTTCTGAGCTCAATTCAAAGTTTAAGTTGGAGCGGAAGCTTTCATGGCTAGGTATAATCTTGCAGGATATAGGGTATATGGGTCTAAATGCCATGTACATATTTTATCAAAGCCAGAATAAGATTAAAAACCTTGCGATTGCATCTGGAAAAAGTTCCTAGTTTGGAATGAAATGTCTGTTCTTCAGCCTTGGATTTTAAATGTATTTTCCCTGTTCGCAGTTTTTGATCTTGTTTTTTAAAATCTGCGTTTCAGTGTTTGGAAATTGTTTTTAATCTTATCCTGGCTTCGATAGAATATGTACATGGCATCTCTACCCATACCCTATATCCTGTTAGTTTATAGGATGTGTTTGCCTTATGAATTTGCCTGATGTTTCTTTAAGATCTCTATATAGTTCTGCCTGGTGGTTTCCTTTAAAGTTCTGTCGGTTGGTTTTTAGTGTCATCCTAACAGCCAAGCTGTCACCACCAAGAAAATGTCTTAGGAATAAGATGAAACGTCGGTTTTTTTGCACCATCTTCAGCCTTGAATTTTAAATGTATTTTTCCTGGTCACAGTTTTTTGTACTTGTTATTAAAATCTGCGTTTCAGTGTTTGAAAATTGTTTTTAATCTTATTCTGGCTTTGATAGAATATGTACATGGCATTTAGACCCATATACCCTATATCCTGCAAGATCAATTCAAAGTGTTGATTATGACCTTTAAAGCCCTATGCAGCATAGGACTGGGATACCTCAAGGACCGCCTTCTCCCATACAATCCTGCATGTCTCCCAAGATAATCAGAGAAGACCTTTATTAGGATACTGCCACCATCTGAAGCCACGGGGATGGTGGAAAGGTGTAGGGGCCTTCTCTGTTGTGGCACCTCACCTCTGGAATCAGCTACTGGAAGACTTGAGGACAGCCCTCTCACTACATTGTTTTCGGTGGGGCTTAAAGACCCATCTGTCTTGTCTGGCATTTGAGGAGGGAGGAACTACCTAGGGACCCTTTTAGTTCTTGTCGCTGCTTTATGTTGTAGACATTTGTTTTTTAATCTGCTCTGTATCATTTTTTAACTTTTAACTTTAATTATGAACTGTTTTAATGGCTGTTGAATTGTTTTATCTTTGTATGTTTATTTTTGTTGTGCACTGCTTTGGATGTTAGAAAAGCAGTATAAAAATCTTAAATAAATAAATTAAAAAGAGCACTACAGGATGTAGAATTTATTATGAAATGCATTTTGGACTTTTCAGTGACAGATTCTTACTATCTTACATTGGTGAAATGCAGCACTAATACTTTACAACAAACTGGTGTGAAAGATATTTGAAGAAGCACAAGGCAACATAGTAGCTTAACAAGCTATTCTAATTTGATTACCTATTTTCCATCAACCGTAAATGTTTGATTTTTTTTGTACTTAAATCTTCTAGCCCTTGTCTAGTTACCATAAGAATACCACCACTACTACCTTTGAAGTTCCATATCAATAGCTCTAGTTCAGGGGTTGTGGTATATGTCTAGTTCATCTTTCTTCAGAGCAAGATGTGGTACCTGTGGTATATGTCTAGTTCATCTTTCTTCAGAGCAAGAAAATGAATAAATAATCTCGAGTGCTATCTACTCTGCAGGGTTAATCCACCTGAAAGCAAGGGCATCTTCATACATTACAGCCCCAATATGGTATGAAAGTTTCCCTGCAGTGGCTATAACATCTGGAAAGTAGCTTTTCATATAATTAGACCTAGGCTATAGCACAATCCAGCGCAAATTCCCATGCGGCGATGCAGTGGTACTGGATCCTGTGGGGGATTTTTTGGCTGCTGGGGGTCTCCTCGGGTAAGCGGACTTACCTGGTCTGGTGGGCATCCCGGCAACCAACTGGCGCCAGTGGGAAGGTTCCTGTCTTCCCACTGGCACACATGGAACACGCGCTGTTGCAAAGCGCCTTACTGCACTTTTGCAACAATGCACGCCGGCGGAACATGCGTTTTGCCAGCATGTTCCTTAGTAAGGATCGGGCCGCTAATTGTATGGAGACAGCTGTAACATTTGCACCATCCGTAAGTCCACTATATACATTCACTTGCCATCAAAGAAGGCCCAGCAACAAAAATCAGGCAGAAGCCATCAGTTCTATTTGCCACAATATATATGTTTATAAAGCGAGCCAATGTAGCATACTGCAAATCAGAACCTTCCTAATACAAATTTCACTTTGGCCATGAATTCACTGGGTGACCTTAGAAAAACCACTCCTTCTCAGCCTCAGGTACAATATGAGGATAATTATACTTGCCTTGCAAGGTTTGTTATAAGAACGACATCAAAATAATACAAGTGAAGCACTTCACACAGGAAGTGTCATATAAATTATCAAGCTTCTTTTAATTTTTTTTAAATTAAAGCTGAATAAAGTATGTTGTAGAAAACAAGTGCTACTTATGTTAACACAATTAGAGCTACAATTACATGAACATACATGAAGTCTATGAACTAGCAACAACTCTCTACAATTGTAATATAGAAAATATTTTTGTTAAAGTGCTTACAAAATCTAAACCAACCTGTCACTTTTGATACCTGAAGCCTTTTGTCATTACAATATGCCCCTTGACCTCTTCTACCAGTGTATAATCGTTCTTCAGTGCAGTGATAAATTACACCAAATTCAAGCTTTAAGGTTTCGAGAAAGGAAAAGAATATGAATGCAACTTGTATTATATGTATCAGTATAAAACTACTAACAAATTAGCATAATTTTAAATGCATATAATTGTGCTTCATGCTACAGGTGATAAAAAGGAATGGTTTTGATTACCCCAGAGTTTCATTTTTACATGCTATATAAAAAAAATTGTTTCCTCTCCGTATACACATTAAAAAGAGTCTTGTAGCACTTAGACTCTGTGCTGTTTTTGTTGTAACAGACCAATATTGCTACCCCTCTGTATACTTCTTATTACTTATATACTTCTTGTATATATTACATCCATCACAGGAAAGTCACTAGAAACATTTTCTGCAAACCACTAGCCATAATGAGCAAGAGCAGTTCCTCAAGTGCATGGCTTCATTGCATGGAGTTTCCAAGCCAGCACCAGGAACCTTCTTCTAGTACAGAAACTCTTTACACAAGAAATTCACATGGTGAGCAGCTCTTGCATGTTGTAGAGCTGCTACCACAAAGCAGAGTTTCCAGTATAGTTTTCATGCAACAGTGGGTCTGTAACTTCATGCAACTGGGATATTCACCAACAGCTAAATGTGCAACAGCACAGAATGACTTTCCTTGACAGTAGTATAGGTGCACCTTGCATTAAAATATGGTGTTGGATGCCATTCTGCTGTGCTATTCCTTACAACACCAATAGAAGGGAAGAATTAGATGCGACAGCAGTAGCCCTACGACTTCAAATGCAGCGTCATTGCCAAACATCTGTAAAGCAGGAGAAGGGGGTCAAATGGAAAGCAGCTGGAAGAATGGGGTTGCTGAAACATTCCTTCCTGTAACTACTTCTGAAGCCAAGCCCAGAGCTGGGGGAAAACCCCACCGGGGAGGGGGGGGGGAACGGGGAAGAAAAGTGATGGGTGAACAGTTCAGCGCTCTCACTCTGCTTTGTCACCTGAAGTAGTCTCCCCTCCCCAGTTACAGATGCTTAGCAGTGACCTGTGTTTGAAGACACAAGTTTGTCATTGTCATGTGCAGGTTTACCCTAGAACGGCATTTCTCAAAGTTTTCCCTATGAGATGGGGAAATTGTAAATGTTGGTAGGGGCGGGGCAGCACCAGTGCTCCTAGGATTGTGCCGCTGGTGGGGAAAAATGTCTTTTTTTAAACTTACGGGGGCGCTCTGGCCCTCAGGAGGGTGTAGGGAGGCCTGCAGCCCCCTCTGTGGGCTTCCCCGCACTTCAGATCATCGCTCCGATGCGATCGAGACCCATGTCCGTTTTTCATCTGAAACCAGAAGTGGGTTTCGATTGCATCGGAGTGACTATCTGAAGTGTAGGGAGGCCCGCGGAGGGGGCTGTGGGCCTCCCTGCACCCTCCGGAGGGCTGGAGCGACCCCCGTGAGTTTAAAAAAAGACCTTTTTTCACCAGTGGTGGTGCGATCCCAGGAACGTCACTGTGGTCACCACGTCCCTTGAGGGGGTAGCACCCATTTCCAGTTCTCCTGGTGGGTCGTGACCCACCAGTTTGAGAACCATTGCCCTAGATGTTACAAAGCATATGGGGTGGCTCCAAAGTGCAGCCTTCCAGGAAAATTGTAAGGATGGAATCCAAGACGATAATTCTGTTTTCGCTTGCCTCTCCTAAATGTTTTGCTATGCACAGTTTTGTACATTCCATCCATCATTTAGCAACAGTTGCCACACAATTTCAGTGGCTTTTTTTTAATCACAGTCCCTCATAGCTAGCTGGGGTTGTTACAAAAAGGAAGACAGCCAGGCCCTTCTGATTCCTGCTTAGTATCAAGTGCAGAGTTGTTAAGGCTCCCAATCCTGATCTGAAGTCAGAACAAGTACCTAAGATTTTGTTTTGATTTCGTTTCAACAGGATGGAGAAAGGAGCAAGAACGTGTGCCACTTGAACTACTTGTCTCACCTTGTGTAAGTGCAAATAGTATGGCTAGACCTAGGCCACTCCCATAATTGATAAGCCACTCCTAAATGTACATACTTGGAAGTAAGTTTCATCTATTTCAATGGCTCTTACTTCCAAGAAAACATGCTTAGAATCACCATGTAGGAATACTCATAACAAACTGGTCTCTGTAACCAGGGATTGCGACCATTGTATTCTGCAAGATCTGCAGAATGCCTAACTAAGAAACTGTACAACATCCTTTACCATCAGAAATGTATCCAGTGAAGATATCCATCCATTTACAATAGCTCATAGTTAAGCCTTTGGTAAAATTGCTTCCAGAACTGAAGAATTGATCTTGGTGTTAAAAGCAGGTTTGTGAATTTAAACCTAGATTTCCACAAATTAATCTAATTCATGATGACTTAGGCCCTGGGTATGGGCAACATAGTGATAAAAGCTTTGTTCATAAAAGTTACATCTTATTAGCATCAGGATCACTAAATATTTGTTAAAATGGTCACTTATCCCCTACGAATCTGGAGCTAAGGCCTATCATACCAACTTACAGAACATTATGTTATACCTCTTGGTTAACAGCAAATCCAATGCTAACAGCTACAGTTGGAAACCTGTGAAATAAAATCAGTAGTATTTGTTAATATTATTTCTAAACAAGTACTTTTCAAAATCTTCAGCTACCCTGTATTTACTGGTCCTTGATGCCCACTGGATCAGAATATCAAAAGACATTATTCACTGAAACAAACAATACTATATCAGTGTACGTAAATGGTTTGTCAACATGGCTCAGCAATAGTAAACCAAGTAAAAGCTTCTGCAAAAATTAGAAAAAAATCTTTGGGGTACATTCAAGAAATGAAAGTTTACTACAATCCTATGAACACTTAAGAGTAAGTATTTTACAACCCAACCAAAAAAAATGTTTTCTGGTGCTTCGGAAGTTAGACCTATTTTTGGGGCACCGATTCCAAAACTGGTGTCAGTTTTGCCCTATCAGGTCTAGTTTTGGAGATAGGGCATAGCCACCTCATATGCTGATTCAAGCAGCTTCCTCCTGAGGGTGCCATGGTGTCAGCTTCGTCACAAGGGAGCTGCTTGAATCAGCATACAAGATGGCTATGCCGTATCTCCAAAACTAGGGCTGGTAGGACAAAACTAATGCCATTTTTGGAATCAGTGCCCCAAATATACCCAAGAATAGGTCTAACGTTTAAGGCACCAAAACCTGTGTTGTGTTATTGAACTTAGTGGAATTTACTTCAGAGTATACATGAACAGAATTGGGCTGCAAGTCACACTGAGGTAAGCAGCATTTGAATCCCGTTGATACCAAGGGGTCTCGGAATACTAACAGTTTTTGGACTGTGCCCGTTTGGTTCAAGACAGTGCTCTCCAAGTGCATACATAGGGTTCTTGTATTTCTTGTATTTCATCATGAAAATATGGAACTGCTGCCATTGCATCTGGTTTGATCCTGAGCTTCTGTGCTTCTAGTGGCACTAAGTTGTGCTTCTGCTATTCTAGTGGCAATCTGCACAAGGCTTTGGACCAGCAACACTAACATTTACAATATCAAATAAAATACCTGGTCATGCTGTTTGGAACTGTAAGAATGTTATATACAGGTTGCAACATATTTTTTCATTTATGAAAATAAAGTGAGCTCCTGAAAATTAGTAACAGTTCTGAAAATACAGAGAATTTCTTTAGGTACACACCAAAATTTTGAATTTTAAACTGGGGGAAAAAAACTATTACACCTTTGAAGCTTTCACAGGGTTGTAAAGCAGCCTGCTGCATGCATAAAAAAGTCAAAAGTCCAATTGGATGTGATGTACTACTCTCACAATCTTCTGGATTACAATAATACCAAAGCCTTTAACAATAATAGCACTTTCAGATCAAGGTTTCTGCAGGTAGCCAATGTGCTGTTTTGTGTCATTTCACTAACGTGCCAGACACTGCAGTCCACATCTGGATGGTGCCAATTCCCATGCTGACAGTGACCTGTAGTACAACAGTAAATCCAAACTCCTACGTTAGTTAGTACCTCTCTCTTCTAAAGGCACTCACTCCCTCAGTTCTGATTTGGTGCTACCATTGCTGCTTGCAGGCAGTATCTGGAAGTGCACCAGACAACTTGCATAAGTATTCAAAACAACACGGAGAAGCTGTTCCTTCAATAACTGCTTATATAGGTAGCATATCATAATTAAGGACTCAATAGAATATACATATTTAAATAAGTAATTCTGACATTGACAGATGCTCAGTAAGGTAATGTTACAAGCAAGCAAGTCTTGAACAGGCTGAACACAGAAAAACACCTTTAAGCAAGAGTGACACAGGATGTAAAGAATGAAAGACTTGGGCTGAAACAAGAACATACTGTACTTACCTATGTACAAAATTGCATGTTCCATCAACAGGATCAATAATCCAGGTTGGACTGTCATTGAGTATGCATTTTGAACCAGCAGCAGTAGCTTCTTCCGCAATAAACCTATAATGAATGTACAACACCACCATAGATGAGAACATTCAAATTAAAGTTGTCTTTGCTGGAGGCAGGTATGTGTAAGAACATGTTTTTAAACTGAAGGCAGTTTAGGATTAGCATATAGTTCTCTGCTGTTTTCAGTTTTAATGAGGCAATATATAAAACATTACAAAACCACAGTGGTAGATCTTTGAGAGGCTTTGTATATTATCCAGTAGTACACATAGAAGGTGCCCAAGTGATTTGTGATCCTAAACCGCTGAACCATAAGCTGTCGATCGAAAGGTCGGCAGTTCGATTCCCGCGACGGGGTGAGCGCTCGTTGCTTGGCCAGCTCATGCCAACCTAGCAGTTCCAAAGCATGTTAATGTGAGTAGATAAATAGGTACCGCTTGCGGGAAGGTAAACAGCGCTCCGTGTTCCAGCCGTATGCTACGCGTTGTGGCAAGGAGAGTCATGCCGGCCACATGACCACGGAGGCGTCTTCGGACAACGCTGGCTCTTCGGCTTTGAAATGGAGATGAGCACCACACCCTAGAGTCGGACACGACTGAACTTAATTGTCAGGGGATACCTTTACCTTATATACACTGCAGAGTCTTATGCAAAAGGGTAACTCGTGCATCTCTTACACAAGGATATGCATGTGTTGCCAATTTTTTAAATGTATTTAAAACATTTATACCCTGCCTTTCCAAAAGCTCAAGGTGGCTTACAGTACTCAATAAAATTGATCTAAAGTACAAAGATCTAAAATACATGATCTAAAATACAAAGTCAAAAAAATATAAGTTTAAAACATACAAATTCAAAAAATATAACACACACATTTAAAATCCAAAACATGCTTTAAAAGCCAAAGCAACAAATGGTAGCAACATTTCAATAAAAACCTGTAGGCAGTGATAGGTAAAAAAGCAGTACAACACACACTAAAAATACCAAGACAGCAAAAAGCACGCAGATGTGAGATACAAGAAATGGGCCAGATGAAAGCAGTTGGGGATTCTGGCTTTTATAAATATTTGCCCACATGGCTTCTTTACCCATATACCCTATCTCTTGGAAAGCAGTTGGGGATATTTTACCCTTATCCAACCCCAAATGCCAGTGTAAATAAAAGTGTTTTTAGGCCTCGCTGAAAAGAATTGGTGCCACAGCTGAGAAGGCCCTGTTACTCGCTGCTGCACCCTTGACTTCTACCAGTGGTAGAACTCTCAACAAGGCCTTCTCCAATGATCTAAAATAATGGGCAGATTATACAGGAGTAGGCTGTCCTTCAGATATCATGGTCCCAGCTCATATAAGGCTTTAAAGCAGTGTTTCTCAAACTGTTTTGACCTGCGGTTCCCTTGACCATTGGCGATCTTTGGGTGCGGCTCCCCATCACATTATGTTGATGCCTGCATTACATGATGTTAATAGGCATTGCACTGTTTTCTGAGAGGATTCCGTGGCACTCCGCAGCTCCCCTGGCTGGTTTCCATGGCTCCCTTGGGAGCTGCGCCTCCCAGTTTGGGAACCACTGCTTTAAAAGGTAAGTATGAGTATCTTGAAATGGGCCCAGAAATGAATAGGCAGCCAGTGCAGTCACCAGAGCTGCGGCTTGACTGAGTCAAACCAGCGGGCCCCCACGACCACATGGGCCACTGCATTGTGCACTAGCTGCAACTTCCAGACCATCTACAGGGGTAGCCCCATGTAGAGTGGATTACAGTAGTTAAACGGGATGTCACCAACGCATCCACAGTATCCACAGTAGCTAGATCCAACTGACATGGGTACAGCAGCAGCCTGCGCACAAGCTCAAGTTGGCCAAAGGCCCCCCTGGCCACAACTGTCACTTGGGTGTCCAGGAGGAGCTGTAGGTCCAGAAGGACCCCCAAGCTGTGTACCTGTTCCTTCAGAGGGAGTGCAACCCCATCCAGGACAGGTCAATAGCCTAATACATGCATCACAAGTTTCTGAACCAGGAGGATCTCTGTCTTGCCTGGATTTCATTTCAGTTTATTAGCCCCCATCCAGACCCCAGGCAGTGCTCCAGATCCTCAACAGCCACCCTGAGATCTGATGAAAAAGAGATATAGAGCTGAGAATCATCAGCATAGTGTTGACACCCTACTCCAAATCTCCTGATGACTTCTCTCAGCAGTTTCATGTAGATGTTGAATAGCTTAGGGAACAGGATGGAACCCTTAGGCATCCCACAAGAAAGAGGCCAGGGTGCTGAACATGAGTCTTCCACCACCACCACCTGGACACGGTCGGACAAGAAGGAGCAGAACCACTCCAATACCACGCCTCCAGCCCCAACTTAACCAAGCAGCCCAGGAGAACACTGTGGTCAATGGCGTCAAACGTCGCTGAAAGGTCCAGCAGGACCAACAAGGATGCACTCCCCTGTCTAGCCTCCAGTGTAGTTCATCCATCAAGGCAACCAAGTTCATCTTGGTCCCAAAGCCTGGTCTGAAAATGGATTGATAGGGGTCCAGAAAATCCAAGTCAATGACAACTTGCACATCTTCCTATATGAGAGGTTCCACTTTGGAGGATACTTGGAAGAATGCATGAAAGATGTGGGGCAGCCCAATCCTGCGTAAAGATACACGGCTAGACAGGATACAGGGCTAGACAGGGACTGGCTGCAGTATTTAATGCCCTTCCCGGGCCGCATCGATGCAGTCTGGAAACACCTCGGGAGAAGGGGACCTCTTCCTCGGGTGTAGGGCTAACTGGCCCCAATGGGCCTTCTTGGATGTACGTTGGCTCTGGAGCCAGCATACATCCGGGGTGGCAGGGTAAGGGTGGCCCAGGCTGGGAATGGGTGCGGGATATCGGCAGAGCGCGTCGCCGATATCCCCGCCCCCTCCCGGCCCGGTTCGCCCAATTGCTCCCTCCCTCGCCACCCAGCCCTCCCTCCCGTTGGGTGCTGGGTCCGGAGGGTGGTGGAGAGAGGGCTGCCGGCTCCCCCTTCCCCTCTCCCAAGGTTGCCCCAGAATGCACTGCAATGCATTCTGGAGCTATTTTGGGAGAGGGAGGGTGAGTCATGCGACCCGGAAGAGGCTTCCAGAACGTGATTTCAGCATGGTTAAAGCAAGAACACACAGCAGATTCAGTCAAAACGTTTAAAAAAAGTGTCTCTCCCCCCCCCTTTTTAACATTTAACACACCCTGGTATCTGCGGATCCTCGCTATCCACGGGTGTGTGTGTGTGTGTGTCCAGAACGGATCCCCCATGGATAGCGAGGTCGAACTGTACAAATTATAAAGTTTACAGTGTTTGGGGGTTGTTGTTTTTTAAATGTGAACAGATGTTCACTAAGACTAGGCTAAAACTACTATATTCATTTCCCTAAGGGAAACCTAATCTGGATTTGTGAAGGCACCAGAGCCAGGGGTATTTAAAAAAAAAAAGCAGCACTCATGTAACAACCATCTAACAAACCCTGATGCATCTCTGTATTATATCGGCCTCAAGGTTTCTGCACTGTACAGTACAGACTTTAATCAATTTTTATTGGGTGGGGGGAAGCCCACTCTTAATCTGAGAAAATATGCAGTGTCCAAAGCACTGGATCCTTATTCCATGAGATATTTCTAGAAAATGACAGAAAGTATCCAGTTACTGACTCCTACAAAAATTCTCAAACTGGGATCTCATTTAAGATTCACTCCTCCCTCCCCATCTGCAAGATATTGGTTATCATAAGCAAGATATTGGTTATCCAATTCATTGCATAGTTGCGTTACCATTATGCCAGCCTCAAGTTTCATGATGGCACACCAGCTTGTTTGACTTCTAAATACCAGGGCGACGACTTGAATCAAAAAGATACTTGGAGCTTAAAATTGCTGTGCACGTTAGCTCTCTTCCCATGGCCAGCCAGTTATGTGCAATTACTGTCACTTGTAGTTTAATTTCCCCCACCCACCCCCTATTATTGCATTGTGACCTAGAAGAACCTGTACCATTATGGCTTCAAACTACAGGAGTTGCCACGTATTATGTTGGGATTTGTCCTTCCACTCTGGGCTGGTTCAGATGCCATGATAAAACTATGGCTTGGCCATTTCCCCAAATATATGCTCCTTCTCCCCTTGTGGGGGGCATGTATTCCCAAAGCTAGGGGACACTGCAAATATCTGGTTTACAGCTCAATCCTATCCAACTTACACCACTGGTGTAACCAGCGGAGGAGGGCAGTGCGTGAGGCTTTGGAGGGGAGGGGAGAGGAGATTTGAATCCCCCTTTGAAGGGAATTTGAATCCCCTTTCCATTCTGGGGCCTCCTGTTCTCGCTGCACCACTGGTTACACTGGTGGTATAAGTCAGATAAGATTGCGCTGTGAATCATGGCTTTCTGTGATGTTTGAACATCTTTTAAGTAAAGAGCGATGTACATTGATAGTGCTATATAAAAAAATGTGGCAGCAGATCTGGGCAAATGTACCAGTACATATGACAAATAACTGCAGTCAGTCCCACCTTGCCGTTGAATTGTATATGTACACGATGCATGTTTGTCTCACTCAAACATTACATGTTTTGGTTAACACCTACCCCCCAAAAGTATGAAGTAACTCTATTACTACTGATACTACCTGGGTTCTTATATTTGCATAATGCTTTCAAACATATATTGCATGGAATAATGTCATACCTGTGAGAGGGAAACTTTTCCTTCAGAGCAGAAACAATTAAATTTTCCACAAAGTGATCAGTTTCTGTCACAAGATCTGCAGCAGAAGTTTTGGTGGACACCTGTTTCTCCTCAGTGAGAGCTTTCCTAATGATCTACGAAAAGAGTATACTAGGTATTACTTTTCCCATAACTCTTAAAAAAGTCCATCCACCTCAAATAAACGACAAATACACATAATTCAAAGGAAGAAATCTAGTTCTCACTTATGAGACTAGTATCTAATCTACATCTGCACATAAGTGCTTAAGACAGCAATCCTACACACACTTGCCTAAGAGCAAGTCCCATTCAATTCAATGGGACTTACTTCCGAGTACACATGCACAGGCTTGCACTATAAGGGATGCTGTGCTGGTGTTGGCGTAACCTGATGCCAGTAAGGCAGGCAGGTCAGTCTGCACAGCAGCAGTGCAGATTTTGACTTTCATAAGTGTTTTCATCATTAAGGATTTTCTTAATTAAGGATAAGTGTTTTCTTAATTAAGGATAAGTGTAAAGTCATAATATTATGTCAAAATAATTAGAGTCAGTAGTTTTTCCATTTACACAATGAATTCACCATCAAATAAGTAGGTGTGATTTTGTTATCACCCCAAAGGCAACACTCAATTGTAGTAACAAATATGGGTCAGCAAACAATAAAATCTCACATTTCATTTTTTATATAGACTACATGGTGGAAATCATTGTCAAATGAGTGAATAACTCAAACATGCTTTCACTTGCCTCCGAAATAATTGTGAAGTTATATAAACCATGTACAGCGACAAGAACAATAACTAATAAGAAGTTATTTGGGGGTGGAGGAAAGTGTCAGTGAAACAAAAGACATCTCTATTTTCTGCTTTTTTCTTTCCTTTCAAGTTTTGAAAAACTTAAAAAACATACTACCCACAATAGTGATGTCATTTTGAAAAGAAAACTGATAGGAAGATTTTTCTAAGTGAACATACAGAATGGGTAATGCGCTTTCATGAACCAGAAGGAGTTCATGAAACCAAGGGTTTTTTTTAAGCCAAGAATGAAAAGCATCTTTTACTTTACAATACCAATACTACATAAAATAAATGCTCAAGTTCCACCACATCCCTATTCCCAACATAGCCTGCTCCTGTGCATGTTTACTTGTTGTTGTTGTTGTTAATAACAACAAACAACAACAACAAACAACCAGTATTTATAGACTGTCTTTTCTTTGGTCATCGGATTTCTCCTCCGACTTTAATTCAAAGGGCAGGCTTTCTAAACTAAGGGGTTTTTACAATACAATGACATTCTAATCTTTCATAGAACCCTTCATTCTAGCTGTTGCTTTCACAGTCCTGCTCTCTCTCTCTCTCTCTCTCTCTCTCTCTCTCTCTCTGGTGTTCGGCGTGCCGGCACCTCCATACTTGGAAGTAAGTGCTACAGAGTTCAGTGTTGATTACTTCCAAATAATCATGCTACGCGCTGCGGCAAGGAGAGTCATGCTGACCACACAACCACGGAGGCGTCTTCGGACAACGTTGGCTCTTCGGCTTTGAAATGGGGATGAGCACTGGAGTCGGACACGACTGGACTTAATTGTCAGGGGTCACCTTTACCTTTAATCAAGTGTAAGACTGCACTCTTGGTAGCAAATTTCACGGATTGTAGTGGGACTTTACTTCCAAACAAACCTGCACAGGAGGACTGGTTTCCAGTTACCCAAGAGCAATCTGAAAGCCCAGACATCAAATTCAGCCTTCAGCCTATGGACATCAGCTGACCCCCACCCCACATATTTCTTCCCATCTAAAAGGAACCATTTAGCCCAAATCAAATGACTCACTTCTGGCTTCAGAAGGAGGAAGAAACAGATGCTAACACACAGGATGTGCTGCCCACATTTTTCTCACTCCTTGCCTTTCTGAAGAATGGTGATAGGCTGTCTGAGATGTCAGTTTCAGGCAAATACCAATAGGAGCAAGTGAGGGTAAGGTGGGAAGCAACTTAACTTTTTACCTCTGTACTCTACCCTAGACTGGCCCACCAATCAATCAAATTACTAGCCAGTGTACTGGATTTCATTTTCTATTCTATATACTGTACATCCTGTTTCAAAAAACAAAAATAGTTGGCTTCAAAAAACTAAACAAAAACCCCATGTGAATCAGATTTACACAAATGCAAGTGTGTAATCAGATCATCCCAAGTTTCTACTGATACGAAATTGGATATCCATCCAATTTCATATTATTCCACTGTGATGCTCTGAGTAACAAGACAGATTTGTAGATCTTACCGGTAATGTTTGTAAAACAGAAACCTTTTGTGCAAATTGAAGGTAACTTAAAATAAGAAACCATCATGGTTTTAACACTAGCAATAGAACACTAACAGCACAAGCGTATGCATGTCTACCCAGAACCAGAAGTAAGTTTCACTGAACTTAATGGGGCTTACTCCCAGGTGCCTATGTTTAGGATTGCAGTCATTTAATTAAATGGAACTTACGGTACTTTTGACTAGACATGCATAGGATTGTGCAGTAAGGGGGCTTCTTAGAAGAATTTGAAATATATACTTGATAAGTGTGTAATAGTCATCAGATACTCCAGAATTTCTTTGGAATGTCAGGGATCAAACTTACAACATGAGAAGACAGAAATGCTCCTGTGAATATGCAGCATACTTTAGCCAAATCACAATATTTAAGGGCTAGAAATGGTCAGCATCTGGGTAAAGTACGGTACTCTGCATGTTTTCAGGGGCCTGCTCTCTCTTTTAATGCTCTCACATTGCATAACTGAGCCCTAATATTCCAGAAAAATTCTGGGGTCAGCCAAAGTTTGCAAAGGAGGACAAGGCACTTGAAGTTAAATCAGAATCAGAACTACTGTAGGTTTCCTAAACTCTTGTTGGTTATTAACAGAATCAGAACTACTGTAGGTTACCTAAACTCTTGTTGGTTATTAACAGAAAACCTTGACATTTAAACACATTGCTGTAGGTGCAACATTGTATCTGCACATCATGCAATGCTAGATAATTCCAGCTGAAAACACAAAGGACACAAATCATTATGTTTTAAAGAAAGTGCCTTTACAATACTTTGTGGTATTTTCTGCAGCAGGCCACTTTTAGGTTAGGTGCTCAGTTAGGGGTATTTTTGTAAGCTCCAGAAGTGCAAGCCAGCTTTCCTTTACTCCTTCATTTGACCTCAGTAGGATCCCTTTTTCCTCCTGCTCCGTTAATCCAAACCTTTCCCCTCCCCAAGTTCATTTCTGAAAAATTGACACTAGCTCCCTCTTTTGCAGGTTCCTTCCTCACCTTTTCACCTCAGAAGAACACACAGACTGCGCTTCTGTGCCGCTTACTTGGGAGTAAGATTACTTCCGAGTAAACACACGCCTAGGCGTGAGCTGACAGACTGACAATGCTACGTGCCAAAGGCTTGCAGCTCGAGGGTTGGGAACTGTCCATAAGCGGAAGCGCTGGCCCGTTGCTGCCAGCGTCTCAGCGGGAGACCTGGTGTGAATGATTTGCAGCAATGTATCACAACAGATCTTAAAGAGGCAGGAGCAGGCGGAAATCCATTCCTGGAGACTCTTCTGGGTTACTGAAGCCCGGGGCCCTGCCGGCAGGGGGCTGCTTTCCCCCCTTGCTTCGCTTCCCAATGTGACCCCCAAGTGGCGCCTGGTTGGGAGGACCCCCGGTGGTCGAGCCACGTGACTGCTGCTCACCTGGCCCGCCCGGAGCGCCAGCTGCACCGCCACCTCCACGCACTCCTTCCAGGGGTCGTCTCCACTGGCAGCCGCCTCGCCCACCCCCTGCCCCCCGCTGGGTTTCATGGCAGCCTCTTCGCCGCCCGTCCTCTTCCTCGGAGCGCCTGGGGGCCACCTCCAGTGCCCAGAAGGCGGCAGGACCGGGAGGGGGCTGCGGGCGGGGGGTGCAACTGCCCCTCCAGAAAGCGAGGCTCTCTGGTCTTGAACTTTCTCCGGCGGCTCTTCGCTTGGCCCAGGCTGGAGGCGGGAAAGGGGAGTTGTTTACTTCAGCGACACGAGGCGTCCCTTCCAGCTGCTGAAGATTCCCCCGCTGCGCTGCTCGCGCTCTCCCCCACCCCTGGCAGAGCAGAGGGGGACCGACGGAGACCTTGACTGACGCTCGAAACCCTCCTCGGCGCCGCCTCCTTGGCCAGAGTGACGGCACTTTCCACCCATCCAGGCTGTCTGCTAATTTTAGGACGCCGTTCAGGCTGGCTGTAGCAGCAAAGGCAGGGCCGTGAAGCAGATAACGAATCATGATTCGGGGGTGTGTGTATGTATGTGTGAACAAGGCTGCGGTCCGCAGGAAGCCCCTTGCTTCTTTCATTCACACCCTTAAGCCCTGGCCTCGATCTCTTGTGCTTTCTCTCCCCGCCTCCTTGGAAGTGGCAGCAGCAATACAGTATTTGTGCTTCTGATTGCAGAGCAGTTTCTGCAAAGCATCACCACCCATGGTTATCTCATCTGCGATGCAGCTTTACCTATGTAAAAATGACTTTACAACCACTTAGAGAACTAGAATATCCCAACCCAATTTCTATTGAGGGGGGAATGTTACTCTGCAAAAACAGTTAAGCATGCTAGAATACACATAATGGCCAAAGTTGTGAGCTCAGATCTCCCATCTGAACATTTTGGAGGCTACTATTGGTCACAGACTTGCCAAATTCTTTCATGTTTGACACACACTTAATATTGGGAAGCCACTGATGTGCATGAAAAAAGAGATGGCTGTCAAAGCCGCCTTGGGTCCCTTCGGGGGAAAAAGGTGGGATAAAAATACTGTAAATAAATAAGTCAGGTACTACGAACACATGAGAAGTCTAGCTCATTTTAAGTGGACCGACATTTGGCGCTGCAAGGTGAAAGTTGGTGCCCAATAATCGTAATCTTCTTTCCAGGCACAAAGAACCTTGACAGCCATCTCTTTTTCATGCACACCAGTGAGGTCCCAATGTTGAACTCTATAGATACGGTGTTTATGATAGTTCAGCCTTGCACAACTGAGAAGATGTAGGCAATCATCTGGTGATAGGCAGCTAGTAACATAACATCTTGGTTTCAGCAGTGTCTGGAGGCTGTACATTTTGACAATATTTTATATTATCGACAGAATTCCAAGGTGAAGTCAAATTATAGTACTCTCTCCTATAACATTGTGGATGTGTTCATCCACAGATTGCTGGGTGAAACAGTGCTATAGGAGGTATTTATAGGAGGTGCAGCCGCCTTGTGCTCTCAAAGTGCGTGTTTTTGCCATGCTTCGGTGAGAGCACGAGGTGACTACACCCGGAGAGGGCCGAAGATTGCCATGCAGGGGCGGTCCAGAGGTGGGCTTTTCCCATTAAAATCAATGCAAAAGCCCGGAAGGTTGGGGCGATGCATTTACATCATTACTTTGCCCCAAACGTCCGGAACGCCGGGTCCTGCAGGTTAGCTCCACACCGGGTGGCACTCACCCCAGCAACACCCAACACCCAGAGTGAGCATGGGATCCGGCGGGATCCTACATAGGATTGTGCTGTTACCTAGGTCTGGAAAGTAGCCAAGGAGAGACAAACAAGAAATGTTAGGAAGAGTAAGATTTTTTGGTATATACTGTACAGAGGATGCATTAGGCAGAAGAGAGAGAGAGAGAGAGAGAGAGAGAGAGAGAGAGTGCACGCACACACACATATATGTGGCAGAATTGCACAGTCCTCATGCACTGGTGAAATCCAAAGTGCATTGGCATTATTGGGGTTTATATATCTGCCCCCTACAAAAAAAAATCTAGAAGCAGGTAGGTGTTTTCACTAATAAAAAAATCTGCAGTATCTTTTGCAGACTTTGTTTTCTGTCTTTGTCTTCTATAGATAATTTCCCCCCATCTGGGCCTTGCCTTATCTCAACAATGCGGTGATAATTCATGCTAGGCATAGCTCTGTACTTATAGAAGACAACAGCTGTGGGTCTGCAGTTGCCAGGCCTTGCCAAATGAGCAGGCAGACGGGTGAATTGTGAAGGTTCACTAATTCCTCGCAGTGACAATTGTCTTCTGGTCATGTCATCCTGTAGATAGGGGTCGACACACTTTGCCTGTGAAGTCTCTACAATCAACCTTCAACTTCAAGGACAGTCCCACACCACTCTGGTTATTGTAAACTATTGAAACCGAGCTTTGTAAAGCTGTTGTAAAGCTGTTGAACAACCGAGCAAGGAGGGAATTGAATGATTTTAGTAAAATTAGGCTTACCAGATCGTTGACCGGGACGGAGCGATCTCCCCTTAAGGGGGCGGAGCGCGGGGGGCCGGAATGCGTCGCGTTCTGCCCCCCGCGCTCTCCGCCCCCTGAAGGGGAGATCGCTCCATCCCGGTCGACGATCTGGTAAGCCTAAGTAAAATGATCTTGGAATTCATTTAAATTTTCCTGGGTTTTATTCAGTAAAACCTAATGGAACTGCTTTCTAATGGAACTGCAGCTAGTATTCAAAGCATACTTTTAATGACATTCCATTTTAAAAGATTCATGCATATGTGAGAAACAAATAAAATGTAGAACTCTTTTGAAATTGAAAAACTTCATGATAGCATTTTATATATTGGATATTTGTGAACTTAGTATTTTTCCCCAGAACATTTCCAACAGATTCACTGGGTGTTCAGCTTTACTATTATTCCTATTTCAGCCAACATATTTTTTCTCCCAGTGTTTCTTGTTGGAGCATGCTTTGTTGTGAATATTCTGCATGGAGCCAGAATTATGCATAATAACATCTTACTCACTGGAACACTGAAAGCTGGGATTGTAGAAGATTGCTTCCGTTTTCTTCATAGTACAGAAGTTGTAGGATCAGCTTGTGAATAATCATGCAAATATTGATTGATTATATTATGATTAATCACATATGGTTTTGGAACTCTTTAAACAACTGTTAGCAATTTTATTTTCAAAGTACCAACACATGCAAAAAAGGACAAAGAGTTATTCTCTTTGCACAATCACACAGAGCAGAGTTAACACAGGAAGCCTGTATGCAGTAATAAGACTGAAGCAATACCGACTATTCTAAATCTTGGTTTTGAAAGGAGGTTTTTCTTTCCTTACTCTTCAACATACCTGCTATGCACCACTAATTTCAATATTCAGGGATATAGGCATGGATGTGGATCAAGTCTCTGACTCCAAGTCTCGAGTCAAGTCCCAAGTCTTTGCCCCCAAGTCCTGAGTCTTTAGTTGTGAGTCACTATCTATTTAATGGGGAAACCGGGTTTAAACCTGAATAAAATTCAACTTGTCGTAAAAGGCTCTAAATCTCGAGTCTTTTACAATTGCCAAGTCAAGTCTGAGTCAAGTCATTGATGCAACTTGAGTCCGACTCAAGTCCGAGTCAGTAGACTCAAATCTATATCACTGGATATAGGCCTAACATGCTGTTCACTTTACAAAGACCCTAAGGGTCTGTTATCTATGTTGT
Organism: Plestiodon gilberti rubricaudatus; assembly: GCA_026170595.1. Classification (NCBI taxonomy): domain Eukaryota; kingdom Metazoa; phylum Chordata; class Lepidosauria; order Squamata; family Scincidae; genus Plestiodon; species Plestiodon gilberti. The sequence continues at coordinate 57,318,596 of JANXHW010000004.1, read as the reverse complement.
ATTTATGTTGTAGTGGGATGTCGTGTTTCTGCTTTATATGTAGATACAGTATATCTATGTTTCTACCCTGGCATATACAAATTCCAAATTTCAGCTGTGTTATGTTGTTCTCAGATTTTGGTGGTTTGATTAGACAGGCCTTCACACATTTTGCTTTCTTAAAAGTGAGACCTATTCTTGAGTATATTTGGGGTTGGTTTTGCCCTATCATGTCTAGTTTTGGGGGTACGGCATCACCACCTCATAATGCGAGTCAAGCCGCTTCCTCATGAAGAATCCGACACCATAGCTTCCTCACGAGGAAGCTGCTTGACTCTCATTATGTGGTGGCGATGCTGTACCCCCAAAACTAGACATGATAGGGCAATTTTTTCCCATTTTTGGAATCTGCCCCAAATTCATATAAAACCACCATAAATTTTGAAAATAATAATTTTGACCCTCAAATTTGCAGGCCTGTGTTACTACTGTACCAAACTGAAGATTCTTTGTGTATTTTGCCAATTGCATAATGTGAGAGCCTTCAATATAAGCTCAAATATAGTACGTAAAACACAGGCCTGGTCATCTTACGTGGTAAAGACTACAGGCTAAAGCATATTCTGTGTCAGAGCTTTCAACTTTTTTTTTTCATTTGGCAAGTACCACTTTTCAATGTACCACTTTTTGCAGGTAATACCATTGTCAGGAGAGGTGGCAGCTGTGCACAGGAGGGGGCATATTGCCCCACAGTTGAGGCTTCTCTCTGCACCTTCCTTCCCCAAATAGTCTCTTTTGAAGGGCCAAGCAGTTGCACAGCCACATCTTGTCCCCTGGTGCATCCCCCCAGCCAGCTCCACTTCCAGCAAGGTTGGGCCAGGCACTACAGCACCATTCAGTCACCATGGCAGTGGGCCCAAATCTCAATTGACATACTGTGAAGTACCAGTAATGGCACTGGTCGCATTGGTTGAAAAGGACTGTCTTGTGCCCTCTCTTTTCTTGCCCTTGTGCACCTGGAAGGATGTGGTCGAAGATGGTAGCTCACACTGTCACGTGGCACTCAGGTCTCGAATTGCTGTTCTGCCTACCTCCCGGTCTGCAGTTCAGCGTCTTAACCACTAAGCCACCACAGCTCCTATATGTAGACTAGGACAGCTCTTTTTTCTTGTATAGGGCTTTTTCTCCCATCCTCCTAAGCCCTGGGAGAGAATTGCTGTAACTAGTCCCTTCCACCACCTCCCATTCATATGAAGAAGGAAAAAACCCATCTCTTTGAGGCAAGAACCATGAATTTTAGGCAGAAGTATCCCTTGGTATCTGCTTACACTGTGATTGGTAGGGATCTAAAAGCAGTGACTGAAGTACTGGTAGTCCCACAGTGGCATAACCAGCCTCTGGGTGGGGTGGGGGTGGCAACGCGTGCCACTGGGGGTGGCAGCACGTGATGCACCCCCATGACGTCCTTTCATGGAGGAAAAGACCATCACAGGTTACAAGCCATAAGCAACCTCCTGGTTTTAGAAGTAGGTTTTCTCTGTGCCAGGTGCAGGAGAGTGGCAGCAGGAAACAGGTTATCTTGTTGGCTGTGTGCTCCCTGAGGCATCTGGTGGGGCCACTGTGTGATACAGGAAGCTGGACTAGATGGGCCTTTGGCCTGATCCAGCAGGGCTCTTCTTATGTTCTTATGATGTCATTAGCCCCACCCCTCTGGGGCGACATCACTTTGCGGCCTTTTCCGACCAACCCCCCCCCCGGTGTTTTTTCGGCAGGAAAAGGCCACCACGAGGCCGGGTGGGTGGGCAACTCCTTGGTGCCCGCGGTGCCGAAAAAAGCCACCTCCACTGCTGTTTTTGCCATGCCCCTCCATTTGCCGCGGGGGTGGGGGCTTCCGGGCGTGCCACCCGGGGTAGACCACCCACCACCACCCCATTCCTATGCTACCGTAGTAGTCCTAGACTGCTCAGAGCAGCATCTACCTCTGGATAGTGTGTCACTATTAGGGAGCATACCGTCACTTTTAACATGGAGGCCCATGATCCATTTGTAGTGAATGGGGACCCTTCATGTTATTAGAAAAAAACCTATTTGTGCTGTGCTGTTTAGGACAAGTCAGCTTGTTCATCTCTGCCATCCTGACCCCTATAATCTGCAAGGATGCAGGAATAGTGATGTATATTGGGTGATGAGCCTGATGTTGATTAGGTGAAACAAAGGATCAGGCAGGAAATGGACAGCACCCTGCTGCGTTTTGCTAACACCTGGCTGTTGATCAAGATCATCCACATGACCAGGGCTAAGGGGAGTCTCAAGGGACTGGCCCTAAGGCCGGAACTACACTGCACTGCTGCTGGCACGAAGGCCCCTGCCCCCGCGCGCATAGCTGGCCAGAAGGAGTGTCTTCCCGCCTGTTGTCCCTCCTGCTGTCCCGCCTTCTTATGAAAGCGCAGCTGTGATTGGTTAAACACAAGTGCGCTCCAATTGGCCGAAAACCTTGCAGCCTCGTCTTGGTGGTCATGTCATAAAGACATGGTATTTCTCTAACTTCAAGGACAAGTTTAATTAATATCATTATCCCAGCAGGAGTTTGGGCTATTTTGAGTATTTCCCGCCATTCTGGTTTTCCCTCTCCTCTCCTCATCCTATGGTTTCCTCTGGGATTACGCCTTGAAATAAAACCTCCACGGTGATTGGAGGTAGTTCTGATTGGTATGCAGCCACTTCCCCCCCCTCTTATCCGATTGGTAGGCTGCAGTAGCTCCACGAACCCGCCCCAGCTCCGCGAAGCCCGCCCCCTCAAAAGATGAGGGGATGCCATCTTTCCAGCCTTGTGTACGCTGCGGCATTGCAGAGCTCGCAGCTGCTCCGCTTGCTTCCAAAATGCTGTCAGAAGCTCCGCAATGCGCCGGCAGCAGTGCAGTGTAGTTCCGGCCTAAGTTTCCTGTGTTTGGATGAAACAATCAACAGTATCATCTGGAGCCAGGGGGAGTTGTCCATATAAGGAGCTGGCTAGTTTGAATCTGGGCACTTTTGTTCCAGTACTCACATTGTTGTTATTAAGAATAGTAGTATATTTATATACCGTTTTTCAATATTCTTGTTATTATTTCAAATGAACTCTTGTGGTTACTTTTACAAGTTTTGCCTGTTACTCTCTGTTCAACGCAAAGAGCTATCTCTCCTCGCACCGACGGCTACTCATGGCTCCCACTAACCAGGACAAGTGTGGGTGCTAAGGATTTGGGGTTCACCTAGTCAATTGGTTCCCTGGATCACTTCTCAAATCAGTTTTGGGGCTGAGGAAACCCTGAGCCTAGACTGGAGGTGGGTGGTCAGGTCCACAGATGGTATACCTTGCTTCTTCCCAGAATAACTGCACAGAGGACTGTCCCAGATCAACACACCATCAGAAACGGAAATTATCTTTCTTTCCTCTTCCACTTGGAAGCAAGTGGTTTCCTCTTCCACTTGGAAGCAAAAACCCATTAAGGGCTAGTGCACATTAATAAACTGGTTTCGAGCCCTGGTTTCCCTTAACCCTTGGTGCTGCTGCTGTAATTGCAGTTAAGGCAGGCAGCCAGGCAGGAGAAATTCTCTTTGGAGATGGAAGGGGCTGCAGCAGAAAGGAGCATGGGATGCACTCCCATGGTTAAAAGCCTCGAGGGTTTATTCACCACAGTGTTCTAACCAAGAGATCTATAAGAGTTTGAGAACTTTCTTTTCAAAGCATTTGTATGTATTTTTTCCCCTCATTATGAATAGCTCTTCAAATGTTGGTATCAGTAATATCAAAGTAACATTTGGGGTTGGGTAAATTATAATAAAACTCAAAATAGTGCTGTAAAATTTATTGTAAATATTAACTTGAGAATTTCAAAAGGATTCTGGAAGAAAACAAGTGCTCATGGCTCAGTGGGATAGTAATAATATCAGAACTTACTGGATTTTTATCTCAGCCTTTCCAGTGTCTCTGTTTACTTCAGTGTGAACTGCAGGTGTTTCGCAGTTGTTGGGCTGTGCTCTAATCTACCTTTCATAACCTCTAAGTCAATCTTTCATAACCCACAGACTTTCAAAACCTCTTAGTGCTGGTTTGTCTTTATGCTCCTTATTTAAAGCTGTTAACTAAAAATAGCCTGAGCTTGATGACACCAAAATCCTTCTGATCATCAGGTGTGTCATGATTTAAGTGCTGTGTAGCCTCTTTTAGCAGCTGCAACTCCATCCAGGATCTCAGCAGATTCTATTCTTCTGCAGCATGAACGGGCAATGCTTTCATATTCTAATTGAAGTAGACATTTAACAGAAACAGCTTCTCTGCGTCTAAAGCACTGAAACCCTCACTGGCAAATACCTCATTTTAATAGCTGACACTATGTACTTCATACTCATTTCCTGTGCTGTTTACTAGACTGCTGTGCTGAAGGAATCAATGTCAGTATTTTTATGTCATCCGGAGTACATAGTCAACTCAGCCATCCAATTAAAAAAAAAAACATCCAGGGTCATACAAAGGTAAAGGGGTCTGTAAGCTGAAATCAAATGTAGTGATCCTCAGGCAATGATTTGCTGCTCCCCCTGTTGACAATAACTGTACATTATACATTTGCTGTAGTTTGTAGCTGTTGACTCCTAAACATAACCTCTGTAACCATCAATTGTCTGAAAAAAATGCATATAATATACACTCTGTGTGTGTGTGTGTCCGTCCGTCCAGTTCTGCTGATGGGTAGGTATGTCATGGATACGGCGCAATGCCACACTAATGTACCTCTGATGCCAGAATGACAGCTGACACAATCCCCCCAAATGGGGTGGAGATGTGGGAGGAATGTGACCAGGGTGTGGGAAGCATGTGAAGGAGGAACCAACCTATGCCATATCCTAATCCTCTTGCAGATGATGGACGTGCCCCGAATGTCAGCAAAATTCTACACCAACAGAGCTGGCATAGAAATTTTATAAAGTCGTAAAAAACAATAGGTAAGGGAAAAACACTGGAAAATTTCAACTCCTGGCACCCTGTCTCTCTCCCCCACCCACTTTCTTACAGTGGATATGGACTACATTTAGCAGCCAATCACAGAACACCAAATTCAAGCCTCTAGCAGAAAGACCAGAACTTAGATGACAGGGTGTGTGGCATGGAGCTATATTACAGTAATCTAGTCTCATGTTGTCCACACTTAGAGCACAAAAAGGGGAACTTTGGTGAGGGGGTCTATGGAGAAAAGGCACGGCACACAAAGGGAGCATTTTGCACAAACAGCCTGCACCCTCACAGCATATATAGCAAGATACTTAGTTAACACTTGTCTTCTTAGGGCAGGAGGTCTGGCTCAGTTGGTAGAGCTGCAGCCTCATATGCCTAAAGATCTGAGGATGGCAGTTCGAGACGCCTGGAAGAATCTGTGAGTAATCGAAGTGCTGTTGACACGCTGCTGATGAGCTACAGAGTCTCTGTGTGTGAGAGAGAAAGCTGAAGCTGGTTCTCTGTGTGGGAGACAGACTTTGCCTGTCAGTTGAAGTGTAGGAGGCGAATGCCAGAGAGAGGCCAGACCGTGAAAGGAAACCACCTGGAATGTTCTATGAAACACTACAACATTTATTGTAAAAAATGTAAAAACCGCTTTGGTTTAGAAATGCCTGCCTATGTAAACAGCCTTGAATTAAAGTCGAAGGAGAAATCCAATGACTAAAAAAGGCGGTATATAAATACTGGTGGTATTATTATTATTATTATTATTATTATTATTATTATTATTATTATTATTATTATTATTATTATTATTGCAAGGACTCTACCTTGAGAGATCTCCATACACAAACACCCAAGAGGAACCTTTACTTCACCACCCCAAACAGGGGGAGCAAGGACAATGCACCCCACTCAGGCAAGCAGCGGAGGGGAAAGAAGCCAATGCCACAACACATTGATGCTGCATATGTTTCATGTCTCCCCTATAATGCTGATGCTTTAGTATTGTCAAATGTGTCATTGCTACCGTATAAACTGTGTTCCCTAATCATCCATTCCTTTTCCAACATCTAATAGCATGTCTGTTCTTCCTTGGTAAATGCCAGGTACTGCAACCATTGCTGCTGCTGGCCAAACACTCATCTGGAGGAGCCCTTTGTTTTTCAGGACTGCACCATTGCCACATGTGGTAGAACAGCAATTCTCAAACTTACCCGGGCCATGATCCACATAAGAACATAAGAAGAGCCCTGCTGGATCAGGCCAAAGGCCCATCTAGGCCAAAGGCTTCCTGTATCACACAGTGGCCCCATCAGATGCCTCAGGGAACACACAGCCAACAAGATAACCTGTTCTCTGGAGGAGGAAGGGGGGGCATTCTTCACGTGTGGGTAGTCCTCCAATCACGAGTGGCAGGGCCGGCTTGATGATTTGACTCCTCCCTGGGGCGTACCCTCCCAGTCCGGCTCTGCCACTCGCAGAGCAAGGTCGGCTTCAGCTTAGCTCTCTGAGCTCAACCAACTGCTTTACAGTCTTCTAACTTCCCCGCTTTCCCTCCCTACCCGTCCCTGCTCTTAGTTAGTTTGGTGGGCCGCGGGAAGGGAAAAGCCTTTTATAAACAGACTCTACCGGCATACTCTAGTCCGGAGCTGTCTGTGTGACGCCCAACCATATCTTCAACATCCTGAGGGGAAGCCTTCTTGAAACGTCAAGGCGTCGGAAGGAGGGGGCGGATGAGCGCATACCCTTAGGCAGCGTCGCCGCCCTTCTCACCTTCCCTACAATAATTTCTGGAGCGGCCAGACGGCCCCGGGGCTTTTCTTCGTGCGATTGTGCCCAAGCTTGCGTAACAACGTGTGACATTGCCACCTGCTGTGGCTAGCCCCTGAGGTTCACTCTCCACAGCTACAGTAGAGTGAGCCACCTCAACATTCTTTCCCGCTCTTTTCTCCTCAGAACGGTAAGCAATGGAAGCGGGAATGGGGGATGGGGAGGCATCTTCCTCAGGAAGCATCACCCTCTAGTAAAGGGGGCTCCTCTAACGCTTTGCCCACTTTGGACCCTATGTTACTAGCCACCATTCAGCAAATGGTTTCAACTGCAGTTGCTGGGGCTATGAGACAGCACTTACCTCACAGTAACAACGCAGAGAGTCGCAAACGGCCCCACTCTCGCAGCTCATCCTTTTCTCCCACTAGACATGTATCTGATTCATCCCCTCCCCCCAAAGGCAAGAAACACAAGCCCCTTGCTGCCAAAAGCCCTAGGAAGAGACAATGCAAACGCAAGCATGCCTCTGAGAGAACTTATGAGTTAAGCTCCACTCCCTCATCTTCTCATGAATCAGAGAATGAGGAGGGACAGTTGTCGGGGGAAGAGGAGTCAGGGGCTCACGACCATAACCCTAACCGCCTGTTCCCCTCAGAGCTCTTCCATCGTATGGTCGAAAAGGCTTCTACTATCCTCGGTTTGACCCCACCCCCTACGGAGGATAAGGGTAAGGGGGGTTCCTCTGGGTCCAAAAATGTTTTTCCCCACGGACCTTCCAAACCTGTCACAGTGCCCTTTCCCGACGCCTTTCAAACCGTTTTGGATGCAGAGTGGGCTACCCCGATCCAATCCAAACACAGCATTAGATTAGTGAATAAACTGTACTCTCTACCAGAGTCTGTTATGCACTCTCTTAAGACTCCTGCTGTTGACCCCCCTGTGGCCGCCCTCTCCTCCGCGGCAGTCCTGCCGTCGGACGGAGAGGGGGGGCCCAGGGACGCCTGTGACAAAAAGATAGAGTCCTCGCTCAAACGCAATTTTGAGAGCGTTTCACAGGCCTTGCGGGCTTCAGTTTCCAACTCCATTTTCTCACGAGCAGCCTTTCTCTGGATTGAAGACCTGGTGAGCTCTGAGTCTGGACTTTCCCGTAGGGCCAAGAACACCCTTAAAAAGATCTCTTTGGCAACCGCGTTCACGGCTGATTCTTCTTTTGATGCCTTACGCCTGAACGCCAGAGCACTGGCTTCTAACGTCGTAGCCAGGCGTAATTTATGGCTTCACCATTGGGATGTCGATGCAGGGTCACAGAACAGACTGGCTGCGGTCCCCTTCCAGGGAGCCAAACTATTTGGCCAGGCACTGGAACCGCTCCTGGTCGAGAACAAAGATAAGAAGAAGGTCCTGCCTTCCAGTACCAAGGAGGCTCCCAGATCTAAACCTCCTTCCTTTCGCACCTCCAAACCCTTCCCACGCCCTAGAGAGTCCTATAGACCACCCAACAAGTGGAATAAATCTCGACTCCCCTCCAAGACCCGCTCATCTGGAAACTCAGGTTTTCAGACACACAAGCCTGCCAAGGATCCCAGAGGTGCGTGACGCCGGGGCTACTGCAGACAGTACTCCTATTGGAGGGCGTCTTCTTTCTTTTGCCTCAAACTGGAAAGACATTACTTCAGACCGATGGGTATTGAACACGGTCTCCAAGGGGTACTCCATCGAGATGGGCGCAATACCGAGGCACCGCTTTCAAAGGGTGCCCAAGTTCAGGGATCCGATCAAGCACAGGCAGATGCTGGATGCCATCCAACACTTGTTGGACATTCAGGCTATCGAGCCAGTCCCGCTCCCCTCCCTTGGGAAGGGAGTATACTCAGTTCTTTTTCTGGTCGCAAAGAAGAGTGGGGATATGAGAGCAATTCTAGATCTCAAATGGTTCAATCAATTTCTACTCAAACGGAAGTTCAGGATGGAGACGTGGAGATCAATCTTAGCTGCACTTCGGAGAGATGACTTCATGACGTCCATCGATCTCTCCGAGGCTTATCTCCACGTCCCCATCCTGCCCAACCATCGCCAGTACCTGAGGTTCTGTTACAACAACCAGCACCTTCAGTACCGGGCCTTACCATTCGGTCTCAAAACTTCTCCCCGAGTCTTCTCCAAAATTCTAGTGGTAATAGTGGCGCATCTGCGCCAACAAGGAATATCATTGTACCCTTACCTGGACGATATTCTCCTTCGGTCCAGCTCCAGAACTCGGTCCTCTCTGGATCTGAATCGAACGTTGAATTGCCTACAATGCCACGGGTTCATTGTAAATTGGTCCAAGAGTTCCCTCGTTCCCTCCCAACAGATAGAACACCTCGGTCTATACATCAACACTCAGTCCTTCCAGGTCTCTCTCTCAGAGACCCGACAAAGAACTGTGACCTCGCTTCTTCAGGAGGCGAGAGTGTCGTCAAGAATGCCTCTCATGACGGTAGCGAGTCTTCAGGGACTCCTAGTGTCATGTCAAGGGATTGTGGATTGGGCAAGATTTCACTCCCGACCGATCCAACGGCTTCTTAAGCCTCACACTTCACAGATAGAGAGGAAGTCCCCCATATCCATTCACCTGCCCCTACACTTCAGGAACACTCTGGACTGGTGGCTCCAACCGGAACGCCTGTCTGTGGGGATATCATTGGAGACTCCCACCAGGACTGTGATTACCACGGATGCCAGCTTACTGGGGTGGGGGGCCCATTCCGAGGGCTTATTCGTCCAGGGAGTCTGGTCCAGGACAGAGTCCAGGAAGAGTATCAATTGGCTAGAACTACGAGCAGCCAGACTGGCTCTCTTACACTTTCACAGCACCATCCAACTCCGACATGTCATGATCAGAACCGACAATATGACTGCCAAGGCATTTATAAATCGCCAAGGCGGGACTCGATCGAACTCCCTGGCCCAAGAGACCGAGATTCTATTCAGGTGGGCGGAGCAGAATCTGCTCTCCTTACGGGCAGAACACCTTGCGGGCTCAGCCAATATAACAGCGGATTGGCTGAGCAGACAAACTCTAAACGAGGCGGAGTGGCGACTGCACCCGGAGATCTTCTCCCAGATTGTCTCAAAATTGGGGAACCCCCTAGTGGACATGTTTGCCTCTCATCTCAACACCCAGCTACCGATCTTTTTCGCGAGATCGGGGGGGCGAGGAGAAATGGCAGTGGATGCGCTGCAGCAAACGTGGCCAAAGGGCTTGCTCTATGCCTTCCCACCGATCACACTTATGCCTTTGGTACTTCGCAAGGTTCGGGAACAAGGGGCAGAGATCATTCTGGTGGCCCCCAGGTGGCCCAGGCGTCCATGGTTCTCCGAGATAGTGCAGATGGCCCAATCCCCGGGTTGGAGACTACCGGACCGTCCGGACCTGCTCTCTCAAGGCCCGGTGAATCACCCTCAACCGCACCTTCTCCAGCTAACAGCATGGCGGTTGAGAGGTCAGCCCTGACGCAGTACGGTTATTCGGAACAGGTTGTAACCACATTATTGTCTTCCAGAAAACCCTCCACCAGAAGGAGCTACGGAGTTACCTGGAAGAAATTCGCATACTGGTGTCTCTCCAAAGGCCTGTCCGCCACCTCGCCCGGGGTTCACAATATCCTCGAGTTCCTTCAGGATGGACTCCAGAAGGGTCTTAGTACCAATACATTATGGCGACAGGTGTCAACCCTTAGTAGCGTTCTGGGGACGGGATCGGGAGAGTGTCTGTCCGCCCACCCTCATATCAAGCGTTTCCTCAAGGGAGTAACTCTAATAAACCCCCCGGTGGTCCATAGGGTCCCCACATGGGACCTTCCCCTGGTGCTGAAGGCATTCATGTCTCCACCCTTCGAGCCCATGGACTCTATTCCTCTCAAGGAATTAACTTTCAAGACCCTTCTTCTTGTTGCCGTCACTTCGGCTAGAAGGGTATCAGAGTTGGGAGCCCTCTCTATAAATCCTAGGTTAATCATCTTCCATGAGGATAAAGTGGTCCTCAGGCTGGACCCCTCGTTCATCCCCAAGGTCAACTCCCTCTTCCATAGGACACAGGAAATTATCCTTCCTTCCTTTTTCCCTCACCCAGTTCAAGCGGAAGAAAAGGAGTGGCATCATCTAGATGTTCGGAGGGCTCTCTCGTTATATACGGAGAGAACTAAGACTTTCAGAGGTACTGAGGCCCTGTTTGTGGTTTTTCAGGGGAAATCAATGGGAAAGAGGGCTTCTACCGCACTTATTTCCAAATGGCTCAGACTGGCTATTGAGGCAGCTTATAGGGCTTCGAATAAGACTCCTCCAGAGGGTATATTGGCTCACTCCACCAGAGGGGCCTCTGCCTCGGCAGCCTTTGAGGGTTTTAGCTCCCTGGTAGACATATGTGGAGCCGCCACATGGGCTTCGCCCAACACCTTTCTTAAACACTATAAGGTGGATGGGATGACATCAGCCGGTGCCTCTTTCGGCAAGAGGGTCCTGCAGTCGGTGGTGTCGGGACAAACCATATAATCGCCTGGCCCACCCTACATTACAAGTCCACCCTACAAGTCCACCCTTGGACTGCTAGGAGATCAAATCAGTCAATTCTAAATGAAATCAACCCTGACTGTTCCCTGGAAGGACAGGTACTAAGGCTGAAACTCAAATATTTTGGCCACCTAATGCGAAGAGAGGACTCTCTGGAGAAGACTCTGATGCTGGGAAAGATTGAAGGCAAAAGGAGAAGGGGAAGGCCAAGGATGAGATGGTTAGACAGCATCACCGATGTAACAAACATGAAAATGAGCGAACTCAGGAAGATAGTGGAGGACAGGAAGGCCTGGCGGGATATGGTTCATGGGATCACGAAGGGTCGGACACGACTTAACGACTGAACAACAACAACCCTACATTATACAGCTCTGGCATATCCCACACGTGAAGAATGCCCCCCCTTCCTCCTCCAGAGAAATAAGGAATTCCCTTACCGTGAATGTCCTGTTCTGGAGAGGAAGGGGGGGCATTCGACCCATCCCTCCAGGCTCATGTTTTGTTCTCTAGTTCTTGTTATGAGGCCGCCCGCCTGGGTTAGCGTGAGGGTCTCCAGTGGGTTGTTAATTACCTTTTTCTCCTGAGTTCTTGTTTTTCCAGTTTTCCTCCCTGGTTTTCTTCTGATCCGGTACGGTTCCCTTATGGGAATTAGCGGTGGAGTGTGTTCCTGCAGAATCGTACACCTGGTCTCCTGTTCATCAGAGCCGGACTGGGAGGGTACGCCCCAGGGAGGAGTCAAATCATCAAGCCGGCCCTGCCACTCGTGATTGGAGGACTACCCACACGTGAAGAATGCCCCCCCCTTCCTCTCCAGAACAGGACATTCACGGTAAGGGAATTCCTTATTTTCCTGCTGCCACTCCCCTGCACCTGGCACAGAGAATTCCACCATATCCTCTGGTGGTGGGTCGTGACTCGCCTCCAGTTGGTGCTCCCATGTTGCGCCTCTGGAGGCGCAATACCACAAAGCAACTTTAAAAAATATAGACAGCTTCTGCATTTTTAAGAGGAATATTAGAATCTGGGTGGATTCTAGAGGTAAAAGCTGCAATCCATACTCACTTACCAGGAGTGAATCCCATTGAATTCAGTGGGATTTACTGCTGAGTAAACATGCATAGGATTGGGCTAAAAGTTATACAGTACACTATACAGTATATAGTTGACTTTAAGTCAACTAGCATTATTTATATTGTAGAGACAATTTTATCAGAGGTAGTAGTATTTTCATATTTTGGCAGGTATGATTCCAGAAACGTCTCTGTGTGGCAGCGGCTATTTTCGCGTGGACTCATTTTTGGACGCGGAAAGAACATTCATTCTAAAAGCAAAGTCTACACAGCTCTTTGTTACGTGTGTCCCGAAGGGAGGGGCGAGAAAAGAGCCAAGTACAGTACTGTAACTATCCGGTTTCCATGGGAACCTAAAAGCGGAAGTTGGGGGTATGTGTGCCTGAATCGACAGTCGCCTGATGATGAACTCATTAAATTCCTTCCATATACATCAAAAGGTAGTCTGCTTCCTCTCCCGCTTAGGCAGCAGAGACGCGGAAGAAGCCTGTGTGCCAGCAGAACTTTGAAGCATTCAGGCAGAAACAGAGTCGGCTTATCCCCTGTTGTGAACCCCAACCCGCTATCTTGAAGCCTTCCGTTTCCCATGGAAGAAACACCGCTAGCTAGACTTAAACAGGCACAACGAAGGACAGCCTACGTATTACGTAGGGGGCTTTTTGTACGTGGCGAACTCCTCGCAGAAATGGGACTTGTGGCTTGAGCCCTTGAACTTGGAAGACAGGAAGCCGGAAGCGGGGAAAGCGGGCAGGCCCCGCCTCCTTCGCCCACGCGGCTAATTGCTTCGTGCTTTCGTTGGTTGTGTCGTAAGGGGAACGGGTGCTTGGCCCGCCTCCCGATGGTTGGTCTTTGTCCCAGCTGGGAGGCTAGAGGAAGGGGGTGGATGGCGCTGCCTTCGATTCATAAGTGCCTCCAAGTGAGTGTAGAACAGAAGCTTTCTCGGATGCTGGAGGGGAGCCTCAAGTTGCTCCTATTAATATTGGACTCACCTCGGGGTCTCTCCTTGGTTAGCCTGGCGCTTCTCGGGTCCCAGAAGTCACCACCTGTCCTGTCAGAGTGGCAGCAGAGATCCACCCTCTGGCAGAGGCAAGAGATCCAGTTGCCAGTTCTGCATTTCAGAACCTGGGGTGGTAGCAGCGTGTTTCATCTTATTTTTTCGTGGCAGATGGTGTGTGTGCCTTTAAAGCTGTAGGAGAGTCAGGATTAAATAGATAAAGCTTTCCGTCAAATCCTGGTAAAAGCAGCCACTGCCTGTCATGCAGCTATTAAAAGTACATACACTCTGCAAGGAAAGAAAAGTGCCAGACTTGGAGGAAGAGACACGGTGTCACTGCTTGTTCGGATATGGTAATTTCGTTACTCATAATACCTGTTTAATTCCCGTTGCCTAGCAGAGAAGTGGAATAACGTAAGCAAAGCAATTCAAAAATGCAGTCTAGAGGTAAACATTTTCTATGCAGGTCAATTTACAAAACATGTTAAAATGATTCTTATCATGAGCCTTGCAGCAACCCTGCTCTTGAGAACTGAGAATCTAGAGAGGTTTTTTGGATCCTTATGGACCATGCTGTATCAACTGCAGACTGGTTTTGTCAGATTCACAAACATTTATGGTAAAAAAAACCTTTCTCACCAAGTAAAAACAAGATTGCCTAGCAATACTACTGCACAAGTGTTTGATTATCGTGTTCCTTCAGCTGAGGGCTAATGGATATTAGTGTATTATGTGGGTTGGATCGGGAAAAGTGATATGAGGGGTGCAACCATGTTAGTATGCACGTGTGAAATTGTAAAACCTAATAAGGTAGATTGGGTAGAACAGGGTGCATGGTTTTTTTAAAGTCAGAGAAATTTTGAGTTTATACAGTATTGCCCAAAGTGCTGTCAAAGAACATTGAAGTGACATGGCCTCTGTCCACAGGTGTAACCATGTATGTTAGATGAGAAAGGATTGGAGAATGAATATGGGATAGATGGGCAGCCCAATCCAACGTAACTATACGTGGCGAGCCTAAAGGGCCAGCCGCTGTATCCTAGGCCCATTGCCAGAGCCGTAGCCAGCTGGGGGGCCGGGTCCTCGGCGCCCCCCCATAAAACTAATTAGCATAAATTATGCTAATTTTTCCGGCCGCTTTTTTTGCCGATTTTCGGCGATCTAAAACCTAAAAAAGGGGTATTTTTAAAGTATGTCTGCTTTGCGGCACTTAACTGGTGTATAGGAGCCTCCAGCGAAGCGATCGGCTCTCTCCAGCGACGACGTTCTCTTCCAGGGGCGCAGATCGGCGATCGGAGATCGCTCCTCTGCGGCCCATGACTTGAACTGCTCATCGTAAGCTCATCCTTTGAGTTCGTGCATTCACGCATGCGCGAACTCAAAGGATGAGCTTACGATGAGCAGTTCAAGTCATGGGCCGCAGAGGAGCGATCTCCGATCGCCGATCTGCGCCCCTGGAAGAGAACGTCGTCGCTGGAGAGAGCCGATCGCTTCGCTGGAGGCTCCTATACACCAGTTAAGTGCCGCAAAGCAGACATACTTTAAAAATACCCCTTTTTTAGGTTTTAAATCGCCGAAAATCGGCAAAAAAGCGGGAAAAATTCAATTTTTTCCCGCTCTCCTCCGGAGCCTCCCGCCCCCCCAGGAGCCTCTGAGCCCTTACGCCCTGGGGCCCACCGCCCCAGGGCCCCAGGTCAGCCTACGCCCCTGCCCATTGCGGCCTGCTCTGGTGTGACCTGGGCTCACCTTGGGAGAAGGGGATGATCATCCTCTTCCCCTGGTATAAGCGGTGTGGGCCGCAATGGGCTTCCTCAGATGTGTGCCAGCTCTGGAGCTGGTGCATAACTGGGGAGGCTGTGTAAGGCGATGGGGCATAGGATATTGGCGTATCTCAGTGCTGATATTCCCGCCCCCTCCCAACCAATGGACTCCCTCCCTCCCCACGCCCCCTGCACCATCCAGCGCTGCACTCACCTGTGTTGGCCAGCGCGGGTCCAGGTAGGTGGCGGAGAGAACGGTGCTGGCCTCCGTGCACCCGGTCCCACTTACACTCCGGGTGCCAAAAACGTGCTTTACGGGGATTAAGTCTAAAGTTACACAGGATTGTGCTGTAAAAGTAATAGTAAGAATGAGGCAAGTAAAGAAGTGGCATTGGAGGAGCTGATAAAGTGACTCTCATAGTTTAGAAAATTCTTTGATGAAGAACTTGAGGAATTTGAGAGGAGAGTGAAGTGACTTGACAAATGGAGAAGTGAAAGTGGAAAAGGGAGCTGATAATAGATTACTTGCAGAGATCTAGAAGGAGAATAAAGGAAGATGAGAAACAAGGTAGAAGGTCTTTTCTGAAAAAGTTACGTAGTAATGGTTGATGTGCATGGCATAGCCTGAAGCATGTGCCTCTTTTTAGTAAGCAGTTTGGCAGCCGTGCATCTTGTGAATGGTTCTCTCCAATATGGTTATTAGAGGTGCAGGAATTGGTAATCCTATATGAAGTAAGGGATACCTATAGTTTTGATGTTTTGACAAAACAAATTTCCTTAAATCACTGGTCTTCAACCTTTTTCATGCCACAATCCAAATAAATAAATAAAGTATGAGGCTGGGAACCCACCGTTGATCTCGTACCCCTCCCAGGACCCAATCTGCCTAGTCCCTGCCCCTGTTGTCACCCCCCCCCGGCAGCCTCATCCTGCCGAGCTCGCCTGGCCAACACCACCAGCGGTGGGGTCATTCTGGAATGGGAGAGCTGAGCTGCGGTTCCCCACCGCCTCCCCAGCAAATTGAAAGACGGAGAGGGAGGAGGGGGATGAAATCCCTATGGAAGCCTCCCTAGCATTACCCCCCAGCAGCCATTTTGGTTCCCATAAGTTGCTGGAACCCCACAAATGAGACTTCGTGACCCCATTGGGGTCCCGACCCCAAGGTTGAAGAACAGTGCCTTAAATTATAGGATGCATACTTCATAAGCAATCCTTTGAAGTTTTGTGCAGTATGAAATTGAAACTGTCATGTCAGTTTACTGAGTTTGGAAAAGTATGAGCAGGGTAGGCTTTGCAGGTCTTTTGATAAGGACACCTTTGAAGAATTAAAACTAATATGGAATGTTTCACACAATGAGAGCTATTAAACTGTATTAGTGCTTACCTGTGTTAGGTAACCCTATTTGTTTTTAAGCTCAGAAATGTTTATTTTTTTCTCACACTTCTCTAGCTTAATCAAGAAAATCAGCTCCTGCTGAAGAAGCTGAGGCACGTGCGCCTAAGAAATAAGCAATTGGAATATGACTTGGCACGGATACAAGACCAACTACATGGGCAACAGGAGTTAATGCCTACCTATGTCCCAAAGAGAGAGTAAGAATGGATGTACTGTATATGCTCCTTAGGTGTACTAAATTTCTAGCCAGGAGTGTGGCTTGTGCACAGAGCTGGCCATAATATTATACATGCCATTTTAACAGCCTCATTAGTAATTCAGCTAGGCCAGAGGTTCCCAACCTGTGGTACACATACCACCGGTGGTACTTTGAGCAACTGCCGGTGGTACGCAGCAGGCTGGTTCTTCTCTGGTTTTCCGATCTCCCTGTCTTATCGCCTGTGGGGTTGCTGATCCCCAGAGGCCTCTTATCTGGACAAGCAGTAATTAGTTGCTAGGAACAGCAATCAGCTGCAAGGAGGTCTCTTATCTGCCACTCTGATTTCTCTCTCAGCTGCTTTTGCTCCTTATCTTCTGCTCCTTATTTCCAATCTGTATTGCTATATACAACACTGAGCCACTAGGTGGTGCAGGCAAAGAAGGAGCAGTATTTGTAGAGATTCAAATCGGTAGGCATGAATGGGGGGGGGGGGAAGCAATGAAACATAACTGTCATGGGGATACAGCAAAAAACCAGAGAGACTGAAAACTGAGGATGCATGATATTCTCCTCCTGAACTGGAGCCTATGGCTGCATTTGTTTTTCACCTTCCAGTGCTAGGAGCGCTGGAGAGCTGGTTTTTTTTCCCCTCCAGCACGCTCAGGTTGTTTTTTTTTAGCTTCTAGCACGCTCGCCATGCTAGCAGTTTGAACTGCAATCTCGAAGCTAGAAAAGATGTCTGCCTCATGCACCAATAGGAAGGCTTGTTGTTGTTCAGTCGTTAAGTCGTGTCCGACCATTTGTGATCAGAGGCGTCGCCAGGTGGGGGCCGATGGGGGGGTGGTCCCCCTGATGCCCCCAAACTAATTTGCATAAATTAAGTTTCGTTTTTGATTTTAATTTTTTTCCGGTTTTTAAAAAGGTTTTTAGGGGGTTTGTAGCGCTAACGGGGCTTCTGTGTATGCTGTGTATGCTTTGTCCCACTTATCTTTGGTCTAGGACGATCCGGCGATGATCTCTTCCGGGGGCGCAGATCGTTGCTCTGCTGCCCAGGGCGCGAACTCTGTAAAGCGCCCAGCAGTGCTGTACAGAGTTCACGCATGCGCAGAGTGTCGATTGGAAACATCGTCGCTCTGCGCATGTGTGAACTCTGTAAAGCGGCGGCGCTTTACAGAGTTCGCTCCCGGGGCAGCAGAGCAACGATCTGCGCCCCCGGAAGAGATCGTCGCCCCTGGATCGTCGCTGGATCGTCCTAGACCAAAGATAAGTGGGACAAAGCATACACAGAAGCCCCGTTAGCGCTACAAAAACCCCTAAAACCTTTTAAAAAACCGGAAAAAAATTAAAATAAAAAATGAAAGTTAAGCAGGCCCGCGCCCCCCCCAGAGCCTCTGCACCCCTACGCCCTGGGGCCCTCCACCCCATTGCCCCATATCAGCTGACGCCTCTGTTTGTGATCCCATGAACCATATCCCGCCAGGCCTTCCTGTCCTCCACTATCTTCCTGAGTTCGCTCATTTTCATGTTCGTTGCATCGGTGATGCTGTCTAACCATCTCATCCTTTGCCTTCCCCTTCTCCTTTTGCCTTCAATCTTTCCCAGCATCAGAGTCTTCTCCAGAGAGTTTTCGCATTAGGTGGCCAAAATATTTGAGTTTCAGCCTCAGTACCTGTCCTTCCAGGGAACAGTCAGGGTTGATTTCATTTAGGATTGACTGATTTGATCTCCTAGCAGTCCAAGGGACTCTCAGGAGTCTTCTCCAGCACCACAGTTCAAAAGCATCTATTCTTCGGCGCTCAGCCTTCCTTATGGTTAGGCTTACCATATCGCCGACCGGGACGCTCCGTTTTGCCCTTAAGGGGTGGGGCGGGGGGAAGGGAGCCAGAGCGACGCTCTGGCTCCCTTCCCCCCGCCCCGCCCCTTAAGGGCAAAACGGAGCGTTCCGGTCGGCGATATGGTAAGCCTACTTATGGTCCAACTCTCGCAACCATACATTGATACTAGGAAGGCTGCTTGGCTGCAAAGTTGCTTGGGAGATGTAGTATGAGGGACCAGGAAATAAGAGTGATCTTTTCAACAGAGCCTTATGTCTACAGGATTCATTCAAAACAGCTAAGGTGGCTTGCAGCAACACTTCGTCATCTTCAGATTTCCATCCAGCTCTTGTAAATAAATATTTAATGCCGCAAAAGCACCCTGAACTAAAGTAAGACGCCATGTTGTCGTTTTTTAAAATGACCCGCTTAGAAGCATGCTAGAGGCATGCTAGAAACGTCACTTCCTCCTATTTGCCATCAGAAAAACAAACGCAACCTATATATCTGCTCTTTTGGATAAGCTTCCAAAGCAGGAAGTGGATCTGTGAATACTACTGTTTGGGAAAAAAACACCATAGTGACTTAATTGCTGCATTTGCTGACACTATCACCTATCTAGTGCACATATTTATTTAAATTAAATATAATGTTATTTATTTATTTATTCATTGGTGCAGGTAGTACTTCAGAAAATTTGACTGACAGGTGGTACACCTGGTGACAAAGTTTGGGAACCACTGAGCTAGGCAATACTGGATTCAGTCTGAGTTGGCACCATTTCAAATCAATGTACTTTGGTTTAAACTGAGGGTCAATTCACACAATTTTTTTTGTGATGAAGTGAATGTGAATTGACTGACTCGCAGTAAAATCCTATGAATACTCAGAAGTATGGTAACTCTCATTGAGTTCAGTGGAACGTATCCCAGATATGTTAACATGGGATTGCAGCTTCAATGATGTTTGTCACAATGCTATTTTCCTATTGAATATATTTGGATTTTTAAAAATATGCAAACATATCACTTTGTAGGTGAAAGAACATATAAATATTTGTATTTTTAACCCGTTCAAAATATACCAATACGGAAATAAAATTAGTTCACAGATGTTACATTTATTTAATTTAGTGTGGTGGTTCAAACAGAAATGCGTTTATGTGAGAGAGGTGATGCAATTCACTACAAGGAACATGAAACAGCAAAGGAAAATGCTAGGTAAGCATTGCAACAATAATTAAATGTATCTTTTCCTTATATTTCTGATCTCATGAATGTTTATTGAGAAGTCATTCCAACTGTATTCACTCCAGGTAATTGTGTACAGGGTTGCAACCTAACATGTCAAAAGCAATCCTTTTTCATTTTTATTATGTAAATCTAGCTTATGTTTTGAAATTTGCCCTTTTCGACACTGGATTTTCCCAGTTCACTACAGTGTATTACAACATTTTCTTTTAATGAACTGTTAATAAATCAGGGTAACTCATCTTGCTTTCACTAGCTTGGCCGTTCTTCAAATATGAGTCACCAAGTTCTGTGTCAAGATTACCTTTGCTCAAAGCCTCGGTGGAGAAGGTAGGGGGCTGGAGTTCACTCTGCTCCTGATCCTGTGCATGTTGGGCTGCCTACAAATCTTCTCAGGTCCACAGATCCTGTGTCATTTCCCTTCTTTTCCTTCATCTCTCTCCCCCCCACCACCTGTGAATGCTGGCACTGCTACTGGCAAAGCTGTAATTCTGGGAGCCTTGCAATGTCCAGAGATGTCTGAACCCAGCTCCACCTAGCAGTGCAGAGTGCTGGCATGCCAGAGGAAGCTCTGGACTTGCTGTTTCTCCACTGTCTCTCCTTTAGCCTCCCTGCTGTTCTGTAGGCTTGCCTTAGTTATCTGTCACCCCAAACTCTCACACCCATAAATCTCCTAATTTATGTCCTATATTTCAGTTTTTTCCCCCAAAAAAGAAAAAAAAGAAGAATCCAAACAACAACTTTAAAGGTAGTGGATGAAATACACCAAGGACCGCTGCTATATGACTTTCATTTTTTTCCAGAGGGGTTTAGACAGACGTGTGTGTGTGTGTGTGTGTGTGTGTGTGCGCGCGCATGTAGAAAATCAGTGATTCCTTCTGAACTTTGCATGTTTTTGTTTCTAGAGTACTCCAGATGTATAAAAATCTGCAGAAAAAGTACAACAAAGAATTAAAAACAAGTCAAGAACAAAATGGAACAATTGCAACACTTTCTGTAAGTTTTGTGTCACATATTTTGAAGTAAACAATCACCAAAAAAAGCTTTTAAGAACTTCTAGTACCTTGCATGTTTCTTGGCCCACAGCTGCTTCTGCTTACATAACTATAGCAGCACCTCAACACATCAGTGTTTCTGATTACTTGCAATTTAATTATAACGCACTACTGTCACATATCTGTTTTACTACCACCACCATTAAAATCAACTGAGAATGCTGTCCTGACTCTACCGTCCATGTTCCAAATTTGAACAGAAGGAGCATTTTCAGTGGCTGACCAACAGTTGTAGAGTTGCCTTCTCCTAGAAGCTTGTTAGAGTCTGAGCCAGTATATTTTCCAGAGGAAATCTAAACCTTTCCTCTTAATGTTAGCGTTCAACCATTAGGATTAAAACTAATATAATTTATATAGCACTTTTTGCATGCGCAATGTGCTTCATGGGTGCTATCTTATGTGGTCTGTACAGCAACCTTGCCGGTTTTATTTCCCCCCTGTTGTAGCTGAGGCTGGGAGGGAGTGGCTTGCCTAAGGTCACCTAGTGAGAATTCACAGCAGAAGCAAGATTGGAACTGAGGAAGTCCTGATTCACAGCTCAGTCACTTAGCTGGTAAAGTGTAGTGGCTC
Source organism: Plestiodon gilberti rubricaudatus (assembly GCA_026170595.1). Classification (NCBI taxonomy): domain Eukaryota; kingdom Metazoa; phylum Chordata; class Lepidosauria; order Squamata; family Scincidae; genus Plestiodon; species Plestiodon gilberti. The sequence continues at coordinate 57,297,207 of JANXHW010000004.1, read as the reverse complement.
TCATGTAATCAGGTGTAGGGTAACCTTACTTAAATTAGGTGTTTTGTTTTTATGATGTGTATCTTGTTTTATTTTAACTGCTATCCATCTCAAGACCTTAGGAAGGACAGGCTAGCAACTGAACTAATCAATCAGTATCTGATGCAGCAAGGGTGAGTTGCAGACAGAAGTGGCCCTCTACAAGCAGATCTTTTTCTGGATATGCTCCAAGTCTGTTTCAGGTCCTGCAAGAGTAAAAGACCTTGTTGTACCCAGTACCTGAAGCTGTGTACACTGTATACAGCCTTTACTGGATTGGAGCTGCACGTGCTCTTGCTGAACAGATGGTTGGTGCTGTCAGCCCTGACAGTGCCTGGCGGTAGCTGTTTTGCAGCGTAAAGAGGACTGATTCTAGCCAGTTTCTTCTCCAAAGCATTTAACTGTAGCTTGACGATTCCTTTATTTACCTGTGCAACAGTTCCTACGATTGGCATTGATAGAAGACGGATGTTATACAGCATAGCACACAACATATTTTAGGAATATATCAAATTAAAAACATTTTTTTTCTCTATTCCAGCCTTGTGCATTTTGATTTAGGTGCAGTTCTTGTTCTTTTTCTTCCTTTTTTTTTTTTTTGCTAATCTGACTCAAAGAATAGATACCCTAAAATGGACGCACAAAGCATACATTGAAGTGTGTTTGAGATGATATATGATTTTTCTGGTTTATTAAACATGTTCTACTATTTTGTTGTAGGGCAAAATTAATGAACTGGAATGTCAGCTAAAGGTAGCAAACCAAAAGATGAAGGAGTTGGAAAGTAAAAAGATTTCAGCCAAGGTCAATTCTGTTCCGGGAGTAAAGGCTTCAGCAGCATATAGACCAGTATCCTCTTCCAAATGCTTGTGCAAAAGGAAGGGAGGTTGTTCCTGCAGGTATTTAGGTGAGAACATGCTTTGCTCTTGTGCTTTTTGACAAATTCGGTTCCAGCAGGGGGATGAACATTAAGTCACTGTTGTGGATTTGTTAAAGACACCTCTCTTACCTGTAAACAAATCTGCAGAGCAGTAGAATTCTGCAAATTGGGAGCTGCTCAGTAGATGCAAGCCCTTAAAAGTTTCATGGAATGTAATGTTGCCTGTAGAATCTTGATCCATTTGATGTGTTTTAAAAGAGGCCATAGTCTCATTCTGGAATTTTCACTTGGGACTGAAGAGCATATTGCAGACATAAAAATTATATATAAGAATTAAGTACATTTGATATAGATATTGTGACACAATCAGGACTTAAACACGAACAAGTTGTTCTTTCAGACCATAATTGCTTTGAAAAATCTCCTCTACTTGTAACACCAAAATTATAGTGACATGAGATCTTACTGATTAAACTACTGTTGGTGGTTAGAGTTCAGCAGTGATATAGTGACCTTTACCTCAGGTAAAGGTTGAATAAGTCTTCGTCATTAGGCGGTGACGTCACTTCCGGGTTCGTGCTGCCACCTAAATAAACAAAGAGGGTTTTGGACTTACCAGTCTGTGGCGGCAAGAACCCAAGTTGTGCAGTGTCTCCAGCCACTGCCACCGCCAGATAAGTCCCAAACACCCCTTTTTTTACTTAGTCGGTGGTGGTGCGAACCCGGCAGTGCTGTCGCCGCCATCCTGACATCACCGGCCGAGTCGCCACTCCCCTTAAGGGGAAAGACGTTGGCCCAATCCTATCCAACTTTACAGCACTGATGCAGCTGTGCCAATGGGCAGCATTCTGTGGTGGAGGGGAGTCACTGAAGCCTCTACATTGGCACTGGAATGTTGGATAGGATTGGGCCCTGAGTTGTTCTACAGCAATGTAAAGCATCACCTTGAACTTGGGTCAAAACTCTAAATCCCCATATCGCACACCACGCCACTTTCCTCCTCCTCTACTTCACCCACTTTTTACTCCAGAACTTCATGTGTAGGGTGGTGTTTGCTGTTCCATGGTAGTGTTTGCAGTTCCATGGCTTGTACAGTATATGCTTCCTAACCACAGCTGTACTTCTCAGGATTGTGACCCTTAAGGCTGATTCCTTGGGGTGCTTTAATTGTTCAGCAGATCATAGAACTGGGCTGTAGGCAGACAGTGAAACCATGCTTGACGTTATGTGTAAGCAGGTTCCAGCTAGCAGAACTTACTACTAACTATGCTTTCTCAGACTAGGCTTTTATACGAAAAAAACTTTCAGTTTTGTCTAAAATAAAATAATATACACATATTTTGAGTATTATGAATTTCTAACATGAAATGCCTTTTAGTGTGTTTTTGATTTTAAAGACAACAGTGTTAATTGTGCCATAGACCAGTTGCTTTTTGAGGTACAACGTCTGAAAATTGAAAATGAAAACCTGTCCAAAGAAAGAAGAATGTTAAGAAACGAGCTTGTTGCATTAGACAAGGTAACTTGTTTGTAGTTAGGGCATTTTGAAGTGGCACGCACCACCATTTCTGCCCAAGTCGAGCGCTGAAGTCCCTCTCTCTTTCTCAACCCCAGTGCACCTTTCCAAGCCTGTGGCACTAGAGGAGGTCCCTGTACCCCACTGCGCCTCATTCTTCTTGCACTGTCACGGTGCTTTAAATATTTTCATTAGCTTAGAAATATTTGTTTGTCTATTTATTTAAGTGGCACGCTTAAGATTATCTACATAAAATGTGGCACATGGCGTGCCACGGGTTGGGCACCACTGTTCTACATCATTCACATTCTATGGATTCAATTCTGAGACACAGGTATATGGACAGTTGAGTTTATTTCTCTCTCTCTCTCTCTAAACTCTGAATACACAGTTTAGAGAGATAACAAAAAGGAAATTCCTCAAAGTCTTCCATGCCACAGTGTACATTTGGCAGGAACAAGAATGTTCTCAGGGAATTACCCCAAAGTAGGATTTGGCACAGATACTTTTTACTATTTTTTTTTAAATGCTAGATCTTCTAGCAGTGAGAAGGTAGAAATTGAATGTTAGAATTAAGAGGAAATTAAAATTATCACAAATCTTGTTTGTTAAATTTAAATATATTTCAGAGAGAGGATGTGTTTATTAGAATGGAGTGGTAAACTCCAAAAGGGACAAACGTTTAGATGTTGTGCCTCATTGGGAAATACAGTTTAATTAAAGGATGTGTACCATCATTGCTTTTCAGGATTTTTTTGATGAAATAGAAGATTTAAAATACGCTCTTCAAGAAGCCATAAAACTGAATAATCAGTATGAAAAGTGTTTGAAACAACTACGTTCGACTTATGGAATTACTTTTACACTAAATTGACAGCTGGCAGTCATCAGATAGCTTTATAGAAATAAAATGCTCAATCAAGATTATTTATTAAGCATTTAATGTCTAGAGTTCTCTGTAAACTTATCAAACCAATATTTTGTTTTGTAATAAAAGTCATGAGTTGGTCTAGTTTAATGTTCTGCATACATTGTACAGTGCCTTTGGATCTGTCTGTATTACTAAACTATATCCCTTATGATCAAAATATTTCTATACTGCTTTTCAACAAACTTCACAAAGCAGTTTACATACCAAAATAAAATTTAAAAAATGGTTTAAAATGTTTTTATATTATGTATTCCTACTGAATAATCATAGGTGATCCTGCAATACCTGTTGACACCTGCAACATAGCATTCTACCCAACAGCCCACAGCAGGCAAGGCCTTCCAACCAGTTAGGTAAACGTTTATAATAAAAGCACCTTGTAATCGTCATTAAGAGAACATCATGTGAAATCATGCACACAGGCTTTCTCAGGTACTTCAGAATGCAATACAGTTTGCCTGCCAAATATCTAGCATTGTTAGCATTGCACAGTTGCAGAAGCAGTTTGTTGACATGGCCCTGAAGGCCAGTTGTTCAAGAAAAATGTCAAATTCTGCAGTGCTAGTGCATGCCTCATGCATAAACCCATCCATCTCTTTGGAGCCTGGATACATGAAGTGTCTAAAGACTCAGTAGGTACTACTATACAATAAAAACATGGTCTAAGTTGCATGACTGATATAACATATTTGAGAGAGTTACAACACAATCCTATACACATTTATTCAAAGGTAAGTCCCACTGTATAACATTCAGTGGGGCTTCGTGGGCACAGGATTTGCTGTATTAAGCATACTGTATACTTAACACTGAAATAAATGGGGTTTAAAAGATGTTTAACTTTGGTTGGATTGTGGCCTATATATTAAATAGTTCCCTGCCACAGGGAACTATACAGGCTTAAAACGGAACAAAAGAAAAGAAGAGGGAATAAGGAAGGCGAAGTGATCAGTAAAATAAACAGTTTGTTTAGAAAAGGCTTTTTCTCCCTGGACTGCGTTATCGTCTCAGATTTGTTTTACAGTGTACTAGCATGTGTATTCCACTAACATTGTATTGCACACCTGATCCCACAAAGCCGTCTGCACTGAACAGCCTGTAGAGCCCTCGGCTCGCACGGTATTTCCGGAGGAGGAGCTCGCTCAACCCAGGTCAACAATCGTAGGTAGCCCATTACATTCTACACAGGGAGCATCCCAGGCTTGGAAGCTGCCATGCGTCAGTCGACAACTACACAACAGCCAACCCGGCTGCAGCCGCCCTGGACCAATGAGAAGTGCAGAAAGCCGAAGAACAGAGCCGTTCACCTATCGAGGCCTTCCCGTTCCGCCAATGATCAGGTACCTTCCACGACCCCGAGCGAACGTTTTGCTGCGGTGCGGACGCCACGGGCCTTGCTTGCAGCCGACAGAAGCGCTTCTCTTTCGCTTCCCAGAAGCTCCTCCTCAGCTGCGCAATCATCGAACTGCTTCTCGTTGCTGCGCGTCTGCAAGGGCTGGAGACATTATTGCATGGTGAGCCTGCTGTGCTTTCGTCGTTCTGTAGCGTGGCTGAGCAAGGGGGAGACTTTGTGAGGGGAAAAGAGGTTTGAGTTCCGCCTTCGGTCCTCTTCTCTTGCGACTAGCGAGGAGTTGGCCGAGCCTTCCGGGTTGGTCCGTTCAAAGTACAGACGAATTGCTCCTCCCCGCCTTTGCTTGACATCCCGAGAAAGCCATCCCAAGGGCGCTTCTTCCCGTACCAGCAGGCACAGTGCGCGAGCATTTAAGAGAGGTTTTCGGTTGGTCTAAAGCTTATTTTGGGGGTGTAAACTCCCCAGTTTCTTTTTTGTACATGTTGCCTACGGGCATCACGTTTCAATACCTTTTGTGAAAGAACAACACTTCAACCAGACTGAATCCTTGTGCATTCAGAGTAGTGGACAGTCTTCCAGTGATGAGGGAACGTTATGTATATGAGCAGTGCAGTACTTTAAAGCTTATTTTGCAGTGCAATGATATGAAATGCAGTTCTTAATTCAGGCTGCTCAAACAGCACTTTGACAAATAAGGGACTGGTGGGAACCAACTTCAGCACCATCCCTTTTCTTTTGCTTAGCACCCAGTCTGATCTGAAGCATTCTGGGAAACTGTAAAAGCTTGCTCACTACTTTATGACATTTTAATTGATCCTAATAAAGGAATTACTGCTTTAGGGTAATGTTTAATATCTAATATAGTGCTTTAGAGTATTTGAAGTACTTCATGTTCATTGCCTCAGTCATCCTTCCACCAGTTCTGTGAGAGAGCTCACTATCATCATTCCCATATTGCATTTGGAAGTGGAGCTTGAGAGATGGTGGCTTGAATCGTCTGCTGAGTTCACAGCGAAGAAGTGACTTGAACTGGGAACTTCCTTGCTAGTACCCACTTGTGCTTTGTCTAGAGATCTATTTCCCGCATTGAGATGCTTTTCTGCAGTCTGGGTGGACTCAGCACCTTGCTACAACAACTTCTGATGGGATTCACTGTTCCTTGATATATATTTTTTCATTCAAAAAAGTGCTCTATATACCAACAGCCACAGATTTCTAAGTGTGGTGATGGCACCTGGCCTAGATGCCTTTAAAAGGAGATTGGATAGATTTATGGAGGAAAAGTCCATCACAGGTCACAATGACTATAATCAACCTCTGGGTTTCAGAGGTAGCCTATCTCTGAATGCCAGATACAAGGGAGTGGCAACAGGATTTAAGTATCTTGTTGTCTTATGTGTTCCCTGAGGCATCTAGTGGGGCCACCATCAGATACAGGAAGCTGGACTAGATGGGCCTTTGGCCTGATCCAGCAAGGCTCTTCTTGTGTTCATTTAGAATCAGAAAATCCATAAACACTATAAAAGTGTAGGGCTACTTTTCACACAACACCTTGCACAGTATGTGAAAATTGGATGTTGTGCCTTGCAAACAACTCAGTTTTTCTTGTTTGCTGATTTTTTGGGGTTTCATTTTAGTACTATTTCTCAGGTATAGGTATGTGGTATGTGTAATTCGTTATTTTATTCAGAACTAGGCTTTGGGATTTCATGTTATAAATGACCCATGACTCATACAGCCCAATCCTAACCAACTTTCCAGTGCCGATGCAGCTGTACCAACTGGGTGCACACTGCATTCTGTGGTGGAGGTGCAGTCACGGAGGCCTCCTCAAGGTAAGGGAATGTTTGCTCCCTTACCTCGGGGCTGCATTGCGGTTGCATTGGCACTAGAATATTGGTTACGATTGGGCTGATAGTTAAGATCTGGGCTGATAGTTAAGATCTGTACGCTGATCGCGTTCCGTTGCGATCAACTGTAGACCATGCTCATGTTTCAGCCAATCAGAAGAGAGGGCGGGACGTGGAGCGAAGTTTTTCTCCAATGGGATGCATGGGGGGCATTCTCTCTCTCTCTCTCTCCTTCTCTAATATCATTTGTTTTCGTTCAAAACAAAAATCCTCTCTCCCCACCAAGCAGTACGGAGTATTGTCCGTTTCTAAGGAGACGCGTAGAACAGCTATTTATTTATTTTAAATTTGGCTGCTGGCTGCAGTGCTGTTGCCTTCTTGTATTTATTCTTCAGATCAGAAATTTAATATAACGAAAACAACAATAAACATCTGCAGTGGGGAGCAATGGGGGAGGGAAAGCCTTGCTCTCCAGCCTCTACTGCGGAGGGGTGGGGCTGCCGAATGGTCCCTTGCCAGCCGCTCTCTCTGCTTCCCGAAGGTCCCTCGTCGCTCCTATGCTAAACTCGACCCATGTTGCATCGCTGGCTCCGCGCCAGCGAACTACAGCTGATTGGCGGCGATCAAAGAGGCCGCCGCCCAGCTGCAGGCCCTCTCTCTCTCTCTCTCTCTCTCGTCTCTTCTCTTCTCTCTAACACCCACTCTTTACAAGGCTCCTCCCCCCGCAATCGACCTATCACAGGGTGGCAGCAAGCGACCAATCAGGAGGGACAAGCAGGTAGACAACGCGGTGGAGTCAGGGCAGTGTCTCGGGACGGGGCATCCTGTTCCCTACGCTCGCGACCCCACAAACGCAAACACAACGCAGCCGGAGTTGGTGTAGGTCAGCCTTAAAACATTACCATGTTTTATGTCTTCTGCAGGGTTTCTGGCTGATATGAGGAACTATTGAAACACACAATTGAGTTACCAGCCTGAAAGGTGGATATTGGTGCCATCTATGGGAGAAAGAGAAGCCTTTACATGGATATGGCATTTCTGCGTTTTAGCATTATGGACTACCTCTGTCGGAAGAGAAGAGGTTCTCTTCCTCTGAAACTTTTTTGTGTTAGTCTTTCTGTGTTTGTCTTCTGTGAATTTTTAATTTATTACATAGTTATAATTCAGTGTCACTGGCCACAGTTGAAAACTCAGGCTCAAAGGGGTAGAGAACAGACTTCAGAGTCTGTCTTGAAGGCTATATTTTTATCGGATACACATTTGCTTGGTAAAATCAATGGACACTGGTTGGACAAGCTAAGGAGGTAAGAATTGAACATTAATAGCAAGCTACGACTGGTGGATAATATTTTGTTAAGATCCGCATGTTGTGTGCCTGAAAGTTAGGGTTGTGACCCAGTTAAATACCTGGGGCAGCCCAATTCTACCTAACTCCCCCTGTGCCAATGCAGCCACACCAACGGGGCATGTGCTGCATCCTGTGGGGGAGTTTAAGGTCCCAGAGGTCTCCTCCAGGCAAGGGAACACTTGTTGTTTGCCTGGGGGTAAGCCTTCGCTGCCCTGATGGGTCAACTCAGATTTGTGCCAGAGTCAATCCATCGGGGCAGCAGCTTACGCCCATGCAAGAGCCAAATGTTCCCTTACCTAGAGGAGACCTCTGGGACCCAAGATTCTCCTGCATGATGCAGTGCATGCCCCATTGACATGTCTGCATTGGCACAAGGATGTCTGAGTGGATCATGGCTGGGAAGGGAAATAGGATATTGGGGTGCTGCTGCTGCCAATACTGCCCCCTTCCCAGCCTCAATCCCCCCCTCACCTTCCTGTTCCACCCCCCCACTGCCATCAGACTTACTTTGCTGGGTCTGGTGGCGGGCCTCCCACGTTGCTGCCATTTGTAGCAGCACTCCTAAAATGGCCACTTCCATGCACGGGCTCAATCATGGATAGGTTGGGCCATAAATTGATGAATTGCCTGCTTTGTAACCCATTCATTTAAATTGACTCTGAATGTTAAATCCAAATCTTGATATAGATGCCTTTTAAAAGATATTGAAGGAACTGGAAGAAAGCAGATAATTTAATAAAAAAGCTATCCTGTATGAAAGAGAGATCATTTTTCATTCCATATTACAAGACACCAGAACCAGAATATCTCAAATATTATGAAATGTTTTGAATATGTTTACTATATTCAATGAAATGTTTTTAATATAGTTATTGCACTATAATGTATTTTAATACCTTATTATAATTTTTAACCTACAGGGTACTTATCTGGAATTGTAATAAACAAGTTGAAAATAAAGAATGGAAAAGTCCCCAGTGACTGAAAGTATGCTCTGTATTCACAGCCCCAGGAGTTACATAAGAAGAGCCTTGCTGGATCAGATCAAGGGCCCATCTAGTCCAGCTTCCTGTACCCCACAGGTGGCCCACCAGGTGCCTCTGGGAGGACACAAAACAACAAGATACCTGTATCTTGTTGCACATCTGGCATTCAGTGATAGGCTACCTATGAAACCCAGAGGTTGATTATAGTCATTGTGACTTGTAACCTATGGTGGACTTTTCCTTCATAAAGTTGTCCAGTCTCCTTTTAGGCATCTAGGCTAGGTGCCGTCACAACATCCTGTACCAAGGAGTTCCACAGATTAATTATGTTATGGGTAAAGAAATATTTCCTTTTGTCAGTTCTGACTTTCCCACCAGTTGATTTTAGTGGATGTCCCCTGGTTCTGGAGTTCTGCGAGAGGGAAAATAACTTCCCTCTATCCATCCCATACATAATTTAGTTAAAATAGGCCTCCACTGATTAATCTTCTAAAGTTCTACTGAAATGGTTTACCTCTAAGTAGTACTACCTCCGGGTTGATGAGTGTGTTTTAAATTAAAAGGAAACTGTCACTATAGTTGTGGGCCTACTCATCTGAATTTGAAATTCAGGAGAACAGACTGATATAAGCAGGGTTAAAGAGTTAATTTTGTTTTTGATCATAGCATCTCTTGGCAAATTCAACTAGCTAGTCTTTAAGGACGTGGAGGGGCAGCAGTAATTTGGCTACTTAATTAAAGGATCCCAATTAGAATTCACATGAGTAATTAATATTTCTAGCAAAAGCAATACATTTATTTATTGCTTTCTGAGCATGTAAAGAGCTTCACTTACCACATCCTTGTGAGTTGAGCATTATTGTACCGATATTGCAGGTGGGGAACTGAGGTTGAGAAGAACTGGCTTGCCTAAGGCCAGTTATGTGAGTTCATGGCAGAGGAGAGACTCTGACTGGGAAAGTCCTCAGTTTACGGTGCACAGATTAACAGCCCAATCCTATCCGGGCGCCATGGGGCCTGGCATGGGGCCCCTCACCATATCCTGTGCGCCCGGACAACAGGCTGGAGGTCTCCTTGGGGTAAGAAGACGAATGACTTCTTACCCTGGGTAAAGCCCCAGCCTGCGCAATGGGGTTCCTCGGATCCATGCCACCTAATTTGGTGGCGAAGGACCGAGAATCCCTGTGTCAGGCCTGGAAGGGAGGATAGGATATGGTGTCCGAGGATGCCAATCCCACCCTCTCCCAGGCCCCCTCTCCACCCTCCCCCACACCTTTACACCCCTCCTTCAACCCTAGCACCACTCGCAGTGGGACTTACCTACTCTGTGGTGCTGTCCTCTGGGCTTGGTGACAGGCAGCGCAGACAGCGCTGGAGCCACCTACTTGCCGGGTGCCGTAAATTTGCCTTATGGCATGTTTGCAACATGTTGCCAACTTCATGATCAGAAAGCCCATTTGAAATGCACCTTTAAATAATACAAGCTATCATGTAAAGAGAGAGAGCTGGTATAGTGCAGAGACAGAGCTGTCAATTGGGACTTCCCCGACTCAAATCTCGCCTCTGCCCTGATCACACCGGGTTCCCTTAGGCAAGCCACTCCCTCTTGACCTCAGCTTCCCAGCTTTGGTATGTGGATAATACTAGCCTTGTTGTAAGGACTTTATCAGGATAATACAAGTGAAGCACTTCATACATTTAGAAAGAGGTATCTAAATACTGTATAATAATAAATACGAATTATTGTCAGAACGTTTTCTTGTTCTAAGCATTCTTCTTCTTGTACATATATTGTATAATGGATGTTGTGCAGTTTTTCTCTTTTTTTGAGCCTTTGGTTTTATGCTGCCATCTGCAATGGACATAGAACCAGACTTCAGTTTTGGATAGCTTAACAATAATGCAAATGTCAGAATCAAACTCATCCAGTTATTTGAATTAAAACTTCAGTGAATTGTCTAAACATTAGGGGCAGAATAGCCTGGAAACGTCTGCACAGCTGAATAGCTGTGCTCCACCGCAGGCCTGATTTAAATTCAGTTGGGTTACTGGTAGCTTGTGCCATATGACATGTGTTCAAGACAAAAAACAAGTATTCCTTAAAATTGTCAATTAAAATGAGTGCCTTCTCTTTGTACATCTGCATCCCTTTCTTTTTGGCTTATGCATCGGCCAACACTTTATAATAGCATAATAGGTTGATCTAATACCTTTTTTTTTCTTTTTCTCTTAGAGAGTGGCAAATGGAGAGAGCTTTCCAAACAGCCCTCTGGCTGCTGCAGCCAGAAATTGTTTTTATTCTTGGCGATATCTTTGATGAAGGGAAATGGAGTTCTTCCCAGGTTCGTATTGTGTGAAACGTTAAAGTGTTCTTGAAGCAAAACGGGTTTATAGAAATAGTTAATTGTATGCAAAAGAGAGAATGCAGGGAATGAATAGAGTTATTTAAGGCTTGATTCCGTAGCTTCACTTACTAATCAACATTCAAGTCTGAAGCCCAATTAGGTTAATGTTCTTGAAGATCAGTGAGTCACTGTGCAAAACATGTCTTAAATTTTGGCATTTCATCTTGACTCTGTATTGGGGAATGTCATTCCTGCAGATAGATTTGGCAAATACTGCCTTCCAGGCAGTTGATCCAGTGTTAGTAGCAGGTCCTTGTTAACACAGAAACTCAGGCACAAGAGAATGCTCTGTGTTCTGCTTGCCAATTTCTAATGTCCCATTTATGGCGAGGCATAATGAAGTCTATCAAATTCATCAGCAGACACTTACAGCTGTGTAGCTAGCCTCTGCGGGGTGGCGGCACCCTATGATGTCACAAGCCCCGCCCTTCACTTGTGACATCACAAGCCCTGCCTCTGGTGACTTTTCCGACAAAAAAACACACCCTCCCCCGGTGCCTTTTCGCTGGAAAAAGGCTACTAGGGGCCCGGGTGGGCGGGGGTGCAACTCTTTTTTTCTCATGCGGTGCCGAACAGGCCCCTTCTTTCTGCCGCTGCTGCCCTGCCGCCAAATTGTCACCAAAGTGGCGGCTTGTGCACCCCCATGCGTGACGCCTGGGGCGGACAGCCCCCTCATGCCTACGCCTGTGGACACTTACAGCGCAATCTGACTTAACATTTGTGCCGGTGTAACTAGCGGCACAGCAAGAACGGGAGGCCCCAGAACGGAAAAGGGATTCAAATCCCCTTTGAATTCCTCTTTTGGAGGGGATTTGAATCCCTTTTCCGTTCTGGGACCTCCCGTTCTCGCTGCGCCGCTGGTTAAACCGGCACAAAAGTTAAGTCGGATTGCGCTGTTAGGTACCCATGGGTTGTGTACCAAGATTTCCTGCGTAGCAAAGGGTAGAGTAGAAAACTTTGATAGAGCTTCTGTGAAAAGGCATCTTCACTTGTTGCTACCACTATGTAAAACTAGGTGAAAGAGAAGCTTCTTTTCGAGTGTTTATTAAACCCAGATTGCCACTCAACACATTCTTCAGAAAGTGGGCTGAACCAGAATGTGCAGCGTAGCATTATCAAAACACATATTAGATCAGCTGCATGGCCGTTATAGCATGCACAAATCACTGGAATATTGAGTTCAAGCAGTTACAAAATGTTGTGAGAATCTGTGTGTCAGTTTTAGTGTCAAATAGTAGGTCAACATTTTCCAAAATATGAAATGATCAGCTGCTTTTATTCCGCTATGCCTGTTAGTGTGGGACTGTTTGCAGTGGTATGGGACGAACTGCAATGCTTGATGATAATGAAAAGGTTAATAGCCTTTTAAATAGGATTATACAGAATTATAAATTTCATGTTTTCCTGCAGGCCTGGTCAGATGATGTAAGACGTTTTCAGAAAATGTTTAGGCATCCAGCACACACTGAGTTAATTGTTATCGTTGGCAACCATGATATTGGCTTTCATTATGAGTGAGTATTTTTTAAAACAGATTTCAACACCAAGATGAGGATAATTGTCCAGTTCCCATAAGAATCAAAACCTTTAATTTTATTGTAAGACTGGAACTTCAGCATACGTTTAAATCTGTGAGTGTGGGGAAGGGATTCCTCTGACAAACAGAAACTGCATACAAAATGCACATGACTTTCCCCTTTTTCTTTCCGCTTACAGCAAAAATAGAGCTTTAATCGGCTAGGGGAAACAGTGTGCCCTTCTGCTTAATGCCAAGCTCCTGAGACAAACTGCTTAGATACTACCACTGTGTCTTACTCAGTGTGGACTAGAGCTGTGCTGAATGTTCACGCTTTTTTTTTGAGGCAATGTCTCTTCTTCCTCCCCGCAGAGGTGTAACTGCATTGAACAGCCAAGATGGGGAAGGCCATCCCCACAGAGGTAGACTCGCTCAGCTGTTTGTTTCCTTTACAATGTGTTGCCTGCTAGGGCAAGACAGCAATTTCGTGGGATGAGAGTCCCAAATAGCAGAAAAAGGAGGCAATCCAGCTACCTCCAAGGTTACTTCACCTCTGCCCCATGTCACTTCAGTAAGAGTTCTCTCTGCTGGCCTCTGAGGCGTACTCTGCCATGTTTGCGACGCTTTAGTGAGAGCTGAGTGAGAGCTCCGCCGGCCTAAAGTTAGGCAGGATTGCGCTGTAAATGAAGATGAACTGACTGGCAAAGCTAGACTTTTTTTTTTTTTTGAGCCCAAGTGATACAGAACACAGAGCATTTTCTAGCGCCTGAGTTTCTGTGTTAACAAAGACCTGCTACTAACACTGGATCAACTGCCTGGAAGGCAGTATTTGCCAAATCTACCTGCAGGAATGACATTCCCAAATACATGTCCAGTAAATGAAACAGCAAGATTGTCAGACCCTGTGTCTTTTAGTCCTTAAAGGAAAGATGCAGGAAAAACAAGAAACCTGTTTGAATTTTAAAGAAATGGCTCCAAGATACATACACAACCATTTTTCCTAGCCATCAAACGTCTGTTTTTTTTTTTTTTTTTAGAAAATGCTTACTACCCTAATCATGATTGTTTTAGATGGTTGGAGTTGTGAGACAATGATGTTTGATGTTGAGACAGTGCTCCATTGTCATCAAGTAGACTCCACCTCCCTCACATCATTGAGGAAAGCCATACTTTAAACTGCTATTTAGCTAATAGATCAACAACTTGTTGAGGATTGGCTGTTATACATATCTTTGTTGAAGGTTTATTTAATAACTCATTCTAGGTTAAATGCAACACTCTTTTTTTTTTAAAAAAAATTGCACACAGAATGACTACAGTCAAGTTGGAACGTTTTTCAGAAGTTTTCAACTTCACATCAGAAACGCTGTTAACTCGGAAATCAATAAAGTGAGTATGCATTTTTTTGTTTATTTGGCACCTTGCAATATTTATTTTTGCATTATGTCAACATTGGCAGGGAGCTGTTGCGTTCCTGGTGGCTGTACCCTATTCTACTGTAGCGAAGACAATTGTGAAAAGAGTTCTTTATCTGAGTGTTCTGCCCTGCCCTGAAAGACTCTTGTTGAATATATATTAATACTAGGAGAAGCGCTGCTCCACAAATTCATTTAGTAGTTGTGAGGAGATCTTGCGTTTCTGTTTTAGAAAGGTATTATTTGGCAACTTTTTTATAACAGTGAGGTTTGATCTTGGGGGAAGAAATCGGGGGAAAATTTTTTTTCTATTTTTTTTTCTGGGCCTTTACATCTCTAAGAAGGCCATATTTGAGAGTAAGTCTGTACACATTCTCATCTAAAGACATTCTCTGTCTCCCACACATTCATGCCTTCTATCATTTACCAGCTTGACTTGCACCTATGGTAATTAACTGAAATAAGGAAGATGCTACTGAAAAGGGGACAGAATGGCATCTTGTTCCATCTTGTTTTCTATTCTGAATTCACTGCCGGTAGGAGTTACTCCCACTTTATTTGTAGCATGTCTTTCGTTGTCTCTTAGAAACCCTACACCTGACTGATGTGGCTCATGAAAGGAGGATTGGGGCCACATTGAGAATTGTGAAAATTCTGATCTAGGCAAGGTTTCCCAACCCCGCTGTAAACATGTTGCATAACATAGAGCTCTACTGTCTATATAGAGTGGTTTATTGCTCACCTCAGACCATTGCCTGGATTGAATACAGTTCTTCTGCCTTGTTGAATTTTGTTTCTGACTTTGAGCGCAGAGTCTCTCTACCACAGATATATTAGGTATAAATTACATCTCTTCCCTCTTTTATTTTTAGTTTTGTCATGGTGAACAGTGTTGCTTTGGAGGGTGATGGCTGCATGATCTGCAAGACAGCAGAGGCAAAACTCACTGAACTGTCTCACAAGCTCAACTGCTCATTGAAGGTAAGGATATAATTAGCTCATTTGGAAGCCTTGTCCATGTAATTGAAGAGTTGCACTGCAGTGCTCAAAGAATCTTAATTCAGTCCTAAACTACGGCTCTAGTTTGTTCCTTTTCTTGGTAACTTTCTCCTTCATTGTCTGAACTGTTAACTGTGAAGTTCATTTGTGCACGTAGAGCGCCTGTGTTCTTAATGTAAGCAACAGATCTTAGCATACGGGGAGTTGCTTCCTCCACTGAAACAAATGCAAAAACTTTTGTGGGTGACATTGCTGTGTGAGTGTTGGGGAAGCCAGTATGAGATAACTGTAGTGTATATAAAGAAGTGGCTGTTGCAAAAGTCACTTGTAACTGGCTTGGCCACTGAAGTGTGAATCGCCCACATGCTGCTGTGCCTGTGGCTATTTGGTGTGACATCTGCTAGCTCTTAGTTTTCTACATGCAGCCCTTCTCTGCTTGTCTCCAATGCACCCTTTGTTTCAAGCTTGAGGAACAATTTCTTGCTCGTGATAGATACATCTTTTGCTCATATTTTCAGTGCAGCCATGTTCTTGTCGTGTCCTGTCATTCCCTAGATGTTTAACATTCTGAACTCTCATGCTTATTTTTTTTAAACAATGAGAACAGCCTACTTCCATTTGCTCATCCATGGTATAATATCGGGTGTGTGCAAGATCTTGCTTGCTATTTGTCAACAGGAACAAAGTCAGTACAAAAAAAGATGCAGCAACGTGGACAAGCTCCCAGTTTCAGCTCCAATTCTATTACAGGTATGTTGGTGACGGCATTGGTGTGTTGCACTTCCTCATAAGTGCAAATGACATTATAATAAATGGCATGGTTTTTGTGTTTAACCCCTTTCAGCATTATCCTCTTTATAGAATAAGTGACTCAAAATGTACAGGAGAAGATTCTGTGCCTCCGGATAAAAAGAATGACCCCTTTATAGAGAAGTATGATGTGCTCTCTCAAGAAGCTTCCCAAAAGGTTTGTTGTTAGATGCTTTTAGTTGCTTTCTTCCTGCTGTCTTCATGGTTGTTAATATGGAGAAAAGGATGTACAAACTACCCTCCGCAAATGGGTGCTCTGTTCCTGTAGATTGATATCGCTGCAGTGACAGTTTATGCAAGGCAAAGTTGCCTTCTCATTTCCATGGTATGGTAATTGCTTACTGCAATGTGTATTGCACGTTGGATTGTATCGGTGAAGCTGGCTCTGTGATGGTCAAAGCATGTTCAGGAGGGCATAGTTCCCTACCAGTCCCCCTTCTCCCCCACCTGTACTTTTTGGCCCATTTCTGCAGTGTTTCATAAGTTTATGTGGTGCTGCTATCTGGTATGTATTTGGTGGCAACATTCTTATTCAACATGTAACGGTGCCACAATATTGGACGCCACCTTTGTGTGAACGTAGTTGTTGGTATTGAAGAGCTGCCATACTGTATTGGAACTTTTTTATGTAGTGTTTTGTACTCCTATGTATGTAAATATTTGACACAAAACACACACACACTGGTTTGTTTTTTTTTAAACTAAGCACTAGAAAATTGTTTTTCTTGCAATATTGAAAGACATTTCATCTATGGTCTATGAGTGAGGCTGAATAGCATTACTATATGTAAAGTGTGTGCAGTGGAGTCATTAATCATGAGTCTTGAACTTACCAGGCTCTACGACAGTGGCTAAGAGGGGAGCTGAGTACATAGTTGGTAGTGATTCCACAGGTCCTGCAACTGCATGCTGGTTTCTGGACTTGTAGCGGCTACTGCATGCTGATAGATCTAACCCAGGGGTGGCCAACCCTTTAACCTGAATGCTCCTGGATCTTTAATGGTTGTATAGGTGAGGGCATTTCAGCTGGTGCAGCTGCTTTAGCAGCACCATCAACAATTGCAGCTGCCAAGATTTCTGTCTTCTACACAACTCTTAAGAAGGCAGAGGCCCTAATGGTGGAAGGTTGGCCACCCTTGATCTAACCCTTGCCTGGCAAGCCCAAGAGCCTGGATAGAGTTGAGACATCCATTGTTCTGGTTCTGCTGCTGCAGAGGCTCGGGAACAATTGTGCTTCCTATCCCCTGTGCATTAAAGCTGGGCTATTCCTTATATTAACCAATAGTTTTGTGTGACTGTGGATGATCTTGCATAAACTGACACTGATTAAAATAACACTGGTCTACAAATTTTTTTCCCCTGGCCTGGACTTTTGCAGCTGTTTTAGACTAATTTCAGGGTGCTGATTCCAAATCTGGCATCAGGTTTTGTCTATCACATCAGGTTTTTGAGATTGCATTGAGATGAATTTGATAAAATAAATGAAAAACAGCAAATTTACACTGGTCTACAACGTTTTTCTTCTCCTGGACCTTTGCAGCTGTTTTAGACTAATTTCAGGGTGCTGATTCCAAATCTGGTCTCAGATTTGCTCTATCACATCTCATTTTTATGCTATTGGCATACCCCATTTTCATTGATTTTACCTGAAATTAACTCTTTGTCAGTTACGATTGCAAGTTGTTGGGAGTCAGTGACTGCTTTAGTGTTATAATATGGTGCTGTATTTTTAGGATAGTGTGTTTAATAATATTTTATGTAGATATCCACATTTATTTAATATTTTCCTTCTGCAGGGCGTGATCTCACAATGGCTACAACAGGGGTTCTCAACCTGTGGTACGGGTACCCCATGGGGTATGCGGACCTCTTGCTGGGGGTATGCCAATCCCTGCCTCTTATCTGCCCCATCAGCAGCTAATTAAGTGTTAATTAACATGGATTTTAAATTGTAATTATTTTCGGAGCCCTTCTGTCTCTCTTGTTTTGGGCTTATTTTTGTACTTTGGAAAATGTACTTTGGTGGGGTGGGGGAGGGAGGAGCTGATTTTGGGAAGTGTGACTTGGAGAAAAAAGAGATCCTTGCAATATGACTCTCTCTCTCTCTCTCTCTCACACACACACAGAGTTAAATAAGACATTTTTCACATTTAAAATTGTGTTGGTACTTTTTTACTTAACGATTAATTACCTAATTAATTGATTGTTCCAATTAATTAGCAGTTAATTAGCAGGGGTACTTCAGAAAATTGGACCATGATAAGGGGGTACCCAGTCAACACACTTTTTCTGGCATAAGGTATTCCAATGGTTTTAAGGTAATTTTGGGGCACTGATTCCAAATCTGGCATCAGGTTTGGCATCATGAAAATGGGGTATGCCAATAGCATAAAAACGAGATGTGATAGAACAAATCTGAGATCAGATTTGGAATCAGCACCCTGAAATTAGTCTAAAACAGCTGCAAAAGTCCAGGCCAGGGAAAAAAGTTGTTGTTGTTGTTGTTGTTCAGTCGTTAAGTCGTGTCTGACCCTTCGTGATCCCATGAACCATATCCCGCCAGGCCTTCCTGTCCTCCACTATCTTCCTGAGTTCGCTCATTTTCATGTTTGTTGCATCGGTGATGCTGTCTAACCATCTCATCCTTTGCCTATTTGCTGTTTTTCATTGATTTTATTCAAATACAATATTTGATATCTCAAAAACCTGATGTGATAGACAAAAACTGATGCCAGATTTGGAATCAGCGCCCCAAAGTACCTTAAAACCATTGGAATACCTTATGCCAGAAAAAGTGTGTTGACCAGTGTAATTGAAGGGAAAATGCAAAATGGTAAAATTCTTGTTTCTTGAAAAACAGTAAATTCTAAATGTGACACTGTTTTACTCTCTCCAATATAGTTGTTATGGTGGTTTCACCCCCGACTGATTCTGAGCGGTCATACCCATAGTGCCTGTGAAGTGTTGCATAAAGGGAAAATTCCAGAAATCAGCGTTCCATCATTCAACTGGAGGAACAGAAACAACCCTAGTTTCATAATGGTAAATTTAAATAATTTTTATTTTGTCAGATAATTTTTCATAATATAAATCAACATAGCAATTAGCTATTTTTCAGACTGATGCTACCTGTAAAAAAGCAAAACAAACCAGCTTCTCCCGTCCGCTCCAAAAGTACACTTAAGTTGATTACAGAACACCCACTTTATAAAGTACATACTTGGGGGAGCCATCCAGCTTGTATAGTGCAAAATATTTTTCATAGGTTTTACAATTTCTAGATACAAGCATATTTAGTATGTTTCTATAAAGAGGATGCAGTGTAAACAATTTGACTGCAACAATCATCAATAGTCCGCAACAAACAGTATTAAGACTTGTTTTTGCTTGGCTGATTTATCCTTCAGACCATATCTTTCTGCATGGTTTCTTTTGTCTTTCAAAGTGCAAACTATCTATCATAGGGCAGCAAAATTCTATTCCAATGAACCTAATTCACAGTTTGCGTACTTAGGTACACTAGTTTACAACTCTCATTAGATTAATCTGGAGCACAAACAGCTTCCCAGTTCTAAAACACTTCTATTTTCACAAACTGTTATGCTAAGTTTTACTTTTTCAGCCTCTTGTGCATGGGGAAATGTAAAGCAGTTACTGAACTCCTTAGTTATAATTTTTAGTTCGGAGTTAAATATCTTCACTCAACACGATGTCAAACCTTGTAAAACACGTTGTCTTCTTCATTGATTCATTTTGTTTAGAGTGGTTACTTCCTAAAAACTCCATTTACTTCAGAATATCATGCTTCCAGCGCTCTGAAGTGTGGACGATGATTGGCTAGTGATTTAAATTTCCTGCAATTCCTCCCTCTCCCAATACTACAAGAATATTACTAATCCAGTCTCATCTCATGTTATCTCAAACATGTGGTTTCCTCCCAGGGAAAAAGTGGCTACAATCCAATACAATTAAAGCATCTTTAAGCCCATTGATTTCAGTGGTCTTAAGGGTGTTCAATTGCGTTGGATTATAGCCAGTATCTAGTAAGTGGTCTGGGATAGTCGGTTCATGTTTTCCTGGAGAGCCTGCCCAGTCAAATAGCTGATGCTGTGTTCTTATTGAGGAACACATTCATTCATATAGTACAAAATTGGTCCAGGACAGATCAATGCTTAACAGTGGAGTTTCAAAGAACAGCAGTTTCAAAGCTGCCTGAGTTGTGCACAGGACAGTTGAAAGCACCGATGCTGTGAGAAGAATGGAGCTATCCTGCCATTAATACAATTTAGAAACCTCCAGATTCTACCCACTTGCCCTCAGCCTTAACTAATATTGTTTCCATTTCTTTCTCAGGGCAGCATAACATCAACAGACTTCGCCCTCTACAAGTGTTTTCTTCCATGTGAGAACACAGTTATAACGATTTATTGTACAGGTGGAACTGTACTTGTGGTCCTCATACTAGCTCACGTTTGGCCTCTCATTTCCCCTTTTCATTTTGTTCAGCGTTTAATCACTAAACGTAAAGCAGCATGAAGAGTCAAACATTGGTAACCAGTCACTGACACACCAAAGCTAAAGAACAGTCCGTCAGACTACATTCATGTCAGCAAATGCGTACTTGAATTGCTAGCCCAAAGGCAAGTTGCCTTTACATAGAGAAAGTCCTATACAATTGATATGACTTTACTACAGGATAAATTAACTGAACGCTTCATGCTGTACAAAAATATTGTATTCTACAATCAAATGAGTCATTTTCTTGCTAATTTTTTTGTATCAAATATGTATATTAAAAGTTTGTAACTGTACACTATGTAAATCCTACAGGCCTCATCTTGTGTCTGCACAAGGGTCCTATGCTGCTAGAGGCTCCGTCTTTCTAACTGGAAACAATTTTAAAGTGTTATTGCTGCTTGACCATCTGATGTGGTACTTCTTTTCCTTGATGTCAGCAATACAAGATGTAGAGTTATTTTACAGTGTTTTTTTTTTAAAGGCTGTTTGGGAGAAGTAATTTACTGGCTTCGGATGAGTTACCTTTAAGTTAGATGTAAATCGTTTTAGATGGCAATCATGTGACAGACTCAGCAAAACACCTGGCTTAGCAGGCTTGTAAGATTATTGGCAAATAAGCCAAAAAACTGAGGACAAGCCTCTTGAGTTGATGAAACAGCTGTGTATGGTCTATCTGTATCCTATTGACATATGTCCAGAGGCCTGGCTGAAACTCTTTTCTAGCTATTAGCTTCTCCCCCCACCCCTTACCTAGAACATTATACAGGACAGTACTGTGCACACTGTGCTTGATGTTTCTAAGGGAAATGGTCCTGGACAGAGAACCTTTCATTCTGATGCTAATCATCTTTAAGCAAGGGTAAGCCCCACTGAGACCAGTAGCCTCTTTAAACAGGGTACTTAGAACTGAAACCTCAGTAGCAGTGTTAAGCTTATGCTACAGGAGGTCCTAAGGTGTTTTTCCTAGTACCAGTAAATAAATTACTTAGGATGTGGGTGCACCCATGCCACATCACACAACCACTGCAGACAATTAACAATACATCCTATATTTAGAATGTAGGTCATGTTGTATCTCATAGGGGAAAATGGAATAACACAGCTCCTCCACCTTCCCCAGCAGCTCTGGTTTTGTTTCTCATTACATTCTCCCACTTGTAACAGCAGTAGGTCACATTTTTGTCTTTGGAGGAAGTGTAGGAATCTGTTCATTTCCATAACAGTGGTGTTGCCAGTTATTTCAAAAATAAAAAATATCTCTCTAACATTCTGGGAACATGCATGGTTACTAGGACTGAAATAGCATTTAAATATGTCCAACTAGAGGCTTCAGGGTAGAACTAAAATGTTGAAGGGGTCATAGAAAATACAGTACCTAGAAAGATTACTAATATGACCCCTCTGCAGAGTTGCAACCAAAACATGTCTTCCTAGTTTTCAGGAAAACCTTCTGGAATTCTATAAACAACATGCTAGCCTTACTTAAAAATTGCTTCACATTGTGTGGCTGAAAACATTTCAGAGAGCAAATTTAAAAGTAACCGAGGAAGATAATTCAAGTGATAATTTATGAAGTTATGTAGGCTAACACTTCTAAGTTTGTTATTGCAACTATAAAATTTTAAACTTTTGTACAGGTTATCTTGGGCACAGGAAAGTATGTACTCTGACATAACACCTATGTATAAAATATATAGCAATGTTATAGTTACGGAGAAGGGCATGCCTTATTGCTACAGCAATTCTTGCTTTTTATTGTACTGTACCACAACTTATTTTGTGAATGTCATTTGCATAAATTATTCAAGTTTGAGAAATATTCACACGTGATTCTACAATATTTAAAATAAAACCATTTTCTAAGGTCTCTTTATTAAGATAAATAAAAATGTAATCTTGTAATTCTCTTAGGCCAGACACACGAGTTACACCTTTTCTTCTTTCTTGCAATTTGCTTACACAATGAAAGCGGCTGTTGCAACAAAGATTGAAGAGCCTTAATCGAATGGTGCTTTTACACATTCACAATCTGTGCAATTGTGAAAGGTCTATGAATGACCAAAGAATTACCAAACATAGTTTTTCTAAAGGTAAGAACAAAATCCTTGGTTCTCATGAAGACAACACCAGGTTGCAATTTGGACACTTGAATCAATTTCAGTGTTTTAAAGCTGAGACTGAGAAAGGCAGGTGGCAACATCTGGTGGCAATAATAACTTACTTGGAAAGGTAAAGGACTAAAATTTGCATAATTTATAATTTTTTATATACTAAAGAACATTTTTTTATATAAACCAGAAAAAATCCTAAACTCTACAGAGTAGTTTCTTACCTCCAGTCACTGCTGCAGGTAAAATTGACATCAAGCTGTACAGCGCAATCAAAAACATACTTACATCTTAGCTCATTTTACAGGTACAGCCATAATCAAGGCACAAAGATCTTCTACAAGTATTTTTCTTCAATAAAATTGTACAAAATAATATTACACTTTACAGTCTGTACAGTATAATAATAAACCAGCAGTAAAACAAAAATAATTATATATATATATAGGGAGAAGACTGTTGACCAAAAATGATCTAAACTAGTTGGATCATTTATGGACAGAAGAAACAACATAAGTGAGGGTGGTGAATTTTCTGCCTCAATGCAATAGGCTGAAAAAGTAGCTCTAAATTCAAATGCCTGAGGTGCGTAGAGACTCTTAGCCCCAAACCTCCAGAAAAATTGCTTATCTTCCCTGTGCCTCATCTATTCTATTTCCTGTGCCAATAATGGCTTAGAAGAGGTGGTCATTTCAACGGTTGACCTGCAACTCAGTTACATTAAAAACTGTGACAGTGTAATAAATATTGTGGTGGTGCTGCTAGCTACATCATGCATGAATACAGCCTCAACAGTAATTTCATAAACCTGAAACAAAGTGCACTATTCCTTTTTTTCTTCCACCCATCAAGTACTCTTCAGTGTCATGATAGAAAAGGAGCCCACGCCCACTATAGTTATGACATGATGTTACCCAACCAGCAGATACAAGCTTGAATTAACACAAGCCTGCTGAAAAAATTTAGCAGGTTATGTCCAATTAGAAGCAAAAAACAAAATGCAACCAAACCTAAGGAAAACAGAGGTAGCCAAAGGCCTTAGTGGAATGACAAAGAAGTGGCATATCAAAATAAAGCACACGTATTGTCCCAAAAACATGGACTGGGTTGAAAGGCTAATCAAAGTAAACAAACTGAGGCAGCAGACGTATCTATATAGCATCTTCCTCTACTTCGTGTGAGGAAGTCTACAAAGAAAAAGATGTTTAAAACCACAGGCTTCATGGTGTTCTTAATTACAATAGTTCATACTGGCGAAGATGCATTCTCTGAATGATATCTCTACAGTCATTGAACACTCTGCGGATGTTTTCTGTGTCCACCGCACATGTAAAGTGTGGGTAGCAGTAATGCTTTCCATCTCCAGTTGCTGTGCTTATTCTCTGAAGAAGAAGAAAATATGCTCAAGGCATCATTTACTCAAAAGGCACAAACATCTTTCACTGGTTATCAAAACAATAAGAAATAGACATCCAGCTTTCAGAGATGACCATGTTCAAAGTGCTAGCATATTAGATTCAGTGCATAATTGCACAAACCAACTGCAAACTCCCAAACCAAACCTAGAGGTTTTTGCATGTCACACCTACATATGACCTGTCACCCAAGAAAGCACCAGATAGGTCAGTGGTAAAAATGTCTGGCTTAAAACCAAAAGAAGAACAAGACCGAAGACTAATTCTGCTCTTAGCTGGACAGGTGATTTGACATGGTTTTTTCTCACTTTCCCAATTTATAAAATAGGGACAACAATAGTTAATTATTTAATGGTTGCGGATTTTCAAGCTGCTATGACTCCTCTATAGAATTTAAAGAGTACAGTATAAATCCTTTATAGTTATAAGTATGATCTATAAGCTTATAGATAATAAGCTAATCAATACAGCCTTTAGATAATTTCAAATGTTACTTACTAAAAATTCATCCCGGATAAAAAACTTTGCTCTTGTAACTTTGGGATCCTCTCCTGCATCTGGTGTTGCTGTTACAAACATGAAACAAATGAATAATAATAAAATATCAGAAAGAGAACTCGGATTAGTCACTGGTTTCCATGTATCCATCTAAAATTTATAGTTCATAGTCCCAAAATGTTAGGGTCATTATTCATTAAAATAAAACAAATTGTCAAACCCAAAGTAACTGAAATAAAACAAAAGTAACTCAGACTTGTTGACTTGAGCTCTTTGAACAGCTGTATGCTTTACAGGAATCACTACAGGTATATCAATTTCTATAACTTTACTGTATAGCGACCTAGTTCTAATATACATCTACTGCAATGGCTTTCATGATGAATAAATGTTTTCTTGATTATCATATAATATGATGCTATGTGGTGATAAGATGGAAGAAAGGAATTATTTGCCAAAGCAGCACTTAAGTGAGGGCGATATGAGTGATGATACATGCAACACATCAATATTTAAACAGAAACGAACAGAATTTGCTTTCAGGGTACCTATGCTGTGCCTGGGGAAATGAAACATCCAACACTGACTGGCTCAATGGGATGTTACAGAATGTTCAGTTGCTCAGGGAACTGCACCGTTTGCAGTCCAGCTTCTATGAGGAAGGAAAATTTGTCAATTTGGTTAGGATTCAAACCTCACAGAAAGGATGACTGACTGAGGACTGAGAAAAGGTCCAGGGAATTAACAAAATCAAGGGAAAGGGAGACCAGAGGTAAGGAGGCTAAAGAAATGGAGCAGAGTAGGCAATGGATGGAAAGGAAGGAATCTGAAGGAAAGATAGGTGGAGATTGGAACTTGAGAAAGGAGTGGAGGAGCAAGTGAACTGAATTTATTTTAAAAAGGGTTATGAGAGATTAAACTTAACTGTTTAAGATTGGGAGGGACGGTATACTATGGCAAGAGGAAAGAGGAACACTAGGTCAAGTTCCTAGGGGAGCAACAAATCATGGTTGGGGCCAAAATTAATGCTCTTCACAGACCTGCCTTTGAGGAAGGAGTTGGGTCTGGCCTCTGATGTCACACTAAACTTTAGAGACACTATGATGTCTCTAGTACAAGCTACTATCCCCATGCAAGTTTGAGAGAAAAAAAGGGGCTCATCAGAGAGGTTGGCTGAGGGAGCTGCTCTATCAGTTGGTGTTGTGATGTGTGAAGGAGCAGGGGTGGCTTGTTCTACTGGGGCTACTGCCACCAGTGGTGGGTGCCCCAGCACAAGTACCATGTCTGCCTGACACTGACACAGCCCTGCTGCCTCGGGCCTGGCTGTATCCACTTTCATGTAGGCAGAGAAGGGAAGGTACCACATGACCCTTGAAGCCCCAGTGTTCCACATGGGGTTTTGCAAAGGGTGCTTACCATAGTGGGGAGAAGCTGCTTCCTACTGGCAAACTAGCAAGAGCATTTGTGAAGCCCTATTCAAGTGATACTAAAGCAGACAAAGTAAGCAATGGCCTGAGAAGTAGGAACATGTTGCAATACTAGGTGGTGGAGATTTGACGAAAGAAGGAGCCAAGACGAAGGAATAAGCTACAATTTGGGGCCCTAAAGACAGGAAGATTTGAACTGTGGGCCAGAAGGTAAAAAGAGCACAGGGTTGCTAGGTTTATGGTCTAGATTCCTAGAACTGGAGAATTTGGACCGTTGTGGCTTCAATGGGCAACACTAACAGCCAAAAACCAGTTGAGGGAAAGGGCTAATTTTCACATATTGATCTGGACTAATCAGCCATTTATTTGGCTGTCAGCATTTAGTACTGCTTGTAACAAAAATAAAAATCCCAGATTTAATTTCTAGTGAGAGTGGATACACTTGCTTCTGTACAAGTGTGACATAATTTAAAATGCTCTTAAGTAGCTGTGTATGTCATAAGAAACCAGCAAGAATTATTCCTGCTACTTAATCATGATGTAGTTTAGAAACTCACCGTCTTCAGGTACAGTGTAACGTAGAAATTCAGGAAAATAATCTTCAATTTTAGACTTCCCTGCCAAAACCTTCTCAGCCAGCATGTCTTGTTTGTTCAAGAACAAAATGATAGAAATTGTCCGTAACCATCTGCAAAGGCCCAAGCAAAGCATTAGTATAATTTAAAAATGCTGGAACTGCCTTCCTGGATCAGACCAAGGTCCACCTAGTCAAGCACTCTGATTTCTAACAGTGGCCTCTGGAAGTTGGCCTCAGGAACTCACAAGCAAGGCATAAAAGGGGTGACCACCCACCAGAGGTGTGGAAAGACTGGAGCGAGCGGAGCAGCAGCTCCGGGCGGCACCGCGGCTCCGCTCGCTCCAGTCTTTCCACGGAGTGAGCGCGCGCGCCCGCCCGGTGACACGGGCGGGCGCTCCGAGGCCTTCTCCCCCGGAGAAAGCCCCGGAGTGTCCACCCCGACCGGTGGACAGGGCTTTCTGAAGGCGGCGCGCTATTTAGCCTTTTTTGCACATGCGCACAACGTTTACATTACGTTCGGGGCAGCTTATCAGGAGCGGTGCTCCAGGCAGCATCCGCTCCTGATACGCCTCTGCCACCCACCACAACCTGCCACTTTTTTACTCCAGCACTGGACAATGAGAAGCATAGTGCCTTTGGTACCACTTAGCTATTGTGGCTCGTAGATGTACCATGAATACATTAACCCCAAGTAATCTATGCTATCTTGCAATGAATTTCACAAGTGAATTATGTATACAGGTGTCCCCCCAGTTAAGGATAGGGATACCTTCTTAAAACTCCATTGTAAAGTGAATCTGTCTTCTTCAGCATCATCTAGTGGTCGATTTTGGTATAGCATGTATATGTGATACAGTGCAGTTGTAATAGGGAATGAATGGCAAGTACTCCAGTTGCATCTTTTTAAATCCCCAGCTCTTCAACTGTTTGGTGCTAGATTAGTGCTTTGATTTTTAGCGCCTAACAGTTGAGAGGCTGGGGATTTAAAAAGACACGTTAAAAAGGATTTTAAAAGGGCTGTGAGTACTTCCTGCCTCCATTTTGTAATCAGTAGCAGGCTCAGGCGTCAAGCGGCAGCCACGTTTTGTAAGGTATTGTATTGGGGGACCTCCGTTGTATATGCATATCATCGTTAAACGAACCATTGTAAATGGGGGACACCTGTACATTTTTGCTTCATTCCAGGTAAATATCATGCATGCAACTTCCTGCTTTACCCATTTACATTAACAGATCACTTAAAGCAAACGTTATGCTAAAGCTAGACCAATAAACGCTGCTCTATAGCCATCTTTACTTACACAAACAGCGCAATCCTGTGTAACCTTGCACCAGTGTAACAGCAGATGCACCGGTGTAAGTGCACTTATGCCAGTGTAATTGCACTTACATTGGTGCATCTACTGTTTACACCGGTGCAAGGTTACACAGGATTGCACTGAAAGTCTGATAATCATGTTTGGGTCAGGAAGAAAGAGCCTCTACCCTGCCACTGCTCCCTACAACCACAGGATTGGTTAGCAATCTTAGTTGTTTCTCAACTTCCTTTGTCAAGCCAACTGGATTTGTTTTATTAAACTAGTCCATTAAACTAGTCTACACACCTGTGGTACGGTAAACTCTGCTTGTTTTGGCTGCATAGATCTCACACTTTTGTGTATACGCAGGGCTGTCATGGTCTTTATTTCTGTTCTCTGTCTTACAAGGGGCCTGTGTGTTCCAATTAGTACTAGAGATACTATAGATCTGAATGACTGCTGGCTTTTATGCTTTCAAATGAACAACAGCCATTGTTTGTTTGTCCCAATAGCTTTTGCTGCAGCCTGACAATCCCATACCAGGCATGGTCTAACCTAATTTAGTTGGCACAGCACCTCCTTCACTCATCTTAAAGACTATTACAAATTACAGATTGAGGCCTTTACGTCATACCCAGAAACATCTTCTACTCTCCTCGTTTGTTTTGTTTAACATCCAGCTTAAAAAAGACTTCTGGTGAACTCAAAAGCTTGCTCATTCTTGGTTGGTCTTAGTAAAGGTAAGTAATGTCTTGGTTGGTCTTAGTAAAGGTATTGCCCTACTGTTGATTTTGGATTTTTCCTAATGGACCAGCTAGCTGCCTACAATTTTTATAATTTAATCTATAGGAGCCAGACGTAATCTGTGGTGTGCATGAATGTGTGCTAATAAGTAAAGCTTCCTGCCAGTGGCATAGGAACACTGCCGCCCCTCGTCACGGCTGACGTCACTCGCCCCGCCCCCAAGTGACGGCAGCCGGAGCCAAATGTCCCGCTGGGCGGGAGGGGGCCACAACCAACGCAGCGCGGAGGCGGCAGGAGCCTTCTGCAGGCTCCTCTGAGTCGTTTTGCCGCCGCCCGGATCACCCCCACCACCGGTGTGATGCCCCCCCCGGGTCTTCAGCCCGGGGGCAGTCCGCCTCCCCCGCCCCATTCCCGTCCTATGCTGCTGCTTCCTGCATTATGGTGGGGGATAGAAAATGGACTTCTGTGCAAGGTTTCATCTTGTGTGGCTACTGCCGAACAGATAATTGGTGCTGTAAGCCCTAACAATACTGGTCGCCTGTTTGGATGTGGGGATTATTCCAATAACCCTGCCTTTCTTGCTTCATCCCCATGGATCAGTGCTGGTGATGTTGAGGGAGATCCCCTAATACGGCAATGTGTTTGCAACCCATTGCTATGCATAGGGATCTCTGGGTTCAGTGCCAAACATTTTTTTGAGGAGTACAACACTGATTAAAACAAGAATACAAATACTGAATGTGGTTAACCAGATACTTTCTACAAATGCTAGATACTACTTTTTGTCATTTTCACCAAATGAATATAATTGCTCTGTACATGGAAATTTTACCTATTGTTCCATATACTTTTGAAGAGGTCAAGGGACTCCCGTAATCTGTTCGTGTTGTTGTCTTCCCTTATGACCATGTTGTAGCTGCTACAGGCCGCAACAAAGATGATAGCTGTGACATCTGCAGGAGAAGATACCGCAAATGGGATAAAGAGAAAGAAGTTTTTAACTAAGGAAAGGTACATACAGTGCACAAGTTATTATGGTGATAAATATTCAAACATGTTTTATGATGGTATTTACAAATGCAATTCTTTGAAAATAAATGGACCTAGAAATACACATACATATAATTTCCTAAGGTTAAGAAACTCAACTCAATGTAAATGAAGTCCATTTGTAACTTAAAAATGAGAAAATCACTCAGATAGAACATATAATGTGAAAATATTACTTACCATTGAAACACTGAATCCATTTTCTTCTTTCATCTCTCTGACCACCTACATCAAACATGCTGTTGAAAAGTGAGGTGTTAGTTCTTAGCAAGTGCAAGGAAAGTCACACGTTTCATGCTTATGTTGTACTTCTTTTACAGCTCCAAATGAAATGGCATTAAATACTGCATGAAAGGAAAGGACACATTCCCTTAGGGCTCTCTGCAAATATGTCCACATTCCTATAGTCACTGCAAAATATTAAGAAGTCCCTCTGAAGCTGCATTCTTGACAACATTAAGGCAAGACGTGTTGGTAAAAGGAAAAAAGTTCATTTAGAAAAAGGGACAAAGTCTGACTGAAGGCAAGATAAAGATAAAGAAGTGATCCAACAAACCCTCTGAGAAAAGGGCAGAAAAGGGCAGGAATTTCAGATCAAGGAAAGATGAACCAATGAATTTTTGCATTTTTTTTTTTAAAGACCGAGAAACGGTCTAATCCTGTGTAGAAATGCACCGGTGGAGCGACAGCTCTGCCGGCATTGGTATCGTAAATGTGCTGTAAGGCATGTTTTTAACACCCGATGACCAAGCGGCACCGGCAGAGAGGCCGGAGCCGCTCACTCCGCTGCTCACTCTGCCCGGAGCCGCAGCCGCCAGCGGACACAGGTAGGTCCTGAGTCGGTCGGTACAAGGGCGTGGGGAGGGTGGACTGATGTGGAAAGGGAGGGGGTGATCAGCCAGCCAGGCCAGGGGAGGGATCATTGGCGGCGTGCTCCACCGAATCCTATCCCCCAT
Organism: Plestiodon gilberti rubricaudatus; assembly: GCA_026170595.1. NCBI lineage: Eukaryota > Metazoa > Chordata > Lepidosauria > Squamata > Scincidae > Plestiodon > Plestiodon gilberti. The sequence continues at coordinate 57,266,591 of JANXHW010000004.1, read as the reverse complement.
CCTGGGCCTGGTCGGTCATACACCGGCACCTTCGATTTGTGCCGGCCATTTTACCCATGCACATCCGAGGTGGATTGGCCTGCTGGGGCTCTACCCGGAGGAAAGGAACAAATGTTCCTTTCTTCCAAGGAGTGCTCCAGTTCACCGCTTCAGGTGTACTGCTGCTTCATTCTAGACAGGTTTGGGCTGTTAGTCAGGCTTGCTAGAGCCTAATAAGCACTGTTTAGAATATAAAATTTCAGCACCAGGATTTTAGTATGCCATTTGCATAAGGTCTTGGGAAATATCACAGTTCTGCTTTTTAGCATTCATCATATGATATGAAACAGGTATTCTCAATGAAGTCTGAAGATCAAGACCCATATTTGACAGAGTTATTTACCAAAAAACAATAAGCAACATTTTAGAAACACATTATCAGCAAAGGCCAGAACAGTAGACAAAAAATACAAGCAGGCCCTCACCATCTGCGGGTTTGCCATCCACAGATCTCACTATCCGTGGATCACCGTGAATGCTGAGTCCACTTTAAAAAAGAATAAAAACAACAACATTCCTTTACCTTCGCATGGCAAACTGTGTCGGCTAGACGGCAGTCTCTCGTGCTCCCGAAAGCCACTTCTGAGTCACACAATCCCCCTTCCTTTGCCCTGGGGCGTGCCCCAGAATGCATCGTGCTGGGTGAGCCAGGGCAAAGGGAGGCGGTCACGTGACCTGGAAGTGGCTTCTGGAGTGCAGAAAACTGCCCTGCAAATGGAGCAATTTTGTGGCGTGAAGGTAGGGAAGGCCATATTATGCGGATAATGTGGGCCGATTGTACACATTTTAAGCATATACACATACTATATACATTTCAACCTAGCACATATATTTCAAACTTTTCTCTCCCTTTTGAGTAAAGGTAAATTCTACTGCATCCTACAAGGGCAAGGAAGTTTGGAAAAAAAATACTTCTATAGTAAAAAAGGTAATAAATTTGCTTCTACTTCCCCCATGATTACAAAATAGGTACAAATTATTGCTAGTGTACTTACTGAAAGTTTACTTTATCTACTTGAAATCTTGTCTCAAAAATTCCAGATGTCAAAACCCTGCATCTTAAGAGGTCCTGGAAACAAGGAATAGAATCTGATGTCTGAGATTTTTCACTACAACAAAACTGCTCTATAAACGTACATGTAATACAGCAACATTTCAGTGTAACTGATGCACAATGGGAATCAATGTAGTCATTGCACTTCATGCATTCAGATCAGGGATATGTTTTATTATCTCTAAAGTGTCCCTAACAATTAGGGAAGTTCTGTAACTTTCATGGCCAGAAATGATACAAATTGATTCCAACTTCACAGGATTAACAGCCATGTAGAAATATTTATGTTTACAAACATCTACAATGTTAACACGTAAGAAACAGTTTAAAAACACTAATCTAAAGGATACGACATTTCATTCACACGCTGCGGACCTCCTCAGGTATCAGGCAACCGTTGCAGAGATGTTAGCCTCTTGATGTACTGGGCTGGCTTATGTAGCAGAGCGAAGCGTTGGTTGGAGAATGACGGTTGACCCCAGTCCGTCCGACTCAGGGGGGTAGCTGGTCTTTGTTCGTCCAAGTAGTTTTCATTTTATTCAGGATGGGAAGCCAGGATGGGAAGCCAGGATGTCTACGAAAGAGAGCTCTTGCTGTCTGTTAATTAAATTTAAATGTTTGTTCTTGCTTATCTCAATCGCTTCATAATGAAGTCTTAGCCTCAGGCTTGATTCATGAATTAAACTCCTCATATTTTCAAACTTAATGGTATGTCCTGTAGTCATTGAGTGTTCCGCTAGGGCTGAATATTCTGGACCAGTGGTTCTCAAACTTTTTAACACCGGGACCCACTTTTTAAAATGACACTCTATCGGGACCCACCTAGCTTTACGAGACTTAAAAAAAAGGTGATCTAGAAATAAATATATTTATTTATTTACAAGTAAAGAGCTTAGCTGCTTGCAGGGTAATTAACAGCTATCTTGCAAACTGCAGGAGCTCATCTCTTTGAAGGGCAATTAGTAGCTATCTAATTGCGCAGCGGGTTAAACCGCTGAACCATAAGCTGTCGATCGAAAGGTCGGCAGTTCGATTCCCGCGACGGGGTGAGCGCTCGTTGCTTGGCCAGCTCCTGCCAACCTAGCAGTTCCAAAGCATGTCAATGCGAGTAGATAAATAGGTACCGCTTGCAGGAAGGTAAACAGCGCTCCGTGTTCCAGCTGCATGCTACGCGCTGTGGCAAGGAGAGTCATGCCGGCCACATGACCACGGAGGCGTCTTCGGACAACGCTGGCTCTTCGGCTTTGAAACGGGGATGAGCACCATACCCTAGAGTCGGACACGACTGGACTTAATTGTCAGGGGATACCTTTACCTAATTTTTGAATAGCCTCAGGGCTTGTGGTAAATACTTATCTGATCTTTCCATCACCTGGGAAACCCACCAGAAATCAGGTTGTGACCCACCAAGTGGGTCCCGAACCACAGTTTGAGAAACACTGTTTTGAACATTTATATTTAACAGCTGTAATATGTTCTTTCAACCTCGTGTTGACTGAGCGCTTAGTTGTTCCAATGTAATTTCTTCCAAATTCGCACGGTACGCTGTACACTCATGGGTTTGACAGTGGGATTGGGTCTTCGGGATTCTGTAGCAGTTGTGAGACTTTTTTTAGTGGGCTTGAATATGGTTTTGACATTAAAATGTTTAAATACCCATGCGATTTTATCTGTGGTGCCTTTTCAAGTTTGAAAATACAAGGAGGCTAAGACTTCATTATGAAGCGATTGAGATAAGCAAGAACAAACATTTAAATTTAATTAACAGACAGCAAGAGCTCTCTTTTGCAGACAACATCTGGCTTCTCATCCTGAATGAAATGAAAACTGCTTGGACGAACAAAGACCAGCCCTGAGTCGGACGGACTGGGGTCAACTGTCATTCTCCAACTGACGCTTCGCTCTGCTACATAAGCCAGCCTAGTACATCAAGAGGCTAACATCTCTGCAACTCTGTTGCCTGATACCTGAGGAGGTCCGCAGTGTGTGGACGAAACGTTGTATCCTATAGATTAGTGTTTTTAAACTGTTTCTTACGTGCTAACGTTGTAGACGTTTGTAAACAAATATTTCTACATGGCTGTTAATCCTGTGAAGTTGGAATCAATTTGTATTAGGGAAGTCTTTGCTATGCACTTGATTTTGTAAGCAATTCCTCTCTCCTTCAATAACTTTGCAAAGTGCCCAATTATCATGTGTTTCTATTCTTCTAAAAATGTATGCAGCTGTGTCCACCATCATGGTACCACCTCTGAACTTAAATTCAGAGATATTTCAGATACCAGACAATGACTATCTGGGATACCAGACAGTGACTTTTCTTTGGAGATATTGGCCAGGATCTGAAGAATCGCTTAGGGTCAAGGAAGGGGCTTGTAGCTGCTCAGTGGAATGCAGTTTTTAAAAACCTTTTTTCTTTGAAAAGCTGCCCCCCAGGCCATATTATAAGCCATTTGTGAAAGTGTTTCAAAAGTTATTTGCAAAGCAATAGGGGGGTGACTACTAAAAGAAAATAAGTCTCTAGCCTCTATGGGGGCTGATGGAATTAGTATGACATTTGAATTAGGTCGTGTGAAATAACACAGTTCATACTTTTTCTGAATCCTTGGCACTGGAATAGAATATAGATTGAACACTTTACCAATCCGAAACACATGTGACTATTAGCAGGTGATCACAATCTATGCATTATGAGAAAGCGAATCCATCTCTAGTCTGACACATTTTTCCATATTTACAGCGCATTCCTAACCAACTTTCCAGCGCTGGTGTAGCCGCAATGCAGTCCTGAGGAAAGGGAACAAATGTTCCCTCACCTTGAAGAGGCCTCCATGACTGCCCCTGCGCTGCAAAATGCAGTGTGTGCCCTGTTGGCATGGCTGCATCAGCGCTGGAAAGTTGGTTAGGATTGCGCTGCCAAACTTGTATTTGAAATTAAGTTATAAAGTTTGCTTGTAGTTTATTCCCAGTTTCCTGTTTTACTCACCTGATCTGTAGGTGTGTAATCAGGCAGACTGACACTGTCTATTCTTTCTAGAAAGCTGAAAGAAAACATAACAGATGTGGAAGGTTTAATATTAGACTCCAGCAACTATATGCTTCGACAATCTAAGGAGTGGATAAAGTCTGCAGCCAAAGTGGATAAACATCTCCTGTACACAATATACAGGCAGGGAGAGATACGGCAGTGGGGGTAGGTCAGGACAAGTCAGGTAAAGGGCTTCCAGATACTCAAAGCCCCCCTTCTGATCTTTCCCTTTTCAGGTTACCTAGCCTGGCTGAGTCCTAGTTTTGAGTGTCTGTACCTGGTTCTGGGCAATTGTGATAGACCAGAGATTCTGTTGATGTACTGACCATCCTGCTACCCAAAAACCTTCTGGATTTGAGTGTTGAGGACTCCCAGGACCCCAAATCTTTACTAAGCCTGTCTTGTCTGATGCTATTCAGGATTTCATGAGCCTGTCCTGGATGGTTGTGAGGTTGTGTATGACATTGACATACATGCTTGATGGGTGTTTTCTACTGGGCAGGAAGATAGTCATCTGGGAGTGGAGGATTTAAAAAAAAATTAGCTACCTTGCTGTGGTCCAAGGGAACCAAAACAACTATGGCCTCTTTAAGCCTCACTCCAGAATGGTCTCTCAGAAGAGCATAAGACAGAAGCTCCATTAATCCTATCCTCAGCTTGCATATCAACTGGATCAAGCCTGTGAAATGTGAGTGACAGGGCAGGGGCTAAAACCAGGGAGAAAGTGTTATTCCTTTGTCTTGTTATTCCAAAAGGGGGACTGTGCAAATGTTCATGCTGGCTCATTGGCCAGGCCGGGTGTGTGTGTGTTTGGTCCCACAAGAACAGTAAATGAGAATAAGATAGATTTGCAGGTTTGGACTGACAGAGAGGTGGCTAAAAACTACCTAACAGGTCAAAATGAATTCTAGTCATTTGTACCAGATGCTGCATCATACATCCTTGAGTATTAAAAGACCTTGCTGATGTACTCTCAGAACCTTTGCCAACTGTCTTTGAGAAATCCTGGAAGAAAAGGAGAGGTGCCACAAGACTGGCTAATGTTGTCCTGATCTTCAAAAAGGAGGAACCAGGAAAGTACAAACCTGTCTGATTTCAATACCAGGAAAGATATTAGAACAAATTATAAAACAGTCAGTCTGTACGCACCTTGATGTCAATGCAGTGATAACTAGAAGCCAACATGGATTTGTCAAAAATAAATCTTCCCAGATAAATGTCATCTCTTTTTTAAATCAGTTTATTAGCTTAGTGGGAATGCAGTGGTCGTAATTTATCTTTATTTCATGAAAGCATTCAACAAAGCTCCCCACAACATCGTGATTAGCAAGCTAGTAAAATATGCGCTGTCATTCCTGCCCATGTTTGCCCATGTTCAATCAGATTTGTTGTGTGTCTTTCTCCACTGTCACTCTGTCTGTCTGCTAAGTCAACGACCCCCAACCTTTGTAGTGTCGGGGACTGGCATCGCGGAGGATTTTTTCATGGACTGGGGGGTGCCGACGCCACGCCCTCACGTGACCAGGGCGTGGTGTCAGCTGCGTGCGCCCAGCGCGGCTCCAATCACCCCCCCCACCGGTTTAGCTGCTATTTTGGAGCCGTTCGAGCTCCAGGACGGGCGGGCTGAACAGCAAGATGGCCGAAGCGGAGACGACGCATCGCAGAGGCAAGTACGCCCCTTCGCCGCTATGTCTGGCCCCCGCCCTGGGGCTCACCGTCCCAACCCTGAAGACGCTTCTGGTCCCGAATGGGCCACGGACCGGTACTGGGCCGCGGCCTGGTGGTTGGGGACCCCTGTGCTAAGTCGTTTCATTGTCTGTAGCTCTTCGGTAAACGAAGGAGCTGACCAGACTCTACAAACTGACTAAGGTTGTATAGGAGCGATTTAATCTACCGCTACAGCCATGATATCCACAAGGATATCACGGAAGATTTTATCAAATGCTTTGCTGAAATCTAGGTACACTATATGTCCAGGTAGGGACAACCTGTGCTCATCTCTAGTCCTCCAGCATCTCATTCATTCTCTAGGAGGTTGTGAAGATTATGGACTCTTACGGAAGATTATGGCTCTGAGATCCATTAGCACTTTGGGCAGGGGTTCTCATCCGGCAGTATGCATACAGTGCCACATGTACAGTGGTATTTTGGGGTACCTTTGGTGGTATTTGGACTGCCGGGACCCCTGAAACCCCACAAAAATGCGGCGCTTTTGGCGCTGCGTTTTCACCCCAAGAGGCTCCTGTCTTTGGTCGAGCTTCTTGGGAGCAGAGAAAATAGCCCACTCGCCCACCCGGAGCCTCTTACCAGTCAAGCAGCCTCCTGTACAGCCTCATGTGTCGTTCTCTGCTGAAAACTGGGCTGAAAACCCAGAAGTGGCGATGTCATCGCCGCTTACTTCTGGTGGCGCGGCGGCAGCCATGTAGATGGTATGTCGTGCCAAGTACGTTGAGAGCCGCTGCCCTAGGCTGTTGTTCATCTAGTCCTGCAAACCTGAATTCATTTAACAAAGCTAGGTGTTATATGATGTCCCCTTTCTATTTCTGAATCTATTTGGAGCTGCAATGTTCCCCCTTCCTCTTCAGTGTGACTGTTTCCTTTGTGGGAGTGACAGATGTGAAATAAAATTGAACAGTTTTGCCTTCTTTCTGCCACCTGTCACCACTTCATGCAACAGGTCTACTGCTTGCTTGACCTTCATCTTGTTTTGTACATAGCCCAAACCTCCCTTTTTGTTGTTTTTGGCATTTCTCACGGGCCTCAGCTCATGCATGCAGAAGGTCCCAGGCTGAAGCTCAAAGAAGGGCTGCTATTATTCCTAAAGGCAATTATGGAGAGGGACTTTTTGGCTGTGGTATTATGTGGGTGTAATGCTCTCCCCAGGGATGTTCACCTGGTGCTGACTCTCATACTTTTTTTTGTGTGCCAGGCAAAGGCTTTTTTTTAAATTTTTCAAAGTCTTTTAAGCAACCAACTGAAATTGTTTTTATCTGCTGCCCTGCTTTTAAAACCTGTTGTGCTTCAAATTACTATTTGTTATTAATTGTTTTTATCTGTAAAACAATGAATGAGTGAGTAAGCTTCAATCAAAAACGAGTCAATTATGCTGTTGACTCTGCTGCAGCTACAAGAGTCCAAACCTAAGCCAGCAACTAGCCGGAGTCAGGGTGGCTGAAATGGGAAGAGACCCTGGGCAGCTTCAGTGACCTAAATTTAGTCCTTTCGCCTGACAGGACGAACCTTTCTTCCCTCCTCACATGAAGAAGCTGAGCACCGTGAGGGCTAAAGTAGGGAGCCAGGAGCTCTGAAGGCTGCAAGGAGGGAGGAACCGGCGAACCCCATTACCTCTTCCAGTCTCACTGGCACCGGAGTCTGCTGTTTATAGCCTCAAAGATCTCTCAAGCCAAATTATTTTTTAAATAAAACTCCATTCAAATGGCAACAAGGCATCTTTCCCTACTTTCCCTTCAGATTGATGGATACCACAAATCCACTAAAAATTCACTCTCATAAAAGAGTTGTAGATAAGGAACCCAGGACATAGCTCAAGAGCAAACACTGAGTGAGCATCCTAGGGAGGGGGGAAAACACTGCCACCCTGCCTCCTAGAACCTGATTTATCAAACTCAGATGCTATGGCAACTAAACAGGCAGGCTGCAGGGAAAAAAAAGGTGATGAGTGAATCTATAAAAGCTTAAAAAAGAAGCGAAGGCACCAAACAGGGAGGAGTGCTAAGGCCCTTCCAGGTTATCAGTTTACAGCACAACATAAGCAGTTGTTGCTCAATTATGGGATCCAGATGGTTCTGTTTGGGGGATAAACTGCAATACATAATTACTGGAAAAATGTGTTTCCCAAGCTAGCAGAGTCATTGTAGTTTGGAGTATGGCCAGATATAACAGTGCGAGTGTCTTGGGCCCCTACTGGATAATACCTGTGATGTTACTAACAATGTGACACACAGTGTCCCTCATGTTTAGAGCCAACAGGTGTGAAAGTCACAAAGCAAAGTCTAGTGAAGATTTATAATCAGAGGGGAAACTGACGAGGTTTTCATATTTTGCATTTGGATCAGTCCATTTCAGCAACCATGTGAGTTTTCTCTCTGTTGTATGTATTTTATTTTATGTTTGAAGTACACTCTACTCTCCCACTTCTACGATTCTAGATGAAAAATCACATCAGTGATAACACACCCTGTTGGCATGGCTGCATCGGTGCTGGAAATTTGGTTAGGATTAGGCTGCAAATGAAGTGATCCCTAAGGCTAAACACATTTTCTTGGGATTAAGTTTCAGAGATTTCAGGTGACTATACCGTTAAGTAAATGTACTTGGGAATCCCAAATTGGGACCACAGTTTTAAGCAGGCAAACTGTTTTAATCCATTCTACCACTGGTCTTGGATCTAGATATCCTGCATGTCACAAACTTGGTTTGATAGATAGATAGATAGATAGATAGATATTCTATCTATCTATCTATCTATCTATCTATCTATCTATCTATCTATCTATCTATCTATCTATCTATCTATCTATCACTCCAGGAGGGACAACCAAGCTAGGTCATACCTATCAACAGAGGACTCCCATATACAACCCATGGTGTTTTCCTTTTGCCCTAGTATGAACAAAATCTGCAAGAACATGCCAAAATTAAACTCAAAATAATAATAAAAAGTGCAGTACAGATATAGATCTTCTGAATCTATCCTAAATATTTCACATTGGTTACAGAGAAGAAGGCCAAGAGGGAAAATATTCTTCAGTTACTGACATTATTATATCTATTATGTCTATCTTTAGATTTATAAGTATCTTTAGAAGGTTGCCTAGGAGACTCGGTTGACACTTTCTTTGACAAGCAATCTCTAAATTTTATCTTATGTAGGCAGGGAATTCAAAAGCCTGCACTTTCTTTAGTTAAAAAAAGTTTGAAACTAAGGCCTTATAAATAAAAATAAAATGAATGTTTACATTCTATGTTAGAACTCCCCTTCTAACCAGCTGAATTATAAAACACAAAACCAGTGGAAAGTAGCCAATTAGGTGTAGCCCTCCAATCATAGCATTCCTAGGAGTATTTGCTTAGTGCTCCTGTTGAAATGAGAGGCATTTCTGTTGTAAGCCGCCTTGAGTCCCTTCAGGGAGAAAGGCGGGATAAAAATATTGTAAACAAACAAATAAATAAAGGCCGTGGCTCCCAGGGGAACCACGGAAACCAGCCAGGGGAGCCGCGGAGTACCACGGAATCCTCTCAGAAAACAGTGCAATGCCAATTCACAGGCATCAACATAATGTAATGGGGAGCCGCGGCCAATGGTTGCCAATGGTCAAGGTAGCCGCAGGTCAAAAAAGTTTAGGAAACACTGCATCAACGGCATTAAAAATGCCTAACTTGGGCTGAATACTGCTCTTGGTTTTCATCTCAACATCTTTTACATTCAAGGAAACGTGTTCAAAGGTGAATCCAAAAGATGATTTTGTGAGTGATTAGCTATTAAAGACATAAGTTACCCTGGAAAATTCCCACTACATATATAATACTTTTTCTTCAGAACTCAGTGTGTTTGTAAGACTATTTTTTAAAGTTTGTTTGTTATATTAAGTCTTCCGCTCCCTACCCAAACTCTGCTGAGATGTCACACTTCACTTGCCTTGCTGATACTCCCCACTACTGCCCTTTTTATCTTTCATAATTCTCCACCTCTGCTTGCCTTCTCTATCTCAGCCTTTCCACATCTATTTTTTCCCTACTCCAGAATGTTCTCTCTAACCAGGACCATGGAACAGGGTGTGTCTGGGGCAACATCCTGGTAGCACTTAGCAGTGGCTGCACCGAGAAAAGTATGACAAACTGTAATGATGTTCCATAATTTTCTTTTTTGGCACAAATGCTAGAATTGTATAGAATCAAAAGTTTGGAATTTTGGGCACATGGACAAAGCTTCAGTCAGTAGCAGACTGCTTATTTAAAAGACATTACGGCTTTTCTAAGTGCTGAATTGCCTTCTCTGTATAAATTAATGAAGCAGCCTGCAGAGGGCAGCAACAACAATGAAATATGGTGGGTCCACATTACATTTAGACAGAGGCAAGAAGCATTCTGAATTGTTTACACTTCTGTTTTTGAGTCTGGCAAGGGACTTTAAACCTTTAATGGGATTTTGCATTCTAACAACTATCTCTAAGATCAGTACTCTGTACTTTCTATAACAAATTTATGCTAATGTGAACACGGGTAACTTCATCTTACACATCAAGGATACAGTTTTAACACCTTAAATGTGAAGTTTTATTCTATGTATTAATGTGATGAGTAATTTTGTTGAGCCATGAAACTGACGTTTAGAATATCCACTGACATTTATTTGAAGTAAATTTATTTGAAACTTCAGGCTCCTTTGCCCTAAATAATTTCAAAATGGCCACCAGTTTCTATTGGCTGACTAGGGGCCCAACCCTATCCAACTTTCCATCACCGATGCAGCCCTGAGGTAATGGAACAAACATTTGGAGGCCTCCTTAGGGTAAGGGAATGTTTGTTCCCTTACCTCAGGGCTGCATTGCTGCTGCATCGGCAGTGGAAAGTTGGATAGGATTGGCCCCTAGATTTACTGAGGTATACGGCACACAAAACGATGTGCCTTCTGCATTGTATTAAAACATGAAAAAAAGTTTCTAACATTTTGAATGTATGTCCATAATCCTAAATATGTCTTTTCCTACCAATTCTAAAAAACCTGCTTCTAGAACATCTTGTAGAACATCTTGAATGAAAAAATTACATGAACATAGTGGTAAAACACCACGGATCATTCAATATTACAAAAGAAAGAGGTAATGTTTTTAGTATAGTTAAACATTAATTTTAACATTAGGTTTAACATTAGTAGGTCTTATTAGTTTGCCACAAGTACATACAATATTTAATGTTTACATAGTTTGGTGCTTGTTAGGGAAGCCTAATTCTCCTCCTGCTACAGAGCCAATAATGATTTTTTCATTGTGTTAAAAATGTACAGAGGTCATGGAGAAACAATGAGATCCATGCGTAAGAATTCTCTACTGCATTTCTTGAGTTAGGACTTCATACATGTTTTTTTTCCAAGAGCAGGTCTCCAGAGTTTGTTTTGACATCAAGCTGGACTTGCTGCAGAGGCAAAGTTGACAAAGGGCTTCTTCTTGCTAGCTTAAACTCTTGCATATTTTACGTCTTGGCAATTGGGCCTTCTCAGGTCGGCGCCAGCAAAATAGCTGGTGCAGACCCAAGTAGCTCCATTGTGGAGGCTGGGGCTTTACTCGGGGTAAGGGGTTATGTTATGGTATTCATTATGCTACAAATGTCACCTTACTCTGAGTAAACCTCCAGCCTGCTCCTTTCCAGCACCAGATACAGCATGAGCTGCACCAGTGGCTGGATAGGATTAGGCTGTCCATGCGGGCGTACAGAACAACAGCACACTATTATTCCACACAACTATTATCATACGTTGGGCATTTCACTCATTGTTAAAAAATTCATAAGCAAACTCTCACACACACATCCAATCTATCTGCAGAAAATGACGTCGCAGGTTTATCTATAATATCAAATGATTAACACGCCTACAATACTTTAAAAGCTAATAATCACATGCAAGAAAAGGTTTCAGATAGGTTTTATGAATGTTGTTCTTTTTTAAATGCCATCTTTGAGTTTTATGTAATATATTAAGAAGTTGTTTCTGGTAATGTGGCTTTTCATGTTTTTCAGCTAAATTTAGCACTTCAACCACATTTTAGCTCAATATATATTTTTGGCTTCAGAGTCAAACCATTAACCCTTGTCCTAGTACAAATAACTGGTTAAGATTTATATCTGGAAAACTGCCATTTACACAGAGAGATTAGCAGATTCCCACGGCATCAAGGTTAGAATCTGGATATACAGAAAGACTGTTCACATGGAATACTTGTCCTCTACTGTTGTTACCACACATTTCTGTATATTAAAAAAAGAAGGAAGAGAAAGGACCATCTTTATATTACTAGGTGGTAAAGAATATTTCATGATTTGGTACAATGTGCCTGAACAAAGCACAAAAGCAAGAACTAATTAAAACATTTCCACTGTACATTTAAGTTACTGTATTTATCGGCGTATAAAACGCACCAGTGTATAAAACGCACCTTCCTTTTGGCCCTGGGTTTCAAGAAAAAAAGATTTAAAGCATTTTTGGGCCACTTGGCCACTTACTGCTTGGCTGCTTAATTAGCTAATTTACATAAATTGCACAAAAATACCAGGATCTCTTTTAAAACACACAGCAATAAGACACATGAACAAAATGCACCAGAACATAAATCCCAAGTACAAAAAAAACCCCAGACTCAACTCTTTTCCCCCACCCCACCCATGCACAGTTTCCAAAGTAAACAACATAAAAGTACAAAAAAAAACCCAGACTCAACTCTTACCCCACCCCACCTATGCAGTTTCCAAAGCCTCCCCAACTAGGCCCAGTTCAGAAGCTTACCGAAGCTGCATTCAATCCGAAGACCACGCCCTCTGCAGCTCAGCTGAACTTAACTGAGGAGCACAGTGCCCTCTGCTGGCTGCTGAGAAGCTCAACTCATGCACATGCATAAATTAAACCCGACAAACAGCTGTAGATCGGATAGATTAGTTAGGGAAGAAAGCACAAGGGTGCTCTCCGGCTCCAGAAAAATGTGGTAAGCCCGAAAATGCTTTAAAACGGGCAAGGGGGGAAAGGGATTTTTTTAGTATTGGCGTATAAAATGCACCCTACTATTTTGGGTCACAAATGTAGAAAAAAAGTGCATCTTATACGCCAATAAATACGGTAATTTGTTCTCTTACACCCTTGAAATTTATAAAAGTTATTCTGAGTATAAAAAATGGAATTGACATATTTATATCTGCAGTTTAAAGGATATATATGATTCTGTAAAATAAATATGCTTGAGGCTTCAGCCAGATGAATGTTGGTACACTGCTTGCGTACAAACAAATGCTTTATATTTCAACTGTTCAGTGGTAACTTTGGGGACTCCTAAGATACCATCTTCAGATTCTAGTAGTTACTTTTCAGCTTGTTCAACCTGTGAATACTGACAGAATTCTTGGAGCTGTGTGGTCTACAACCTTGCCTTTCCTGGCTAATTATATCAAGTAAGCCAGGGATTCCTGTGTGGCCGATTCATAGCTTGTTAAAGAAAGAGTCATGTACCATTTATACTGAAAGAGGCAGCTGTGCACTCCTTGTTGAAGAAACCATCTAGGACCCCTCTGATAAATAATTACTGCCCAGCTGCCAACCTTCCATTTTGGAGCAAGTTCCTAGAGTGTGTGGGTGACATCCCAGTTCCAAGTCTTTCTGGATACTGATGATCTGGATCTTGTACAGTCTGATTTTTGACCTGATTTTGGGACAAAAAGCTGCTGCCTATGAAGGACAAGCACCTTGCTAATTTCATTCTCATTTTCAAGTTTTCAGATTTTGCCTGGTTGATGGTGTTCACTAGTTGATGGTGAAACTGGAACCATGCTACATGTTATAGATATGAAGACACATTCTTCAAAGGAAAGTTCAGAACTCGCAGACAACTTGAATGAAAAGCTTGAGATGCCCCATCATCTTCTGATGATGCCCCAGATGTTTGGGGTGAAACGTAAAGTTTGTTTTAACATCTTGTTTATTTAATAAAAAGTTTCATAAATGACGGAGTTTACCCGGCGATATGCGGATTTTTAATTCGGAAGCTTGAGATCATTTGGAAGATTTTTGCTCCTAAAGAATTTTAAAAAATGAAAAGCATTTCATAGTTACATAGCATTACATACTGCCCAATCCTACCTAACCCCCCATGGGGTCATGTAGCAGCAGCAACACGGTCTCCGCTGTATTCCACGGGGGAGTTTTGGCTGCTGGAAGTCTGCTCGGGGTAAGGAGACATTCTGGGCAATAAGTCTCTCAGAATGGCCATGAAGAGACTGTGAATGGGGTGATGAAAGTTATGAGCAAATCCGCGGGAATGGAGTGCGCATAAAATGAGAATTAACTGTATTTCCCTAGCAAATTACTTGCCTGTAACCCAATTCTGGGAAGACCATTTGGCCACTTTTTCTGCCACCCGGCCAATGCTATGCATTTTCAAAGACCCCACATGCCTGAACCTGTGAACGCAGTAAAAGGCCACACACCTGTACTACACTTATGGAAGCTCCCCTAAAGATATGATGGGTTTTGTCAAAACTGACAATACTTACCACCTGTTACCAGGGTGGGAGTAGATACCTCTATGTTTTCATCTGTACTGAGTGGATACTAACAAAGCTGTATGATTGCCAAACATTCATTGTCTATGTAATTAGACAGCTGTGTTTGAGGATATCAGTGCTTAATCTTGTAATCCAACAGATTGCTACCAATGACCTTAACCGGATGACAGATAATACACTTCTAATACTGTCCTAGCAAATTTATTTTGCTAGGGCATTATAAATCTTATTAATATTATTTATAAGAAATGTATTTATTTATTAACAAGGCTTCTCAAAATGGACTGCCAAAATCATACTTTGCTGAAATAAATACAAATCGTATATACTATATACCATCATTTCTCAAACTGGTGGGTTGCGACCCATCAGCCTTCTGGAAGTTTCGGGGAGGCCAGCACCCTCCTCTGTGGGCCGCACTGAGCTGTAGATTGCCGCGGAGCGGTAATTACGATCACTACGATTCACTACTTCTGGATTACGACCACTACAGCTCGGGGAGACCCGCAGAGGGGGGCGCGGGCCTCCACAATCCCTCCAGAGGGCTCAGGACCCCCGGTAAATGTTAAAAATATTTCTTTTCCTGGTGGCGGTGATCCCCGGAATCACTGTCGCTGCTGTCCCTGCCCCCTCCACCTGCGGGGGAGAACTTTGAGAATCACTGCTATATTTACAAATAGTGAATATATACAAATAAACAAAAAATACTGTTTACCTAATTATCAACAGATATCACCTT
The DNA here is from genome assembly GCA_026170595.1 of Plestiodon gilberti rubricaudatus. NCBI lineage: Eukaryota > Metazoa > Chordata > Lepidosauria > Squamata > Scincidae > Plestiodon > Plestiodon gilberti. The sequence goes on along the minus strand of JANXHW010000004.1, from coordinate 57,251,444 downwards.
TAAGCAGAACTTTATTTTAAAATAAACTTTCCTGCAATTCTTTGGGAATATAATAGGTGAAGGGACTCAAAAGCCTTTTAATTGCAATTCCCCATTGAAAGGCAGGATTATACAATGACGGGTTCTTCAGAGCTCCAATTTATATCATTGAGAACTAGGTGTATTCATAGCAATTAAGCAAGTACAATTGGATGAAGATTTCTGCTGACAAATAGCTTTAGCTGACACCAGAAAATGCGCCAGGCAGTTTTACTGAAGAGGGGCATAACTTCAGGGCTCTCAAAGTCATTAGCCAGTACAGATTCTTTGGGAATGATTCAGCCTTCCAATCCGCACTGATTTCAATGGAATAGATTTATGCACACATTTAATTTGGTCTCAATCATGCTGCTTTCCCCTCCCTTCCCCTCAAGAATCTGCAGTGGCATTCGGCTGGGGTGATAACCATGGGCGGGGAGAGAGCACTTCGCTGAAGTAACGCCTCCTCTGCTCTTTTGCATTCTCTTCCCTTTTCTGTCTCCTGATCATTTTCTTCTTCCCTTCAGTTGCTACCTTTTTTATGCCTAATTTCTTCCCTCCGCAGCCTCACTTCTCTCTGACCTCTTTTCTATTTCCATTCTTTCTTTCTGTAAGATTTATGAAATCTTCAAGGTCTAATAGAGTCTAGTTACAAGCCAATGACCAGCAAAGGCTTGTTGGTGCAATACAGTAAAGGATCTATTATGACGTCAGTAAAGAAAATAAGATGGGGATGGTGCTGTTAACTGTAAATATTTGATAATATTTAACTTTTTTATTCAAATAAAATAAAACACACACACTGAATAACATTTTGAAATAAACATCTGACTTAAACTTTGTGTTTACGTGTATGGATCTCAGTTTGTTCAGTTCAAATTTCATCTGTCACTTCTGGGTAGAATCATTAATAAAGCGCAAAGAAAATAAAAACTAAGTTGGCTGGGGCCAGAAAAAGGGAAGTTCCCAACTGGCTTTTATCTGAGCTTCTGTTTAATATTCTCTCTCTGACAGCATAATCCTCTGGCATATGAGAACTGTTAAGACGGTTCTCGTAAGACAATTTTCAATGCTTGTTAGTGGTGAGAGACTGAACCTTTAGAACTGAAAACACAAGCAGTACAATTTGTAATGCTGTTTATTGCACTAAAATGATCACTAGAATAGACAGAACACACTGAAAATGAGAACAATATAAATATTACCTTAACTGTGAAATATTTCAATCACAGCACCATTACAGATTTATCTCCAGGTCCATATATACCGAACTTCTATTTCTCAGATATCAACCAGGCATAGTGCCACAGTTTATAGAGGAAAAATGGCTTCTATTACGGTATGAAGAAATGAGCTACATTCAGCTAGGTCTTTTTATTGAACTGCTGCCCGTTGACTTTGAGTCACTTTAAGGGGTTTCTTTCCCTGTGAGAAAAAATAAGTCCAAAATTCACTCATTAGCAAATCAGGTTTATTTTTTCTCCTGTATCTTATTGAGAATTACGGCCCAATCCTATTGGCGCGATATGCTGGCGGAACGTGCTTTGAGGCTGTCGCAAACGTGACAACGCCAGTGTGTGTGGGCTGGCCACCGTTGCAAGAGGTGAGCAGCTGGGTCTGTGCAAAGACAGGGTGAGGATGCCTGCTGGTGTAGGTAAGGCTGCACAGAGCTGGGGAGGGAGGTGGGGAGGGGGTGGAACAGGATGGGGAGGAGATGGGGGCAGGGTAGAGAGTGGATTGGGCCCGGGAAAGGGGTGGGTTCGGCGGCAGCAGAATCCTAACCCCCTCCCTGGGCCTAATCCACCTTTATGGGTCAACGTGGATTTGCGCCGGCAATATTGCTGGCACAGGTCCAAGTTGACCCATGGCGTAGGTGGAGCTTACCCCAGGGCAAGGGATCAAATGTTCCCGTACCTCGAGGAGGCCTCAACATGCCATACCCCCCCCCCCGGTGGGATACACAGACACCGCATTGGCACTGCTGCATCGCCACGCGGGGAGATACAGTGGATTGGTTATAGTGGATTGGGCTGCCCAGCAATGTTCTGGAGTCACAAAGAAAGGTAGTTAGGTACTGAAGATATTCAGAAGAAAACAGTGTTGTTTGATGCTCTCCTATGAGCATCAGTGAGGCCAACAAGAATCTGATTTTAAATCAAAGGATGAAAATGTCACCTTTGGTCTTGGAGATTTAGGAAATAAGTTTAGAATTTTGCTGAGACCTATTTTAATGTTGCCTACTCATGAGGAAATATGGGGTATAAAAATAACAGCCCAATTCTGCCTAAGATCCGCTGCAGCACGCAAAGTGTGCTGCGGTGGATCCAAAGCAGGATCAGGGCCACGCTGACGGAGCTGGGGCACACCTTGGGGGAAAGGGACGTTTGTCCCTTTCTGCCGGTGTCAGCCCCAGTACCTCCAACGGGCCTCCTCGGATGTGCGCCAACTATTTTGCTGGCGCACATCTAGGGATTATATTATTATTATACTTGTAATGAACAATGTAGTGGCACCATGTAAGTAAGTAAAATAAATAATGAACAAAGAAACAAATATGGTGATAAATAGTATCAAAAGTTGCTCAAACGTCTAGAGAACCAGCAGGACTGAATTGGCCATCAATCTCCAGACAGAGATCATTCACAGGAACCACTAATACCAGCTGAATCCCACAACTAGTTCTGAAGCCTGACTGAAAATGGTATCGTTGTTCATTCGTTGTATAAGAAAGTCGTTGTATAAGTCGTTGTATAAGAAAATCGCTGTACATTGGTTCGTTGTATAAGAAAGTCAAACATTCTGCTTTTTCCTTGAGTTGTCCCAAATATACCACCGAACCAGTGTCCAGTTCAGGTGTAATGTTACAACCATGGTTTAATATTAAGAGAACACACCATGGCAAGCCCGAACTTGTGTGCTCGCCCTCCCTGTCTAGGGCTACCAGACTGTCGACCGGGACGGAGTGATCGCCCCTTAAGGGGGAGGAGCGCGGGCGGGGCCGGTAACGCTAGGGCAATCTGGTAGTGACCTATTTAGCGACCTGCGTTACCGGCCCCGCCCACGCTCCTCCCCCTTAAGGGGCAATCGCTCCATCCCGGTTGGCGATCTGGTAGTCCTATCCCTGTCCTCCTCAATGCATGCATCCTGGGGCAAGGCTGAGAGGGGAGAAGAGCCTTCGCGTGACCCACAAGTGGGTTGTTAAGGTTCCAGAAGCCCTGCAGAGAATTTAAAACTGTGCAGTTAGCTTCGAATGTAAGGGAGGCTATTGGGGGACCCTGGCAACAGGGTGTCTAAAGCGCTATTCGACCCCACCGGTCCGAAGTAGACTGGGTCGACCTCCAGCCCGGCCGGGAATGTGGAGTTGGGGAAGCCTCCCTGTTCATCTGCAGCAGAGGCCTCAGAATTGGCTAAAGGGGGGGAGGGGGTTGCAGCACCCTGTTCCTCTGCCCCCGCCTGACTGATGCGGCTCCCTGTTGGTTGTCGCTCCGGAGTTCCAGCCTCACCGCCAGACGACCTCCTCACTGGCCTTGTGCAGCCCTCTATATACTCTTTTGCCTTGTCGGGCTCCGCCCCCTGCCTGTCCCGCCCCCAGCCCCTCAACCAATCCCACCAACCCTGTCCGTTAGTCCCGCCTTCAGGCTGGTCTGGCTTCCAGTCGGAGTTTTCTGCTGCCTGGTCCGTCGCTGCTGTAGGCCCCGTTGATTGCTGCGCGGATTCGGCTCCCGGTGGGTGAGTAGGGGCGGTCGACGTGGTCCCCGTCAGTTGTCTGGTCCTAGGGTCAGAGGCCATGGGGTTGGCGCTTCGGGTCGAGCTTCCTCGACCCGCGGAGAGTTCCATGTCCCGGTGGTGTCGGGGCACCGGCTGGCACTGTGGGCCGGCGTCCCTGCGGATGGTTGCCCAGCCGGCCCTGAGGAGAGGGACTGGGTGGCTTGCCACCGCAGGGGAGCCCACCCGGTGGTAGGTTGGGCTCGCTCTCCCTGGCAGCGAACCGCCCTGGACGGGAGCTGGGGGCTCGTCCATCGCAAGGGAGGTTGCAGGGGAGCCCGCCTGGCGGCAGGTTGGGCTCGCTCTCCCCGGCGACGAACCACCCTGGACGGGAGCTGGGGGCTCATCCGTCGCCAGGGAGGTCGCCCGGCAGCCGCTGGCCCCGTTTCCTCCGGTGGCAAGCCGCCCAGTCCCGGACATCTAAAAGGTTAAAACCCCACATTTTAACCCCCCCTTTTTACAGCGTTTTAAACATGGACCCCGCAGATCCGAGTGAGTCAAAGCTGCGGATCCTGAATCCACGAATAGAAAGGGTCCACTGTATATCCAAACCACACAACGTATCATAAAACTGAGTAACAGTGCAATCCTATCCAACTTGCACCGCAGGTGTAACCAGTAGTGCAGTGATAATGGGAGGCCCCAGAACGGAAAGGGGATTCAAATCCTCTCCAAAGGGGGATTCAAAGGGGATTCAAATCTCTCTCCCCCCCTCCAAAGCCTCCTGCCCTGCCCTCCCCTTCTGGTTACACAGGTGGTGTAAGTTGGATAGGATTGTGCTATAATACAGTAGTTCTAAGTAAACAATGATATAATAAACACACACCAAGGTACCTAGTTTTTTACTACTTATGCTTTGGGGAGCTACGCGATTTGGATGGGAACTGCAGCGGGGTGAAAAACTCCCTAGCCCCCTGCTGCAGTTTTGCAAACTCTTTAGCATGCTATTTGGAAAAAACAAACAAAACAAAGAGCCACATTACATATTTCTGGTAATGTGTGGTTTGGCCCTCAGTAGACGTATGACTAACACACAATGTTTCTGTTTCCACAGCAACCTCTCTCCACAGATATAGCCCCCTCCTCTGGCTTACTCTTTAATATAAACATAATTGAAGTATTAAAATATGGAAGCATATTTTTTCCTCTCTTTCCAAAACCCTTCTTCACATTCTGTTTTTAATCTTTGATGTGATCATGTTCAAAAAACAAAGACAAGTCACTGAGTTCAGAGACACTTCATTATATTAGATTGCCACTGTATGCTTAGCCAAAAAATACATTTTTGCAGTTGCTTAAATTCTTTGCAAAATCTCCTCTCCCCTTTTTCTGCTTAAGAATTATAAAAGCCACCCACCATCCTTCCAACATGTTAGAATTAGCTATTCATTCTCCTTTAACAGAGGTAGCTAGAATGTAGAAGAGACAATTTACGTTTATGTCCCCATTCTACCCAGTTACCATCTACTGCAGCTGAGAACCTCAGATATCTGCTGGATTTAGGGAATTCCTGCTCTATAAAGTCATTACCTGGTTGAGCTTAGACTTACCATGGCTAAGAATTTCACAAGGGTAAGAAGCTAATAAAAGCTGTCTATTCTCAGAGTCTGAGGGATCCAGACGGTTTTCTGATGTCTCTACTAGAAGAGTTTCCTGCTGACAAGGTTGGCTATACTGTTGATGCCCTGGTCAGTCTCTGAAATCAGATAACCATGACAGGCTGACACAACTGCTCCCCAGATGGTCTCTCCTGACTAGTAGAGTGCAATTGGCTCTACGGTTTACTGCTGAACTACTAGCGCAATCCCACTCAAATTTAAAATGTGCTGTAAAGCACGTTCGTGACGACTTTCAAGTAAGGGCAGCCGGCGCAGAGGCCGGCTGCCCTCACTCTGCTGCCGGATCGTCCCTGCGGCCAACAGATACAGGTATGTCCAGCACTGGCAGGCAGGGGGGTGGTCTGGGCGGCGAGGGAGGGGGGCTATTGGCTGAGCTGGCCCGGAGGGGGTGGGTGGGGATGGCGGCTGCCATATCCTCGTCCCCATCCCGGGCCGGCGTGGCCATTACACGGCCTCCTTGGACTTGTGCCCGCTAAATAGCTGGCTGAAATCTGAGGAAGCCCACAGGGATAGGATTCAGTGGGCAGCCTGGGCTGCCCGCTGGATACTTAGGCAGGATTGAGCTGACCAGCTGGTAAAATAGTTGGAATTATGGCTAGAGCAACAGTGGAGAAATTCACAACAGACCCAATTGAACATGGACTACTGTCCGTTTCAAAGCAAACTCCATGGTCTTGATGGAAGCAAATCACCTTACATTTCCACTACCACTGCACTCCCCTTAAGAATCAGGCAAGCAGCTTGGGGGGGAAGTCCTGACCCAATATTGTTCCTGGACAGCCAGGAGCCAGCTGTGGCATGGAGTGCTTTTCAAGAGTTTTGGGTGATGCACTAGCTACACTCCTTCCAGGTTACCTTAAGGGCTGCTTCCTCCCACACATGTTTACATGCACATGCAGATCAACATCTGATGTTGTGCTCCATGCCCCTCCACCATCTGAAACATCCCTCAACAAGTAGGCATGTGAAATGGGTGTTTTTTCAATTACTTTATTTCATGCATAACTTACACTCTTGCTGTTACCCACATGTTAGATGCTCTTTCTAGGATTGGTCTCTTTTTAATATACTGATCACTCATTTCCCAAGCATAACCTTTAGAATATGTGACATCTCTTATAGTTTTTACTTGCAATCTCTGCAGGAAAAATGTTGCTCTGCAAAAGTTTTTTAATCTTCTAGAAAAGAAACTTTTTTTGGTAATATGTGGTATTTAAAACATGCATGATTGCTCTTTATGACTCATGTTCTTTGATTTAAAGTTAAAATGCTTCTTTTGTCATCTCTCTCTGAATTCTTGGTCTTATCCCCCCCCCCCCTTTTTCACAAGTCCTTCTTTAGGCAATTTCCTGATTCATACATGTGCTCCAATTTAACTGTGTCTGTTTATTATCTGAATATCTCTGCCCTGTTTTAATTTCTCTTGTACCATAAGAGATGCGGGCATGCAATAAGTAATCCCTTTAAACTTCCTGTTTAATGCTTTGCAAATAATTCTTTTGTTTTTAGAAGAATGATTTGAAAAACTGTTGCAACAGCATTTTTCCTAAAGAGATTACAAAGAAAATTTAACATGAAGAATATGTCACATACTCCAAAGATTATACTTTGGAAATGAGATGAGCAATACTGTATATTAAACAGTAAAAAGTAAAGGTAAAGGTGACCCCTGACTATTAAGTCCAGTCGTGTCCGACTCTAGGGTGTGGTGCTCATCCCCATTTCAAAGCCGAAGAGCCAGCGTTGTCCGAAGACGCCTCCGTGGTCATGTGGCCTGCATGACTCTCCTTGCCGCAGCGCGTAGCATGTGGCTGGAACACGGAGCGCTGTTTACCTTCCCGCAAGCGGTACCTATTTATCTACTCGCATTAACATGCTTTGGAACTGCTAGGTTGGCAGGAGCTGGCCAAGCAACGAGAGCTCACCCCGTCACGGATTTGAACTGCTGACCTTTTGATCGACAGCTCATGGTTCAGCGGTTTAACCCACTGCGCCAGCCGCTGGCCGATATTAAACAGTACAAACTATCTAAGTAGGATGAGGTTGACAAAAAAGTAATTTTAGGTTCAGTTGAAACCTACCCTTCCCCCTCACATGATAGTTTTCTAAGTTTTGGGAATTCTTGTATAAAGGAACATTTAGGACCCAATCCTATACTTACCGCCTGCCGTCTTCATGCCTCTTTCGCTGGCGCTGACTGCTGTTAAGCAGTCAGCGCCAGTTGTAAAAAAGCACTCAGACAACGTGCCACTCGGTATGCTGCCAGGAACGCGGGTGGAAAGGCCTGAACCTTCCTGCCAGCACCAGCAGATCCCCAGTGGCCCACTGAATCAGGTACGATGGTGGGGGAGGTGGGAGGGGGTGGAAGGAGGGTGGAATGGAAGTGAGGGAAGGTGAAACAAGTGGTGACGGAGTGGGGGAAGGGTGGAACAGGGCGGTTATAGAGGTGGGGTGGGCAGATTTGGACCAGGAAGGGAGCGGGTTCAGTGGCAGTAGTGGCTGCTGAATCCTAACCCCCTTCCTGGACCCGATCCTGTGGCGTGGGTCCACATGGACCCACGCCAGCTATTTAGCTAGTCCGAGTAGACCTCTTTTACAAACAGAGAGATATCAGAGAAATAATCTGAGAAAATATCAGAGAAATATTATAAATAAATAATAATAATATTTCTTTTTATCAGAGAAATAAAAATGCTATTTTTGTTCTTTGTATTCCATAAAGCTCTTCTGATCGTCTTTGTTTAAACACAGTGCTGGGGTACTTTCTCTGACACCATATGACTTGTGATGATTTGCCAGTTTTCTTTTCTGCAACGCTGATGAGCCTAACAGCCCAATCCTCTGTAGGATTGGGTTGCCAGCCAGAGCGCTTTGCGACAGCGGAACAGAGTCAGTGGGACGGGGGGGGGGGAGATAGGATTGGGCTCGTAAAATAGCTGCAGTTTGTCTTGACTCCACATCTAATTTTATAGGAACTGAGAGAAGAAAAGACTCTCTTCTAGTGAATAAGTAATGGATGGTCATATAAAAAGTGATTTAAACTAAGTTCCTATTGGTGAGCAATTGATATGAATAAAGACTTGCAATTTTAATGAGAGCACAAACAGTATTAACTGTTAAAGAACTAGGATGATTATCAATTTTTTTTAGAAACATCACTGCAGTTAAAAATTATGCACTATTTGGCCTGGGCAGGAAATTATTAATACCATGGTCTACACAAGTTCAGACATTCTTAAACATTTATCGTGATCATTTTCTACAATAAAGACATTTTTAAAGTAGTAGCAGCTTTATTTTTCTAGCCACTGGCCATTACAACTAGTTCACCACCAGCAACCATATTCAACATAAGGCTTGTTTAGGCATTTGTATCCACGAGAAGACAAACGTGTGGGATTGCTGATAATGAGCCATGCTATCCCTGCCAACTGCTGATTCAAGGAGAGAGTGATTCCTACCCCATGACTGCTACCAAGTTCAGTTCCCTAAGTCAGGGTATGTACATGGAAACCTATTAACATGTGTATTTAGCCCCCAGACACACTGGAACATGTATATTTCAGCCCTGTTCAGGCCAGACAAATACATGTGCGCTTGCTTACAACACACTATACTGGCTCTTCCCTCTGCTGCTGACACAGGAGTGATAGGGTAGCAATCATGGGGAGAAACATTTGTTGTGATCAGTGTTGCTTGCTGAAGACTAATGATAATCATGGGTTGGGCAGTGTGTGTGTGGAGGAACTATCATGTGCGCATTGGCAGGTAACTTAAAACGAATAAGGATGTATACAGAAATATTTCTGATTTGTAGAACAGCTCCTCTATCTGCCCCAAATGTATCACAACTAAAACGACTATAAATAATTCTTTTCCCTCTAAAAAAGCCCACAACCCAGAAAATACAGACAAGAACAATAAACTGGTTTTGTAGACTGTGTTTTACTGCTGTACATTTTTAAGAAAAAATACTTTCTTCTGGCATGAAATCTTTTTCCAAAGTTCAGTAAAGTAAAGTTGGACCTTTTTATCCACGTTTTTTTTATCCACGGATTTGACTCAACACGGATGGCAAAACTGTGGAAGAGGGAGTCCAACCACACTACATTACCTCTTTTTTCAGCGTTGTCGGGGGCCTGCCAGCCACTTCCAGCCTCCTGCGCATGTCCAAACGGCTGATGCAGCCGGGAGTTTCTGGCGCCATTTATAGGTTGCTTCCAGTAGTGGCTTTTGTTTTTTCAGTCAGTTTAAACAAACTCAGGAGGAGGGAAGCGGCAAAGATGCTGGAAAAAAGGCAATGTGGCACCGCTCCCAAAACACCCCCCCCCCCGGATTTCATATAACTCTGATTTTCCTATCCACTGTGGTTTCAGGAACAGAACCCCAGTGGATAAAAAGGTCCGACTGTATAAGCAAATTGCATAACTGTTTTAGTTAGAGGGAAAAATGCGTGCCAACGTTTTGTCAAAGATCTACCTAGAGCACACACAACCAAGCAAAATATCCTGCCTGGTCGCAGTTTTTTCCAGTTATCATAAATCCTCTATTATATACTAACATGACTTTTACTTAAACAAAATTCAGATGAGCTGAAAGGAAAAAGCTGAACTTAGCACACACGTAGAACTTCGTTCTTACTTGAACTGTACCCTATCAAAACAACTGTATTATTTCAAGTGAATATGCATATAATGTAAAAGAAAATTGGTTTGAAAATATCTATGTTAGCTATACAGTGGACCCTCCACATTCGCGGATGCCTCTGGAGGCCGCTTCCGGCTTTTGTCGGGCATGCGACACACTCCATTGGCCTCTGCAGGCCTCAGGACGCCTTGGGGAAGTGACTGAAAGCAACGTCTGGTTTACTTCCAGTCACTTCCCCAAGGCACCCTGAAGCCCACGGAGGCCAATGGAGTGTGTTGTGGGCCTGGCGCAACCCAGAAGCAGCCTCTGGAGGCTCCCAGAAAGGTACGGTATTGCGGCCGAGTCTAGGTATTGCTGGATTTCAGCATCTGCGGATTTTGGTATCTTTGGGGGTCCAGGAACCAATCCCCCATGAATACTGAGGGCCTGCTGTACTCTCTGGTATTTGCAGAATAAAATTTGCAGTTATTTACAGAGAGGGAAAATGTAAGGTTGTCTTGTTACAGTAAGCATGGGTACCATTCAGCCAAAATTAAGCACATTTAAATCCCACTGATTTCAGTTGGAAAGTTCACGAATCTACTGAAATAAATAGAACTTGTAAAGCAGAATTCGATACATGTTTATTTGGAAGTAAATTCCACTGTATTCAGTGAGCTTACTCTCAGTGTGCATAGGACTGTAGCCTAAGGTGGTTAAAGTGGATTATGCCCCATGTAGTTAGTCAAATCAAAATGTTTCAAATTTGGTTTTAAAGAATGTGCCTGACTAGTGTTTTGTAGCTTTGAGTTTATGGGAAGGGTCAACTGTGATGTCAACAACTATTTTAGCTGCCATTATTGAACAGCTGATAATGTGAAAACCTATTCATAACTGCAAAACGACAAAAGGAAGTTCAACAAAGGGAAGTCCAACATATCAATGACATATAAAGGCACGTATCAGGATTACTGCCAAGTGAATGAGGCACCATTTGAAGTCTGGCATTTCAATGCTTTGCAGAAAGATAGTTCTGGACTACTTTTCAGTTGTACCTTTCTGGACTACTTTTCAGAGGGGGAGGAATGCACTGTTTTGACAATCCACTGTCCAAAGAAAAAGTTTGGTCCTATCTATGCATAACGTCCACTGCCCAGCTGATTTCCATTACTCCCTCATCATAATCCTGATTCTACCTACTTCAATGGGCCTCTAGGCTACCAAGATGCTTTGACAGCTCCAATTGGATCAGGGGAGGGGAACCTCCGGCCCGCGTGGCCATCGGCTCCGGCCCCCGGGGAGATTGCCGGGAGGCCGCCCAACCGCCCCCCGGAGGCTCTGCCGGGTCCGCGCGGAGCCTCCAAAGGCCGGGAGAGGGCCTCCGCACGTCCTCTCGGGCCGCCGGCTCGGCCCGTTCTGACCAGGCCCTCGTTGGCGATTTTGCACATGCGTACAAGGCCGATGAGGGCAAGCTGCCCTCATCGGCCTTGTACGCATGTGCAAAATCGCCAACGAGGGCCTGGTCGGAACGGGCCGACCGGCGAGCGAGGAGGACGTGCAGGGGCCCTCTCCCGGCCTCCGGAGGCTTCGGACGGTGAGCTCGGAGCCTCCGGAGGTCAATGGGGGGGGCGGGGGCCCCTAAATTAAATAATTAATTTAAAAATGGTGGCCGGCCTCGTGGCCGGCCCACAAACAAAATTTAAATATTTAAATGGCCCTCGGCGGGGAAAAGGTTCCCCACTCCTGATTTAGATTATGCAGCTGGAAGAAGGAAGGACTGAGGAGTACAGCAGAGCCTTAGTTGCAATTATCAAAGCATCATTATAGCCTGCAGATCACATATACTTTCCTCAAAAGAAAGGGGAATTCCTATGCTACAGTGGTGCTTAAAAAAATTCCCTTTAGCTGTTCTACAAGAACAGCATAGTGCAGGTGGAGACTTGAATGAGGCTACTATTGGAAAGCTGCACTTAGATTTTGATGGATGGCATAGTCATTGGTCTGAGTAAAGAGGAACAGCAACAGCAATGTGGGAGGGGAGAAGAGAGGAAAAATGGCCAGAATTAATTAGGTATGGTGTTTGAGAAGCAGAAAAAGGTGTGCTGACTGACAGAGAAAAAAGATACAGAGATGTTACCTCCCCCATGAAGACCATCCCCTCCAACAACTTCTGCAGGTTTTCAATGGTTTCCACGTATACATTTAGAATGCTATTTCTCATATTTGCACAAGTATATTTTTGTCTGTAAGCAACACTTACTATTGTGCACAATCAATCAACTGGTATTCATTTGATCTCTCGAAGCATGCCTTTACTCCTTCGTCGTCCCAGAGCTTTTTTGCATGTTCAAAGAATTCCTGAAAATTGGAAATGTAACAATGCATTAATTTTTATGAAATATTAGAATTTTACCCAAATTTTATAGAGCATTTATTAGAGAGGTATATCTAGTACTTTGAGAGCCTGTGCCATCAACTTGTGCCACATCTTAAACATTCAGGACTCTTCACAAACAAACATATTGCATTCCTCCTAGTCACTCTTTCAACACTCTGTTAAAAAGAGTGATTTCACTTATTATCTCTAATACTTCTAAGAATCCACAGTTTTATAGCTCTAGCAAATTCTATGTAAAGTTAGTTGTACTGTACAAGACAGACTGCTATTCTCTTTATCTAAAGCAATTAAAGCTTCTCTCACCCAAAAAATGTTAATTCAAATTTAATTATTGTAATGGATATAGTTTTCATCCCTTTGGACTATCTTATGGCGCAATCTTGCATAACTCTGGAGTGGAGGAGCGTGTGCTCCGCCGCTATAAAGCATTGAAAATGTGCCATAAAGCACATTTGCACGTAAAGCACGTTTGCGACAACTTGGCAGTAAGGGCTGCTGGCGCACAGACTGGCAGTCCTCAGTCCGCCACACTCCAAACCCCGCGGCCACCTATGGAGGTAAGTCCTGCACCAGTCGGTGCAGGGGCAGGGTGGGCAGGGACAGCCAGGGGTGTGACCACTGGCTGGCCTAGGCTGGAAGGGGGCAGGGATATCGACGGTGCGCTCCACTGATATCCTATGCCCGTTCCCAGGCTGGTTCGGCCTTACACAGCCTCCCCGAATCACTTACACCTGGGGAAGGGGACGAATGTTCCCTTCTCCCGAGGTGTGGCCTAGCAGCCCCGAGGCAGGACGCATTCCAGACAGGATACAGCGGCTGGCCCTTTAAAAGCCATGTATACTTACACAGGATTGCGCTGCCCAATACATTTACATTCATTTAGGGGAGGGTTTCAAGCTCAAGTGTATGGGAGGGGAGCCATCAAGGGTCCCACAACAAAGCACACCATGAGACAGAAAGCTTGAAAAATTGTCTTTATTAATAGTTATATTTTGGGGTTTCATTAACAAGTACAGGTACTTCCAAAAAAAGCATTTCTTTCGGGTTTTAAAAATACGGTCACTCACACGATTTAATATTAGAAAAATGTAGTGTGCTTTATACCAAAGAACTAATTCACACAATTGGGTAATATGTTATTTATTAAGATACAAGTTCATCTGTGTTGGTGGGCACTGATTAAATTCACGTGATTAAAATATTCCATCTGTGGTAGGTAATACATGATACCATAGTTCACAAATTCAGACACATGCAATTATGCTATATACATGGTTGTGTGAATTAACTGGAACTAAATCTGAAAGAGATAACATTTTTCTTCTTCCCGTCTCCATCTAATAAATGCTTTAGTAATGTTTTTAGATAACATATTTCAGTTTTAATAGAGAGGCACATTGCCGTGAGAGATTAATTTAATATATGTATAACCCGCATGTACAGCTTTTAGTACTTTATGCAACCAGTTTGACAGTTCAAACAGCCAGATAAAAAATTACTGTAATTATAGGTGCTGTCTATCATACTTCACATTTAAAATCTAACTTCACCCTGATTCATACACAGGTCCCAGGAGAAGGTGGGATGTTACTTTAAAGTTAACAGGTTCTTGGAAAAGAAAAGTATTACCGTAGTTAAGTTTTTGGTTTTTCTTACTAACAAAATTTTCTTTTCACTCAATGGATCAAGGCTCAAGAATTCCATTACTTTCAGCTCTAAAATTACTTTGCCTGCCTGCTTCACAGTACATGAAAATAAAACTATGTAATGCACATAGATCTTGCTAGAGATTTGTTTTTTTAAAAAATTCAAATGGCTTGAACAGATGCAGTCAAATTAGTTTATCCAAGACACAAAACATAAAATCCTTAGGGGGGGGGGGAGGGATCAAATTATTAGAAAACTAATGTAATCTTTAAAAATGAATGAATGAATAAATAAATAAATGAAAACATTTCATTAGAAAGAGCAGAATGTTATTTGCATGCTGCTCAAACTGGCTGAAGATGTCTATTACTAAAGCCAGAGCTACACTGCACACATTCACGTTCTGTATGCATCTGGTATCCCACCCCCAAGTCAAACAATGGGCTCTGATTGGCTGAACGTAACGCAAACGCAGCCAAAGTCGAGCCCAGCTCGACTTTGGCTGCATTTACGTTTCGTTCAGGCAATCAGAGCCCGTTGTTTGACCTGGGGGCGGGACACCAGACGCATATGGAACGCGAACAATGTAGCTCCAGCTTAAGAGGCATTTTACACAAGCAGAATTCTTACTGTAACACGTTAGATGCACATTTGTGTCTACATGCTAGCACATTCTCTGAGTCTGCACTATGAGAAATTGCAGCCTTTTCGGCAATGTTTTTTCATATATATCTTCTGTGTTGAACATAATAAAACACATCTGATTATTAGGTAAATGATCAGACTGCACAACATGTAATCACTTCAGAGAAGCTTTTAAAGAATGTAGTCGTATAAATGCTCATGGACAAATCATCAGACATACACTATTCTCTTGAAGCTTGTGAAGCACTGCATAAAAGCCTACAGAGAAAATCAGTTTGAATATTCAAAAGCCACACTCTCCAAAAGGCGATGTGACAGCACAGGGAATTCTGCCACCAATTTCATACCATTTACTTCATAACATTCCAGTTACATTAACAGGTATACTGTAAAAAAACTAAAGTGTTTTCACTATCAATCTTGGTCAAAAATTCTCCTGCAAACCTTAGGCTATGTATTGCAAAAACAATCCTGTTTTCAAATGAGATTCCATGAGAATAAGTCCCTTGACAGATTATTTGTCCATGACCATTTACTTTTTTAATGGTAGTGTAAGAGGGAAGTAATCTTACAGCCCAATCCTAACTAGGATTGCGCTGCTCTTAACTACAACGGAACACAGATGAAAACCACTTCCTCGGCTGTAAATTGTCGTGTTTCAGGAAACATACTGGTAGACATTCTAGTAGGCACAGCACATAGAGACAGAATAGCAGGGACCCAAGACCAGAACCCTGAGGGATCATGACAGAGAGAGGGAAGGAAGAAGAACAGTTTCACTTGGAAACACTGAATTAACAATTAGACAGGTAGGAAGAGAACTGCTTGAGGACAGAATCACAGAGACCTAAATAAGAAAGGGAATAAACAACAAAGAGAAATGAACTGTATCAAAGGCTGAAGAGAAGAAAGATGAGCACAGAAGAGGGGTCTAACTATTACAGAAAGTTACAGAATAGGGACCTTCTGTAAGTAGTACAGAATAGGGACTTTCTATATGGGCTGTGAGGGCAGTCTCCAGAGGCGGAGCTGGGCAGGGGGCGATGGGCCCCTGGGGGCACTGTTGGGCCCCAGGCGGCAGGGGTCAAATCGGGCGCCGCCGCAGCGATTCGGGCCGTTTTGGCGGTGCGTGCAGGCGTCGGCGGGTTTGGCCGGCCTTATGCCTCTGTGTGCTGGGAAATGGCAGCATCGGTGTCACTTCCGGCACGGGAGTGGTGGTGGTCGGAGCACTGCCACTGGTAGTCAAGAGCAGAGCTGAATGCTGAGGCAGCAAGAGCAAGCAACGTGTTCCAAGACTCTGAAGACAACAGGCAGTGACACTAATGGTAATTGGAGAGAGAAGATGGGTCTACAGATGATTTTTTGAGAAGAGGGGAGCAATAATAATAATGGTAATTCAAGTATTTATATACCGCCTATCTTGGTCATTAGATTTCTCCTCTGACTTTTAATTCAAGGCAGTTTACAACAGGCAGGCAATTCTAAACCAAACAGTTTGTACATTAAATAAATGTCCTAATCTTTCGCAGGACACTTCTTTCCAGGTGTTTCCTTTCACGGTCTGGCCTCTTTGCTGGCATTCACCTCCCACGCGTTGACTGACAGGCAACTTCCTCTCACGGATCACCGGCTGCAGCTTTCTCTCTCTCTCACAGAGGGCTTCTGCAGCATTGTCAGCGGCAACGGAGTCACGAACTGCTGTCCTGCCGTGCCCACCAAAACCTTGACCTGGGAGGAAGCACTGCACAGCCTCACTGTAACAGTTTTCATTTTAATAGACTTTCAGGTCAGCCTGGAAGTTCATTCATAGCCTTTGACCTGGGTGCTCAAGAAAAGCCAGTTATATTAAAATTTTCCAGTGCCCGTAAAAGTATCAAGGACTAGTAGGATGCCAAGACCATTTTTTAAATTTGTCAGCTGCTTGAGGTACCTTGTTGCATTCTAGCCTAAACACGTTTATATTTTCCAGTCTTTTAATAGTCTTGCTATGATGACAACAGACCAAGTTTCATATGTTCTGGGCCTCCATGGGCCTCCAAACCCCGGATCTGGCGCACCAAAAAACGGCATCCAGGTGCAGCACGGCGGAGCTTACCGTTCCACTCCACAGCCTCCTATCTTCATTTCCGATCTTTGCAGAAACTTGCGCCGGGCAGCCACTTCCCTCAGGAAATCGGGGCGCAGAGCTGTCCAGAGCGACGTGCAGAGGAAGCGGCTGCCTGGCGTGAGTTTCTGCAAAGATCAGAAGCGAAGACAGGAGGCTGCGGGGTGGAACGGTAAGGCTCCGCCACGCTGTGCCCAAATGCCGTTTTCAGATGGACAGTGCGCCGCGGTTTGGAGGCCACTGGACTATGTGACCATGCTATCTATGGTCAAATAGATTGTGTTATCTATGTCTTCACACATTATGGAGTGATAACAAGAATATCAAGACAGATATCTTAACAGATATCAAGGAAAGGTATATCAATATACCTTAATATCAAGACAGATATCAAGGAAAGGTAATCATAGTAAGAGAAAGAAAGACAGGGATTCACAAATTGTGGGTTAATTTGATAGCTAATTTTTATGTTCTTTGAGCCAGCTGTAAAGTCCAGTGCTACCACAATACTACCTCGATGAGTAAGCTGATTTTGGCTGCAATCCTAAGCACACTAACCTGGGGGGAAGCTTCCATGAACAGAATAGGGCAGTGGTTCCCAAACGTACCAGTGTTGCGGCATCCCTGCAGACTCAGAGTTCAGAATCTGGAAGTAAATGGTGGTGATGCGATGACATCACCGTCAATTACTTCTCGGGTTCCGAAACCATGGCGCGACCCAGAAAACAGCTCAGGGCATGAGTGCGTTTCAGTGCCCGAAAATATTGTGCATGACGCTTAGCCCACAGAACTGAGCAGCTTCTGTTCTGCGGTCTCCCACGTTGCGGTTGTGTTGCTGAGTGGCTTGCGTTCTGTGACACACACAAAGACACACACTTTGAGAACCACTAGAATAGGGCTTACTTCTCAATAGACATGCCTAGGATCATGCTGTTAGAGACAGACTTTATAGTCAGACCTATGGGTCAAATCTGTAACGTCTTTACATTTTGGGGCTTGTTTATACCAGAAACTGTATATGTTGCATAATATTTGAGTTTTATGTTATATATTTAAAATGGAAAAGTAGAATGCCTAGTTTTTAAAAGATTAAAAAAATGGGACGAATGACAAGTTTTCCAAGAACAAGGCACTTTAAAAACTAACACATTGGCTGGATTCAGAAACTGAGGTTGCAGAAACAGGTAAGAAACAAATTGAAACGCTGTTTGTCAGTTCTTTCCTAGCCTACAAAGAGTTCGTAATGAAAAGCTTTGTTAATGTCCTGGCCTTTAAAAAATCTACTTTCAACGATGAAGATATAGCAGTACCAGCTAAATCTGAGTCCAGGATTTCTCTTTTCCTCTTGAGGACATCCTTTTGCAAGGAACCCTCAAGGAAGACATCCTTTTGCAAGGAAGACCAGAAATTAGTGCTGCTTCTTATAGAATGAGGGATGGTCAGGAAATGATATGAAAGGTCTGCCATAGCTTTGAGTCCTAAGATGTTTGATCTGAGACACCTAGCTGGGAGCGTAGACAGTTTTCCTTTAGGTTCTTTAGAGTTTCATCTTTGTAAGAGGTATATAAACGGAATAATTTTTCCTAGGATTCCTTTAGCATTCTAGGAAAAGACAAGGATTTCTTTACCCTTCTAGTAAAGACTGACAACATGGTAGGGAAAACTGGCACAGCAGCATGTGAATCAAGGAGGTCAAACATTGGCTCAGCGTTCTGTGCAGGAGGTAACTGAACCTGGATTCTTCGAAAACTGAACTATTTGGAGCAGTTGCTCATTACACATTTTGAGGTCCTGTCTTCGAAAACTTGGTTTAAGAGCATGTAGGCCTTGGCTCAAACGGGTCTGCTAATCCTCAATAAGCCAATTCAGTACTTAGCTAAGTTTGCTTTCAGAAGTTGATCTGAAGTACTTATCCAAAACAGTACTTATACAAAAGCCTAATGGATGTTAGCAGTGCTAGGTCTGACTGGGTAGAGGGCAAGGGTCAGCTTTGGCTTGTGGGCAAAATCTAAGAAGCACTGAGGAAAGGTTCTTGAGCTGGATTTAGAGGCACACTACACATTGCTAACCCTGATGGCTTTAAAGTAACCACAAGGGTTGCTCCTACTGGTAACAAGAGAGCTCTAAGACAAGAGGAGTGATTCTGGTGGGCTTATTTTGTAAATATTTAACTAATGGAACAAATGCCCCAAGACAGTGAGACACTGGTCATGAATATCTCAATTGAGAATTATAAAATTATGCACCTCATAAAAGTAGACTTACCATAGTCCCAGAATCGAGGCGTGCTTTGGCCTAGAGCGGAACCGAGCTGCTCCCAAGAGTGCACCGCAGCTGGTCAATGCGTGCGTGGCTTCCTTTCAATGACGTGACCACATTGGGCAGTCGCGGTGCACTATTGGGAGTGGCTCGGGTTCGCCTTAGGCCAAAGCACGGCTCAATTCTGAGACTATGGTAAGCCTACTTAAAAGTGATCAGCAGTGTGTGTGATGCGCGCGCGTGCGTGCGTGTGCATGCGTGCACGTGTGAAAGAGAGAGAGAGACAGACAGACAGACAGACTGAAAAAATAAGTCTGAAACAAAAGTCCATAAACAGGAAAATAAATATGCCTAAAGTGAAATAATATTTATTATTTAATTGGTATTAATATTTAGATATTTTGTTGATTTTTAGTTGATACTTAGGCCTCAGGCTGAGGCGTGCATCAATTATTTAATGCCAGTCAGTGATATTTTCAGTTGTTTTCAGCTGGTTGACTGAGTAGTTATGGCTGCTGCTGCTACTACTACTACTAATAATACTGTAATCGGAAAGAATTTGGGGGAAAGCAGCTTACAATTATTTGCCTGGAGAGGGTTCCTTTTACTGCTCCTCTCATGGCAATTATAAAAGAGAACTGAATCAAGCAGATGTTTGCTCCACCCTTTAGTGTCTGTACCACACAGGGCACTTGTCACTGAGGGGCAAGAGTTCACAAAAATATCCTCTTGACTTTCTAGCAATTCACTGATTTACAGCGCAATCCTGTGTAAGGATCCAGCCAGCAGCCCAGGGTCGCCCGCCAGATCCTGAGCCCCGGTGGCCGTTCTGCAACCAGACTGGAGGTCTACTCAGGGAAGGGGACACTCGTCCCCTTCCCCGGATGTAAATCCAGGCCGGCTGGATTGGCCTCCTCGGATTTCTGCCAGCTAAATAGCTGGCGGAAGTAGCCTAGCTGGCCCGATGGGGATATGGCCGAGGCCATCCCCTACCCCCTCATGGGCCGGCTACACCAATGGCCCTCCTCCCTCGCCCGCTGAATCCTTACCTGCCTTCTCCGGCGGCCGCTCGGGCGTTCTGGCAATGGAGCAAGGGAGGCTGGCCTCTGCGCCGGCCTCCCTTGCTCCAGAGTAGTCGCGAATGTGCTTTACGGCACATTCGCGACTGCTGCTGGCGACAGAACGCTCATTCCGTCGCCGGCGCAATCTACAGGATTGTGCTCTTATTCCCCAACATCTCCCTATTCCAAACACATGCACACACACATACACTTTCGAAAATGCCTCCCAAACACCTTCCAACGCTCACCCCCCACACACACAAACAATCCAAATTAACACACCCATATGCACCAAACTGTCAAAAAAGCACACTCTCACCCATCCTTCCCAGGTCTACTAGTTTGATTTATTCCAGCTGAAATATACTACAAATGCCCCGAGCCCATAAAAAGCACCATTCCCTTTCCACTGAACAAGTGCAACCTGTTCCTCCCCACAGTGTCAAGGAGAAAAAACGTATAGCGTGGATGGCAATGATCCCCACACAATAAGACGGAGTCCTGATTTCTTCCCAAATCTCATCTAGAAGCTTCTCACAATTAAAACACTGCATTCTTCATCCCCTAATTCTCTTACCATAGGTATGCTTCATTTTTCCCATCTACCCAGACACACAGTTTCGTTTGTGCCACAGCACAGTCCAATAAAAAATTGTTTCTCTTGACCAAGGCTAAAAAGGCCAGTGACTACAATCCTTCCTTTCGGAGGTGGGAAATTTTGCCGTACAGAGCCCAGTCCTCACACAGCAACGCAGAGTAGTTCACAGAGGCGTCGCTTTTGTGTGGCGAGGTGGGCCCCCCCCAAGTGACGTGCGCACACACACGCGCGCCGCCTCCACACGGGCGCGTCGCCTGGGGGCCTCCCGCCCGCCTCGCCAGGCCGGGAGAGCCGGCTCGGGGACGTCTTTCCCGGCCAGCTGCCCGGGGCCTTATGAGGAAGGCCCACTGCGCGAACGTTATTTATAACGTTCTTTTGCGCATGCGCAGACCGTTCCTGAGGGAAAAGGGCTGCCCTTTTCCCTCAGGAACAGTCTGTGCATGCGCAAAAGAACGTTATAAATAACGTTCGCGCAGCGGGCCTTCCTCAGAAGGCCCAGGACAGCCGGCCGGGGAAGACATCCCTGAGCCGGCTGCAACGATTGAGGGGGCGCCCGGGGCAACAGCCCATCGGGCACCCGGAGCGCCAGGCACACCCCCAAATCACAGCGCGGCCATAGGCCACGCCGAAGATTAGTAAAGGGGGTGTGTCCGGGTCACTAGGGTGATGCACGAGCCCAGCCCTGGGGCAGCGTGCCCCCTAGTGACGTCTCTGGTAGTTCATACGATCCCATCCACAAGAAAAATCTTGCTACTCAGTTAAATTTGGCTTTCGATGAAATCATTTTACCCACTTGCTTTGCTTTCGTGTGCCTTCTCCAGTTTGCACATTTGGCTGGGGACGTGGGGTCACTAGGATTGCCTGGCAACATCAGAGTGAAGGGAAACGAGGAAGATTAAGCATTAAACCTACTCATACATCCTGGAAGCAGCTTTCCTGCTGATTTTCTGTCCAAGTCTTGGCAGCATGACCAAGAGAGAATTATGCTGCGTCTTGGCACTCAAATCACACAGTGGCTGACGTGAAAACAGCCTGCACGTGTACACACAAATGAAGCAAAAGTGTTCAGTTTTGCTGAGGGACAGAAGCCCCTCCCTCCTTTCCCTTCACAAGCTATCTGTAGGGGAAAAAAGGAGAGGCAGGTTCACTTTTCTTCTGGCTCAGGGTGGCCCATCCAGTAGGCCAGGTGATGTGGAACTGTATCAGCAGCAGATTTTGGGGGGGAGGGTGGCAGATTTGGGGTGCCCTTCACCCTCAGTCTGCTGCTGCCACCACCTCCTTCCAGCCTGCTGTGGATGCAACTGCATTGATCTGCTTTCTGTTAGCTAAATGTTAGCAGAACATGGATCAATCACTTGCTTACCCTGCTCCCACAAATAGGACTGTGTGAACAAAGGAGCGCCTTCATGTTTTTGGTCCCTTTAAATCAAACTGAAAGTCTTGATGTTTTGCAATTGAAGAAAATGCACAAGGAGTGTGGTAAGCGGCATTTTTTTTCCAATTGTGCAGAGGCAGCATCAGGTGGTGCTCCAGGTGGCACTGCTGCTGCTCTGGCAGGTACCTGGACATGTGCCGACTGACGCAGGTAAGGCCTGCGCCGGTCGGCACAGGGGTGCGGGGAGGGTGGGCAGGGGTGGTGAGGGAGAGGGCCATTGGCCGGCCTGGCCCGGGAGGGGGTGGTGATATTGATGCTGGTTTGTGCCAATATCCTATGCCCCTTCCCAGGCCGGGCCAGCCTTACATGGCCTCCCCGGACACGCGCCGGCTCTAGAGCTGACACACTTCCGAGGAGGCCCATCGGGGCCAGCGGCACTGACACCGAGGTGAGCCCGGGAGGCGCTGGCGTCAGGGGCGTCACTGTAGTGTGGTGGGCGGGGCGGAGCGCCACAGGGTGACGCGCGCATAAGGGTGATGCGCGCACCCCCGCGCGCGCCACCTCCGTTACGCGTGCCGGGCCTCCGAACGCTCCAAGATTGGGAGCCGGCCTCGGAGCATCCAGCCCTGCCGGCGCTCCAGGGCCTTCTGAGGCCCAATGCGTCAGTACGCAAAATTTTACAGTTTCGCGCATGCGCAGACCATTTTAAGGGCAAGAGGGCAGGCCCTTGCCCTCAGAAATGGTCTCTGCGCATGCGCGAAAACTGTAAAATTTCGCGTATTGACGCATTGGGCTTGGGCCTTCTTTCAGAAGGCCCTGGAGCGCAGGCTGGGCCGGATGCTCCGAGGCTGGCTCCCGGCCTCGGAGCGTCCGGAGGCCGACGGGGGCACCCGGGGCAGGGTGCAGCCGGGTCGCCCCCCCCCAAATCGCGGCGCGGCCATAACAGTGGGGGGCATAGTCAGGGGGGGTCACTAGGGTGACGTGCGCCCTCGCCTTAGGGTGACGCGCGTCCTAGTGACCCCTCTGGCTGGCACGGCCCACAATCTGCGCAGGATGCAGCAGCCAGCCCTTTAGGCCGGCCACCGCATCTTAGACAAGATCAGGCTGTGAGAACAATGGTAAGGGGTTGGGCCAGGTAAAGGGCAGGGCTTGAGCTGGAAGATTTTAACCCCAGGAAGATCAACAGTATGCCAAGCTTATAGTATAGCCAAGGCTATCACAAAAGAAATGTTCTATCAGGAAAGTATGGGGTAGGACTGATTAGACAGGTTTATAAAGGAGTATGAAACCCCAGTTGGTAAAAACCTGCAAGCTCTGCTGGCTCTGGGCCAAACTAGACAAGGTGATAGAGATCTGTGATCAAATCATCTGCCTCTTTTAAAGTTTTGCAAAAAGCAGCTGCTGTGGGGTGGATGGGAGTTCATTTCAGAACTATGGTGCTGGGGTTTCTTTGTTTTGTTTTAAACATATTTCCCCTCTGCACTTTCCAGATGAAAATCACCACCTCAGCTGTAATTTGTAAGGTTAGAGGAAACATGCTGGTAGATATACATTTTCAGAAGAATAACAGAAGGATTGCACTTACAGAAGGATTTCAAAATGGGTGGCAAACATCAGTCACTTAGAGCAGGAGACTTAAGTTTCAAAATATTTGCTTGTGCTTGGCATACTTAAATATTAAAACAATGCAGTTGTTTCAAGTATAAATGCAGCAAAATAAAACGAGGACTGCTTAATATTTTTGAAATCACAAGAGAAAAAGCAGAAGTACAGCCTGAGAAGCACTCAGAAGTAACTTTCACCGAGTTCAATGGGAGTTCATTTAGAAGAACTCTTATAATAAATGTGCATAGGATTTCAACTGTATGCAGGAAGCCATCTGAAACCATGTGGATTATCTCATCTTCCTACTACTATGTTAGGCATAACTTTGAAAACCGTTGGACTTGGTAAATACAGAGAGTGAAAACTCAAATTTCCTAATTTAGACTTTTTGCTGCTCACAGCAATGCTTTAGTACTGGTTGTAAACATTCACGTTTTTTAAACAGAAATTGGTAAGAATTATGTTTTGAGTAACATATACCGGTAGTTCTTTACAAAAAAAATATTCAGAAAAAAATGTTCTCAAAGTGTTTATAGTTTTACAGTCCTTAATTTTTCCTTCTTACAACTAGTTACTGATGGAAGCTCCTTTTGGGGAAGCTCCTTTTTTGTTGGGCCACATTCTTATAAATACCCTAAAGCAGGAAAATCTAAACTATGCATTAGAACTAACTGTCATACAGGACTATTTATGGAAGATTTGTGTAGCCAAGATACAATCTATGATTAATGCATCCCCACTTGTATTTCTGTATACACACTTCAGAAATTGGTAAGTAGAAGGCACTGATAGGAAGCAACCAAAGGTATCCACTGAAATGATACCTCGTGAGCCTAGAAACATTCTACACTGTCCTATTCCTGTAAGAGTCTTTTTTTTTTAGAAAAATGAAGAGAAAGACGTACGTTCACTTGTAAAAAGAGGGAATACCTTTTGAGTACAAGATCTTTGGGCAGTCATCACTGTGACTGTCCTGGAAAAAAGAAACCATTACCAATTCTCTCAATCTTGAATAACTCTTGACACAGGCAGGCATATGATATCATTGGTACTGATTTTTTTTTATAAACTCCAAGAATACACCCACCAGATCTGCATTATTATGAGAATGGAGTGAGTGGATTTTCCCCCTTCTTTTTTCAGCGTATGCTTTAGTACCTCCCTGTTTCCTCAGTTTAGGGAAGTGGCTTGTGTTTTGACAAAGTGGTATGCTTCTGCATATCCTGTTGATATCACTATTTTTATGAAGAATGCAAAGTCAAACAACTATGATAATTTGGCAAAAGCAGTTGGCACATTTATTATAGACAGGAATAAGACTGACTGGGTTAGTGTGACAACATGAATGAAGACAGTGAGAATATAAATATATTATAACAGCTTGATAGTAATAAGTGGCAATATATCACAAGAAAACAGGAAAGAATGTGGAGCAGAACCTAGAAGTCCTTCTACATTTAAATGACAGATCAGTGGTTTCCCAAACATTTTAGCACCGGGACCCACTTTTTAAAATGACACCCATCTAGCTTTACGAGACTTTTTTTTTTAAAGTGATCTAGAAAGAAATTATATTTTATTTATCTACAAGTATTTATTTATTTGCAAAAAACTCAATCCATTTCTTGTAATGAGCCAGCCCTAATAGCCTCAAGACTTGTATATAAGCCAGCCCTAATAGCCTCAAGACCTAATAGCGCTCCTACTACCTGTCATTGACAGACTTGGGGAAAAAAAAAACACCAGAAGAGCTCAAACATTTATTTTCCTGTATTTACACAAGCTGGCAAACTGCAGGAGCTCAGTTCCTTGCAGGGTAATTAGCAGCTATCTGATTTTTGAATAGCCTCAGGGCTTTAGGCAATTACTTATCTGACCTTTCCATCACCCATGTTTTCATTGGAGGCTCTGCAGGACCCACCAGAAACCGGGTCACAACCCACCAAGTGAGTCCTGACCCACAGTTTGAAAAAGAATGTGATAGACCAGGGGTTCTCAACCAGTGGTATTTTGGCCGACTGCTTGTGGTACTCGGACTGCCGGACCCGCTTTGACACGGCACTTTCGCTTCCAAGCTGGATCTTTTGCAATTGAAGTGCAATTGAAGTGAGTGTTTTCGCTCCCGAGAGGATCTTGCCTTTGGCTGAGCCTCTCGGGAATGCTGAGAAGGGTCCTCCTACCCGCTCAGAGTCTCCTACCTGCGTTTTCTTTCCTTCAAAACCCCCAAAACCTGGAAGTAACTGGCAATGATGTCATCGCCAGTCACTTCTGGTGGTACGCAGTAGGAGAGTGGCGCCGGAGGTGGTACTTGGCCAGGAAGGAGCCCCTGTGATAGACCATATTAATAATATGAAATGAGTGCAGTTCCTCCACAAGTGACTCTCTTCAGAAGAATAGTTAGGCTGCAATCCTATGTACACTTATTTGACACTAAATCCCACTGAATTCAATGCTGAGTAAATACAATATCCTTAGGATTGTGCAGTAATATATTCAAATACCAATGCATGGTTCAGAGTCCATTTGTTATATTCCTAGTCATGTCAGACTGGGTGTTTTGATCATTAAAACATTTTACAACGTTACACATAATCTAAGAAAAATATCCACACGCCTATATTTCAAACAAACAACCCTGTTCCCATGAGAATCATGCTTTTGTTTAGGAGACAGGAAATGTCCCTTATGGCTTCAACATCACCATCTCGCAGTGCTGTAAGTATAGGTTTGTTGAATGAAGGAGCTTGTTTTTGCTATGGGTACACAGTAGTTTGCTGCTGAATCTACTAAGCTAGCAACAAAGTCAAACAAATAGGGTTATAATATACAAATAAATCCCTGGCCAGGGCCGTTGCAGTCTCTCTCTCTCTCTCTCTCTCAATTTTCAATACAACTTACAACAAAAGCTTCATTAGCACACAACCTGAGGCAAAACATTCATTAAAACACATTTAGGAATAGCCAAGTTGGCAGCCAAGGGACCTGCTTAACATGATGTTCAGAGTCTCCTTGTACACCTGCTCTAGTGTACACTTAATTAAGAGAGCAATCCTTAGGGGGAAGATAACCTCTACCCCCAACAGGGCATTTTTTTTCTACTATAATTTCTATGTGTACAATAATCATGCAATTACCTTGCTAATTAGTGAAAGCACTAATCCCTGGCAAAAGTAGACCTTTTTCTCATTGTCTATGGATAAAAGAAAAAGATATATCCAAAAATATTCCTCTTAGTAAATACCTCTGTTGCATTCCTCCTTAAAAAAATAACTGGTTGAGAGCTATATTATGGACCTGCAAGAAAACCTGTTTTAATCAATCAAATTTTAGCATGGAGAAACAGTAAACAGTGTTACCTTCACAACCATATATTGGTGTAGATCCAAGAGACTGGTATGACGTTATCAACTCCTTACAGAATACTTCAATACCATGCCACTGCAAGTGTCTGATGAAACAAAATTATCTATGTGCTCAAGAAACAAAATACAGAAGAGCTTCTTTGTAACTGCCACCACCACAGGCAAACAAGGTATCATTTTATGTCCTTTTATAGTTTTATACGCCTCTTCCAACAAGCAGATTTGATCATGGCTTCATCCTATTTTTTTAATAGTACATTTACTTATCTCTTGGTGGATCCATGAAATAAAACAAGAATAAAATAAAACAAAACTGTTTTATAAAAAAAGAATAATTGCATATTCTTAATTTGAATCGAACCATAGTAGCACTATATGAAATAGTAAACACTGCTGATGACACTGATGTAAGTAAAACAAGTACGTGCAAGTTGCTTGCTAGATTAAAGACCCTTTCTCTTCTCAGACTTACAACAACTACATAGCTGGCGTGGGTCCCATAGGCAACCAGGTCTCCATGTTAGTATGGGCCCTGTCATTGAGCTTGTCAGGATAATTTTGAATCCTTTCGTGTATCAGCCATCCCCTCCCCCCAAGCGAACTGTCTGCATTTTTGATAGGCATCCCCTCTGCCCCCCTCATGCAGGTCGTTTATAAAAATGTGGAACAGTACAGGGCCAAAGGACAGTCCTGTGGCATCTCACTCAGTACCTGTCTCCAGGAAGACCTAGAGCTTTTTATGTTTTAAAACTACCTAACAATAGTGTCTTGTAGCCCAGAACTTCTCAAATAATCTGATGAGGTGGACCAGCAACTTTTTTCCCAGTGTGCCAGGGACTGGTACCATATGTGTGCCATTCTTACTAATTGTTTTTCTTTCCTGGAAATTCACAGCAGACTGGCAGCCGATGTCTCGTGGACCATCACCTTGAGTAGCACAGACTTAGTCCACATTTTGCCATTTGATCTACATGAATATCATGGAAGACTTTCAGTCCAATCCCAGCTAACTTCCTGCACAGTGATGCAGGAGCACCAGTGCAGCCTCTGCTGCATCCTGCAGGGAAGTTTCGGCCTCCAGAGGCCTCCTTGGGGAAAGGGGTAAGCCCCTGTGGACCTGGTGGATTAACTCAGACTTGCGCCAGTAGCTGGCGCTAGTCCGAGTTGATCCGTGAAGGTGGATCAGACCCGAGAAGGGGTTTAGGATTCAGTGTACGCCACAGAACCTGCCCCCTCCCAAGCCTGATCCACCCTCCTGCTGAATAGCCAAATTATCACTCATTAACAGCCTAATCCTAATAAACTTTCCAGCGCAGATGCATCCGCAGCCCCAAGGTAAGGGTATAAACATTCCATTGCCTTGAAGGGGCCTCAGTGACTCCCCCCCCCCCCGGTTGTAGTGTGCATCCCGTTGCATAGCTGTATCAGCGCTGGAAAGTTAGTTAGGACTGGGCTGTAAGTATAGTATGGTCCTTTTGTTTGTTTCTTAAGAGCAAGTGTATCCAATTCTACCTATGATATCACTAAGACAAATGCTTTAAAACATTTTTCTTTCTTTATATTGCTTTGGAAGACTGTGTTTAGAATATTTTGCAGTATGCAAACATACACATTCACTAAATTGGCATTACATCTTCCATCTATTTTGGAAGAAGCACTCTTCCATTCTTAAGATAATTGTTAATTAGTATTAAACCTCTCAGTCTTGGTGTTCTTAAGCAGCAATCTTAGTATATTTACTTGTACTGTATTTACTTGGGATTTACTTCCAGTAAAGTTCCGATAAAGCAGTAAAGTTCTATAGTTTAAGCATCTGCAATAATTATTGGCAAGAATGACACATACACAAAAATCTAAGTGCTTCCTTTAAAAAAAACACACCAGTTTTGTATATTGCATTCCTCACTGGGATTTTTTTTTATTTTTTTTGGTAAATGTGATCCCACAATGTGGCATGTTTAAATGACAAAAATACTATGGAGAGCTGCAACTGCTGTGATCTACCACATGATGTGTGAGATTGCACCAATGTTAGAACTGCTATATACAGATTGCTGGTACAGAATGTCCCAATACTACATTTACTACTGTAAATAGTAGTATACTATTACTATTACTACTATTATATACTACTATTACTACTATATACAATATACTACTATTACAGTGACAGGTGAGTTACTCTAAGCTCAGAGTTTCCAGCTATCTAAAAATAAATATTTAAACATTTGTTGTAATATAATTGCATGGATCAAAATAATGTGGGAGATATTAATGTATCCAATTACTTTTATTGACACAAACACAAATCTACCGGTAGTTATTTTAAAAGGTTGTAAAATAATAGTAGAATATTTCGGCTACTTGCACACTTATACAGAATTTCATCATATTCTTGGTGCTGTTTTTAGGCAAATTGAAATATCAGTTATCCAATGGAAAATAGTATACTGTAGTTCACTTTATAGAAAAAAACGCAATTCACAGAGTGCAAAGCTCAGGGCAATATGACCAGTACTCAATGGCATTAAAAAGCTCACAATACTTGTTAACATGTCTGTTAGCTGTGATTATGAATTCATAGTTCAAACAGGTGGGAATTAAATTTATCCAAGAATAATGTTACACCAATTTTCCGACAAGACTGTGTAACTTGTTATAGCCTTTGATAAAGTAATGTTTATTCCAAACCATACTTTTTTTTTTTAGAAATCTAGAATAATTAAATTGTGCATGTTTAATCAAACAGGTTTTAGGTCAATCCTTAGGTATAATCTGTATGCATAATAATTCTAAACTTCATCATCTCATTAACAGCATTCTTTGGGATTAAAATATATTGCTACTAAACTTCTAACCATAGACAGAGCAGCTACCAGGAGCATCTCGGAGCATATAACAATGCCTCTCTAGAACTCTCTACCATGTCAACAATATTAAGCTGTGAGAGCGCAACTTGTCCCAGACCAACCAGTTTGCTTCACAGGTGAACAAGAATTTGATCCTGATTTTCCCAGGTGTCATCTCTAGTAACTGACAGCCCAATCCTGCCTAGGGCCGCTGCAGCGTGCAAAAGCATGCTGTGCCAGAGCCTAGGCAGGATCAGGCCAGTGCAGGCGGAGCTGGGGCACACCTCGTGAGAAAGGGACGTTCATCCCTTTTCCCCAGAAACAGCCTCAGTGACTCCGATGGACCTCCTCAAATGTGTGCCAGCAAAATTGCTGGTGCAAATCCGAGGAGCTGGTGTAAGGCCGCCAGGCTCAGGACAGGGTATAGGAATTGGCAGAGCGCACAGCCGATACTCCCCCTGTCCCTAGCCTGGAGGACCAATCCTGCCCCCCAGAACACCCCCTTCTCCTGTCCCTGACCCGTCCAGTGCAGTTCTTACCTACACGGGCAGGTGTGGCGTTGTCCTGGAGCCTTCTGGAGTGGCGGAGGCCACTCCACCACTCCAGTCACCTCCCGAGGAGGCACAAACATGCCTTCCTGCATGTTTGCGACATCTTCCCCCAGCGGGGCTTAAGCAGGATTGCGCCATGAATAATGGAACCACTGCCAGAGTGGCATGCTTGCACAGGGTTAGGCCTCTACATGGTCATGGAACCAGTTTGAAATGGAATCTGCTTAGGTGGGTATGGTGGCATGTGAGGATTTTGTTTCAGTTGTCTTTCTAGGGGTGAGCAACATAGCAATGGCATGTGCATTTGTGCCAACAATCCTGCCAACCCATGTACGGAGCTCGTTCAAAACATTTCCACAATTGTGTGGAGCCTCAAATACACAGAAGTGATCAGAAGTGGAAACAAGGCTGTTGCAGGCATGCATAAATCAGCCTATCTAGAAAATCTTTATATTTTTCCGTAGATTCAGATCAAATCTTAAAATAACTTGATAAAATAGCGTTGTTGTATAGGTCATAATTGATCATTGCTTGTTACTCACTTTTCTACTTTCAAGTTAATATCAACAATTCATTAGCACATAATTACATACAGGCTAGTTACTAACGGCAATCCTGTCTAGTCTAAGACCAGTGGAGTGACTGCTCTGCTAATCTAGGGTGCCATAAACATGCTGTAAGGCATGTCTGTGGCACCTGGTGAGTAGCCAGTGAGTGGAGCGCCTGCTGGGGAAGGTAAGTTCCCTGCCGGGTGGCATAGAAGTATAGCGAGGGCGGAACAGGGCACTCTGGGAAGGGGGATTGGTTGGCTGGGCCCAGGAACGGGGAGGGATTGTCAGCAAAGGCTACGGCAAAATCATATCCCCCTTCCTGGGCCTGGTTGCCGCTACACAGGGCTCTCGGACTTGTGCCAGCAAAATAGCTGGCGCACATCCAAGCAGCCCCACCAGGGCGGCTGGGGCTTTACCGGTGCTAATTTTGAGCCACAGATAACTGAAACCACAGATACAGAACCTGTGGACAGGGGGATGCCTGTATGTCATTTAATATCTGTACTTGGATCAATATTCAGGAAATTTCATGGGCTACATCCATTAGATGCTATCATATGAGGTCTGCCTTTTTCCTTCCAGGAAAAACTGAAGGAGCAGGCTAGTATTTTGTCCTTTGTCAAGAACAGCACCGGGATGTAATAAATACAGTCAGTCCCTGCTACCCGCAGGGGTTAGGTCTCCGGAAACCCCCACGGGTTGCGAATTCGTAGATACCGAACCATTGAACCTATGGGATCAATGGGGTTATGTGCAGGGGGTTGGAGGGTGCCTTACCTGCTGCCTCCAGAAGGTCCCTGCTGATCACGGGAGCCATTATGAATGTCCCCACTGCACTCAGGAAGCTCCTGAATGCAGCAGCGACACCCAAAAGCTTCAGAAGCGTCCCCTGACCATTTCAAAGGGCCCCCGCTGATCGTGGGCACCATTTTGAATGTCCCTACTGCCTCTGGAGGGTCTCTGCTGGTCAGCAGAGACTTTCCAGAGACAGCAGGGATCGCGGAGAGACACACTTCATGAATGGCGTGAGATGGTCTCAATCCTGCTACTTGTGAATACGTGAATTCATGAGTAGTGGGGACTGACTACATCGTAAGTACATTATTACTTTATCAACACCTTCACGCTTCAGCTCTAGCATATTTACAGCTATAATCTAAACAGTAACTACATCTTCCCTTCTTCATAATTTACAAATATGCTTTTGAAGGTGTTAATATTTTGAAATGAGCAACCTCTACTTCGATTAAGAGTTGATGTTATAAAACAAATTGAGTCTCAACTGGTATTTCTGCAACACAGCACATGTCATATGAATTCACCCCCTGAGAATGTATTTGCAAGAAGATGGCATCAATTCCTCCAGTGAAGAGACTAATCTTTCCCTTTAGTCCAGATAGGCTGACTGTCTAGTAAGGTTTGTTGGTTCAATGTTCAGTGCCATATTTTCCAAGGGCAGTGAAATATGTACCGTATGAAGCTTTGTAAGCCAATTCATCATACTATCTTTTGCACCGGGCTTGTTTTATCCATTGCTGCCTGTTGAAGGTTTTAACATGAACATTTACAAAACTAACCAAACAAAAGCTAAAACATAATTAAAAACATTGCTTGAATTTTCGAGCCACGGACTCATGTAAAACATCACACTCCTTTTTGTGGCCCTATATAAACTCTTCCACACTCACAGGGGATGCGGTACATGCCAGCCGCAGAGAGTGATTATCTTTTATCCTTCACGGAACGTAATGCCTGAGGTATCTTTTTGGTGGGTCTGTATATGGGTCTAAGGGCGCAATCCGGTGTAACTCTTGCACCGGTGTAACAGTAGGTAGAATACTGTAACAGTAGGCCGGCATCCGTTCCACATCAGAACTGCGCATGTGAGGTGTCCGAGGTGGGTTAAGCCAGTGTCCGTCTTGCGTCCATCAGCGTATGGCAAGTTACGTTGGCATAAGTGCTCTTACACCGGGGGATCTACTGTTACACCGGTGCAAGAGTTATACAGGATTGGGCTGTAAGTTGGTTAAACCCAATTTTTTTTCGCAAGAATTTACTCTGGACATGTTACAGTGGTGTGCATAATTGTGTCTAGATTGGCACCATTAATCTCAATTCCCCCCCCCCCCCATGTTAGAGCTTACAAATGTGGCCACAGGAACATACAATAATGTCATGCCTTAGGAATAGTCCTTCCCTTTAGTTTGTTCACAGCACCAGGTATTCAGAAGTACAGCAATCATAAAATAGTCACCGATAGCCTCTATAAATCTGTTTAATCATTTGTTAAAGTCATTTAAGCTAGCGGTTATAACTGAATATCAGTCAATCCTATAATTCAGCTGGGATGCAATTACTCTATTTAGAGAAAGTGTTTTATGACAGTGACATTGGGGAGATGCAACATTTGCTATTAAACAAGGGTGCTAGTATTCTGTGATGTGGGGAATTTTACATTAAATTCAGAAAAATCTGTTAATTTGCATAGTAACCTAAGACCACCCTCATTTCATTTGGGTCGTCGTCTTTATTTTTTTTAATTATGTTTCTAGCTTATGATGAAGACATGTTGGAAAACATGCAGGCAGTATTTGCAAAACAACAACAACAACAACCCCCCCAAGAGCCATAAACCAATTCAAAGTTAAATGAAACTAACACCCAACATTCAACTTCATTCCATAGCTGCCAGTAGAAACCAATATAACTGCAGTCCAGGAAAGAAATTGTTCTTGAAGAAGAATACAATGACTCAGTCATTTATTTACTATGCTGTCCTTTGCACATACATTTCAACAGTTTGTTCCAGTAACATAAGATTAAGTTAAAAGAAATCAACACAGGAGAATGGGGAGTTGATAAGAAAACAGTACTGTAAAATCCCAAAGCTTAAACACGAAACCACCAACAAAGACCTTTTATTCAGTGTAGGTCAAACCAGTTCACCACACCACTGAGTAAAACTGGAACGTATGCAAGCAATCAACCTTCTTATCGTTGGACAATTACATTGTTGCTTGGCCACCAATTTTACTCAGCTGGGGATCATGCCAACCAAGTATTATTTAACTGATGTGTACATATTTTCTGCCCATTTTCCTACTACTCATCCTGAGTTTCAAGATAAGGGGAGACAAATTTAAATCAATGAATATTTTATATACATATATACATTTTATATACATAAAGCATATACATTATACTTGTCCTGACTAAGTAATGTCTAAACTGGTTTATCCAACTAGGACCACCTTCCAAGACTGAAAGTGAAGCACATACAATGTGAAAGTGAAGCACATGAAACTGGAGGAGGGAATGCATGAACCTGCAGTTGATTTCCATTTAAAATGTTGCCAGTGATATCTACTGTATTTCTAAGAAAAAATCCTTGACATAGTAAAAAAGGAGAAATTTTACTGAAATATAAGAAGCAGCCACCGCAGGACTGAGCAGGAAATAGCTATACAGTATTTATTTACTTAAATAGGAAACATACTGTAAATAATTACTGTTGAAATTACATACATTTGCTATTCAGTAGTTATGTCCTACATGTGTTTACTTTTTCTTGACAGTAACATTATTACAAAGACAAGCACTTACCCATCACTACATTTTATTATAATTTTCTCATGTGTAAATACAGGATTTCAAAAAGCACACAACACTGATTTGTGTGTAGAATATGAGAGTGATACCCACACATCCTATCTCTATTGGCACAGACCCTCTAGGGAAGAAGGGTGCAAAAAAAGAATAAGAGCACGGCTTATAGAAAACTAGGTAGGGAAAACAGTCAAAAGATACCCTATATTATAGGATGTTCATGCAATGGCATAAGCATGTTCAGGTGGATACAATGGAAACAGCACTGAAATTTCCCTCTCCTAGCAGTACATAAAAAGGTAAAGGTATTCCCTTGACAATTAAGTCCAGTCGAGTCCGACTCTAGGGTGCAGTGCTCATCCCCGTTATGAAGCCGAAGAGCCAGTGCTGTCCGAAGACACTTCCGTGGTCATGTGGCCAGCATGACTTAACGCCGAGGTGCACGGAATGCTGTTACCTTTCCACTGACGCGGTACCTATTAATCTACTTGCAATTTCTTGCTTTTGAACTGCTAGGTTGGCAGGAGCCGTCGCACGGATTGGAACTACTGACCTTTTGATCGACAGCTCCTGGTTCAGTGATTTAACCCACTGCGCCACCCACGGCTCATTGGTAGCCAAAAAAAGCAGAATCTACTCAGACAGGCCAGTGTACAAAATGCTCTCTCTGTAACACCAGTAGCCTGGCAGTAGGGATAAACAGTGGAAGTAATTTAACAAGACTGAATTGTATCCAAAGAAAGTTAGTCATAACTATGCACATTGACTAACTGGGCAGCCCAATCCTGTCTAGGACCGCCGCAGCGTGGAAAAGCACACCAAGCTGGATCCTATCCAGGATCGAGCCAGCGTCAGTGCAGCTGGAGGCCTCCTCTGGGTAGTCCAGGTAATGCCCCAGCTGCCCCTACGGGTCTCCTCTTTTGTTTAAAGAGTCCAAATAGCAATCTCGCCCCTTTCTCCTCACAGGCTCTTTAAATGAAAGAAGAAATGCAGGGCGCACTAGGAAGTATCCCAATTTTACAAAGCATAGCGAGTGGTGAGCTTTAGGTAAAAGGTAAAGGTGACCCCTGACAATTAAGTCCAGTCGTGTCCGACTCTAGGGTGTGGTGCTCATCCCCATTTCAAAGCCGAAGAGCCAGCGTTGTCCGAAGACGCATCTGTGGTCATGTGGCCGGCATGGCTCTCCTTGCTGCAGCGCATAGCATGCAGCTGGAACACGGAGCGCTATTTACCTTCCTGCAAGCGGTACCTATTTATCTACGCACATTTGGCTCCAAGGTCAGATTTTCCCAGAATTCCCAAATGTCAGTGTGTTCAACATGTTTAAGGGACCCCCAAAGAGATATAACCACCTGCAAAAAAATTCCCAGGTGTTCCAGTTACCTGTAGCAGAGGCGTTGCATTCACCACTATTTGGTTTTAAGACATAACAAATTTGTCCATTCATTCCTATGTAAAGCATAGACCTGACAACACAAGATCTCAAACACACACATAGTTGTGTTGTGCACACAGCTTCTGTGCTTTAGGGGTCTGTAGGGGTATGTCTCAGCACAGTGTACCCCAAGTTGCTAGTCCCTTCCTGCCAGGTTTTTTTTAATGACCCTTCAAATCCTTGAAATACTGCAGCTTTAGTTGTGAGTTCAGTACAAAAACGATAAAAAACATAGTTGTGTTGTGCAGACAGCTTCTTGCTTTAAGGGTCTGTAGGGGTATGTCTCAGCACATTGTACCCCAAGTTGCTAGTCCCTTCCTCCCAGTGTTTTTTTGGTATGACCCTTCAAATCCTTGAAATGTTGCAGCTTTAGTTGCGAGTTCAGCACATACAGTATTTGTTTTTTACATACAACTTCTGTGTTTTAGGGTTGTGTAGGGCCATGTTTCAGTACAGTGTACCCCAAGTTTCAAGTCCCTTCCTCCCAGTGTTTTTTTTAGTATGACCCTTCAAATCCTTGAAATGTTGCAGCTTTAGTTGTGAGTTCAGCACAAAAATGCACAAAAAACATATTTGTGTTTTACACACAACTTATGTGCTTTAGGGTTGTGTAGGGCCATGTTTCAGCACAGTGCACCCCAAGTTACAAGTTCCTGAGTACAAGAGTTTTGTTTTTATGACCCTTCAAACCCTGTAAGTGCTGCAGCTTTAGCAATATGATGAAAATGACTGCATTAGGTCTACTCTGTTAACCATGCACTCCAATGAGGGCTTTGAGCAACGCCTGGTGTTGCTCCTGCTTACAGCTGTGTACAGCTGATCACTTGCACCTGAGGTGCTCAAAACAAAGTGGATTCAAAAGCCAGGGCCCTGGCCATGAAAAAAAAGCCAAAGTTTCATTTCTAATTTCAGTGAGGAGGGGGTACCCTGCAACCAATTCCTGCACCTCATTTTCCCTAAAAACAGTGATCTTTGCTCTTCGGGGGGGGGTCAGTGGGGTGACCCTAGAACTCTGAAAATTGTTTTAAAACATAGTTTCACCTGTCTAATTTCCACAAACAAATTCCAGAAAAATTGGGGAAGCCCTTTTTTTAAAACTATTTTCTTTCAGGAGTTGCTCAATACACTTATCGGAGCCAAATTATTAACATGCTTTGGAACTGCTAGGTTGGCAGGAGCTGGCCAAGCAACGAGAGCCGTATGTGTATCTGGAATGGAACCATTATGTAGGTTGGGGAGTGCCTCTAATCATTTAAAATTAAAGAAACCTTTGCAGTGTGAATATTTTTTAAAACTGGTTTTAATAGAAAAGTTTTAGATGTTAAAACAGGTTATGATAGATACATTTAAACAAGTCCATTATAACATTAAAAGTGTATTGTATGTTGCAGTTCAGAGTATAGTTTCCTAATAGTTATCAGAGAAACGGCATCCCAAAAACTGGAATTTCAAGTTCCATTGTACCCGGTTCAGTCTATCATCTAAACTAGTGGTGTCAAGCTTGTTTCATACAGTGGGCCAAATAGCTTTCATCATGCCTGCTGAAGGTCAGAAGTGACATAATTAAACAGGAAGTGACATCATTAAAGTTCCATCTGCTTAGCTTTCATGTCTAGTGTTTGTATATTGTAAATAATGTGAATGCTCATTTATGTGTTCTGTGCTGGGGCATTTCCCAGTGTACAGGCTCTTCCAGAAGACAACAGAACTTAAGTTTTGAGGACCCTATTGGTGGCGAAGAAACACATCTTATCTCAGAAATCCCCCATTGATAACAGCAGCAGTTTGAAGTCTTAGTACAATTTATGGCAGAAAAACAAGTGTTCTGTAAAAAAAAGAATATAAACTATACTTAGGAAATGATGTTTGGTTACCATTACATTTTTTAGAAGCAATTGACCTGAAACAGGCCTTATGAATCATTTTTTTATGTGTGGGTTAAAAGAAATGTGTAATTCAGGGACATGAATTACCGTAAATACGGTACAGTACTTGCATATAAAGTGATCTCGCATATGAGGGGCAAGTTTTGAGCCAAAAATCCTGACATTTGCTATGACCCTTCAATAAGTCGTGGGTAAAACTTAAGGATTTGTGGAATTCTTTGAATTAGAATAATTTGGTCTGATTTTTCCCAATGACTGGAGGCTGGAGGGTTGGAGGAGAGTGTGTGGAGGAACAGGGGAGACTGGAAAGGGACTGTAGCCTGAGGGCCCATTCACACTTGACTGTGGATGTCCCTGCTGTGCGCTTCATGGACCCATGCTGAGCTATTTTGCATATTCATATATGCAAATATTGAAATAGGACACCATTCCGGAGCAGCTACGCTTCCGTCGTCCCAGTTGGTTTGGGGCCAACTTTTGCGGAGCTTGTTCATGGAGCTTGTGGGCGGGTTCGCAGAGCTACTGCAGCCACCAATCGCGTGAGAAGGGGAGGAGAGTGGTTGCATGCCAATCAGAAGTAGCTCCAATCGCCGCGGAGGTTATTATTCCACTATTCTTCCGAGAGGGAAACACAGGAACCAATCACAGCTGCGCTTTCTTAAGAAGGCGGGACAGCAGGAGGGACGACAAGCAGAACACCACTCCCCTGCTCCAAGCGCGTACGCTGGGTACTCCAGCGCCTACGCTGGGGCAGGGACATCCGCCG
The DNA here is from genome assembly GCA_026170595.1 of Plestiodon gilberti rubricaudatus. NCBI lineage: Eukaryota > Metazoa > Chordata > Lepidosauria > Squamata > Scincidae > Plestiodon > Plestiodon gilberti. The sequence continues at coordinate 57,212,718 of JANXHW010000004.1, read as the reverse complement.
TCAAGTGTGAATGGGACCTGAGAGTGGAGGAGCTTTGCTACTCAGTCTCATCAAAGCCACTGCATTTTAAAGATCTATGCTGCCTCTGGGCATGGAGGGGGGGACTGCCATTTGCAAAGATCACTCTGGGAGCTGCATTTTAAATCCTCCCTCCCTCCCTCACACATGCAGGAACGTCTCCCTTAAAAAAAAAGATTTCTGTGCCACTCACAAACCAGCATTAGCAGCCAGAAAGACCGACGACACACACCCACACCCACCCAAAGAGGAAATGCAGGGCACACCAAGAATGATCCCAGTTTATAGAGCAAAGTGAGTGGTGAGCTTTACAGAGTAGTAAGTGGTAAACGTGGGTAGTTCCTCTTCCACAGCCCAGATTATACATAAATTCAAAATTATATAAGTTGAGGCTTATGTAAGTTGGGGAGTGCCTGTAGTTGAAACCTACATTTGATAGTAGGGAAAATCTTTTTAAAGTTTTAGAACATATGACCAATAACAACTGACCAATAACATATCATAGTTATTGGTCAGTTCATGCATATGTATAGATCAGCTGGCTATGCTAGCAGATACTTTCTGGAGTGCCAACAGATACTTTTTGCATTGAAAGAGATGTTAAGTCAGTAGATTCAAGGTGACGCAAGGTATACATGATGTGGAGCAATCCCAGATTCGCAGGTCACTTTCTTACCTGGAAACAAATTGCAAGGTAGTTTCTCCTTCTCAAGGTGGCTTATAAAGACATCTGTAAATATATGTCCCAGAAGCGTAGGACAAAGAGGAATGGGGAGGGTTAACACAAGCCATAGACTTGCTCTCTTTTCATATTAGAAAACAACATTATACAAACAATGAGTGATTGTTGAAATCAATTATTTTCTCCACTTGTGGTTTGGTGTTTTAATGTTAAGACACAAGGGAAACTGTCTCTTCCTGCAACAACAACAGCCTGTTGTACAGAACAGCACTTCGAAAGTGGAACTTGAAGAACACGGCTGACAGTGCAGAGCGCTTGGCACAAATCTGTAACTTTACAGAACTGAAATTTAGGTAAGAATCTATGGTTCTGATGCAGAAGCAGCTTCTTTATGATTTGAGGATCCAGCTGTAGCCAGGGCTGTATAACCCGGTTGTCATAAAACTGTCACAAAGCTCCCTTCAAAGTCAAATGCGGTATAAAATATGCAGGGGGTTTCTGTCTCATCCTTTTTTTAACAATATCAAGGCATTTCTATCACCTGGTACCCCATCAAATTCAATTACATTTTACCAACACTGTAACTTTGAAGATCAATCTGACACATTCTGACTAAGCTTCACAAACTTTCATTATGAAAAAAGTTTCGAAATGAGGTGTACTGCAATGTACTGTGTACTGAACAAAGTTCTTTGGTATCCACAGGAACAGTTACCAACGGATGTGAACTTCCTTCCCTGAAGAGCCTGTTTTGAATAACAAACTATTCTGTGGGGAAATCTATTACCTTGCCTAATGAAATGTTAAAATAAAGCTTATTTCTTTCCATGATCTTGCAAAGCAATGTAGAAATGCATGCAACAGTGACCTTTCATAAAGCAACAATGGTAATAAAACAAGAAGAGGCTACATACCTACACGCATATAGCTATCCTTCAGGGGGAAACATATACTGATGTCTATGGTTTATAATAATTTTTTTTTCATTGTCCAGCCAGGAACAGATGAGATCAGAGAACAAACACACTGTTGTTCCCTGGCATACATACATATGAAAGCCCCTCACCAATTAAGTCCATTCTCCCTTGGGAGATTAATGGCGCAATCCAGTGTAACTAAGCGCTGGGGAAGCGCGCATTCCCCCAGCGCTGGGTGTCGTAAATGCGCCATAAAGTAAGTTTATGTCACCCAGAGAGTAAGGGCTGCTGGCACAGAGGTCGGCAGCCTACTCTCCCCTGGTGGACTGTCCCTATACCCTATAGAGAGTACCCTATACTCTCCCCGGTGGACTGTCTTTGCGGGGGAGGGCCAACAGCAATGGCGGCGCTCATGGGAAAAAGGGGTGTGTGTGTGGGTGACGCCAGCCCTCCAACTCCCTAAAGCGATTGAGACCCATTTCCAGTTTCGGATGAAAACCAGAAGTGGGTCTTGATAGCTTCAGAGAGCCAACCTGAAGCACGGGGAGGCCTGCAGAGGCTGTGGCCCCCCACACCCTCCAGAAGGATGGCACAACCCCTGGTAAGTAAAAAAGAAAACCTTTTTTCCAGCAGTGGCGATATGTTGCTGATGTCACCACCACCCTTAAGGGTGTAGTGGTTGCTTCCGGTTTTCCTGGTGAGTTGCAACCCACCACTTTGATAACCACTGAAATAGACAATTTAAATGCAACAATGAAACAATAGTTAAAAATTAGCAAAACTTCACAGAAAGGTTAACTAGCTAAATGTGTGATATGCTACTAGCTAAAACTCCAGGATTTTTAGTAATGTAGCATTCCTGGCTTAAGAGTTTCAAACTGCTGGCAATTCTATCATCTCATTCCAACTCAATACTCAGTTAACCGCACTGACCAGACTTTAAGTATTTCCTAAATTCTGGAGAACCAGATTACTCACTGGGGGCAAAACTAAACACATCTAAACTAGGTTTACATGAATAGACTGCATTGCAAAGTTACTCTCCCACAGCACTTTGCTCTAAGCCAGATGGTAATGGAGGTGCTGTTTCTGTGGCCATATCAGCCAGTCCCTGAGCCCATCTGTAGCTAGGCTTCCAAAAAACAACATTCCACCTAATATGCTGCCTCTTTTTATTTTATTTTTTTAATTGAAGCCACTTCAGAAACCTGTCCAGGCTGAAAAGTGAGGAACGTATAAACAAAACAAACTATGTATGCAAATCATCAACTCTTTCAAACAAGAGTTTCAAACAACCACATCATGACCCTGACGTGGCAGTCAAGAAGGCATTTCTGGAACAGACAGCAGGTAGCAGTGGGAACTGGTAGGAGAGTAGGGACTAGTCCTCGCTCACACTTATTTAACACTTATTCTTGAAGCAGCATCTTACCCCAGAAGTCATTTATTATACTGATACCCCATACTTCCCCTGGGAAGCTCACAGTCAGGTTTCAACAAACCCATTCACTGACGTATCAGCGGCAAAGGTACCCCAGTGTTTCGAGCAAAAGCTACTCCCCCCCGTGGAAGAAAAGAGAAAGCTTCTTTCCCGAGTTGGGCTCTGAACATACTGTTTTTTTCGCTCCATAAGACGCATCAGACCATTAGACCCACGTGTATTTTGGAGCGAAAAATAGGGGAAATTAAAAAATGACTTGCTTAAACAACTTACCTGGTTGGTTTTCCGCAGCTCCAATCTTCTTCCCGCATCCCCTAGTCAGCAGCTCGAAGACGCGAGCCTCCCAGGCGCTGGATGCGACCAGGAGGCTCTCCGCAAACATCGCAGCAACTGCGATGTTTGCGCAGAGCTTCCTGGTCGCGTCTAGCGCTTGCGCAAAGTTCCCAGGCACTACACGCGACCAGGAGGCTCTCCACAAACATCGCAGCAACTGCGATGTTTGCGGAGAGCTTCCTGGTCGCGTCCAGCGCCTGGGAACGATGCGCAAGTGCTAGACGTGACTGTCAGCTCTCCGCAAACATTGCAGTTGCTGCAATGTTTGTGGAGAGCCTCCTGGTCACGTCCAGCGCCTGGGAACGTTGCGCAATCGCAGTTGCTGCGATGTTTGTGCAGAGCCTCCTGGTTGCGTCCAGCGCCTGGGAACTTTGCGCAAACATCGCAGTTGCTGCGATGTTTGCGGAGAGCCTCCTGGTCGCATCTAGCGCCTGGGAGGCTCGCGTCTTCGAGCTGCTGACTAGGTGACGCGGGAAGAAGATTGGAGCTGCGGAAAACCAACCAGGTAAGTTGTTTAAGCAAGTCATTTTTTACACGGGTTTTAAAAAAAAACTTCGCTCCATAAGACGCACAGACATATCCCCGTTTTCTTTTGGGGGGAAGTGCGTCTTATGGAGAGAAAAATATGGTACATTATGCCTTTGGCAGAGGGAGAAGTCTTGCATGCTTCCTAGTGAAGTGTGGATCCTCTTGTTCCCTTCTAGTTTCATTTTTGCAGAAAACAGCTCTGAGGTACAGCTGGAGTGTTCTACAAACGCCCAAATTGCAGAGAAAAACTGGCTTCTTTTTTCTCCTTGGAGAGTGGAAGGGAAGGGAAGGAAAGGTAGTTTCTGTCTTGCAAGTTAGGTTTTGGAAAAAGCCTTGCAGTTGCTTTCTACAAAAGAGAAAGAAATGACCTCCACAGAGAACAGGAAGAAAGGGTAGGTCCTAGCAGCAGCTGCGATGGAGCAATTAGGTCGTGGTAGAAGGGGGTGGTGTGTATATGTTTGGAGTGTGTTTGGGGGAGGAAGGTGTGGTGCAGAGTGCATGCTGAGTGGGGGCAGAGTGTGTGCCTGGTGTGTGTGCTTTGGAGAAACTGGAGTGTGTCTGGCATGTGTGTCTGGGGGTATAATTAAGTGGAGAGTGTATTAAGTGGAGTGTGTGCTTTTTGGGAGATGAGTGTTTGAGAGGATATGAAGTGTGTTTGCAGTGTGTCTTGAGGAGTTGTTTGGTGTAATGTATGTGCCGGAGTGGGGGGAGTTGGAGGGCTGACAGATGCTTGGCTAGTAAGCCGAGTTGAAATGTGTGGATCCTTGATTACAGAAGTGGTATGCTATCCAGGCACCAATGGTGGCTCCAGATTTTTTTTTTTGGGGGGGGAGCCCTATAGGGGACTCAAATGGCATGCTTTTTGAAAGCTTTGGAAATCACATGCATGTGCCATCTACTCCTTCATGGTGTACAGGATGACTTGTTCACAAGTCTTTCTTCATGCCACCACCTGCGTCTACAGCAGCAATGGTGAATGTGGACACTTGTCCAACCACTGCCCACTTCCCAGTTACCCATCTCAGCTGGGCACCCCATGGGAAGTCTTATTGGAAGTTAATGTGGAGCAAGTGACAGTAGTGGGCTGTCTTCTTTATTTTCCTGGCAATGTCAGGGACAAGACATCTGGAAAATGTAAAGCACTAGGGCAGTGTTTCCCAAACTTTTTCGACTTACGGCTCCCTTGACCGTTGGTGACCATTGGCCAACATTACATTACGTTGATACCTGCCAATTGATATTGCACTATTTTCCGAGAGGATTCCGTGGCACTCCGTGGGTCCCCTGGGAGCCACGGTTCCCAGTTTGGGAACCACTGCACTAGGGGAAGAAGATGGTCCCCAGAAAACAGCTCTGGACCCTGGCTTACCAGGTGGTAGTGGGGAGCAGCAGCATTGAACTGCCTCAGGGGTTGACTGGGCACAGGAGTGGGCCCCAGGCATGTGCCCCACCAAGCCCCACCTGTGAAGCCACACCTACCAGACACTGAACTCGCTGAAGCCTACTTAGTTTTAACAATATCAGCATTTTGTGCCTCTGATCTCCAGGAAAATGTACCAGCAGCAAATGCTGATTCCCCAGCAAACATCATGTGTTAGGGAGTGATACTTCCCAGTTGTTATACTAGGATTAAGGTGGAAGAGTCATAGTAATGTTACTTGGCAAGGAGCCAAGATATTATGAGGAAGAAAGATGAAGACAATCCTCATGGGTTGGTTATCCCCAGAACAAGTTGTTGACATGAACAGTTGCTCTGCAACAAGCATCAAACAGCAACAGCTTTGCAAAACAACACAACTATACAATCACACTAACAGCCACAATTCTATGAATATTTATTCAGAAATCCAATTCTGTTCAATGGAGCTTACTCTCAGGTAAATGTGCTTAGGACTGTGCTGAAAAGCAGCTACTACAGAGAAGGGCAAAATACCCCACAGCAATTTTGCATGCTAGCACTGATGCAGGTAATTTCACATGACAGCCTATAGATTTTTAACAAAGCTGCACCCATTGTACATTTCACATCACATAGCGCTATTCCTGAGCAATTTTAAGAAGGCCTTAGTACACTGATTTGTACTATTTTCTCCCCATTATGCCAACAGTAACATAAACAAAAGCTAACAATTTAATATCTGGTTACCTACTAGGAAGACTAGAAGGATTTCAAGTAAAAAACCCACACCTTAAAATACAGTATTAAAAACAATATACAGTATGTTATTACTGAAGCTTTCAATTAATTATTTTGCTGTTTACAGCACTTATACAAACAAAAAAGGCAGTTCTTTGTTTATAGTGAGGTTCATAATCACTGACTCTTGAATCAGCACAATACTGCTATATTTGGGTTGCCAACACTACAAGAAAATGTTTATAAATATCTTGTTTGTGTGTGAAAAAAGGCATTCTGTGTTTTATGCTAAGAGTGTGTCAGTATCATATGCTCATCTGTGCTATTTATCTTTCTAAGAAAGATTTTAATGGTTGATCGGCACTGAGAGTCTAACAGGTATAAGCTCCAGAAAGAATGCAATCCTTCAGTTCACACATTAACCCAGCAAACCACAGTTTGGCCACGCATGTCTGTGCTCCCCCTCCCTCCTCTCAAGTACTCTGATTCTCTCCCCAGTTTGTTGTTAGCCAGAGGCGAAACTAGGGAGGAGCAAGCGGAGCACCGGCTCCGGGCGCCATCTCCCGAAGGTCGCCCCGCTCCGCCCCGCCCGCGAGTCGGACTCGGATTCGAGTCTCCGAGTCCGACTCGAGTCTCCGGCCCCCTCAATCGGGAGAGCCGGCTCGGGGATGTCTTCCCCGGCCGGCTGCCCAGGGCATTCTGAAGGCCCGTACGAGAATGGTATTTATACCGTTCTTTTTGCGCATGCTCAGACTGTTACTGAGGGAAAAAGGTTGCCTGTCGGCCGCGGCGATATTAAATTATAGGGGTGCCAACCCCCCCGTTGCTCCGGGCGCCAACGGGGGTAGCGACGCCTCTGGTTGTTACATCCAAATCGGAGGAGAGAACCTATGGACTCATCAGGAGAGTTCCTAACTGTCAAACCATGCTTTGGCTTTATGCCTGACTGACATTTTCAGCCAAATCCTAACCACATTTACTACTCAGAAGCAAATCTCAATGATTTCAAAGACTTTTACTTACTAGTAAGTGTTCTGGAGAATGAAACCTTAATTATGTCTTTTGAAATTAAGATATGGCTCTTCAAACAGTCCACCCCTCCGTCTCCCCCACCCCATCATTCCAAAATAGCTAATGGTAGCTTTTACCACACCACATTCATGTATCTTACTTGTCTGGCATATTTTGTTCTACCACATGGGTAGCATACATTAACAACTTACTATTCAATTTCAAATTATTTATACCAACTTCAAATTATTACTCAATGTACAAGGAGAAATGTGCATGGCAAGAGAGGCGTAATTATGTGTTTTGTAGAAACAATAGAAACGTTTATGAAAATGGGAACTCCAAAGCATTGGAAGGTAGCAGATGGCTGCAAACTCAATTGTTTTTCCCAGAGATCTAAAGCTGCCTACCCACTATATTCTTGGAAGTTCCCTCAGACACCCCCCAAAGCACTGGAGACTGAAAGATGGTGCATACTTGGAAATTAGAATGATAAAAGAATTTGGAACACGTGACTTTTGAGGATGTGGTGGTTGAAGCAATGGAAGTACAGCAATGTATTTAAAAACATTTTTTTCGCCACTTTTCCCCTCTTAAAAAAAGTTGTGCCCAGTGGCTAATAATTCGGAAAAAAAAAGAAATAAAATAATCATAAATCATCCTAAAAATGTTTAGCAGCAGCCACCACCAGCTAAATTACAGTACACCAAATCTGGGCAACGACAATGAAACAGAAAGAGCCTTCAGGTGCTTCCAGAAGCAAAGAAGCCAATCTCAGTTCAAGAAGTTTCTTAACCAAGATGCTGCCATGAGCCACAAGGCTCTCCCTTGCATCACCACCAGTTGAGCCTCAGATGGCAGCAGCACTCACAGAAGAACCCACCCAGCTGATCTTAATGGGGGAGGCAGTCCTTCAGGTACCCTGGTCCTAAGCTGTACAGAGACTTAAAAGTCATCATCAGCACGTTGAGGTGCACCTGAAAATGAACCAGTCAGCAATGCACTTGAAAAAGCAAGGTGTGAGTCACACTGTCTAGCCCTGGTTACCATGCCAGCCAAGTTCTGCATCAACTGTAGTTTCTGGATAGTCTTTGAGGGCAGCCCCATGTAGGGTTTGTTACAGTAATCCAACCTGGGTGTTTACCAGTTCATGGATCACTGTGGTCAGACCTGTCTGACAAAGGATGCAATTGGCAAAGCTGGGCAAAGGACATCCTGGCCACTGATCCTGAAGATCAAGAAGCAACACAGGATTCAGAAGGTCACTCAAACTGTGAACCTGCTCCTTTAGGGATAGTACAGCTCCATTTAGAGCCAGCTGAAAATCCAATATCCATGCAGCTAGCATCTGAGCCAACAGCATCTCTGTTTTGTCCAGATTTAATTTAAACTTGTTTGCCATCACCAACTCCAGGTAGTGACCCATGGCCTCGACAGCTTCCCTGGCACTAGATAGAATAGATATGTAAAGCTGGGTGCCATTCACATATTGGTGATACAACTCCAAATCACCTGATGACCTCTCCCAACAGTTTCACATAGATGTTAAACACCACAGGGGACACAATGTAGCTCTGAGGTATGCCATAAAAAGGCCAGGATCAGCGGCATAGCCACGCCCCCAGGTGGTGGGGCTGCAGCACAGCAACACCCCCCCCCCCCCGATGCTGCCAGCCGCTCAAATAAAATGGAAGGCTGCGGGCGGGCAGGAAAGCCAAAAACCGCGGTGGTTTTTCTCGTTACCGCCCGCCTGCTCGCACAAACCTTTACAATACAGCTGCGGTGCAGCTGTCCCCCCCCCATGCACCACCCGGGGGTCCCCCACACCCAACGCAGTAGCCCAACACTACTGGTCAGGATGAGATACAGGAATCCTTGAGAACTACCATCTGGAATCTGCCTACCAAAAAGAACTAAAAAAGATTAGCCACATGCAATTTTTCTACCATTTTCTGCTTTTTCTTTTATTATTTTTTTCTATGATTGACACTTTTTACAACATGTATTCATTACTGTTTAGCCGGTGTAGCCTGTCCTTTATTCCAATACATGTTACTACTAGTTTGTGACAATCTACCCTTGCCTTAGTTTTTTCATACATGGAAAATATAAAGCACTGTTGACAATAAGCCTCATACAAGAGAACAGTTAAACCAATGTTAAACAAATTTTAAATACAAACACAGACAAGGACAAAACAATAAAAATGATCTCACCCAAATGAATCTTTTTCCAAAATAATCTATGGGCCAGCTTTGAGGCTATTATGGAGTGATGTACAGCTAGCCTAGTGAGTCTGGAACTGCTATATCCATAAATAAAAGTGCACTGGCAGCAAGCAATACACAATCATAGTACGAGTCCTTTTCTGAAACCTACAAAATATTATTTACAGCTTACACAGAAATTATTGGGAACCTCACAATTTCCATGCTTGTTGGTTCATGAGTGAATTTGTAACAACTTTAACTCTTCTCCTGATCTGAAGGTTCTCGTGTTCCTAGAATGTCCATGTTTTTTGAAACGGGAATTCACTAAATTACATCAACCCTCTGGGCTGGTGGAAATGTCAAGAAATCCTCCCAATTCCCTGTGTTGCCAACATGCTTTGTGGATGCAACCAGACACTGAAGCTGGCTCAAGTGGAATGGGTGCCACTTTAAGATGTACACAATTTGTCTCGCACAAAGAGCTGCAAGCTCTTTCCCTTCTCCCCAATTTTCTGGCTTCCCTAACTACAAATGATCTATGCTTAGGCTTGCCATCCGTCTTTTCCGGGACGTTCCCGGGATCCAGTCCTGGATCTGTCCCGGGCCTGGTAAAGCCCTTGCTGCCGCCACCGCTGCTTTTCAGTTTGAGAAAAGGGAAGGGGGATGAGAGTGAAACAGGGAAAGAAAATTTGCAAAACTGCAATGTGTCAGGATTTGCACAAAAACTGTGCACTTTGCAAGAGCAGCAGTTGAAAATGGTGAAAGCTGAGCAGGTCCTGCTCATATAGCAATTAATAAGGTATTTGGCGGGAGACTGCTGAGCTTGCACCTGTCTTCTGTCCTTAGCAGCCTGATTTCTTTGGATCATCTGAATCAACATTTTGTCAGCAGGTACAATGTTTGTATTGTACCCCCCCCCCCCCATGGTTCTCTGCCTCGTTTTTTTTAAGTGGTGACTTTTCCCCCCAAGTGGTTCTCAGTCTTTTTAATGGTGCTCTGTTACATTGTATGCCATATTAACATGCTCTCTTCATATGGTCTGCAGTTGCAATGTTCAATCCACCTCAATGCATCTCTGTTAATATGGTCTGTTGGGGCTTGTTTGCTTTTATGGCTACTGTGCCTCATCCCAGATATGAGTTGCAATGTTAGCATCACCTTTCCCTATGTACCGTATTGTCCCAAAACGCACTCCCCCCCCCCCAATTTAACTTTTTTAAACTAGGGGTGTGTCATATACTCACACTGTTGCAAAAATAAAAAAATAAAATAAAGTGGTGAGAACAATGTGAGACATTGCTGGAAGAAGCGGAGGCTAAGAGGAGACGCGTTGTCTTCAAAGCAGCTAATTGAAGTGATTATCAGGTGATTATTGCTACTAGCTGAGACGTCTTTGCAACGCTTTTGCAAGGCTTCGTTTGCAGCTCCGAGAGAGATGCAGCGGGCTCCTTCACTGCCCTTTTCTTTGTAAAAACAAGAGGACACACACACACACACACCCCTCTCCCCTGTACAGGCTGTAACCCAGAGGCGTCGCTCCGGTAGGGGCGGGGCTGTAAGTTTCGCTCCGTCCAAGTCCCTTTACAGAGCGAGCAGGAGGCGGCCCCGCCCCTTCACTGTCGGAGCCTTTCCCCTGCAGAGAAAGCAGCAGGCAGGGTCTACCGGAGCAACGCCTCTGCTGTAACCCTTTCCAGGTTGCAATAAATTGTTACGTCTTTGCAGCGCCTGCTTTTCAGTTCCGTGTTTGTTTTTAGTGAAGATAGGCAGAGGGGTAGCCAGACCATTTTTCAACCGTGGCCCAAACCCTTGACGCCCCCCCATAAAAACGCGGGGCTGTAACCCTTGATGCCCCACGGCGTAGCGCCGCAAAAATTTGGAAGCCCACCAAAGTCCTCACCCACCCTGCAACAATGTCCTTCCCCAGTGGTCTTTGCTGGAGTAGAAAGTAAGTGAATAGTGTGTGTGTCTGATGTGCAACAAGGCCATTTGTATGGGTTTAGGCGTAGCACCGCTCATGCCCAAACGCCGCAAAAACGCCCAATGCATCTCTCACAATTTAAAATCACAACTCAAAATGTAGCAATTCATGAACGGTTTAAAAAAGCAGATCAAGACAAGTACACAATTACTTTAAAATTACTTTAAAAATAATTAAAAATAAATTCTTTCAAACAATACTTTTGAAGAAAACTACATGCTGTATACACTACAGCAACATGCAGCAATTAACAGGTACACTGTCAAAAATAGAAAAGCTAAAAAAAAAGGCTAAAGCTCTGTACTCACACCCACAAGAACTTGATTGATGTTGAACTTGTGAACTTCAGCTCTGTTCTGAGGCAGGCAGTGGGAGGGTCATGTGATGCAAGCAGGAAGACACACATTCAGGCAAGACGCTGTAAAAAGTAAGTGCAATATGCCCCCCAAAACGGTGCAATACGCTCCCCAATACGCCCCCAAGACATTCATGGATCCAAACTGGAGGGCAGCAAGTAACAGCGCTTTCCGTCTTTCTTTTCTTTTTTCCGCTGCGGTCCTTTTTCTTCTTTTTATTCGTCTGTTTGTTTCTTTGTCTGTTGCTCTGTTGTGGCCCCCAAAACGCACCCCAATACGCCCCCAAGACATTCGCCGCCAAACTGGAGGGCAGCAACAGCGCCCTGGGGCAGCAGCAGCAGCGCCCGGGGGCCCGAAGGTATCGTCTTCCATTTGCCTTTCTGCCCCTTTAAGATCCTCGGCTTGCCGCCGAAATTCAGCGGCAAACCGCTGCGGTCCGTTTTTTTATTTTTTCTTCGTCTGTTGCTTCCCCTTCCCGCCGAAATTCGGCGGCAAGCCGAGTCGCTCTACGCCCCCCCCGACCAGCCCCGCGCCCCCCGCCCTGGGGCCCGCCGCACCACCGCCCCATATGAGGCGACGCCACTGGGCAGAGTGCCCTGCAGGGATTAATTTTCTTTGTAAAAACAAGAGCGCGCGCACGCACGCGCACGCACGCACAAAGACCTCCCCTGTACAGGCTGTAACCCTTTCCAGGCTGCAATAAGTTGTTAATTTTCATTTTCTGCTCTGCTGGGTTTTGTATCCTCTTATAAAGCAAGATCAAATACACTTTCATCCCCCCTCCCCAGGCAATGAATGGTTTAGGCTGCAATCTTGTGCACACTTTCCTGAGAGTAAACTCCACTGAGAACAGTGGGGCTTCTGAGTAGACATGCACAGGATTGCACTGTTCATTTAAACCACTGGCATATATTTAATGCCAGCGATGTAATTAAATTTTTTAATAGCACCAAACTTTAAGGGTGCGTCTTATAACCAGGTGCGTCTTATACTCGGGACAATACGGTATTTATGTTTCCTGATTTAATAAAACCTGCGCTTTCCTAAAAAGAATTTATTTACAGTCGTAAAATGACATCACTCAACTTCTACTAAACATTTTCCACTCTTTTACTATTCAATAAATTGAATGTAGAGTTCTCAGGTAACGATTACTGGTAAAGTCATTTGAGCTTTTCCAAGAACTGACCCCACAAGTCCTTAAGTTTTACCCTCATCTGATCAGAGTCATAGCAAATTCCAGGATTTTTGGCTCACAACTTGTCCTTGTCTTATCAGTGAGATCGTCTTATATGCGAGTATATACGGTGATCCCTATTGTTTTTTAGAGTTGACTTTTTTCTGGGAAGATCTCACCTGGTCACAGTTATGCATGCCTCTGTAACATCCAGGTTTGATAAATGCAATGCATGCTATGAAGGGCTACCTCGCTCTGAAAAGTGCTTCAAAGATGAACTGGTAGAAAATGCAGGAGTGAAAATTCTAAGTGGAACCTGCTGCAGGGAGTATATAAGCGTTAATTACACTGACTCCCCCCAGACCAGAGTGCTGGTGCTGAGCTTTAAAACCCTAAACAGCCTAGGGCAGGATTTCTTAATTAAGTACCACCATGTCCCACAGGAGCCTTCCCACACTCTTTGGTCTTTGGCTGAAACCCTGTTTTGTGTCTTCCCACCTTTGGAAGTCAGGCAAGTGGATATGCAGGACTGAGTCTTTTTGGCCACTGCACCAAAATATGCAATTCTTTTCCTTAGAAGTTCCATTTTGGCTCCCTCTTTCCTGGCCTTTCAGTGTCACGTCCAAACTCTTATGTTTCAAAGGGCTTTTGGGGTAGAGGGTTTAGTTTTTGTGTACAATACCGTATTTTACGCTCCATAGGACACATGCATCATATGGAGCATAAAATAGAGAAAAAACGTTTTTCACTTACCTGGGCTTGGGGGTGCTTCAGGGAGGCCTGTGGGGGCTTCGGGGAGGCCTGTGCGAGCCTCTGCAGGCCTCCCCGATCTTCAGTTTGGCCGAAAACGGCTATTTTTGGCCATTTCCGGTTTTTGCGAAAACCGGAAATGGCCGAAAATCAATGTTTTCGGCCCAACTGAAGATCGGGGAGGCCTGCAGAGGCTCGTGCAGGCCTCCCCAAAGCCCCGGTAAGTATTTTTTCCTGTTTTTTTTAGGCTTCGCTCCATAGGACGCACGCTTTCCCCCCTATTTTTTTTGGGGGGGGGAAGTGCGTCTTATAGAGTGTAAAATACGGAACTACTTTCCTTGTTCGCTGGTCTTATTGTTTGCTGCTTAATTATAATTTTATGATTGCTTTCTATGGTATTTGGCTGTTTGTATGTGTAGCTGATATTTTGTTAACCTCTGGATGTTTTTTCTTTTAACAAAATTATTCTTAAATAGGCAATTTTTAACTTTGTGATTTTATAAAAACAAATATCACAAAATGCACAATGGGTTTTCAACAAACAAGTCATAAAAAGCAACAAATTACAGTTTTCGAAATCATTTTAATTTCCATAGTGACAACTCACAATATGTTTTTAACTGGGGAAAAATGGAATAAAAATCCTCACACACTCCACCACATTTTTTTTAAACTGCTACAAACTGAGCCATTTTTCATCTAATGTTTCTCTAAGCATGACACCTCAACAAGTCTCCATAACAAATTGAACAAATCAATCACAATATTGAAACAACCAATAAGGAACACATTTTCATTATTTATAACTGGGAGAATGCCAAGTATCCACTCCATCTTAAATCTGGAGCCACTACCATACTTTATAATAAAATATAGATAACTCTATCACAGCGCAATCCTATCCAGCACCGGTGCAGCATGGGTGCCATGCTCACGCTGTATCCTGTGCTGGAGAGGAGCAGGCTGAGGGTCTCCTCAGAGTAAGGGGATGTTAGTAAGTCCCAGCCTCTGCTATGGGGCTACTCAGGTCAGCGCCACCTAATTTGGTGGCGCTGAACCACAAAGCCCCATGTTGGGGCTGGAGGCCTGAGAGGGTGGATAGGATATGGTGTCCGATGAGGATGCCAATCCCACCCCCTCCCAGGCCCAATCCGCCCCCTCTTTGCCCTCCCCTGCCCCGTTATGGCCCACCCCCACCCCCAGCACCACTTGGAGAGGGACGTACCCACTCCATGGTGTTGGCCTCTGGCCTTTTCAGTGGGTGGCATAGATCTCAGCGCCAAGGATACAGTGCTGGCGCCAGCCACCCAAAGTATTGCGTTGTCAGTCTCAATGGAAATTGTGGGAATTCCAGAGATTGTTATACTGCTTGGAAAACTACCTAGATCCCAAGAACACCAAAACTGAGTAGCTAACCATGCAGTTAATGTCCCAAATTCCTGTTGTAGTGAGAAAGAAGAGACACATAGCAGCTCCAGGGAAATCCAACAACCACCTTTACAATACAGGAGTGTTTTCAGTTATCAGCCTTAGTTAACAGATATACAAATCACACTGCTCCCTGAGGCATCTGGTGGGGCCACTGTGTGATACAGGAAGCTGGACTAGATGGGCTTTTGGCCTGATCCAGCAGGGTTGTTCTTATGCTATACAAATGGAGTTTCAGGATGAAATGGCACTTTGCAAACATACAGTTAAATCCCAACAGATCCTTCTACTAGGGAAAACCAACTTCAGAAAACAATATTTTGGGGCAGAAAACCTTGCCGTGGCTCACTGCTCTTATTATTTATATTTTATTTTAACACCATCTTTCCACCACAAGATCCTCAAAAGCAACTCATAACAAAACAGCACAGATTATCATAAAAACAATTAATTTAAAAAATCACAACACCATTGTTCTATTTTGTATCATTTACCAAAAAATCCCCAGTTCTTAAAACGCCTGCCAGAATAAGCATATTATTATTTGTCTTCAAAAGGTTTTTAAAGGTGAAGGGCTAGCTGCTAGCACATCCCTTTGAGGTGGGAGTTCTACAATACAGATGCTACCACTTAAAAACCTATATTTCCAGTAGAGAACCACCTCATTTCAGACAGTGGCAGTGCCTAAAGAAGTATCTGCCCAGCTGATCTTAACTCATGGGACATGTGTGAGACAGCAATCCCTAAGGTCCCTCAGACCCAAGTCATTTAGGACTTTAAAGTTCAAAATAAATACTGGAGTTGAGCTTGGAAGCAGGCTGGTATGAGTGAAGTTCACAAAACGACAGGCATTACACAATCACTTTGGTTGGCACCAGACAAAAGCCATTCTGCTGTTTTCTTTCTGAACCATCAGAAACTTCCAGACTGTGTTCAGGGGCAACCCCACATAAAGCACACTACAGAACTCAAGTCGTGAGGTTCCTAGAACATGCAAGACAATGGCAAAATCATTAGTCTTTAAAAAAAGAATGCGGAGGGTATGTCAACAGAAGTTGGTACAAAGCTTTTCCAGCTAATCCACAACCACAGGAATGTGTGTTTCAGTTGCAAACAGGCATCTAGAACTTCACAGGGGGGAAGTGGTTGAAAGAAGGCATTACTGTGAGAAAACAATAGCTGGGAAGGGCAAAAAACTCCCAGGTTTCCACCATGGCTTCTTCACTCCAAACTGCCTATCCCAAATCTATTTTGCCCAAACCGAAACAGTCATTGAGGCTTTCTTACAAGTCATGGCAATTCCAGTCTTAATTTCAAATAAAATCAATTCTTGAAACATGTTATCATTTAGGATTTCCAAGTCTCTTTGCTGCACAACTCATTATGAAAAATTAAAATGTTTTAAACATGTTTATTTCTATTTTTAAAATATTAAATCAACCTAAATATTGCAATGGTAAACACTGCAAATGTTTCAGAAAGACAAATCACACGAAAGCATTTACTAACGGACAGTGGCATCACTGTGACGCGCGTCACCCCAGAGTGGGGGACGCGCGTCACCCCAGAGTGGGGGACGCGCGTCACCCCCCCCGACTCACCCCCCCTACAGAAACTTACCTTTTCCGGCGTGCGTCACCCTCCAGAGGCTGGACGCTCCGAGGCCAGGGAGCGTCCAGCCCGGCCGGCGCTCCAGGGCCTTCTAAAAAGAAGAGGCCCAAAGCGAGGGTTTGCACATGCGCGAAAAATTTAGTTCGCGTTTTAACGCAAGCGCTCCAGGGCCTTCTGAAAAGAAGAGGCCCAATGCGCTTGCGTTAGAACGCGAACTTTTAAGATTTTCGCGCATGCGCAGACCCTCCTGAGGGCAAGAGGGCAGGCCCTTGCCCTCAGAAAAGGGTTTGCGCATGCGCGAAAATCTTAAAAGTTCGCGTTTTAACGCAAGCACTTTGGGCCTCTTCTTTTTAGAAGGCCCTGGAGCGCCGGCCGGGCCGGACGCTCCCCGGCCTCGGAGCGTCTGGCCTCCGGAGGGTGACGCGCGCCGTCACGGAGGTGACGCGCGTCACCCCCCGCCGCGCGTCACCCCCCGCCGCGCGTCACCCCCCGCCGCGCGTCACCCCCCGGTGGCCTGCCCCGCCCGCCACGCTACAGTGACGCCAGTGCTAACGGAAGGTCCCCATTAAAATTCTCCCCTTTATGCATTTCCCCACATTTAATATAATAATAACATACAGTATTTACCGCTCTATAACACGCACCGGACCATTAGACGCACATGTATTTTGGAGTGAAAAATAGGGTAATAAATGTCCTGCTTTAACAATATATTTTAATGGCGCCTGGCCGCTTACCGCGTTGCTGTAGCACCTCCGATCTTCGTCAACAGCTCTAAGACGCGAGGCTCCCAGGCGCTGGACGTGACCAGGGAGCCCTGCGCAAACATCGCAGCAGCTGCGATGTTTCCACAGAGCTCCCAGGCGCTGGACACGACCAGGGAACTCTGCGCAAACATCGCAGTTGCTACGATGTTTGAGCAGGCTCCCTGGTCACATCTAGCGCCTGGGAGCCCTGCGCAAACATCGCAGTTGCTGCGATGATTGTGCTAGAAGCGACCAAGGAGCCCTGCACAAACATCACAACAAGTGCGATGTTTGCGTAGGGCTCCCTGGTCGCGTCCAGCGCCTGGGAGCTCTGTGGAACATTTCCCCCTATTTGGGGGGGGGCGTATGGAGCGAAAAATACGGTATATACCGCCTTTCTCGGTCATTGGATTTCTCCGACTTTAATCCAAGGCGGTGTACATGGGCAGGCTGTATTAACCCCCCTTGGTTTTTTTTACAATATATAAAAATGTCCAATCTTTCATGGACGGCTACTTTCCAGGTGGTATCCTTTTTACAGTCTGACAATTCTGCTGGCTGGCGCCTCCCACACTCGACCGACGCAGCTGGAAGAAATCAATATACAGTATTTAAAAATCTCCCACACGTACATCCCTTACTTCTGTAACCCCACCTGCATATCTTCTTTCTCCTCTGAACTCCTCTGAGCTCTTAAAGGGACATCATTTGTTAGAGCAGAGGTTCCCAAACTGGGCATCATGACACCCCAGGCCAGTGGGAACCAATCGGCACCCCCTTAAGGAAAAAAGAGGAGTTTCTACTTACCTGGGGGTTACGTCGGCCCTCTGGAGGTTGCAGGGGGGCATGGCCTCCCTGCGCCTCAGAACAGCTCCCTAAAGCGAAATGGGTTGCAATCACATGAGGGAACCGTTCTGAGGTATAGGGAGGTCCATCAAAACTGCCCCCCCACAACCTCCAGAGGGTCAGCACGACCCCCAGATAACTGGAAACCCCCTTTTTTCTGCAGCCGTGACACAATCCTGGAAGTGCCTCCCCCTCCCCCCCCCCGCAACTACTTACAGTGGTCTCAACTTTCTTGTAAAGTTTGGGAACCACTGTATTAGAGTATTGTAAAGTTTGGAACTGTTGTCGTTGTTGTTGATGGGAATTACAGGAACAGTAACCCCTGGCCCATGTCTGCTTCACTTACCTTTCTCCCTCGGCATCCAGTGCCACCATCACTGCAGCTTCTTATAATGGCAGAAAATACTGGGTTCCCAGCATTTCCTTCACTGGCCATTATAGGAGGAGAAGGCAATTGTGTCACTGGATATCGAGGAACGGGGATGACTTCCCTATCACCCTCAGCATCCAGCACCACCGCTGCCTCCGCTTCTTTCTCCCCCTCCAAGGGCCAGTAGGAGACAAGCATTCCCACTGCAGCCATTAGAGAAAGTGGTGGTGGTGCAGGGTGCCAAAGGAGATAGGTAAGTGAAGTGGGGAGGGGTTGGGGGCTTGCCAACTTGGCTGGAGATGGTGATTAGAGGAGAAGGTGGCATTGGACACCAAGGAGGAGTTAGTCCTCCTCATCCTCCTCTGTGTGTCTAGCACTGCCGCCACCTTCTCCTTGTCTTGGCAACCAGAGCTGCCATTACAGCTGCCTCTTCCTCTGATGGGAAAAAATTCCTGTGGAAAAAATGCTGGGAGCCCCTCAACGCCCGCAGATAGCGAGGATCGCATATACTGGAGTCCAATTAAAAAACACTGTGAAAAAAGAAAAAAAAGAGGAGAAAAGGCGAGTTAAACCACTGTGTTTCTTGCTTTAAACATGCTGAAATCACGCTCCAGACGCCTTTTCCGTGTCACGCAACTCACCATTCCCCCTTCCCAAGGTCATCCCAGTAAAGAAAACACAGCGGTTTAACTCTAAAAAGGTAAACACCCTGCATTTTCTCTGTGGTTTTTTTTCTTTTTTACAGCATTTCTTATTGGACCTCGCAGACCTGGGATCTAAATCAAATCCACGGATCTCAGATCCTCAGGAAAAAAAGGTCCACTGTATGCTAGTTCATATGTGTTCAGGACTACATGCCACTCTCTACAGCCTCTATCCCTTTCTTATTCTATCGTTTCTTATGGGATAAAATCCCTCTCTTTCAGTCCAATGAAGGGCATAGATCTACATACAGTTCCTATTAATCCCTATTTACCCCGTATTGCCCCGAGTATAGGACGCTCCTGATTATAAGCCGCACCCTTAAAGTTTGGTGCTATTTTTTAAAAAATACATTTTACTTTTTTAACTTAAAGAAAATATACACATTAGTAGAATAGTAAAACAGTACAGCTTTAGTACAGTTAAAAGCATAGGCATCCTGTCCCTTATTGAATCTCGGCACCCTAGTATAAGTAGCCTTCCCAGGTCCAAAGGGGGACAGACAGAGACATCGCTCCGGTAGGGGCGGGGCTGTAAGTATCGCTCCGGTCATAGTCTCTTTACCGAGCGAGCAGGAGGCAGCCCCGCCCCCTCACTGTCCGAGCCAGTCCCCTGCGGAGAAAGCAGCAGGCAGGGTCTCTTGCCTGCTGCTTTCTCTGCAGGGGAATGGCTCGGACAGTGAGGGGGCGGGGCTGCCTCCTGCTCGCTCGGTAAGGAGACTATGACCGGAGCGATACTTACAGCCCCGCCCCTACCAGAGCGACGCCTCTGGGGACAGAGTGCCTACCTTTAACCTTTGGAATTTGGGTAGGTGCAGCTTGTTGCATCCTTCCATGATGATGAGCTGCACCTGCCCAAATTTCAATGGTTAACAGCACAATCTTACGCATGTCTACTCAGAAAGTAAGTCCTATTGCATTCAATGGGGCTTACTCCCAGGAAGGTGTGCATAGGATTGCAGCCTAGAGGTTGGCACTCTGTCCCCCTTTGGATATGATAAGCCTATGCAGGAGCTCTTGTTCTCAACTTTCAAACTGCAGGATCAATAAATATCTTAGTTTCCACAGAGTCCTGGGGCTGGGACTTAAGGGTTAACTTTTTCAAATGCCTAAAAGGCTAGAGGTTGCTAGAGAGATCCTGGCCATTTAGCAAGTGATTAAGAGCTGAAAACACAGCTTTGCAGTTTAAAAAAGAAAAAGCGTTTTACCTTTGAAAGAGACTTGGAGAGGCTTGAAAAAAGGGATGCTTTGCAGAAAACTCTAGGCAGAAAACGCTAGACTTTGATTGTAGGCCGCACCCCTACTTTAAAGACTTGCCTTAGGGGACAAAAGTGAGTCTTATACTCAGGTCAATACGGTACATTATTTCTTATATAGGAAAATTCCCCTTTAGAAGTTGTTTTGCTGCAAGTCTAAGCTTTCCTGCCCTAACCTGGACTTAAGAAGCCAATCCCCTATTTGAACAGCCCAATCCTACCCTTCCCCTCTCCCTGCTGGTGCAGCTGTGCCAAAAACAAACGTGCTGTATCCAGTGGGGAGGGGGAGATCGGGAGGATTTGGAGGGAAAGGGGGACTTAAACCCCCTTACACCTCTGTAAGCCTCCCGCTTCACAATGGGTCTCATTGGACAAGTTCAAAGAGAGAAAGAAGGTGGGGAAGCTGCCCATGGAGGGGATAGGATCCGGTGCATGTCATCGCCAGTGGATCCACCCCCTCCCGCATCCTCCATCCTCCTCACCCTCGTTCCACCCCTCCCCACCAAGTTTAGCCCCCTCCCTGCCCTGTTCTGCCCTCGCCAACCCCTCCTGCCTCCCCTACTGTCTTACCTGCTCTGGTGGGTGGCCAGCGATCCCCTGATGCGTGTGGGAAGGCTCTGCCCGCCAGCACTCGGGCAGTGTGCCACTCATTGCAGTGCACTACTCTGCACGCTGCCGGAACACCCTTTACTGCTGCTTTGCAGCAGTTGCTGCCAGCAGAACATGAGTTCTGCTGCTGGCTGGGTCCAATAGGACTGGGACATCAAAATCAGTTATTAATAGTTCTTGAAACATAACTCATTATTGCTTCAGCCACTTGCAAGTTAATGTTGTATGACCAAACTTCTCATGTTTTCAGTTTCCTTATTTCTGAATTCATAATATGATTTTAAAAATCTGTCTTATGATTCTGAATACATATAGCTAAGATGCCAGCATCTTCTGTCACCTCAGATTGCTCAGTTAGCTGACGCAGAATGTAATTACCCAACAATTTCTGAAGATGTACAGTAGGTAGCTAGCTAGGAATTGACAGAAATGAAGAAGCTACTAAAAGATGCTCCTGCTCATCCTTGTCTCCTTCAGAAGATAATTAAGTTAGGGTTCTCTCATGTTGGCAAGAATGGAGTTCCACAGATCTAGAGCACTGACCAAAGAAACAGTTTTTGGGGCCCTCATGCATATCTGATCCATACAAGGCATAGCCAAGATCCAAGATGCCTCTTAAGTTCTGAGAGTATGTCAGGCTGAGAACATGACAAAGAAAGCATACCAAGTGGCTGCCTAGCAACAATCGCATGTCTATGCTTTCTCTTTATTTCCATAAGCAAACATTTCAGGCAGTAGCGATAGGAAAGAGAGATTGGCAGGCGGCAGGTGAAACAGAGGAAGGTAAGACAGAGAAGGCCTCTCATGATGATCTTGTGTCCTTCCTTCTCTCCCCACTCCGAGACACCTGTGTATGGATATGTGAGCTGTTGCTAGGCAACAGGCTAATGTACTCTTAGCTCTTCCAGCCTATCCAAAAACAGAACATCACTCAGGGTTATTGGTATGCAGTAACATGTTTACAGTTTCTCTTTCCCATGTCAGAAGCAGAGGTTGCAGCCAATGGAAAGGAGGAGAAGGGCAGAATGTGAGAACACACTGGGTCATTTAAAAGGGTGGGGGAACATGCTGGCAGTTTCTGGGTACACTGGGGGAAAGGGTTACATGTCTTCTGCATTCTCAGGTGCCTTCGCAAAACAGTCCATTGATCTAGTTGCCAATCATAGCTGTATGGGCATGGGCACAGGAATGCAATGTAGTCAAGCTTAGCTATGAGACAACTATTACTGCCAAACCAGATTGAATCTGCTAGACTAACTGTCCAAGCCAGAATCAAGATTGCCGGGAGAAATATCAACAACCTCAGATATGCAGACGATACCACCCTAATGGCAGAAAGTGAAGAAGAACTAAAGAGCCTCTTGATGAGGGTGAAAGAGGAGAGTGCAAAAGTTGGCTTGAAACTCAACATTAATAAAACTAAGATCATGGCATCGGGTCCCATCAATTCCTGGCAAATAGAAGGGGCAGAAATGGAAGCAGTAACAGATTTTACTTTTCTGGGTTCCAAGATCACTGCAGACGGAGACAGCAGCCATGAAATTAAAAGACGCTTACTCCTTGGAAGGAAAGCTATGGCAAACTTAGACAGCATAATAAAAAGCAGAGATATCACCATGCCAACAAAAGTTCGTATAGTCAGGGCGATGGTGTTCCCAGTAGCAATGTATGGTTGCGAGAGTTGGACCATAAGGAAGGCTGAGCGCCGAAGAATAGATGCTTTTGAACTGTGGTGCTGGAGAAGACTCCTGAGAGTCCCTTGGACTGCTAGGAGATCAAATCAGTCAATTCTAAATGAAATCAACCCTGACTGTTCCCTGGAAGGACAGGTACTAAGGCTGAAACTCAAATATTTTGGCCACCTAATGCAAAGAGAGGACTCTCTGGAGAAGACTCTGATGCTGGGAAAGATTGAAGGCAAAAGGAGAAGGGGAAGGCCAAGGATGAGATGGTTAGACAGCATCACCGATGCAACGAACATGACAATGAGCGAACTCAGGAAGATAGTGGAGGACAGGAAGGCCTGGCGGGATATGGTTCATGGGATCACGAAGGGTCGGACACGACTTAACAACTGAACAACAAACTGTCTAGAATGAGATAGTCACAAATGGTGAAATTACCAGCTACTTTTTCCTCCTGAAGGCAGATGCTGACAAACTGTAGTGATGGAGTCAGCTAGCTAACAGAAGCAGTCAGAGTTCAACTGCGTCTTTGACTCTGTTTATAATGAATTAAGCCTGAAATGGAAGCACAAATTCTACTGTACTAATTGTAAGGTAAAGGTAAAGGTGACCCCTGACAATTAAGTCCAGTCGTGTCCGACTCTAGGGTGTGGTGCTTATCCCCATTTCAAAGCCGAAGAGCCAGCGTTGTCCGAAGATGCCTCCGTGGTCATGTAGCCGGCATGACTCTCCTTGCCTCAGCACGTAGCATGCAGCTGGAACACGGAGCGCTGTTTACCTTCCCACAAGTGGTACCTATTTATCTACTCGCATTAACATGCTTTGGAACTGCTAGGTTGGCAGGAGCTGGCCAAGCAATGAGAGCTCATCCCGTCCCGGATTCGAACTGCCGACCTTTCGATCAACAGCTCGTGGTTCAGCGGTCAGAGGGGTAGCCAGGCGCCCGTGGTACTGGGGCCGAAAAGCCCGCCGCCCCATTATGCAAATTAAATAATTAATTTGCATAATGAGTTTCGGGTTTTTTAAAAGGTTTTTAACGCTAACGGGGCTTCTAAAAGGGCTTCTAAAAGGGTATGTGTGCTTTGCCAAACTTATCTGTAGTTCTAGGAACCTCCAGCGATGATCAGGGGCGCAGATCGTCCGTCTGCAGCTCTGCTCCCGGTCGCGAACTCTGCAAAGCGTCCAGGAGCGCGCTGCAGAGTTAACGCATGCGCAGAGCGACGATGTTTCCAATCGTCGCTCTGCGCATGCGTTAACTCTGCAGCTCTGCTCCTGGGCGATTTGCAAAGCGCCCGGGAGCAGAGCTGCAGAGTTAACGCATGCGCAGAGCGACGATTGGAAACATCGTCGCTCTGCGCATGCGTTAACTCTGCAGCGCGCTCCTGGACGCTTTGCAGAGTTCGCGACTGGGAGCAGAGCTGCAGAGGGACGATCTGCGCCCGATCATCGCTGGAGGTTCCTAGAACTACAGATAAGTTTGGCAAAGCACACATACCCTTTTAGAAGCCCTTTTAGAAGCCTCGTTAGCGTTAAAAACCTTTAAAAAAACATTTTTTAAAAAAACGAAAAAACGAAAGTTAAGGAGGCTCCCGCCCCCCACGGAGCCTTTCCGCCCCAACGCCCTGGGGCCCACCGCACCACCGCCCCATATCAGACGACGCCACTGTCAGCGGTTTAACCCACTGCGCCACCCGCTGGCCTACTAATTGTAGGCTAAAGCAAAACTAAATGGTGTGTGTGTGTGTGTGTGTGTGTGTGTGTGTGTGTGTGTGTGCGCGCGTGTGTGTGTGTGAGTGTGTGTGTTGCAATCTGGATACTATTTGTCTTTTTTAAAAAAGCGCAACCACAGAGTGATGTTTTGTGCATTAGCACAAAGTTCAGGCTCAGTCTGTAGTGGTTTGGGAGTCGGACTTAGACCTGGAAGTTCCAGGTTCAAATCCCCGCTCAGCCACAAAGCTTCCTGGGTGACCTTGGGCCAGTCACTATCTCTCAGCCCCACCTACCTCACAGGGTTGTTGTGAGGACAAAAAGGAGGGGAGGAAATATGTACACCACTCTGAGCTCCTTGGAGGAAGGGTGGTATAAAAATGTGAAAAATAAAATAAAATAATTACCCACGTTACAAGATCTACACTCCAATCCAACATGGTGAGCTCTATATACAGAATGGCAACATTCCATTTGATAGTGTCCATCTGAAAGGAGTTATAACAAGTTTCAAAACAAGTGCTGAGGCGCATAAAGCAAACTATATTGATAACTGGTATAACATGGAGGCTGTGAGCTAGGAAGATTCAGTTAAAATTTCATCTCAGTAGGTGACAGTAGACAAGTTACCTCTCTTAGACCCAGACCAAATGTAAAAATCCACATGGAACTCAGCACTTCACACAGATGTACTGCACATTATATACAAAATCCATATGAGTTTCCATAATTGTAATTTTTTCCCCATGGAATAAGCCAAGTACCTTTTTCACTTCTTAATCCATGAGTTCAGGGTTAACTACATGAGTTTTGAACATATGTTTGGTTGAACATACGTGATTGACTGATATCCATGAGTTCAGAGTCCTCAGAGGAGGGATGATTAGCAGCTATGGAGGAGGGACTAGCATGGCTTTTTTCACAGATAAACCAGAATGGAGTGAATGTGTAGTTGCAATTCCCATGTGGACTCACACTCACAGATATGATTTCCCATGGATGTACTGCATGTTTTGTCTGGGGTCCAGTTTTGAGATAATAATACTGACCTATCTAGGTTTGTTGTAAAGATTGCCAACAGTGTAATCCTATGCATGTCTACGCAGAAGTAAGCCCTGTTGAGTTCAATGGGACTTACTCCCAGGTGGTGTGTACAGGATTGCAGCCTAAGATAATGTATATGAAGCACTTTGTACACTCAGAAAGCACTCTATGATTACGATATTGTCATATTTTACTATGCCAACCCAAGCCAGCTTTATTACTAGGTCATCTGAGACAGCACTTTTGGACAATGTCTTGGCTATAACATCAGATGGAAGGATTTGCCCTTTCCCTTCACAGTAGTGTTTTTGCTTAAATGCTGCTCAGGAAAAACAAAGAGAAGAACATAACCCTAAAGAAAGGAAAGACGGAAGATTCCACTAGCCATGAAAGGCAATAGGAAAAGAGTCTAATGGAGGCAGGGGGTGTGGTGTGGGCAGTTAGTATCCAACATTTATCAAACCTCGCAGAAAAGACAGCACAACCAGCGGAATACAAAAATTTTACTTTCCATCTTGCTAGTTATGATGTGGTACAGTTGTTGGTTTGGGATATATGAAGGAAACCATAGAGCCTAATACACTACAGCAGCAATAGTCAACCTTGGGGTTGCGAACCCAAGGTCCAGAGCGAGACAACAGTTTTCCCTTAAGGGGAGTGGCGACTCGGCAGTGACATCAGAACAGTGGCAATGGCAGGTTCATGCTGCCACCGCTGACTAAGTTAAAAAAGGGGGATTCTGGAATTATCCGGCGGCAGTGGCTGGAGACGCCATATAATACAGGTTCTCACCACCACCATAGACAGGTAAGTCCAAACCCGCCTTTTTTTACTTACACGGTGGCACGAATACTGAAGTGCTGTCACTGCCAAATTGCAAAGACTTACACCGACCTTTACCTTTGGGTAAAGGTTGAAGATCACTGCACTACAGGATCAGTGTGGCTAACTGGAAAGTAACTGCAAGACTTGTAGTTCTAAGATCCAGCATGAAGGGAATGCTATCACATTTCATAAAGGCATCCAAATCTCTAAGACCAACATTGGCTCAGAAATCTGCTTACATAACTTTATAACCATGAATAATAAAATTTGATTTGCATGCTGAAGCCTCTTCCAATAATATGAACTACAACAGAAGGCATTTCTTCATAAAGAACTTCCCTGTAAACATAGAACTTGTGAAATAGTCTACAGTATTTTTATATAAACAAAAATAGACTATGTTTGCATTCATCCTCAGAACAAAGGACTATTAATATTTATTTTAAGAATAAAGCAAATAATCTTTAGAATCATGTGGCTTATGCATACTGTGTTTCTTTATCTGCACCAAATTACAGTATCCTAGATTTAACAAATGTAACTGCCAGAGGATGCAACTGTTCAGAAAGGCAATGAGTAGGAATGCACTTCCAGAATTTCAATTTCAGTCTCAGGTTGTGATCTTCTAAAGCAGTTGTGAGTTCTCCATGGCGAACTCACAGAGGCAACATGGGAGTTTTCTGGAGTTGTTTCCTGGGCACTGCCATCTTGTCTGGGCTGAGATCTCATGCTATCAGCCCGGACAAGATAATGGTGTCTGGGAGACCCGGGAAGAAGCGATTGTCTTGTCCTCCTGTGGCGCGACAGGGTGCCATGAACAGAGTAACAGCGCAATTCTGCATAGGATGCACCGGCCAGCCTCAACAGTTGGCCGCTGCATCCTATGTAGGATGCGGCCCATGCCAGCAGAGCTTGGGCACACCTCAGGAGAAAGTGACCCTGGTGTCAGCCCCAGTGGCCCCAATGGGTCTCCTCGGATATGCGCCAGCTATTTGCTGGTGCACATCTGAGGAAGCCGTGTAAGGCCCGCCAGGCCCAGGAAGGGAGTTAGGATATCAGTAGAGCGCGGTGCCGATATCCCTGCCCCCTCCCTGGCCTGGCCGGCCAATCGCCCCCTCCCACACCACCCTGGCCCTCCCTCCCCACGCCCTCCCGCCGCCCAGCGCAGGACTTACCTATGTCCGGTGGTGTAGGTGTTGTACAGCTGCGGAGTGAGTGGCCTCAGCCTCGGCGCTGCTTAACCACAGGTGTCAAAAACATGCCTTACAGCATGTTTACATCACCCAACGCCGGATGGTAGCTCCATTGTAGGTAGTTCCGGTGTAGAGCTGTGCAGGATTGCACTGTAAGTTTGGGAACCGCTGTTCTAAAGTGTCCAATTTAAAAATCCCCATTAAGATTATTGGGTTCAACCTACTGAAACATATAAGAGAAATTGCTGGAACAAGTCAAAGGTCCACCCTGGCCAGCATCCCGTTTCCCACAGAGGCTCACCAGCTGCCTCTGAATGAAAAGTATAGAGGCAAGACAGAAAGGAATACTTCTCTCCCGCCACTGTTCCTCCGCAATTGTTATTCAGAGGAATACTGCTGCTGAACCTGGAGATAGCAGATAGTGACCATATCTAGTAGTCACTGATAAACATGCCATCCATTAATCTGTCCAATCCCCTTTTAAAGCTATCCAAGCTAATGGCCATCACCACTTGGCAATTAATTCTACGTATGTGGCTATGTGAAGAATGTCCTTCTGTCTGTCCTAAATCTCCTGTCAATCAGTTTCATTGGATGATCCCCGATTATGAGGGATGGAGAAGAATATCTCTCTATCCACTCACTTCACAGCACCATAGCTTTAGACACTGCAACAGTGCCCCCCATCACCTTCTTTTAAAGCTAAAAAGCCACAAAGGCAGTCTTTCCATGCAAGGAAGTGCTCCAGGCCTCTGACCATTTTGGTTGCCCTGTTTTGAGCCCTACAATATCCTTCCTGACATGTGGTGACCAGACCGGTACACACCACTCCAAATGTAACCACACCATAGATTTGTATAGGGGCAGCGGGTTAAACCACTGAACCATAAGCTGTCGATCGAAAGGTCGGCAGTTCGATTCCCGTGACGGGGTGAGCGCTCGTTGCTTGGCCAGCTCCTGCCAACCTAGCAGTTCCAAAGCATGTCAATGCGAGTAGATAAATAGGTACCGCTTGCGGGAAGGTAAACAGCGCTCCGTGTTCCAGCTGCATGCTACGCGCTGCGGCAAGGAGAGTCATGCCGGCCACATGACCACGGAGGCGTCTTCGGACAACGCTGGCTCTTCGGCTTTGAAATGGGGATGAGCACCACACCCTAGAGTCGGACACGACTGGACTTAATTGTCAGGGGATACCTTTACCTTTTTATTATAATATTAGAGCCAGCAGGTGGCGCAGTGGGTTAAACCACTGAACCATGAGCTGTCGATCGAAAGGTCGGCAGTTCGAATCCGTGCGACAGCTTCTGCCAACCTAGCAGTTCGAAAGCAAGAAATTGCAAGTAGATTAATAGGTTCCGCGTCAGCGGGACGGTAACAGTGTTTCATGCGCCTCGGTGTTGAGTCATGCCGGCTACATGACCATGGAAACGTCTTCGGATAGCGCTGGCTCTTCCGCTTTGAAACGGAGATGAGCACCGCTCCCTAGAGTCGAACACGACTGGACTTAATTGTCAAGGGATACCTTTACCTTACCTATTATAATATTAGTGGTTTTATTCTTGATTTCTTTCCTACATGACCTTTACTATGGAATTTGCCTTCTTTACAACTGCCTCACCCTGGGTCTGTATTTACACTGAGCATGGATATGCCATGACCCAAAGATCTCTTTCCTGGTTTGTCACCAACAGTTCATTCCCAATCAACTGAAGGTAGAACCTTTTTGCCCCATTGTGCATCACTTATTTACATCAAATCACATTTGTCATGTGGTTGCCCATTCAACCAAAAGCTTGGAGAGACTGTTTTGGAGCATCCATTGGTTTTTGGTTTTTTACCGCCTTGAAAAGTCTGATGTGCTCTACAAATTTTACCACCTCGCTTTCTAGCCCTAATTCCCAAATTTATGAATAAGCCAAAAAGCACTGATCCCAAGACAGATCCTTTGGGAACCTTATGACCCTCCACTGTGAAAATTGCTCATGATGCTTTGATGATGGACTTTGTTCAAATTTTTTTGGAAGTCCAAAATGTCAACTGTATTGTTTCAATTCACATGCCTGTTGCTACTCTCAAAGAACTCTAGAACAGTGGTCGCCAACCTTTTGGGCCTCACGGACCACTAAACTCACAATTTTGAGCCCCGTAGACCACCGCCCCCATTTTGGGGACTATTTTTTTTGCCAGCCGCTTTGTAGAGGGCCGAACATTTTAATTAATTAATTAATTGTTTTGCGGCTTGCCGCCGCTTACCAGGGGGATTGACAAGCGGCGGTGGCGAAAAAGGAGCAAGCGGTCGCTGCCGCAGTTGCTGCTCAAGCATATCCCAAGGCTGCAGGCGGGCCATCCTTAATCCATACGGAAATACCTTCTCTGCCTTTCCACCCTCAATGATTCTGTGAAGAAGTGCAATCCCCCTAAACTTAGGGCCTAAACTTCCTAGCTCTTTATATTCTCTTTGGCATACAAAGCTACACCATCTGTAATTAATTTATGCAATTAATCTGTGGAACTCCTTGCCACAGGATGTTGTGATGGCACCTGGCCTAGATGCCTTTAAAAGGGGATTGGACAGATTTATGAAAGAAAAGTCCATCATAGGTTACAAGTCATGATGACTGTATGCAACCTCCAGGTTTTAGAGGCTGCTTATCTCTGTATGCCAGGTGCAAGGAAGTGGCAACAGGATACACGTATCTTGCTGTCTTGTGTGCTTCCACCATTACTCCAATGTTCCTTTTCTCCTGTGGCATTTTACTCTCTTTGATCAGCTGTCTTCTCCTAACATATGTTCATTTCCAAACCGTATCCTTTCCCCTTCTGGATGATCTAGAACAGGGGTTCTCAACCAGTGGTACTAGTACCACCAGTGTTACTTCAGCCAACTGCTGGTGGTACTTAGACCGCCAGACCACCGGAATCCCATTCCAAAGTGGTGCTTTCGGTGGTGTGTTTTCGCTCCTGAGAGGCTCCTGCCTTTGGCCGAGCCTCTTGGGAATGCTGAGAAGGGCCCTCCCACCTGCCCACAGCCTCCTACCTGCGTTTTCTGGCCTCCAAAAACCTGAAAGTAACTGGTGATGATGTCATCGCCAGTCACTTCTGGTGGTACGCAGCAGGAGTGGCGCCGGAGGTAGTATTCAGCTGGGAAGGGGTTGAGAACCCCTGATCTAGAACATTTACACCTTTATCCATTAGGGCAGGGGTGGGGAACCTCCGGCCCGCGGGCCGTTTACAGCTCCCGAGGCCATCCGGTCCCGAAGCCATCAGGTCCGGCCCGCGCGAGACCCAGAGCCGTCGGGTCTCCAGAGACCCAGCCGTCTCCGGAGGCTCCATGCTCACCTTGAGCCGCCGCCACTGGCTCCGCGCGTCACCTCAGCGCCTCCTCCTTGGCCGGCGGCTCGACCCCTTCTAAAAGCGGCGTTTCCGTACATGCGCACAACGCATGTACGGCAGAGAGACTGCCCTCTTGGCCTCAGCGGCATTGTGCGCATGTGTGAGAACGCCGCTTTCAGAAGGGGTCGAGCCGCCGGCCAAGGAGGAGGCGGAGCTCCATGCGACACCGTATGCTGCGACACCAGAAAACAGTATGTTAACACCAGTATGCGACACCAGAAAACAGTATGTTAAGAAGCAAAAAGTATTATGATGGTTATTCAATATGGCTGCTGTCCTGCAACACATAATTAGTCTCATGAAATATAGTGAGCTGAAACTTGTATAAATAGGATTAAAAACATGCTATATTTCCCTACATACAATCTTAAAGACAAGTGTAGGGCAGCAACTGAAGTCAGTGCAGCTGTGCACTTCTGCAGCTTGGTTAGATGCCAATCTGAGACATGTGCCCAACAAATTGCCTGGAAGCACAACCGCCATTCACACATCAGGCTTGGGTCTGGCTTAAATTGCAAAAGACGTGACAGTACTATCTGCTGGAACCTTGCCTTTATACATGTTAAGAATTCACACAGGAAAACAAACACTGGAAGCAACCCTCAATAGTCCATTTAAGATTATGAAAGAAATCCAAGAGATGTCTTACTTTGTGCGCTCTTTAAAAAAAAATTAAAAATCCTGAAACTTTCAGGCTAGCTTTGTTAGGCGTCTGATTTGGCACAGTAACAACATCTGAAATGTGTTCAAGCAAACAGTGCAAGGTTTTGTTCACTGAGCCTGAACCCCCTTAAGGATAATGATTTAAAGTTGTGCCAGATCAAATTAAATCCAAATTATCTCTTTATAACTTCCACGGTTTTTCTTCTTCAAATAATCTGTGAGCCTTTTATTTAATATAACACCTTTCTTCCTTCCCCACATACATGAATCACATAATCAAACAGCTATAGCATATTTTAAAGATAATCGTATTTGTATAGTTTATTGGAGTATTGAAAACCACAAAGTGCTGTAGTATTTTAAAGATTAACAAATACATTGCAGTGCAAGCTTTCATGGACAGCAGTCCACTTTATCCAATTTAGAATTATTCATTTGAATAATTTGGAAAAACGTCCCTCCTCTCTTTCGATGCAATAACATCGAACAGGCTGTAACAGGCAGACAAGGAGGATGAGAAAGAGGAGGAGTTTGCCAAATTCTGCCTGTCTTCCCACTAGCCTAGCAAAAGGCTCTGCCAGTTTGGTGGCTGCAGCCTCAGCTGCCCCCTTGGTCATGTTGCTGCCAACATCCTCCTCCAGCATGCCTGCCCAACCTTCTTTCTGGGTCAGTATTGGCACCGTCTAATCAGCCCTGCCAAGGGGAGGGGCAGGAAGGAGCCCAGAAGGAGGGCACCGCAGGACAGCACACCTGGAACCAGGAGGAAGGGGGAGGCTAGGCTGCTGCTTTGCAGAGGGACAGCTGGAAGTCAGAGCAGACACACAATTTCTCCTCCCCCCCCCCCTACTCCTCTTCAGGAGTTTGTGCTTAAACTAAACAGTTTTGCTCATCTCACACTTGCATTCTTCATTCTGGTTCTTTTCTCTCAATTGTTGCCATCTCCACAGTATTTCACTACAGTAGTTAAGTTTTGGGAAAATATCCAGCTTTCAATTTTACCCTTACAATAAGCACATTGCTGCTCTTGCAATGTCTGGCATCAAAAAACAGTGAAGCAGGAATGTGACCTGGTGGTGCCATTGAAGCCCTTCTATATCCCTCCAATTTGAACAGCCAACTTGGATGTAATAAAACAAAAAGAAAGATTTCTCCATACAGGTAATTCCCTTTTTGAAAGAAGTGGTAGTTGAAACCCAGTAGGCATTTCAAATGCCAACTGGAAAAGCAACTCTAACAGCTGAAAGGGACACAGGCTAACAGCACAATCCTGTGTACAATTGCGCCTGAGGAGCACGCGCTCCCCCGGTGCAGGGTGTCATAAACGCGCCATAAAGCGTGTTTACGGCACCTGATGAGTAAGGACCGCTGGCGCAGAGGGCGGCAGCCCTTACCCTGCATCCCCGTCGTCCCCGTGCCTGCCAGAGCAGGAAAGGCCTACACTGGCTGGGGCAGAGGCGAAGGGGAGGGCAGATCAGGCGGTGAGGGGGGGGCAGCCATTGGCCACCCTGGGCCTGGAGACGGTGGGGATATTGGCAGTGAGATACGCCGATATCCAAAGCCCTCCCCAGGCCTGGTCCAGTCTTACACGGAGGGCTTGAACGTGCGTGAGCTCCGGAGCTCGCGTACATTTGAGGAGGACCATTGGGCCTCAAGCCACTTACACACGGGGAAGGGGACGATTGTCCCCTTCGCTCGAGGTGCACCCAGGCTGCCCCAGGGCAGCCCAGGACCTGGATAGGATACAGCGGCCGGCCGTTTAGGCTGGCCACTGTATCTTACACAGGACTGGGCTGTGAGGGGAAGCAAGTTGTACAGGAGTTTCCCTCCCTCCTGACAAAATTGACAGCATCTGCCCTAATGTATTACATATTTGTCTTACAGTTAAAAACTTTGTCTGAGGCCCTTCTCCAAGTACCCCAGTCTTCTGAGTGGCAGGGTGGATACCAGGAAGAGGAGCGGGGGTAGGCCTTCCCAATGTTAGCAACCAAACCGTGGAATTCCTCCCATAAGCCTGTCTGCCTAGTGCCTTCACTGTTATTTTTCAGACTCCAGGTGAAGTTTTCCTGCCCTCTCAGGTTTTTAATGGCATTTGATTGGTTTTATGGTATCTTGGATCCCCCCCTTTAAAAAAATTGGATTCTCCTTTTTAAAGTTGTTAAGCTGCTACTATTAGCTTTTTTTCATGACCAAGTATTGGTTTTGTTTTTTTACTGTTCATATTTGTTTCAAATACCAATTGTTAGCTGCTTTGAGGCTTTAGTAAGAAGGCAGGTAATACACAGGCTTACCAGATTGCCGACCGGGACACTCCATTTTGCCCTTAAGGGCGGTGGGGGGCGGGGCGATAGGAGCCAGAGCACGCTCTGGCTCCTATCGCCCCCCCCCCGCCACCCTTAAGGGCAAAACGGAGTGTCCCGGTCGGCAATCTGGTAAGCCTGTAGTGTGTGCCCATGGGAAAGTGGAAAGCTTGACAGTGGAAAGCTTTAGCCTTCAGCAAACTGTGTGTTAGGTTAGTAAAGCAGGAAAGTGCACATTCACTAGGTGTTGGAAGAGTAGGCCCTCTGCATCCTTTAGGAAACAGACCATTAAGCTAGAGCAAGTACAGATCAGGGCTCTATTGCTTGTGCATGGTCCTCCTTCCCTTTTCAGTAGGAGCGCTCTGGCTCCTATCGCCCCGCCCCCCCGCCGCCCTTAAGGGCAAAACGGAGTGTCCCGGTTGGCGATCTGGTAAGCCTGGTAATGATTTTTTAATGATTTTTTT
This sequence comes from Plestiodon gilberti rubricaudatus, assembly GCA_026170595.1. NCBI lineage: Eukaryota > Metazoa > Chordata > Lepidosauria > Squamata > Scincidae > Plestiodon > Plestiodon gilberti. Next base: position 57,178,342 of record JANXHW010000004.1, on the reverse strand, counting down.
CCCAAATTGTATTTACAAGAGTTTGGACTGTCCTTCCCTTTTCAGTAGGACAGTCCAAACTCTTGTAAATACAATTTGGGAAAAAAATCATTAAAAAATCATTACCAGGCTTACCAGATCGCCAACCGGGACACTCCGTTTTGCCCTTAAGGGCGGCGGGGGGGCGGGGCGATAGGAGCCAGAGCGCTCCTACTGAAAAGGGAAGGAGGACCATGCACAAGCAATAGAGCCCTGATCTGTACTTGCTCTAGCTTAATGGTCTGTTTCCTAAAGGATGCAGAGGGCCTACTCTTCCAACACCTAGTGCAGGGGTGGGGAACCGGCGGCCCGCGGGCCGGATCCAGCCCCCAGAGCGATCCGGTCTGGCCCGCGCGAGACCGGACCCGAATCAATCAGGTCCGGCCCGCGCGAGCAGACCGGAGGCTCCGGCAGCCCCCCGCGCGCTCCCCTCGGCGCGATTCCTTTCGAATCCGGCTGTTTAGCAGCCGGATTCAAAAGGAAAGTCGCGCCGAGGGGAGAGCGTGCGGCGCGCTCACCTCGCACGACTCCGTTTGAACTCGGCTGTTTCTGTGCATGTGCAGAAACAGCCGGGTTCAAAAGGATTCGCGCGAGCAGCGCGCGCGGGCCGGCGATCGCCGCCGCCGCCGCCGCCTGAAAAGGTAAGGAGACCATGGGGGGAGGTTGGAGGGGGGGTTGGAGACCATGGAGGGAGTTGAGAGCGGGGGGGCGGTGTGTGTGTGTGTGCACCCCCCCGGCGCGCGCGCTATTTGCGATGGAGGGGCACACGGCCCACGGGACATTTTCCCAATGGGAAAATGGCCCTCCATCTCAAATAGGTTCCCCACCCCTGACCTAGTGAATGTGCACTTTCCTGCTTTACTAACCTAACACACAGTTTGCTGAAGGCTAAAGCTTTCCACTGTCAAGTAATATTCAAGGGGGTGAGGGACCATGGTGCTTTTGCAACATGATAGCTTAGAATTATGAAGGCACAGAGCTACTGAGTCGCTAGCAGCACCCAGAATGAGCCTCTGATGTAAAGGCCCCCACACTGGCCACTGTAACCACTGAGCAGCCATGTTCCTGCACGGTGCTAACCTAGCAGACCCCATTCCCACCAATAAGGTAATGTCCCCCCCACCCTCCTCTTCAGAGCACAATCCTGACTAAAGATCCGTGGGCGGCCCTAGGACCACCGCAGGATCCTATCCCTGTTCCAAGCTGATCGTGATCGGCCCGGAAGTCTCCATGGGGGGGAAGGGGACGTTCATCCCCTTCCCCCGGTGTAGCGTGGGGAGGCCACAATGGGCCTCCTTGGATTTCCGCCACCTATCGAGCTGGCGTAGGTCCGAGGAGGTCGTGTTATGGCCACATCCGGCCCGGGAATGGGATATGGCGGCTGCCATCCCTGCCCCTCCCGGGCCGGCCAATGGCTGCTCTCCCTTGCAGCCCGGACTAACCCCGTCGGTGCACCCCTTGTCTTTCTCCGGCGGCTGCAGGGATGATCTGGCGCCGGAGTGAGGGCTGCTGGCCTCGCGTTGGTGGCCCTTACTTGAAAGTAGTCACAAACATGCTTTACGGCACGTCTGCAACACTTTCGAACGACGGAGCACATGCTCTGCTGTTTAGAAGTTGTGGTGGATTGCGCTGCCCATCCTGGTGCAGAGATAGAATGCCGCTTAGCCTCCAGCAGACTGCCTCATTGTCACTGCCAAGCATAGGAGAACTCAGTCATGAAGATTAAAAATATATATTTGTAAGTCTCCATTTGTCTGTTTTAAGGAATTGCTAACATTTTTAGGTGTACATAATTAAGCAAAGGTTTAAGAAAGCTTCACTTGCCCTAGAATGTACCCATTAACATTTATATGTGGATCAGCAATTTAGTTTCCAGTTCAGCAACTAACTAAAAGGGACAAACTCTTCCACGTAGTTCAGATTTCCCAATATTCATCCGTACAGATTGCAAAGAATTCTGTTAAGCATTTACAGGTTAGTTCTTTTGTGCTTCTTTCAGACACATATTCTGAACAGCCAAAGATAATGCTGCACACAACCGGGGGTCCACAAGTTTTGGCTGGCCTTTGTAGCCAAGCTAAACCTTGTGTTTACCATGATTCTGCCCTTCCTAGCGTGGGCTACACTGCTGAACAAAACTCAGAGACAATTCCATTTTCCTCTCTGGTCCCAAACTTTGAAGTTGGAAACAGTGGGAGAGAGAAACAGTCCATTTGGCCCTATGATGCCCAGGTATTTTAGCATGAAGCAGTCAATGAAGCTATGAGCACCACGTTACACAGCTGCAGAACTGAGGCCCACCAGCTTGGCCCTGCACTGACCAAGTACTATGGGCGGCTTGATAAAGCAGCAGTCAAGACAAGGAAACCACTGCTACCCTCCCCAGCTGTCAAAATAGCAAAGGCAGAAGAGCCTTGTCAGTTCAGTCTTGTGCTGCTCTGAGCATCTCAACAATGCAGTGGCCAAGGACCTTCTCCAGCTGCAGAACTAGTACGTGGCAGAGGCCCTCCTGTGTGGCCCTGTACTTCCAAGGCACACCGGCACCTTGGCAATACAACCAGCAACAAACAGCTTCTAGTCCAGGGGTGGCCAACCTTCCACCATGAAAGCCTCTGTGTTCTTAAGAGTTGTGTAGAAGACAGAATCTTGGCAGCTGCAAGTGCTGATGGTGCTGCTAAAGCAGCTGCACCAGCTGAAATGTCCTCACCTATACAACCATTTAAAGGGCCAGGAGCATTCTTGTTGAAAGGTTGGCCACCCCTGTTGCAGTCTTTCTCCTAATCTGGGAGCTTTTGTGACATTGGCACTGGTCGCTTCAACAGCTCCAAGTTTGGGAGGAAAGCAGATGCTTGCCTCTCATACTTGTCAAAGAGCAGCAACTCATTCACCACTGTAACCATGGTGAGTGAAAATGTGGAACCTTGCACACAACAATCAAATATTTTAAGCATAATCGTTTACTTGTAGAAACTTACATAATAGACACTATACTTGTCCACAGCTAGTAGTATAATATGCCCTTAATATCACTCTGCCTCACAAAGGGCAAACACACCATCAATACAGAATTAAAAATGGCACAAGTCAATTCCTGTTAAATTTAAAAATGTCAATCACTACTATGGCCTCAAAGTCCAATTTAAAAACAGTACTTCCATTATCAGCACTGTCCTTAAAAGTATTACGATAATTAACATTGTTTCCTCTCCTAAGCCGACTAAAATATAATACTAAAATATAATACTGTACAACATACAGTACATCATAATACTATTTAAAATATATACCTAAGGCCAACAGCAAAACACACACACACACACACACACACACTCCACAATAATAGAGCTATTCTGGAAGGCACCGTTTCTTTATAATATAGCTAATAAAAACATTTGAAATTTCTTCTAGCGTCTTTATTTATTTTTATATATTTATTTTTCACATTTTTATACCGCCCTTCCTCCAAGGAGCTCAGGGTGATGTACATATTCCCCCCCTCCTTTTGTCCTCACAACAACCCTGTGAGGTAGGTGGGGCTGAGAGATAGTGACTGGCCCAAGGTCACCCAGGAAGCTTTGTGGCTGAGCGGGGATTTGAACCTGGATCTTCCAGGTCTAAATCCGACTCCCAAACCACTACACCATCTTTACAAATCTAATTAAAAATTATAGAAAGAAATTACCACATAAAAGCAAGCACAGCACACAGAAGTGTGTACTGTATATCCGTTAGTTACATTAAGAAGTTTTAAGCCACCACAACAAAAATAAATATAACTCCATTATTGATGGAGTTATAGTGATTGGAATTAAGACTATGAAATCTGTTTAGGTTAAAACTGAATTCTTATATGATATGTTATGCAGGCTAATTTCACCAATTTCACCTCAAAACTAGGGTCTGCAGTCATTAATACAAATGATTTCATACCTAATTATAGCTTATAAGTACTGTATATCATATATAATAATAAGTATATCTGAAACCAGAGCAATACATTTTGGCCTTAGATTAGCAGGATGTGCTTTAAATAGTGATGAGCCTAGCAGTCAATTTTAAATAAATATTAGCATATTTACTCAGAAGTAAATCCCACTGACAATGAAATCATTGCTTCTAAGTAAAAAAATTGCAGGTGACCATGTTGATCCATCAGAAGAAAAATTTACACAGGCACAATCTGCCTGTGCTCAGATGATTCCAACAGACTCAGTAAAGGCCTGTTTCCCCCTTCCCTATGTGCACACATGAGCATTGTTGTATGCAAGCAGCACAACTATTAGGGGTCGCCTCTCCTATTTCCATTCAACCCTCCCTGTCTTGCAACATGTTTTGCAAGTTGCAGCTTGTGCATACATGGTGGAAAACCAGAGTTCTATAGAATCCTGTTGGGACCCATGCTGTGTGAGTACTGTATCTGGAGTGCAAATGGATTGTGCCCAAAATCTGTGTCATATTTGAAAATATTTTCATAACTGAAAAATTAACAGTCTCAAAGCACAGTCAACTTTACTGCCAGTTACTTCTATGAGGGTTTTGTTCAAAAAAGAGAAAAATACTGTATTTACTTTATCCCGCTTACTACATTTCAAGTCAACACAACACAAGAGTTATTTAGCATTAACAGATATTTTGGATCACTAAAATTGCAATCCTACATATATCATACAGGTATATGTACCTAGGAGTAAGCTCCACTGAACTCAGTGACACTTAATGCTGAGTAGACATAGCAATGTTATCTAATGCAATCAGTTATCTGCAGATCTATCCCCTTATGTCAGATGGTGATATGCCATTTATCAACTATCTCTAAATGCAAATCATACAGAAGACAGAATGGAATACCGTACACATCATGTTATGGATTTGAATATTTGCTGGTTTTTTATACAAACAAAATATGATATATCACAAGAAAACACATTTTCATTCATTAGATATTTTAGAGCTTTTCCTCAAAAAGTCAATTAATACAATGCTCGTATCAAAAATATGTTGGCCAGGATCACAAGGGCTACTTGAAATGAAGCAACGGGCTTTGAAGATCATGGTGTGATTTTGACTTCTTCATATGCAATTGTTACAAACTACTTTTGAAACTTCCTTCATTTTCAAAAATGGTTTGTCATGTGGCATAGGAGACTGCCGTTAGGGAAAACATTTCCAACCCCTATCAGCTCAGGAAATTACCGTAGCTGCAAGAATCTTCTTTGGATCTTGGCCACTGACATTAGATTTTGTGCGCAAGACAGACCTTTTAATCAATAACAAAAGCACTCACTTCACTTAGGGAAACCAAAACTGCAACTGCATGCAGAGTCACAACTAAGAGAGAGCCAACTCCAATGTAAGAGCTGACGTACACACACGTAACACCACAGAAGTACAGCCCAAACACTTACTAGCTTTTTCTTTTTTTAAACAAACATGATTTCATCTGTACAACTATCTTTTACACATTTATTTCACATTAATTTCTCAAAGTAAATCTACCGTAGATCCTTTTATTTAAAGGAACAGGCCATACCAAGCCTTTTCAAAAGGGAGACAGAATCTAGCTGTGAAAAACAAAACTGAAAGATCAACTTTGATACCCTAGCTTGGCCTGCTTCCAGGAAAGAGCAAGTGTCTACCTTCAAGAACAAGTGCCTACCTTCAAGACACATCATAAAAAAATGAAACAAAAATATTTTGTAAACATGTGGAGAAAGTATGACCCTTGTTTCCTCAGTGAAAAAGGGTCTGTATGTATTTACCAAAATTCATGATGCCACGAAACAAACAGGACCATATATAAGACTATCCCAACTTTGGGCCTGAATTATATTTTTCATTTTTGGATATGGTAGCTGCTGAGATTTCTGCATGGGGCAATTTCACATAAATGCTTTATTATGCAGGAATGATGTCGTAAAACCCCTATGCGATGATGTTACCATGTAAAACAATGCGAAGAAAACACTTCATCTTAGTTTCCAATGGAATGTGGTTAAATGTTAAGGAACAGCTACTAACATTTACTTTTGAAAAATAAAGTTTTATATAACCTAGGAGCCCTAAAATTCAACATCAGATCCCATTAGTTCAGCATTTTTAATAATGTAAACTGAGAGTGCAATCAAGCTTTATGTGGGTATATTGTTCAGACACGGTTTTCTGCACAACTGTATTTGATGCAAAGTTGTAACTACACAAAAGTTACATTTCTTTAAAAAACAAAATACAACTTTGATTGATTTTCAAAATGAAAAGTTTGCCAGAGTATTGAAATAATGAATAAAGGAATCATTCTCTCTTGAATCCTTTCTACTCCATATGAAGTAATCAGAAGATGCTTGATTTTAAGTCAATAAAATGGATGAACACAAAAACACATCATAACAACATACATCAGATTTCAGGCCTCATGATGACAACAGTAAACAAAGCAATACATTTGCTACTTTCATATTTATTCATATAGAAACTAACACATTGCTCTGTTTACAATCATTGGGAGGCCTAAAAGACTTTTGTTTGCTGTGTTTTTATATGAAGAAATTTCTCATTACTCAACTTAGTATTCTTTAAGCAAAAATTAACGTTTAACATGTATCAAAATAGCCCAATATAAAACTCCATGATTAGAAAACTAACCTCATAAAGTATTTTTTAAATTGGCTACAAATGAGTAACTACTATAATAACCCCATTGGTATTTCCTCTTCTAACCATTCTCAGGAGAACATAGCAATGTGCACAAACAAGAAAAGAGCATTTTGCTGATATTCACAAGCCAAAAACATTAAATACAGTATTTTAATTATGAAAGGATGAGTTTCCAAACAATATCTTACACGACCATTATCTAAACTTGCCACCATGGAAAATCAAGCAATGGATAGGTTCTCTCAAAGCTGCACACATTACGCTACCTATCAATCTATACATATGTATGGATTTTCACCAATATACTGCACCAAATGAGGCTTACAGAAAGCTGCCACAAAATCTGTTAATCCACAACACTTAAATTCCACATCACTCTTGTCTGCTTTTCATTATATAATATTCCCTTAAACATATTTAAGAACAGAAAAGGCAACACTATAAGAACTGGAGAAATACTGAACAAAGTCAAAGAATAATTCAGTGATAATACAACTTATCACAAGGCATAAGCTTTTAAAATAACAAGTCATTCTCTATATTTATTTTAATTGTGAAGAAGAAGAAGAAGAAGAAGAAGAAGACGACGACGACGACTTCTAAACCTTACCTGGGTGTAGTCAAAATCGGAAAGCGGGGCTATACTCTTGATGTAGTCCGCTCGAAATTGGTTTTCTTGGTTGGCCAATGGAACCGGAGGTATTAAAGTGCTCATTGCTGAAACTATAGTCTAGAACAAGAAAAACACAAGAACAGGATATACCAGGATATAATGTGGATAAATTGCAAACGCAGGATCACTAAAAGATAATCCAGCCTTATCAGAAAAATAGGATTTTCTCTTCATGCGCAACTCTAATTGCTATACACAATTTAAGAATAAAAATGTATTCTTACCACAATTGCATCTTTCACATTTTTCCGAATATCCAGAATTTTCTGTTTCTTTTCTCTGTATTAACACAAACAAAGAAGTCACAAATCAATTGACCTTAGTTGCTTTTAATGAGTGCTCATCTGCTTTTGAAACCCAATTAGAAAACAATTTGTAATCTCTCGCATTCATAATCCATTTTATGATGAAGCATTTTAGTACATGAGTTTAATTAAAGATTTTGTTTTATATTTCTGTCACATGATACATGTCAAATGACTATATAAGGCTTGAGGGGAAGTGGAATTATAAGTAATCTACTCAATTATACTGCAAACTGAATTTAAATTCCAGATGTTCTCTAACATATCTAACGACAAATAGCTAGAATTATTACACTGCTTATATTAAATCCTGAGATAATAGTACAAAACCACTTTGTAATAAATTACATTCCTGTTAAATTGGTTTTCTTTTTATCAGTTTTAAAAACAGGAACATTTAATATATATCTTTAATCTCACATACAGAAACAATATTTAGTTATTTGCTGTTATAAGAAATAGTCGCCATGTTGCTGATACACAAGGGCCTATTGAGCACTGCAGCAGCAACAGTGTAAAATACAGTAAGAGGACCAGACAAGGAGGGGGAAAATACAAATTCATGCTTCTCTCAATAAACATTAGCTTTCCATGCTATGTCGGATGATGGAGGTAAATCACCAACAAACTTCATATAAAAACTGAGAAATACCAATTCTCCAGTTTGGGTTAATGTGTTTTAAATGTGTGTTGCTTTTTAAAAAAAACATGCTCCTCCCCCCCCAAGTAACAATAATTCTTACTCTGAATTAAATCCATTTACATGCAAGATCTTCATTTGCTTGACAATAGTGCTTTTTCCTGACTCACCAGCCCCTGTAAAAAGAAAAGAAAAATGTGTGATGTATACATTGGGGGGGGGGGAAGAGAGAGAGGTTGAAAGCATCTCTCCTCTCCCAAAACACATACCTGATGGTGGCTTTTGGAAACACATACCTAGATCAATCTGTGTATTTCATATATATATATATATATATATATATATATATATATATATATATATGTACTGCTTTATAAAATAGCTCTGCATTCCTTCCATCTCATAGCCTCTTGAACAGAACTAGCACAGCTTCTCTATTCTATGCCTACTATGGGAAACTGAACTGCACCACTGCACCCTCATATCCCTCCCCCACCAAAAAGCCGTTCTTCCTTACCAAGCAGAAGCAAACGGTGTGTTGCTTTATAAGCGAGTCGCTCTTTCTGCAACTGCTTCTCTATTTTTTTGTTGGCTTCTCGCTGTGCTTTCTCATCAATACGCTGATCCTCCGTTTTGCTGTTGCCCAAACACCCCATTGCTGTCACTTAGGGTGGATGTCAGATTGCACTGTGTATGTTTAGTTCTATCCAAAAAAAATTTAAACAGATATTTATATCCCTGTGATGATCGCTCCTCTTTCTTCCCCACCAGTTCTTCAAATAAAATGGTCTCTGGTCGTTTTCTGATCACAGTTGGTTTTTTTCCTCCCCCAAAGAGATGCAAAGAGCTTCCGGAAGAGGTAAGTGTTTTTAAACAGAACAAAAATCCATACAAAACGCCTAACACAGTGAAAAGAGAGAAGGGCAAGCTCCTCCTGGAAACCAGCCTAATGCTGCCTTCCTCTCACCACCACGCGCGCGCACGCACACACACACACACACACACACACAAAACATACACACACATACAGAGGCACACACACACACTTACAATCCCTATATTTCTCTGTAAAGGTCTATTTTTGTCTTTCTAACTCAGCACTGCCTCTTTCTGCAAGACCAGGAAGCAGTCAAACTACAAGCGCTGCAGAAGTGAAGGGGGGGAGGAAGGGGGGGAAAGAACTGAATTCTATGGGCTGTGTTAATTCCTGAGGTATTTTTTACAATAAATCCTTATATAGGGGAACTGGGGAGTAGAAGAAGGAAACGAGAATCTAACTGATCAGATGGATATAATCTATTCCGGATTCATTGTAGTGAATCCTAGATATGCCTACTTAAAAGATGTGAATTTAATATATGGATTCCATTTTGATCCAGAGTCCCCAAATTCTAATGGACACAGTGCAAACAACTAACCCAGTGTAGCCTAAATCACCTTTAGATTTTCACCCCCAATGACAAGAGAATTCGGATAGGAACATGAATTTTACTATAGGAGTTTACACTCTCATGCTTAAAAAGATTTTTCTTTCCTTATTCATATTAGATAACCAGTGTTAGAGGCTGGCATATACAGAAGAGCATGTGGGACAAAAGATTATTTACAAATCATTTTTTTTTTAGCTCAGATAATGAGCTAAACCCACTGTAAGCCAATTTTTGTTATTTTGGGGGTGGGATGTAGCATCAATAACTAGGCATAAGTGAGCTAAGTCACTGTGCACAGACAAACCCGCACATGCACTGTACAACCCGCAGATTATTGAAAATATTTCCAAGAATACACCAAAATATAACCCACACTATCTGGGCTATAACATTTACCTTTCAGCCGCTCTTAGCCCTAAACTTGTACAAGCCTGTACAGCCAAAGAGTAAGCAAATTTCATAGAAACTAATGCTACTTTTCTCAATATTCTCAGAACGATGACTGCAACATGAACATCAACTATCTATATCTTGTGAATGGTATAAACCTCTCTTCCTCTCAGCCCTAACTATTCCCAAAACTTAGTCCAAACAAAAGGGATTTTATGGCACCAAAATATTGTCACTGATGGCACACATTTTGGTTCATGTGAAAATACACAAACATATGAAGCTGCCTTAGTAGCACTGTACAGTATGGTCTATGCTTCTTGACAGTGGCTCTGCAGGTTTTCAGAGTTTTCCAGAGAGATGCCAAGGACTGAAAGTCAAGACTTTATGCATGTAAAACATATTCTCTACCACTGAGCTACAAGTCCTCCCTTTAAAGAGAAAGACTAAATTCTCCTTTATAATTCTGATTTTTTTAAAATGTGAATGTACAAACATTTGCATTTTAAAGATACATTGGGAACCACACCTTATACAACTTATTAATGCTTAATGCTCAAATTCCATTAACCATTAAACACCATTAACCAGATATATAACTAAATACTAATTGTACAGCTCTGGTGTTACTCTATAAATATTCTGACCATAATATACCATAACATACATTATTTCGTATGGTATGCTCTATTACTACTGTTGCTAATTGCAGGTACATATAACAGAAATTCAGTTTTTCTTGTTCACAGACCTGCATATATATCTGTGCTAACTAAAGTACAGATATGAGGATTTAGTGTCTACTGTGGTATAACAAAGTCAAGGGATCTCCCTATCCTCTTTCAGTGCAGAGATGCAAATTCCCTGCCAGAAACATGAGAACACAAGAAATTCCTTGTTGGATCAGACCAATTTAATCTAGGCCAATTTTGCTTCCCCTTGTGGTGAGCCAGATGCTCTTGGCAACCCCATAAATAGGACGAGAAGACAACAGCCATTCACCACTGCTTACGTCTCAGCAACTAGTATTCAGAAGCATACTGCCTGAATCTGGGAGTTCAATTTTGATATCAACGCGAACAGCCATTGATAAGACTCGTTACTATTAATCTGTTCCCTATAAAACCTAAATCAATAGCCATCACCAGACCTTGTCGCAGTGAATTCCACAAGTTCATTACGTGCTGTGTGAAGAAGCATGTTTGTGTAGGTGTTCTGAATCTCCTTCCAGTCAGTTTCACTGGGTGACCCCAAGCTCTAGTATTGTAAGATTTTTATTTTTTTTAAAAGGCCAGCAGCTACACAGCCAGAAACTTTAAAATAAAAATTGGCAGAGAAAAAAAATAGAGTGTGTGTGTGTGTGTGTGCGTGTCCCAATTTGGGTACCTCAAAATATGGTATCTTACACACTAAGTAGCAGTAGCAGCTGCACCATCACACACACACACACACACACACACACAAACAGACTTAAGCCTATATAATTCTGATTTTTAGCCCTGCTTGGAACTGCTAACTGCAGTTATGTCTCAAGGGTTTGGTTCTTCAGTCACCTTGAAGTTACTTGTATTATTCCCTTAACTTACACCCTTTGGTTTCCCTCCCTGTTAAGTCTTAATTGTTGTATTCCCTCTTTTTATTAAGTTGCCAACTAGCATGTGTTCCCAAATGGCTTTTTGGAAATCATGGGGGCTAGTAGGCTGGAGGAACTGCACACTAATTTGAGAAGTCCTGGTATTATTATTCTCTCATCCAGTTCAGCTACTGTTTAAGAGAATCCAGGCCCCACAATTTCCCTGCCTCCCCAAATCAAAGGTTGCTGGTGGGGAAAGTGGGATTACATATATTTAGCAACGATTCATATAGCAATGAAAGAAACCCTTCCTGTAGTTTGCAATTGGAGAAAGGATTACCATATAGCTGAAATATTACTACGGTACTACTTTCCAGTTCTATAACTTTCTTATCCCTATTCACTATCCTAATCAACTTCATTCTAATTATACTCTTTTAATCAGAGGACACTTTTTACTGGTGAACAGCAAAAAAAAAAAAAAAAAAAAAACAAGAACAAAATTCTGATGGCCATAGCCATCTGGTTTAGAGATATTTCCTACTGAGAAAATATCAAAATCTAGGTAGTGGAAGTAGGAGAAAATCTCTGTATACAGAAACTAAAGTTCCTAACAACCCATGTTTTCAAATCTTGAGGACAACCTTCCGGCCCAATCCTAGCATGCAATTCAGAGCAGCAGGACAGCCACAAATCAGCTGCCAATGATGTGCAGATCTCACCAGCTGTGGCAATTTTTGAGCCGCCACTGCAAAGGGGCAGCAGCATCGGAGGCTCATGGCTGCAACTGGCAACTCCTGGGCAGGTAAGCTGGCCGATGCAGAGGGTGGATCGTGGGCAGGGAAGGGAAGGGGAGGAACGGGGTGTGTTGGAGGAGGAACTGGGGGCGTGTCAGGTGAGGAAGTGGTGGATCTGGCAGCAGTCGCATATATTGGACTTGGCCCCTCATTTTAAAACCTCCCCACCTCTTTTCCTTCCTCAGCCATAACTTATGCCCGAGGAGACCCATAGGTGGCCTGAGGGATTACATGGTGGAGGTAAGTAAAGAATAATTGTTTTTAGTGGGCTGCTAAAACACAAACAGGTATCTTCATCCTTGGTCATTTGAGCAGTGTTGTCCAATTTCATTTTGATTCAGCAAGCTAACACAATTGCTAATTGCAATCTACATCCAGATACAACTGCTGTTTCAATTTCCCACTTGTTTCAATTCATTCCTCATCAAGTGCCAGTGAAATAAGTGGAGCACATGCCACAGTAGTGCTACAATCATTTGCATAGGTGTATATGCTTAAGTGTCACTGATGGCCCAATCCTATCTTCCCCAGCCGTTGTCACAGCACCTCTTCTGCTGGTGCTGACTGCCATAAAGCAGTCAGCGTCAGTCGTAAAAAGAGCTCCAGCAGAATGCTACTCAGCGCACTGCCAGGGACACTGGCAGGAAGGCCAGCGCCTTCCTGTCGACGTCATCAGCTCTCCTGACACCCGCCGGAGCAGGTAAGTCAGCGAGAGAGGTGGGAGGGCGGAACGCAGGTGGGGGAGGGTGGAACGGTGGCGGCGATGGGGTGAGGGGATCGGATCCAGGAATGGGGTGGTGCTGGTGGCTGCGGCAGCAGGCAGATCTTAACCCCCTTACCGGACCCGATTCTATAACGCAGGTTCAAGTGGACCTGCATCAGCTATTTAGCTAACACAGGTCTGAGGAACCCCCTCCAAGTGGCTTTCCCCCAGGTAAGGGAACAATTGTTGTTTTTCTTGTTTTAGTAAGTGCCTGGGGGGGGGGGTCGTGTGGGGAGGATCCGCTATCCGTGGATAACTGAATCCGTGGATAGCGGATCTGTGGATATGGGGGGGGCCCCTGTAGTTGTAAGTGTAAAAGATTAGTTAAGTTTTTAAAACTGAGAGGAATATGAAACTCCACATTTGTGCATTTAGGATACATGAGTGGTGTTGCTCAGAGTTTGAACATGCCCTCCAGCTCCCCCAACTTTTTGTTATCTCCTCTGCAGAGACCGAACTGATGCTGGTTAATGACTTTTACAAGATAAGATAGGTAAAAAGATTCTCTCATTTCTCAGTTTGAACAAAGTAAGCATGGGGTGAGCCACTACTATTTTTCATAGCAGTAGGATGATTACAATCTGCTGAGTTGCTAAATTCACGAAGCTCACCTCTTCTTTTCTAGTCTTTTCGAAATGAAAATGTCTAGGCCTTCTCCTCAAAATATTGTTAGAAGATGCAAAGAAGAGAGACATATTTTCTTCTCCAACAGGCTTGCAATTCAAGAGTGGAGAAAGGGTAAGTAAAACCAGACATTGCATGAAATGTTTAATGTGACTGTTGTTTTTTAAAAATAATAATGTGCCCAGGAGGGGAATGAATTGGGGCAAAACTGTGGGTAAGGGGAAGAGGGGGACTTTAGCACTTTGTTCTGCTACAGTTCTGATCCCAGTCACAGCTCCCTCACATGCTATTTGAATTGGAAAAAAAAATCTATTGACTTCTAATTGATGGGTTACCCACCAATAACATGAGTGTGTATGGGGGGTGCAATCAAAATCACAGCAATGAGAAGGTGCTCCCCCCAACATTTTGCTCCCCAGAATACAGTACTACAATATTTATTAAAAAAATATATACAGTATATAAATAAAACACAGGGCTATGTTTCACGTGTTTCATAATGTGTAGTTTAGCCTTAAGACCTACAGAAAGGCTTCCTGAGCTGCCTGAAACTGCTGGCAAGTGAGAGGCAAGGCCTCTGAGAGGGGGGTTAAGGAGGTAAAATCGTACCCGGGCCCAGGGCCAAAAATGAGTCAAAAAGGGGGCCCAGGAGCCAAATTCACATGAAGGGAAGGGGCCCAAAAGAAACTGTGTACCCCCCCCTGATAAAATTACTCTGAGTGGCCCTGGTGAGAGGACATGCTTCTCAGCAGTCAGCCCAGTTTTCTTGACCTGGGAGTCATGATCAGTGCATGTAGAGAAGGGGGCAAATCTGATCTAGCAGTGTAGCTCTAGGCTTGGAAGGATTCTGACAGTGGAAGGTAGTTCTTGTGCATACGCACCCAATATCTAATTCTCCTTTCACCCTATGGTAGCTACTCTGGCTTTGTATTTACTTCCAAATGCTGTTTGTCTATATTTAAGTTATTATCAGTGCAATCCTAACCAACTTTCCAGTGCCGGTGTAGCCGTGCCAACAGGGCGCACACACTGCATTTTGCAGTACAGGGGCAGTCATGGAAGCCTCTTTAAGGGGAGGGAACATTTCTGGTCCTGCTCCTCACCCTCTTTCTTCTGTATTGTTTTCAAATGTTAATTATGTGGTTGGAACTCTATGTTTAGTTTTCTTAAGTGTTCATGGGGTTTTTAATATGTTTTGCTTCTAAAAGGAATGAAAGCTGATCAATATTACAAAAACAAGCAATGTAACAAGAACCCTTAAATAATGTTTCCAGTTGATTATTTATGGTTTTACAATATGAACATGTGTTTTCTTTCCTGTCAGGGAAAAACAATATGGAGACAAAACATTACACTGGCACAATTGTTACAGCATTGAATGGCCCAAACACTAGGGTCCTAAGGGCGCAATCCGACTCAACTTTCTGGCGGCGGACCTAGCGATCCACCGCCCGGAATAGCCCAAAGTAGTTGCAAACGTGCCATAAAGCACGTTTGCGGACTACTTTCCAGCAGGGAAGGCTGGCGCAAGGCCAGTCTGCCCTGCTCCGCCGGCCGAGGACTCGGGCCGCCGCCAGACCCAGGTAAGTCCGGATCGGGCGGACAGCTCGGGTGGAGGAACGGCAGAGCCGAGAGGGCGGCCATAGGCCCCGCCGTCCCAGGCGGGGGCGGGGACATGGTATCCGCCATATCCCGGACTCCGCCGGGCTCTGGAAGGCGGCTGAGCCGTTACACGGCCGCCTCCGACTTCCGCCAGCAAAATAGCTGGCGGAAATTTGAGGAGGCCTATTGGCCCTAGCCACCGTTACACTCGGGGAAGGGGACGATCGGAGCACTGGATCGGGCATACGGCCTCAGCCGGCCGCCCGATCTTTAGGTTGGATTGAGCTGTAAGAGAAAGAAGACCTTTTCAGTTTTTTACTGCAACAGATCAAAAAGTTCTGCAGACCAACATACTTATCAAGCTTGAGATTTCATAGGCTAGATTCGACATCAGACAACACATGGTGGCTTGGAAAGTGAGACTGTCACTATACAATAGAGGAGAAACCGTGAGCCTAACAGGTAAATATGTCCCAGTCCCACTAAAGTTTAAGAACTCAAATGAATACATGATTCACAGCACAATCCTATGGATGTCTTCTCAGAAGTAAGCCCCATTGTGCTCAATGAGGCTTACTCCCAGGAAAGTGTGCGTAGGATTGCAGACTCAATCAGAACTGTAGTACTCAATCTGCACGAGCTGTTGGCCCAAGAGGTCTCAATCACTGCATACTAGCAGTTGTACATTCAGTATTAAAGGCACCATGTACATGGATGCTGCTGTGCATATAAAATAAAAGCACTGCTTCATGCATCTGATGAAGTAGGCTCTAGTCCATGAAAGTTCTGTCACAATAAATCTGTTTTTAAGTTGTTACTAGATTCTTATTTGTTTTCCCAATCACGGTGTAATCCAACAGTCTTTGCTGCCAGATAGTTTCCATTTGCCTTGCTCTGCCTTGACCTTGTTCCCATACCAGATCAAAGGCAGGCTTAGATTCTGCTGCCATGTTGTCCTTGGTCCTGCAAAGCCTTATCCAAAGGATGGTTCTACTTACAGCCCAATCCTGCCTAACTTTGCACCTAGGGATCCAGTGAGGCCGGTGCAGACAGCGCTGGATTCTGAGCAGGAAACGGGAGCCAGGAGGTCACCTCGAGGGAACGGAACTTTCATTCCCTTACCCTGAGTAAAGCTCCAGCCCGTGCTATGGGTCTCCTCGGATCTGCATCAGCTATTTTGCTAGCACAAATCCAGGATCCCAATAAAAGGAAACTGGCCATGGAAGGGGGATAGGGTTTGATGTGTGCAGCTGCCACCGATCCTGCCCCCTCCCCAGTCCAGTCTACCTACCCCCGCCCTTGCTGTCCTCCCCCCACCCTGTTGAACCCCCTCCCCACCCCATCCTGGTCTCATGTCCACTGGTGCA
Organism: Plestiodon gilberti rubricaudatus; assembly: GCA_026170595.1. Lineage (NCBI taxonomy): Eukaryota > Metazoa > Chordata > Lepidosauria > Squamata > Scincidae > Plestiodon > Plestiodon gilberti. The sequence continues at coordinate 57,161,509 of JANXHW010000004.1, read as the reverse complement.
AAACTCACCCTCCTGGCCCACATGCCAGCTGGATCTAGTGTGCGGAGACCGGTGCAAACCTTTGTGCAGGCCTGCAGCCAGCGCAACTGCCTTACAGCAGCTTTTCTGACAGCTTTTGATCACAGCTCAGGTACTGAGACCAGAACAATAGTATATTTCAAATAAGTAAATTACTGGTTAAAATGTCAAAAACCTAAATACATTTTTCTTCCAAAAAACATGCCTAATTATTAAAACTAAACCACAAAAGCATTGGGTGAGCTCAACAATGAGCACAGCTATCTTTTATCAGGATTAAAAAAAAAACCTCATAGAATACACTAATGAAAAAACTAGGACCTATCCCAAAGACAGGTAGGTATGAAACCAGGGTTTGAATTTTTGCTAGCATCTGATCATGTTAGCATTAGGACACAACATATTTGCCAGGGAGTCTCAACCTTTAGGAATCTATACCACCACAGAAGTTCTCTTTGCACCACAGAAGAAGGCAACTCACTAAAAATGGTTGGCCTATAGAGACACATTTTCATATTAAATTCAATTTTTCACACGCTTTTGGAGTTGGTCTCTTTTCCTTCTGCTGTTGGATTCATCCAAGTGTTGTGAATCCATACTCAGAGAAATGCAATTATCTACATGCAATACAGTAATAAGGTTGCAAGTAGAATATAAAATGTTTATTTTATAATATGATGTCAATAAGAACGGATAAAAGAAAATATTTCTTTATCCAGCGTGTAATTCATCTGTGGAACTCCTTGCCACAGGATGTGGTGATGGCACCTGGCCTAGATGCCTTTAAAAGGGGTTTGCACAGATTCATGGAGGAAAAGACCATCACAGGTTACAAGCCATAAGCAACCTCCTGGTTTTAGAAATAGGTTTTCTCTGTGCCAGGTGCAGGGGAGTGGCAGCAGGAAACAGGATTTATCTTGTTGGCTGTGTGCTCCCTGAGGCATCTGGTGGGGCCACTGTGTGATACAGGAAGCTGGACTAAATGTGCCTTTGGCCTGATCCAGCAGGGCTCTTCTTATGTTCTTAATAAGGCAGTTTGGATGCAACATCAAACCACAGTTTGGCATTACACAAATGAGTCTTTGAGAACCCTCAGACTTGTATCCTCCCCCCACTCCCAGCAATTCCCTTCTCCATTTCTTAGTTTAAGGCAAATCATACTTAGCTATTTATGGTTTATGCTTGACCTGGAAACCAGGATCAAATCTTGGGATTTCACGTCTGAGGCTTGGGCATGCAACAGCAAATCATGCTTTGGTGTTGCATCTGAACCACCAACGTGACAACCCAGAATTACAGGTCATGTAGTAGACTTTTGCATTACAGGAAAGGGTGTGTGTGTGTGTGTGTGTGTGTGTGTGTGTGTGTGTGTGAGAGAGAGAGAGAGAGAGAGAGAGAGAGAGAGAGAGAGTGAGAGAGAGAGAGAGAGAGAGAGTGAGTGAGTGTTTTCCTCTGGCACAAACAATTACTGGAGAGGCTCCAAGATAACAAAGTAGGTTTTTTTTTCAATTAGATGATCTAATAGACCCCGTGATGATCCAAGCACAACAAACAAATTGTCTGAGGACTTTCTCTCTGAGTCAACATGCCAAACAGCAAACAAAAAATAATAATAGCAAAAACATGATTTTTTTTTTACTCTTAGTACCAGGACTTTACTTTCCTTATAATAGGCTATTTTGCAAATGAAACTCAGTGCTGCACACACAATTCCTTTTCTTTTTTCAGACACAGCTATTTTAATAAGATGCTGTGCCCTTCTTTAACTCACAAAGATTCTTCAAAAAGATTAAGAAAACTGATGCATAATCCTCGCTTTTTGTAATGTTCATCTAATATTCCAAGTAAGCTGTGCAGCAGACTTTGGTACCAGGGCAAAGAAATATGCGCACGTGATTAGGGAGATTCATTATAGCATATAAATGTTTCTTAAGCTATCAGTGATGGCAGCAGAACAGGTTAAAGTTTCAGAAAGATACTATAACAGCGGTCCCCAACCTTTTGGGCACCAGGGACCGGTTTCCTGGAAGAAACATTTTCCGGGGGGGGGGGGGGGGATGGTTTCGGAATAACAATTAAAAAATTAATAATTATACAACTTACCATCCAAGAGGTTGTCTCCTCTTTCCCCGTTCTCTCTGCCCCCACTGGCCTCGTGCCTGGGCTGTTGCCTGGCGTGCTTGAGGCCGGCCTGCGTCATGTCTTGCAGCCACCCTGAGAAGAACTTGCCCCCCAGGCCCAGCTGCTGCGCTTCTGGCCAGTGGCCTGGATTGTGTTGCCGCCTTGGCGGGCACGATGTATGCTTCATGCTGCCGCTGCTCCATCCCAGCCCCGGCGAGCTTGCCGATCTCTGTCACCTTGTGGGGAGGCTCAGAGGGCTCCCCGCCATCTCCGTCGGGCTGCCGCGACTCCTACCTGTTCAGCTAGCCGGCGCTGGGAGGCTTGTTCACCCCCCCAGGCCCAGCTGCTGCACTTCCAACCGGTGGCCTGGGTCATGTTTGCGCCTTGGTGAGCACGTTGCCGTTCGTGTCCACCTGGACGAGCCTCCCAGTGCCAGCCAGCCAAGCAGGAAGGAGTTGCGGCGGCCCGACAGAGACGGCGGGGCGCCCGCTGCGCCTCCCCACAAGGTAACAGAGATCGGCAAGCTCCCCGGGGCTAGGATGGAACAGCGGCAGCACAATGCATACGGCAACATGCCCGCTGAGGCACCAACGCGACCCCTGCTATATAAGTTGGCAGGTTGGGACCCCTGCTATATAAGTTGAGCATTCAAAGCAGCAAAGCAAATAGTCAGTTACTGTGTAACATTCTGTGCACATAGATAGCACAGCATATTAAAATTTAAAAGCAATCATGAGATCCCCTCCATGTGGAAATGTTATATTCTAACATATGGATGTATCTGAGAACTGGAACCTATATTATTGTTGACTCTGTTCAAAGACAATTCTAGATTTTTTTTAAAGGATTGTTAATCTTCACATAATGTTTCCATGTGGAGATACATATAGGATCACTTTGTAAAATCTATCTGTAATGCAGAACACATCATAAATGGCTCATAGCTTGAGCAATGGAAGGTTACAGTATTTGGTCTGCCAGCGCTTTCCCTTTCCCTGGAAAAGAGCTTCTCCTCTTTTCTCCCAGAACAATCAAGCTGCAGATGAGTTGCTATATGATATTCCCTAACCTAGGGCTAAAGAGAAAGGCCTGGGTAAAGAAGGAAAAAATGTAAAAAAATCATCAGGCATTTATCTTGAAAAGTTTTTACATCCACATATAGAATTTGTTGTACTTATACCTTGTGCACACAATAGAGAAAAGCATTTATTCTTACAAATAAAGACATGTGTTGTTGCTAGTCTGCCTGTGGTACAATGAGGTCTGAATTATACAGTATGTGTTAATAGAAGGCCAAGCACTTGACCTTCTGGTCCTTTATACTCCCATTAATCCTTCTCTAACAGATTAACATAGAGCTGGAAAAAAGATGTCCCATACCCAGGTGTAGGGGCCCCGGCCCCCTTGTGCTCCATGATTTCTGTATCATACGGTGAAGGAAAAAACATGGCCAGCGGACAGACAGAAGTGTGGGGACACTGGTTATCAGTCCTTGTTTATTTTAATTCACTCACCAGCAAGTTGGGATTGGAGCTCCAGATTCTTCTCTGGGCACCTCCTCTTGGTCCTGCCCTGTCTGCTTCCTGCCAGAGTCCCTGCTTCCTGCTTATCAGGAGTCCCTTTGCTGCAGACACCCTCTCTCCCTGGGGTATTCTCCCAAATCCTCCCACTGAATCTGTCTGGTAGCACCATGGCCTACCAACCAGTCATAGCCAGAGAATCGGGGCCATGTTTCTTGCCTCCACTGCCCTGGCTCAGGGGGTTTTCCATTCCTTTTTGGAGGTATTCTGGTCCCTCTTCATCCCTTCTCCTCTTCAGGCCCTATCTCCTGCCTCTTCCCTCTTTCTCTTCCTTGCCCTTCTCCACCTCCCCTCCTTCATTCACTGTCTCACCTCTCCTTCCTGTCTTGTTGGTTCCCCCCTCTTGGCTCCCCTTCTTTCTCTCTTACTTTCACCACTTCCCCACCCACCTTCCCCCTTGCCCACCAGTTCTCCTCCTTTATGTTCCCTGCTCCCCCAAGGCTCCTCCCCTCTCAGCTGCAGTGGCCGACTAGCAGCCTTCTTCCCATGACACCCAGAGATGACGCCACTGCTGGCATCATGGACTGCAGCGGCTGCTGTTTTGTAGTGTTCCCTCCCCTCTGGGGTCACCACAGGGCCACAGATCAGGTAATACAAGGAAAACTGGCATCAAAACAAACAGCAATAAAGGAGGAGCAATAATGAATTAAGGGTGCAAACACAACCTTCTAAAACACTCAGGTAGTAATAGGATATATTGATAATGTGCTTGAAGATTCAAGTACACCCACTATTTAGTAATAAAATTGAGCCTTAGAAGTTGAAAGGCAACACACCATCATTCTGATTTCATTACCTATGAATGTTCAAGCTAAAAGTATTGCCATGTTTTTGGTTTTGAGCCTCCCTGCTGCACCCATCTGATCCAGTGTGGATGCACTGACATACTGTTCCATGCAACTGTTCCACTCTTTTTATACATTCTTTTTAAGCTGTGCTGCGTACAGACATAGGAAAGGTTGTGTATTTCTTAACAAAACCTCAAGAGTTTTGTGCATCTTTCTGTTAGTGGAAGTAGAGCTGCACTCATGCAAAGGTTCTTCCATCAGTGGAAAGGGTTAATGTGAGAGCACAATTCTCCCATTCACAGAAACAGCTTGCAACCACAGAGTACCAGTGCGAGAAAGGTTAGGATGCAACTCAATATCTTTCTCGGACCTTATTGTAAATATGCATCTTCACTATGAAAGAGAGTAATATATAATTGTCCCTAACACTGTGTACCTCATAAGTTACAGCACTTAAAATAAATGTATCCCTAAAGGAGCGGCCTAAAGTCTAATTCAATACAAGTAGGACCAGGCATGTATTTGTCACTTGAAAGGACAAGGCCCTTCTTGGGTTTCAATAAAGATCATTGCTTTTGTGTGGGACACTGGCGTTGCTAGAGGTGGGGCGGAACGGTAAGTCTTGCACAGCAGTAACTGCTCCGTTCCATGGTGGCCCCGCCAACTCGCTGTCGGAACCAGTCCTAGCGGCGAAGGCAACGCACAGGGTGTCTCCTGTACGTTACCTTCGCCGCTCGACAGGTTACAACAGCAAGTGGGCAGGGCCACCATGCAACGGAGCAGTTACTGCTGTGCAAGACTTACTGTTCCACCCCACCTCTAGCAACGGCAGTGGTATGGGATTCATATAATTAAAAAAATCAAGATGAAAATTCAATATTTTGGTTATCGGTGTCATTTTAATTTATTAATTATACATGTATCTTTTTTCCATGAAAAGCTCAGACCGGCTTGCATGGGATCACACTAGTTTCCCATCAGTGCACTGATCAAGTCCACACCCACACAGTTGCAACAATGCGAAAGATCAGCTGCTCCCACACCATTATCACTTAGACCTGTATTTAACCTAAGCAATTAAAGACCAAAGTTCTTGTATTAAAACAATCATAGGTCTGCAATCAGCACTGGGACAATGGTAATTATGTTTGTGAATCTTATACACCATAGGTGAAATGCTTTAAGAGTGTGTGTGTGTGTGTGTGTGTGTGTGTGTGTGTGTGTGTGTGAGTGAGAGAGAGAGAGAGAGAGAGAGAGGGAGGGAGGGAGGGAGGGAGGGAGGGAGAATGTATGACAACCAATAATTGCGTAACCAAGCACCTGTTACCAGGCAACAGAAAAGTAGTGGCATCTGTCTATCATGCTCTCTTATCCTTAGAAGTATTCAAGGTATCCAAAAACCTTTGCAATGGTGAAACCTGCCTAACTTGGAACAAAAACGTACTCTGAAGGAGAGGGAAGAGTACAGGTGGGCCCCCATATCCGCTGGGGATATGTTCCAGGCCCCTCCGTGGATACTTGAAACCGTGGATAAGAGCGAACACCCCCTCCATGGTTTCCTGAGGGCCCCCCCACCCTGCCTCCCCTGCAGGCAGGCATGCTTGCCCCCCCAGCTCTTATTTTTCTTTCAGCAAGCTTTGTTTCTTCCTTAAAACAAACAGAGAAGCAGCCTCCATTGCAGGCAAGTAGAACGAGACTAAGTCCTAGAGAGGCTCTGCAAGGTTTCTGTTAACCTTGCAGAGCCTCTCTAGTACTTAGTCTCGTTCTACTTGCCTGTAATAAGCAGCCAGAGACTGCTTCTCCTGTTTCTTTAAGGAAGAAACGAAGCTTACTGGGAAAAAAGTAAAAGCCTGGGGGGCACGCTCTCAAAGAAGGACACTCGATCTATTTCACCAGCGCTAAGTGTCTGCAGAATGAAAGCAATCCCAGAATTCTGCGTCACTTGGAGTCGCTGGAAATTAGTAAACATCTAAAAACTGGCAAGCTTCTGAATCGCCAGCAAGATTTAGCATTCTCTAACCGCATTTGGTTGCCTATCCTACATCAAAAAGTTGATCGGGACACGAGAAGAGATCGTAGCGCGGCTGATTACAACTTTTGACAGCTGGTGCGGTCATGTCAGGTAATTTCCGGCTTCGAGGAACTGGGGATTCCCGCGCTTCTAGGAGCTTATACAGACTCAGAGGTGAATTCAGACAACTTTCACCTACAATCCGCTGTGATTGTCTACCCTTGGAAGATGTTCTGAGATTCCAGAACGAAACGTTGGGCTGTTTACGATCCTTGGATTTGTTTGATGTGTTTGTGCTGCGAGCGGCTGCCCGGTTGGGAAACCCACTACAGTTTTCGAATTCGATTAAACTTTTCAAGCTACTACATGGCGTCAAATCCCGTATTTTTGAAACATTGGTATGTGGCTATAAGTTAGTGACCAGGCACTATTAAAACTGCTAGCTTTGACTCTTAAAGCCCCCAATGGCCTGACACTGACATAAATTAGAGAGTATCTTTCCATGAACCTTTCCGCCCACTGTGACCATGGGGAGCCTTCATGGGTGGCTGTTTCATTTTCCACTGTCCTCTTTATCAAGACACAGGCCAGGGCCTTCCAGGCTGTAGCCAGTAGCATAGCTATCGCAAAGGGGCTGCTGCAGTTTGCTCCTGGCTCCAGTACTAGAGGGCGGCGGGGAGCCTACGGTCTGGGTCTCGCGCCTGCTATCCCCTTTCTCCATGCCATCACCCCCCTGGCTGTCCGCTGCCTCCTTCCTCCATGCCGTCGCCTCCCAGCCCTCCTGGCCACCTGCCGCCCCTTCCTCCACTGTCGCCTGGCTTCTTCCGCCATCCGGGATGATCATTCTGGGGAAGGTGGCAGTGGAGGAAGGGGACGGCAGGCAGCCTAAGCTGCTCTGATCGTGGCAGGCGGCTGAAGCAAGAAAGCCTGTAGCTATGCTCCAACGGAGCCTTTGGCACCAGCCATTCCCAGCAGCTGCCTGAAAAGTCCAGAGGGCTGCAGGGGGAGAAACACGACAAGGCGGCTGCTGAAAAACAAGAAAACACCATAAGGCTCAACCTCGTGCAACTGGAAGAGCCTGGAATCACACACACAGGTCCCCCCAATGCCTTTGTACATGTCCGAACTCTCCGTGCTGCTGCTCTGCACCCCAACTCCTGCAAGCCCCACCCCTGTGGGTGTGAGTTACTAGGCTCGACAATGGGGCTATACACAGACCGTATGTGCACCTATGTCCCTGTCTTTTCCCCTCGCAACGACTGCCTTTGGGTTTTCTCACAAGGCAGCAGTGGCTTTGCGATCAGGCTGCTACCCCACGTTCCTTCTCCCTTTGCGATCGAGATGCCACCCCCCCCCATTCCTTCTCCCTATGCGATTGGGCTGGTGCCCCCTCTTCCTTCTCCCTTGGAGGCGCAAAGCTACCGCCGCCTCTTCTGGGAGTGAAGTCACAATACCACATGACGTCACAACGCAGGTACACCAGTGGCTGCAGCCTCATTATATGAAATTTCTTCACCAATACAAAAGGCAAATGTTGTTATTGTTATTATTTATTCTTGAGACAGACAAAACAATCTTTTTATTCAGACAAACTTTTAATATGTATGTTGCTGCTCTATTATTATTGTTATGAATATTATGATTTAACTTTAATTTTAAATATTTTTGCTGGGATTTTATTATTTGCTAGCAATCTTGCACTGTATTTCTAAACTATTTTAGTCATATGTTTCCCTAACTTTAAGAAATACAGAAAAAATGTCAAATAAATAAAAATCTATTTCAGTACTCCATTACACCACAGAAATGTCTAACATTAAATACTGTACTGCTATGCATTTGATATACATAATCATTTGCTACACCCATTTCCTAAAATGGGTGCCAAAGTGCCTATGAGATCATGGAATTCCACTGGATGAGGGCAGACAAATCTTATGGGATCTTGCTGCTGCCCAAAGAGAAGGAAGTAAAGTACTGCTTCTAGGAGGCATGACAATCTTGGGAAGAAGCACACAAAACACTGGGATGAAGGAGAAGGGCCACATCCATATGTGATGTGGCCACCTTACATGTTGGTTAGGATGATGCTCCTGTTGTACAGTTGAGGAAGGGATCACTTGGGTTCTGCACTGAAACGGTGTTTACTTCACCAAAGGTTTTATGCAAAGTAAAGAAACTGACAGATCTAGTTAAGAAATTGCATTCTATTGTCCACAGCTGTCTTTTGCCATCAAGCAAGAAGACCATAAGAGTTACAGAAAAGAAAGAACACTCTCTACTCTTTTTGTGAGCAGCTGGGAACTGTCAGTACATGGTTTGGACATTTATTTTGTATATTTGTGTGACAAAATGTGTGGGGTTACTCCTACATATTCACACACAACAGTTCATGGCTACATGATCAAAAAGTCAGTTATAACGGCGTTCTGTGCATGTGCGCTTTCAGGAGTCGCGCAGCCGGACAAGGAGGAAGGCGCCGAGAGGTGACGTGCAGCGACGGCGACCTCAGAGGTGAGTAGGCCGGCAGCTCGGAACAGGCCTAGCTGCCGGCCTAGTCACTCCGAGGCCGCCGCGCATCGCTCCTCCGACCTAGGCCGGCAGCTCAGGCTAGGTCGGAGGAGCAACGCGTGGCCTAGGTCGGAGGAGCGACGCGCGGCCTAGGTCGGAGGAGCGATGCGTGGCCTAGGTCGGAGGAGCGACGCGTGGCGGCGGCGGGGAGCCTCCGGTCTGGGTCTCGTGCGGGCCGGACCTGATGCACTCGGGTCCGGTCTCGCGCGAGCCGGACTGGATGGCCTGGGGTCCAAAAACGGCCCGCGTGCCAGAGGTTCCCCACGCCTGATTTATACCTTAAAAGTATAATAACTTTTGATTACATCAAGTCATTCAAGTGCATAAAGTACAGCTAGCACCATACGGTTAAAATCAAGTACTCAAAATGCCATTGTATAATTAGAAGTCTTCTCATTTGTATACAAAAATGTATAAATAGCTAAACAAGGGCAGTGTCAGTTTTCCAAAACGTTTATTTACAGCAAAACAAACACATGTGCTAAATTCACACACCCTGTTCTTCCCTACATCTGCAATTATGACTTAAACGTTAGAAAAATGTTAAGCGCTTAGCTGTGTGTGTGCGTATGCACACATTCCCATAATATAGCACCAAAAATGATGCTGAGTAATAATAAAAATAATAATCAACGCCTGAAAATCTAGGTCTGCTTTCCGCAGGAAAAAAAATAATCCAAGAATTCTTCTTATAAACAGTTTTCCACAACTGTTGATTGGCCTTGGTCACCAACCCACAACAATGGTTGCCTGCCCTTGCTGATACAGTGCCTCTGGCAATTACTCCTCTCACTTTTGTCTCCTGCTCCAAAGCAGAAAAGGGGGGTGCTGGGCTTGTTGGCTTGGCCCTGCATGGTCATTCAATGTGCTCCATGTGCCATGACAATGCAGTGGTGCAACAACCTCCAGTCTTTCCTGTAACCTGAGGCCTGGGGAGGGGCAGGGATTGCCATGTAACTGTCCCATCCACCTCTCTGAGGATTCAAGGCTGGAATCACTCACCATCCTCATCAGAGTGAAGCAGCCCACCCACCGTATCAAAGGTGGTGACTGACAAGGTGGAAACCTGCTAATAGGCCCTGCCAGGATTTTATTCGTAACACTACACTTTTTCATAGGCCAACCTAGCACTACAAATGCAATACCTTGTCCTCACATGAGGAGAGTGAAATTGCTGCAGGAAGATAACCTTTTGCCACTCAGATAAAATCAAATAACGGTATAAGCTCCAGTGCTGCTAGAAACGGGAGCAGACATAACGTTCAAACTAAATGTAAAAGTTTAAGAAACAAGAAAAGGTTCTGGAATTGGTAGAGTATCACTACAAGTGGAAGGGAAGAGGTACATTTGCTGGGATCTGCTGCTTTTTAAAAGAATGACTGGATAAGCATTCCTGTACTAAAGGAGTACAGCAGGGGTGAACTCAGCCACCAAATATTTTTTAAAAATGAAAAAAACAACATTAAAATTTGAAAAGATCCAAAAGTAGTGCAGGCATGGAGGAGCGAGTTGTGTTGCTCATAAACAGTGGTTACTTCCAGGAATGGCCCATTACATGCACATTTGATACGGTACTCTCAATAGTGACAGCCAGACTACCTGAAAACATAATAAAATGGTGACAGCAACCATGTTTTGTGGCTTGATGGCTGTGAAATTGCGATATACACGAAACAGAAATACTGTACTTCCTTGAAGAAAAGGCACCTGCCCATGCAACAATTGCATTTATTGTGTGAAGAAAAACATCGTTAAAATGTTTTAGCTACACTTCCAGTTCTGGCAAAACTGGTTTCAACCTCTGTGGTCCATGTGCATTCCTCAAGTGACTTCAGACAATACATTTAACCTGAATTTAAGTAATTCTGAATTGTCATCCCCTAATTCAGTGGTTCCCACACTGGGAAACCGGTCAGGACAGCCACAGAGTACCATGGAATCCTCTCAAAAAAGAGTGCAATGCCAATTGGCAGGCATAAACATAATGTAATGGGGAGCCACGGCCAATGGTCACCAATGGTCAGGGGAGCTGCAGGTCAAAAATGTTTGAGAAACACTGCACTAATTGAAGGATGACATGCAGAGCTTTGAACTGACCTACTGGAATACTATTTACTAAACCCACACCTAATACATTCAGGAGATGTCCATAATTTGCAAAACTGAGGTGTGAAGAACTCTTTTGGAGGTAGCAAGAGAGTGTACAAGATAGAGGTGGAGCCACCAACAACACTTTTGTGTTATATCTTAAGGGTATCAAATCATCTCTACAGCGTACTCTGCTGCACTCACCAAACTACTGCAGCACAGTTTTTCTACTGCTGGTGAAACACATCAACAGGAAGGAAGAAGCAGTTAATATAAGTAACAGTTGGCTTCCTGTAATCAGTAGGTTAAAAGTTTGTGAACCCAACATTCAAGATCAATGAGATCCTGCAAGTTGATCAAGTACCGTAATCTATTTAGTGGTTCTAACTTTAAGAATTCCTAGTTTACTCATTCACTGAGGGCGCAATCCTGTCTAAGCTTGGAACAGCCGTGTGGGTGGTCCGGTGAGCGAGGGAGGGGGGCCAGTCTGGGAGGGGGAGGGGGATGGTGCCCGCCATATCTCCATCCCCACCAGGCAGCTAGGCCGTTACATGACCTCCTCCGACGAAATCCGAGGAGGCTTATTGGGCCTGCCCCGGTTTACACCCAGGGAAGGGGACGAATGTCCCCTTCCCCGAGTAGACCTCCAGCCCACGAGTGCAATGGCAGCCTGGACTCAGGATCCGACAGGTGGCCCTGTGCCGTCGGCCAAATTCTTAGTCAGGATTGCGCTGCGACTCTCTTTAAGAACTAATTGGTGGGTGGAACTCAATTGTATTTCACAGCTTTTGGGTGTTCATTAATTAAGCTATCAGAAATGTACTATTTAATACAGTCTCCTCGGAGAACCTCAGCTCTATGTGATGTCTTACACATTCCCTGAGAAAGTCCAGTGTATACTGGATGAAATGTTGGGAGTATGGATGTTTTTAATGTACAACCATGGTCCTTAAACCCGGATATTTTAACTGTGTATGCATCTGCCATATCTTTTGGCCTGCCTGCCTGCCCAAATCCTGCCCAAACAAGCAACTGACACCTGCTAACAGCGCAATCTTAACCAACTTTCCAGCACCGGTGTAGCCGTGCCAAAAGGGTGCAGACTGCATTTTGCAGTTCAGGGGCAGTCATGGAGGCCACTTCAAGGTGAGGGAACATTTGTTCCCTTGCCTCGGGGATGCATTGTGTCTGCACCGGAGTTGGAAAATTGGTTAGGATTGCACTGTAAGAGAGGTATGCTTATCTGACTTAAATTGTGTTTGAACAACAAGTCTGAGAAACCATGGTCTAACCTTAGAGGCATATGAGGTTACTACAAAGAGTTTATGTACTTTAATTTGTGCTTTAGAAATCAATTCTAAACATCCTGGAAGAAATGAATCTTTCTGTTTCCTATTCAACTTGTCTTTTCTATAGGGATTACAGAGATAAATTATTTGTCAAGCGTTTAGCTACAGTTTGGGTGCTATTTAAAGTTTCTAGAATTATAGAATTTTCTTTGCCTGAGTGATCAATTCTTTGTAAAATAATGCAGGGTTATTTTTATTTTGTGGATCTCTTGTAACAAAGATAGAACAAAATGGGTGTTAAATGGATTTTTGATCAATAGGCATATAGTAACACACAAGCACCCAATCTATAACGTGCAGAACCTAGTTGCTGTTTTGAGGTCTAATCAGACATGCACGTAAATGTGCGCTTTTGATATTTTATTTATTATACTGTATTTTATCTATTTATTTTTTACTATATAAAGTTGCAAATTAGAGCATGCAAAAGGGCCCAAAACTATGGAGGCGGGTAGAAGGCTTTGGTGCATAGCCCTGATTGTGATTTGTAGACTGGTTGTGCATCCCCCTAAGGCTATTTATAGAGGCTAAAGTTCCTATCTGCTTTCATTAGAACCTTTTTTCTTTTACAAATAACACACGGGGGTGTGTGTGTGCAATCAAGCTACAAATGGCTACACGGGCTAAGTACTAAAGCCCCCATATCCCCACCATTGTTTTGGGCCATTTTGTATGCCTCCCCCATGCTATTTGTTTAAACAGTAGATAATTAAAGGGTCAAGAGCACATTTTGCACGCATGTCTGATCAGACCCTAAAATTGCAGTGTCATGTGACAGAAATTACCAGCTCAAGGTATTCAACACCCATGACTATAATGCTATTACCGCTTTGGTGATTATAATCAAATGATAGTAACTGGACTTTCTTTGCTTATCACATATTTCATTCTAGCCTGTACCTCGAGTTCTCTTCCCTAGAAAGACTGTCAGTCCAGTCATGTACATGCTACGTTAAAATATACAACGAACCGAAGTTTTCAGGACGACAACATTCTGGAAGCAGAATTTCATCTTCAGAGAGGCATCTTCATCTTCAGAGGCAGGAACTAAAGAGTTGACCTTACTCAAGAAAAGACCTCTCAATTCCAAGACTCTTCCTATTTAGAGGTAGGAAGTTCTCTGGCAGTGGTACTGTATTTGGTGCTGCCATTCTTTACCTTATCCACTATCTTTACCTTACCCACTCTCTCTCTCTCTCCCAATCTCTCTCATATAGCGCAATCCTATCCAATTTATGCCACCGGTGTAACCAGCGGTGCAGCAAGAACGGGAGGCCCCAGAATGGAAAGGGGATTCAAATCCTCTTTGAATTCCCCTTTTAGAGGGGATTTGAATCCCCTTTCCGTTCTAGGGCCTCCCATTCTCGCTGCACCGCTGGTTACACCGGTGGCATAAGTTGGATAGGATTGAGCAGAGCTCAAACGGTGGCATAAATTGGATAGGATTGTGCTGATAAGTTTGGGTAGCGAGTTACAACGCAATCCTGCACAACTTTATGCGGCCGGCTAGCCTCCCATTAAGCAGGACAAACCCAGGCTTCCCAAAATGTGACTTTCCTGAGCAATAGAGAAATGGGAACTTTTTTTTTAGTTTGGAATCCCACTTCTTGTCGGGGAGGAGTGCCAGTCATGCTACAACTCACAAAACACAAAAAGTCCTCCTCCATCTTCTACCCTCTAGTGCAGTGGTTCTCTAACTCCTGGGAAGGCCCGTCGCTGCTCTAAGTGGCAGCGGGGCCTTCCCAGGGATCGCGATGACGCATCCGGGATCGTGCCACCGCCACGGACGAAAAGGTCCATTTTACCTGCATTGGTGGGCAGTGGATGTCCAGCGGGGGGTGGGGGGAGCCTGCGGACCCCTCCGCAGGCCTCCCCAAGCGGTTGCGATCGTGTCGGAGCGCTGCTCCGACGCTTGGGGAGGCCTGCGGAGGGGTCCGCAGGCTCCCCACACACCCCGCCGGACATCCACTGCCCACCAATGCAGGTAAAACGAACCTTTTTGTCCGCCGCGGCAGCGCTATCCCAGACGCGCCGTCGTCATCACCGCGGGTTGCCACGCCCCTTAAGGGTGTAGCAACCCTTTGTTCCCGGCTGGGGCGTTGCGACGCCCCAGTTCGGGTAGCACTGCTCTAGTGACTATTCATACTCTGTCAGAGGTGATCAAAGATCAACCCTAAATGGTCCTCTCCATTATTCTTTAGAGCAGGGTGTCAAAGATACAGCCCATGGAAGCTCTTTATCTGGCCCATGTAATAACTGGGTTCTCCCAGCGCCGCCATCAGCAGACATCCTGCTGCTGAAAGGGTGGCACTGAAAAAGCTCAATTATCACTTGGGCTGCCCTTTCTTGGGCTGCCCCAGAATCCCTTCTGCCGAGGTAGCACTGCTGAAAGGGCAGCCTGTGTGATAATTGAGCTCTCCCAGCACCACCATTTCAGCAGTGCCGCTTCTGCTGAGGCATCACTTCACAGACCACCTCTCAGCTGCTGAACTGCAAAGCAATGCCTCAGCAAAAGCAGCTCTGTTGAAAGGGCAGCCCAAGTGATAATTGGGCTCTTCCATATCTCCCAAGATTTGCATATTTTCTCTTCTATTTCTGGTCATCACCTGCTTACTGTCGTCACTTCCTGCTTAATAACATCACTTCCAGCTCTTAGCAAGCGCCATGAATGCTATTCAGCACGCTGTATGAAATGAGTTTTTCACCCCTGCTTTAGAGGTTATTGCTCCCTGAATACTGTGAAGGCATCTCTCTAGATTTTTCTCACAAATAAGAGTAACAGTTCCTCTTCCGAGGCATATGAGTTGAAGGAAAGTGGGGTGGATGGGGACTCTCAGATTCTAAGGCACCTGTGTCAGAAATACTTAAGCAACATAGGCTTCTTCCCTGAATATTTTAAGAGGCTCTTCAGTAAAGTGCTTACATCTTACAGTTCTCACCTCCTCAGGATAAGCTGACCCCATCAACTGTAAGACCTATACAGGTAGCTGAAACTTTCCTTCCCTTTGATTTACTCAGATCCTCTTTCTGGTTTCCCTCAAGAGGATTCTTAAATCTGAATTTCACTCTGACTCAGCAGAAGAACACTAAGGATAGTGTTGCTTTCCTTTTTATCCCTAAAGTGGATTCATCAGTTGTTAACACTTCTTCTTCCATAGTACAACTAAAATGCAGTGAGCTTCCTAATGAACCCAATGACATAAAGAAGACAGATCTTTCGAAGAATTTGGATGCCTCAGAGAGCACCACAGCATCTATAGTTCCATTTTTGCTAGAGCTATTTTCCTCTGACCTAACCTATTAGGTGCCTTCACTTCTAATAACTCACTGTTGGATAATCTCAAGAAGTTGTGGTGTGCTTTTTTACCTTTGTCACAGATGTAACTTAGGTCATCAAAAGATGTTCTTCAATTACCATGTATCCAAAAATATAGCATACTTTAACTTCTGATTTAGATCATGGTTAATGGCTACCTCATATCAATGTGCAGCATTTGCCTCCTCTACCTCTTTAGCCCACCTGTCTATTCCCCCCCCCCCCCCCACATCCACAGAATATCATTCATTCTTCCTGGGGCTTTATATGATCTCCTTCCCTAAGATCTGTTGCACTGGTAATTATGCAATTTTGTATGATTTACTTTCATCCTCAGCAAGTTGAACACAGACACTTTGTGACATCACAGCAGTTGCTTTAGCAGTGGATAAAGATTTTTTGAGACAACAGCCAGTCAGTCTTAGTCTACTTTTATACATAACAGATTTATCCCATGTAAAAGACAAGAGATGAATCAGTAAGCTAGGCATTGACAATGAGAGACTGCTTCTGCAACACAAGCTTTTTCCCCAAAGCAAAAACTAATTACCGTATTTATCGGCATATAACACGCACTTTTTTGTCTTAAATGTTGGCCCAAAATACCCCGTTTCCCCGAAAATAAGACCTCCCCTGAAAGTAAGACCTACCATCATTTTTACATGATTTTTGCTGGCACTTGTCAATATAAGTCCTCCCCGAAAGTAAGACCTAGCTAGGATCATCAGCCAGATGGACGCGACCCCCTCAGTACCCCCTGTGACCCCCCCCAGCACTTACTTTGACCGATTTAAGCTTCATTCTTTCCCGAGGGTGCAAGGCTCTGGAAGGCCTGCACTCGAGTCCTCCACTATTGAGACGACATGCTAGAGAGACTCTGCAAGGTTGCAGCCTCCTTGCAGGCCTTGCTAGCACGTCATCTCTATGGTGGAGGACTCAAGTGCAGGCCTTCCAGGCCTTGCAGAGCCTTGCACCCTCGGGAAAGAATGAAGCTTTAATCAGTCAAAGTAAGTGCTGGGGGGGTCTCAGGAGGTGCTGGGGGGGGGTCGCGCCACAGGTTGGGAAAATAAGACCTCCCTGAAAATAAGACCTACTGCATTTTTTTTGAGCCAAAATTAATATAAGACACTGTCTTATTTTTGGGGAAACACAGTAGTAGGATGCGTGTTATATGCCGATGCTACAAAATTGAGGCTTCAAAATCCCCCCCCTGGATTTTTTAGAGCCCCATGGATCCCCCTCTTTCTGCCTGCAGTCAGAGCCTTGGAAGTGGAGAGGTGCAGGCAAGAAGGAGCTCAGCAGCACTTAGCATCAGCTATCAGCTGTTTGTCGGGAGTTAATTTATTCACGCACCTCCGAAGCTCCAAGAGTCTGAGAGTTAGAGAGGAGGAGGTAATCTGAGCTTGCTTGCTTTGCTATCTCTTTGTTTTCCCTTCGAGGTATTTTGGTTTATCTCTGCAAGTGTGTCTGAGGGGGAGGGAAATGCTCTTGGCACTATGTTTGGTTTTGTTTCGGTTTTGTTTCGTCCTCTCCTGTTGCTTCAGAAATAAAGTGGCATTTTCCCACAGTAAGTTTCATTCTTTTTGCCCTGCAGTTCAGATTTTCTTTTTGCAATCCCCCTTCTGTCTCTCTAATTTCTGCATGGTGTTTTTCCAAAATTCTGTTTGTTTGGTGTTTCTTTTTGCACTCCTTTCCTCTCCTCTGCAACCCTGAACAGAGGGGGCAGACACCTTTATCTCTTTTTTTTCTCTCCCTCCCCACTGTGCCTTTGATAGTTGCAGCTTGGAGTTGCACCCTTATTCTCCCCTCTCCTTGTGTCTGCACCTTTTCTTTTCTTTTTGCACCCCTTTCCTCTCCTCTGCAACCCTGAACACAGAGGGGGCAGACACCTTTTTCTCAGAATTGGAAACAATTCTGTCCTGCTTGGGTAAATAAGTGGCAGTGGGGCCAACATAGGTGGCAATGGTGGTCCCACAGAACAGGAAAACTACAGTCAAGTGAGAACCACAGGTGGAAAAACGCTTAAAGGTTTTCTTTACTCAAATAGCACTGTTAAAACTAAGGTGCGTGCTATATGCCGGTCCGTGTTATGCCCTGATAAATACGGTAAATGCAGTTTGTGTTGGGCCTGGGGCAGAGAGAGACAGCCTGTTTCCTAAAGCAAAGATGCACCAGTTGTAAAAGGTGCTATAGCAGAAATGACCTTAGAACAAAGAAGAAACCCCTTGCAAGGATTCCCTGGAAAACCCTTTACATTAACCCTTCTGTAGCAGCAATTGGATGTGTACTTGGCAAAACCTGAAAGGTAGTCAATTGTTACTGGGTATCATCAGGGGGATCAGAATGTTTAATTCCTGTTAGCACTGGACACAAACAAAGGTTTGACAAAAAGGTAGAATTGGTCTTAGATGACAATTGTATTCAGGTTGTTTTTTTTACATGGAAGATATATGTTTCAGAGAACTCAATTTATTCAGTTTGCCAGATATTCTACATTTAAAACTATGGTCACCTTTAACGCAGTATCCACAATTCCCATAAAAATACCCACAAATCAGATATGGATTCATGAGTCCAAATTCCAGGATGATGCAAATCTTCAATAATCAAACTTTTAAAGTCCAATTATCAGCGACTATCATTGAATCCTGGAAGACTACCTCCACGTTGACTTTTAGGTAGCAGCAAAAAAAGCAGGCAGACTAGAAGGAAACCTTGCCAACGCACCAAGAAGGGTCAGTGGCTAAGCTGGAAGCATGGAGGAAAGGAATAATGAGAAGATGAACCAGGCCCATGTCCTCTTTGACCTATTTGTCCAGGTCTCGACAGGCAAAGGGACTCTAAAAGCCTTCCAGGAGCTCTGTGATTATCTAGAGCTAAAGCCCAAGGACTATTGTACTTCCTACCACAAGCTCAAGTCCAAGCTTAATTACTGGAAAGCCAAAGCCCTTTGGGCCAAGTTGGATAAGAGAGGCTGTCACAAAGACTACAAGAAGGGGAAAGTATGCACCAGCATGAAGTGTCTCATCATTGGGGCTGGACCCTGTGGCCTTCGAACAGCCATTGACCTGTCCTTTTTAGGAGCAAAGGTGGTGGTGATAGAAAAGCGTGATGCCTTCTCCCGCAACAATGTCCTTCACTTGTGGCCATTCACCATACATGACTTGCGGGGCCTTGGCGCCAAAAAGTTCTATGGCAAATTCTGTGCAGGAGCCATTGACCATATCAGTATTTGTCAGCTCCAGCAGATACTCTTGAAGGTTTCCTTAATCTTGGGTGTTGAGATCCATGTCAATGTGGAGTTTATTAGAGGGTAGAGTACAAATTTAAAAGCATTAACATTTACCCAAATGGAAGTGTACAGATACAGCTGAGAGACAGTGATTTTTGCTTCACTTAACATTTGCTGCCACCATCAGGATCAAACTAATAGTACAAACAACAAACCTAACCCAATGAATTTAATTTCTTGAACAAAACAAATCATGAGAAAAATAAGGTAACTTAAATACTGTGTAGGCAATGCATGCAAATACTTAATTTTTTCTACCTATGGATTACAGCATTAATGTTGTAAATGAAGGCAAATTGTAACAAAATTACAAGAACATTAATGAGCTGTGAGAAAAGGCATGACAAGTGGTCAAAGCAGAGATACAAGACTTGCAGCACAATTCTGTATCTACTCAGAAGCAAGTCCCACAACCGTGTTCAATTATTACACTTACCTGGGAATAAGTCCCACTTCTGAGTAGATATCCATAGGATTGTGCTGTAAGATGATCAACAGCGCAATCCTATCCAACTTACACCACCAGTGTAACCAGCGGTGCAATGAGAACAGGAGGCCCCAGAACGGAAAGGGGATTCAAAGGGGATCTCCCGTTCTCGTTGCACTGCTGGTTACACCAGTGGTGTAAGTTGGATAGGATTGCGCTGTAAGGCATTTTTACCCAAGGGTGTATATACGCAACTGGAGTCAAATGAGTACACCTGTGGGCCGGGAGGAATTTTTTTAAAAAAAACAAGGTTAACATGGAGAATTAATAGGCTAACAATGATAGGGAAAAAGTAGGAAAAAAGGATATGAAGGCCCACAGTCACTTGCACTTTTACATCTAAAGAATGAAAACCTCAAAATAAAAAAAGAGAAAGCCAGTGTAAGAAATGAAAGAAAAGAGCCATGGGCCATAGCACAAACTCATGGTTTTGCTCTGTGTGCACAAGTAGAGCTGAGGACACAGTTTAGCCTCAAGCCTGAGGACACACTTCCCCTTCTACTCAGAAGGGGAGAGGATCAAAAACTTCCATTTTAGGGTTTAGAATAAACTGCAGTTTCCCATTCAGTCCAAACTCAGAAAACCTCTTATTTACCTTTTATATTAATTGTGATGCAAAAAGGAGCTCAGCCAACATATTTTTGAGAGCCATACATTATACATCAAAGAGCCGCATGTGGCTCAAAAGCTGCAGTTTGGCCACCCCTGGTTTATTCTAACCACAGTTACAATTCACAAATCTGAGATAAGGTTTGGGTGGGAATTGAAAGCAGTTGCATCTTGCCATCTTATGGAGACGTGCAAATCAGATTTGCTTCGGCAACCACTCTGGTATCAGGATGCAGTTGGTGTTGAGTTTGTGTATCTTGTTGATGAATTTGGCGATGATGAGGAAGGTGGGGTCAATAAAACAAAGCATTCCATGGGACTAGAAACACATCCCCTACGGAGCAGAGATTGTGTCTGTCATGGTTCTAGAATTTCTGGCACTTGGTGTTGTGATTTGTGACAAACAGGTCCACCACAGGACGATCCCAGTGATGAATTGTAGACAAAAAGACTGATGTCACGGTTCCACTTGTGAGCAAATGCTTTGTCTTGTGCTCTGCTGACGGCATCTGCCGAACTCCGGCTAGCTAGATGTTTAGCAGGAAATGTGATGTTGTATTGAACTCATCAATCCAAAATTGTATGTGCCAAGTAGCAACTGGTGTTTGATGCTATGTCACCCTGTTAGAATATATGACCGTTCAAAGATGATTTGAGCACTATGAAGATGGGCAACAGCTCTAGAAAGTTGGTGTGAGATTCCTCTGTTGTAGTGTCTAAGTTGCAGTGATTTTGAGAGTTGCAATGAGCACCCCATTCCCACATCAAAGCACTGGTTCTGGATGGTTTGCTGGGATGGAAGGCATGGAAGGCATGCATGCAAAGTGATTGGGAGAACCCATCACTGCAGGACACACCACAATCTCTCTTTGATACAATGAATTACCTTGAGTAAAACTCTTGATGATATCAACTAAGAGGCACTAGATCAATGACATCGTTCTGGAGACTAGTATCTATTTTGTCTAGTAGAGGTTGGGATAATTTGGCGGCATGGAACATGCCCAATGGTGGAAGGTGTGTAAATTCTATGACATAGCCAATCCTGACTATGGCAATCACCCGCTGGTCTGATGTTGCAATCATCTACAAAATTCTTTAGATGTTCCTTGAATCAAGGAGTATGTTAATGCTGGTGGCATTCGGAGATGTTATAGGTGTATCAAGGTCGAGGTTGTGGACATTGGTGGATGGCACTGTAGTCATGTCAAAGTTGTAGACATGGGAAACTAGGAATGTTGGTTGATGCTGCTGTCATGGACGCTGAAAGCTGGTGATGGAAAATCCATACAGGTGTCCCTCCCTTAATGACGGCTCACTTAATAACGATCCACATATATGACAGAGGTTCCCAAAGTGTAAACAAAGAATTAAAGCTACAGTACTGTATTTTAAATGCAAAAAAAGTTGTCTTTAACTCTCTGTGTTTGTGTGTGTGTTTCTACCTCCACTGACAGGTAGAAATCTAGTTGTGCTTTGTGTTACACTCATAATGTACACTGTGTTTGCTATTCATTCTCTATTACAACGCCACTCTGTTACATTGAAGACTTGCTTAATGACGGTTTCACTACATGACGGGTTTTCCAGAATGTGTCCCCATCGCTAAGCAGGGGACACTTGTATTAACGTAGACATAATGGAGAAGCTACAGAGGAACAAAGTCAAAGACTCTGCTTGTTAGATATGTATTCTTCAAAGCTTGCTTGCTTTTTCAGTGTAGAGCCTTGTGGTTCCCTTTCTCAATCTGATGAAAAGCACATACAGTATAACCTGTCAGAGAAGGGTCTGTGGTGTCAAAAGCAAAGATGCTGACCTTGTCTTGACTTTGCTTCACCTTGGTGTTCTTCCCATGTTTCAGAGAAGAGTTGAAGTTGGTTCAGCAGTGCTGAAAAGGCCCTCCCCGTCAACAGGCAGGTCCTTCAGAATGTGCCTTGGTATCTGGGAGAGGCAGACTGTAGCCAAATGTGTCTCCTGAGTGCTAAGGACCCTTCCATGGTCTTAGATGAGCACTCTGAAACACCCAGATGTTTCAGAATATTCATCCAAGATATCTGAAACTGGAAGATGTTGACATTCTTACAATCATCTGCCAATAGCTTATTTCAGATGCACTCTCCCATAGAGTATACTGGCATCTTACCATACCATGGAAGAAAATTGGTGATCTTGATGATCATGGCAGCTGCAGTGTAACACATCCTTGCCATACTATACAACAGCGGTGGGGAACCTCCGGCCCCAGGGCCGGATCAGGCCCCCGAGGCCATCTGGTCCAGCCCCCGGAGAGATTGCCGGGAGGCCGCCCAACCAGCCCCTGGAGGCTCCGCCGGGTCCGCGCGTCACCTCCGGAGGCCGGGAGAGGGCCTTTGCATGTCCTCCCTGGCCGCCGCCTCGACCCCTTCTCACCAGGCCGTTCGCCATTTCGCACATGCGTACCACGCCAATGAGGGCAAGCTCTTGCCCTCTTGCCCTCATCAGCATGGTACGCCGGAGGTGACGTGCAGACCCAGCGGAGGCTTCGGACGGTGAGCGCGGAGCCTCCGGAGGCCGATGGGGGGGCGGGGGCAAAAATAAATTAAATAAATAAAAATGGCGCCTGGCCTAACGACCGGCCCTCAAGCAAATTTCTAACATTTAAAACGGCCCTCGCCAGGGAAAAGGTTCCCCGTCCCTGCTATACAACTTCCTACTGTCACACTCCATGGGAGCTGAATGGGTTTTCTTTTTGTTGGTCAAGGCATACTCCGCCATGAGAAAGTTTGACTTTGGATGGTTAAAAGAGAAGAACAACTCTCCTTCTGAATTTTGTAAACTTGTTGAAACCTTCCCAGGGTCTACAGCACTGAAGACAACTTCTCCCAAGCTTCGTTAGCTGCTTTGAGAAGGACAGGAAGCACTGGAAAGTTATCAGGGCAGAAGCATCCTCTTGCACGAAGCTGTACACTGGTTCATCAATACGATCCACTGGGTGTGATACTTCATGCCCAACATGGATATTCTAATGATGTTGTTTTTATATAGTTTCAGATCCTCCCTTGGGGAAACTGACTTCCCGCTTTCCACCTGATGATCCAGTGTAGGCTCTGATGACATGACAGAAATGGAAGTTTTTCCACTGCAATTCTGCTTCTGCAGCCAACTCAGAAGAGGCAAGAGTCAGCATCTGCTGAAGTCAGCAGGGTGATAGGTAAAGTTGAGATCACCACTGGTACCAAGGAAACCAGTTTTGTCAAAAAGTACAAGTACGGCTGATGTCAACATCGCTGGTGATGGAACACCTATTGTCTCAGCTCTCAACATCAGCATTTGAGTCAGTCTTAAAGAAGGCAGCATGAGAGGCTGGGATGCTGTTGTTGACTGCACAGGTGGTAAAGATATTGTACTCAGTGGTGGTCCCCTTGACCTATATGCTGACAGGTGGCATAATGATGAGTCACAGCAGCAGAGCTGTGACCTCTCTCCATATCAAGCTGGCCAGGTCCACAGTGAGTGCCTATGCTGATTATATATATAAGAAGAATGTAGATATTTGATTCCAAATACCCAAAGTGACATCCCCAGTCCTAACTATAGTCACACAGGCTTGGCAAAAGGGCTTATGGAGACTACAAAAAGGAATTCTGTCTAAACATTACCCAAGCTGAGGTAGAGAGCTTGGTTGCACAAACTCAGGGATAGGCGGATAGCACAGTTCCCATGCTTCCTTGGCTCAAGAATTTTTCTGAGCGACACCCTGCACAGTAGCCCAAGGACTGAACACTTCTCTGTAGCCTTAAAACATCAGTAATGGGCAGAGGTGTTTGCACAATACTCTCTAAGCCAGACTTGGGCATTATACGGCGGCCCCAGGGCCACATCCGGAACTTTGGCAATCCCTGACCGGCCCGCATGAGGTTTAAAGGAAGACATGGAGCAGTTAAGTAAGGTAAAATAACCCCCCCCCCGCCATTCTCTTACCTTCATTAGCTGCTCCATGTCTCCTTTAACAAACGCTATAAGCAGCATGCACGTCTGTTGCAAGGAAGACACGGAGCAGCTAATGAAGATAAGAGAATGGCCGGGGGGGGGGTTGCGGGTGCTGCAGAGGGGGCTGCGGAAGGGGCATTCAGCCTATTGGTCTGGCCCTCCACAACAGTCCCAGTTTCTCATGTGGCCCCTTAGGAAAATTAATTGCCCACCCCTGCTCTAAGCTGTAGTTTGGTGGCCGGGCCTTGGACAAAAAGCAAAGGAACACGTGATTTTGTGCAATTTGTTTTGCAATTCATCAAAAGATTCTCCCTCACTGAATGTGGAAACATTGATACGAAAATGTGAAGGAAAAAACACATTAGATCTTAGCATGATGAAAAAATTTACTGTGGGCAATTTTTCAAACGACTTTGTTAGAAATGGGAGGAGTACATTACAGACTGTAAAACTGTTGTTAATTGAAAAAAAGAGCCTAACAAAGGCATTTCAATATGTCTCTCAGAAACAACATTAGGCTGGACTGAGACATACACGAAACCATAGTTTAGATAAACCATGGTTTTGTGTTACGTCTGAACCTGAGCCTGACCATTGTTTGGGGATCAAGAACCTTAGTTCAGAACCCCTGGTTAGTTGGTTTCCAAATCAGTCTGCAATTTCACTTTGTCTGAATTCACATATCATTGATAAACCACAGCCAGAGCTATTGTTCCATCTCAAGCTTCTCACCATGGCAATGGGAATGAACTTATGATCTTATGAAGAGAATCCTGAACAGATGGGAAGCAAAAGCAAGCAAGCAACACTAAACATCTTGATGCTTTAACCATGGTTTGGGTTCTTAACTATGGTTAGCACCAACCATGGTTTCATTAATGTACGAACCAAGCCTTATTCTTAATATGTTAACATTCTCCGATATTATCTAAATAAATTACAGCAAGTCCTCACTTAAAGTTGTCGATAGGCTCTTCTTGGAAACTGCGACTTTAAATTTTACCACAGGCTAATTAATAAACGTAAATGTTCCTACGGCATTTTCCCCATCATCAAAACGATATTACTTTAAAGATACGAAAACGCCTTTAAGTGAGCACTTTCTGTAATTTATCATATCTATTAACTTTTTTAAATCAAAGATTTTAAATCTGTACATGTTTGTGTGTAAAACAATAGTGTATTATATGACATTTAAATAGGCCAAGGATATCTTGAATTAACATTTTATCATTGAATTGCTGGACAAAAAGTACACATTTCAGAAAATTATGCTTACAATGTATTTTTATCCATGAAATATACTGTTATGCTCCTCTGCAAGAAAACTGTATGTTTGCTTTACAAGGCAGTTCCCTTCGTGGAAAGGTTAATTAATTTTTTTTACAAGATCCAGCTCTAGCAGAAGTGTTTACAAAGACACCCAATGAAGGAAGGCAATATCATTCAAATAGTAAATGGCGTGCCAGCTACATACAGGATCAAAGGGCAAGTGAAACAGCCGTTACTACAGTGTGGAAATAATAGTAAGTATGGAAATGCTTCATGCTCTTATTACCCAATCTTCTCCTTTGATAGCTTGTTATCTCAAACTCGCATTGTTAAAATGTGACCATCACATTTCTTTCTGCTTTCTAAAATTTAAAATTCTTCACTGGAAAAAACAGTTTTGTTTTCTCGTCTAGATAACACGTTGAAGCCCAGACACACTAAAACAGAGTGAAACCACTTACAGTGCAATTCTAGACATGTCTACTCAGAAATAAGCTCCATGGAATTCAATTGGGCTTACTTCCAGGAAGATGGGTATAAGATTGCAGCCTTAGTGGACTAATTTATGTTGGTATGAATATGGAAGGTTTTGAGTAAAACAGAGGCCTTCATCTGGAAGCCTGGAAAAGTAGCAAACCTGGCAAAGATATGTTATAGCCAATTTCCAAAATTTGGTGAATGTTGATATTCACATGAGAATGCTAACATTCAGGCTAATTTGGGGAAGTCTGAAAATACAGATCTGCACGTCCTCATTTTTTGTCATATACATCCCATTTAGACTGGTTTACATTAATCAGTGTACACTTAACAAAATTTGAGACTGTCAGCATTCACATGTGAAACCTACCAGATTTCTGACATTCCTTGTTAGACCATACATACACAAGAACATTAACATTATTTCTTCCATCAATACAAATCAAAAGCTGCATGTGGTCAGAAAACCTGTCTCCCCAAAACCGGCCCATGAAACCTCAATAATAACGTACCACAAAGTGCAGGTACATCCCAGTAAGATGCCTGTAGCACAAAGACCTACAAACATTTCAGCTATGTGAACCTAAACATCCACTGTCATGGCAGGATTCCAGGATCACTAGCTAATTGGCTCGGATGCAAAGAAAACAATAACCATTTCTAGATGTAAAATGGTAACTATAGTCAAGACCTCAAGCACAACCAAGAACACTGTTTTATTATAGACATTTTTCACATCAGGAACATATTTTATTATCCAGCAGGAGATTAGGTATTACTGAAATACATTAGGAAGAAGATACCTTTAATTTAAATATGTCCCAAATGGTTAAATTAAAAAAGGGCCTCACATTCAAAAGAAATATGATGGTAAATTTTGACAGGCAACACACATTGAATTATACCACTTGAAGGCTGGCAAGCCAGGAAGTCAACATGAGCAATCTGGATCACAAGGAAGATCACCTAGCAACCGTGATCACCTGGAAGCGCAATCCTGTACATATCAACTCAGAAGTAAGTCCCACTGAGACCCAAAGCGTCTTACTTCCAGGTAAGTATATATGTGATTGCAGTTTTAATCTAATTCCCAGGTCTTCCCCACAATGTTTCAGTAGCATCCCCAGTTCCTTCCCTCCCCAACCCATTCTCTTATGGCTCTTCCCCTCAGCCCACACACATAGCCACACCACTCCCAGAAGAGGAAGTTAGGCAGCAGGGACAGTGAATTCACCAACAGCACCTATTCTCACCTCTAACACAGTTCATGCACTATGGAGGCAGCATGAACAGGGATGTATTGACAATGTGAGTGGGAGGCTTTCCTTCCTAGCCTTAGATCTAGCCTCCAAAAATGATCTGTGTGTTAAAAATTGTTGGACTCTAAGGAAAGAGTTCACTGTACTGTTTTGTTTTTGCAGGGAGAGAACACACACGGGCAGCCCGATCTTCTCTAACGTTGGAGCAGCATAGCGCATGCTACACCACTCCAAAGCGTCACAAACATGCTGTAAAGCAACGCGGAGGCTGGCAGTCCTCACTCCACCACCCTCCGGACCATGCGCCTGCCTATACAGGTAAGTCCTGCACTGACTTGTGCAGGGGTGGGGGGAGGGCAGAACGGGGCAGCCAAGGGGTGGCCATTGGCCATCCCGGGCTGGGGGAGGGTGGGATATCAGCAGCGAACTCCGCTGATATCCTAGGCTGTTCCCGGGCCTGGCCAGCTTTTCTCCCCCACCTTGAATGTATATCTGTTTCATAGCTGGTGTACATCTGAGGAGGCCCATTGGGCCCCGGTCGGTTTGCACCCGGGGAAGGGGATGAGCATCCCCTTCTCCCGATGTGCTCCCGGGTTGCGCAAACAGTGTTGCACATGCTGTATTTTGCACACTGGGGTGTCGCTCTTCTATCTAGACTTAAAGACTAATGGTGTAGTGGTTTGGGAGTCGGACTTAGACCTGGAAGATCCAGGTTCAAATCCCCGCTCAGCCACGAAGCTTCCTGGGTGACCTTGGGCCAGTCACTATCTCTCAGCCCCACCTACCTCACAGGGTTGTTGCGAGGACAAAAAAGGAGGGGAGGAAATATGTACACCACTCTGAGCTCCTTGGAGGAAGGGTGGTATAAAAATGTGAAAAATAAAATAAATAAATAAACTAGAGCAGAGAGTGGGGATTTAGCTGGTTACCTAGAGCAATTCCACAGACAATCTGCTCATTCTGAGCTTGCTTGCTTACCCATCCTCATTGCTCGATACAGCACATAGCTTTTACCAAACGTTCTCCAAAGTAAGTCATCTCCATTTTTATTTTGTTTAGCTATTGTGTGTATCGAGCTAAGTGTATACAAAGTTACACTTTGAAACCATAACCATTCCCTACTACACCAACAGCAAGGCTTTTTGGTTTTTTTTTTGTTTAATTACCATCTAATACACACTATTGTGTACACTACAAACTTCCAGATAACCAAAGGCAATGGTTTATTTTTAGAACTGATACTGTTTTAGCATTCAGTGCTGGCACCTTTACAAAACAAAGTATTTTTAACTGGTCCATTTCCTCCTTAACATTTATGAGGAAATTCACTGGCATATACCGTATGTAAAACAAGATAAAGGGGTGAAAGTAACCTACAATCAGGAATCTATTTTGAAATTGGGAACTTTTCAACAGTATAACAGAAATAAAAGATTTCTGATCTTGCTTTGGAAAATGCAACTACTGTACCAGTTCACGACTTAAAAAAATAAATAAACCACACACATGCCAGCTTATTTCTTCAGGGAAATCAGATGCTTCACTTAACTATCCCTATAGGTTTTACACTGTAAAAAGCAGTTCTAATTAAGCTCCTAGAGAGAATACATATTAATAAAAAAACACCATCAAGAACTATACCATTAGGAAACATAGCTAGCCTTCTATAATTTTTAAAATATTTGCCAATTAAATGCCCCTCTGGTGGCCTTTCTATCTCCCCCACTTTTGGCAAGATCTACTGTGATGCCGCCGCTTGAGACCAGGTAAAAATTCTCAGCAAAGACTCAGAAGACCGGTCATGGCTCTGCTAGATTTAGTCACCTCACATGAGATATGGGGGAAAAAACAAAACACCTTCCTTCAGGTTCAGGTGCCTGGCAGCTCTGAAGAGCTTTCACTTTCCCCTACAACAGGCAGAACAATTATGCATTTGCTTGAGTTACCCAACTTACTTTTACAAAAATCTGACATTTACCTTACAGGTACCTCTGCCAGGTTGCATCAAAGAGTTCTGCTCTCTACTTCTAGCATACTGTAACATGGGAAACCATACTATGGGTAACCATTCTACAGACCAATCTGAAAGAAATGCTAGGATATGGAAGAATCTAACATCTAGCATGGCTGCTCAAGTCCTTGCAATCCCCCTACAATCTAACAATTTAAACCACTGTTCATGAAACACGACTACTATAAATCTTATCATTAACCCTTCTGTATAAGTGTCCATCAACTCCTAGCTTTTCCATAATTATCTAGTCCAGAGGTTCTCAACCTGTGGTACGGGTACCCCTAGGGGCACGCGGACCTCTTGCTGGGGGTGCATCAAGCCCTGCCCCTTATCTGCCCCATCAGCAGCTAATTAAGTGTTAATTAACATGGATTTTAAATTTTAATTATTTTCGGAGCCCTTCTGTCTCTCTGATTTTGGTTTTGGGCTTATTTTTGTACTTTGGAGGGGTGGGGGAGGGAGGAGCTGATTTTGGGAAGTGTGACTTGGAGAAAAAATCTCACTCACTCACAGAGAGAGAGTGTGTGTGTTAAATAAGACATGTTTTCACATTTAAAATTGTTTTAGTACTTTTTAATGATTAATTACCTAATTAATTCACAGTTAATTAGCAGGGGGTACTTCAGAAAATTGGACCGTGATAGGGGGTACCTGGGCCTCCAAAGGTTGAGAACCCCTGATCTAGTCCATTATTGTCTTGCATTTCCATTGGCTAACTCATGAGTCACATAAACATACCATATATTTCCAAAAGGGAGTTAAGCAGTTGTGTGCCACAGCAAAAAAGATCTTTATCAATAGATTCTAGCTGCAAACTGACTAACAACCTTTTTTAATAAAAATTTTGACATTCTTGAAATGCTAATACAAATATGATTTACTTTTTGAACCAGACACACTGAGGAAGCTGGAAAAAAAATCCCAAACATAATCCTTTCTGCTTTAATATTTGGATAGAATAGTTCATATTCCACCTTACAATTCCATTTTCAGAACTGGATAAAAGTGATGAAGTTCAGTTAGGGAAGGAAGAAGAAATCGGAAAGAGAGGGAAGTAGAAGCCTGTCCGAGAAAGGGGGGGGGGGGTTTGAGGAAGAGCTAAGTGTCAGAAGGGAGCGGGAGAGGCAGATGTAGAGGGGAAAAAGAGATTGGGCAAATGTAAGGAAATTGTAAGAACAAGAGCATAGGCTAATTCAGGCAGAAGGGCGGTGAAAGGGGGAAGCCCAAGGGAGGGCATGCCCGAGGATTTCCGGAAATCGCCCCCTTTCTCTATGACTCCCACTGTTCCAAGAGGCCACACGAACACTCTTCTGCCCCCCACCCCGGTTTTTTGTTAATTATCATCATGTGGTCGTCCCTAGAGGGAGTCAGCGCCACCTGTGCGCTGAGGCGCGGCAGGGCGCGGTGGCTACGTACCCAACAGCAGCAGGCGGTGGGTTTGCTTGTATTCACGCTTCTGCTCCTTGAGCGCCCGGTCGATGCTCTTGCTGATTTTCCTCGCCTCCTTCTCCGCCTCCCGCTCCTCCACGCGCTGCTTCTCCCAGGGTTTCTGCAGCACTAGCGGCGCTTGCTTGGCAGTGGAGCCCGAGGCGGGCTTGGCCTGAGACGCCAGCCCCGGAGGCTGCTTCTCGCTCTCTTTCTCCACAGGAGCCGCCCCGTTTCCCCCACCGTTCTGCAGGAGCAGCAGCGGCCCGTCCGCCTCCCCTGCGCGTGGCTTCCCGCCGGCGCCTTCCGACTCCCCGCCGGCGCCGCCGCCGCTGCTGCTGTTGCTGCCACCTCCAGCACTACCTTTGCCCGCGCTCCTTCCTCTTCCTCCCCCGGCCTGGACGCCGGGTGCTGGCGGCCGGGCTAAGGACTCCGCTGCGGGCGGTGGCAATGACTGTTGCTCAGGGTCTGAGGTCGTGGTGGTGGCGGCGATGCTGGAGATGGAGCCGCCGCCACCGCCGCTTCCTCCTCCTCCGGGTTCGCCGAAGAGCCGTGGGCGCAAGCTGTAGCAGAGCCCCATGTCTAGGTGCGCCTGCAGGGGACTGACAAGCTGGGCGCGCGGCTGGGCTGGCGGGAAGGCAGGGGCTCAGCGCTTGCCGTGCGTCAGGGCCGCGGAGGGTGCGCCAGGCAGCCCCTCTTCACAGCCCCGCCACCACGGTTGCTGCTGGGCCATCTTGCATTTTCCTTTCCTCAGGACAAGCGGAGGCGTCGGTGGGCGGCAGCGGCGGCTCCTCGCCTCAGATCACCTGACACGGACCCGCTACGGCCAGCAGGTCTACCTTACCGTAAATACCCCAGCGGAAGCCCACCACGGTTCCAGAAGGCTTGGAAAGGAACCAAGGCGTGTTGTACACATGTGTGTACGCACAGCCCCCGCTCTCTCGTCTTGGTCAAGGAGGCTTGCCCTTCACGCACAGCTAGCAGTCCAAACAGTGTTGTGCGCGCGCACAGACAGAGCTGTCCTCTACAGTCCCTTTTCCTTGAGACACAAGCAGGGACAATTCTGCCTTTCGCCTCCCTTTTACACATTGGCGCGCCCTCCTCCTTCACAAACCTAGGCAGCACCCTGGTACAAACTCCTTTACACAGGATGGCCCTCCCTGTCCGCCAAGCCACATCTCTGTTTATTGCCAAAGCATGTAATCATCTTCAAATGATCCCTCCACCCATCCTTACATATCTATTTTTGTTTTGCCTCGTCTGTTCTTTTGACTATCTCCAGCATGGTAGCAGTGCATTGGCTAGAGATGCATGTATGCCCTGCCCTGAACTGGCTGAGTGAAGGTCAATGCTGTATACATAAAACTGTATAGATTGGTTTGTTGACACTCCATTCTTTCAGATAACAGTGGGAAAGGATGCTGTGCATGGTGCCAGTCTTTTGATTGCTTCAACATGTGACACTTATTGCTAGAAGGCAACAGACTCAGCAACTACCCTGTCACATATAATGGGAACAGGCCATTTTTGGCACTACTGTACAGTATATTTTCCAATACATGCGATGAAAGAGCCTGAAATCTGCTGGTGGTGGTGCTTTTCACTGTAATTATGATTAGGGTTGCCAACCCTCCAGGACTGGGCCTGGAATCATAAATCTCCAGGTAACTACTGAAAGCAGTCTTGGAGATTTTAACAAAACCTCCAGGAATTTCCAACATTACATCATATTGGGAAAACATATCTCCAGGAATAGCTTGTGTGTGTCAGAGCTGGCAACCCTAGGTGGGATAGTCAGACATGAAGATGAAGCATAGGTTTCATCAAGCAATTAGGATCTTCTCGTTAGTTCACATGCATTATATCCTGTTTCCCCGAAAATAAGACAGTGTCTTATATTAATTTTGGCTCCAAAAAATGCAGTAGGTCTTATTTTCAGGGAGGTCTTTTTCCAAACCTGTGGCACGACCCCCCCCCCCCGCACTTACTTTGACCAATTAAAGCTTCATCCTTTCCTGAGGGTGCAAGGCTCTGCAAGGCCTGGAAGGCCTGCACTTGAGTCCTCACCATGGAGACCACGTGCTAGCAAGGCCTGCAAGGAGGCTGCAACCTTGCAGAGTCTCTCTAGCACATAGTCTCCATGGTGGAAGACTCAAGTGCAGGCCCTCCAGAGCCTTGCACCCTCCGGAAAGAATGAAGCTTAAATTGGTCAAAGTAAGTGCCGGGGGGTTGCGGGGGGTTCCAGGGGGGATCGTGTCTGGCTGATGATCCTAGCTAGGTCTTACTTTCGGCGAGGACTTATATTGATGAGTGCCAGCAAAAATCATGCAAAAATGATGGTAGGTCTTACTTTTGGGGGAGGTCTTATTTTAGGGAAAACAGGGTATATGCTACCTACTATTCTGCCATTACAAAGACACATGTTTTTATAAGGTTGCTTCTCTACACTTCTGTATTGTACATGTGCTGTCAGATCTAAATTAGAACCAGGGGTGAAGAAAAGCTTTGTTTCCTGTTATTTTCCTTCATATTTGCTGAAGAAAAGTTAACCAAGCTTGTAGATTTAAGGTGGATACCATACTCCTTGATAGCGGTATCCCTTGGTTAAAAGTTGTTACATGCCACATAGGCACAGAAGCATTTCCACTTTGTCAAATAAATCTTATGAGTCAAGGATTTCCTTGAGTGGACTAAGATGTCTTTCAGCCTCCCCTCAATACTGGCTAAGGTCAGGTCCTCCATGGTGGCAGCTTCAATATTTCAAGGTTGTGGTGCAGTATTTGAACTCACTTCTGAGAGAATTAGACAGGAGGGTAAGTGAAGGTACTCACCCCTCACCATCTTGAGCAGAAATGCAAGCCAGATTTGTCTCAGTCACCATTCTGTTATCAAGGTGCAATTAGTGTTGAACTTGTGTATCCTGATGGTGATGAGTGTGAAGGGGGGGAAATGCATAAAGCGAGGCCTGTTCTCACATGACTAGAAATGTATCCTCTGTGGAGCGGGGACAATGTCCCGCAGAATTTCTGGCACTTCTTGTTGTGACGTGTGGTAAAGAGGTCCACTACAGTGCAACCCCGGCGATATATTGTAGGCTGGAAGACTTTGATATTGAGACTCCATTTGTGGGCAACTGCTTTGTTTTCAGTCTGTTGAGGACTTTCATTCCAAGTTGTTGGATACTCCAACTAGATTAACAGCTGCTGGACTGATGTAGTGTTGAAGCAGGAATCCCACATCATGCACGCCAAGGAGCAAAGGGTTTTCGATGCCACATACTAATTATATATAGTACATATGGCTATTGTATAGTCCATTACAATCTGTACTACATGACCCTTCAAAGATAGTAGGAAAGATCTGAGTGCTTTGAAGATAGCCAACAGCACTAGAAAGTTGTTCAGAGATTTCCTTTGTTGCAGTGTCCAAGCCACATTGATTTGGAGGGAGCTGCAGTAACCATTCCATCCATTCAGTGAAGGTGGTTATTGTACATTATGATGGAAGGCACACCCTCAAAGTGATTAACCCAGCGCTGCACAGAATGTAGGATTTGGTCCAGATGATTAATAGTTTGTGCCAACAATACACTTGAGACCTGAATACTGACAGGAACGATATCTTTGTAGTGGCCTCATGTGTATTTATGCCAAAGAGGTGACTACTGTGGTAGATGCCACATGACCTAAAGTCTCTGGATATGATGTGTAGGTTGGGATGATTGATGAATGCTATGTGACTACAACCATGCATTTTGTAAACACCCTCGGTGCTATGGAAATGCTGAAAAGGTGCACACAATATTGATCATTGAACAAGCATGTCCAATAAAACCATAGATGCATTCCAGATCGGGTGAAAATTTCAAGATACCTTTTTGGGAAAAGGTGGGGGATTTGCACTTAATACAGTACTCTTAATACAAGGCATATTCAGATTATGATGTTTTGGTCCCATTCATGTGATGAGCAGTGCATGTCTATACATATCTATAGACATCTATAGATAAAAAGATACCAATATTATACAGTAGTTCAGCCATGAAACTTCAATTATATGTGTGAAAAGGGTAGATCCTGAGACCAGCAAAGCTCTGAGGCTTCAGATTGAAAGAATTGATAGTAGAGAGGGAGACATGCTAGGTAGCGAAACTGTAATTGGTATCGAAGCCCAGGTTGTTTGTAAATACGGCTCGGGTCCAGGGTATTTGAGGGACCGCCTCCTTCCTTATAATCTGACCAGTACTCTGAGGTCATCAGGGGGGCCCCTGTTAACCGTGCCGCCACTGACGGAGGTGAGGGGGATGGCGGAATAGGGCCTTCTCGGCAGTGGCGCCCCAATTGTGGATTTCCCTCCCCCTGGAATTGAGAATGGCTCCCTCCTTAGAGACCTTTCGGCGGGGCCTTAAGACATTTTTATTTAGATCAGCATTTGATGTCTGACATGGCGGGCTGGCTTTTTAACAAATCGCTTTTAACAAATGTAAATGTGGATGACCCACTGGGGTTGTTTGTTTTAATTGTTTTAATTGTTTTTAATTGTTTTAATTCTTGATTTTAAATTTATACATGTATTTTAATGTTTTTATTGTAAGCCGCCTTGGTTGCCCTTTGTGGGAGAAAGGCGGGGTATAAATTCTATAAAATAAATAAATAAATATGTACTGAATCTTGAACTAGGTATCAAAGTGCCGAAGTCTCCATTCAGTATAGTTTAGTTGCCAAAACTGTAGCTCAATATCAAGGCATTTTACCACTGTAAATTGTGAGCCAGATACCCAGGTTTAATTACCAAAATAGTGAACTGTTCATACGGAAATGAATATTGTGCTAAATGCTAGATATAGTAGTTTTGAGCTATCCATATTGAGGAAGCTCAGTACGAAGACCATTGCTTGGAATCAAAGCTGCGACTGCTAAGGAATTGGGAACTGGGTTCTAAGACTAATGGCTCAATCCTATGAGCCCACTGCACCACAGGAACCAAGTAGCACAGCATGCTTTATGGCAGCCAGTGATTCCCCAACACACATGGAAAGGCACTTCCTGTGCCTGTGCACAGCACTGTGCGCTGCCAGAGCACCCTTTATGACTGCTTTGCAGCAGTCGCCACCAGCAGAGAACGCACATTCTGCTGGCGGCTGGGCCCAATAGGATTGGGCTATAAGCCTGTTGAGGAAGTCCTGAATTTGAAGATTTCTTGTAAGCATCAGTGTCTATGATCAGATTTATATCTGAAATGCAAGGGTCCATACGTTACAGAGAAGGCTTATGCCTGGACCTAGGAGTCAGGCTTCCCATGAGAACTTGAATGCTGCCATCCCACCCTGATTGGCATTTCTTTAATTTCAGCCCCAATGCACTCTCTGCAGTTTTCTCCAGAACTTTGTAACTGGCATGACCCAACCTTCTATGTAACATATGCACACAATTGTCATGCTCTGGCTTATTGGAGAACACTGTTTGAGCTTTAATAGTAGTCAAACCTCCCAGCACATATAAATTGTCAGATATTACACCCTGTGCACACTTTTCACCATTTTTCATTATAGTGCACATGCCCTCAGAAAATGTAACATTGTACCCCTGCTTATCCAGGCTTGAGACACTTAACAAATTGTGCTGGAGTTCTGGAACATATAGCACACCACTTAGGGACTCACCCAAACCAGGCACATATACCGTCCCTTCCCCCTTCACTGGGGAGCACACACCATTCGCCAAGTTCACGTGCGCTTTTGCAGCAGGCTTCAGTGAAGTAAATAGTTCCAGTTCGTGGGCAACATGCTGGGTTGCGCCGCTGTCGACTAACCACAGGCTCTGGATGCTCTCAGCCGTCTGCACGATGGAGACCTGTGCGTTGTTGCTGCCCCTCCTTCGCGCCGCTCCTTTCTTGCTTGCAGCTTTGGTCTTCCTTGGACAGGAACGCTGCAGATGCGTTTCAGATCCACATCTGAAGCAACGCTTGACTACATGGACTCCAGAGGCGACGTCCTCCTTGGTTGCAGTTGGTGAGACACACGGCATCGGTTGATTACTGGCACCTCTCCCCCGGGTTAGCAGGTTGTCTGCTCTCTTCTGTTCTTCTTCCAGAAGTCTTCCCGATAGGTACGCCAGGGTGAGTTCACGTTGTGGCAGGGACTCCAATGTAGTCACAAGCACATCCCAGGATTCATCCAAAGAAGACAGGATGATGAATACCTTGTGACTTTCCAGGTAGTGCACATCCTTCTCCTCCAACTCCAGAAATGTTTTCTTCATGAATTGGAGGTGATCAGCCATACTGCCCCCTGGCTGGAGGCGAGCCCGATAGAGCTTCCTTGTCAGGCTGATCTTGGAGGCAACAGAGTCCCGAATATAGAGCTGTCTTAGGGTAGTCCAGCATTCATTTGCAGAGATGACCCCCCGAACATGGATGAGTTGGCTGTCTTCCAGGCACAGCACGATAGTTGCCAGAGCCCTCTCATTCAACCTTGCTTCCGCCCTGTCAAGGTCCTGAGGAGGATTACTCACAATCTCCCAGAGCTCCTCCCGTCTCAGGAACATTTCCATCTTCATGGACCATGACATATAATTCGTGTCATTTAGACGAAGCAGCTGGAAGCTTGTTGTTGCTAAGCCGGCGGGCTGCATACTGCTCACACGACACTTCACTCAAAACAAGCAGACTCACTGGAACACCACAACCTTGAAACAGCTACAGGTGCTGGCGTTGGGCTGGGCCCATAACCTATTAAGAAATACCAAGCCTAACGAGCTTGCTTCCAGCGGAGTGCACCGGCACGCCTGCTCCAAGGTCGTTCCTAAGCCACCGAAATGAAAACAGACAAGGCAGATGTCCACCACCAAGACTGTATTTTAGCATTTACAGATAAGCTTCCTATATACAACACTCCACAGCATAGACTCCACATAACATCCCACAACAACCCACACAGGTAGGCTCTGCCAGCCTCCTTATATACTGCTTTCCACCAATCACTGTGGTGCTTGATGCATCTGATTAACTATTGCATCAGCTTTTGCTCACAGGTGCTCAGTCACCATGATTCAGCATTTTTTCACTTTTCACTACATTACATACACATACAGTGTCCATTAGAAACCAATCATCTGGGCCCTGCACTATTCAGACTGCAAATTTCTTGGGTTTTGTGAGCTAACCCTAACAAACCCATTTTGTCAACTTTGACATCAAAGGCTTATATCCAGGACTCCATGGTTTTTGCATGAGTCCAAATGCTGTAATTCCTCTCAGGATTGAGCCTGTTCTGCAGCTTTGGTTCAGAAGACTTTTGTCTAGACCTCAGCTTCATGCTTTTCTCATGAGTCTTAATGCCAGATCCTATCCAACTTATGCCACTGGCTGAGCTCTGCTCAATCCTATCCAACTTATGCCACCGGTGTAACCAGTGGTGCAGCGAGAATGGGAGGCCCCAGAACAGAAAGGGGATTCAAATCCCGTCCAAAAGGGGAATTCAAAGGGGATTTGAATCCCCTTTCCATTCTGGGGCCTCCCGTTCTTGCTGCACCGCTGGCTACACCAGTGGCATAAGTTGGATAGGATTGAGCAGAGCTCAGTCGGTGGCATAAGTTGGATAGGATTGCGCTGACAAAACTTTGGAAGCTTCTGAGATCAGCTGCTGTGTGCATAGAATTCTGCCATGTGTAACTGTACAGAAACCATGAAAGGAAGGGAAAAGCACCCTCCTAGCACTCTTGTTTCTGATTCTATAGCAAATCAAATGGACTTCCTTCCTCCTCCTGCTTTGCAACTGTTCAGTTAAGACCCAGGTTCTCAGACTTGTACCTGCCACCGAATGCATGGTTCCTGCCTGTAAGGCACTTTGCAGCTAACATTCTCTAGGAGATTCTGTACTGGAAATGTGTTTTGGGGCAAATATTCAAATTTGAAAGATAGGTTTGATTTTATACAAATGTTGAATTGCCACAAATCTTAAAGGATTATGTTCCAACTTGCAAACATTGCAACATGTTTCAGATACAATGCTTAAAGCAAAATTCTACAACTCTCTGTTTGTTTAAAAAAAGTCTAGAAACAGTAGCCTTAGAAAGTGACCTACCTGATCAGACTGTTTTATGAAATAAAATTGTACATCTCTATTAACAATATTTTTTCAATCATCCAAATACATGAGCTAAAACAATGTCCATTTGTAAAGATTAGACATAAAAGTACTAATACTATATATACTGTATCTCAGAATGTTAAATAAAAATAATTTTTAAAGTGTGTATATTTCATACAAATTGATCATTCATTGAAGACTGACACAGAGATGATTTCACCAGGATAAACCCAGTGGAAATGAAATTAAGTCATATGAGCTCAACAGTTCAAAAGCTGCAATTAAAATGAGGAAGCGGATAATGACAGAAAATTAGGGAAAACACAGGAAATCAAAGATGATTGTCATAAATGTGAGACAGTGGTAGCAATATTACAAGCTTTTTAGATTTTTTATGATTTTTGCTGGTTTTATCTCCTTTCTGTTTCTAGTGGAAACCAGTACTCAATCCTCCCAATTTATCCGTAATTACCGTATTGGTCTAAGACTCACTTTTTTTCTCCTAATTTAAGTTTTTAAACTAGGGGTGCGTCTTATAATCAGGCTGTTGCAATTTAATGCCAGTGATTTAATAAAAAATTTTTAATAGCACCAAACTTTAAGGGTGCGTCTTATAATCAGGTGCGTCTTATACTCGGGACAATACGGTATTTACACAACATTTGTCTGTCTTTTTCAACAGCAGCCAGTACATACCCTAATTAATGTCTAACTGCATTCTTATGACTTGTTTAGATTGCCACCCTAAGTATACTTTCTTGGAAATTCTGTCAACATAAATGGGGCTTTCTGCCCACTAAATATATTTGTTTGAAACAGTATTTTATTGATTATGTAGTAACTGACCTGCTAAAATAAATCATGAGTATAGCCTAGACTCTAGGCAGGGCCTCCAAAGGTTGAGAACCCCTGGCCTAGAGAGAATTAGGAGCATGTCAAAGTCTCATTAAAAACAGTGGAACATAAGCACCTAACTGTGTGCTTAATTTGTGTTGCTTCCAGTGCTTAATGTTTTTCTGGAACATTATGCTCCTTATTTATAATTTAATCTATAATTTAATTTCATACGAGTTCCATTGCTGAGCTGGGACATTAACAGCACAATCCTAAGCATGTCTACTCAGAAGTAAGTCCCATTGTGTTCAGTGGGGTTTACTTCTAGGAAAATGTGTATAGGTTCTGCAGTTGAGCAAATCAAGTTCACTTATTGTTCACAGTGAGGTACAACTGCAAATATTATAATGGAAGGGTGTTCCCTGCCCCTGTGCCATGCAGACCACCAGTGAGGCTTATAGTAGCAGTAGCAGTGACCACTGGGAATCTAGCTGTCTCTCTGTAGGCGTAACACTTTTGTGCTTCATGTGTTCCTGGGCCATTCCAGGGTGCAAGACAGCTATGTTACAGGTGCAGCAGTGCTTTTACCTCTGTGTGTCTTGGAAGGCTGCCTGGTTGCTGCAGAGTAAGGGTGGTGATCTGAAATCCTTTAACAATATGTTTAGCTCAAAATGGGGGGGATCTTGGGGAATGAAAAAAAAAATCCCAATTTCCCCCCCCCCCTCTCAACTTTTTACACTGCCACATGTTTCATGGTAGTGGCAATGCCGGCTATGACTGGTGACCACCACTTTTCCCCAACAGAACAGCAGGCAAAGTGAGGGTAGGGAACATGGCCCTCATTCTGCCTGGCTTCAGGATGCCACTATCTCATCATGTGGAGCATCTTGAAGCCAATCAGAGTGAGGGCCATGTTCCCTACCCTCATTTTGCCTGCTGTTCTGTTGGGTATCATGAGTATAATGGCCATAGTGGTAAGTTCAATCCTTCTTGTCACCCCAAATTTGGCCGACGCTCTGTCAGGGAAGCATTTATGACTCGTGCAGACTGCTTTATGGCAGTCCGTGCCAGCAAAGGAGGCATGCCGCCTTTGGGCGGCACACATAAGATCGGGCTGCCCATGGGCAGCAAAATGGCAGATCCGCTTCAATGTAAGTAAGTGTAAAGTGATGCACATTGGGGCAAGAAACCAAAAATTCACACATACTCTGAGTTCTGAGCTGTCTGTGACAAATCAGGAGAGAGATCATGTGGCGGTAGACAGCTCGATGAAAGTGTCAACCCAGTGTGTGGCGTCTGTGAAGAAGGCCAATTCCATGCTCAGGATAATTAAAAAAGGGATTGAGAATAAAATGGCCAATATTCTTATGCCATCGTACAAATCGATGGTAAGGCCATATTTGGAGTACTGTGTCCAGTTCTGGTTGCCACATCTCAAAAAAGATATAGTGGAACTGGGAGAGGTGCAGAAGAGAGCAACCAAAATGATTAGTGGGCTGGGGCATCTCCCTTACAAGGGTACAGCATTTGGAGCTCTTCAGTCTAGAAAGAAGCTGCCTGAGGAGGACATGATTGGTAGCCCAATCCTGCGCAGGATGTGGGCCGTGCAGTGCTGGCAGGGCTGGGGCTCATCTGACCCCAGAGGGGTTGTTGTGTCCCAAATGTTGCACCCCAAACTTTACTCCTGGGGGAGCAAACTACTATTCCCTTTAATTAACTCCCATGTCCACCTTAGGCAAAGTTAGCTCCTTTT
Source organism: Plestiodon gilberti rubricaudatus (assembly GCA_026170595.1). NCBI lineage: Eukaryota > Metazoa > Chordata > Lepidosauria > Squamata > Scincidae > Plestiodon > Plestiodon gilberti. Next base: position 57,120,184 of record JANXHW010000004.1, on the reverse strand, counting down.
CCCTAATTGCAATTGTGTGTCAAAGAAAACACTGAACTCCAAGGCAACTATTTACAAGATTTATTACTTTTCCAGCAATAAATGTCCATTAGCCCTTCCCGGGCAGATAAGATTCTACTTAGCTAACGAGGGTCCGTTTCCATAGAGAAGTCCAGCTCGTTGCTTCACGGCAGTAGAATCTCCTTGTTGCCTTTATCCCATCCAGCAAAGAGTCTTGTAGCACAAAGTCCAATCAATCCTGGTCTCTCCAACTTTCCAGTCAGGCAGAGTGACTCCCAATACTAGTCAATCCAGGTGGGTAGTCCATCCAGGTGAGCAGTCAGTCCGGCAGAGTGTCCCCGTCTGGAGCAGAGTCGTCGTTGTCGTCGTCACTCAGCAGTCTGGCAGCATGTCCCCGTGGCGAGCTGGCGAGGCTCTTTCCTGCTCCAACTGCTGCTGCTTTTATACTGTTAGTCCCTATCAACTCTTTACTGGCTACAGCTGTGGGCTTCCAATCACTGCCCTCATTATTGCCCACAGCTGTGAGAGTTCCAATCAATGCTAATTGAGTGCAGCTGCAAGCCACACCCACTGCATTCAAAGTCCCAGCTTTATCCCAATTAACAGCAACACCTGTGGGCCACGCCCAATTGCTTGCAGGTGTGCTTCCACCCACGCAATCCTGGGTGGTAACCCTTTGTGTCCCAGTCCTGTCAAACAGGCACTCCTTTAACCCCTTCCTTCCCAGACCTGTCAAAACAGGGGACCACTGCTAACACCACTAACTCCTCGCCAATCTTCCGCGATTTCCACTACAGGGGTCTGGCTCAGTCGGGAGAGCTGCCGCCTTGCAAGCCTGAAGATCAGTGAATGAAAAGTTCAAGACACGCTGCCGACAAAACGCTGTGAAAGCCTCCATGAGGGTTTCGTGAGGCTCCCAGCTGCGTCGGTCAAGTGTGGGAGGCGACGGCCAATGGAAAAAAAGCCAGACTGCAAAAGGATACCACCTGGAATGTAGCTGTTCATGAAAGATTGGACATTTATATATTGTAAAAAAAAAACTCTTTAGGGGGGTTAAGAAAGCATGCCCATGTACACCGCCTTGGATTAAAGTCAGAGGAGAAATCCAATGACCAAGAAAGACAGTATATAAATACTGTATATTTTTATTATTATTATCTCAGGGGAAGGGGAGCAAAGGCTCTTCCCTCCTCCTAGCCTTGTCCCAGAATGCATCCTGGGGTAAGGCTGGGAGGAGGGAAGAGCCTTCGTGTGACCTGGAAGTGGGTTGTTAAGCTTGCAGAAGCACTTTGGAGGCTTGAAAACAGCGCGGTTTCAGCATTTAAAGGTAGAAATGGGGATTGGGGGGGCTTTTTTCTTCCTTTTAACAGCTTTTTGAGTGTGGACCCCAGTATCGACGGATCCTCACTAGGGGGATCTGGAATGGATCCCCCACGGATAGCGAGGGCTCACTGTATTTCTCATAATAAGACTTACAGCACATTCTGCACAGGCCCATTCAGTTCAATTGGTCTTACTCTCAAGTAAGCATGTTTAGGATTGCAGCTTAGAAACCTGGCTGACTGAGCATTGAAACTGGTGGGCTAATGGCTATGTACTTTGGGTGATATTGACCCACCTCAGTTTAAGAACTGAGAGTCTTGTTCCAGTTAATTTGGCATCAAAATAATTGATAAGGCTCAGATGTGCACATAATGTTCACACCTTGAAAGTTACATAAATACATATTGAGCATATGAAATCAATTTATACTTTTGGTTACAGAATTTACAACACAATCCTATGCGTGTCTACTCAGAAGTAAGTCCCATTGTGTTCAATGGGACTTACTCCCAGGAAAGTATGCATAGGATTGCAGCTTGCATGTCATTAAATATCTGTAGCATGCCTGATGATAGCATATGTCTCTACATATTTTTCATTCAGTAGTACAGTATATTTGAATAAACAACATTATGAAGTTGTTTAAATTAGACAAGAAGGTACATAGTGGCCTCTGTTGGCTGTTCATCACATTTGCCTGATAAACTTACATATCTAAGCAAAACGCTTTTATTAGTAAATGCATAAAATATCTTGCCATTTTAAGAACATCAGTTCAAGAAAGCCCCTCCCACTAACAATACCACTATAAATACAGAGGAAGAGAAGTTAGAACAAACCCTGTCTTCATGCTGTACATTTACAGCAATTAGAACACCAGCGTGTTATGTTCACTTAGTTTTGTTTTAAAAATATGGATTCCACCTCCACAGCAGAGCATGGCAGACACAGAATTTCTGTTTACTGGAAAAGGGAAATCTTTATCAGTTTCCCAAGGGCTGGAGGTGTGTGGGCAGTGTGTTCTATAATGCAAGGACCGCAACTGAAATTCTCCCAAGCAAACACAGTGAAGGCTCCAAACCTTTCCAGATAAAGATTTACAATTTTTAGGCCCGCCTTAAGCAGGGGTCAGATGAAGCTGTTAGGGTCTGGGACTTGAGGACGCTGTCTGCCAGGCCATGGGGCTAGAGAGAGGGGTGTGGTCGAAACAGGCATGACAGGGTTCCAGAGACTGAGCTCCATGCAATGAGGGTACCATCCAGATAAGCACCTGTGTATCTGAAAATCTGGTCAGCTGATGCCGAGGCACCAAACCCTTTAAAATCCTGTCCGTAGGTTGTTATCCTATACTTACTTACCTGGGAGTAAGTCTCATTGAACTCAATGGGATTTACTTTTGAGTAGACATACATAGGATTGCAAACCATGATCCAAAGGTCAGAATCAGGTGCGGGTCATTCCATTTGAAATCAACCAATGCATGAAACCTTGATGTCATGGATTTTGTTCATTGTGGTATATTTGTACCTTACCATGAGATGTTTAAAAAATGTTTTTTTTTCAGATTTTTTTGTACATCTGTTTTTGAGATATTGAATTTTCAAAATTGCCTAAAAATGCCAGAATTCACTTGTCACCATACCGTCAAACACTATTTACATGATAACGATGAATGCTACAGACATGGGACTGGTGTCATTTTAAAGCATATGAATTTTAAGTTCATATGATATACAACATGACACAACTGTAAATTTTCAAGAAATTCAAAAATATTCAAAAAATACTAATTTTGAATTTTGGGAAAATCGAATTTTTAATTTTTTTTAAAAATCTCACGTAAAGGTATATGTCCTGTAGTCAATCAGTCAAAATTTCAAGATGGTATCTCAATGGTATCATACAAAAATTAAATTTTCTTGTTAGCAGTGACAAGAAATTAAACCCCTCAAGTCCATTTTTCTACAGTTTACATTGATAAAATTATGTGGTAAACTTAAAGGGGAGGGGGAGGAACGGGGAGGGGTAGAAAGGGGGGAATGAGGGCTGGAAGGCGGCAGTATCGGTGGCAGTGGCTCCGCCAATATTCTATCTCCCTTCCAGGCCTTGATCCGTCTTCCTCGATATCACTGGCGCAGGTCCGAATAGACCCATTCTGGTGCCAGAGGTTTATCACCAGGTAACAAATGTTCTCTTACTCAGAGGGGACCTCCAGGACTGCCCCCCTGCAAGATGCAGCAGATGCTCTGGCAGCATGGCTGCATTGGCGGGGGGGGGGGAAGGATAGGACTGGTGCTTGATACACTTCAGAACAGAGGCCTTGGGCCCAATCCTGTCCACTACTCCCCCCCCCCCGCTGATTCAGCTGCATCAAAAAGGCATGTGCTGCATCCAGCAGAGGGGGTGGATTGGGAGGCTTGGGAAAGGTAAGGGAACATATTTCCCATTACCTCCCGCTCGCCAATGGGTCCTCCTTGGAGAGGAAAGGGTCAAGGAGCTTCAAAATGGAGGGGATAGGATCCAGCATGTGCCATTGCCTCCAGATCCACCCCCCTCACTGCCTTGCCATCCAGTTTCTCCCTCAGTCTGCCCTCTCCCTGCCCCACCACTACCTTACATGGTCTAGCAGGCGCAGCGGGGTCTGTTGCGTGCTCCTTTGGCAGCCATTTTACAACAGCGGAAATGACTTATACGGTCTTAATAGACTCTGCACAACAACCCAATCCTGCATAGGATAGGACTGCTAGACTCCCAAAAGAGGCTGACCCTCCCCACACATCAAGAACATTTTAAACAATATGTTTCATTATGTTATTGGCAAATACATAAATTGCATAAATGTTGCGATTGCATAGACTAAACACATTTTGTTAACACATTTTGTTAATTTTTTTGTCCCAGGACGTTGCCATATTGTAAATAAAGTAAATGTTTGAACATTGCACATGTTACTAAAACAACTGTAAAATAACAGTGTCAAATTTTGAAAGGCAAATTGAAGATGTGTTGGCCCTTTGGTAACAAAAGGTGGCACTGTTGGCCTTAAAATGACAAAATTAAATGTTCACTGTATCAGAACAGATTAATCTTCAAGTGGTGTGGAATTTCTACATCTCAGTTACATTTCTAGTCTAAATTTATAAAAATCAGTTTTAGAAATAGTTACCAGAAAATGTATTATACAGTAATAAGACTGGTAACTGTACATATTTACTGAGTGTTAAGCCACACTGAGTTTGTGACATTTATTCTCTACTAAATTAGTTGTTTTTTTCCTTGTATCTATTTACTCTGCATTAGCCAAATGAGATGTTTGCCTAATTGTGCAATAGCACGGGGGGGGGGGTAGCCTTCTTTTCAAATCACAAGAGGGGAGATGCAAAACATGGCAAAAAATGGACAACATTACTATTTTGTCCCGCTGTGGTTTGAAAGCCAATGGATTTTTTAAAAAACTTAATAATAGCACGAGGGGTTGCTATCAGGATCAAAACCATGGTGGGGACAGAGTTCTAACACCCTCTACCCACTGCAGTTTTCTGCCCCCCTTTTCTGTATGAAAAGATTATGCTGGTGGCACATCTTGATTGGCACAATCTTGATTGGCACAATCAAGGCACATCTTATTTGGGCCTTGATTGTGCTTTGTTCACAGTTTTTGGTGTGCATTCTTGAATAAAACTGAGGAATTCTATGAAATGTTTTTGCAATTCACTCTCATTTTAGTTAAAATTAATGATATAAATGTAACATGGTCTTTGAACAAAAGGAGTTTCACATTACATCTCATTAGGCTTACCATATTTTGAGGTGACCGAACTGGGACAACCCCTCCAGATTTTTTAAAAAATATTTTTATTTCTATGTTTTTCATTCTTCTTTTTTAATTAATTATTTAACCCCCATTTTCGCCACCCTTTCCCCCACTTGCCTTTTTTTGCTTCTGCTGTTGCTTAGGCTTACCATCCGTCCTGGAAAACCAAGGACCATCCCAGTATTGGGCTCCGGTTCCGGGTCAGTCCCGGGCTTTCTGGGCCTGGATGAAGCCTCAACCACTGCCACTTATAAAAGGTTTAAAACTTACCTTTTTTCCTGTTGGCCATCTTGGATCTCGTGAAATCTTGCGAGATCCAAGATGGCGGTGCCCAAATCTCGTGAGTGTGCCCTCATGAGATTTGAGCGTGCCCTCACGAGATTTGGGTGCCACCATCTTGGATCTTGCGAGATTTGTGAGATCCAAGACGGCTGACAGGAAAAAGGTAAGTTTTAAACCTTTTAAAAGCGGCGGTGGGGTCTTCAGCGGGGGCAGAACTCCTGGCCGACCCAGATGTAGCTGGCCAGGCTCCAGTGAGGAGGACGGTGGCAGCCGACGATGAGGAGGGCGGCGGCGGCAATGGCAATGACGGCGGGACAGGTAAGTGGCAGCGTCAGGCAGCAAAATGGCCATTTATTTATTTATTTGTGGCCAAAAAATTTTGGGTTGTTTTAAATTAATTGATTGATTGATTAAAAATTCTGGGGGGGGGGCTGTCACCCTGCCCCACAGCAGCCCAACATATCAGCTTGGCAGCCCAGGCCGGTGGGGAGCCTCAGAGAAGTGACACTTTACTTGCTTGCTAATATGGGGCCAGTAAGTGGTCGCAGGATCACCGCCGGCCTGAGTGCCTGGCTGGAGGCAGGACAACTGGCTGGACAAGCAGGCTCTGACTCCAGCTGGGCCTTGTTCTCAGGAGACCCAGCCCTGGGAACACAGCAGGAAGGGGTGGGGCCAGGTAGAATGAGCTGGGAGCTCATAAGGAGGCCAGCAGCTGAGGGAGAGGAGGTGTACACGGGAGCTACCACCCTGGGAGTGGGGTTGAGCTACCGCCTTACCTTAGGAAGTCTGTTTCTCACCGGGAGGAGGGGAACTCTTCACCCAGCCTCAGCCAAGGGGCAGGTTGTCTGCCAGGAGGTGGAACAGTGTCCAGAACTGGGGAGGTGAGTGGCCTGAAGCCACCCCAGGGCAACACAGGCAGGCCCCAGGCTCGATTCCAGTCAAGGGGTGAACAGCCTAGCCATTTGAGCCCTGGGTAGACCAGGCAACCTGCCACCCGGTGGTGGGACCCCCGGAGCTGGGGGAAGACCTGCTGGGGAACGGGTGGAACATCAACATCCACCTCAGTTGACCCTGGGCCAGGGCCCAAGCCACGGAACTGCAGCCATCTACCTGACTCTACAGTCATCCTACCAGTCTCCAAGGCACCAGTCCTATCCAGAGCCCTGATGGTCCATCCCATGGTGGGCATGGCAGGAAGACCAAGGAGAGGATCCTGTTAAAAGACTGAAAGGACTTAAAGGACTCTGTGATGTAATAAGGGTCCTCATGAATGTCAAGTCATTAACCCAATTAAACTGGCTCAGCAAACTGACCTGTAAGTCTATGTGTTTCGTTGCAGGGCCCCGGGGGAGGAGAGACTTGAGTCAAGGACAATTGTCCAGGAAAGATCCTGCACACTCCATGGGGGACATGGACACCCCCATGGAAACGACAGGGGCCTAGCCAGCTGCTTGGGCCAGCCAGGACTGCAAGGTGGTTGACCTCCTGATCCTTTTTTTTTAAAGTATATTTATATTTTATTGATATAATAACATAAAAACAATACATAATTCATAAAATTATAGCAAGCACAAAGCTTCACATCCTACTAGCATACTATTCACTATTTTCTATATATAATTTCCAACTTAGCCAAAATAACACCCACAATCTATTCATTAAATCCACATATCACATCGTTCCTCTCTCTCTCTCTCAAAAAATCTATAAATGGTTTCCAATTATTCACGAAAAGGTTAACTGACTTTTCCTTAATTAAAATTGTAAGTTTGTCCATTTCGGCATAATCCAAAACTTTCAGCCACCAATCTTCCAACGAAGGTATCTCCGAATTCTTCCAATATTGTGCATATAAAATTCTTGCCGCAGCTATCATATATAAAAACAAAGTTTGAAATTTTTCGCCTACATGATCATCCCACATACCCAACAGAAACGTTTCCGGTTTCATTTGAATCTTAATCTTTAAAATCAACTCAATTAACATATAAAACCACCCCATTCTTCTTCTTGATGTTTGTTGGAAAAAAAAATTCTTCTCCCAAATTTTTCTGAATCAAAAATTTTGTATCTCCCTTTTTTATATGGGTTTCTTGAATGCAAATCACATCTTGATTAAGTTTTTTCAAATAATGGAATACTCTTTTTCTTTTTTACGGAGCATTAGCTCCATTAATATTCCATGATAAAAATTTGTAATCCATTTTTACTGTTCACTGCTTGCCATTGCACCGTCCATCCCATCATCATCATCATCTTCTTCTCTTCCATCCGTGAATCTTTCCAGGAATTCTTTTGCTTTCTGAATTGTATCCAATCTGTAGGTTTTTCCCTGAAGTTTAAAAATCACACCTTCTAATTTTCCCCACCTAAAAACAATCTTCTGTTTCTTCAGCACTTCGACCAGGAAAGCATAAGTTTTCCTTTTCTGCAAAATTCTCAGCGGAATCTCCTTTAGCACAATAATGTGCACTCCTTCTACCTTGAGTCTCGATTTAGCATGTTGCTGTAGAACTTTATCTCTTGTTTGTTGCCTCACAAAATGCACCAAGATATCTCTTGGCACTTTCTTAACTGCTGCATATCTTGTATTAATTCTATATGCCTTATCCAACTCCAGATCCATTTCGTCTCGATCTATTTGTAGGAATTTTGACAGAATGTGTAACATTCTATCTCTTGTATCTTCTGCTTGCTGTTCTGGAATTGCACGAAACCGTAAGAAACTCTGTTTTCTCTCTTGTTCAGCCAACGCCAGCATATCCTGAATCTTACAGCTCTCCATTTCAAGATTCTTCACTTTATCTTCTTGTATTTTCATCTTGGTATTTATCTCTTGAAAACCACCTTTCATTTCTTTTACAGCAACATCCAACTGACGTAATTCCTGCGTCATCTCTACCTTCATCTTTTGAATTTCTTCCTGCAAAGTTCCCAATTTGGCATCAAATTTATCAAATTTGGCATCAATTTTAAGTTCCCATCTTTTGAAGCATTCTTCCAGTTGTTCCACTGGTTTTTCTTGTCCAGTTGACCTTGGAGGAGATTTTTTTTCTGATGTATTGCCTCTTTTTCTTGTAGCCATATTTATAAGTTCATCAAATTGCACTTTTTCACTTGTTTAATTCAAGTTCTCTTCCTTCTCTTTAGAAACCAAAAACCATAAAGACTCAACTTCTTAAAATATGTGCAGGCGGCAAATATCAACCAACATAATTATTTTTCAATGGTGACCTTCTAACCGGAAGGGATTGTTTGTTCTATTTTCAAACCACAGGAATTCCAAACAAACAATTCAAAAGCAAAACACGTCTCTTTCTCTCGTTACAACAGTTTATAGATATCTCCCCCAAATGTTTCTTCGCTAATTCAATCTTCCGTAAGTACCAACAAATTACTTAATGTTGTCACTTAATATTTTCACTGTAGTATCTTGTCTTTCTTCCAAATTATATCCTTTTCACAACAAATCTTCTATTCTTAAGTTAACTTGTTATCTTAGCTTGTTTCTTCAATTCTCACTGCAGTTCCTTGCCACTTGCATAAGCAAAGCAAAAGTATAAGCGGGAGAGGGCTTGGCTTACGTTCCGGCTGATTTTTGAGCTCGGTGTTGATCCTCTCTTCCACGCTCAAACCCAAACAAACTCGAAAAGCCTACGCTCTCCGAGAAAGTAATGGGAGCGATCTGAAGATGTGTGGTTTATCTCATCGCACACCCTTTTAATCCAGGGGTAGAGCAATTAAGTCCATCAGACATGCTCTGTCGGTGTAGAGCAACCGACAGAGCTGTCAGCCAGCCATTCCTCCCAACCGGAAGTCGGTTGACCTCCTGATCCTGATCCTGCTGCCACTGCTGTTTCACTGACATTTTTTAAAAAGTACAAAGTTTTTCTGTCAGCCATATTGGATCTCACAAAATCTTGCGAGATCCAAGATGGCGGCGCCCAAATCTCATGAGGGCACATGAGGTAGTAGCACACTGCTTCATGTGCCCTCACAAGATTTGGGTGCCACCAATTCGGATCTTGCGAGATTTCATGAGATCCAAGATAGCGGTGCCTAAATCTCATGAGGGCACATGAAGCAGTGTGCTACTGCCTCATATGCCCTCACGAGATTTGGGTGCCACCATCTTGGATCTCGTGAGATTTTGTGAGATCCAAGATGGCCAACAGGAAAACTTTGTACCTTTTTAAAATCATCTGTGCGACAATGGTGACGGCCCTGGAAGACTGAGACTGCTCTGGTTCCCGGGTCCAGGCTGGATGGTAAGGCTACATCTCATACCCTATCTCGACCCTTATTTACACTAAATACAGTAAGCCGTTACTGTGATATTAAAATAGATTTGTCATGTATGTATTTCCTATCCTAGTTTTAAAACTTAATAAGGTCCTTTTATTCCCATGACTTTTTGTGAATCACTGTTTGGAAGAGTTGTGTCACTCTCATTTCCAGATGCTATTACATGAACCAATAAAATATGCAGTATTTGATTGCGGTAGCGGTTTCTCTTTCACATAGACAAGTTCTGTAACTTGTAATGAATTGTCTATTTGTTCTGCCTTTTTGTATGTTACAATTTCTGGGAACAGAGTCATGCTTGTTTATAGAATCATTGCCCTTCCCTAAAAATATTACTAGACCACTTCCTTAGTCGCTTGAACCTGAACCTGAACTTTTATAACCAAATAATCCCTTTTCAAGAGCAAATAAAAAGTATTACTGATTCAACTATCTGAGGATTGGAACTATTTTTTTTTCTAAATACCTACTGAATTGTCCTGTTAAATACATAAGAGTCACCCTGCAATGAATGTGATTTACAACCCAATAGATTATAGAACAGTTTCACAGGCCAGCAGGTTGCGCAGTGGGTTAAATCGCTGAACCATGAGCTGTCGATCGAAAGGTTGGCAGTTCGAATCTGCGACGGGGTGAGCGCTCGTTGCTTGGCCAGCTCCTGCCAACCTAGAAGTTCCAAAGCATGTTAATGTGAGTAGATAAATAGGTACCGCTTGCAGGAAGGTAAACAGCGCTCCGTGTTCCAGCCGCATGCTACGCGCTGCGGCAAGGAGAGTCACGCCGGCCACATGACCACGGAGGCGTCTTCGGACAACCCTGGCTCTTCGGCTTTGAAATGGGGATGAGCACCACACCCTAGAGTCGGACACGACTGGACTTAATTGTCAGGGGTCACCTTTACCTTTACCTTAGAACAATTTCACACCAATAGTTCAATTAGTGCTACAATAAGCACTAATCTATAGAAAATCAGCCTGCGTCACAAATTATGGACACAAGTCAGTGTCAATGAAAGTATTCCACATTAACTGATTTGTGGGTTGGACTGTTGCAAATAAAATATGTAAGAATCACATTATAGGTTCATTTACACAATCATATTCATCACTTGATGCAGCAGAGTTCCATCTGTTAATGGGCCATCAGAGATGAAACTTGCACACAGGGCTCGCTTTAAGCCAATTAGACCAATTGCTCCCAATTGGGCCCCGTGTCTAAGGACCCCCTGTGCTAAGGTAATCTACTCTAGTCTTGTCAAATATACACAACACATTGCAACATACACATAACATCACATTGCAGGTTTATATATTGTTGGTCTATATTCAGACTCAAGTATTTAAAATGTATATACTGTACTTAAATCTAGGTCAGGGGTTCTCAACCTGTGGTACGGGTACCCCCAGGGGTATGCGAACCTTTTGCTGGGGGTACGCCAAGCCCTGTCCCTTACCTGCCCCATCAGCAGCTAATTACGTGTTACCGGTAATTAACATGGATTTTAGATTTTAATTATTTTCGGAGCCCTTCTGTCTCTCTGATTTTGGTTTTGGGCTTATTTTTGTACTTTGGAAAAAGTACTTTGGTGGGGTGGGGGGAGGGAGGAGCTGATTTTGGGAAGTGTGACTTGGAGAAAAAAGAGATGCTTGCATGTGTCTCTCTCACTCACACACACGCTCACACACACGCTCACACAGAGTTAAATAAGACTTTTTCACATTTAAAATTGTGTTAATACTTTTTTATTTAACGATTACCTAATTAATTACTTCATTGATCCAGTTAATTAGCAGTTAATTAGCAGGGGGTACAGAAAATTGGTCCATTAACTCACACACACTTTTTAAGCGCACATTTTGGTTGCTTTCCATTCTACCATAGAGATATATAGTGTATAATAAATTTCATTTGTCTCTAAGATTCTATAGACCTTGGCTGTGAACATGGGAGCTGCAAAAAATGATTCCAATTGGGTCTCGCAGTTCCTAAGGCTGGCTCTGCTTGCACAATACCTCATATAGACAGCAATGGTCCTTAAATGCCCATAGGAATACACTGAGAAAAATTGGTATCCTGATGCAGACCAAGCGTTTGAATAAACTATAAAAGGGCGCAATCCAAACCTACTTAGGCCACCGTTGTAACCAGCGGCCCAGAGAAAACGGGAGGCCCCAGAACGGAAAGGGGATTCAAATCCCCTCCAATAGGAGAATTCAAAGGGGATTTGAATCCGCTTTCCATTCTGGGGCCTCCCGTTTTTGCTGGGCCGCTGGTTACAACAGCGGCCTAAGTAGGTTTGGATTGCGCCCTAACTCATTTTCCTTCTGAATGGTGATTGAAATACATAGGGATGGGTAGGAATGTGGTGCACTCATCTGTACAAAGTATCTCTCCAACTAGGAATGCATAGGCATGAGTTGTGATTCTGCACACTGCTCTGTGAAGCTCAGAATAAAGTGATACAAATCATTCTTCGTCCAAATTGTCATAGAAATGCAATGGGGTTTCAAAATGCAAAATGCACACACCACGAATGCACTAGGATAGAACATAAGAGTCCTGCTGGCCTGATCCAGTGGGACTCTTCAGCAGGAGTTTTGTGAGGAACAATTAGCAATGGATGATGGATGTGGATCCATTGTAGCCATTCCTAAGAGTATAACATGCCTTGCAAGTTAATTTCTAGTCAGTGGACATGGCAGAAGTGCCTTTCCTCTACTGTAAAGAAACATACTGAAGAAAGGGTATAGTACAGACCAGAAGGTGGTGTGATTATTAATTAAAGCAGAATCTCTAGATTCTACTTTAATAGTCAAAGTATCTAGACTACAAAGTGATGCAATAATTCAAGTGCATACTTGCTTTGTGACATTTAGAAGCATTGGATAATTTAACAGCGAGTGCTCCACTGCCCGAAGCCATCGCGAATGTGCCGTAAAGCATGTTCGCGACGACTCTAGAGTAAGGGCCGCTGGCGCTAGGCCGACAGCCCTTACTCTGGCACCAAATCTCCCATGCAGCTGCCGGAGGAAGGTAAGGGATCCCCCGGCAGCCGCTTGGGCGGTCCAGGCAGCGAGGGAGGGGGGCCATTGGCCATGCCGGCCCAGGAGGGGGCGGGGATGACATCCGCCACATCTCTGTCCCTGTTCTGGCTGGCACAGCCTTTACACAGCTGTAAAGGCTCTCCTAAATAGGTGGCAGAAATCTGAGGAGGTCCATCAGGCCTTCCCCAGTTTACACCGGGGGAAGGGGATGAATGTTCCCTTCCCCCGAGTAGACCTCTGGGCTGCTCCATAGTGTCCCAGAATGCCGTTAGGATCTGGCAGATGGCCCAGGGATGCCCACCGGATACTTTGTTAGGATTGTGCTCTAAGTAATCCAAAAATGCTTATAATCTAGAGATCACATTGCCAAAACTGGTACTTGACCTGCCCACTATGAGGGTGATCAGCATTTGTTTCTGCATTGGGCATATTCTGTGAACATTCAAAAAGATTGCAATTAGATGGTTCTCAGTTGTGTATGTGCACATTGTGCTATGTGTGTACAGATATCCAGCTCCTTATATCTATTGCAGTCTGATTCAATTTGACTCAATTTTATCTGTGTTATATAGCACAATAAAATATGCATACAGGTTGTTCATTTTCCAGTGGGGGTATATACAGTCACCCTAGAGTTGTTTAATGTGGAGAAACTGTTGAAAGGAACTTTCTTAGAAAGCCTTTGGTGTACAAATGGATGTTGTACTGTATATGTATGGCTCTGAATCAGTCACTTACAGCCCAATCCACCGTAATTCCCTGTGCAGCAATGCAGTGGCACCAATGCAGTGTCCACTGTATCCTGTGGGGGAGTTTTGGCATGTTTATTTATTTATTTATTTTCTGTATTTATATCCCGCCTTTCTCATCATCAGATTTCTCATCAGATTTATTCAAGGCGGTTTACATAGGCAGGCTATCTTTAGACCTGATAAGGGTCTTTACAATATTATTCTATTCCTATATAGAACCTTCCATGTTCGAGATGTTTTCCCTTCTGAGTGCAGCCCTCCTTCTGGCTTGTGCTTTGCACTTCCAAGCTTCACAGTTCACCGCAGTTCACAGTTCACAGTTCAGCTTTAGTAATGGTTTCTGAAGCCTTAAATCAGAGGTTGTTTTAAAAATACAGTGTGGATTCAAAACAAACTGCTAGGCTTCAGTGCATAAATCAAAGAAAATGTCTATAAACAGATCAGCCATTGACATCATTGTGTTTTTATTGTCTGAGGTAATTAATTTAAGGCAATTAAAATAGAAGAATGCTCTTTATATGCTTTCATTGACCAACTATACAGTTGCAACCCGTTAATAACGTTGACCTGCTAAACAGTTAACATTTGAGCCTTAAATGCCCTTTTACTGAGGTGCTGAATCCAGCTAGTGCAGGGCAGTTGGTCTATCATTAATTTATAACCAGACTTAGATAGCTGCTTGTATAATTAATCAGGCTATCAGTTTAGTGGTTTCAGAAATTTTAATGGTTTTTTTTTTTAGGAGGACTGTCAGATTCAAACCACTTCTTAAGCCAGGAAATTGTCTGAAAGTCCATTAGCTGTACCCATAAGAATTAAATTTATGGAAGCAGATAGTTCCAGTATGCATATGACAAATTATTAATGTGGAATTGTCTGTTTAAATACATGAGCTTAGAAAATAAATCAAGTATGATTGTTGAACGTGTTTAATCTTTGGTACTGGTTAATTGAGCCCCAGTTACTACCAGTGCCTATTTTCTCAGCATCAGACTCATCAGACTTATGAAGCATTCAAGCAACATCCATGATGATCAATGAACAGGCGGTGCACCTAGGATGCGCTCAATTGTTTTCCATTAACTCCATTTGTATTTCCAAGTGCTCAATCACATGCTATGCCTACGGTCAGGGTATGCTGCTATAAACAGTGCTGCTCACCTTCCATGATGGCAGCAAAAGATTAAAAAGTTGTCTGATAAAAAGAGTGATGAAGGAAGTCAGTAGAATGTCAGTAATTTTCTAGTTCCTTGTTTCCACGAGGTAGGACCTCTGAAATGAGTGAGGTTTTTTTTAATGATTTGGTGAAACACAGAATCTGGTATTGGGTAAAGGGTTAATAATCCTGTAAATCTCAGCTTTTTTTTTTAAGGTACCCTTCAAGTGCTTAAGACTAAAACTAAGTTTGAAATCTTGAGCAAGATTGCCCGATCAAAGAGCTACTTCATTGCCCTATATAGCTCTGTGTTCTTGCCACAGCTTGCATAGCATATAGAGACAGATTCAATTATGCACAATTAACAAATAGATGTCAGTGTGCTTCACCTGTAAAATACACATGCAGAACTCAGTTTTTCTTGATCCAGAATTTCATTGTTATGTTTTAGAAGCACCTTCCTGAATGTGGCCTTCATTTCCCTTGGTATTTTCAACAGCAGAGGTTGGTTCAGTACAAAATATAGATCAAGCAAGGGAGGATCTCTGTACAAATGTTGTTACCCCCATACAAATATTCTTGTGCCTTAGCCTAATACTCCTCAATATGAGATTTCTTAATTGTTGTTTATACAGTAGTTCCCCTAGGGGTGGGGAACCCATTTGTAGTGGGGGGCCATTCCCCCATTGGGAAAATTGGCTGCGGGCTGGCCAATAGGCCGTCCAAAATTTTTGGGGGCCCCACCGCAAATTTGACACCCCCCCTGCGAATCTACCCTTCTAACCCACCCACGGACCACTCTTCCTCCCACCCACCCACCCACCCACCCACCCACGGACCACTCTCCCTCCCTCCCTCCCTCCCTCCCACCCACCCACCCACGGACGCTTACCTGAGGCTCCGGTAACTGCCACCTGTAGCGAGCAGCCCCCTCCAGACATGCACTGGCAGGGCAGCTACTCACTCCCCCAGGGAACTTGCAACCCTCTGGAGTGGCTCAAAGCATGGCCATGCCACCAGACAGGTCCCAGTTCCCTGTGCACTCCTAAACCAGGAGAAGGAACACAACTGCTCTAAAGCAGAGACAGTAAAGGTAGGTGCCACCAGGCTGAGAAAACTTCTTGACTTCTCCAGGCCTCAGCCTCCCCCGGAGAGCCTCAGAGCGAATACAGAAATGGTAGCGTTTATGGCTTCAGGCTAGGCGTCTGGACTTAGTTCCCCCACGTTCCCAAGAACCACACCGGGTTAAATAAAATGATGGTTTATTTTAGACTATGCAAAATAAGCATGGAGAGAACATACATAAGCAGTAAAACTGCTAGCATATTTGGCATAACTAACCAGATTGAAAACATAAGCACAAAACAAGAAAGGATAAATCCTACACTATACATTGGGTATCCTAACACTCACCAAGATGTAAAAGAATGTTGCAAGGCCCTCAGCCATGGCCTGGGCTGAGGGATGGCATCCGCAAGGACAGGGAGACTAGCTCCAACCAAAAGCGTTAGAGAGAAGAGAGAGTAACGGTTCCCCAAGAGTTAGTTAAATAGAATATTTGAACACAGTTGATGGACACAGGTAAGATGACCAATCAGGTACGGCCGGGTGGGTCATCCCATGACTGATGACTTCACTCTTCCTTGCTCGTGATCAGCTAACAGGTGCAGAAAATAATGAGGGAAGAAAAAAGCATTATCATATTCCCATGCAGATAACGGGACTAACGAGCAACGGTCCCAGGGATGGTACGCCTCCCCAAGGTCGCTGGCAAGCTGCCAATCACCAGGGCTCTGCACTGAACAACTAAAGGGTGAGAAAGAAAGCTGCAAGGAAAAATCCAAGATGGAGACAGAACCAAAGTTTACAAACCAGACCAACTCTACACCGCCGCCACCTTCCCACGTCAGCTCCAGTCACCTCGGCTCCTTCTCCTTCTGAAAGCGGCCTTTCTGCAGCTGCGCAGATCGCCGTTGAGACCGAGAGGGCAATCTCTCGGCCTCAACGGCGATCTGCGCAGCTGCAGAAAAGCCAATTTTAAAGTGACTAGGCGGGCGGTGGAGCCTTTGGTCCCGCGGGCCAGATCGGTCAGGTCCCGCAGGGGCCGGACCAGATCGACCCACGGTCCAGATCTGGCCCGCGGGCCGGAGGTTCCCCACCCCTGGCCCTAGAACAATGGTTCTCAAAGTCCCCGGCATGACCTTCCTTGGTCAGCCGCTCTTGCATCACTCCAGCGCGGGACTAAAGGCCTCAGAAAGGCCTCCCGATGTGACCGGAAGTCATGTGGCAAAACCGGAAGTGACCTTCCCCCCCCACACACACACAAAGAGCAAGATTCTACATTGTGCCAACCCTACCTACTTCTGCAAAAAAAAAAAAAAAAAAAAAGCAGAGAATTCACAATTGGCTTAGTTATTGTCTCAACCACTTAATAATAATTACAAAGTCTTTAATTGTAAAATACAAAGTCCCTTTTGTCCCAGCTTTGGCAAGGTGGTGACACTCTGGTTCAAGTTGGTCCTGGCTCAAGGGGCAGGCGTATGTTCCGCCTCTCCTTGCCCACTCTGCTTAGTGAGTGAGTGAGGAGGGCAAGGAGGCGGCAGTGTGAATTGCAGCTTTTTTAATCTTCCTTCAGCGGTGATGGAGTAAGAGGTGGGCTGTCACTGCCCTGACCCTCTTCCCCTTGCTTTCAGCAAGTGGGAAAAGGATTAGAGAGTCATTTGAAGCAGCTCAGTGGACAGAGGGGCAGGCACAGACGCAGGCTGTGGGTCTCTCCTCGTCAGTTTGCCACTCCCCTTCAACTCACCACTTGAAGGAAACTTTTCAGTCGGCTTCATAGCTAGGCCAGCCCTGGACTCCACTAACAGAGAAAGCTAATTAGGCAGCTTTGCTTAAAGAAATTGGTGTGTTGCGCTTCCTGAGTTCTTTAGCATGCCATCATAGCTTGCATGTGTATGTATACGAAGAACTTCAATAGCTGTAAATCTGCCTAGTTTTCTGTTGACATAATATTTTTCAGCTACTTAAATATTAAAGTGTTTGGCAAATGCATTAGGATTCAAATGATAAATCTAAAAACACATATAGATGGTTATCGCAAACATTAAAGTTAGACTGATGGTCTTCTGGGTATTAGAGATTGACCATGCATATACATTATTTATCTGGACTGTTATATGTCATTAGTCCTAAGCCCACTTTGTTTCACTTTCTTCAATGCTGCAGGCAGCAAGACACATAGTAGACTTTTGCAAAGTATATTCTAGATCAATATAATAAAGCTTTAATTGCCTATACATGGGATGCTGACAACTAAAATATGTTTCATGTACAAAGGGGCTAGTTTAATTATTATAGCATATTGACTCTTGCAGAGTCTGCTGTAACACTATACTTTGGAATTTAGCCATTTGAAAAGAACCCCTTAATTCGTCTTGCATCAAACCTTCTCATGTGCATAGTGTATGATCAGTTCTTAGGATGTTTGGCTCCAAAGGTACTTTTCCTAAAGAAGATACTTCATCTCTATTACATCTTGAAATGAGACCAGGGGAGTACTGGAATGTCATAATAAGTGAGAAATGAAACCAGGCCTTGTTACATCATCCTACACTGATGGTAGTGGGTTACTATCTCTCTGGTATGTCTGTTTCCTCTGTAGTATTCACTTGGGATGTATATATTTGGCTTATGACCATTTTGTGTGTCAGTATATGTATATGTACATACGTTTGCCAAAAGGCAGGAAGGCTGTTATGTACATGCTATGGCTCCAATCCTACTGTGTCCTTGCGCTGCCAGAACTAGTTTCCTGGAGGGCAAGGCTCTTTACAGCAGCGTGAAAGCTGGGCTGCTGTTGTGGGCAGCCGGGACACTGCCAGGAATGGCAAGAGTCGCAGTACACGAGGCAGTGGCTCCAGGAGGCTATGCAGGAGCTGGTAAGTTGGCGATGGTGGGGAGTAGGATATTCTGGGGTGGGGGAGGGTAGGCCAGAGGGGGAGGATCTCTGCAGCAAATACACACACCAGATCCTATCCCCTGTTTTTTCAACCCGCCTCACCCCCCTGGCTCTCCTTAGCTATGTACGGTACCAGCTATATAGTCCGAGGAGGCCCACAGAAGGCCTATGCAGAAGTAATATTTATATAAATAAACAAACATATTTACATACCTCTGGCAGTCCTCCTGACCACCCCCCCACCAGTGCAGCTGCATCGGTGCCAACGGTGGGGGATAGAATTGGGCAGTTAGAGAGTCAAGACTTGACTGTGGCATCTCTTGGGCATCCAGCCCATTGAGAAATCACCCCATAAGAACATGCCTGTTGAATCAGACCCAAATGTACCATCTAGTGTTGCATCCTTTTTTTCAATAGTAGCTGACAGATGCTTCTGATAAGCTCACAAGCAGGGCACAGGGGTGACAGCCCTCCCCCATTGTTAGCTTTCCAGGAACTGGTATTCAGATACATAATGCATCGGAACACTTTTTTATTTTAAAAATATATACCCACACTTTCCCCTCCCATTAGAGACGTACTGAAGGCAGTTAACAATACAAGGTTTTTTTAAAAAAATCACCAAAAATACAATAAATCAGTACTTGCAGAACAGATCAGAGAGCATCAAATAAAAGCAGTAATCAGCATCAAAATTAAGAGGGAAACAAAAAGGTTTTCAGTCAATGCCAAAACTGTAGTGCAAGTGCTGACCTGACCTTCTGCAGGAGGGAGTTCCATAATCAGGGCACCACCACAGAGAAAGCCCTTTCATGCATCACTGCCAGATGTACTTCTGTCAGCAGCAGAACACATCAAGGGCCCTCCCTGAAGATCTCAGGGGACAGGCAATTTCATATGGGAGGAGGTGGTTAAAATGGTAAAGGTATCCAGTCGTGTCCGACTCTAGGGAGCGGTGCTCATCTCCGTTTGAAAGCCGAAGAGCCAGCGCTGTCTGAAGACGTTTCCATGGTCATGTGGCCGGCATGACTCAACACCGAGGTGCATGGAACGCTGTTACCGTCCCGCTGACGCGGTACCTATTAATCTACTTGTCATTTCTTACTTTCGAACTGCTAGGTTGGCAGGAGCCGTCGCACGGATTCGAACTGCCGACCTTTCAATCGACAGCTCATGGTTCAGTGGTTTAACCCACTGCGCCACCCGCTGGCTACAGCTAATATACACCGATAGATCTACAGGACTTTGGCTGCAATCCTATGCACGCTTTCCTGGGAGTAAGCCCCACTGAATGCAGTGGGACTTACTTCTGAGTAGACATGTATAGGATTGTGCTGTTTGTCTAATCATACTTGGAGGGTCACCCCAAGTCCACAAAAAGGGGGCACTCTTTGGCTCACAACACTACCAGCTGGTACTGTAGGGTTTGTATAGTACCCAATTCCAATCATCATCATCCTTCACCTCTCCTCCTCTTCTTCCAGACAGCCTCCATGGTTAGGCTTACCAGATCTCCAACTGGGACAGAGTGCTAGACCTTTTGGAGAAGGAATGTGGGCAAGTGTAGCTTGTTAAACCTTAGAGCACAATCCTAGGCATGTCTACTCAGAAGCAAGCCCCATAGGGTAGACATGAGTAGACATGCCTAGGATTGTGCTCTAAGGTTTAACAAGCTACACTTGCCCACATTCCTTCTCCAAAAGGTCTAGCACTCTGTCCCGGTTGGAGATCTGGTAAGCCTACCCATGGGTCTCCAAGTTTCTTCAAACTCAACCAGCACCCTCAGCATTGCATCCTTCTCCTTCCTGCTCATCATTGGCGATGACAGGGTTTAAAACTTTCCTGGGCCTTGTAAGCATGTGCAGCTGTGCCTTCCTCTGCACCCAGAACATACAACATTTACTGTGCCAGCCAACCACACCCTCTCCAGTGATACAGTCTGTCAGTCTGATACACTGATACACAGTCTGATACAGTGTACAGACTGTACACTGATACAGTCTGTCAGTTCTTGGGGAAGATGATGACCTAGACTAGGGTGGTCCAACGTTTCGTACCTCGGGGGCCGCATGCGAACTTCGACATGAAACCTGGAGGCCGCACAATAAATTAAATTATTAATTCATTAATAATAATGACCGATGCATGCCCCGCCCCGCTGTCTAGCATGCCCCACCCACGTTCCCCTGAAGATCAAAAAGGCGGTCGGCTCCCGACCGCCTTTCCGATCATCAGGGGAGCATGGGTGACTGCAGGGGAGGGGAGCTCCAAGAGCAGCTGGGGGGCACAGCAGAGGCCTTTGGGGTCCGCATGTAGCCCGCGGGCCACGCGTTGGACCACCATGAGGTCCTAGACATTAATTTATAATTATGTGGTGATGGCACCTGGCCTGGATGCCTTTAAAAGGGGTTTGGATAGATTCATGGAGGAAAAGACCATCACAGGTTATAAGCCATAAGCAACCTTCTGGCTTTAGAAGTAGAACATAAGAACATAAGAAGAGCCCTGCTGGATCAGGCCAAAAGCCCATCTAGTCCAGCTTCCTGTGTCACACAGTGGCCCCACCAGATGCCTCAGGAAGCTGTACTAGATGGGCCTTTGGATGTATCCAGCAAGGCTCTTCTTATGTTCTTATACCCTTACGCAAATTTTTCAGTTTGCCTTTAGGTGATCCTGATGATACTTCTTGGCAAAGGTCCTTTGAGAAAAAAAAAATCAAAGGGAGTACCTGAGAGCGCCTGCTAATTACATCACTGCTCCAGCTGTATAAAAAAATTCCAGAGCTGAGCTCTGCCCCTCCCCGATTTCTCTCAACTACACCACTAGTGTGGAAAGTTGCTGGGTCATTACGAATATGTTTAGGTAAAGCTGAATTCAATCTCTTTGCTGTCTCTGTTTACATAATTTTACAGTCTTGTTTTAAGATGGTTATTGGACTCCATGAGTTAATATCTTTGGGTTTTTCCTCTCCATCAATATAATTTTTTTTTCAAACACAAGACCAGAATTTTGGATTTTTTAAAAATTCACTCTAGTTTTATTTAATCAATGGAGTTAAAACATCCACTAGATCTTCCTTAAATGTTATATAGAGCTGGAAGTCCATTGAAACCTGGACTTTTATTTTCATTTTATCCTCAATAATTTTTTTTTTTTTGGGGGGGGGTAGGCATTGTTGATCAGGAAAACTCACCCTCAGGAAAACACAACCTGCTGTTCTGATCAGGTTGTCAGTGCCCCACAGCAGCATACAATACAATCCCAGAAAATCCAGTCATGGATCTCCAAAGTAATATGTCAGTGAGACTTTACATAGCTGTGCTGTTGTGCTGTAATTGACTACAGAGATTGTTGGAAGCCACTGTGATTGTAGGGAGTGGGGTGGAATGGCAATCATTTTGGACTCCATTGGCACCAGTGAGAGTATTTTAACAGTTTCCAATCTCTTTTGCAGCACAGTATTACGCTGTTGTTAGGGGTGGGATGAGCCCTGGCAAACATAGGATTTCAACTCAAGCCTGCTCTTCCCCCAAATCTCCAGTTTCACTGAGGTTTCCCCTTGTGCCAGCTCAGACCTGCCAGTTTTGCTGCAGCGATGTAGGTATTTTTTTTTCCCAAGGGCACAGTGTAGAGCTCCACCAGTGAAAGGACATTTAGGAATAATCCTATTCCATCCTGAGGGTGTAACTCAAGGATATGATCTCTTGTCACTGTAGTATTTTTGCTGTATTAATCGGAAGCTTAGTTTTGTTTGGAACTGTAACAAATGGTTTCTTGTTTCAGCAACATATTTTCTAAAGTAATATGATAGCATATTTTTGAATTAGACCTTTCATTCTGTGTTTGCATTCTTATTACTTTGGAATTGCAGCAAAACATGTTTCTTAGTAGAGATAAATGAAGACTTCACTTAAGATTTATTGATTGACTTCTGTAAGCTATAATATCCGGCTACCCACTCTCTTATTGATTTTGAACATTGTTAGTAATCACAAAGCTCAAGGTCAGAGTGATTCTATTTAGTTCCGTAAGCAACAGCATTTGTGCTGAATGCAGATATTTTATGGGTGCATTCTGTCATTGTGGAAACAACAACTTAAATGAACAAAGAAGTAAGTCATCCAATAATAACGAATATTGAAGCAAACAATATGTATGCCAGGTGTATAAAATTTGATTAAAATAGTTTGTCACAAATGTTGAAGAAGGCTTATCCCGACAATCTGTGAATGCCTATCCTCAGTTACATGTTTGTTATTCCTTATGTGATAATCTCAAAGGTCCTCTAGATAGTAGGTAACCAAACCAGGGGAGATGACAGTGTTACTTTTTTTAAAAAAAAAAATTAGTCCAAGTATGTGTTCCAGAGAAGGAGCGTTTCTTCTCTGTGTGTTCCAGAAGCACATCGCTTCTAAAGAGCAAAACAAAATAAAAACTTCACAAAATGGCTCATAAAGAGCTCAACGACACAGGAATTATGGGATTTACAGCCATGTATTTTCTTGAGAAAGAACAATAAAACTTTCAAAACGTACCCGATGTTGTAGCGTTTCTTTTACTCCAAGCACGTACCCCGTCAAAACACAGTACACGAAGGTTTCAAAGTAACAAAGCAGAAGTGAAAATCTTAAGTTTCTAAGTAGCCAACGTTTCCTCCTATTTTCTTAGGATTTTGTCAAGGCAAGCACAGCAAAGGTTTGCTATTAGATGACATGATCCTTGGGAAACGATACCGCTGGTCTTTTGTAAATCCCTGGAAAGCGCGGGAAGCGTTGATTGATACCGGAAGCGTCCGCTTCCGCTTTAAACGGCAGTAACCTTTCATTGTTGTTCTCCCGTTCATCTGCTTACTCTGCTGAGAATAGGGAACCTGCTCATAAAAAGGTTCATGAAATGAACAGAGTGCCCTGTAGTTGAACAGAGTGCCCTGTACAAAGTGCCCTGTAGTTGTGGACGAGTCTATATAGGGACTACGAAACGCTTTATATCAACTAGAATTAAGGAACATGAACGCGCATGCAGATTGGAACATGTTGAACAATCTGCCTTAGCGCAACATGCTATGGAATCAGGCCACAATATTAATTTTAATGATACCAAAAGATTGTGCCATGAGTCCAATTATAAAGCTAGATTAAGTCTAGAGGCTATAGAGATTTTTAAACACGGTAAACAAATTTTAAACCGTAAACAAGAAGTATCAATGATTAATAAAATTTGGACTCCAGCCATTAGCAAAGGTATACTGTAAATAAATAACAGGTTAATATATAGGTGACCACTAGGGGCAATATGAGTGAGTCCTTGCAGGGTCAGGTAATAGCAGCTGTAGAAG
Organism: Plestiodon gilberti rubricaudatus; assembly: GCA_026170595.1. NCBI lineage: Eukaryota > Metazoa > Chordata > Lepidosauria > Squamata > Scincidae > Plestiodon > Plestiodon gilberti. Next base: position 57,096,215 of record JANXHW010000004.1, on the reverse strand, counting down.
CAGCTGTAGCTGTTAATTGCCTCTAGGAAATGCATGCCAAAATCCTTTTAAATTACACCAGCAGAACTGCTATGATTTTAACATCTTCCTGCCAGCACAGGCTATATTCTTTGCATCTGAAGAAGTTCACGACTAGTGAATGAAACGTAATGCCAGTTTTACTGTTTTAAAAGTGGTTTTACTGTATTTTACAACAAGCTTTTAAAGTATTTTATTACACAGTGGTGTATTTTAAAATACTTATAAAGTCTCCATCTGCAGATACTTTTAAAACAGTTTTAGTGTGTTTTTATGACCTTAATCCCGAAGATGATATGATCGTATTACGTTCATGAAATGGTTTATGACAGAGGTTCTCAACCTGTGGTACAGGTACCCCTAGGGGTATGCGGACCTCTTGCTGGGGGTACGCCAAGCCCTGCCCCTTATCTGCCCCATCAGTAGCTAATTAAGTGTTAATTAACATGTATTTTATTGTAATTATTTTCAGAGCCCTTCTGTCTCTCTGATTTTGGTTTTGGGCTTATTTTTGTACTTTGGAAAATGTACATTGGTGTGGTGGGGGAGGAGCTGATTTTGGGAAGTGTGACTTGGAGAAAAAAAGAGATCCTTGCAAAACACACACACACACACACACACACACACACACACACACACACACACACACACACACAGAGAGAGAGAGAGAGAGAGAGAGAGAGAGAGAGAGAGAGAGAGAGAGAGAGAGTTAAATAAGACATTTTTCACATTTAAAATTGTTTTAGTACTTTTTATTTAACAATTAATTACCTAATTAATTAATTAATTAATCCAATTAATTAGCAGTTAATTAGCGGGGGGTACTTCAGAAAATTGGGCCATGATAGGGGGTACTCGGGCCTCCAAAGGTTGAGAACCCCTGGTTTATGAAATAGTCTATGGGGAGATGTTAGTCTTTAAAGGTTAGATTGGCTCCTACTAGTGGGGGTTGTGGGGGAGGCAGTGCCACTTATCACCACGTACATTACAGGCAATATCCAAAAGAGTGTCCAATGGATTGCCAGTAGACAGCAATCTCAGCAGCAGTGGATGTGCTGTTTAAAATAGAGCATATCAAGTGCTGGGAAAATATAATATCCCTGCAATGGAAGCACAACTGTGGCAGAAGACACCTGAACATATTAGCTCAGTATCATCTACAGCAGCTGGCAGCGGCTCTGCGGAGTCTCAGGTGCCTTTCCCAGTTCTGTTATGTAAGATTCTTTAACTGGATGTCAGGAATTGAATTTGGGATCCTCTGCATGCAGAGCATGGGTTCTTCCATTGTTCTATGCCCAGCCACACATCATGCACACAGGTAATAATTGCACATGTATTGCATGATAGACAGAGAATTTGGAAAAGCTCTGACTGGATAATGCACATCAGTAGCTTTTCTTTGGAGTGGAGCACATGGGCAGCCCGATCCTGCCCAAAGGTAGGCCGGAGGAGCGAGCACTCCTATGGTGTCATGAATGAGCCGTAAAGTACTTTCATGGCACCGAGTGAGTAAGCAGCGCTGGTTCGGAGGCTGGCACTGCTCCCTCGGCCGCCCTCCACTTCCCACACCGCCGGACACAGGGAAGTCCTGCACGAGGCGGCGTGAGGGCATGGGGGGGCAGGCCGGGGTGGTGGGGGAGGGGGCCATTGGTCAGCCAGGCCTGGGAGAGGCAGGGATATGGCGCTGGGCTGCGCTGATATCCCAAGCCCCTTCCCAGACCAGGCTGGCCTTACACTGCCTCCTCGGTTGTGATCCAGTTAAATAGCTGGCGCACATCTGAGGAGGCCCATTGGGGCTGCTGGGACTTACACCGGGTGAAGGGGACGAATGGCGCAGGCCGCATCCAGCATAGGATGCAGCAGCCAGCCATTTAGGCCAGCCATTGCATCTTAGGCAGGATTGCTCTGTAAGACTGTATTTCTAAACACACTTACTCAGGAGTAAGCTCCACTAGAAAAAATGGTACTTCCAAGTAAATATGTATAATAGAATTGTTCCAATATTTTTATGTCAGGTGGTGTCCATCCCAATCTGTTTGTGGTGGATGTGTCAGTTTCCTATGGTGTGAACCCAAACCTGAAATGGCTGCTTCTGTTTCAACAGGAATTGCTCCAAAACATCACTAGAGGGTGCTAACATACTTTGCTAAATGTTGAATGAGAACTATCTGGCAGGCAAATAATACTTTTTGCTTTGAAAGTAGAAAAGTTAAGTAAACAAGTTTAATGTCTATTATAAAAATAACTGAAGCTCAAGGTCCAGACCTTTCTTAAGTGAAAATTAGATTAGTTTCATAGAAATCGACAGTACTGTTTCAGTTTACATTATCTGAGAGTCTGGTCTGCAATTCCCTAAAAGTGTCACAAATGGAGGTGGCTCAGGGAAAGCATTGCCATATACAGCAGTGGTGCTTCAGGCAAAGAAAACTCTGAAATGGAAGACATACCGTATTGGTCTGAGTATAAGACTCACTTTTTTCTCCTAATTTAAGTTTTTAAACTAGGGGTGCGTCTTATAATCAGGCTGTTGCAATAATGTCAGTGATTTAATTAAAAATTTTTAATAGCACCAAACTTTAAGGGTGCGTCTTATAATCGGGTGCGTCTTATACTCGGGACAATACGGTATTAATGCCTGCCTAGAGAGCAGCAATTCCCAAATTGGGTCCAGGATCACACTCTGTGTGTGTGTGTGTGTGTGTGTGTGTGTGTGTGTGTGGTTGGTTGGTTGGTTGGTTGGTTGGTTGGTTGGTTGGTTTCTCTGTATGCATGGGTTAATACCAGGCAGGCATCAGCAGTTGTTTATATATTACTTTAGTTCAGTTGCTACCTTAAAGGTTCATGATGAGTGATGGCTGCAGTACTGTTAAAGATGGGTCCCTGTTTCTGAAGGCATGGCACTCTAAAACCCCAAACCTAAGCATGTGCTTTAGCTGCAATGGCACAAATTGCCACTTTTTTTTGAAGGCAATTAAAGCAGCATACTTCATAAATGGTGCAAAACCATCCTTCTCTGTCTTGCCAATGATTTACCAGATAACTCCTCCTCTTACCATTATGGAACAGCTCTATAAGGTTGACTGACTGTTCCCAGCACCTACATGTCTGTGGGATTGTGTACAAGAGTTCTCTTGTTCCCACCTGCCACTTTTTTCTCTGCCCTTAGTATTGAATGCTATTGTTGCACATCTGTGCAAGGGCTTGGAATGGAAACAATGGTGGAGCCAGGGGTGGCATCAGGAGATGTCAGATCAGGTCAAGGGTCCACACCCATCAGAAAGATCACTTGTTTGAGCTGATGGGGAAGATCACTTGCTGATGGGGAAGGTGAGAGAAGCCATCCTCTGCTGCCTCTGATAAGCTTGGTGGAGGCAGTAGGTTGTGGGCACTGGGTGCAGCTATGCTAGTAATATCTGTTGCATCTCCACTGGAGCTAGGATTGGGTCCCAAGACACAGACAAATTGACAAATTGCAAATTGCAAATTGACAAATTGATAAACTAATCACAGACAAATTGCATCCCAGCTTTAGAAATAAGACCAAAGCTAGTTTAAGTTTTAGTTTAATTGCTTTCTAATTGATACCTTATGCCAGTGAAGATTAATAAATTTTATGTGGGGAACTGAAATATATGTTGGCATTGTCAAAACCCTAGTGCCAATTATATGCATATGTGGTGGAGGTATGTAAAGATCCAAGAATTACCAGAAAATAGCAGATGCTATCAAAAATATAACCATGTACAAAATACCTCTGGGTCCTGCAAAATTTCGATTGATCTACTTAGAAGATGTGACACATTCAAACCATCAGGAGATGATCTAATATTTGATAATAATAAGATCCTGAGGATAATGCTTGGATAGTGGTGTTCCTGGAGGATGTGCGGCACCGTAAATGGTGCAAGGCGCTCCACCGTGCCTTGCAAACTGGTGTAATGAGGCCCTTCCCACTCGCCTCTGGAGCCATTCTGGTGGCGAAGGCAACAAAGAAGGAATGGCTCTGGGGGAAGTGGGAGAGGCTGCGTGACACCGGTTTGCAAGGCGTGGTGCAGTGCCTTGCACCACTTATAGTGCCATACCCCCTCCAGGAACACCAATGTGCTTGGAAGATTGGTTAAAAGACTCTGGGACACACATTATGTGGATAATACTCATCAAGTTCTATTATGATGACAGAGAAAAAGTTAATAAAGACATACCATGAAAACTGTCTTTGTTTTGAAACCATTCGTAGTATTTAAATTGTAAAAAAAATAAACATTTTTTAAAATCTTGCCCAATTAACCAGTGGCACCTTTTTAATTGTTCAAAAATGTTCATTGATTAATCTAATTGATGAATCAACTAAAAATTATAGCCCTATATTTTAGGAGAGCAGCGAAATAGTGTACATTCTGCACCGTCAGCACTTTGCAATCATATTGAACAAGTGCAAAAATGTACCTTGGCCCTTGGGCAATCAGTATCCTGTGAATATCAGCTTTTATTTTAAGATAAACAGGTTTCTAGGCGTTAAGACTCTAAAGAAAGTTTCAGTGGAGGATATCTGGATAAATCTTTGAAGCTAGAGGTAGAATTGAGCAGACTATCCAATGGTTCATCCCTCCTCATGAGTTGCAGATGCAGAATCGTGCAAAATTAAGCCAGCATATGTAGATTGGTTTAATTTGCTTAATTTATACACAACACACAATCAAGCTTTTCTTGGCACCAACTTTGGGGAACATTTTTTATTTTTATTGCCAAGTACCCACAGGCTTGTGCAAAGTCACAAAAGCAGCATGATGTAATAAAATACAAGCCAGACAGATCCTGGTGGGAGTAATGACTTATAAGACTTCCCCAAGTACTTTACAAGAGAAGGAACTGCCAGCAGCTTATGAAGTACTAAAGTGTTTGTGTAGGGTCTCACATAATGTGACTGGGTCCTTAAAGTGGTTGCAGATGTAAATATACTACTACTGTTGAACATTTAGCTCTCCTATGGTGTACAAAGAACTATGTTTCTATGGAGATTATTTTTTACATGTTAGAAAAAAACATGTGTAAGTTCACTTCAGGAACAGCTGAATTATTGGACTAGTTAAATACTATAGTAAAGGTTCCCCATTTGTGATCAGAAGGTAGAAACAGTTGAAGCATCCCCCAAAATGGTGTGGGAGAAGGCAATATAGTTTCTAAGGTAAGAGGTTTTTCATCATGTATTAGAAACTTTCTAAACAGAGACATCAGTTTATTGCACATTGTCACTGTGTTCTGGAGCCTATTTGCTAAGTAAGAACTAAATTCTATTTATTTCAGTAAGATTTATATCCAGTGCATACTGTAGCACTGTAGCCGTACTGAAAGTCTGATTTAAGATCTTAATTTTTTATTTATATGTTGATACAAATTCAACTTCTAGAGTTGGAAGTTGCTAGAAGTTCAGGATCAGATGAAGTCAGGGATGAGAGTGGAGTGCAGTTTAAAATCAAAACCAACCCATGAGACTAAACCTATTCTCATAATCATGTGGTATTTAGCAGCATAAACCAATCTGACTTTCAGCCACTTCAGCTTGTATTGAGCTATTATCATCATCATCATCATCATCATCATCATCATCATCATCAACAACAACAACAACAACAACAACAACAACAACAACAACAACAGTATTTATATACCTGGAGGGTGTGAACTTTTCAACAAAAAGTTCACAAAGCGGTTTACAGACAACATCAAATGATTAAATGGCTCCCTGTCCCCAAAAAGGCTCACAATCTAAAAAAAGATGCAGAACACCACCAGCAACAGCCACCAGAAAAGACACTGTGCTGGGGTGAAAGGGGGGCAGTTACTCTCCCCCTGCTAAATATAAAAGGAGCACCAATTGAAAAAGTGTCTCTTGCCCAGTTAGCAGGGGCTAGCCATTCAAATCTGTCACTGAACACAGCAATCAACTTTTGGTATTCCAAAAGTTAACACTTAACATGGGTTATTTCCATTGGAGATGTATAAAGCTGAGTTTAGCACACAGAAGGCTCAGTGTAGTTGGTGATGTAAAGTAAGGACAGGGGCCTAAGGCATCATGCTGTGAAATGATTGTCAAAACAGACGCAAAGTTGGAGAACAGGTCTGGAACTAGACAATCTGTCCCCTGAAAACAGAATTGTCCAGAGGAGTGAGAAAATGTCAAGACTATGAAGTAGATGAAAGATCATTTACTTGTGGGTTGCAACACACCAGGAGAACTGGATGCTTCCCCTGCCCCCTTAAGGGGCGGGGAAAGCATGCTGATGGTGGCGATCCCAGGGACTGCTGCCGCCAGGGGGGGAAATGTCAGAAAAGGTTTTTTTTTAAATTACCGGGTCCTCCGGAGGATGTGAGGAGGGTCCGCAGGCCTCCCCACACACTCCAGAGGCCCCGGTAAGTTAAAGACCAACATTTTCTGACATTGCCCCCCCCCAGCGGCAGTGGCAATCCCCAGAATTGGCACTGCTGCTGTCCTCACCCCCTCAAGCACTCAATGTTCTCCCCACCTCGAGGGGAGAACTTTGAGAACCACTGGTCTAGATGTCCAGTGAATCCACCGGAGTACAAGTCCCCTCCCAATTTTGAACTCATACTGTATAACCCCTGCTAACTGGGCAAGAGCCTTTTTGGGGACAGGGAGCCATTTAATCATTTGATTTTGTATGTAAACCGCTTTGTGGAATTTTTGTTGAAAAGCAGTATAGGTATCCTCCCCCTTAATGACGGATCGTTTAATGACGATCCGCATATATGACGGAGATTTCCAAAGTGTAAACAAACAATTAAAGATACAGTACTGTATTTTAAATGCAAAAAAAGTATTTAACTGTGTTTGTGTGTGTGTTTCTACCTCCATTGATAGGTAGAAATCTTGTTGTGCTTTGTGTTACACTCATAATGTACACTGTGTTTGCCATTACAACTCCACTGTGTTACACTGAGGACTCGCTTAATGACTGTTTCACTATATGATGGGTTTTCCAGAACGTATCCCTGTCGTTAAGCGGGGGACACCTGTATATAAATACTGTTAATAATAATAATAATGGGTCTTGGAGGAAGCTGATTATCTGGACCCATTCCAGTCTGGCTTCAGGCCGGGGTTCGGGACAGAGACGGCCTTGGTCGCCTTGGTGGATGACCTGCGCTGGGGACTGGACAGGGGGAGTGCGTCCCTGTTGGTCCTGCTGGACCTCTCGGCGGCTTTTGACAACATTGACCATGGTGTCCTTCTGGGTCGGTTGGCTGGGTTGGGGCTTGGAGGCACCGTTCAGAGGTGGTTCCGCTCCTTCCTGGCAGATAGAACCCAGAAGGTGGTACTGGGGGATGCTTGTTCGGCACCCTTGCCTTTGAGGTGTGGGGTGCCACACGGGTCAATTCTATCCCCCATGCTGTTTAATATCTATATGAAGCCGTTGGGAGAGGTCATCCAGGGGTTTGGGGTAAGGAGTCATCAGTATGCTGATGACACCCTGCTCTTTCTCTCCTTTCCGCCCAACTCCAAGGGGGCGGTCGATGTCCTGAATCATTGTCTGGAGGCAGTTGGGAGCTGGATGGGGGCAAATAAGCTGAAATTAAATCCTGATAAGACAGAGGTTCTTCTGGTCCAGAAGTCTACGACTCAGGTACTGGATCATTGTCCTGCTCTGAATGGGGTTGTACTCCCTCTGAAGGAGCAGGTCCGCAGCTTGGAGGTTCTCCTGGATGCGCAGCTGCTCCTGGATTCCCAGGTGGCGGCTGTGGCCAGGGGGGCTTTTGCCCAGCTTCGGCTGGTGCGCCAGCTGTGACCGTACTTGGATCGCAACTTGGAGGGACTAGATTACTGCAATGCGCTCTACGTGGGGCTGCCTTTGAAGACTGTTCGGAAACTGCAACTAGTGCAGAATGCGGCGGCCCGGGTGGTTGCCGGGGCCTGTCGGTTCGACTCAGTCGGACCGCTGCTTCGGCGGCTAAACTGGCTGCCGGTTCGTTTCCAGGCACAATTCAAAGTGCTAGTTTTGACTTTTAAAGCCCTATACGGTTCGGGTCCAGGGTATTTGAGGGACCGCCTCCTTCCTTATAATCCGACCCGTAATCTGAGGTCATCAGGGGGGGCCCTGTTAACCGTGCCGCCATTGACGGAGGTGAGGAGGATGGTGGCGCGGAATAGGGCCTTCTCGGCTGTGGCGCCCCAATTATGGAATTCCCTCCCCCTGGAATTAAGAACGGCTCCCTCTTTAGAGACCTTTCGGCGGGGCCTTAAGACGTTTTTATTTAGGTTAGCTTTCGATGTCTGACATGGTGGCTTTTTAACAAATGGCTTTTAACAAATGTAAATACAGGTGACCCACTGGGGTTGTTTATTTTAATTGTTTTAATTATTTGTTTTTACTTATTTTATGTACATGTTTATTTTAATGTTGTAAGCCGCCTTGAGTGCCCTTGCTGGGAGAAAGGCGGGATACAAATTCTTTAAATAAATTAAATAATAATAATAATAATAATAATAATAATAATAATAATAATTCTCACAGAAGCAATGACGGGATTAAAAGCCATGACGCAGAAATATTAAAATCGCAAGTCAAAACACAATTAAAAACTCTGTTTAAAACTTTATGAATTTTACAGCTCGCTGTAGCTTTGTTTTTGCCTGATGAAGGTCATCGATAGATGACAGAAACGTTGCCTTTAGATTAATTTTAAAATTCATAAAGTTTTAAACAGAGTTTTTAATTGTGTTTTGACTTGTGATTTTAATATTTTTGTGTCATGGCTTTTAATCCCGTCATTGCTTCTGTGAGAATAATTGCTGGCCATGAAAACCTAAACACACAGTTAATAATAATAATATATCCTTTGGCACATTACTGTCTTTTTGCCTCAGTGCTGAATCTGCAGTGATACATTAGAGACAGGTCAGTCAAGTCTTGGTCACAGGCAAGTCAAAAAGAAAAGCTGGAGGCATTTCTCAACCTCTCGCTAGCTCAGTTGAGTGGTCTTCAGAACAAGATGGCAGTTTGATAAATGGGTTGAGAAATACATTTCTTTTTTGTTAACTGACTCACTTTTGGTCTTCACTTTGTTTAATTCTGTTTCCTTGTTCCATTAAGGGAGTTGTAGTTTCCCATGCTTTTAGAAGAGAGAAAAACACTTTAGGTGAAAAGATTGATGTGCAATGTAATTCGAAGCATGTTTACTTGGAAGTAAGTCCCACTGTCTTCTCATTCCCAGGTGTGTTTAGGGGTGTCTCCTTAGAAAAGAAGCAATGCAGGGACTCTTGTAGCATTTAAAATCTGCATGGAAGTAATGGATCCTGGATAGAACTATTTGGCACAAACAATACTGTGTAAGTTTAAGTCAAGATACACAATGCCTTTGCCTTTTCCAATTCCAGCATATTCTCTTGCTCATTGTGTATATAAGCCATGTACATATAAGTTAAATGACATTAATACATTGTCAAAATTATTATTATTATTATTATTATTATTATTATTATTATTATTATTATTATTATTATTATTATTATTGGATAAATTTCCAGTATCTTTGTACATAAATAACATTAATCTAGTGTGGAGAAAATTAATAATTGTATGGAAATGTCCTGTTACATAGATCTTGCAATAAGATCCATGGTGAATCCCTTAAGTTTGTGTTTATGATTTTCTGTTTACGTTGCTTCTAGGAGATGCAGTGACATGTCGAAACAGATCTAATGGCTGTATTTGAGCCTCAGTGCAGTGTTTCTGAAGGTCCTGTTTCTGCACAGGATGTTAAATGTATAAGTGTAGCTCTCCCTTAAAAATATTAAAAAAAGTTTGACCCAGATCAGAACCATGGTGTGCAGGGAGGAGAGATTAACCCTGTTTCCCTGTTACAGTTGTGATCCTTGCAAGCGTTCATCCCACAGCAAATAGCAGCATACTGGGGGACCTAATTCATACTGGAACCATGGTGAAGAGAAAGTGTTAACTGAACTCCCCTCTCCACATGCCACGGTTCCAATATGAATCAGGGCCTCTGGTGGTGGTGATTTTTTTAACTGAAAGATGGAGCTACACTTATACTTTAAATTTCATGTGACTCAGATCTTTTGAACTCCTCCCTTATCTAAATGTTATATTCACGCCCTCATTAATGGATGGAGTAGTGGTTTGGGAGTCGGACTTAGACCTGGAAGATCCAGGTTCAAATCCCCGCTCAGCCACAAAGCTTCCTGGGTGACCTTGGGCCAGTCACTATCTCTCAGCCCCACCTACCTCACAGGGTTGTTGTGAGGACAAAAAGGAGGAGAGGAAATATGTACACCACTCTGAGCTTCTTGGAGGAAGGGCGGTATAAAAATGTGAAAAATAAATAAATAAATAAATAAATAAATAAAGTGTACCAACTCTGCTTTGCTTCTTCACCATCCTCCCTGCTCGCCCCCTGCTGTGATGCTTTAATCAGGGATCTGCTTGTCCCTTGTTACACTTCCCACTTTGTGAAAATGTGAGCCTTATCCATTTTCAGGCCTGATATCCCAATTAGGCATATCAGATGGTTTCAGCATCCTCTCCATCAGTCGCGTCGCTATGACGCGTGTCACCCCGGAGCGGGGGTGCGTGTCACCTTTAAGAAATTGGCTCTGCCCCCGCGCGTGACATCACGCACGGGCGCAGAGCAACCCCCCGTGCCGTTTTCGGCTCATTTCAGAGCCAAACGGACACGAGGGCGGGCGGGCGGGCCCACCTCCAACGACTAACTGTGAGTACCGGGGGGGATGTGCGTCACCCTTGTGAGCGCGTCGCCCCCGGGCGGCCCGCCCCACGCGCTTCCCTTCGTCGACGCCAGTGCTCTCCATGCTATCCCATGCTCCGGGGGCGGGGGCTTGTTTCCTATTTTGAGAAACACTGACTTAGCAAATAATGTTACACTAACGTAAAACGTCAGCTCACATAAGTGACTATTGAATAATATCCTTTTAGAGAAGTTCACAATATTTGACGAGAGAGGATAGTAAAATCTATGAAAGCTCTAACTATAGGGAATTTGACAGGAACAGAGCAAACAGAATGTAATTATTGGGTATTCCAGTCAATAGATCTGCACAACGGCAATGGGGGATGGCTACAGTGGCATCCTACACAAGAAGGCTGGTGCAGTTCCATTCCATGAGGACGTATTTCAACTCCAAAAGTAATTGATGATATTCCTTATTATCATGTCTCAGATGTATATGATGCACAGTCTGTTTAGTCATAGTTTCACAGCAGCATTGCATTCGTCTGCCTATGGTGAGTGTGGCTGTTGCTGGCACACAGGAGCACATACCTATGCCAAAACATCGGTGTGATACTATAAGTCAATTCAGAATGCTAGGGTAATGCCTACAATTCTGTTGTGTGTTTTTTGGCATAGCAGTCATTGTACCTTATACTGAACATTTTCTTTTGCAAGTACAGGAGTTTGTCCTGAATTGTTAACATGATGGCAAATTTACAAAACAATCTAAAGGCACCACCCAGCCTTTCAAATGAGAGCTATCTGTGAAGTCTCTGCAACTGTATCCTATGTATGTTTACTGGGTCATATTGTTACATGGTCAACATTTTATTTCTGTTTTATTTAAGATATGTAGGAGACACACATTTAAACATGCGTATTTGGTGCTGGGCACCTGCCTGGACAGCAATCAGACCAGAACTATGACTATTTGACGGAGCTTGTTTTACTGCTTAAATGGTAATGTAGTTTTTGCGCTTCCAAAATGGAGATGAAGCTTTCGAGCCTGAAATCTTGGAACAGCAGATTTAATGGTTTATGACTTTAGCCACTTCCCTGAACTCCTGAGTTGGGAAATGCACCTTTTTGAACAACAGAGGTTTCACACTTCTAACAGTCCTCAGCAACCTCATGACAAATTATCCGCATTCCAGCCTCGATTCGAGAATCACCATGTGAGCCTGCACAGAGGACGGTAACACCTCACAACCCTCTTTCTTTTCTGGCTTCTCCTTCCCTCTCTCACCGAGGGCTACTGAGCGGTTGAAACCAGAGTGGGCTGGTCCAACATTCTTGGGCTGCTCCCCTCTCTAAGCCCCTACCTCCCCTCTGTCTCCTGGGAAGTAAGCCAGCTCTGCTCCCTTGCCCAGCTCCCTTCAAAGCTACTGCTATGACTATACGCAACTTCTGGGTTTTAGTGGTAGCCTATTTCTGAATGTCGGATGCAATGGAGTGGCAGGTATTTTGTTGTCTTGAGTGCACCCTGAGGTATCTGGTGGCCCACTGTAAGATACAGGAGGCTGGACTAGATGAGACCTTGGCCTGATCCAACAGGGCTCTTTTTATGTTCTTATTGCCTCCCTTGCATGTTGGGCTTCCTTCTTAGCCCTCCTTCCACCTGTAAGACCTATCTTTGTCCAGGGAGATTCATGTGGTTGGCCCCTTGTCAGAAAACCTTGGTTCACAGGGCAACCTTGTCAAGGACTCACCAAATCCCCACTCTCTTTCCTTGTCTTTGTCTCGTGAAAGGTCCACACCAACTGGCCCGGGCAGCTAATTGGGAGGGGATTGGAGCCAGCAGTGGTGGCTTACAACAGATTCTGGTTATCATCATCATCATACTTAATAATTAATAATTAATAATTAATAATTAATAACTGTTATTACTTGTGCAACTAACCTGACTGATTTTCCTCTTTATACCAGTGCAACTGACTGACTCTGTCCAATTTGCTAGGCATAGGACAGTCTTTAGCGGGAAAAGCAGATTTCTAAGATCAGACACTTGGAACACAAATGTGTTGAGTAGAAATAACTGTGGTGTCTCATAGGGTATTTTGTAATTGATTCCCTGTAAGCTTAATCTTTAGTACAGTTTGGGGCCATTTAAAATTGTTTTCAATAAATCTTCTGCCTTACTTCCATGATAGATAATTAAGCATAGTGCCTCTCAGTGTGAAAACGGGTCTGCATTCCTTTTTAAATTAATTTTCCTAGTTCAGCAACAGAGTAATGGGTAATAATGAAGTAACTATTCACTGTTATCTGTTGTTTCAAGATGAATGTGTGGCATTTAATTTTATACAAGTGCCACACACCCAAATTTAAATTTAGACATTACTATTCATTTTAATGAAAAATGGGCGATGTGCTAAATAATGGATTGAGCTGCTCTGGATCGATGGAGTTAAGAGGATGATTCAAATTCAGTTTCATGTACTCTGCTAGTTTCATGACATCAGCATAAGTCACTTGGAAAAGCACAATATTCTTGGCTTTGAACAGGGGAAAAGTCAAGAATGTTATCACAATCTGTATTGTTAAGGGCTTGAAAAATGGGGATGAGATGTGGGATTCCCCACATAAGAACATAAGAAGAGACTTGCTGGATCAGGCCAAAGGCCCATCTAGTACAGCTTCCTGTATCACACAGTGGCCCCACCAGATGCCTCAGGGAGCACACAGCCAACATGATAACCTGTTTCCTGTTGTCACTCCCTTGCACCTGTCACAGAGAAAATCTGCTTCTAAAACCAGGAGGTTGCTTATGGGTTTTAACCTGTGATGGTCTTTTCCTCCATGAATCTATCCAAACCCCTTTTAAAGGCATCTAGACCGGGTGCCATCACCACATCCTGTGGCAAGGATGAATTACATGCTGGGTGAAGAAATATTTTCTTTTATCCATTCTAACTCTCCTTCCACTCAATTTTAGTGCATGTAAACATCTAAACCAATACTTGCGCCACTACACTGTCAATACAAAAAAGGTTGTCTATATATTCTTTTAAACTAGAGCCAATTTTGTTTTCACTAAAAAAAAATACCACAGGGAAAAAAAACGCCTTTGACCGAGCCTCTAGGGCAGAGGTTCCCTAAGTGGGAGGCGCGACTCCCAAGTGCGTCATCGAAAGCAGCCAGGGGTGTCGCGTTAGTCTTTTAATTAACACATATTCTTGCTTGCAAGAGAGAGAGAGAGAGAGAGAGAGAGCAAAAACAAAGACCCGGGAAAAGCTGCCTCTTCACATCGGGTCACTCAAAGTTCATTTCAAAACACTTCAGGTTTGTAGGCAGTTTCCAGGTCTTGTTTTTAACCACAGCGTGAGTGAAGCCCTTGCTTATCTTATGTTAAAGAACAATTAACAACTCTATTGATAAGCCGCTAAGTACTCAAGCTGAGCTCCTGGAGACAGCCAGCTCCTGGAGACGAGACAGCATCCCGTTTCTCTCATTGCAGGTTTGCAGATAAGGTATTTTCATTCAGGTTTCATTCAGACATTGCAGGTTTGCAAATAAAGTATTTTCTTTCTGTTGAATGTTTTTAATAAAGCAAACACAAAACAAATGCAAGAACTGCAATTGAAAATGGTGCAGAGCAGGTTCTGCTTTACATACAGTCTTTGATTTCTATGTTTAGTTTGGTTGATTAATTATTAGGATTTCTCTCCGTCTTCCTTTCTGACCCACCTCTAAGTTAGTTCCCCACTCTATTTGCTGGGACAACCCCCCCCCCTTGGAAACTGCCAGGCAGTATAAGAATCTGTTTTTCATCTTGCAAAGATGCTACCAAAAGGAGCTAGCTTTCTCTCTCTTTCTGTCTCGTGCAACTGGGGTGGGGCATGACCAATGCTTCCCTCCCATGCTTTGATGTTTCTCTTGCCATGAATAGGACTAACACAGACGACATCAGTGCCCTCTACCAGGTAGACACCCCAGGCCTGCCAATGGAGGGAGGGCAGCATCCCAACCCCACCCTGCACACTCCTGGCTTAGCTGCTGCTCAGCATAAGCATGGAAAATCCACTTTAGGGCTCGTTTTGGGAATATACACATACATATAAGAAAGGGTGCCTCTGAGCATGTAAAGAGTGCCTGTTTCTTCTATGCACTGTAATGGGGAGTCACAGCTAACGGCGAGGGAGGTCAAGGGAGCCGCGAGTCAAAAAGGTTTGGGAACCACTGCTCTAGGGAATGCTAAGAAAGGCCCTCCCACCTGGCCAGAGCCTCCTACCTGCATTTTCTGGCCTCCGAAAACCTGAAAACTCGGAAGTAACTGGTGATGATGTCATTGCCAGTCACTTCCGGTGGTACGCAGCAGGAGAGTGGCACCAGAGGTGGTACTCAGCCAGGAAGGGGTTGAGAACCCCTGGTATAGGGGGCCATAGACAGGAACATGGTCCCAAAACAGGTAGTGACATTCTAGGAAAGAGAATCTGGGGACCAAAGGCAGGTGCATAGGAAGAAGGTTGAGATTCAAGGTAGTAGCAGAGGGCTGGAGGGGCCAGAAGAAGCAAATGCATGGCCAATATTAGGCAGGGGTCACACTCACAGTCCAAGGAAAAAGTATGGAAAACTGAGCAGGAGTATCGGTAGAATCCTATTATTATTAACAATATTTAAATGACTCCAATTTTATCTACCTGCTTTTCTTTACAGATGAGATGTGTGTTCATGTAAAGTTAACCCATTTCTTATGTCAATGGTTATCAATTATTTTGTTCAAACCCTTTTAATATCTGGTTTGCTCCATGATGGGAAGGATTAGAAAATCAAACCCTTCTTTGAAATGCCAACAAACCGCTCAGCATATCTTTTGCTGTGAAGGCACAATATAGTTTGTTAATCTAGTGTGTATGAAAAAAAATATCAATATCAAAACACCTTTTTCTTCCATTCCAAGGGCACACTGCCAGCCAGCATAAGAGGATTTATATTCTGGAACTCTCCTAGTGGTGTTCTGTCAAGCTTCATATAGTCCACTACTTTCTTTTGTGGTCTATGAATATAAGAAGAAAAAATGTGTAACAAGCATGCTCCACTCAAGGGAATGGGTGTGATGGCTGTTTTCGACTGATATTTGTTAGAAGCAAAATATTTTTAAAGCACGCCCCAGAGATCACTGTGAGTGGAAATTTCCTCTATGATACCCTGTTGCAATATACCTCGACCCTGTAGACGTACGGTAAGTTTGTTCATCGTCACTCAGTACACATTTATTGAAACATGGTCTCCAGATGTTGAACATGAAGTCCATATTTTTCTTCATATCTTTCTTTCCTGGTCCTCAGAATAATCAGGGTTGTGGGTATTCCACTCAAAATGCAAACATTAGTATTTGGTGCAGATCATTTAGAGTAGCATTTCTCAAAGTTTGAGTGTTCTTTGAGTTTCCATTTCTTTGAGTGTTTGCGGGGGCGGAGTCAGCAGCGGCGGCGATCCTGGGGATCACCACCGCTGCCGCTGAAACCACCCCCGAAAACGCCGTTGCGGCACTTACCCGGGCTTGGGGGAGCTTCGGGGAGCCCTGCGTGACCCTCTGCAGGCCTCCCCGATATTCGGATTGCTGCAAAATGGCGATCTTCAGACGCTTCCGGTTTTCACCTGTCTTTGCCAGGTGAAATAGGATTTCTAGTGGTCAGAGGGCGTGGCTGGCTTCAGTTCACCGCACAGTTTTTTTGCACATGACTCTCAGGTGCTGTATGAATTATGCTCATTTACCTCTTTCACTCAAGTTGCTGAATCCAGCTTTTCTTATTGCAGGAAGTTATTCTGGTGTGGTATATGATTGAAAAATTTGGGGGATATTTTTAGACCAGACTATATACAGGCAAGCACGTGGTAGAGGTAGTTGCGGTATGTCTGCCCAACAGTGGTTGCTTTCATGCTAGGTCCCTTTAGCACTGCTGAAGCATTGTTGTACTGGAAGTAGAATTGTAACTGTGGCACACCACTTAATATAATATAGTACCTTCATTAAAATCCTACAATGTCCTTCCCTGCAGGATAGGTGAAAAAAGCATCTTCTTTCAATTGTGAGCCTTCTTGTGTGCCAGGTAGCAGTGCCTCGTGCAAAAAAGCAAGTTTTTGCAAAGCTCTCTTATTTTATGCATGACATTATATGTTCCTGTGAAGTGCCCCTCATCACCAGTTTCCTGAGGAAGGAACTACTTCTGATGCTAGTTTACACACACACACACACACACACACACACACACACACACACACACACACACACACACACACACACACACACACACACACACACACAATTTCTCTCTGGCAACTGGAATTTATTTACATTTTTCATTTCAAGGTCTTTCATTTCAAGACGGCAGGGGTGATGAGATCTCTCAGCCCTTAGAATGACATGAGATCTAGAGAGAATCTGGGAAAAAGAGGCTCCCTATGTCTTTCTCCTGGCTCAAGAGACAAGGTATAGAGAGAAATCCACTGCATCTTCCTAAATCTAATAA
The DNA here is from genome assembly GCA_026170595.1 of Plestiodon gilberti rubricaudatus. Classification (NCBI taxonomy): domain Eukaryota; kingdom Metazoa; phylum Chordata; class Lepidosauria; order Squamata; family Scincidae; genus Plestiodon; species Plestiodon gilberti. Next base: position 57,078,957 of record JANXHW010000004.1, on the reverse strand, counting down.
TCCAGGACCATCTGGATTAGAATTTTCCAAGTGCCCAAAGTGGAAGGAGTTTCTTCCTTTTCTTTGTACTCTTGTAAGAAACCCCAAACTGAGTGACTGGGAACTCCCTCCTCTGAACCAGAATCAGGGAATGACACACGAGCAGGAGTGAAGAGCTTCAAAGAGGGTCATTCAAAGTAGTAAGGTCATTTCATTTTCCTCAGAAGCCATTTCTCAGACACAGACATGAAGCTCACAGAGAAACCCCCCCTTGAAGAAAGGAATGAGTAGTAATAATAATCCTTACCACCTGCTTCATCAGTATGAAAAGTATTTGATAATCTAAACATTCTAAGAGCTAGTCAGAGATACTGATGAATTTGACATTCATACATAAGACACATTTTTCCACAAGATCCTTTCTCCTCCCTTTCTTTCACCATTTTTTACCCTTTGATCAGAGGACTCCAAAGCCCCATTGGCTCAATGTCATTGGGACTAAAAGAGAAATATTTGCACTTGGTTGGGGAGCCAAGAGGAGAGATTAAACTGCTAACTCAGTTGCACTGACTGTCCATACTGGACAGGCTGGGACTACAACGGCATCTTGTTTTTAAAAGAAATCACAAACCAGGTCTGTAAAAAACAGAGGACAACTCAGAAAATACTGTAATGCAATGGACTGACATCATCTGAATGCTCCCTAAAAAGGTGAGTGAATAAAGGGCAGCGGTTTCAGATTAAAGGACTCCATAGAAGCAATCAGCATCCTTCCTGCTCTTTTCATTCAACACGTTAGCTAAAGCAAAATTATGTAAAGCATCCAGGTAAACCTGATTTGTCTTTTCCTAGTACTCCTCACTCCTCCAGGCTAACTCCTAGAAGTCAGCTGCAATATTTAGCACTAAAGTGCTGAATTAAAAGAACAGGAAGGGATTTCAAAACCTGTACAGGTTCTAAGGTGCCCCCGTCTACCTGTAGACAGGAGCCCCCTGTCTACAGGGGGCCCAGCACTGGTGAGAGGGCTGCAGGGCTAAGGTTCGATGTTTAGTTTGTGTATTGAATGCAAATCTGCTCCTCTTCTAAGCTGCCAATAGTGAATAAACCTTTTGCCTAGCCCTACATGAGTTAACTGGCAAGATTTAACAGCCCCATTTAAAACCGCAGCTTGAAAAAACATAATTCTTTTCCTTTGTTTTCTGTGTTAGAAAACAGATCTGAAGGCTTAAGATCAGAATTTTTAAAACTGTAGTGCCCGGCAGCAACCATGGGATAGCTTAGACCTATACAAAGCCCTGAGCCAGAGTCTCATAGTTACACATAAGGATAAAAGTTTGTTTTTCCTGTGAGCCTATATGGGATTGTTGGCCCAAGCCTGAACATCTGGAAGAAGCAAACACTATAGTTCTGGATGAAAACCAAGGTCTAAGCAAGAACCCACAGAGCATACTGTAGATTCCTGGTTACTGTTGCTGGCAGCCACTGGGTTTCATTTTATTTCACTAAACCCTACAAAGCTATTCCAGCAATAATCCAATACCTCCTCTCTCTGCCACATATATTCACCCTGGGATTTCAGGCAAACTCTTTGCTCACACATAGCTGCATTTGCCTTTTAGCCAGTACAGAAAGTCCATTTCTCTTAAACCTCAGCCTTTAGATAGCCACTCAGGTAACATAGTTTATATTTGTTTTTTCCATTAAACCAGTGAGTTGAGATTAAACTTGGTTAAAATTTTGGCACAGAACAGGAATACCAGGGGAACAATTCACTGATTTTTAACAGTGCCCAATGGGTTTCTTTAGTTTTCTTACAGTGCAATCCTATGCATGTCTACTCAGAAGTAAGTTCCATTGTATTCAGCTGGATTTAGAGCGCAATCCACCGGAACTATGGAACTGTAAAGCGAGTGTTCCACCGTTCCAAACTGTCGCAAACTTGCTGTAAAGCACGTTTGTGATGCCTTTGGAGTAAAGATGCCTCACTCTGCCACTTGATTGTCCCTGCGGCCACCAGAGAAGGTAAGTGATCCCCCAGCGGGCACTGGGGTGGTGAGGGAGGCCAGCCGTTGGCTGAGCTGGCCCGGGGGGATATTGGCCAGGTCGGCATATCCTCGGGGAGGATATGGGCCGCCATATCCTCATCCCCTTCCTGGGCTGGCTTGGCCTTTACATGGCCTACTCAAACCTGGGTCCATTGGGGCCTCCCCGCGTTATACTGGGAGAAGGGGACGAACATCCCCTTCCCCCAAGTAGACCGAGTAGACCTCGGGGAACGTGGATAGGATCTGATGAGCGGCCTGGGCCACCCACCGGATACTTAGGCAGGATTGCGCTGTTGTTCCCAGAACAGTCAATAACAAACACAGCACAATTTAAAAAATTCCCAACTGAACAAAATACTCAAATACAATATATGAAATAAAAGTATATGGTATGGTATAAAAAGATATGTGGAATTACCTTTTTATACCTTTTTGTCTGCAACTGTTAGGAATTACAAACACCTGTACCTGCATGTGCAGGTTATTGAGTTTAGCTTCTTACAGCCCAGTCCAGCCTAAGGCCTCAGTGGCACAATTCAGTCACAAAAGCAGCTTAAGTGCCTTAGGCTGAAGTTAGGACTGAATTGTGCCGTTGAGGCCGAATTTGTGCTGCAATTGTGACAGACATAGGATGGGTTAAGGAAAGTTGACCAATTCCGTCCTAAGTTCGGCCTAAGAGCTATTCCGTCCTAAGTTTGGCCTAAAAGTGGGCGTGTCGAGGGAGTGACGGGGGCGGTTACGAATTTGGGTCCAGGTCCAGACACTGGAGAGCTCCGACACACCCCCTCGAGCACAGCTACAGAACAAAATTTAGGTCGACAAAAAAGGTGGACTCAAATTCAAGGAGACCCATAGGAGCCATTTTACCTTACACACTCCTCTCCTGAAAAGTTCTAACACCCTACTCCTGAGTTATGCCTGAGTTAGGACGGAATAGCTGTGGCATAACTCTGGACATGGACACAGATAGTTACCCTATCCGAAGCCAGCTGCACCCAGCCTCTTTCCCACAAAAGCCCAGCCCCAGGCCACCATTCTCTCTCTCTTTCTCTGAGCACGTGGCGTGGGGTCCTGTCCCCCAGCAGCCACAAAGTGGGACTTTGTTGGTGGAGGGCAAAATTCACAAACACCCCACTTCTCTCTTCTCCTCTCCTCTCCTCTCTTCTCTCTGCCCCCCTCTAGGGCAGAGAGGGCTGGTCAGGCTGTGGCCAAACTGTTTACAGCTGTGCCTGGGCAGCTGCCTCCTTGCAAGCATTTGCTAACCCATGTCTTTCTCCCAGCCTCTCTCCCCCCCCCCCACAGGCAACAACACCAGCAGGTAAGAGCAGGGTCTGGGATGGCATGTGTTATGACTTCTGCCTGTTCATGCCAATATATGTTTGACTTTAGCCTGTTCATGCCTATATGTAGGACTTCTGCCTGTGTAAGCCATACCGTAGGACTTGTTGCCATGTGAGCAGACAAATATATGTTTGTGTAAATGTGACTTGCCTGTTAACAAAGGTGTGTTTACTAACCCGCAGCCTTGCCCCCATAGGGTCTACAACAGGTCAGTTATGATGTGCTAGCCATGTATGTAGTTGTGCTGTGTTTTCTCTCCTTCACTGTTGTCCTTTGCAGGATCATGCCCTTCTGACGTCCAGGTAAGCTCCTCACACTGTGACAAACTCGTTATACCTAGCAGCTGTGTAATCTGATCTCTCCCTGTAGGCTTTTGCAACTGACATACTGGCTTGTCTTCAATGGCGACTGCTACCACACACCAGCTGACATGTAACTCCCCCTTGTTTTTTGTCTCCCCAGGAACGTCCACTACCACCTACCTTCCTGGGAGCACCCCTGGGGCTCCAGGCAGGTTGCCCCACTGTCGTCTGCCTCGATGGTGCCAGAGGTCAGGGTGCTAGCCCTGCAACCCTCCTCAGCTGCTGGTGCTGCTGCTCCACCTCCCTGGCTGTCGTAATTGCTATCCTTCCCCTTTCTATGGAGCAGGCTGTGGTTCCACAGGGGAAGAGCCTGCGTCTCCAGGTCCATGGGGCACGTGTGCTGCTGCTGCTGCTTTCAGATTGGCTGCTGTGACTACCCCTGGCAGCCTCGCCTGGCCATCTCTGCTACCGTTCCAGAACAATAAAGATGCCCCTCGGGCAGAGCCCCCTTGTGCCCAGTGTTACACAAGCATTGCCCCCCACACACAGAGACAGCGCCCAGCACACAAGCCCCTGCATGAATCCCATCCAGGGACTGCCACTTCCTTCCCAGGGAGACCACAGCAGGGGGGCTGTCAGACCCTCAGGGCTCAGAGGGGAGTTGGGAGTTGGGGGGCCTCTCAGGCAGGCAAACACTGACAGGCGACATGGCGCCCATACTGGATCCGCTCGTGTCCGCCACGTCCGTGAAGAGCCCTTTCGGCAACCGGGGCTCTCACCCGCCCATGGTCCTCCCGTCAACGGCGTCCGTTCCGCCCACGGGCCGCCCGTCAACGGCGTCCGTTCCGCCCAAGGTCCGTCTGCATAAGAGGCGCCCATTCCTGCATTGCCTTCATCTGCGAAGTGACCCCTGTGTCCCTATTGGTCTCTGCAGACCCCTCTCCCTGTATCCCTCTCCCACCAGCCTTGTTGTCTGTCTGTTTCTGACCCACCCGTGTCCCTCCCCAGCACCCCCTGTCCGCCTGCCTGTGTGTCTGCCTCCCCTCCCACTCCCTGATGATGGAAGCTGGCCACCCCCCACCCTGCCGGAGCGCCTGCCGTGAGGCGCCGACCTCGCCCCATCTGGGGGTGTGATGAGCTGCGTGAGCCCTTCCCACTCGCAGCAGACAGGCCCAAGGCATCTCTCAGTCTTGGCCGGGGCACAGAGCAGAAGGCACGCCGGGATGCCTTCTTTGTGGGCATAGCCACGGCCCTGGAGGCCCAGGGCTTCAGGCAGCGCATGGGCAAGTCATGTCAGCAGCGGTTCCAGCCATCATGAGACCCCCTTGTGTGTGATGTTCCCACCCCCTCCTTCCCTTCTCTCCCCCGCTCTCCCCCCCATGAATCCCACGTGCAGGCATGGGGGTGGCAACACCTGTTGCAGGTAGGAGGGCTGTGGCACTCCCCCCTGCAGCAGGTGGCTAATGCACAGGGTGCCCTGGGGCAGCTGGCACTGGCACAACCTCTGCCCTTCAGCTGACTGTCGCACGCCCAGTGCCTGCAGGCCCACCTGTGGCTGCCCATCTGCTGCGAACGCTGCAGCAGCTGTGGTAGGTACACACAGACGAGCTCAGGAGGGGGGCTCTTCGCTTCCACAAGACTGACACCTCACCACAGGAGCCTGCCTACCTCTGTGGTAAGTTTTGCCTTGATCCTGGGCTGGTGCTGGCCCACTGCTCTTGCCTCCTGCCTACCTCAGGCATAGTTGCAGCCTAACTCAGCCCTATCTTAGGCCACAGTTACGCCACACTTGGGCCTCAGTTGTGCCTGACTTGTGCTGAGTTGGGCTGGACTGAGCCCTTAAACACCCACCCACACCCTATTGTATAATGCAGTGATTCCCAAACCTTTTAGCACCAGGACCCACTTTTTAAAATGACACTCTATCAGGAACCCACCTAGCTTTTTGAGACTTATAGAAAAGGAGATGTAGAAAGGAATAATATATTTATTTATTTACAAGCAATAATATTTTTATTTCTTTATTTACAAAAACTCCATCCATTTCTTGTAATGAGGCAGTCCTAATGGATAACCTCAAGGCTTGAGGTGCTTAGTTATGGGACCCAGCTTTCACCTGCCCCCAGTACCTGCTGTTGACGGACTTAGGGGGGGGGGAAACGCACCAGAAAAAAGATGCTCAAACATTTATCTCCCTATATTTACATGACCTTGCAAGCAGGAGCTCAGCTCCATGTAAACCACAGGAGCCCAGCTCTTTGCAGGGCAATTAGCAGCTATCTGATTTTTGAATAGCCTCAGGGCTTGAGGCAATTAGTTATCTGATCTTTCCATTACCCATGTTTTCATTGGAGGCTCTGCTCCCGACCCACCAGAAATTGGGTCATGATGACCCACAGTTTGGGAAATGCTGTATTAGAATATTACAAACCCTCTTACAAATCTACTGATTTCTTCTCAGTGCTTTGATACTTGTAGAATTTAGGTATTGCTAGTTTGTTTATTTATTTAATTTAAAAGATTTATACCCAGCCTTATCCAATGCCAAGGCAAATGCCCAAGGCGGCTTACAACAAAAAATTAAAATACATAATTTAAAAAGTTCCTGTCACCTTCCTGTTAGAGAACAGGAGAGCCTTGTCAATTTGACATCTACAAATGTCAGAAATAAAAGGAGCATAAAAATGTGGTTATATTTATGCTTATATTAAATGTTTATTTTATTTATTAGTTAATCAAATAATAAATAAAATAATTAGTAATACTTGGAAAAAAGTTCTCTGCATGTTTTCAAATGCTCTCTTTTTGGATGAATAAATATTATGCACTAAAATGTAGTGGGTACCTAAGGGATTTTTGCCCAAGGGTGTATATATGCATCTGAAGGTAAATGCATACACCTGTGGGCTGAGTGGAAATATTAAAATGGCTTTCATTTATTCCTGAAAATGAGCAGAATCCAGAGCTGCCATGAAAACCAACAAGAAGATGAAGTCAGATATTGTTATACCTTTTAGCAAAAGTTGGCTTCCTGTCCATCAACCTGTCAAACATAACTATTATCTCTGGCTTTCATCTATTGCTGATTGCCATTCCTGAAGCTGCCCTTCCATTACGTTAGAGATCAATAAGCAATGGTCTGCTTACTGCTAATAAGATATGCAGCATTCCAAAGTATTCCAGCACAGAGGACTTCAAAAATCTATATTTAGAAGTTACTCACATTATTTACAACTTTAAAAATGTTTTGGCCAGGGCTACTCTATGACTCAGCAAGTTGTAATATGAGAAAATGCCACTAGGTAGTTTGTGGTCCACTTGTCATTATTTTTGAATCACACATCTTGTGTCTACTTGACAGATACAACTACTGATATACAAACAGCTCAATCCTATTGGGCTTCTCCACAGCCGGTACTAATGTTCTGGCAGCGTATCCTCCTGCCTTACGGCAGTTGTAAAAGCAACTCCAGCAACACATGAAGCTGTGCAATGCCGGAAGGCCAGCGGAGGGGCCACAGAGGCCCACTGCACACAAGAGGACCAAGGAGCACCTGCTGCCAATAGAATGGGCTGAGAGCAGGAAGCGTGTCGGGAGGTGGTGGCACCTAGCGCAGGTGACTTGCGCCAGATGATATCCCCTTCCTCGCCTCCCAACATGCCCCTTTTCTCTCCTCGGACTTGCACCAGCTGAAGATCTGGTGCAGGTCCGAGGAGACCCATTGGTGAATGGGAAGCTTACAGGGAATTAAGGGAAAATATTTCCCCTTCTCTCTCCCAAGCCTCCCAATCTCCCCCCCCCAGTAGGATGCAGCGCAAGCCTTTATGGCATGGCTGCATTGTGGGGGGGGGGAGGGTAGGATTGGGCTGAAAGACAAAAGAAAGTAACAGTGCAATCCGACTTAACTTTTGTGCCGGTGTAACCAGTGGCGCAGCGAGAACGGGAGGCCCCAGAACGGAAATGGGATTCAAATCCCCTTTGAATTCCTCTTTTGGAGGGGATTTGAATCCCTTTTCTGTTTTGGGGCCTCCCGTTCTCGCTGCACCGCTGGTTACACCGGCACAAAAGTTAAGTCGGATTGCGCTGTCAGTTTTCCATTGTTATGTTTACAGCCTTACAAATTAGAATTTACTAACTAATCCAATCCAAACAAGTTTGATATGAACATGATCTAGTAGTGCCAAGAAACATTAAACTGTAAAGACTTCCTATTGCAGTTCATCAAGAGCAATTGAGTCATATTTGGATGAATTTTACAGAACATTAACTGCAAAATGCGTTGGTTTCTATCTGTTGAAGTGACACAGTAATTTGCAAATTAATTTCAAAGAATTACCAGCATGTATGATCATGACTGGGAATACTAACTGATCTGTGGATCTGTGTCACATATGGTTGCAGTAATGGTGCTACAGACTGAACATAGCTGCATTACAATAGTTACTTTTTATTATTTATTTGGTTTTTAAAAGGTAAATATTTTTAAGCAGATTTGCCTTGGCTCTGGTCAACAGAATGTAACAGAATGAGATGGTAGAGTTCTGAGGTGGTAGAATGGCTGTATCATTTCAGAGTTCAGACTGCAGGAGGGGGAACAACATTTCGAAATGCTCCCCTATTGTGAAATCTGCCTACTAGCAGGAAATCTCCTTGCTAGCTAGAAAACTAGCACAATAGGGAATGAGCTTGGATAGAATCTTTTCCTGATGTGGTCGTCTTTTTTCTTCTACATGGAGGAATATTCAAAAATGTTCAATATTTTAAATGTTCAAATGAACACTCAAAAATCTCTGCCCTGTATTCCATTCCATTCCATTCCACCATCTTGGGAATCTCCCACCTCATTTTACTGCATATTTAGACAGGACCTTTGAATGGCAAACTTTTCTACACACAGGAGCAACTTCTGTTGCACAACTTCTGCATGCATCTGTTGCATTATCTATTATCCTTTCAAGGTCTATGGTTAAGGTGGCAACATATAGCGGTAAGAGCATCACACTTTCCATCTCTCTGTCCGTACCCAGCTGCTTAAGCAGCTGAGTGGGTGAAGAGGCAGCACAGCTGCAGTGGCAGCAGCAGCTTTTCCCCCTCGCCCTTCTTCCAGTGCTGCTGGAAGGTGGACAACCACTGCCCCTATCCTCTTCCCACTTGCTTTCAGCACAAGGGAAATGGATCAGCTGGACTGGAGGGAGGCAGTGGGCAGATGTGGGATGCAAGTTATTCCTCATCAACTTGCCGCCCGCCCCCACTTACCACTGGACATAAGACATTCACAGCGCAATCCTGTCAAAATTGCCAGCCGCGGAGTGAGCACTCTGCCACAGGAAGCCGTTGCAAATGTGCTGGAAAGCACGTTTGCAATTATTTGGGAGTAAGGGCTGCCAGCGTGAGGCCGGCAGCCCTTACTCCGCCGCCGGATTGCCCCTGTGGCCACCGGAGTCAGGTAAGAGATCCCAGTCCAGGAGGCGAGGGAGGGGGCCATTGGCCAAGCCAATCCGTGAGGGGGCGGGGATGGCATCTGCCATATCCCCGTCCCTATTCCGGCTGGTGCGGCCATTACACGGCCTCTTCTTACTTCCACCAGCTAAATAGCTGGCGGAAATCTGCGGAGGCCCATTGGGGCCGGGCCACTCTACACCAGGGGAAGGGGACAAATGTCCCCTTCCCCCGAGTAGACCTCCAGGCTGATCTCGATCGGCCTGGAACGAGAATAGGATCCAGCAGATAGTTTGTCAGGATTGGGCTGTCAGTCTGCATCAAAGGTGGGCTGGCCCAGTCCATGTCAGCCCATCTCATGGGTGGGCCAGTCCAGGGCTAGATACAACTGCTTAGAGCTGGATTTGACACAAAGACTTCCAGTTGGTGATCTCAGTTCTACAGCACTTTGGTTAACTATTGTTATGTAGGAAAGGAATATGAGCACAGTCCAGTCAATGTCAAGCCATACCGGAAAGTTGTGTATTATTGAAGTCACCAAAATCAATTGGGGCTGAGAAGAGCTTAATTTTGGCTACTACAGTACATCACACCCGATGTGTGTTTAAATCCACCTGTGTTTTCCTTCAACAAAAAAATAGTCCACTCTGCCTGGGAAGAATCTGTACTCTTAACAAAGACAAAGGAGCATCTGGAGGGATCAAACACAACTGAGAAACAGGTGCCCTTTAGCTGATCTAGCATATTTTTCAGTCAATACTTGCTTTAAAACAATTCCCTCTTGGAGTACTGGTTACTGTCTCACTGTTGGATACCAGTAGATAAAGTCAGTATTGGCACCAGTCCTGACAAGAAAGTGCTAAAAACGATACGTCTTTCAATTAAAAACCCACAAGGGGTGGATATGGTGTGGAGGAAGAGAAAGATAAACATTTGTTTCAGAATGTTCAGCAAGTGAAAAAAAGTTGTTTGATAAAAAAGTGACTTGTGAATCTTAAATTCTTCACAAACATATGGAACATATTGCTTATGCTCCAGTTTTCACTGACTGCATGCTTGTGTATTCTTGGATATTATTTCAAATTAAGTCAGATTCTTTTCAAGTGGTGGTTATTCAGTGAAAATTACACAGAGCGTTTAACTGGCAGGTCTCCATTCTTTTCCTGATGTCATCACCCATGGACCTTAGTGGGTTTCTACAGTTTGGCCAAGGATACGATGTTAAATATTTAATGTAGAAAGAAAAGCAATTCAGAAATACTTGGAAACAGTCTTGTACCTTATGGCAATTATGATCTCCCTGAGCTCCCCTTAAACAAAGAGCTTTGTTCTTCTAAAGCAATTACCAGAAGTTAAAAAAAAAGTTACAATGCCAGTAAGACGTTCAGAAGTCACATCTGCAAAATGGGTTTCTGGTTCAGTCAGCATGCAGGGAGCTAACTACTCTACACAGGTTTCAGAAAAACGTTTTCACAAAATATAGTCTGGAATTTGGCCTTTTTTTATATGTAAAGTCTATGTTGATTTGAAACCCTTATAGTAATCCCTGTTTGAAAAAAAAAGCATTTACAGGATAGAAGGAAAACAAGTAAAATAGAAGTTGTGTGCTTTTAATGGCAAATATTTTAAGTTATGTTTAATCCTTGGTTAAAGACATGTAGATACCACCAAACTCAATAGGCATCTTCATCCCCCTGATCCAAGAAATGCAAGGATGAGATCTGTATGCAGAGCAAGGCTTTCAGTTTCAGAACAGCAGCCTTGCTGCGCTGCATTCCATACTGCTGAGTAAACATCCCTGAATTTATAAATGAGATTGTGAGGAGGAAAGAGTGGGAAAATCCACATTCTCTAACTTGAATAAGTGATGAAAAAATATGTAATTTTATCAACTTCCAGAAAAGTATTTAAGTTAGTCTGAAGCAGCAAAAAGAACATACCGTAATCTGGTGCCCTTTCAAGACTAATATATTTATTTCAGAATAAGCTTTCAACATGGACCCCAGTCCACTGGACTGTAAATGAAAGCTTGTGCTGAAATATGTGTGTTTGACTTTAAGGTGCCACAAGACTTCTTGATGCAATTGTACGTACAGTACTCTTTACAGCCTTTCCCCAGGAATTATAAATATCCTACGATTTCTAAGAGCTGGCATGCAGTAACTACAGTTCCTTCCTCTTATTTTCCTTTTTCTGGTTTGCTACAAAATAGTAAAGATAATTATGTGACGGGCATTCTGCCCACATCCCAGAATCCTGAATATGAACCCAAACATCTGCATGCAGTGTTATAAAATTTCTATGTGCCAGCTATGTTATGGTGTGTGATGTTATGCAGGGGCAGCAGTTGGTACATATATGGCATCCTATGCAGTTCCAGCTAGTTTTAGACTAGTTTAACCCTTCTGTTATGTTTAACCCTTATGCATACTCTTAGAGATCCCTGGTACAATTTCTGATTTGATCATAGGATTGTGTTTATTGGAACAATAAACTATATTGGAACAATGTTGGAACAATGATGATGTTATCCTCTTTATTTACAAGACATCCTCTTCCTAATTGGCTTAATGAAGTTCTTCCTAGCTAATCTATTTTAAGTGTCCAAACAATATCAGCAGTATGTAAGACCGTCCCCCCATATATGATACAAAAATAATACCAGGGATATTATTATTCATATAAAAATTATAGAAAATCTAATCCTTTTAGATTGTGAGCCCTTTTGGGACAGGGGCCATTTAGTTGTTTGATTTTCTCTGGAAACTGCTTTGTGAACTTTTTTTTATTGAAAAGTGGTATTTAAATATTCTTAATAATAATAATAATCAAAAATGAGAAAAAATAATCACAACTGCAAATTCCTTCCCTTTTTGCTTCGATAACATTTGATTCCATATAAAGCTGGGTGTTAGCTGAGGAGATCTTCCCTTGTATGGTGGAATAACTGATTCTGTAGTTGGCTTATAAGTCATTTGGCCTTGCAGCAGGCTACTCTGATTAGAATGCTTAATTCCTATTCTTCATTCCTATTCTTCCTACACTCCATGAGAACTTTGACAGTTGTTGAGCTTGGCCATTTTGCCTTCCACTTTACCAAAAATCTAACACCCTGTTCTTAAGGTATAAGTTGCTGTTTTCCCATTACAGGTTGAGTATCCCTTATCTGGACTGTTTGGGATGGGAAATTGTCTGGATTTCGGATTTGTCTGGATTTCGGAATATTTGCATAAATATAATGAGATTTCTTGGGGATGGGACCCAAGTCTAAACATGAAATTTGTTTGTCTCATATTCACCTTACACACATAACTTGAAGGTAATTTTATACAATATTTTTAATAATTTTGTGCCCCAGCATGCCTTGTGCTATGCCAGCCAGGTGCTGGAAAACGTTTTTTTTTTTAAAAAAAGCCATAGCCCCCCAAACGTCTGAATTTTAGAATAGTCTGGATTTCGGATGTCCGGATAAGGGGTCATCAACCTGTATCACTTTTTACAATACTCCAGGACCATTTGAAACTATGCGGGAGGGACCGAGAACACTGTTACTTTCCAGACCAACATGATCATTAGCAGCATAATTTTATAGCATAAGAAGTTCTATTCTTGAGTTGCATGCAAGAAGAAATAAATAATTCCTCCCCATCCAAACAAAGGCGGTCAGTGAGCATGAATAACTACATAATAATTTTCCCATAAGCATTTCACTGATACTCACAAAGAACTTTTCCCAGAAATGGCAGCTTGTGCATCACTCCTGCTAAGGAACAGTACTAATATATCTAGGAGCTTCTTGCTGGCATAGCTTTAATATTGTTCTAATCCTGTAATGAAATGTTGAGTATATTAATTCTTCATTTTGAAAACCCATTATATAAGGGTAGCAGATAGAAAAACTGAACACATACATGATAGTTATTGCTCAAACAAAGAAGCATGGTCTGAAAGAAGGCATTTTAGAGTAAATCTAAATATAAACTTCTTTTCTTTTCGAAATCTGCAAAAAAATAAAACCATTTCCTTCCACCTCTATTTATTATACAGTATTTATAGGCTGTTACTATGTCTTTCCTTGGTCTTTTTTTTCAAACTGAAATATACATTCCTTTTATTACTTTTGTGACTCTCCACCCCTCTCCAATTTAACATTCGTCTTGAATAATCGTGGTGTTCCCAAGTGGACATGGTATGGGGAATCTACAGGTGATTGTGGCCCAGGGGCTATGATGAATTCATCTTACGTTTCCAGGACTGCAGTAAAGAGGTGTGTTGAAGAAAAGCTGCAAGATTTATACTTTCTCTTTCAAGGAAAACTATACAAATAGCTTGAATATTCTATGCTATGTGATCAAATCTGGATTTGGGCCAACACAGTATTGTAAAACGTGAAACAGTGATGAGAATGTATGTAAGTTCATGGATGCAGTGGCAGAGGTTTCCAGCCTGAATTACTGGTGTGTAACCCAGCAACTTCTCCAATAAATTCTGAAGCTTGTGATTCAGGCTCAGGGCTTCATTTATATTACCAAAACCAAAACTATGCACTGTATTTTCTTTTATCCTTCATTTAGCATCTCTAAGTCACAAATAGGTGCAGTTTTTAATATGATATGCTTCTGTGGTTGACAATGGGCAGAAGAAGAACATGAGTATTGTTCTGTTCCTGCCCAACACCCATTCATTTTAATGAATTGCACTGTGAAAAAGTTCCCTGTGGGTTTGCCTGTTGTCTTTACACAATGTGAGATATATCAGTTGTTCATTTTGGATTGTAGCTCTACAGAAATCTGTCTTAATAGGATTTGAATTCATGATCCCAAGGTGCATGGAAAACCCTGAAGAATAAGATGTTGGTAGCTCAGAGATAGCAATAAAACTCAGTTCTTTACTGTGCCAGTTTGTTTATATCTTATAAAAGTCATCCCAAGTGATTTGAAAACATACATTAGTCTTCTTTGGAGAGAGGCTAAGGGCATTTTTTTAAGTTGTATCTCTATTATACGAAAGTAGTATTAATATGGCAGCATCTGTGATCAGATATTTTAAAATTTATGTCCTGCTATTGGCAAATTAAGTACATAGTTATCTGTACTTGTGTCTAATTCTGCATCTAATAAGACTAGAGTTGATGAGGAAGCAGTGACAAGATATTCATCAGCATATACTGTAAACAAGGAGTCACTAATTAATCTTTAAAACACTTAAAATCCTTTCACCCCACAGGCATCACAGATATCCTGTCATCGTATTAAATTATACCCACCTGTTGGGATTGCTCCTCAGCCCCCCTGAATCAGCAGACAGTGCCACACTGGCAGGAAAAATGTACCTAGTGTAGCAAAATCCTTGCACTGGCAGAAGGCAGGCTATCATTAATAGAATAATTATGGCAAATGACAAAAAAATAATAATGGGTGGAATGGTGGCATCAAATTGTGAGGGAGGAATTGCAGTTTTATTATTGTTTTATGTTTCATGTGTTATATATACATGATTTTGTACACCACTTGATTTTTTTTAATGAAAAACTGTTTAGAAATTTGGTAATGGGCAGCCCAATGCTAAACATAGCAGGATGCGGTGGTGCAAACAAGGCCACCACTGCATCCTGTGCAGGATGGGACCTGTGCCAATGGAGCCGGAGACCTCCTTCGGGTAAAGGGACGTTCATCCCTTTACGCTGAGTAGAGCTCAGTCACCCCAATGAGTTTGCTCGAATGTGCGCCAGCTATTTTGCTGACCATATTAGGCCCGGGAAGGAGGATAGGATATGGCAGAGGAGGCCACCGCTGATCCCTCCCCATTCCCAGGCCTGGCCAACCAATCCCCCCTTCTGGAATGCCCCATTCCACCCTCCCCCTGCCACGCTTCAGGGACTCACCTCTCTGCCACAACCTTGATCTGTCCCACGGCACTGGTGGAGCAGTGCAAGCCTCTCCATCGGTGTCGCTTACTCATCGGGTGGTGTGAACATGCTTTCCAGCATGTTTGTGACACCTTAGTCGAGCGGAGCGATCATTCCATTGCAACATTGCATAGGATGAGAATGAGTCCTTATTTACAGTGCAATCCTGTCTAATGCTCGACTGGTGGAATGAACCACCTTACCTGCAGTCCTGCATGTAGCCGGTTGTGACAGTGGGCCTTTGACACAAGTGCCATTTGCGGCAGTGGTTTCAGAATGGCCACTGGCAGTGTGCTGCGCATGCCACTGCATGGCCATTTACAGCAGCAGAACCGCTGTTCTGCTATTGTAAAGTTCAGTTAGGATTGGGCTGTGAATCTCACAGCATCCAGGAAGAGAGATAAGAGCTTCCAGCTGCGTCGGTTGAGTGTGGGAGGCGCCAGCCAGCAGAAAAAAGTCAGACTGTAAAAGGATACCACCTAGAAATTAGCTGTTCATGAGAGATTGGACATTTATATATATTGTAAAAAACCCCAAGGGGGGTTAAGACAGCCTGCCCATGTACACCGCCTTGGATTAAAGTCGGAGGAGAAATCCAATGACCAAGAAAGGCGGTATATAAATACAGTATATATTATATTATATTATTATTATATTAAGAACAACATTTCATTGAGATTTGTATTTAGTAATAATAGCCTTTAATACTTCCATTGCATTACCCCCTTTATACAAAGGATATCATCAAGGTAATTAACAAACCCTTGAAACTGGAAGCTAATTTCATTTATTTCAGTTGGGCTGCTCACTTCCAAGTCAGTGTGTTTAAGATTGCCACCTTTACCTATGGAGTTCCAGTGCTTGCTTTCTTGGAAGTAATTCCCACTGAGTTCAATGGGACTCATTTCTGGCACTATTAGGATATGTTTGTGAATCTTATTCTCAGTTATGGTCTCTGGAAAATCCTCTATTCTTAAGGCTTTTTGTGTTAATTCTGCAGGATATGAGCAATTGTTTTATAATTGTCTAGTATGTCACTTGTGCTGTTGTCTTAGACTTACTTGTAGAATAGTTAAGCAGCTTTTTACTCAGATTTTATAGTTATTATTTTGAATGTTTTTGTTATAATAATAAAAGATGAGTTGCACCTGTGTGTGAAGGCATATGAGAATTAGAAATGAATGGACTTATCTGAGTTAGACTGTTTATTGATCTATAAACTGAGGGTGAATTTCCTGGAAATTTGTTCAGTTTGTGTATTCCAGTACAGTCTGCACAATGTCAGGTTTGGAAAAAATTGTATGTCAGAACCTTACTATTTGTACACAAGTCTGGGTATTTATGGAGTTCAGCAGCAACTTTAAAAATATAAGATTGGAACTGTAAATATAAGATTAGAACTAAACGAAAGATGCATGTATGGCAAGAATCCATGAAATAATCTGGAATTTGGTAGGTTTTTCTTTCTTTCTTGGGCATATTACAGTTTGACCTTCAGACCTGAGACTGGATCTATGTACTTCATAAGAAGTGTGAGAAACAACTGTAAGATATGATAACACTGGCACGTGGGTTGAACAGTGATCACTAAATGTAAGATACATACATCCCAATCCTATGGGCTGAATGCGCGTTCCACCAGCACTCGCTGCCAAAAAATGGCTGTATAGTGCCTTCTGGCAGCACACTGAGCAGCACACTGGCAGGGCACCGGTGGGAAGGTCAGGACCTTCCTGTGTGCATTGCCGAACCTGCAGAGGCCCACTGAGGCAGGGAAGATGGCAGGGAAGGCAGGAGGGGGCAGGGGAGATGGAATGGGGCAGGGAGGGGGCAAAATGGGGGTGGGAGGCTGTGGGAGGGGTTGATCTGGCGATGATGATGATGCATGCCAGATCCTGTCCCCCTTTTCTGCAGCCTCCCCGTCCCCTTTCTCTCCTTGGACTTGCACTAGCAAAATTGCTAGCACAGGCCTGAGGAGACCCATTGCGTAGCAAGAGGCTGATGGAGGTCTAAAGGGATTTGAAGCCATTTTCCCTGCTGAAGCCTCTGAATCCACCCTCTCTGCTGGATACAGCATGCTCGTTTTGGGAATGGCTGCTCCAGTGTGTGTGTGTGGGGGGAAGGATAGGATTGGGCAGGTGGATTCTGCAAGCATACACCTCACAGTCATTTTACCACATGGCAAACGCTGCATGAATCCACTCACTCGCTATACCTTGACAGCCCAATCCTGTGTAAAATACGTATCCTATCCTGGTCCCGGGCTGCCCTGGGGCAGCCCAGGTACACCTCAAGGGGAGGGACGATTGTCCTCTTCCCCGGGTGTAAGTGGCTTGAGGCGCAATGGGCCTACTCGAATGTATGCCAGCTCTGGAGCTGGCGTACATTCAAGCCCTATGTGTAAGGCCGCACTGGGCTTGGAGAGGACTTTGGATATTTGCGGATCTTGCCGCTGATATGCCCGCCCTCTCCAGCCCTGGGGTGGCCAATGGCCGCCCTCCCTCACCACCCGGTCTGCCCTCCCCATGCCTCTGCCCCAGACAGCAATGTACTCACCGTCCTCGGTGGGCATAGGGCTGGTTGGGATGCAGAGTAAGGTCTGCCGGCCTCTGTGCCGGTGGCCCTTACTCTCCGGGTGCCACAAAAGTGCTTTAAGGCACTTTTGCGACACCCTGTGCCAGGGGAGAGCATGCTCCCCTGGCGCAGTCCTACATAGGATTACTCCGTGAGTCAGGTGAATTTGACTTAAGGTATGCCCTAAAACTCAAGGAATAACATTCTCAGTCATTTGCTCAACCTGGCCCCATGATGCCTCACACTCAAAGCAGGGGTGGTATTCACCACCACCTATCTCTTCCTCCTCTTCCTTTGGCATTCTCAGCTATCTCCCCAGAAGGAGCTCCCCAAAAGGAGCTCAGCTACCTGCCTCCATCTCCTTGACACCTCTCCCTGCTAGCTGATGTAGAGCCTGACATTCCCCAACATGCACGGGAATCTTTGGGCTGACCTTGTGAGAGATCAGCAGAAGAGAGTCTGATGCTGCCACTGTCACTGTGTTAGGTAAAGGTGACCCCTGACAATTAAGTCCAGTTGTGTCTGACTCTAGGGTGTGGTGCTCATCCCCATTTCAAAGCCGAAGAGCCAGCGTTGTCCGAAGACGCCTCCGGGGTCATGTGGCCGGCATGACTCTCCTTGCTGCAGCGCATAGCATGCGGCTGGAACACAGAGCGCTGTTTACCTTCCCGCAAGCGGTACCTATTTATCTACTCACATTAACATGCTTTGGAACTGCTAGGTCCGAAGTAATCCGAGCCTGCTCTGGGGAAGAAAGGATGAGGCCCTCCCACTTCAGCACCCTGAAGAGAAAATGGGAATCTTAACCATTCTGGGTGTAAAGAGTCACCTCCAAACAGTGATACCAATTGAAACCAGCTTCATTAACAGCATTTAGAAGGGTGGGGATGTTGGGGGAGGCCGGAAAAGAGTAACAAGGAAGTCTTTTGATAAGTTTAACAATCAATAGCCAATATGCACTGATTACATTACAACATACGGTAAAGTGTTTAGAAAATGTGCCTCCCCTTTTGCTCCCAACTTGAGATAGGGTCCCCACTTGCTAAGCTCACCAATGTGAGATCTCATTGCCATTACAGCTGGGATCCCTGGCCAATCCAGTTGACCCTGGACACATATAATGCATTTTGAAAAGCCGCTCAGTACTGCTTTCAGAAACGAAAAGGACCTTCGAAAACTGATATGTCACCAGCATTTAGAGATGAGATTCAGCTTACTTGCTGGAAGACTGCCATACTGCAGAATGGTACAGTTGTACAGTAATCTGATGAGACAGTATTTACACAGCTCCTTTCCTTTCCCTGAAACTTCAGGTGAGATTGGAAGAGGATATGCTTGAAGATAAATTGAATGGATGAGTTGAGCTTTCCTGTCTCTGATTTTAGTTTTGCTTTTAAAATTCAGTCTGCAACTCCATCTGGCTCTGTACAAGAAATGGACAAATGCTGGAAGATATAAATCATATGTACCATAGCCTAGGCTGTTAACTTTAGAAAGGATCACTGGAATTTCCTTTGATGTTATTGTTGCTCAGAGCACTGACTGATGTAACCCCTTTCCAACAAAATGCAAAGAAATTTGGCATGGGCTAGACGTGTCATTCCTGGAATCAGTTGTGCTCCTCAGAGCACTTTTGAACATTAACTGAACTCATCCCTATAATTACTTTGGTTTACAAATGTAAGTAAGGGTTGAGGATCCATGTTTGTTGTGGTTGTTATTTCAGTAATGGACCATTTGGCCTAGGTGCTATGTAGCAAAACAGAAAATCACAGGAGCCATTATCTTGGAGACTGTGCTTTTACATTGCTGCTTGTCATATCCACGTATTTTTATTTTGAAAACATCTGGGCTTTTTAGGACATAGATCAAGTCAGTATATGGCTATATTAGTGCCTTAATTCTATTTGAAGACCTGGCCCAAGCAAAACCTGGCATCTGAAGGCAACAAGTTCCACTGTCAGCTTTTCCTTTTTTTGGTCAGCATGCCGTCTGTCTGCCCACCAGCACACACATTGACATACGTACATGTGCCAGTGCTCACCATTGTCATCCTTCTTTGCTGCTGCCTTTTCATCTATATATCTTGGGAGTAGAGCCTCTCTACTCCTAGCATCCTCTCCACCTTGCCATTTTTGAAGACTTGTGCACAAGTAGAAGAAGGAAATGGACGAGGTCATGAAGAAAACATTGCTCAGGAAAAGCATTGCAGCAGCCATTACCCCTGGCCATTACCCAAGAGCAAGTAAACCCCTTCTCACTGGTTCTTCAAGAAGGGCGCATGAGAAAAGGAATGGCCAGGTGAAGCAACTGGACAGGGGGCAGGCTGGGAGAGGTGGCAGGTGGGTGAGGGATGCAGGGCAACTCAGCCACTTTGCAGCTTCTTCTAGCCCACTGCTCAAAGTTGGCATCATGGCTGGGCTGCCCCTGTCTATTTGCCACTGAGGTGATCTCAAAAGGCACCATTCAAAAGGCACCTACGGATCACAGTGAATTGTACAAGGTGGTCATGAGGCACTGAAGCTATGGAGACACATCTAAAACTTTGCTACATTTGAGTTTTTAGCAAATTAAGTACTGGGATGGCTCTTCAGAGATAACTCCATTTACCCCAGCACCCCCCCTAATAAAGACACGCCAGACAGATGCTTGGAATATAGGGTCACTTTATTAACTACCAAATTAACAGCAGCAGGGCACTAACTACAAAGCACCCCTGGCGTGCAGGCGGCTAGGGTGAGGGAAACGGTCCTAGCCGTCTGCCTTCCCCCAAGATCTAATCGGGCATGACATCCTGGCTCAAGGCACACTCGGTCCACGACCGAGCTGTCTATCCTTGCTAACCCCGAAGGGGGGGGCCGAGGCAGCTGAACAGCGCTGACCACCCTCAGGACACTCCTTAAGGTGGTCATTGCAAATCCAGCCTGGGGATTTGCCAGCCAGCCTCAGCGATCCGGATTCGGCATCGTCTGAGCGGTCCTGGCTCACCCCCTGACCTTGCTTACCTCAGGATGCATGCCAACTAAGCCCTCCCTGGCTACCCCTCCTGCACGCCACCAAGCCTCGCCGAGCAGAGGGAATGTAATGCGCGTCCTCTCTGCTCAAAGCTCCGGCAAGTCTGAAGGGAGGGCGAGCGAGCACGCTGCTCGCTCCGCCCACCCCCAGCCTCGCCTGGATACAGGGAGCAGCCAATCGGCTGCTTCCACCTCCAAGCACCCTGTCCTGCACGTCCGAGGCGGGGGCGGGGCAACCCTCCGGCAGATCCGTGAAGCGGGCTGCCGGACCTTCTGATTCTGTCATAATTGGGCATTTGTCTCGGCATAGGATAAGGCGGGATATAAATAAATAAATAAATAAATAAATAAATAAATAAACAAACAAACAAACAATTTGTAGATCTTTAAGATCTATTCTGGGCAGACAGTTTTCAAGGGTCTAATATGGTTAAAAACTTCCAATAAGCCATGTGCATCCTGAACAGACATTTTGTAGGATACTCATAACTATTCATGTAGTTTTCTAAAGGATACTACAATTTCTATGCTTTCTCATAGAAAATGATGCTTCTGGCAATCCTCAGGAGAATCAGTTCTCTGCTGTCCCTAATGAGCCCTAACTGGTCCCTACCACTTCCCAAAAGTAACGTGTTTTTTTGTTTGCAGAGGTGGTACAGGACTGGCAGTGAGGGTTGGCTAGCAGCAGGGATGAGAGTGAACTCTATTGCAAACTAGACCTGAATTTCAAGGAGTCTAGGTTTGACTCACAAATAGTGTTGCCATATTACACAGATTGGTGAGGGGTTTTTTTTTAGTTTAGGCATCCCACTCAATGCCCGTTTTGCCCATTAGCCAGTCCAGATTACCCGCTTACATATAAAACAAGCAAGTTTCTAGCTGCTGTGGAAGCCAACATATCAGCCAAAACTTGCAGGCAGTGTTTTGTGTGATGGTCCCTACTTCTGCCTTCCATTCTCCTAGAGCAGGGGTTCCTAACCCCATTGGGGTCGTGTACCACCTCTGCGGCCGCCGTCCTGCTGCGTACCACTGGAAGTGGCGATGACATCATCATGACATCATCTGGGATTTCGGCAGCAACAGAGCCCTGAAAATGACAGTATGCGGGTCAGGATGGGTAGGAGGGAATTTCTCAGCACAGGAAACCCATATGCTCGAGCTCTGCTGACCGCCTGGGGCAGGGTTTTCAGGGCTCTGCTGTGACACAGCCACAATGGCAACCGCTATCTTGCTAGGTGAGTGTCGGCATACCATGGACACTTAGTCTACATACCACTAACAGTATGCTTACTACCGGATGAGAAACCCTGTCCTAGTCATATTCTGATGGGTCTCCCACACCCTGGAGTAAATTGGCATATTGGACAGGTATGCCAAGGAGGTGGCAGGGAAGTCTGCTGCCAGCTTCCTTCCATGTACTCTTCTCAAGATACAAACCTCAGTTTTTTATGCAAGTCTGAAGTTTTGAAAAAGACAAGTTAGGGCTCAATCCTAACTGGGGTTTGCGACATTGTTTGACAGTGTACATGCATTTATGACATTGTAAACAGAGTGATGCCAGCAGCCATTTTAGGGAAACCACTGCAAAAGGCGGCGACGGTGGCCCTGGCACACTGCCATGAAAGGCGACCTGCACTGAGGCAGGTAAGCCATCGCAGGAGGTGGGGGATGGAATGGGCATGGAGGGGGAAGGGAGCTTCTGCACAGGGGGGGCAGGCAGGAGATGAAACAGGGAGGGAGGGGAGGATTCTGGTGGCACCAGCGTGTGCCAGGATTCTATCCTTGTTCTCCTGTTCCTTCTCCCTTACTCTCCTTGGTTATGCGCCAGCAAAATGGCTGGCATTGAGGAGACAGCAGAGGCTTACCCCAAGGTAAGGAAGGGAAGGAATGGGGATAGGATCCTGACATACCTTGAGGAGGCCTCTGGGACTGCCCCCTGAAGGATGCAGGATGCACTTCATTGGCGTGGCTGCTGCATCAGCAAGAGGGGTATAGATAGGATTGGGCTGAAAATTCATGAAGAATCTCTTGTGTCACTTTTTCAGCATTTTGCTGGTTCTGCTTCAATAATTGATGATTTGCAGTTTCAACTAGGCAAGAGTTCCTATTGATGAATAAGCCTAAAGAAGAAATGGACAAAAGTAAAGTTCACAGTTTTCCATGATAAAGTGTTGCTAATCAGGTCATGACCACAAACCTTTAAGGAGTCATATGGTTGATCTAACAATGTTAACCCTGGAGTCCTGGCAGAATTCCGCCTTCTGTAATTAAATTTTGACTACCTGACTCTTCCCTATACTGTACTGAAAAAATAACTCTTGCTTCTCTTGTGGATAGCTTTCTAACTAGAGAAGCAAGGGTAATCACTGGGTTCTTTATTAAAACATGGTTATTTGTACAGATATATGACTACATACACTGATTGACTGCAGCAATTTCTTTCTCCTTCATGAAGTCCCCCCTATTCTATGAAATGTGGAGACCCTCCAGGAGAATGCATCAGCCATTGAAAAGCAGCTATGCCTATCCTTCTGCCCTTTCATCTTCTGAATTTGCACATTCACCTGCAACTATCTATATTGCTAGAAGTATTACTTGTAAATAATCAAATATACTTGGGCAAAAATATTATAGAAGATGGAAATACTGTACTATAGGAGAATTTTAGTTTTCAAGTTGGCTTTGAGGCTCATACACTAAGGCTCTAAACCAGGGGTGGGGAACCTATTTGCGGTGGGGGGCCATTTCCCTATTGGGAAAATTGGCTGCGGGCCGCCCATAAGGGCGGCTGAAATTCCCCCCCCCACAAATTTGACACCCCCCCCCCGCGAATTTACCACTCCCTCCATCCCACCCACGGACCACTCTCTCTCCCTCCCTCCCACCCACCCACGGCCGCTTACCTGAGGCTCCGGGCGGCGGGCGGCGGCGGGCGGCGGCGGGCGGCGGCGGGCGGCGGCGGGCGGCGGCGGGCGGCGGCAGGCGGCGGCGGGCGGCGGCGGGCGGCGGCGGGCGGCGGCGGGCGGCGGCAACTGCCGCCGCCGCCGCCACCTTCCCGCATCACCTCTAGTTTAAATTGGCCTTTCTGCAGCTGCGCAGATCGCCGTTGAGGCCGAGAGATTGCCCTCTCGGCCTCAACGGCGATCTGCGCAGCTGCAGAAAGGCCGAGTTCAGAAGGAGAAGGTGCCGACGTCACCTCGGCACCTTCTCCTTCTGAAAGTGGCCTTTCTGCAGCTGCGCAGATCGCCGTTGAGGCCGAGAGGGCAATCTCTCGGCCTCAACGGCGATCTGCGCAGCTGCAGATAGGCCGATTTTAAAGGGACTAGGCGGGTGGTGGCGGAGCCTCCGGTCCCGCGGGCCGGATCGGTCCGGTCCCGCAGGGGCCGGACCGAATCGACCCGCGCGCCGGAGGTTCCCCACCCCTGCTCTAAACAATCTTTTCAGCTCATATCTATAATTCCTGAATTATTCATGTACCAATTTTATAGGTTTGCTGATATGCTGTTAGTATAGTATAACATATTGGTCAAGGTCCAATATTATATTTTTCTATTGTAGTATAGTTACATTGGCTACTTCTCCTCAAGCTAAGGAGGGAGAAGTAAAGGAGGAGGGGAGGAAGATGGAAGGAATGAAAGGCTGGGAAGTGGGTTCCCATTCCAGCCAGCAATCACTCATCCAGAGGAGAGACAATCTGCTTCAGGAGGAGCCCGGATCAGCCATGAACTGCCAGAAACCAGCTTGGAGCCAAGGTGAGGGGGCAGGCAGTAGTTGTACCTGTGGCCCACTGGCATATCCAGAGCCAAACTCTGTCCCCCAATAGGGAAGACCCTGTCTTAAGGGACCCAGGTCTTCTTTTCTGGTGCCATCTGGGCTGGCCCTGTAGTATCTGCACCAGCTATTTCCAGGGGTAGACTAGCAGGCCTCTGCATAAGAAAGCCCCAACCAATGGAACACCTCCTGAAGAGACCCAATAGAATATAGGATCACTCTGCTTTTTCTGTTATCTCACTGCGACCCCTTTCTGAGTTAAAGTATCAGCGCAATCAGGGCAAGGCGGGAGGCTTTGGAGGAGAAGAGAGATTTAAATCCCCTTTGGAGGGGATTTGAATGCCCTTTCCATTCTGGGCCTCCCGTTCTTGCTGCACTGCTGGTTACACCAGTGGTGTAAGTTGGATAGGATTGCGCTGTATATCAAGTAGACTTTTGAATCCTCCTACTACCGGCTCCTCAGTCCTGGATACCCTGGATATGGCGTTCACCAACCCATTCAGCATACAACTGCCCCCTTGCTCCTGACATCACCATGGTCGCACCACCATATGTGTTTACTTTCAGTTTCAGGACAATGAAAACAGCATTTTTCATAAGTTTCTCAATCAGTACAAACAGTATCCAGTATATTTTTAGTATCTAAACTTGAAACAAATAATAATACCGTATTGTCCCGAGTATAAGATGCACCTGATTATAAGACGCACCCTTAAAGTTTGGTGCTATTAAAAAAATCAATTAAATCACTGGCATTAAATTGCAACAGCCTGATTATAAGAAGCACCCCTAGTTTAAAAACTGTAATTAGGACAAAAAGGTGAGTCTTATACTCAGACCAATACGGTATATCTCAACTATTTGTTCCCTTTGTTAGCATTGGATGTGAAACTTGAGAGTTTTCAACTGTCCAAATTTAAAACAAAGTCATTAAAGAATCTTGCATCATATTGAATTAGACTGGAAGTCTTTCTTATAATTTATGATTTGATTTACTTGATTAATGAGCCATGCTAGATACCATATTGATATGATAAAAATTAACTTCTATAGCTCCATTATGCACTTAAATTTTGAGACACTATTGAATGCTCTCAAGTTTTTTCTCAGTGGACCATCAATCGAAGTCTGCTAGTAGAAGTGATTTGATCCATTTGTAGATGATGGCTTTTAATGCAGTTTAAAATGTCAGAATTGGCACACAATTAAAGGAACTACAATATAAAAATATTTTAGCTTAAATATAGTAGATAGTATTTTATAAACACATGATTGAGCTGCATCATAAGGAGTTTTTTTCCAAAGAAAATTCCATGGATCTTTATCACTCAAAATGGTAGGTTTTTGTTGGAAAATAACAGTTAACATTGCTTTTTTCCAATGTAGAACATATCGTATTGTCCCGAGTATAAGACGCACCTGATTATAAGACGCACCCTTAAAGTTTGGTGCTATTAAAAAAATTAATTAAATCACTAGCATTAAATTGCAACAGCCTAATTATAAGACACACCCCTAGTTTAAAAACTTAAATTAGGAGAAAAAAGTGAGTCTTATACTCAGACCAATATGGTATATGCAAAAGAAAAGCGTTGCTGCAGGTAAAAATAGGTATTGTAGAAATCATACTAAATTGTCTAAAAGGCATAGCTAGCTGCTCTTTGACATTGACATATGACATTGACCTTAGTAATCCTTGATCATTAAGCCCAAGTGTTTTGACAGCTGTGAGTGGCCATATCTTCTTGTGCATATGTGAACTAGAATAATAGACATAAAATACACAAACATAATATTATTGTGAATGAAATATTTATTAGCTATATATAGCTCTTGCTCTACTTGATTGATCTGAGGTATAGCAAAACCTTGAGGGTTATGGACAAGTATTAACTAGAATCCTCCCATTGTTGTTAATGCATCCATATCACACAGTGGAATCCTGTGCCATGAAGCTGTATCAAATGGTTGTTCACATCTTCTCCTGTTTGGAGCAAATTCCATGGCTGTCTGGCCTCTGCTTAAACCCCCCCCCCCCATTACAGAGTGAAGCTTTTCTGTGACATGAAATGCTGAAGTTCTGGCTGTGATATTTTCAGTCTTTTGAAAGCAGACATATTGGAAACATATGCATCTGGGCAACCAGCCAGGGTTTGTCACAAGGGGCATTTTAGCATGAACGTATTTAAATTTGAGAATAGTTTTGCCAAAACTGCAAATATTTCTCATGTTATGAAATGCTGCTTTATTTACATTTCATTAGTTTACACTATTTTTAAATTTTCTTAAAAATTGTACGTTTTAGAACTGGATTGATATTCAGAATTTACTAATGCAGTTTAATGCTTTTTAATATTTTACATTTACTATATTGTTATGATCATGTTTATAATGTTGGTTTGGTTCTCTATTTTTTGTTAGCTGTTTTAGGCAGATTAATGGAACATTTACAACAAATTTGCCCAGTTCAGTTCTCAAAGTATTACATAGTTTCCCTAGCAGTTTTGCAAAGTATTATATAGTTTCAAAGTGTTACATATTACAAAGTACAGGTCGATTACACCTTATCCGGACATCCAAAATCCAGACTATTCTGAAATCCAGACATTTTGGTGTCTATGACTTTTTTAAAAAAACGTTTTCTAGTACCTGGCTGGCCTAGCGCAAGGATTGCTAGGGCACAAAATTATTAAAAATATTGTATAAAATTCCCTTCAGGCTGTTTGTTCGTAAACTTTTATTGGCGTAACATACAAATATTAACATAACATACAAACATAATACATCACACAATACAAAAGCTATCAACCTTGCCCCCTTTTGGGGCTACTTATTTTGAAAAGAAAATACAATCTATAGGCCTTGCTTTAGATATAGTAGGTTCACTGACCCATGACCAAGCATTTAGAACAATTAGGGGCAGGCTTCTGGATATTGAACAGCAAGAACTTCATCATGCTGCCAACACGACATGCTCACCACTCCATTATCAGATTCCTATTAAGTATGGCCAACGGGCAGAGTATTTATACCATCTAAAATGCCCATCTGATTGTAGGGCCTTCTTATTGGCAAGGTGTAATGTCATGCCATCAGAGTTACTTTATGGGAGATATGGATTCCATCTAGGGAGAGATGTTGTTCTTGTGCTGTGGGAGGTGTGGAATCTCTGCACCATATGTTATTTTATTGCCCCCTGTATAATGATCTACGTGTGAAATATTTATATCCGATCTTGTCCAATAGGTGGGGTTGGGGGGGGGGTCAGGAAAAAATCCGGATTATTTTACAGGGTGTAGATGCTGTATTAACAGAAAAAGTTGCAACCTACTTAAAGCAGATTGTAAAGAGGCGTAGTGCAAGTCATATGGGTAGTGTATGCTAGGTTTAGGACTCTTCACCCCTACTTGTTATATACTTGTTATATGTTTATGTTGTATGTTATGTATGTCTTAATTATGCCAATAAAGGTTCTGAATCTATCAACCATCCCCACAACTCCCCCATGCAAAATTAGAGAAACATCATCTCCGTCACTTGACCATCATTTTTAAAAACTATGTGTATAAGGTGTATATGAGATATAAATGAATTTTGCGTTTAGACTTGGGTCCCATTCCCAAACTATCTCATTATATTTATGCAAATACTCCAAAATCCAGACAAATCCAAAATCCAGACAACTTCCCGTCCCAAGCAGTCTGGATAAGAGATACTCAACCTGTATTACATAGTACAAAGTATTTACAAAATATTACATAGTTTCCTTAGCAGTTCTCTCTTTGGAGAAATGAGGAATTGATTTTATAACATCCATTTCCTTTTAATATCTTGCAAGATGACTTCTACAGGAAATGCATGTGAAAACCTCATCTTATGTTAATTTTAATATAGAGTAAAAAGAGTTGGGATCTGGGCAGTGGCGGTGCCCCTGCATCACAATGTCACTCCCAGGAAGGCTTCATTTGGAGCCTTACAGGAGCGAGGGAGGGCAGGAAGGCCATTCTTCCATCCTGAAAATCACCCAAACAGCCTCCACAGCCAATGCAGCTGTGAAAGCAGTTGCGGGGGGGGGGCACTCCTCACGAGGAGACCGTGGGCAGCACCCAGGACCACAGCACCGCCCATGGGTGCTCTACAGGATCTGCGTATTCATCCTCCTGCATCAGCTAGCCAAAATTATTTTTAGAGGTTCCCCTTGTGTTCTGAAGTTATAGGATGTAGGAGGCTTGGTTTGATCTGGAATCTGATTTTGTTTGTTGCTGCTGGCCCAGGTGAGTCACTGGAAAAAAACAAAAATACCACAACACTCTAGCTGTCAGGGCTGTATCCTTCAGGATTTGGAGGGCTTACTGTCTTATAGTTTCATTCCCTAGAGTAGCTCTGAAATAAATCTTTCTGGGTGACAGACAATAAAGGAGGAATGGAGACAAGGGAGGGAAGTAGGCTTACCAGCTCTCCAACCGGGACAGAGTGCTAGACCTTTAGGAGAAGGCATGTGGGCAGGTGTAGCTTGTTAAGTCCTAGAGCACAATCCTAGGGATGTCTACTCAGAAGCAAGCCCCACTGAACACAATGGGGCTTGGTTTTGAGTAGACATGCCTAGGATTGTGCTCTAAGGTTTAACAAGCTACACCTGCCCACATTCCTTCTCCTAAAGGTCTAGCACTCTGTCCCGGTTGGAGAGCTGGTAAGCCTATAGATTGGGGAGGCAAATCAGTCATCAAGTAGACCAGCTGAGCGCATCCTCCCCTTCCCATTTTAGACAGAGTGGCTTCCAGGCTGCTTCTAGGAAATTGGGGGGCTCCAGGCTCTCAGGAGGGAGCAAACTGCAGCCCAGTTGGAGAGAACCTGCTTTGGTGTGGCTGAAAAAGCACAGACCCAGACATGTGAACTTGTTTTCTTGCTCTTATGCAATCTTTCTTCCCCTCTATGTCCAACTGAGTGCTGCTGTGTGTTGAGGCTCTCTTGTGCCCACCCTGCCACCTCCTCTTGCCTTCCAGTCGATCCATTCCATGCTGGGTTGAGTAGGTTCAGGTGCAGATGGAGTGCAGTCTTGCAGCAAATACACAAAAGCAGGCGGTAAAGTCTGTGTCTGTCAGTCACTGGGAGGGAGGCCTGTTTTCAGAGCCCCTTCCTGTGTTATCCCAACACTGAGATTTTTAACACAACTTCTCTTCTCTCCCACCTGGACTTTTCTCCCTCCAGCTGCTCTTCTTTCCTTCCTATCTTATTTCTCACACATTATTTCAAAAGGCTATCCAGTGCTCTCTTATGTGAGAGTAAGCCCATGGAACTTGATGAAACTTCCTCTGTGTAAATATGTATAGGATCAGACAATGTGCTTACTACACTCCACCCATCATAAAGAATGAATAGAATAGGTGTACTTTTATTTAAAAATCGTTAATTACATTGTCCTCTAAGTTACTCTCTTCATGTATAGCCATTACTCCTGAGTCCTTGGCCCTTTGTTCTCCAGGAACGATTCCCCAGCCAAGGCTTGAGGAACAGCTTTTTATTTTTATTTTATTTTTTCACATTTTTATACTACCCTTCCTCCAAGGAGCTCAGAGTGGTGTGTAAAAGCTTTCCACAAACCTGATTTCTTATATTGGTTGTCTAACTGCAGTTCTTACAAAGCCAGGTGTGTGTGTGTGTGTGTGTGTTTTCAAACCTCACTGGGTGGCGCAGTGGGTTAAACTGCTGAACCATGAGCTGTCGATTGAAAGGTTGGCAGTTCAAATCCGCGACGGGGTGAGCTCTCGTTGCTTGGCCAGCTCCTGCCAACCTAGCAGTTCCAAAGCATGTTAATGCGAGTAGATAAATAGGTACCGCTTGCAGGAAGGTAAACAGCGCTCCATGTTCCAGCTGCAAGCTATGCGCTGCAGCAAGGAGAGTCATGCCGGCCACATGACCACGGAGGCGTCTTCGGACAACGCTGGCTCTTCGGCTTTGAAATGGGGATGAGCACCACACCCTAGAGTCGGACACGATTGGACTTAATTGTCAGGGGTCACCTTTACCTTTAACATTTGCTAACATTTGCAAATTAACATGACCTAGCTTTCTTCCTTAGTACAGGTGGAAACCCTCTAGCGTTGCTGAGATCAAACAAATATGCAAGTACTACAGTATGCTCTGTATGTATTACAGTATGTTCGTGCGCGCGTACACACACACACACACACACACACACACAGAGTACAGTGATTTAGTGTTAAACACTGAAAAAGATTCAGTACTGTAGCCCTTCTCTTCTCACCTCATATTTTTACTCCTCACATCATGATAGCAGTGAATGAGTTTTTCGTGTTCAATATGGATACTGTACATTTCATGGCAATAGTAAATTGAAGAAAAATTATTTAATACCGTACTTTTGGAGAAGCACAGACTCTGCTGAAAACGGTCTCTGTCCTCCTCCAGCATGGGTTCAAATATAGTAGGCCTTTAACATCTCAGTTATTTTTGTGTTTGCTGAATAGGGCTCTGTGACCCTAAAGTTAAAGAGTTTGAAAATGTAATGGAAAATTGTAACGTAATAAGGTGGAGTGCTCCATGTACACATGTGACCACGTGCACATCTGGAATCCTACACACTGGAATAAACACAGCTGTGTTTATCTGAATGTGTGGGACAGAGATTTATGCACATGTAAAAGGAACGTTTGCACTGTACATTCAGACATAAGTGTAAAAGGTTTTAGTTCTAATTAAAGATGCTTAATTCATTGAATAGTTTTAAAATTTAGATATAAAATACAGAATGCTCCAAATAATTGTGATAGCACATTTGATTATTATATTACGTTCTTCTATCAGTTTACAGGATTCATTGCTGTGCATTTTCAATGTAGCTTAAAGCTGTAAGGAAGAGTAATGGGGATACCTTAAAAATATTTACTTTAAGAACATAAGAAGAGCCTTGATAGATCAGGCCAAGGTCCGATCTAGTCCAGTTTCCTGTATCTCACAGTGGTCTACCAGATGCCTCTGGGAGCACACAAGACAATAAGGTACCTGTATCCTGTTGCCACTCCTTATACCTGACATTCAGAGATAGGCCACCTTTAAAACCCGGAGGTTGCATACAATCATCACTTTAAATCCAGCATCCTCTGTATTTTAAATGATCAGACATAATTCAATATTAGAGAGAGAATTTAAGTACACTTTTACAAGATTGTGTTGCAGGATGTGTATCAGATTCCTGAGCCCCCCTGTAAAATCCTATGATTTTACAATGGCTTATAGCTAGGCTTACCATTCGTCCCGGTTTCGCCGGTCGTGTCCCGGGGGACGAATGGGCGCCGCCATCTTTTTTTTTAATTTCAAACTAACCGGGCAGCATCTTGGGTCACGAAATCTCGCGTGATCCAAGATGTCGGCACCCAAATCTCGTGAGGGCATGACGCGAGATTTCGTGACCCAAGATGCTGCCCGGGAAGTTTGAAATTAAAAAAAAAGATGGCGGCGCGGTGAGCAGGTGCTTCTCCTGGTCGTCAGCGCCACCGGGAGAAGCACAGTGCTTGCCCGCGTTGTTCGAGCCTGCTGGAGGCTCGCGCTGGCCGGGCAAGCAGGCTGTGCTTCTCCGGTCTCCCAGCGGCTCCATGCGGTGCCGCTGGGAGACCGGAGAAGCACAGCCTGCTTGCCCGGCCAGCGCGAGCCTCTAGCTGGTCTCGCAGCGGCACCGGGAGAAGCACAGCCTACTTCTTGCCTTGCTTTGCCTTGCCGCGGCCCCAGCCTGCTTGCCGCGGCCCCAGCAGCAGCAGCAGCAGCGACCATGGACCAGTGACCAGCAGCGACCAGGTAAGCTTATTTTTAAATTATATATTTTTAATAGAAATATTAATTATTTATTTAAAAATTTCGGACGCGCCCCCTTTACTTTATTAATTAATTATTTTAAATGGATTATTGATTTAAAAAATTGCGGCCGCGCTTCGCAAGGCGGGAGGGGCGCTTCGCGCCCCCTTTCTTTTACATTTTATTCATTAAAAGGGTTTCTTATTTTTGGATTAATGCTTTGTTACGAGTTTTATTGGCTTTTTTATGCTTTTTCGTTGTGCTTGAGAATGGCTTTTTCGTTGTGATTGTGAATGGGACTTTGGCCTTCGTTTGGGCTGCTTAGGATTGATTTTCGTTGTGCTTTAGAGTGGCTTTTTCCTTCTGGAGGGGACTTTGGCCTTCGTTTGCCCTGTTTACGATTGCTTTTTGGTTTACGATTGGTTGCGGTTCTTTGGCCTTGCTTTTTCGTTGCTTTCACATTAATTAATTAATTAATTAATTACCTCGGGGGGGTATGGGGGGGTGTCCCGGTTTGAAGTTTGAAAAATATGGTAAGCCTACTTATAGCAATTAAGCTTACCCGGTTTCCTTGCTTGCTTGCAAAAGAGGAATGCAAATAGATATAAAATAAATGGGGAGTTTTATACTAGCAAAATGAATACTCTTCTAATGGAATATTGTTTTGCTACATACATACATTCAAAAATTATATACCGATGGATGGAATTACTACATTGTATGGATAGCATCCCCACTGGCACTTCTGCCATTGGAGGCTTCTGTTTGCGTACAGAAGGAGCATTCAAGGGATCCTTTTGCAAGTGGAACATTCCTTTCATTCATGAAGGGAGCTCCTGATGGTGGCAGTGCCAGTTGGGATGCTGTCCTATAATTATAAGTATACAAGTGTTTCCCCTTTACGGTCAAAAGCTTCCTGACTTGGAGCAAACCAAGTTGTTATCAAAAGATTGGGTCCCCAGTCCAAGCATCTGTTATTGGGTAGGCTTACCATTCGTCCCGGTTTTGCCGGGACAGTCCCGGAAATTGGACCCGATTCCTGGTCGTGTCCCGGGGGATGAATGGGCGCCGCCATCTTTTTTTTTAATTTTAAACTTACCGGGCAGCATCTTGGGTCACGAAATCTTGTGTGATCCAAGATGTCGGCGCCCAAATCTCGTGAGGGCATCATGCCCTCACGAGATTTGGGCGCCGACATCTTGGATCACGCGAGATTTCGTGACCCAAGATGCCGGGAAGTTTGAAAAAAAAAAAAAGAAGAAGATGGCGGCGCGGCGAGCGGGTGCTTCTCCCAGTCGTCAGCGGCCGGGAGAAGCACAGTGCTTGCCCGTGTTGCTCGCGCTGGCCGGGCAAGCAGGCTGTGCTTCTCCAGTCTCCCAGCGGCTCCATGCGGTGCTGCTGGGAGACCGGAGAAGCACAGCCTGCTTGCCCAGCCAGCGCGAGCCTCTAGCAGGCTCGCACAACGCGGGCAAGCAGGCTGTGCTTCTCTCCGTGCCGCTGGTCTCGCAGCGGCACCGGGAGAAGCACAGCCTGCTTCTTGCCCGTGTTGCGTGAACCTCCTGGAGGCTCGCGCAATGCGGGCGAGCAGGCTGTGCTTCTCTCCATGCCGCTGGTCTCGCAGCGGCACCGGGAGAAGCACAGCCTGCTTTTTGCCCGTGTTGCGCGAACCTCCTGGAGGCTCGCGCAATGCGGGCGAGCAGGCTGTGCTTCTCCCGGTGCCGCTGGTCTCGCAGCGGCACCGGGAGAAGCACAGCCTGCTTCTTGCCCGTGTTGCGCGAACCTCCTGGAGGCTCGCGCAATGCGGGCGAGCAGGCTGTGCTTCTCCCGGTGCCGTTGGTCTCGCAGCGGCACCGGGAGAAGCACAGCCTGCTTCTTGCCCGTGTTGCATGTGCCTCCCAGCGGCTCCAGCCTGCTTCTCAACCTCGGGCCGACCACCGACCAGCGACCACCGACCAGGTAAGCGTATTTTTTAAATATATATTTTTAATAGAAATATTAGTTATTTATTTAAAAATTTCAGCTTCGCGCCCCCTTTACTTTATTAATTAATTATTTAAAAATTTCGGGCGCGCTTCGCGCCCCCTTTAATTTATTAATTAATTATTTAAAAATTATTTATTTAAAAATTTCTGCTGCAGTGCCTGGGGGGTGTACACGAAGAAGCTGCCGCTGCTTTCGGGGTCAAAAATTAATGTGAATACTGATAGTAATCCTATCTGAAATCTTTTAACTTGGCTTAGACTGTGTGGCTTTAAATCATGTGGGCATTCAGGAATATTTTTATGAGTAAACCGAGTAATGAAATATATTTGGGCTAGCATTCATTTTATTAAATTATTCAGTCCTGAAAAAGATGAAACATTGCTACATAAGGATTTGCTGAGTGTTGTACAGAAGAATTACAGCATGGAACACAATACCTTGCTAAAAAGGGATTTTTGTGTGTCCCTGTTTCTTAGTTGCCAAAAGCAGCTTTCAGTTTTAAAATAAGAAGGTTCTTCAACTGCACAGTTTCTCACAGGTCCTGGAGAAATGGCAACGCACTGGATAAGAAAATAGAGGTGTATATTAGTTTGGGACAAGCCCAACTGAAGCTTGGCCACTGCCTGAGGCAACAGCAAATTTCGCTGCCTTTCCATGTGTGCATCCATGTGAGCTGCTGCTGCCGCTGCTGCTGCTGCCGCCACTGCCTGGCAGTGACAGCCCCCCCCTTCCTCCAGCAGTTCTAAAGGAAGGGGAGAGAAGCTGGTGCTGCTGCCTCTTGCTCCTCCACGTGGCTGCTTAGGAGAGCCAGGGCCATTCAGAGGAATCTTATCAAAGTTTCTTTTGGGCCCCTTCCCTACATATGAATTTGGCTCCTGGGGCCCCCTCTTTTGCTCCAGGGCCCCTTTTTGACCCATTTTTTGCCCTGGGCCTGGGTACAAATTACCCCCTTAACCCCCCTCTCAGAGACCCTAAGGAGAGCAGTCAGGTTGGCAAGGCAGATGAGGCAGGGTGAGGCGATCTGCACCTCACCCTCTTACCTTAAGCACCTGCTTACCTTGAATCTGTCCCCCACCTCTTTACCTATGAAATAAACAGGATGGCATGGAGGAAGCAGGTAGTGCTGAACCTCAAGGTAGGGGGCTGGGGCTTGGAGTGGACTCCTGACCACTGTGCGCAACCTATCCTTGCTCACCTGGCTACGTTCTTAAGCAGCTGGATGGATGAGAAGGTGGTGGCAGTGGCAGCTTCCCCCCCCCTTCCTCAAGCACTACTGGTTTGGGAACTAACAAAGAATGAGTTGAATTGGGCCCATTTGATTCATTTTTCATGTGTTCCAAAACAAATACTAATGGTAGCAAGTGATCCTCTAATCACCTACCTGCATGTAAAACAAACACAGCCACAATATTTGACTACGAAAACGGGTGCTGCTCATTGATCTTAAGGAGGAAGTACAGCATTGGCGGGGGAATTAATGAGGGCATGCTGCCTCAAGGATGCAGAGAGCTGGTTTTCTTGGGATTCCAGGAGCTATTTTGAGA
Organism: Plestiodon gilberti rubricaudatus; assembly: GCA_026170595.1. Classification (NCBI taxonomy): domain Eukaryota; kingdom Metazoa; phylum Chordata; class Lepidosauria; order Squamata; family Scincidae; genus Plestiodon; species Plestiodon gilberti. The sequence goes on along the minus strand of JANXHW010000004.1, from coordinate 57,043,247 downwards.
AAATCAGGCTCTAGAGCAGGGGTGGCCAAACTGCAGCTCCTGAGCCACATGCAGCTCTTTGATGTATAATATGCGGCTCTTATGTTGGCTGAACCCCTTTTTGCATCACAATTAATATAAAAGGTAAAAAAGAATTTTTCAAGCTTTATAATTATTTTCCAGGTATAAACGGAGAGTCCATTGTATTAAAACATAAGTTTAATGTTCATGGTGAGTAAATACAATTAAGGATTTAAATGCTTCTTAAATATTGTGGCTCTCAAACATTTCTCTTGAGGCTCTCAAACATCCCAAGTTCATTGTATGTGGCCACTGTGCAAGTTGCTCTACATTAAGCAAGTTTGGCCATCCCTGCTCTAGAGTGAGTAGAAGAGTGATAGGAAAAAAAAACAACCAAGGGCAAGGTGCAGAGAGGTAGCTGGAGTCTCATGGACCAGTCATGGTAGGAGCGCAGCTGGTTAGCTCTGTGTGTGTGTGTGTGTGTGTGTGTGTGTGTGTGTGTGTGTGAGAGAGAGAGAGAGAGAGAGAGAGAGAGAGGGAGGGAGGAGGAGGAGGAGGAGGAGGAGGAGGAGAGTTTGGTCAGTTGGGGCTTGACTGGCCAAGCTTGTAATCCTGCTGGAGAGTTTATTCTTGATTGGGATTCTAATGTCCTGGACTAGGGCTTCACAGAAAGACATGCACTAGAAAAGCTCCCAAACCTGGTCATTGTGTTCTCCTTACACCTCGTCTTTTCTTCCCCCACTTTCCCAGTCACTCTCCCGTGACTTCTGTCTAGTTCCTGTGCCATTCTCTGCCATTCTTCCGTCTGCCCCCCTCTCCTTGAAGCCTTCTCACCAGCCTTCTCTCTCTCTCCATTCCTCCCCTGCACTTCACCCTCTCTTCCCTCTTATTATAGCTGGCCCAGTTTATTGAACTGTATCAGTGATAGAGCAGAATCTGAAAGGTACAAGTGGAGTTGCCAGCCATCTCATCCCAGCAGGGCTCTTGCTGTTCTTTATTGAAAAAGGAAGGTTTGGTTAGGCCACACAGTATATGGCACAGAGAGGCATTAGGTAATACTGGAAGGAGGGTAGAGACATGACACAGATGTGCAGTGTCAATATGTTGCTTCATGGGATTCCATCTCCTCGGTTGTTTACCTGTGTGGGATACGCTGCCCTTGCTCCCCCTTGTTGAGGTGGTGGAGTGGATTTCTGGTTGGCTGCTTGTGAGTGGAGATCTCCTAGAGCAGGGTAATGGCAATAAGAATTGCCTGTAGGCTCTGCTATGGATGCTCTGCTATTGATATGAATTGCCTGTAATCTGTATCTTAGGCTCTGCTATGGAAAAATGAGTGGTGTGGAAGGGGCGGTGGGAGATGGGATTTTCTGGGCTTGTTTTCCCTCCTCGTTGGTTTCTATGGGCTCTTTTATGTGTATTGCAGCCCAGGTATTGGTGTAGTGTTCTGCTGATGTTTGGAGAATGTCTGTCTGGAGAGGGTTTTTAGGATATGGCTGCCACCAGCTCTGCTCATGTCCTGCCTACCTCTCTACCTTGCTTTGAGGCTTATTACATCAGAGAGAGAGAGAGAGAGAGAGAGAGAGTATACACATACACACACACACACACACACGGGGGGGAGGGTTGGCGGAGCCAGAGGGCGGCCATAGGCCCCCACCAGGCAGCTGAGCCGTTACACGGCCTCCCCGACTTCCACCAGCAAAATAGCTGGCGGAATTCCAAACAGGCCGATTAGCCCCAGCTACACTTGGGGAAGGGAACGAGTGTCCCCTTCCCCGGGTAGACTTACCGCCATCACGCGGGTGCCTTCCCACGGTGGTGAACGGGATCCGGTGGGTTGGCCGCCCAGCGGATCCTTAGGCAGGATTGGGCTGCCCATTAGTTAAGGTTTGTCAAATCAGGCCCTGTATCATTCAAGATCAGTGTACAGTATATCAAAGAAAACACAATTTCTAAATATTGTTTGTCACCTCTTGCAGTATGAGGATAGTATCAACAATCTGAAAGCTCATAAATGTAACCTCCATTGTTTGAGTATTAAAGAGTTGGGGCTCCAGACAGTCTGGTTCTTCAGGAAGACAATAACATCAAGTAAATATGCTCCTTTTTTCACACTTTGCTCTGACATAATTGCTAGTACTCCAGAGAGATTATTTACAAACCTATTCACTGTCTGTATAACAGTTCTTTTCAAAAGATTTTAACGATACACTGCATTATAATATTTGATTAAAAATAATACAGTTATTATGCAGGAATAGGTAGAAATGTTTGTTAGTTCGGAAATGTGCATGGAAGGAACACTATCCTAGATTACATTAACTCAAGAACACACACACACACACACACACACACACACACACACACACACACACACACACACAGCTCATGGGGACCAACAGCTCTCCTCGTTTTGAAGAATTTGGGTAAAAGAACCCCCATTGTGTGGCAGGTCCAAGATTGGCAGTCAGAGCTGGTTTACAATGTCAGGCAAGGAAGTGAAGGTATGAGTATATTCAGGTAATTTCACTCATTGCACAGGGGTACAGCTGGGCTTGCCGCCGCTGCCACCACCACTACCCACCCCAATGAGCTTCAACCCAACATGGCTCCCAGACAAGCATCACTTGCATTACACACAACACAGATTTGTTGCATTCACATGGTATGTTTTTAGATGCACACTTAAAACCTAGCCGTGTTGTGGCATCTCCCCATTGGCGTCCGGCCCACGTGACCCGGCCCGGCCAATCACTGACCGGGCCCCCCACGTGACCTTCCTCCTGCCTCCCTCCGGGGGGGCAAGACAATTAACCCCTGCGCCGCCATCGCGGCACGGGGAGTTCTCATATCTCATGTAGGTAAGGAGCTATCTTCTCAAGTCTCTAGGATTGTCAACAGAACATTTGAAGCAACAAGAACCCTAAATCAAGCTTGCTAAGAAAAAACTCCACAGACATTTGGCTAAAAGCAAATAAATGCTTCAAAAGGATTTGGAAATAAGAACTAAACCAAGGTTTAAAATGAGAGAAGTCTCCAGAGTTAGAAATACTCAAGGGTTCTGAATGACTTGTGAAGAGTAATAAGCAAGCTAACATAATCTCCCCCCAAAACATATTATTACTCATACAGCCTGATCCAGCGTAGAATTAGGCTGGCAGAGCAAGCGCTCCGCCGCCCTAAGGAGTCACGTTTGTGGCTCCTTGCAAGTAAGCTGCGCTGGTGCAGAGGCTGACACCATTCACTCAGCCGCTGACCCAGATCTGTGCCAGCCGCCACAGGTATGTCCAGCGCCGGTTGGCAAGGGCGGGCAGGGGCGGCGAGGGAGGGGAACCTTTGGCCAACCCAGGCTGTGAGGGGACAGGATATCGGTGCTGAGTTGCACCAATATCCCGAGCATCTTCCCAGTCCAGGCCGGTCTTGCATGGTCTCCGCGGATGCACACCAGCTAAAGAGCTGATGCACATCCGAGGAGGTCCATTGGGGCCTCTGGGGCTTATACCGGGGAATCCCCAAGGTATGTCCCAGCTCTGCCAGCGTGGCCGTGATCCTGATTTGGATCTGTCCCCTTCCTCCAATGAACATCCCCTTCCCCCAAGGTGAGCCAGGCTTGCGCCAGACACAATCTACACAGGATGCAGCAGCTGGTCATTTAGGCTGGCTGCTGCAACTTGTGCAGGATTGCACCAATATTCCAGTTTCGTACTAGAACTCTTAATATTGACCAAACAACCTTATAATATGGGGAAATTGTGTAGTCGGCTATTTAATGGTCTCTGATTTCTCTGACTGTTAGCATAATACTTTTGTAGAGATTTTTTGAACTTGCTCTTATACTATGAAACAAAAAATATGCACTTTGTAGTTAACACAAATATTTTAATAAACTCAATATATCTTCAGCATAAGACCTATTTGGTAGAAATACAAATCCTCAAAAGGATATGGTTCTCTAATAGGAAGTGCATTACTGCCCTGAATAAAGTCAATCAAATTTCATTATTTTTACATTAATACAGCGAGTGAATTTCAGGCAGTTGTAATGAGCACTGCAGGTAGAGTAGATAGGAGTTTTTGCTCAGTCAGCTAACACCCTTCTTAGCTTAGCCACTGATGTATTTTATTATCTTGAGGTTTTGAAAAGCAGTAATCAGGATCAAGCTACATGCATTAACAACATTTCAGCTGCCTTGTCCCATTTGTAGCAGAATTTCCTAGATGGCTTTGACAAATCCACCCTACTTCCCATCCTCTTATACACTTACAATTACGATATAGGTATAGCACTTTCAGCTTGTTTGGACAAGAGACATCACATTTAATTGAAATAAATCTGATGTTGAAGTTCTGAAACTGTATGTCTCTTTGGAAACAATGAAATCTCAATACGGAGACTGCATTGCAACCACTGCATTGCAACCAACTACATTACCAGTTCTCAAGCTGGTGGGTCACGAACCACCAGGAGAACCAGATGCTGTCCCCTGCCATCTTAAGGGGTGGAGACAGCTTGGCGACGGCAGGGATTGCCGTTGGCGGGGGAAAAGGTGATTTTTTCACCTACCGGGGGCCCTGTATCCCTCTGGAGGGTGCGAGGAGGCCCACGGTCCCCTCTGCCAGCCTCCCCGTGCTGTAGATCACGATCACCGCAGTAGTTCAACTTTGAGAACTACTGCTCTACACTAATGTGTACAATATAAATCCATAAGTCAACACAATTTTAATAATTCTATTGTGGTGTTAGACTAGCTACTGTGAGGAAATGCAGAATTTTTTTCTGGAGGTTTTCAAGGAAAACTGAACAAGCCTCTGGTAACACTTCTGCAGGTGCAGGATGTCCTGTTTCAATTTGAGAGGCTGCATTGGTGATACAAAGGATGCCTTCCATCCTGCACATGTTTATGAATCCAAGAGCCATTTGGCACATATTCCAGTGTACTAGCTGTTCCACTAACTTGCTATTAGCATTGTAAACCTTCCCATTATTATATTTCAGAGACAGTCAATTGCTTTGTGCTTGCTAGATGACTAGATGGCTTTAAAAGGTGTATCTGGAAGGAGTTATCTAATTGAGATTGTATACAGTCTCTGTTCTGCTTTGAGGGCACAAATCAGCTCAAAAACATGTACTGTATTCTGTTTTGCCTCATGTAAAACACTTTTAGGAGTGAGTTTCCATTCTAAAGTTGTTGATTGTTATATAAATTAATAGACTGCAGATCTTATTTGAATGGCATGCACATGTAGTTTTAGACATTTTTCCAGAGCTGGCGAAGCCCTATAAGGCAGACTGAACGGCTCATGGTGAGTTGGGGGAAGTGGCAAACTGATAAGGGATGCCCTGCACCCCACGTGTTAGCAGGTCTCAAAGAGGGGTCTCAAAGACAGAAAGAGACTATGAAGGGAGTTGTGGCATGCAACGAGGCAGTAACCTTGCAGGGAGCAGAGCAAGGGAACCAAGCTATTTTTTCTTGGAGGGCAGGGATGCTTACAGAAAGGGGGGGGGGCATAAGGTTAGCTGACTAGCCTGGGCTGTCTCAGCAGCTTCAGTTATGCTTGGAAAAATAAATAAAGAAGGCTGAAAAGGAAAAGGGGTTGTAGCAAATGATTGATCCTGGCTTGTCAGCTGGCATGTGGTCCTTGAATGATGGCTGGCATGGGGATGATTACATGCAGCACCAGTGGGTTAATATGCTGCCCAAATCAACAGCAAAGCAGAATAGAACCAGGAACAAAGAAACAAAGCTCTAAAGCCAGGGTTTTTATATTGTTTCCCCCCCCCCCCATAGACTCCTATGGGGGGTGACTCAGTCAAGCAGTCCTTCATTGCTAGTTGAAGATCCTTGTTGGGTTTTGCCTTTGGTGTGGTAGGTTAATGACCTATTGGCTTGTTTCTAGATTGAGCTTAATCATGGAGTTGGTGAGGACCACTGGAGGCATGAAACCTTCCCTTTGTTTCGTTACAGTTGTTTTTCCCAAACGTATGGGTCCTTAGGAGGTGGCTGTGGTCAAAAGTTACCAAATATGCTGTTCCAGCAGGATTTGGAGCTGGAAGGCTTTGTCTGAATTTTGGAGGTGTGAAAATCCCATTTGAATTTAAGGAGTAAACAAGTCTCCATAGATCAATTAAGTGGGTTACTTGGTTTCATCTAAAGTATGGCCTTCCTGGTCTGTGGATGTGTGGCCTCTTGCCATCAGGTCTGTAAATAGCCGTTTTCCTGTTCTGGCCTTTGCTCTCTAGGCAGACTGTGTGTCAACTGTGTGTCTTCTGCATGCCTTGAAATAAAGGGCATAAATAAAGTAAGCAGAAATAAAATATTGAGATCATAGAGGATAAAAGTAAATACCTGAGACATCTGCCTGTGAATATCTGCCTCTTTTACACACACACACACACACACACACACACACACACACACACACACAGAGAGAGAGGGAGAGAACAAATATATAGTTATATAAGTTCCCAAAAGCATTATTAACGTATTTACTAAAACCAGCTGTTACAGTATTGACATGAGACAGAACAGGGGCTTGTTCATGGCAGTTACAGTTTTTAACTGTTAAATAATTGGATATTTTGGATTAATTCCAATGAATGGTTTAGCCCTTGAATGTGAATGGTCCGGCCCTCTCTATAAGGCAATCTTGCTACAATGTCCTCTTGTCAAAGTGTGACACCATACTAAGGTGTTGCTATTGCTTTAAATGGTTGCCTATTGCGTACCCCAGATAACGACAACATTGAATTAGTTTACCTCTGTATTTAAGGAGTACAGCTTATCTGCTCAAGTAATGTCTGTTGAATCTCTGCGCTACATGTGCATTTGAGCTGAACTGTATGTTTTGAAAACATCTGTTCATTGGCACAAGCTCAGTTAAAACCTGTGTTGGTGTGACTTGAGTTACACGCTTTCAAATGGGGCAAATTTCCCAGCTACAATCTATTATGAAACTTACTATGAAAATGTGTGTTAAGAGAAAATGTGAGGGGTTGTTAATCTGAACATGGATCTCCCATGTCTTGTCTTTTTGGAGACGGAGCGAACGAGCTCCCGTCTCTCTGCCGAGCCACGCCCCCAACTGGCCCAGCAGTCAATTGCTGCTCTCCCCCGTCGAGCCTCTGACCAGCGCGCGGGGGAGCGGGCCTGGTAACGAGCGGCGACGGGGGTGAGTCCCGTCACCGGCCTTAACCCTTTTATTTCTGATGTGGGCACAACCCACACTACTTATAGTGTACAGTACTTACAGTGCAAACCTATACATGTCTAGTCAGACCTAACTGTGCAATCTTATGCATGTCTACACAGAAGTAAGCCACACTGAGTTTAATGTATAGGATTGTAGCCTTACAGCCCAATCCTATTGGGCACTAATGCTACCCTTACGGCAGTTGCAAAATGACCTCCAGAGGTGCGTGAAACCATGTGCTGCCAGAGCACCGGTGGGGAGGCTGCACTTGTGCACAGTTACGGCACTGGACCAGCCTGCCAACCCAGGTAGGCAGTGGAGGAGGTGGAGCAATGGGGGAGGGGGCATAGTATAACTACACAATGGGGGAGGCAGGGCAGGGGGAGGGCAGAATGGGGGCAAGGGGATGAATCTAGGGAGGGGAGGAGTGGGTTTGGTGACAGTGGAGGCAACCAAATCCAAACCCACTTCCTGGACCTAGTCCTGTGGCCTGGGTCCATGTGGACTCGTGCCAGCGATTTTGCTGGCACAGGTCCAAGTAGACCCCTCTGTGTAGGCTTACCAGATCTCCAACCGGGACAGAGTGCTAGACCTTTAGGAGGAAGAATGTGGGCAGGTGTAGCTTGTTAAACCTTAGAGCACAATCTTAGGCATATCTACTCAGAATATGGGGCTTGCTTCTGAGTAGACATGCCTAGGATTGTGCTCTAAGGTTTAACAAGCTACACCTGCCCACATTCTTCCTCCTAAAGGTCTAGCACTCTGTCCCGGTTGGAGATCTGGTAAGCCTACCTCTGTGCCCATGGAGTCTATGAAGGTAACCCATGAAGGTAAGAAACTTCTTACTTACTATAAGTTACTCTCCAGCAACTGGTATTCAGTGGTGTGTAATTCCTCCAAATCTGGAAGCTCCATATAGCCATCATCCCAGGCAGCCACAGATATACCAGTTGAAATTTCCTAATAATCCCTTAGCCACCCATCCTAGTGGCCACCATCGCATACTGTGGCAGTGAATACCATCAATTCATTATTGTGTGCTTTCTTTTGTCTCTAATCTACTGCCAAACAATTTCACTAAATGATCCTGAGATGTAGTATTATGAAAAATGGAGAAAATTTTTAAAACTTTGCATAATTTTATAAAATGCTATCACAAAAAGCCCAAAATAGTTTCTTTTCTTCATAGGAAGCATTTCAAGATGCCCTTTTCTGCAATGTCTCCAGATTTTTTTTTTTTTTGAAAAGGGACAACCAGAACAGAACACGGTATTCCAAATGTGGTTGCCCCATCAATTTGTATGAAAGGTATTATGATACAGGCAGTTTTATTTTCAGTCCTTTCTGTAATAATCCCTTATAAGGAATTTTCCTTTTTCACAGATGTCTCACACTGACTTGATGTTTTTACTAAGCTATTCACCGTGGCCCCAAGAACTCTTTCCTAGTTAGTCACAGCCAGTTTTGACATGTCAAACTTCACAATATATGGAGTTAGGATTTTTTGCCTTGCTGTGCACCACATCACACTTAACTTCTCTTGAACCTCATTTGTTGCCCATTCACCCACTTTGGAAAATCCTTTTGGAGGTCCTTGCAGTACATTTGGGTTTTCATCATCTTGAATAATTTGGGGTCATCCACAGACTTTACCACTTCACAGCTATCCATAATGCACCCATAGCTTGTTTTCTGAAAAGTTAAATAACACGAGTCACAATACAGACCCATGATTAAAATACTTCATTTCTTCCATCAATTGTGAGAACTCCCTATTTATTCCTACTGTCTGCTTCCTATTTAACCTATTACAAATCCACCCTTTAACTGCCAGCCATTTCACCTGAGGCTGGAATTGCAGATGGCTCCTTGAGTGTTCAAGACAGAGGGCAGTCTCCATCTCTTTAATTGCCAATCAAATCATACGAAGATGGTGAAGAATAATAACTTCTGTGGAAGTTGTGAAGAAAGGATCTTGTGCCCATGGAAAGGGGGGAATGATTTCCTCTGACCATCGTGCATCAGCAGCCCCCTGCACCATACTCTTCCCGTGGGTTCCAAACCTCAGGACTGACTTCTCGGGGGGGGGGGGCTGGAGGAGAAAGTGGGCAAGTACCATTCTGTGAATGGAACATTGCTTGTGATTCTATGGCTCCAAGCCCATAAGAGTAATACATGCGTTTTTTTCTTATTTTTTTTTTTGTAAGTCATTTTCAGCCCAATCCTATGTATATCTACTCAGAAGTAAGTCTCATTCAGTCTAATGGGACTTACTCCCAGGTATGTGTTTATAGGGTTGCAGCATTTTTTATTCACTGAAAAGCTACTAATACATGTATAAAATGACAACCTATCCTCTTACTTGATGACTGCTAATTTTACTTAGGAACCTATGGTGAGCGACTTTATCAAAAATTGTTCCATGCTATTTCCTCAATCTTAGTTGCTCCCCTAAAGTTCCTTCCCCCCCACACTGGGACAACATAGAGGTGTGCAACTTGGGAGGAAATGGTTAACTCCCCCCTCAGCATCATTGCTTTGCTTCACTGTTCTGCCTGCACACAGCTGTTTTTAATTAGAAATTTGGGAGATCCGGTCATGGATCTCCTACGTCTTGCCTGTTTTGTCTTATGTTTCGTGATTAAAACCTCAAAAATACTTAGTCTTAATGTTGCTCTATAAGTTAAAACCAGTATGTAGCCACTGTGTCTCATTTTATAAGTTCTCTGTTTTTAATTAAACGGTCACTAAATGCTATTTGTCATGTAAAAGAAAAACTGCCAGAAGCCATTTCATATTCAAGCATTAAAGCTGCTTTTCTTCCCTTTCTGTTTTAATTTCTACAATGGGTGATTTTATTCACCTCACAAAACTTATTACATGCATACTGTTTGATTTATCTTGTTGCAGGTTATATATAGGCAGTATGTTGCCATGGACACATTCAGCCTCTGCAGGAAGTTTTCAAGTACAAACAGCTTAGCTTAAAAATTTGTTGTTTGAATGGACTTTCATTCTCTAACATCTGTAGCTAACTCTACACCAACAAATATCACACTGCTGGTCCCAATGAAATCAGCTAACCTTTCATAGTCAGCTAGAGCACCTTTCCAGATCATAGAATCTTTGTTGATACAGTATTTATAGTGCTCACTCTCACTAGCGTCACTACGGGGGGGGGGGGGGCGGAGCTGTAAGTGCTGCTGAAATCCGAGCCTCCGTTACACAGACGAACGAAGCAGCCCTGCCCCCTCACTGTCGCAGCCTTTCAGAGAAGCGAAAGCAACAGGCAGGAGACTCCCTGCCTGTTGTTTTCGCTTCTCTGAATGGCGGTGAGGGGGCGGGGCTGCTTCGTTCGTCTGTGTAAGGGAGGCTCGGATTTCAGCAGCACTTACAGCTCCGCCCCCCCTGTAGTGACGCCAGAGCTCACTCTTTATATGTGAAGGAAAATGAAAATATCAGCAGTTGTCACATTGCCCAGCGGCATATTTACCGTATTTATCGGCATATAATACGCACCGGTGTATAAGACATACCTTCCTTTTGGCCCTGGGTTTCAAGAAAAAAACATTTAAAGCATTCTTGGGCCACTTACTGCTTGGCTGCTTAATTAGCTAATTTACATAAATTGCACAAAAATACCAGGATCTCTTTTAAAACACACAGCAATAAGACACATGAACAAAATGCACCAGAACATAAATCCCAAGTACAAAAAAAACCCCAGACTCAACTGTTTTTCCCCCAACCCACCCATGCACAGTTTCCAAAGTAAACAACATAAATCCCAAATACAAAACACCCAGACTCAACTCTTTTCTCCCACCCCACCCATGCAGTTTCCAAAGTAAAAAACATAAAAGTACAAAAAAAACCCAGACTCAACTCTTACCACCTTACCACCCCCAGACTCAACTCTTACCAACTCTTAAACAACATAAATCCCAAATACAAAAACCCCAGACTCAACTCTTTTCCCCCACCCCACCTATACAGTTTCCAAAGCCTCCCAACTAGGCCCAGTTCAGAAGCTTACCCATGCTGCATTCATTCAGCATCCAGGAGAGCTGGGAAGAGCAGGCCCTCTGCAGCTCAGCTGAACTGAACTGAGCACAGCGCCCTCTGCTGGCTGCTGAGAAGCTCAACTCATGCACGTGCATAAATTAAACCCGACAAACAGCTGTAGATCGGATAGATTAGTCAGGGAAGAAAGCACAAGGGAGCTCTCCGGCTCTAGAAAAAAACCGGTAAGCCCAAAAATGCTTTAAAACGGGCGGGGGGGGGAAGGGATTTTTTTAGTATTGGCGTATAAGACGCACCCTACTATTTTGGGTCACAAATTTAGACAAAAAAGTGTGTCTTATACGCCCATAAATACGGGTATTTATTATGATATTTACAGTCAATCTTTGTTACCTGCGGATTTGCTTATCTGCGGGAAACAAGAGTGCAATTTACCTCACACCATTTGTGGGCTATCCACGACTATTCTGAAGCTTTCCATAGCATCCACAGCCATTCAGAAGTTATTCTCAGCCATTCTGAAGCTATCCGCAGTAGCTATTCACTATCAGTAGCAGCCATTTTGAAGCTTTTTAAAGCTATCATTGGCTATTCTAGTCAATTACGGGTAGTCCCCAGAATGCCTTCTGTGGCCATTCTGAAGTGATCCCAGCATCCTCAGAGGCTATTTTCAATCTTGTAGTGGCCATGTTACTAACGGTGTGCACTGGCATCGCCTATCCCGGCCCCTCCTGTCAAAACTGCGGTGACCAGACTCCTGCTCTAGACAAGAGCAAGGGCACCCTGGTACCCAGTTTGGTCCCTCCTGAATAAGGAGAGGGTAGCTGCCACCAGCTGGGGTTACACCAGATCACTCAGCCCCCAGGTTCTGAATATCTACAGGAAAGCAGACGTTGTGGGGACTGGCCTTCCTGAACAAGGGAGCCAGGCCACAAGGTTGCAGGTCAGCTTACGCTGGGGTAGCAATGGCACAGCAGTCTCAGGCTGGACTTAGCCCACTCAATTCCCCCAAGACTCAATAAGCACACTTGGGTATAATATAATGAAGTTTATTAAGATATCTTTTAAGACTATGCGAGCATAGATACAGAAGGCAGATAATATTAAGTCTTGACATATATGTTACAGATTAACAGGACTAAAACAATAAAACTATACTCCTTGCCTCTACCCTCTCACTTCTGTTGGGTTTCAGGATGATCTTGGAGCAGGCCAGAATGTATGGGAAAAGGCCATACAAAAGCCTTCCCCAAAGGGAGGATGGGACTTCCGCAGGGGAAGGCGGAAGGGCCTCTGTGATACCAGGATTCAGGGTTTGCAGCCCCCATTCCCTGACTCCTTGGGCTCCAGTGGGAGGGGAAATTCCCTTGTGGGTTACAATCGGCTTATCCTCTGCTGCCATGATGTATAAGAGAGTTGCAGGGGGAGAGGGAGGACAACATAATAACAGGTACACCATGATGCAATGATACAAGATGAGCAATGATGCAAAGGGGGTGTGTGTGTGTGTGTGTGTGTGTGTGTGTGTGTGGCTAAATGGGTGAGCGGCTGCAATAGGTGTGCTGTATCTTACGCAAGCTCAGTGATTGACGCATGCATACCATGCTCCCTCTGATAAGTCCATATGCCATAGACTCCCAGCCAGGTGTGCTTATTTGTGGTGCTGCAGGATGTTAAATGTTCAATGAGGTGCTCTTTGCATGTCCCCAACTGTGACTGAGTGGTTAGAGAGCTCCCTCTGTTTTGTGAACTGGCCAGTGTGGGTTGGAGACCTTCCTCTATGTTTCTTTTGTCCCTGCCATGGTTGTTTCCGATCAGTTATGCAAAGGTGAGTGTGCTCTGACCGGATTCAGCCTTCCCTTTTCTGGCAGCCAGGGAGCATCTCTGTGCAGTGGGATACCAGCACTCTGGCATGATGTAGGGAAGACTGCTGTGGATCTTTGAAAGCTCTATATTGACATGCCCACTTTTCAAAGCAGTTATTATTTCTCACCCCAGGTATCCAAAAGGAAATAATGTGTGAAATTGAAAAATGATGGTAATTACAGTATTTTCTAAGTAGAAAGGAGACTTGTAATATTTACTGTAACATTTTTTATACAGTTCATATAAAAATATTTAATAGCCCAACACTGGTTATTTGATGGATATATCTGATTATTGTGTTCAGATCACTGTAGACTAGATTTAATGCTGATTCTTAAATAAACTTTGGGCTTGGCATTTTGTTTGTTTTTTACACACCAAAAGCCTTGTAAATGGTCAAAAAGTTACAAGTTTCTTCTTCCTTCTACTACTACAGTAAGCTAAAGACCCACTTATACTGGGGGGGGGAATCTCACAAACAAAAGGAGCTTTATTTTCTTTCCTGCAAAAAGCACACCTTTTAGTATCTGAAGGAAAGAAGCTAGTTGTTTGGTGGAACATGGATAAGTAACAGATTTGGTAAAATTATTTGTCACAGATTGATTACGTTTTATTAGATAGCCTGAAATGAGCATCATAGTAATATTTATGGTTAAGGCACAATGATTTCTACAGCCTATAGCGTAGAACACAAGAGGCTGCAATGTCTGGCACCTTGATTGATTTTTCCTCCTTTCAGTGTATCACATATCCATTTACTTGCAACTGAATTTTCTCTGGCAGTGGCTGGTTTAGTATGAATGAGACCTTGAAATATTTAGATATACGTAGTATATGAAGCATATGTTTAAACATTTTGTCCACCACATATTTCCTTTTATTACCAGTATTAATAAAAGTAACAAATATCGGCAGCACAGTTGTAATGCATGTCTACTCAGAAGTAAGTCATAGCGAATTCAGAGCCCAAAACTATCCTTTCCACCCCGCTGCCGATGCAGCGGTACCAAAAAGGCAGCCATTGCATCCTGGGCAAGGCTTCTGCAGGGAAAGGGGATGTTCAATCCCCTTACTCCTGTGTAAGCCCAATTGCCTGCAATGAGTCTCCTTGAATCTACATGAGCAATTTTGCTAGTGTAGAACCAGGAGAGAAAAGGGGCAGGGAGGCTGCAGGGAAGGGGTATAGGATCCAGCGTGGGCCTTCCACGGATCCCCCTCCTGTGGCCTCCTCACCCCGTTGCATCCCCTCCCCCTTCCCCGCTGGCTTACCTTTCCCAGCGTGCGTCCAGATATCCTCCGGCGCGGCTGGGAAGGCAGAGGCCTTCCCGTCGGTGTCCCCGACAGAGGCTTTTGTGACTAGCACTGACTGCTTTATGGCAGTCAGCGCCAGTGCAGGAGACATGCTGCTGCCATTGGGCAGCGTGCTTGGGATTGGGCTGTCAGTGGATTAGTAAGTGCATGTGGGATGCAGCCTGAAAGAACCAGAACCTAATTATTATTGTTCTTTATGAATTATTGCAGAAAGATATATATGGAAGCGTTCTTTTTCCTTTTGAAAAGCTGGTTTTGAAGAGAGAGAAAATGAACAAATGCAAGTATTTTTATAAGCTCTCTGAAGGGTATGGGAACCTACTTCACATAAATATTTGGAAAAGTTGCAATTGAAATTGAACCCAATTATGTCCTAAATATGTCAAAGGGCAATAAAGTTCATTGCTATTAAACATAGGGATAACTTATTCTTGGTAAAAAGCTTTTAGGATATATAAACATCCTACCAAAATGAGCAACTTTTATTTTAAAAAAGGAAAGGGGCAGAATTGTAAAGTCTAAATATCAAATCAGCATAATTCCTCTCAATGGATTTGGCAAGCACTTTATGCTTAATATTTGTTAGAAATATTTGTCATTCTTTTAGAATAAATTAATAGAAAAACCATCCTTCTTTAGAGCTTCCAGAACCACCCCCTTATAAACCACTGTAGCCAGTGTTTTTACAACGCAATCCTATCCAATTTACACCACCGGTGTAACTAGTGGAGGAGGGCAGGGCGAGAGGCTTTGGAGGGGAGGGGAGATTTAATTCCCCTTTGAATCTCCCTTTGGAGGGGATTTGAATCTCCTTTCCGTTCTGGGGCCTCCCGTTCTTGCTGCACCGCTGGTTACACCGGTGGTGTAAACTGGATAGGATTGTGCTGTTAAGCCCCCTTAATTCTGTTGACTTCATGAAAGCTGAAACAAAACTACTCAAGCTCATCTGATTTGTGGTCACAAATATTATTTACATGTTTGTTGTTTTGTGAAGCATTAAGCATGCCATAAATTCATAAAACAAACATTTACGGCGCAATCCGACTGCCACCTTAGGCTCTTTTCGCCCACCCTTAGCCTCTGGTTTGGCTCCAAATTGGAGCTATTCTGGAAGCGAGGGGGCAGGGCAATGATGCGGGGGCGGGGCAATAACACAGAGGTGGGGAGGCCCTGGGTACCGGCTGGCCCAGCTATACTACTGTTGGTGTTGAATAGTGGGAAAGATAGAGGCATGTGACAGATACATCGCAGTAGTATGTTGGAATTCCCTCCCCTCCCTTGTTTACTTGTGTCAGGTGCATTGTCCTTGCTCTCTCTGTTGGGATAGTGGAATGGACATTCCACTTTGGTGTTTGTCTGTGGATTCCTCCTGGGGAAGAGTACCTGCATTGAGAATTTGAGGGGGCAAGTGTTAACAAAATATCTTGCCAGGAATGGTGTGAAGGCAGCAGATTATGCAAAGTGCTCTTTCACCATCCATAATCCCATCAAAGTTTGTGTATGTGCTCTAAGTGTGCATGACCTGAGGCCAGAGAGCTCCCTTGTTTACCCCATGCTGTGTGCCCTGTCATCGGAGGCCTGGTCTGCCTGGCAAGGTCTGAAGTATTGGGGTTGATGTACTGTGATTGGCCTCAGAGTGAGAGTGTAGTCTGTATGCTATGCTCCATCACGGAAAAATGGGCAGGGCAGAAGTGGTGATGGGAATTGAGATTTTATAGTATTTTGCCCGCCCAATTGGTTTCTGTGAATTTTGGGGTTCATTCACAAGATCCAATACTGGAGTAGCAATCTACCAATATTTGGAGCATATCCATTGTCTCAAGGGAGTATAGAATATGGCGGCCACTGGCCCCTCCCTGTTGAGCCCATGTCTCCCTCTTGTTTGGGGCTTACACTGGCTGGGGTTACATCTGCATCCAAGGGTGTACGCCATATCCTGTAGCACTCAGAATAGCATTTCTGAAGTCTGGAGTTGGACTGTCAGTTCAAAATACAGCTGCTAAACTAAAGCTATCCAAAGTAAACAGATTGTTAAAGTTTTGGAACGGTTTTGGAAATGGCTGGTGGTTCATTTCTGAGCACAATTTGAAGTGCAGTCTTTGTAAGGCAGATTGATAAACAGATTTGCAAAAGGGGCCTCCAGAAATCTACCAAATCAGTTTGTCTTGCAAACAAAGCAAGACATTCATCAGTGCTACTGTTGCTTTTTTGCTTCTCCGGCAGATCTATTCACAATGGGATATATTCCAGTGTTTTAAGTAGCGACTGACTGGGACTGTGGTGGCGGGAGTCTCCCTATCCCATGCTACTCTCCTAATCCAGATCAAGCCTCCATCTATTTATATATTAAAAAACCAAGCACACTAGGACCAGTGTCAAGAGTAAAGCCACATCCAGTTTTATTCCCTTAGCTGCAAATGCATGTTTTCTAGTTTGCTGCAGAAGGGAATGACTCCTATATTTCACTGAATGTATCCACCTCCCGCCCCTCCACTTAGGAAACACTTTTAGCATAATTGAATGGGCATGTGGCTAATTATTCTTTGACTGAGATGGAAATATCAATCCTTCTGATTTATAAACTCTTTTGTCTCCTAAAACTATAACTGAATATTTTGACAAGAATGTACAGGCATGACTACATGTCTTTACAACCATCATAGCCTTAAAGAGACATTTTCCATATTATTTTTTTGTTCTTCATAGATTAGAGGAGACTTGGGTGTGGGTTTTTTTTAAGGCCTATATTCAACCTATTTTTTTAAGGAAGTAGAGAATGTGTTACTAATTGTCTCTGGTGTTTACATTACCAAGCTATGAATTGCAGCCAATGATTAACTTTTCCAAATTGATTAAGAGGCATGTTTTGAGGTGTGTTTTCTTTAAGGATTACATAAGAGAAGGCTTGGCCTGGCTGGAGCTATGTTTTGAGTTAGTATCAGCAACTGTTCCTTTTTTGGATAAAAACTGAATCCAGCCCCAAGGAGGTGTAGTTGAATAAAGGGACTGATAAGAGACAGCTAAACCATGAGTTGGAACCAGCTTATTTCAAAAACTTCTGTCTGGACCCCAAAAGCTTTGGGAAAATCATTCTAGATATTTATTATTTTCTCCAATATTCTTTATCTTTTCATCCTTGAAATGAATGGAATTGTCATTATAATGTAAAGCAGAATATCATTTCTTACTCTGACCTTATTGCTAATAATTTGTATCAGAGGAATTAAAGTACATGATATTTGAAGCCATGGACATATCAATTGCTGGTCAGGAACCTCAGAGACAGATTGGTATACATCCAGATATGAATGTTCTAGCTGTACTATCTTGCTTTCAATGAAGCATGCATTCTGGTATGCAGCTCTATTCACGTTCATTCCAGAGAATGTTACAATTTTGAAATTTATGATATGAGGTATTTTCCTGGCAGCTGCCTTTTTTTTTTTTTTTACTCGCACTGCCTTGGGACAATACTGCATTCTGGGGGATCTTATGGATATTCAAGATGGCATCCCTCAGGAGGTGGCTGAATGTTGTAGCTCTTGCTCCTGCTTACTCGGGCAGTGGTGAAAAATATGTTAAAAGTTTTTCTCTTTAATTTTGTTACTCTGCACAATCAGCACAATCCTGATGACAAAATGACAAAAAATGACAGCACAATCCTGTCTAGAAATAGACCGGCGGAGTGATTGCTCTGCCAGTCTAGGGTGTCGCAAATGTGCTGTAAAACACGTTTGTGGCACCCAGAGAGTAAGAGGCACTGGCACTGAGTCTGGCGCCACTCTACCTATGCCAGAGACAACACTGCGCCTGCTGGAGAAGGTAAATTCTCCACTGGGCGGCAGAGGGGTATGGTGGGGAGGGCGGAACAGGGCATTGCCGGGGTGGGTGGGTGGGATTGATTGGTCAGGCCCGGGATGGGGGAGGGATTGGCGGCGGCTTCCTCTGCCATATCATATCCCCCTTCCCAGGCCTGGCTATCATTACACAGGGTTCTTGGACTTGCGCCAGCAAAATAGCTGGCGCACATCCACATAGCCCCATTAGGGCAACTGGTGCGTTACTCGGGGTAAAGGGATAAACATCCCTTTACCCTGAGGAGGCCTCCAGCTGTACTGGGACAGGCCCAATCCTACGTAGGATGCGGCGGGTGCCTTATTTGCGCCACCACGTCCTGCTAGACAGGATTGGGCTGCCCGTAGGCAACACGTGGGGTTCCAAAAATGAACCCTATTCATGCAGCTCACCGGAATTTCAGAGACAGGTCTTTCCCAACCATACTTAGAGAAGCCAGGGATTAAACCTGCAGTCGTCTTCATGTGAAAGAACCTGTTTTCACCACATTCATACATACTCAGATCAAATAGCCCCCTATGATTAAGAGTCTAAGTTGCTACTCTACTGTAAAGAATTTCAAGGGTTGTCATACCGTCTGCTTTCTAGGACGCCCCTCTTACTGAGATCTCAAAGGTTTATGCTAAAAGAGGTGGCCCTTGCACTTGTGACAATCCATAAGGGTAACACCCCCTTCTGAGGCAACCTGGTATCAGTAGCCATATAGAACAACATACTCTGCCCACAGGGAGTGATGTACTGACTCCTGACTGCGCAGCTACACACACTTCTTCTTTCATGTTCTAAATGGATATGACTCTCTTACCCATGACGAATCGATGTTCTTCCCACAGCTCCACTAGCAGAAACAACTATAAACTAGAGGGGAGGTGATATGAGATCTTTTTCTGGTGGCTGTTTGCTGCTGGTGTTCTGATCTTTTGAGCCCTTTAGAGACAGGGAGCCATTTAATCATTTGATTTTGTCTGTAAACTGCTTTGTGAACTTTTGTTGAAAAGCGGTATATCAATACTGTTACTACTACTACTACTACTACTACTACTACTAATAATAATAATAATAATAATGCACGGTTAGAGTTTTTCCCTACTCCTCCAGCCACAACTATTGTGGCTGTGTTTCCAGTAGTGGTGGCCATGGAGGGAAACATTTGCTCACACACACTGTATGCCTGGGCAGCAGGAGTTTCTCTGACACTAGAAGTTCTGACTGAATGGTCATTATTGTAACTATATTATTACAATGGCTAGAACAATAAAAACCAAGGTTTTCACCAAATCAGTTTCCATAATAAAATGTTCTGCTGGAAATACGTACTAATAAATCTGTTTTAATATCTTTGTGTATCTTGAACCTTCACACTGAAGTGAATGAATTGGAAACTACATTGCTAGTTGGCCTTAAAAATCTCCAGAGACCTGAAAGTTAGCATCTGTTTTGTATTTAGCATTTGTGGAAGCGCTTGTTCTAGTAAAATGAAACTTTTAGCTAGTTAGTGACAAAAGAAAATAAAAATCTAGCTTAGAAAAAGAAGGGTAAAAAGATTGGTGCATGTATAAATTCAAGGTTTCCAGACCACAAGAATTTTAATTGCCATAACATATAAAGACTTCTTAGTTGAAGAGTGTGTAACAGAAGGCCTATTTAGTTATGTTTACTTTAGGCAGTGCAGCAATTAGGATTTCTGTGTACAGGAGCTACTCAGTGTAGGGTTTTTTTCCCTTTTAAATTGACAGAATCTTTAAGGCAAAATTTTCTCTAAATCAATGGAAATGGTTCTCACAAGTATCCTTTCTCAATGTCGGCTGCTTGTTTTCCATTACTTATATAGCATATTTGCCTCTTCATGCACTGAGCTACTGTTCTGTGGACACTGACATTGTTCAGTGTTTAGGTAACTGAACCAGTGTTCAATCTCAGTATTGTTTTGTTTGGGGTGTTTTGCAAAACCCCAATGGTCATTAGACTATTTTTTTCTTCCTAACTCTAATTAAATTTACATTCACATATTCTCTTGACAAACATTTGTATGCATTTTATACTTTAAAGCTCAACACATGTCTGATCTATTGCAGTACTATTCCAGCTGGCCCATGTTTGAGAATTACCATTTAAGAAAAATAAAAGATGATGAAGATGAAAATAAATCTTACCAGAACTATAAGGGAAGATGTTCTGCTCATCTCTTTCTCTTATGAATGACGATGTAGAGGTGCAAAATCAGACAAATTTGTTGCCAAACATCCTCACTGTGTGCTTCCTCTGACATTAACTGCCATGAAAGTTTGTGACGCAGAAACTTTGTCTAACTTTGACCAAAGTCAGTGCCTAGAGGGAATCTTGGGAAAGAGATAGCAGCGTCCTCACCTCTAATACAAATCATCTAATTGGTTCTCTGCCTGGAACCTAATCTAGCATTCATGATCCCTTGATCGCTCTGTCTCAACGATTGAATGGGTGCCTTTTGTTCTGACTCCGAGCTGAGTGCAGGAGAAGTAAAGGTAAAGGTATTTATCCCTTGACAATTAAGTCCAGTCGTGTCCGACTCTAGGGAGCGGTGCTCATCTCCGTTTCAAAGCTGAAGAGCCAGCGCTGTCCAAAGACGTTTCCATGGTCATGTGGCCGGCATGACTCAACACCAAGGCGCATGGAACGCTGTTACCGTCCCGCTGACGCGGTACCTATTAATCTACTTGCAATTTCTTGCTTTCGAACTGCTAGGTTGGCAGGAGCCGTCACGCGGAAACGAACTGCCGACCTTTCGATCGACAGCTCATGGTTCAGTGGTTTAACCCACTGCACCACCCGCTGGCTCACAGGAGAAGTACCTTAACTCAATCATTTATTCTGTTGAAGAGCTACCATTCTTTTGTTTTCGTAACCCACATCCCAGTCGTGCCCAGTGCCTGAAAGCAGCTCCGTTGTCAATCTTTGGGACATGTATCTGCCTCAGTCAAGCTCTTTTGTCACCCCCCCCCCAAAAAAAAAACCAGCTTGAGAGTGATTCTACGGTAATCTGAGCACTGGCTATTCAGTCCAGGAAATCCTTTGGTTTCTTTATTCTGGTGCATATAATTGCCCAACTCCCAGTTTTTGCACTCACTTGGACCCTGAACTCCTTGCAGCAGGAGCTCTGTACACCCATCATACCTGGAGCCCACCTCATGCACTCTACATCCATCTCAACTCTTTCCCTGAGTGTCCACTTGAACCAGAGTCCAGGCACCCTTCCTTGGATCTACTCTCAGCTTGCTGCCGAGCCTTCCCTGGTGTCAGTCCTGGTGCCCAGAGTATTCCAGCATTCTCCACCTGGATGCTTCAACCTGATGCCCCTGGAATCCTGTACAGCAAACGAAGGACAGTTAAATTGCTCTGTCTATCCATTTGTTGCATGCAGATCAATTAATGGCGCTATCTGCTTCTCTAATCCTCTCTAATTCCCCTCTCTCCCAAGCTTCTCTGCCTTTTAATAATAATAGTTGGGCCTCTCAGAGGTGATCCCTTTTTCAGTCAAACAAACTGAACTCTTGACAAAACATCAAGGTCCTCCAGAAGCTCTTCTGTCAGCACTATAGTTTGAATGTCATCTTCATGAGCCCCACACCCTATTCAGGGCCAGCCCATCCAAGAAGCCAACTGGTCGCCTCAGGCAGCAGATGGGGGGGGAAGCCATCTCTGTCTGTCTACGTGCCTCCACTGCTCCTCTTTCTCATTCCACTCTCTGGATTGGAAAAGAAAGAGGGAGACGGAGAGGAGGAGTAAATGTGAAGGGGAGGAGAGTGCTGAGCTGAAACATTTGAGAGTGGAAGGAGCAGAGGCTGGCACATCATTGGGTAAGGAGCACAACATTTGGCAGGCCTCCTCAAGAGGTACTAAGCTGGCCCTGACCCTATTACAAAACCGTGGAGACTTGGTCAGGAATCTGAAGAGTCATGAGAAAACTGTTCTGTTGGGATAGCAAACTTGGCTACTTGAGATCCAACTAGCTCAAATTCCTCCTCCTCGCTTCTTTCTTTCTTACAGCTAACCCAATGTGCTCTCACTTTGCGTCCTTTCTGCTTCTCCCTGAATTTCCATGGGTTTCCTCTATCCCTCTCCTGCTCACTCTAGAGCCTGATCTTCTCAAATAGCCCCTGGAATCTCAGGGAAATGGGCACTTTGCATGCACGAGAATCTGCTAATTCTTCCACTGATGCTGTACTCCTTCATTTTGTTTTTTTTTAAAAAAGCACTAGTTTTGTAAAGAGATCTCGAATATCCGGGTTTAAAAGCCATGTAAAAATGATACAAACTTTTTTTTTTCATTTTTACATGGCTTTTAAACCGGGATATCTGAGATCTCTTTCTATTGTAACAAGCCATGAAGAAAACTTTTGATTGTTTGTTTTTTAAAGCACTAGTTTTCTTATTTCAGCTATTGGAAATGTGGCTTTACATGCTTTCTCCCACTCCCTGCTATTGTAAATAATCCACCAGTAAACCATGTGGACCTTTCAGTTACAGTACAGTTATTACTGTACATTTATTCTCTAGTACCAGGTTGGCAAGTGAGTGCATCATAGCAAACAGTTAAATGTCAATACGCTTGTTTCGGGGTGCATGTGTCCATACCTGTGTTCATACATGTGTCCCAGAGCAGTCATAGTAACAAATTGTCAACAAAGATTTATTTATTTTTCTGTAGTACTATGCATAGAACAACAACAAAAAAAAACCCAAAATAAAACACACACAAATGCATGACTTTTTTTCTGACTTTCTTGTTCTGTGTCTCTTTCTCAGTTATATTTTGTAAAATTATAAATTTTAAGAGCATACATTGTTATTACTTCATGACTCTATGCAGATAGGAAACTAAATAGAACCTGTACTGTATGTTGCTTTAAATGACCATTTTCCTATAATGAGATGTCTTTTGACAGTTTCCTCATGTTGGGGATTTATAATGGAGTAGATCCACCTCTGTTTATAACTGGAGGCTTTTCTAATGTCTTAACTCTGTCTGAGAAGAGGCTGATGCCCACTTTTCCTTCTTTGTTCCAGTTTACTGTATGGGGCAGAGTTAGAGCACAGGAAATTCTAAGAAATGTGCTGTCTGCTCTCAGGTGTGGATCTCAGGCTCCTAACCTGAAACGCTGTTTGCCTGCCTGCCCCTTGATTTAGAAATGCATATGTTTTAAATGTCAACTTCCAGTTATCAACTGTGAATCTGTGCACTTCTGAACAACATGGCTTGCCTTTCCCACATATATTCTGCAACTTGACCATGAAATTATTGGCCAACTATGGAACTGGTAGGATTAGGAATAACTCTAAATGTACAAGCATTTAAAAGCAAGATGTCTGCCAACAGACATTACTGTTCCCAGAAAACTTTTTAAAGATTCAAGCTCAGTTCATTTGCATTGGCATGATTATTATTAAAACAGGAAGAATATTATTGATGTCGATGCTTCTGTTGCTGAGGATTTATGTTGAACTTGAATTACAGCCCAATCCTAGCTAAATCCCGCACGGCAATGCATCGGCATCGGCGCAGGCTATGCTGCACCCCACAGGGGAGGTTTGGCTGCTGGAGGTCTCCTCAGGGT
Organism: Plestiodon gilberti rubricaudatus; assembly: GCA_026170595.1. Taxonomy (NCBI): domain Eukaryota; kingdom Metazoa; phylum Chordata; class Lepidosauria; order Squamata; family Scincidae; genus Plestiodon; species Plestiodon gilberti. The sequence goes on along the minus strand of JANXHW010000004.1, from coordinate 57,019,410 downwards.
AAGGGGACATTTGTCTCCTTGTCCTGAGGTAAGTCCCAGCCACTATCGTCACTAGGGGGCGCGTCACCCTGGAGTGGGGGCGCGCGCATCACCCCTGCCCTAGGGTGACACTTACCCCCGCTGCTGCAGAGCGTCCGCCCTGTCCGGCGGTCCAGGGCCTTCTGAGAAGGCCCAATGCGTCGACGCGTCATTTATTAGCTTTTTTGCGCATGCGCAGACCGTTTCTGAGGGCAAGGGCTGCCCTTTTGCCCTCAGAAACGGTCTGCGCATGCGCGAAAAAGCTAATAAGTGATGCGTCGACGCATTGGGCCTTCTCAGAAGGCCCCGGACCGCCGGACGGGGCAGATGCTCCGAGGCCTTCTTCCGGCCTCGGAGCTTCCGCGCGGAACAGGGCGACGCGGCGGGTGCGCGCACGTCACCTTTTGCGCACGTCACCCCCGGTGGCCCGCCCCGCGCGCCACGCTACAGTGACGTGCCTGGTCCCAGCAGCCGTTAAGGATCAACTCAGACCTGTGCCAGCGATACCGCTGGTGCAAGTCCGAATTGATCCATGCAGGTGGATCAGGCCCGGGAAGGGCGTTCGGATTCGACGCATCCCACCGCTGAACATGCCCCCCTCCTGGGCCTGATCTGCCTATCTCCCACCCTATCTCCCCATTCCACCCCGCCCCATTCAACCCTACCCCTGCTCCGTTCCACCCCATGCGCAGGGCTTAGCTGCTTCAGCAGGCCTCCTTCTCTGTTCTGGCACACACAGGAAGGCTCTGGCCTTCCCGCCAGCCCTCCGTCTCCCCACACTGCTGCAAAGTACTTTACAGTGCTTTTGCGGCAGCCAGCGCTGGCAGAACACATGTTCCACTGGCACTAAAGGTGGGTAGGATTGGGCTGTAAATTCCCCTGTCAATGCATCCATGCCAACAGAGCACATGTTTCATCCTGGGGGGGGGGGCAGTCCTGGAGGCCTCCTATAGGTAAGGAAATATTTGTTCCCATATCTCGGAGCAAGCCTCCGCTACCCCAATGGGTCTCCTCAGACCTGCGCCAGCCATTTTGCAGGCGCAAGTCCAAAGAGAGTAAGGGAGAGGGAAGAGAAGAGGCATGGGGATAGGATCTGGCACATGCTGGTGCCACCGGAATCCACCTCCTCCCTCTCCCATTCCACCTCCTGCCTGCCCACTCCCTACTCAGTACCCCCCATTTCTCCCCCTTGCCCCATTCCTCCCACTGCCTGCCCACTGTGCAGGTTTACCAGCACTCCCACCAGTAGCTGGCAGTGGCAGCAGGCCTTCAACTCCACCACTGTTCGCAGTGGCAGTTCCAGAATGGTCGCATCGCCATATAGCCTTGTATGACAGCACTGTTCTGCTGTGTTGTAAAACCCAGTTATGATTGGGCTGCTGATCTGGTATTGCTTTAAAAAGCATCATATTCCTACTGAACGTTTATATCCAGTTACAATATTTATTTCTTTTAAAAAGTTCTTGGGGAAAATATTGAATTTCAGGTTTACAAAATTGGGGCTGTGTGTTTCTTGCTGTGTACCATCTCTCTTTGGCAGCAGGATGCAGCACTACGTGGCTTACAAAATTGAATAGTTTAATATTGTATATTGAGCAGTACTGTGAAATTATGTTAAGGCCCAATCATATCCTCGAGATATGCCAGCATAGTTCCACATACATCAGCTCAACAACAGCCCAGACAGTGTAAGAGCCACCAACCCACCAACAGATGTGCTTCAGATGCTGGTACAGCATTGGAAAAACATCACAATGCCATAGCTCGGACATCGCTCAGACATCACTTGGCCCTGTGTTAGAAATTTCGGGTGACATTTGCAGCCCATGATCGTGATCTTGTCTAGTAAAAAGCTTCTCTATTTCAGATGGGAAGAAAAGAAATTAAGCAAAGTATAGATGAATTGCAAAGATAAATTAATATCCAAAATAGCCTCCCTCCTTGATAGTACACAATTGTTTGACTTCTGTGTTGGAATTCTGCCTTATTTGTTACTTAAGTCTTCATTACCTCCTTATGCATTCAGTACAAAAAGTCACTTTTATGCCAGACATAGTACATGACTGTGTGTGTTTTTCCTACAAAGGAGAGTTTTGAATAAGAAAAATGTCGCACATGAAGTGGCCCCATTTGGTCACATAAAAACCTTAAGTCTTCAGCTTACAAAATAAAAATACTGTACCAAGGTACCCTAACCCTTACCCTTCATTAGCATTGCTGGTCTGTGCTTACAGGTGAATTTGTCATCCATTCACCCATCAGAGAAGATGGTGCTGATGATGGGCAGCCCAATACTGCCTAAGATCTGCCACAGCGTGTTAAGCACACTGCGCTGAATCCTAGTCCTAATTGGGCCAGTGCTAGCGGAGCTGGAGTCTGCCTTTGTCCCTTTCCCCTGGTGAGAGCCCTGGTGGCCCCTGTGGGTCTCCTCAGATGTGTGCCAGCAAAATGACTAGTGCAATTCCGGGGAGGCCGTGTAAGGCCGTCCAGGCCTGGGCAGGGGCTTTGGTTATCGGCCAATCCAGAGCCTCCTGCCTCTGTTCCGACCAGCGGGCCTTACCTGCATCAGGTGCCGCTCTGCTGGTCTGCAGCTGGGGGAGCAGTGGTGCTGGCCTCACCACCGTTGCTGCTTACTCCCCAAGTGTTGCAAACGTTCCTTATGGCACGCTTGTGACACCTTTCCCTGTTTGAACTACAGTTCTGCTGGGGTAACATTGTGCAGAATTGCGCCGTAAATCAAACTTGATTTTCTTTGCCAAAAGCCCAATGCAAATAACTGCTTTTGTCATCAACATATGTAGAGTACTCAAGAAACAAATCAAAGGTTTGATTGTTATCTAAAGCATGATGAATTAGCAACAGTCTAGCAGAGATGTTGGCTTGTTGGCAGAGATGTAGGCTGTTTGTAAAATAGGGGGCTATAATGTGGGTTTTAAGAACAGGTCATGATTCTTTTTCTTTTTTTCTTATTGTAGCTCCTATCTATTTCCAAATACTATGAAACACTAACTTTTATGGAAGTGAATAACCACAGGACTTGTCTATTTTTCACTTTGATGGGGAAAGTATGCTGTGATTTCACTCACATACTTCTACCGCAATCATGTGTTCTGTGTATCACAGAATCAGCTGCCCTTGTAGGCTCTTCAGAACTTCTTGTTTCATTCTTTATACAACATTTACAAACTAGATATGCAAATTACTATTCATGTTTATTATTCCACATTATTGTGTTTATGCCTATATGTATACATATCCATATCGTTGTGGTGACGCTTGGCTATGCTGATCCCCAAGAATAAGAAATGTAAAACATGCAAAAGATCCATTTTTGTTGACATTCTGCCTAAAGTTCCAATTTTGCAGTTCTGATCCACCTTCCATGCATAGCCTTCTTGGGGAGGATAGACTCAAGCTAAAAGACTGCAATCGTAAGCACACCCACATGGAACTCAGGTTCACTTAAACCAAATTAAGTTGAAACAGATGTTCCGGAAAAACATACAGGGTTGCATCCAAATCTTGCTCTAGTAGAAGAATGCTCACATAAAGGAACTTTCACAGCAGCCACACACACCCCAGTTTCTCATAAGGGCTAGTGGTGGGGGTTAGGATGGTATACAGGTGAGCCCCCATATCCGCTGGGGATATGTTCCAGGCCCCTCCGTGGATACTTGAAACCGTGGATAGGAGCGAACACTCCCTCCATGGTTTCCTGAGGGCCCCCCACCCTGCCTCCCCTGCGGGCAGGCGTGCGCCCCCCCCCCCAGCTCTTATTTTTCTTTCAGCAAGCTTTGTTTCTTCCTTAAAACAAACAGAGAAGCAGCCTCCATTGCAGGCAAGTAGAATGAGACTAAGTCCTAGAGAGGCTCTGCAAGGTTTCTGTTAACCTTGCAGAGCCTCTCTAGTACTTAGTCTTGTTCTACTTGCCTGTAATAAGCAGCCAGAGGCTGCTTCTCCTGTTTCTTTAAGGAAGCTTACTGGGGAAAAAAGGAAGCTTACTGGGGAAAAAGGAAGCTTACTGGGGAAAAAAGTTAAAGGTTGGGGGGTCCCCATGATCCGTGGATAACTGAAACCGTGGATAGCAAATCAGTGGATATGGGGGCCCACCTGTACAGTGAGTTGTAGGAGGTGGGGGGAGTCCAGAAGGTGCATCCACCCAATTTCAGCAGATTCCCCCCCACCCTCTGCAGCTACCCTACACTGGCAAAATGGCTCATCCCCTCCTTAATGGCCTAAACCACAGGCTGCGGTGGCTAAGTGGTTAAGATGCTGAACTGCGGACCGGAAGGTTGGTAGGACAGCAGTTCAAGAGCCAAGTGTCGCGTGACGGAGTGAGCTCCTGTCTCCTGTCCCAGCTCCTGCTAACGTAGCAGTTTGAAAGCAAGAAATTGCAAGTCGATAAATAGGTACCGCTGTGGCAGGAAGGTAACAGTGTTCCGTAAGTCACGCCGGCCACATGACCACGGAAGCATCTTCGGACTGCACTGGCTCTTTGGTCTTAGAAAAGGAGATGAGCACCACACCCTAGAGTCGGACACGACTGGCTTTCAAGCAGGGGATACCTTTACCTAACCCATAGAAGAGTCTTTGAAGGGAAGCAGGTTGCTGCTGTGAGGTAGCAGGAATGAGTGAGTTCTCTTGCCCAGGACTCCTCCTTGTGCAAAGTTTGAGTGATACAGGCCTTGGGGGAGTGTACTTGCAGGTAGGGGATAACACATTTTAAATGTGCTCCGTGTTAAAAAAGAAAAGCCTCCTTGCTCATGGAAAGGTAAGATATTTGGGAACATGATACAAATTTGCCTTTCTTCTTGATATGCTAGCTTTCTGTACACAAGGAGTTTTTGATGTAAACGCATATTTGCATTTTGAATGGTGTGGTCCTAGCAAAACAAAACCTGTTTTCTGAATTTAAGGTAATTCAGTGTTTCAAATAAAAATACTTGTGCTCACATTGTAAGTCAGCAAATATTCAGAATTAGCCAGGCTGTGAACTGAGTTAGATGTTCTTTCTTTCAATATAATTTAAAGCACACACTGTACCAGCCATTTCAATGAAATCTTTGCAGACATTTAGTTTTTAAGCTACAGGAAATAGCATTCACTTGTGAAATACCATATCGTCGTGAAAGTTTAAGTGAGAAACAACCTCATCTTGTAGACACAAGTAAGTACACAAAATCAGAAAAATATACAGCACAATCCTATGCATGTCTACTCAGAAGTAATTCCCACTGAGTCCAGTGAGACTTACTCCCAGGTAAGTGTGTATAGGCTTGGAACCTAAAGGCCCTATCCTATGGGCTGAAAGCACTGACTGCTGGAAAGCAGCCATAAAGTGCTTTCCGGCAGTGCACTGAGTAGCACTGCCGGAAGTATCCCCTCTTGCATATCCCCTCTGGCAGCAGAGTATCCCCTCTGGCAGCAGTCTCTGTGCCCCTTTTCTCTCCTCAGGCTTGCATTAGCAAAATCGCTAGCGCTGGTCTGAGGAGACCTGTTGCGGAGCAGGAGACATGCAGGGGTAGGGGGATTTAAATTCCCTTTCCCTACTGAAGCCTCATGATCCGCCACCCCCGGATACAACTAGTCTGTTTTTGTTGTGTCTGCGCCAGTGAAGGGGGGGTATAGAATCGGGCTGTTAGTACTGTATACAGTCAATTCTCGGTATCCGCAGGGGTTAGGTTCCTGGAAAACCCAGTGGCTACCGAATCCGCGGATACACAATCATTGATCCTGTGGGATCAATGGGGTTAGGGGGAAAATCAAATTGGAATAATACCTTCAGAATGGCTGAATACTCTGGATGGCTTCAGGATGGCTGTGGATAGCTCTCTTACCACTGGTGCATTTTTGTACCACTAGTAACAAATGGGATGGCTGCCACAAGTTTCAAAATGGCTGCTGCAGATGCTGGGATTGCTTCAGAATGGCCATGCAAGGCATTCTGGGGCACTACCCATAATTGACTAGTAATTGACTACCTTTAGAATGGCTGGGAATAGCTTCAAAATGCCAGCCGTGGATAGTGAATGGCCACTGCGGATAGCTTCCAAATGGCTAAGAGCTTCGGAATTGCTGTGGATAGCTGAGTACAGACTGTGAATGGTGTGAGGTGGGTGACATTTCTGCTCCCTGCGGATAATAGAATCCGTGGGTAGCAAGGATTGACTGTATATGACTGTCAGCAAGTGAGCAGAATTTGAATTGTAGTTTGTCTACAGTAAGCAGCTACAAACTTCATTTTTCTTTCTTTGTAAGTATATTATTTATCTTTATTTACCTCACTTGTTTCTGGTAAATAAGATTTCTACATTATAAATTTGCAAAAGCCAGATACTTGATAATTTGAAAGTTGTAATGTTTCATTTTGGACTTGTGCCTTCCGGGATACGTGTACTGTTTCATTGTATATGGTACTTGCTTTTTAATTGCTCAGAGTGTTATGTATAGATCATCATGATCTATCCAAGTTGAAGCACAGCTGCTGAGACCATTTTATAAACCAGATATGCTGTTTGTATTCAGGGATCCCCCCCCCCCCGTGAGAAACACAATTCTTGCCCACATGATAGCAATTCTGACCTTTGGGTCCACCATAATGTTGCATATCCCATGTCTCTGCTATAAGTTTAAGCACTTTTAAAGTTAAGCACATATGTAATTGTCCCATTACATCAATGGCATTTTAAAAGGATCATTTCTACAAGTTTTACCTCAGTACTGTTGTAATTTGAATTATGAGGTAAGCAGTAGGGAAAACTTACCCAGCTTTAGTAATGGCTGAGCTTTCCCTATGTGCTCACCTCATAATTCAGTTTTTTAAGCTTTCTCTGAGAATTGGGGGGCTGTTCTTACCATTCTTTCTGAGAAATATTTTTTTAAAAAACCCACTCCAAAAAGTTTGCTTTCAGCCGTCTTTGCCCAATACCTCCTTCCCTCACAGACTTGCAATGGGGGCCACCAAAGGGCTGGCTGGAGATAGGAGAGTCCTTGTCGGCCTCATCTGTAAGACCTGGACAGCTTGTGCCATTTCCTGCTAGGACACATGAAATTACAGTAGTGATTTGCCTCCTGGCTCACAGCGCAATCCTATCCAACTTACACCACCGGTGTAACCAGTGGTGCAAGGAGAACGGGAGGCCCCAGAACAGAAAGGGGATAAAAATCCCCTTCAAAGGGGATTTAAATCTCCCCTCCCCTCCAAAGTCTCCCGCCCTGCCCTCCCTCACTGGTTACACTGGTGGTGTAAGTTGGATAGGATTGTGCTGTCAATGTATTAATTTGGGAGCAGAAGCAAACTACAACTTCCATGCACTCTAGCAGGAACAGCTCCTAAGCTGTAGCTATGCTTCAGAAGCAGAGTGGGGTGGGGAACAGGAAGGAAGGGCTGCCAAGTCGTGAATGTAATAAAATCTGGGCCCAGACTTTGGAGGAGGATTGGGCTCAGTTTGTACTGGGCTGCAGTTTCTGAACTGACATTGGTTTCCAAACCCTTTCAATTCTGAATTTTCCCCATTGCTAATTTGAATACCACAGATTTTTTTTATTATACAGGCAGCCCGTTGCTGCGTAAGGATCTGTGGCCAGCCCCTGTGTAAGGATACGTGGTCTTGAGACTCCTTGGGGAAAGGGGGCATTCGAACGTATGCCGTATGCCTCCTCGAATGTACGCTGGCTCTTGAGTCGACGTACATTCGGGGCGGCGGGGAAAGGGCCGATGAGCCCAGGAATGGGGATGGGGATATCATGGTTGACATTCCCGCCCCCTCCTGGGCTGGCTTGGCCAATGGCCGCCCTCCCTCGTCGCCCGCCCTTGTACCCACCGGCGTAAGCCTTACTTTGCTCTGGTGACTGCAGGTCAATTCTGCGGCAGAGTGGGGGCTGCCAGCCTGCGTGCTGACAGCCCTTACTAGGGTGCTGAAAACGTGCTTTACAGCGCATTTACGGCACCCTCCGCCTGCGGAGCACACACTCCACAGGCATAGGGTTATGCAGGATTTGCCATTAGTGTAATGGATGGTGTAGTGGTTTGGGAGTCGGACTTAGACCTGGAAGATCCAGGTTCAAATCCCCGCTCAGCCACGAAGCTTCCTGGGTGACCTTGGGCCAGTCATTATCTCTCAGCCCCACCTACCTCACAGGGTTGTTGTGAGGACAAAAAGGAGGGGAGGAAATATGTACACCACTCTGAGCTCCTTGGAGGAAGGGCGGTATAAAAATGTGAAAAATAAATAAATAAATAAATAAATAAATAAAAATAAATAATGGAATTGCTTGGTTGTTTCAGTTATTTTATCCATAGGAAAAAAAATTCTAGAAATTGTAGCCTTGACTTTGAAAACTTCTTTTGGTGAATATGCTCCTAATGGATCGCTTCTCATATCCGTCAGTCCTCGTCTTCCCTGTTTTAGTATACACATTAAATCTTAATCTTTTAGCATTAAGCAAAAGTGGTCATGAGCTATGATGAAATAAGGCATCAATCTGCTCTCAGCTGTTCAAAAGTGCTATAAAGCCACTTGCTCAATTGCTTGAATATAAACCTTTTACAGTTGTTTTTAAAAAATCAACTGCAGGATGTCCTATCCAGGCAGTGGAAATAGCTAAGAGACCAGCTGCGGTGGTGACTAGTGAGATGTTTGCAGACTATGAACTACCACCGGAACATTAAAGAAACAATTTACTTTAGGAACACAGAAAGATCCTGCTGTGCTTATCAATCTTATGTTATAAAACATAGCTTCACATGTCACCAAACTTTTGCTTTATTTCTCATTTAATTGGATGGAAAGAATAAAAAGGGCTCAACAAATTCCACAGCTATATCCTGGGGATGTGCTGTCTGACTTCTCTGGTATTTCTCCAGGTCTGAGGAATTCAAACAGCAACTCTACAGAGGCAGTACATGAAACAGAAACATCAAGTGTGCTTTGATAACTTGCTGCTCCTCCCACTTAACTCTGAAGCACAATGGAAGATCAGTCTCCAGAATGCTTAGCACAAGACTGGTTCAGCCTACAGTCCAATGAAATGCATCATGGGCAAGGCAAATATTTCACTGATATAAAAACAGAGGCTTAAAGCACAGCATTGATTTCCACAAGTCACAGATGGGTTTATTGCATTTAATTTAGGAACTGCAAGTATGATTGACTTTGCATAATACCTTCAAAGCAGCAGCAGCAGCATGGAACTGACTGACAGTTGCATGAGACTGTTTCTTTTCTCTGAAATATTTCTATCAATTTAGATGCCACTTGTAAGTGCCGATTCACGTAACCTAATTTCCTTACAGGGTGTTATCGGCAGTGCTTTTAAACACACGTAATATGAGCACATGGGGGGGGGATAGCCGTGTGCAGGGATCCTGTGAAATGGCCAATGGTGCAGCTATTTAATTTGGCGGGGGAAGGAAAACGGAGACAAGGGTGAAAGGTACAAAGACTAAGAGAATTTACTTAGTGATCAAAAACCAAACAAAAAGGTTCAAACTGGGCCTAACTAAACTAACTTGCTTATATTCTATTCTAGACAGGGAAACTCTATAGCTAACATTCATGCACTATGGAGCCTTGGGGAAAGCAGAAATGAGAGAGAGAGAGAGAGAGAGGGGGGGGGGAACTCCTTTGAAGAAAAAGGGGCAGAGCAAAGAGGGTGAAAACGTGGGGGGAGAGGGGACATAGGGAGATTAACTGGGCTTCCCAGAGGAACCCGGGAGAAGGAGGTGGAGGTTTAGGGGTACAGGGAAGGAGAGAGCCAGAGAGGAAAATGGGGAGATTATTGGGAAAGAGAGAACTATTCAGGCCATGGTGACAGGCTGCAGCTGAAAGTGGCTCCCTGTAGCCTGAACCGAGGGCCACAGGCATGCGGTGAGCCTAGAAACAGGTCATAAATGCACTTCACTCACTTGAGGTGGGGGAGCTTGTCTCTCCAACCAAACAAGCACTCTTGACCGATGTCCCAAGCCTCTGAAGGGGAATTTGTAGGAGTTTCCCACTGGCAGAGTCCGATACCTCAGTCAAGGGAGTTTGTTTGGGGAAGGAGGCCTGAGGCTGATTTTGGGTCCCTGACAAAAATGATGAAAAGCCCACTAAAACACATACACCACACCGCACTCACAGAGAAAAGAGAAAGCAAGAAACAGTGAACTGCAGTCAGTGTGATTTCACTTTGGGGAATTGGTGGGTCTCTGGCAAGGCTGCAACATGGACCAAGGTTACCTAGGCTATCATTCTGTAAGGCTTGAGAATGTTGTGTTGCAGGGGCCGCAGCAGCAAGGAAACCAACCAAGCAATTCTCCCTGGGTAAAAAGGGGTCTCAAAGGCAGAAAGATGGCCATGATGAAGTAAGTCCTAGAATGCAAGGAGGCATTGCAAACACCTTTGTCTAGTGCTGGAGTTCTCATAGTGTGGGTTGCAACCGTAAAGAGTTTGTGTGGGAAGGTTGCAAACAGTTTGGAAGGAGGACTTAAGGCTCTGAAGAACTAAAAATAAAATATTTGCAACGAAGCAGAAGATATGGGTAAGACAGCCATGTGTACTTTTTGAGATCAAGAAATAAAGATATTTTAAGTTTTACACTGTTGTCTGCAGAGTTCTTTAAAATCACGTACTGTTCTGAGCATGTAGAGCGGGAGAATCAGAGAGAATCCAATGACGGGAAATAACAGGCAAATAAAACCATACCCATATCTTACCCATATCTTCTGCTTCGTTGCAAATTGTGTCCAGCTATGAAAATGTCCACGTTACAATAAATAAAATATTGTTATGCAAGCGAATTTCCCCTCCATCTGGTGGCTACTGCAGCAATGTCTGCCCTTGTCTTCTTCCCCTCTTGTGCCGCATGATGAACCACTCTCTGAGAGCACTCTGAGACCCTCCTTTCTGGAAGAGGCGAGTGGGCAGGGAGAACTGGTGTATGTTGGCCAGACTCCTGCGAGTCGATGTGTGTGTGCCTAGCAACTGTTGCAGGAATACTTAAAAGTTTTATTAATGTTATTGTAATTATCGTTGTGACTGTAAGTAGTGAGGGTGAAAGCCTGCATCAAAAGACTTACAAGTACATGCTACTAGAGACTAGTTGGTATTGTTTGAAAACTTATGCAAGGAAAAGCAAGCCCACCCTTCTCATTAAAAACTATGAACAGTTTTATATTTGATAATATTTTTTGTGAACGTTTTGCAGGGAAGTGGACCTCAGTTCATTTTGTCAGTCGGCTGTAGGCCTGAGTCACTTATCACGATTGTTGTTGATTTCTGTTTATGCAAAGGTTTGCTTCGTATTGTTGCAAGATGCTGTAGAAGTGGAGTAAGGTGGTTTCCAGTGAATCAAATCTCTTGACCATCCGTGCCTTACTTCCCTGAAAAAGAAAATCACCCCTGAGGTTTTACTTCCCTTGAAATGAAAAACCTGTAACTGCAAAACTGCTAGGAAAAGAAAAGCACAACTTTCCTTATCAATGTATTTCCTCTTTTCTTTCACTCTCCTAGGGCTGTGCAATATTTTGAAAGCCTATATAATTTGCCATTTTGAGGCTGAGACTTCAAGCAGCAAGCACTGCACAGACTCCCACGCAGATGGCAGGAAACCGCCAGAGCGCCACGGGGGAGGTCCACCTCACAGCCAGCTATGATACTGCTTATGCAGTTTAAATCAATGCTTATTGCAATCTGGGAATAGGTGTTCTGCAGAAAGGTGTTCTGCAGAAAGGGATCCATAAAGGGATCACTTGTCTTCAGGGAATGAAAAACCAGGAATAACTTGTTCTCTGATGCACTTTATGGATAAAAATGCTTACATCCACCATAACCTGGGGGACCCTTCACTTCGTTTACCCACATCAATTCCGATATTTCTCTTAAATGATTCAGGACTTCTGCTTCCTACTCTGGACTAGATGGATTCTATTCAGCTTGAACAACCTGAGCATGTGGATAGGATCTTTGGAAGTATAAGGTTCTCTGCATGCATGCTTGACCCTTGCCTGTGCTAGCTAGGAGAAGTTGCAGAGTAGTGGTGGTCTGGCTTAGTCGGTGGGAGGGTGATGAATGCTTCTCTGGTTGAAAGCATGATTCCATCTGCCTGAAATTGCAGCTGCTTACCTTCTACTGAAGGCACCTTCCCTGAATCTGACCACATTAGAAAATTACTGGCTGGTCTCTAATTTACCATTCTTGGAGACATACCATACTTGAGTGAGTAGTGGTGATCCAGGTTTAGAGCTTCCTGGATGAGACTGATTATCTGTATCAATTTCAGTTTGGCTTCTGGCCCACACTTAGGACTGAAACAGCCTTGATCACTCTAGTACAGTGTTTCTCAAACGTTTTCAACCTGTGACTCCCTTGACCATTGGCAACCATTGGCCGCGGCTCCCCATTACATTATGTTGATGCCTGCTAATTTGCATTGCACCATTTTCTGAGAAGATTCCGTGGCACTCCGCGGCTCCCCTGGCTGGCTTTCGCAGCTCCCCTAGGAGCCGCGCCTCCCAGTTTTGGAACCACTGCTCAAGTAGATGACCTGCACTGGGAACTGGATAAGGGGGGGGGGAGTGCATCCTGTTGGTTCTGCTGGACCTCTCAGTGGTTTTCAATACCATTAACACAGGTATCTTCCTGAGCCACTTGGCTAAGATGGGACACTGTTTTGCAGTGACTCTGTTCCTCCCTGAAGTGTCAGTTTCAGGAGGTAGTGCTAGGGGACTCCTGCTTTGTGCCATGGCCTTTGGCTTACAGTATCCTGAAGCATTCTATTTTGTCTATCATGTTGTTTAAGAGCTACAAGAAACCCCTGGAAGAGATCATCTGGGGGTTTGAGATGGGAGGTCATCAATATGCAGATTACAGCTTTTTCTATCCATCCCATCCCTAGCTGGGAAGACTGGAAAGGTTCTGAACTGGCTAGATGACAAGCAGAAATTAAAACTGGACAAGACAGGTTCTCCTGGTGAAGATACCTGTTGGAGCAGTGATGGGGTTGCACTCCCCCTGAAGAATCAGGCGCATAGCTTGGGAGTACTTCTGGCCATGTACATCCTGGATGTACAGGTGACTCTTGTGGCCTGGGGTGCTTTTGCACAGTTCAGCATGGCGTGCCCGGAGTACCACCCATTTCTGTCACTGTCCTTGCCATGGTTACCCACACCTTTGTTTTCTCACATATTATAATAATACAATGTATTCTACATGGGACTGTTCATGAAGATCCTCTAGAGCTTCTGCGGGTGTAAAATGCAGCTGCTCGTGTTCTAACGGATGCCTGTTTTTATGACCATGTAACACCATTGTCGATGCAGCTGCATTGGCTAACCAGAGTGTTTCCGAACACAATTCAAGGTCCTGGTTATGACTTTCAATACTCTATATGTGGTTTAGATCTAAAGTGTCTCAAGACCTGCTTTCCCCCACATGAGTCTGCTTATCCAGCAAGATCTTTTAGGGAGACCTTCATGCAGGTCAAGGTGCAGGCAGTGACAATCCAGTTCTCCACTCACTCATTTAAAGGGACTGTGTGAGAGAAGGAGTGTGGTGAGTGGGCAGGGAATTGGTCTGAGGCAGGCTGGAAGGAGGAAGCAGCAGACTCAGGGTAAAGGATTCAAGGCACAGCCTGCCCAGGGGGGCTCTCTGATGAGCATGGGCCCTTGACCAGTGCTTGCCCTGGTGACCTCTGACACCACCCCTTCACGATGGGCCCCAATGAGGACCCTTGCTACCACATTCTACACCAGTTGCCGTTTCTGAACACTTTTCAAAGGTAGCCCACATAGAGTGTGTTACAGTAATCCAGTCTTGATGAGACTACAGCATGTTTAATACTGGCCATATCTGCCTTCACTAGAAAGGGGCACATTTGCAAAGGCACTCCTTGCCACAATAGCTACAAGAGCAAAGCTGGGATCAGGTGCCCCCTCAAACTGCAAACCTGACCTTTGAAGGGCAATGCTACTCCATCCAGAATAGGTTGTCTGCCCAAGTCCAGAACAACCTTCCAACTGACCAGCATCACCTCTGGATTAAGCCTCAGTTAGCCCACATCCAGGCCATCATTGAACTCCGACACCTATTAACTGAATAGTTAAGGTCTAGCCAAATAATGATCCAACATTTACAGTATAAAGAGCATTATGGTATATAGGCAATGAAGAAATCATATTAAACCCTCTTTTTTGTTTTATAAAACCACTGTTTAAATGACAAGTTAAATAATATGACTGGCTAGAGAGAAAGTCCCTCTCTGCCTGTAACAAATGGTGGCATCATAACATAGCATAAAAATCAAAAGCGGAAATTGATGCACTGATTCAAATTCCTTTAATAATTTATTACTTGTCTATATATCTCTGGTGGATTCGTTACAGGAATGAATATGATTCCCTCTGTTCGAAGAGGAAGCCTACATGAACACAATAATTTGTACGTGATATTTTATTCAGAAAGTACCGTAATGTGATTGTGTAATTCCAAGTCAACAGAGGAATTAGTCTGTGGTAAACAAAGAAGCTATCAGGTGAAAGCCTTTGTAAATGTTTTCTTCAACTGTATGCGCTCCCTAACTGATTACATAAGTGGCCTTAAATGTTACACCGTCGCATAAAATTTGGTATAACTGCTATTAAAGACATTTATTTTAAATAAAGTAAACTCATTTCCCAGACACGCAATTTTGAAGTCACACCTTTTGCTGCAATGATAAGGCTGCACATAATTATGGATTTCCAGAGCCAGTTTTGATATCTGTGAGGTCAGAGGAATGCAACCCATTGCAATCATTCATAAAAACAAGCGGATCATATCATTAGATAATTTTGGCCCCAATCCTATCCCCTGTCACCGGTGCTGATGCAGCTGTGCCAAAAATGCATGCACTGCATCCAATTGTGTGGGGGAGGAGGAGGGGAAGAGACCCAAGGGCAAATGGGTGGCAAATAAAATAATGTTTTTGAATTAATAAAAGGAAGCATTTTTCAGGTTTTCTGGTCGTTTATTAAGTTAACAAGGGGTTTTCCTAACGTTTCGCTCCTAAACCATGAGGAGCATTATCAAAGGTGCAGCAACTTGCTTTCTGCTCTAGAGCAGTCATCCACTAAAATTGAGTGGAGGGAGTATTAAAACAGACAGAAGAAAATATTTCTTTACCCAGTGTGTAATTCATCTGTGGAACTCCTTGCAACACGATGTGGTGATGGCACCTGGCCTGGATGCCTTTAAAAGGGGATTGGACAGATTTATGGAGGAAAGTTCAATCACAGCTTACAAGCCATGATGGGGAAAAGCAACCTCCTGGTTGTAGGAGTAGGTTTTCTCTGTGCCAGGTGCAAGGGAGTGGCGACAGGATACAAGTATCTTGTTGTCTTGTGCTCCCTGAGGCATCTGGTGGGGCCACTGTGTGATACAGGAAGCTGGACTTGATGGGCCTTTGGCCTGATCCAGCAGGGCTCTTCTTATGTTCTTCTGTTATGTTCTTGTTAACTTAATAAACGACAAGAACAACCTGGAAAATGCTTCCTTTTATTAATTCAAAGATATGTACCGGTTGTGAAAACTTTAGAACATACCCGCTAATTTTTACTTGCACCTGGGGTCACCTATGGGTCTCATTGGACACAAGACACCTCTTTTGTCAGCACATGTCTGAGGCGAGAAAAGGAGCGGAGAGGTTAAAAACGGTGGTGATAAGACCCAACGTGCGCTATTGCAGCCGGATCCACCCTTCCTGCCACCTCCCTGCCCCTGGTTCCCCCCTTCCTGCCCAGTTATGCCCCCAGTCTTCCCACTCCTCACAGCCTGCCCCTGCCGCTGACTTACCAGCAGGACCCCAAATATCATTACTTGTTAATATAATCAAACAAGTTAGGAAGTTCAAGAGTGCCTACATGAATATGAGTTTGCAACTGCTGCCGGCAACGGAATGCTCATTCCGTCACTGGCACGATCGTCAGGATTGCGCTCTTAGAGAAATAGTCACTCAGTATATATAACTAGAGTATATATAACTCTTGTGGATTAGGAACTGGTTGAAGACCAGGAAACAGCGAGTGGGAGTCAATGGGCAATTTCCACAATGGCGAGAGGTGAAAAGCGGTGTGCCCCAAGGATCGGTCTTGGGACCGGTGCTTTTCAACTTATTCATAAATGACCTGGAGTCGGGGATAGGCAGTGAGGTGGCCAAGTTTGCAGATGACACTAAACTTTTCCGGGTGGTGAAGACCAGCAGGGATTGTGAAGAGCTCCAGAAGGATCTCTCCAAATTGGGAGAATGGGCAGCAAAATGGCAGATGCGCTTCAATGGAAGTAAGTGCAAAGTGATGCACATTGGGGCAAGAAACCAAAATTTCACATATACGCTAATGGGTTCTGAGTTGTCTGTGATGGATCAAGAGAGAGATCTTGGGGTGCTGGTGGACAGGTCGATGAAAGTGTCGACCCAGTGTGCGGCGGCTGTGAAGAAGGCCAATTCCATGCTCGGGATCATTAAAAAAGGGATTGAGAATAAAACGGCCAATATCATTCTGCCTTTGTACAAATCGATGGTAAGGCCACATCTGGAGTATTGTGTCCAGTTCTGGTCACCACACCTCAAAAAGGATATAGTTGAATTGGAAAAGGTGCAGAAAAGAGCGACCAGAATGATTCGTGGGAGAGGGAGTATTAAAACAGACAGAAGAAAATATTTCTTTACCCAGTGTGTAATTCATCTGTGGAACTCCTTGCCACAGGATGTGGTGATGGCACCTGGCCTAGATGCCTTTAAAAGGGGTTTGGACAGATTCATGGAGGAAAAGACCATCACAGGTTACAAGCCATAAGCAACCTCCTGGTTTTTAGAAGTGGGTTTTCTCTGTGCCAGGTGCAAGGGAGTGTCAACGGGAAACAGGTTATCTTGTTGTCTTGTGCTCCCTGAGGCATCTGGTGGGGCCACTGTGTGACACAGGAAGCTGGACTAGATGGGCTTTTGGCCTGATCCAGCAGGGCTCTTCTTATGTTCTTATGTTCTTATGTAGAGAGCTGGCTACAAATATAAGCTCACCAGACTTCTGAGAAACACACAGGAGGATATCTAGGGTCCCTGCTATCTTCCCTAAATGGCACCAGCAATGCTGCTTTTAGAGGCAATAACATGCTTGCATACCTTGGTCATCAACATTTATTTAAATAATTAACAGAAAAATATCTTCCAAAATTCAATGCCAGTTCAAAGCCAGGTATGAAATCTGAGTCTCCCCCTCCTCCCCCCAAAAAAACTATATATAAAAAGGAAAAAAGTGCCACTGACCTGATGCAATGTTTGGTTCCAGGAATCATGTACTATTGGCAGGGCTGGCCCAGCCATGAGCCAACTGGGAAACTTGCCTCAGGCAGTGATTTGGGGGACGCATGAAGCTGGCGGGGGGGGGGGCTGTACCCTGCACCCACCCACCTCTGCCATCCTAGCCTGGGTCTCCTGCCTGGAGTCTTGTTCATCCTCTTCTGACATGCTACTGCATAAGAGAAGGATGAGGAATTCTTACCTCCCTCCTTTGAGTCCAGTGCTGCTGTCGCTGCTTCCTCGTCTAGTGGCTGGTGGAGGGAATTCTGGGAGCCTAGCATTCCCTCTATGGTCACCAGAGAAAGTGGCAGCAGAGAGGCATTGCTGGACTTGGAGGAGGGAGGTAATGGAGCGGGTGGAGGAGGGGCCTGTTAGAGGTCAGTAGAGGCAGCGGCGGTAGAGGCAGCGGCAGTACTTGACTCAAAAAGAACCTCTCCTCATGTTCTTTGCATTCTCAAAGACTGTGTGAGGACAGGATCACTAGGAAGGTAGGTAACATATACATGTATTTTAATGTTTTTATTGTAAGCCGCCTTGGTTGCCCTTGTGGGAGAAAGGCGGGGTAGAAATTCTATAAATAAATAAATAAATAGGCAAGAAGACCCCCCCCATCATGCATCATTGATAGTGTGCATTTGGGGAAGTGTGTGTACCCAACTAGGGCGAATAGGGAGAAAGGCAGCAGAGTTTAGGGTGGAATTCAGGTGGCTTTTTGACGAGGACTGTCCCTAGCTATGGGATGTTCTTTTAACATTTTCCTGCCAGTTTTTTGAGCATTATCCAATGGTGATGTGACACTCTGGGAACTATATCTAGGTGACTTTGTGGTTTCAACTTTGTGTTAGCAAACTACATGCTGCAAAATTGCTTGATACATTCCAGAGCTATGAGTGAATAATTTATACTGACTTTTTAAAAAAATCTCTTAGCAGTGTAGTACTAAAACTTTGGTAATGTAGATGTACAGGACAAATAATATTCAGCTGTTGGCTGTTTGTTGCCCTAGAAGAATATAACAAGATGGCCATACCATGGTTTTATGGAAGTTTCTCCTACTATTGTAACTTTGAGGACCACAAACAAAGAGCTAATCCGTTTCTACCACAGTGGTATGAAAGTTACTTCCTTGTGATGCTTCCCAAGTCACTCCAGTAATATTTGACCCACATTATTGGAAACAGAAACATCATTCTGTTCCACCAGAATGTTGCCCCCATCCAGAGGCGAGGCTAGCGGTTATGCCGCCCGGAGCTAGGGGTGTTGGCCGCCCTGAGGGTGGCCAACACCCCCTAGCTCCGGGCAGCATAACCGCCCGCGATTGGGGGGGGGACCCAGAGGGACCATGCTCCGGGTGCCCGCCCGCTCGCCAGACGCCTCCCTCCCGGCTCCTCCCTCCAGGTCCGCGTGACTCCGGAGGCCGGGAGAGAGCGTCCTCCCGTCATGCCGGCTCGGCCCCTACTGCCCAGGCCTTAGCCGGCGATTTCGCACATGCGTACAACGCCGATGCGTTGTATGGTTGTACGCATGTGCGAAATCGCCGGCTAAGGCCTGGGCAGTAGGGGCTGAGCCGGCATGACGGGAGGACGCTCTCTCCCGGCCTCCGGAGCTGCGCGGACCCGGCAGAGCCTCCGGGGGCTGGTTGGGCAGCCTCCCGCTGCCCTGTCTCGCCCGCCGTGTAAGTACACGGCGGGCGGGCGGAGGGCGGGCGGGCGGCAACTCAGGACAGTGCGGCGTTTCGCCGCCCCAGCCTGAGTTGCCGCCTGGAGCCATTGCTCCCTCCGCTCCACCCTAAATACGTCTCTGCCCCCATCCTAGCTGGGTGGTGTTCATGTGGGAAGAGATTACATCATCGGTTTTGTACACATGGTTCTTGTATTCAAAACCATCCAGAATGGTGGACATTGCTCCTATTCTAATATTCGAATACATTGCTTCCATAATCGTGTTTCACTGAGTGCCATGATTGACAATAGTACTGCATGCAGCTTCACAGGAGTACAGTACTCCCCCCATATCCGCTGGGGATATGTTCCAGGCCCCTCCGTGGATACTTGAAACCGTGGATAGGAGCGAACACCCCCTCCATGGTTTCCTGAGGGCCCCCCACCCTGCCTCCCCTGCGGGCAGGCGTGCGCCCCCCCCCCCCAGCTCTTATTTTTCTTTCAGCAAGCTTTGTTTCTTCCTTAAAACAAACAGAGAAGCAGCCTCCATTGCAGGCAAGTAGAACGAGACTAAGTCCTAGAGAGGCTCTGCAAGGTTTCTGTTAACCTTGCAGAGCCTCTCTAGTACTCAGTCTCATTCTACCTGCCTGCAATAAGCGCCAGAGGCTGCTTCTCCTGTTTGTTTAAGGAAGAATAGAAGCTTACTGGGAAAAAAGTAAAAGCCTGGGGGGGGGTCCCCGCGATCCGTGGATAACTGAAACCGTGAATAGTGAATCCGTGGATATGGGGGTCCGCCTGTAGTTTTCTAAAATAACTATCATGATCCAAGGTTTTGCCAAAAACATAGTCATTTTGATAACAAGTGTTGCTGAATAGCAAGGTGGCATGTACCAATCTGTGGTAACAAATGGTATGAATTGATTCTGTAATTCATGAGTGATAGATTATAACAGATTATAGAAACATATTTGAGAAAAATTATATATTTTTCTTTAAAATATCTAGCATTAAGTACTGTATTTGGTCGGTATCATTGGTCTTGAACTGCACTTCTTGTAGTGAGATCTAGGTAGGAAGGTCATCTTTGGGTCGACATGTTTAGGGTTTGGTTTATTCTAAACCTTCTACATGCAGAGATTGGCAGCCCAGTCCAGCCTAAGGCCTCAGCGGCACAATTCAGTCACAAAAGCAGCCTAAGTGCCTTAGGCTGAAGTTAGGACTGAATTGTGCCGTTGAGGCCGAATTTGTGCTGCAATTGTGACAGACATAGGACGGGTTAAGGAAAGTTGACCAATTCCGTCCTAAGTTCGGCCTAAGAGCTATTCCGTCCTAAGTTTGGCCTAAAAGTGGGCGTGTCGGGGGAGTGACGGGGGCGGTTACGAATTTGGGTCCAGGTCCAGACACTGGAGAGCTCCGACACACCCCCTCGAGCACAGCTACGGAACAAAATTTAGGTCAACAAAAAAGGTGGAATCAAATTTGAGGAGACCCATAGGAGCCATTTTACCTTACACACTCCAGCCCTCTCCTGAAAAGTTCTAACACCCTACTCCTGAGTTATGCCTGAGTTAGGATGGAATAGCTGTGGCACAACTCTGGACATGGACACAGATAGTTACCCTATCCGAAGCCAGCCGCACCCAGCCTTTTTCCCACAAAAGCCCAGCCCCAGGCCTCCATTCTCTCTCTTTCTCTGAGCACGTGGCATGGGGTCCTGTCCCCCAGCAGCCACAAAGTGGGACTTTGTTGGTGGAGGGCAAAATTCACAAACACCCCACTTCTCTCTTCTCCTCTCCTCTCTCCTCTCTGCCCCCCTCTAGGGCAGAGAGGGCTGTTCAGGCTGTGGCCAAACTGTTTACAGCTGTACCTGGGCAGCTGCCTCCTTGCAAGCATTTGCTAACCCATGTCTTTCTCCCAGCCTCTCTCCCCCCCCCCCCCAAGGCAAGAACATCAGCAGGTAAGAGCAGGGTCTGGGATGGCATGTGTTATGACTCCTGCCTGTTCATGCCAATATATGTTTGACTTTAGCCTGTTCATGCCTATATGTAGGACTTTTGCCTGTGTAAGCCATACCGTAGGACTTCTGCCTGTGTTTGCCATAATGTTGGACTTCTGCCTTTTCATGCCAATATGTATGACTTCTGCCTGTGTTCGCCTTTATGTAGTACTTCTGACTGTCAGCACACATATATATGATAGCTGCCTCTTTACCAATGTGTCCTCTGATAGCTGCCCGTTGCCATGTGAGCAGACAAATATGTGTTTGTGTAAATGTGACTTGCCTGTTAACAAAGGTGTGTTTACTAACCCGCAGCCTTGCCCCCATAGGGTCTACAACAGGTCAGTTATGATGTGCTAGCCATATATGTAGTTGTGCTGTGTTTTCTCTCCTTCACTGTTGTCCTTTGCAGGATCATGCCCTTCTGACGTCCAGGTAAGCTCCTCACACTGTGACAAGCTCGTTATACCTAGCAGCTGTGTAATCTGATCTCTCCCTGTAGGCTTTTGCAACTGACATACTGGCTTGTCTTCAATGGCGACAGCTACCACACACCAGCTGACATGTAACTCCCCCTTGTTTTTTGTCTCCCCAGGAACGTCCACTACCACCTACCTTCCTGGGAGCACCCCTGGGGCTCCAGGCAGGTTGCCCCACTGTCGTCTGCCTCGATGGTGCCAGAGGTCAGGGTGCCAGCCCTGCAACCCTCCTCAGCTGCTGCTGCTGCTGCTGCTCCACCTCCCTGGCTGTCTTACTTGCTGTCCCTCCCCTTTCTATGGAGCAGGCTGTGGTTCCACAGGGGAAGAGCCTGCGTCTCCAGGTCCATGGGGCACTTGTGCTGCTGCTGCTTTCAGATTGGCTCCTGTGACTACCCCTGGCAGCCTCGCCTGGCCATCTCTGCTACCGTTCCAGAACAATAAAGATGCCCCTCGGGCAGAGCCCCCTTGTGCCCAGTGTTACACAAGCATTGCCCCACACACACGGAGACAGCGCACAGCACACAAGCCCCTGCATGAATCCCATCCAGGGACTGCCACTTCCTTCCCAGGAAGACCACAGCAGGGGGGCTACCAGACCCTCAGGGCTCAGAGGGGAGTGGGAAGTTGGGGGGCCTCTCAGGCAGGCAAACACTGACAGGCGACATGGCGCCCATACTGGATCCGCTCGCGTCCGCCACGTCCGTGAAGAGCCCTTTCGGCAACCGGGGCTCTCACCCGCCCACGGTCCTCCCGTCAACGGCGTCCGTTCCGCCCATGGTCCGCCCGTCAACGGCGTCCGTTCCGCCCAAGGTCCGTCTGCATAAGAGGTGCCCATTCCTGCATTGCCTTCATCTGCAAAGTGACCCCTGTGTCCCTATTGGTCTCTGCAGTCCCCTCTCCCTGTATCCCTCTCCCACCAGCCTTGTTGTCTGTCTGTTTCTGACCCACCCGTGTCCCTCCCCAGCACCCCCTGTCCGCCTGCCTGTGTGTCTGCCTCCCCTCCCACTCCCTGATGATGGAAGCTGGCCACCCCCCACCCCGCCGGAGCGCCTGCTGTGAGGCGCCGACCTCACCCCATCTGGGGGTGTGATGAGCTGCGTGAGCCCTTCCCGCTCGCAGCAGACAGGCCCAAGGCATCTCTCGGTCTTGGCCGGGGCACAGAGCAGAAGGCACACCGGGATGCCTTCTTTGTGGGAATTGCCACAGCCCTGGAGGCCCAGGGCTTCAGGCAGCGCACGGGCAAGTCATGTCAGAGGCGGTTCCAGCCATCATGAGACCCCCTTGTGTGTGACGTTCCCACCCCCTTCCTTCCCTTCTCTCCCCCGCTCCCCCCCATGAATCCCACGTGCAGCCTCAACGTGGCATGGGGGTGGCAACACCTGTTGCAGGTAGGAGGGCTGTGGCACTCCCCCCTGCAGCAGGTGGCTAATGCACAGGGTGCCCTGGGGCAGCTGGCACTGGCACAACCTCTGCCCTTCAGCTGACAGTCGCACGCCCAGTGCCTGCAGGCCCACCTGTGGCTGCCTATCTGCTGCGAATGCTGCAGCAGCTGTGGTAGGTGCACACAGACGAGCTCAGGAGGGGGCTCTTCGCTTCCACAAGACTGACACCTCACCACAGGAGCCTGCCTGCCTGCCTGCCTCTGTGGTAAGTTTTGCCTCGATCCTGGGCTGGTGCTGGCCCACTGCTCTTGCCTCCTGCCTACCTCAGGCATAGTTGCAGCCTAACTCAGCCCTATCTTAGGCCACAGTTACGCCACACTTGGGACTCAGTTGTGCCTGACTTGTGCTGAGTTGGGCTGGACTGAGCCCGTAGAAAGACAATGTTTGTGTTTAAGAACATTTCAGCTAAGCAAATTAGCAATCTCAGTATTTTTTTCCTGCAGTGTTTTGAATTTAAACAAATCCCTTATAAAGTAAGATATCTTCTGGTTTGTCAACTAGGACATGAGGGAATGTTTTAATCATTTTTTTTGCTAACAATGCTCATTTAACTGAGCCAAATTTAAGATTCAAATCTATAGGTTTCCTGTAAATGTAGGGTCTTAGAGAACTGGCAGGAGTCTGAACTCATTTTAAAGAAAAAAGATGGTTTATTGATCCTTTTCCCTTGAAAATATATCTTTTGTAAACATAAACATATTGATAGGGCTGAAAGCTAGTTATTGACTTTTTATTCAGATTGTGGATCACCCTTTCCATGTAATGGAACAATGCTAGTTAATAGGATCTGTGAACTATCCCACAGATGCTTTCAGGAGAATCCCAGGAAAAAAACCACACACATCATTCCAGTCTGCTGTCAATAACTTTATTTTAACTCATCCAGCTACTGTACAGTTTCTTGGTGACTTTTTATTGTCCATCTGGTTACAAAACTAGAAGTTTGATTGCGACTTACTTGATCATTCATTGTACCATTGTTCCAAAGTGGAACTGGGATCTCCCGGTTCCACTTTCAGAGCTTCTTTTCCTAACTTACATTTCCTGAATGCTATTTCTTGTATGCTTTAGCTCAGAAGCATAGCTTTGCTTCTTATATCAACCGTTTGGACATAAATATAGCTTTTTGTAAGGTATCCACTGGAGTGTGAACATATTTCTTTATTAAATCTCTGCCCCATCATACCACCTCCATTAGGTCTACTAGGGCGGCATACAACAGATATGAAAATATAAGAATGGCACAAGCAAGGTAAAATAAGATTTATTTCTAGCAAGCATGGATCTACGCTTCTAGGGGCTGCTGGAAGTATGCCACCCCCTCAAAAAAGATTAGAGGCAACAGAACACTCACAGCCCAGTATTCTGACCCATGCTCAGTTTAGCTTACTATGTGCTGAAGTGATGACCTCTGTTCTAAAGTAAACTCCATACCACAAGTTTTGACATTTGTCAGTCATTGGTATCTGTTTGGGGAGCCTTTTGGTTAGTTAGGATGGGTGCGGGGAATATTTTGTTGGTATTAGTGCTGTTCTCTATGCCCTGGACTTTGTGTTGCTATGCTATTTTATTGTGCACTTTATGGTGCCTCTTAATTTGCATTGTACTATTTTATGGATGCTACTTGTATTTTTATTTCATGATTTGATGATGTTTTTATGCTGCTGAGTTCGCTGAGTTCTCCATTATTTATTTTCCCTCTGTTGTTTTATTGCTGAAGAGTGGGGGGGAGGGGTTTATGCAATGGGTTTGATTGTGTAACATTTATTCTGCATTATTATATGTATTTTATTGTTATTATGAATGTTGTTAGCCACCCTACAGCGCAGTCCTGTGCAAGTTATAGTGGCCGGCCTAAATGGCCAGCCCCTGCATCATGCGCAGGATGCGGCCCGTGCCGGTGCAGCCTGGGCTCACCTCAGGGGAAGGAGATGTTTGTGGTCGGCTTACACTGATCAATGGGCCTCCTTGGATGCGCGCCAGCTATTTAGCTGGTGCACAACCGGGGAGGCTGTGTAAGGGGCGGCCTGGCGTGGGAAGGAGCTCAGGATATTGGCACAACTCACTGCCAATATCCCTGCCCCCTCCCAGCCCAGAACAGCCAATGACTCCCTCCCTCGCCACCCCTGCCCCCTCTCGCCACACATCCCTGCATCGACCGGCACGGCGCTCACCTGTGTCGGCCAGCACAGGTCCGGGAGGCAGTGGGGTAAGCAGTGCCGGCCTCCGTGCCAGTGTCACTTATTCTAAAGGAGCTGCAAAAGTGCTTTCTGGCACTTTTGTGACTTCTTAGGCCGGCAGAGCAAGAGCTCCATCGGCCTTCCAGTTAGGCAGGATCGGGCTGCCTGGCATTCACTTGGGCAGGATAAAAAATCATTAGCTGCCCAATCCTAACTAAATTCCCTAAATGCAGCGGCACTGGCACAGGTTACACTACATCCTGTAAGGGAATTTCAGCTGCTGGAGGTGTCCTTGGGGTAAGGGGACATTTGTCCCCTTGCCCCGGGGTAAGCCCCAGCAGTGGCAACAGGTCAGATTGGATCTGCGCCACCTCTGTAGCGTTCATCCATGTCTGCAGATCAGGCCCTGGAAGGGGGATAGGATACGGCTTGTGCTGGTGACGCCAATCCCACCCTTCCTGGACCCGATCTGCCTCACCCCATTGCCACCCCTCACTCTGTTCTGTCCCCCCTGCATGGACTTACCTGGTCCAGTGGGCATCCCTCCAACCACTGGCACCAGCGGGAAGCGTTTTATAGTGCTTTTGTGACAGTGTGCACTGGCAGAACTCATGTTCTGCCGGCACAATCTTTAGATAAGTGGCAAGATGGGTAGATCAGGGCATATATTCTGCACTTGGAATGACTGAAGGTCAAACTACACATTATGACATGCACACAGTTGCATGCATTTTTTAATGCCCAGTATCTGAGTGACCTCAATTCAGATCTTGGTGTGGTGGAAGAGCATCTTTCACTTGCTATTTCTCCTGGCAAAAAAAATTGGGACCATGTTTCCTGGAGAGAGAGCAATTGTGAGTGAGTGAGTGAGTGAGTGTCAGTCAAAGGCCTTCTCTCTACCATAATCCTATTCTGGCTATTTAGAATCAAAAACCTCATGCAAGAGCCAATCACACACTTGTTGTAATACGTAGTTTGATCTGAGATGCCATTTTAGCTTCCACAAACAATTGTTTCCACAGCTCCATCCAGAGATTATTTCCAGCTACGATTCTTATGTATCTAATTCTAGGAATATGGTTCCAAGAAAAGCACTGAATATCATAAGATTCATGACTTGCAGCAGCCCTTGTATCCATTATAGATACTTGTTTAGAACTGCAGTAGTTTGCACTGCCAAGCATGATGTTATGAAGTGGCTTTGATAAACTGTTCATGAAATGCTAAGGACAAGTTTTCAAATTCTGAGCCCCAAATTCAATATCTTAACAGAACATTCATGATTAACTTACAGCCCGGTCCAGCCCAAGGCAACTGCGGTACAATTCAGGCACAATTGCAGCCCAAGTGCTTTAGGCCCGAGTTGTGCCTGAATTGTGCCTGAGTTGGGCTGCAATTGTGACTGAATTGCAGCCCGGTCCAGCCCAAGGCAACTGCGGTACAATTCAGGCACAATTGCACAATTCAGGCACAATTGCAGCCTAAAAGTGGGTGTGTTGGGGGCGTGTCGGGGGTGTGACGGGGGCGGTTACGAATTTTGGTCCGGTTCCAGACACTGTAGAGCCACTGACACGCCCCCTCGAGCCCAACTCAGGCCCAAAATTTGGGCCAGCAAAAAGGGTGGACCCAAATGTGAGGAGACCCATAGGAGCCATTTTACCTTACCCACACCAGCCCTCTCCTGAAAAGTTCTAACACCCTGGGCCCGAGTTGGGCCTGAGTTAGGACCGAACAGGTGTGGCCTAACTCTGGACATGGACCCAAATAGTTACCCTATCAGCACCCAGCCCCACCCAGCCTCTTTCCCACAAAAGCCCAGCCCCAGCCCTCCACTCTCTCTCTCTGAGCACGTGGCGTGGGGTTCTGTCCCCCAGCAGCCACAAAGTGGGACTTTGAAAACTTTTCTAACACCCCACTTCTCTCTTCTCCTCTCTCCTCTCTGCCCCCCTCTAGGGCAGAGAGGGCTGTTCTGCCTGTGGCCAAACTGTTTACTGCTGTGCCTGGGCAGCTGTCTCCATGCAAGTGTTTGCTAACCCATGTCTTTCTCCCAGCCCCTCTCTCCCCCCCCCATACAGGCAACAACACCAGCAGGTAAGTGCAGGGTTTGTGCTGACATGTGGTCTGATGTCTGCCTCTTTGCATAGAGAAATATAGGTAGGATACATGCCTCTATACCAATGTCTTGTCTCATAGCTGCCTGCATAGCCTGCCATGATATGCCTCTATACCAATGTCTTGTCTCATAGCTGCCTGCATAGCCTGCCATGATATGCCTCTATACCAATGTCTTGTCTCATAGCTGCCTGCATAGCCTGCCATGATATGCCTCTATACCAATGTCTTGTCTCATAGCTGCCTGTATTAATGTGAGCACACAATGCCATGAGTGTGGAACTGTAACCCATATGTAGACACCAGCTGTTCCCCCCCCCTCTTTTCTCCACAGGGTCTACCGACAGGTCAGTATTGCTAGGATTGCCATGGTTGTGACCCCCAAGTTGTGTTGTTGTCTCTCTCTTTGACCCCTTTCCCTTACAGGATCATGCTCACCTTACACCCAGGGAAGGAGCGCAGACCAGGCTATGTGTCTCACACCACTCAGCTGTGTTTGATTTCTCTCCCTGCAGACCTTTGCAACTGGCACACTGGCTCCTCTTCAATGGCGATTGCTACCACGCAGCAGCTGCCATGGAACACCCCCATGTTGTTCGTCCCCCCAGGAATGCCCACTACCACAAACCGTCCGGGTAGCACCCCTGGGCCTGCAGTCTGGTTGCCCCATGGTCACCTGCCTTGATGCTGCCAGAGAGGTCTGGGAGCCTGCCCTGCAACCCACCTCAGCTGCTGCTGCTGCCCCACCGCCCTGGCTGCCTACTTGCTGTCCCTCCCCTTTCTATGGAGCAGGCCGTGGTTCCACAGGGGAAGAGCCCGCATCTCCAGGTCCATGGGGCTCGCCTGATGCTGCTGCTGTGGTCCTAGAGGCTGCTGTGCCTACCCCTGGCAGCCACGCCCGGCCATCTCTGCCACTGTTCCAGAACAATAAAGATGCCCCTGGAAACACATGTCCCCAATGTTGCACAAGCACTGCCCCACACACCCACACAGGCAGGCCCCAGCACACAAGCCTCTGCATGAATCCCAGCCAGGGTCCGCCACAGCCATCCCTGGGAGAACACAGCAGGGGGGCTGCCGGACCCTCTGGGACCAGAGGGGAGGGGGGAGTTGGGGGGCCTGTCAGGCAGGCAAACACTGACGGGCACTGTGGCGCACGTCCGCCACGTCCGTGAAGAGCCCTTTCAGCAACCGGGGCTCTCACCCACCCTCGGTCCGCCCATCACCGGCGTCCGTGTCCGCCCGTCACCGGCGTCCGTTTCCGCCCTCTGTCCGCCCATCACCGGCGTCCGTTTCTGCCCATCAACGGCGTCCATGTTCGCCCTCGGTCCGTCTGCATGAGAGGCGCCCGTTCCTGCATTGCCTCCATCTGCGAAGTGCCCCCTGTGCCCCTATCGGTCTCTGCAGACCCCTCTCCCTGTATCCCTCTCCCACCAGCCGTGTTGTCTGTCTGTTTCTGACCCACCCGTGCCCCTCCCCAGCACCCCCTGTCAGTGTGCCTGCCTCCCCTCCCACTCCCTGATGATGGACGCTGGCACCCCCCATGCCGCCAGAGCGCCTGCCGCAAGGTGCCGACGTTGCCCCATCTGGGGGTGTTATGAGCTGCGTGAGCCCTTCCCGCTCGCAGCAGACAAGCCCACGGCATCTCTCGGTCTTGGCCGGGGCACGGAGCAGAAGGCATGCTGGGATGCCTTCTTTGTGGGCATTGCCACGGCCCTTGAGGCCCAGGGCTTCAGGCAGCGCACGGGCATGTCCTGGCGGAGGCGGTTCCAGACCTCATGAGACCCCCCCCTTGTGCGTGCCGTTCCCACCCCCTCCTTCCCTTCTCTCCCCCGCTCACCCCCCCATGACTCCCACGTGCAGCCTCACCGTGGCTTGGGGGTGGCATCGCAGTCTGCAGGAGGGAGGGCAGTGGCACTCCCCCCTGCGGCAGGTGGCTGATGCCCAGGGTGCCCTGGGGCAGCTGGCACTGGCACAACCTCTGCCCTTCAGCTGACTGTCAAACGCGCAGTGCCTGCAGGCCCGCCTGTGGCTGCCCATCTGCTGCGACCGCTGCAGCAGCTGTGGTAGGTGCACGCAGATGGGCTGGGGAGGGGGCTCTTCGCTTCCACAAGACTGACAGCTCCCCACAGGAGCCTGCCTGCCTCTGCGGTAAGTTTTGCCGCGATCCTGGCCCAATGCTGTTGCCTCCAGCCTAACTCAGGCACAGTTGCAGCCTAACTCGGTCCTAGTTTGGGCCACGATTGGGCCACAATTGGGCCTCAACTGTGCCTGAGTTAGGCTGGACTGAGCCCTTAGTAACATATAAATGCCTAAAACAGACTATGAATCACTGAGATATATTCTTATTAACTTTAATAAGAAATTTAACTTATACATTACCTCCTCTTAGCCCAAAGATATTTAACTAGCCAATAAATTATTTGATTTCCTTCTTGTGTAAAAATGCCTTAAGCTTCCTCTTGAATTGATTTATATAGTGTGCCTCCGTACATTAACCATGTATTCTATTAAATACGCGCACGCACACACACACGCACACGCACACGCACACGCACACCTTAATCAAATCTCCTGACATTCAATATATACATGGCTACATGTATTTTGAGAGTTTACTTCTATTTCAGAATGAAAGAAAACAAAAAATGTATCAGGCCCATTTGGTTCATTTTTTCTTCTTCCTTTTGAAATGAACGTCTACAGTAATCTTTCTTGGTGGTTGCCATTTTTTGCCCCAAAGTGTTGTGAACATTGAGTCAGTCTAGAGCATTGTGGGGGGAAAACACTGACTGCCATAAACCTTGGCATCCCCCACTCCTGTGTAGCAGTCTCTTAACTGTCACATCATGTGCTTAACACTGCACAAATATTCTCCACAGCCACTGGCTTTAAGGAGGCTTTAATCAAAATCTCAACCTGTGGTACGGGTACTCCTAGGGGTACGCGGACCTCTTGCTGGGTGTATGCCAAGTCCTGCCCCTTATCTGCCCCATCAGCAGCTATTTAAGTGTTAATTAACATAGATTTTAAATTGTAATTATTTTCGGAGCCCTTCTGTCTCTCTGATTTTGGTTTTGGGCTTATTTTTGTACTTTGGAAAATGTACTTTGGTGGGGTGAGGGAGGGAGGAGCTGATTTTGGGAAGTGTGACTTGGAGAAAAAAAGAGATCCTTGCATCTCTCTCTCTCTCTCACACACACACACACACACACACACACACTCACACAAACACACACAAAGTTAAATAAGACATTTTTCACATTTAAATTTGTTTTAGTACTTTTTATTTAAAGATTAATTACCTAATTGATTAATTGATTAATCCAATTAATTAGCAGGGGGTACTTCAGAAAATTGAACTGTGATAGGGGGTACCCGGGCCTCCAAAGGTTGAGAACCCCTGCTCTAGCTTTTTACTGAATTCCTCTAACAGCATATACACTATTATTATGTCCTTTGTACATGATATGTAGGTCAGTCTGTACATGTCAGTCACCACATGGAGGCTGATGAAAACTGATACTGTTAGATAGACACAGAAAATTGTGATGCTTTATTGGAATGAGTTCTGTTGATGTGTGAGATGTGTAACAGTCTGTGTTTATGGACCAGCATCATTTCAAACTTGGTTATGTGTATCTCTGCTTATGTGATAGTATCATGCGGACAATCATTGATACGGTTTTGTGACAGTATTACTTCAAGCTGAGTAGAATCCATTGTATGACCGTGTTTCTTTAAGCTGGTGTAGAATCCCTGGGGGGGATTGACAGGTTGCTTCCAGGCTTATTTCAATCAACTCATTAACTAAGGGGCCGTGTTGGATGAGTGAATGCAAACACAGTCTACACAGAGGTTTAATATAATAGTAGTTGGCTGCTACTGTTTCTGTTACTTCTGAGGATGCCTCAAGTGTTTGAGGCGAAACGTAAAGCTTTTTAACATCTTTATATTTTGAAATAAGAGTGTATATGTGATGGAGTTTTCCCGGTATGATGCTTGTTTTTAACTCTCAGATTTGGACACGTTGTGAAAACCTGAGAACTAATTTTCTCTGTTTTAAATACTGTATTTGTTGTAAGCCACCTGGTGGCCCCTGAGGGGGTAGAAGGGTGGGATACAATGTTTATAAATAAATAAATAATGAATAACACACTATCTAATGGGCAGCAGCTGCACGGAACAGCAAAAAAACAAATCAATATATGAACCATCAACAAAAATAGTACTTGTAATGTGTACAGCAATTACCTGCGAATCTCCCAAATAAACACGCTAGACAGAGGCTTGGATTGAGGGTAACTTTATTGAACTAGCAAAACTCTGCAGCAGGGCAAAACATTCTAACATCCCCAGCGTGCGGGTACCAGGTGGGGGAAATCAGAGCTGCCCGAATGCACCCCCCATCTACCCTCGGGCGTGACATTCTGGGTCAAAGTTCTACCGATTCATCGAGTGGGCAAACTGATCACTGCCAACCCCAGCGGGGTTGAGGCAGCTGGGTAGCGCAGACTCCCCCTGGTGAGCCATATGGTGGTCTGCGCTTACTCAGCCAAAGGGAGGGGGCTTGCCAGCCAGCCTCACCGACTCGGGCAAATGTCGTCTGAGCGGTCCTGGCTCACCCCACTCTGACCTTGCTACCTCAGAATGTACACCAATTGCAACCTACCCTCTTGCACGAAACCTGCCTGGCCTGACCTGAATTTGACCTACTGTTCAAACAAGCTACCGACCAATCCCGCCAGTCTGGGGTAGGCGAAAAAACCACCAGCCAAAGCCAATCAGGCTGACAGCCAAAAAAATCCTACCCGGCCCCCATAAAGAGTGACCAGCTAGTCTCAGACTGTAACAGGGAGGGCAGGTGAGGGGCTTAAAAATTCGGCGAAGACTGAGGGAGCTGCCATGCCTCCTGTCAAATGGCAGCCAATGGGCTGTTGTTAAACTCCAGCCTCTGCCCAGCTCAGAGGGGGATGGGCAGGCAAGTCAGGGTGACGTGCAATACGTGCCGCCACCCCAAATGTAGTGTGACTTGCCATATGACTTGCCATGTGCCATTGTTTGGAGTGTCTCCATATCACTACTAGATGTTCCTGCAGTAGCCTGAAAACGCTCCCTATGAGCCATGCTTGGTGTAAGGACTGTCAGATGGAACAGTCACCACATGGATACTGTTTCAGGTGATGTCATATGGTGATGGGACTGTATACACCAGTCCTGAGAGGCAATGAAAATAAATAAAAAGTGCTTTGGATTAATCCAGTCCATTGGTCAAAGAGGGAAGGGTGAGTGGTAATGTAAGTTTTGTCTCAGAAGGGTGAGTGGTAATGTAGTGGTAGGGGTGAGTGGTAATGTAAGCTTTGTCTCAGAAGAACAGTGTTATCTTCCTGTTCCTCTGGAAGCCTATCCTGTCTAATGTATGTATACTAAAATTTCAGCTGTTTCTAAAAACACCCTAAATTGTAACTTTATCTTTTAATACTTTGATGTGATAATTTCCTTTAAACTGATTAAACAGGTTATATATATACATTCAGTTTGATTGCAACCTCATCGCAACATCTATTACAAGATCTACAATGCTTTTATTTTTGTTGGTGGTTCACATATTGAATTAAAAAGCAATCATATACTCAGGTAAAAACACAATCAGCTTTATTTCCTCTGCCTAATATGATATAATGTTCCTCTAGGTAACTTAAACTGCCAATTACCTTCTCTTTGGACTTTGCAACATTTTCCTAATTGTATATTCTCTGCAATTCACAATCTTTACTATAAGCTGACCAAAGATCCATCTGACTCAAATTTAAATTCTGAAAACATCCCTACTATTAAGCTGCAATAGCATTAAGATACACACATTTATCTCTTTCCTTAGTAAAAGCGAATAACTGATTCTCCTACCAGGTTGTCTCCTCCAAAAGATATGCTTGTCTCTTCTCACATACCAGTCCATAGTTTAGGGTTATACTAAAATAATGGGTGACCATACCTTCTTGTACTGGTATCATGCTCCTAATTTTACATGGCAGTCAGGACTTACAGCGCAATCCTGACTTACAGCGCAATCCTGACTCCTGACCTGGCTTCCGGGTGGGAGGTCTACTCGGGGAAGGAGATGCTCGTCTTCTTCCCCGAGTGTAACCGGGGCCAGGCCCTATCGGCCTCCTCAGATTTCCGCCAGCTATTTTGCTGGCAGAAGTAGAGGAGGCCGTGTAAAGGCCCTGGCGCCCAGCGGGGGTCAGGATACGGCCAAAGGCCACCCCCCGCACCCTCCTGGGCCGCCTAGGCTAATGGCCACCCTCCCCCGCCCGGCAAACCGCCCCCCGGCCCGCTGGATCCTTACCTGCCGGGTCCAGTGGCAGCTGGGGCGCTCCATTGTTGGAGCAGTGGAGGCCGGCTGCTCCGCCGGCCTTCCCTGCTCGAAAGTAGTTGCAAACGTGCTTTACGGTATGTTTGCGACTACTCCCAGTGCTGGAACGCTAGTTCCGGAGCCGGAGTTTTCGGCAGGAGTGCGCTGCCCAACTCCAAGGGGAAGAAACCAATCAGATCTTTGATACCAGTGTTGGAAGAGCTACAGCATGCGAGATGAGCTACTCACGATATATAGACAGCATGTTTGTGTTGGTCTCCGTTAGGGGGGATTTGTTTGCTTAAAGGCGTCTGGGTTGCTCTCTCCTACTGTTGGTAGACCTTTCATTTGACTTCTTTTCCTGTCTTGTTGTTTTCTGCATTTGTAGCAATGGCTGCAGTTCTCTCTGTGTTCTAGTAAAGCTCTTAAGTCAGTTTTAATGTGTGTGGGACTGCTTTAATCATTCAGCTCTGCTAACAACCAGTACCAGCTGCTGAAGAGCAGGACCCAGGCTTTAAGAGTGAGGAACCCTGGGACTCTGAACCTGACACCCTGGAAATAGTTCCTCCTGAGCCAGACTCACTCAAGGGGTTGGACTCCAACATGTTGGCAAACTCTCACCCTTCATTGCCAATCTGCTGACACAGGGAACATATCAGGTGACAAGTAGCTGAATGACAGCGGAGTGCTTGGCTCCAGGCCCAGAGACTCCCTCTTTAAGAATCTTCACTCTGCAGCAGTGAGGTGAAGCCTGAGATGGATAGTTGGGGCAAGGAGACATCAAATATTTCAGTTGGAGCTGTGACTTTGTAGAGTCAAGTTGTTCTCCTGGACAGGGCAACAGGTTGTCAAGTTTATCTATGTGTGTTATACAATAATTTGGGTACTAGTCATTTAGAATGAGTTGCACATTGTTTTCTTTTTTCTTTTTACAGGGAAACGTTACCCAAAAAGTGAGAAATTCACTTACAGCCCAATCCTCATTGTGTGAGGGTGCTTTTATGTGAATTTGAAAGCTGGGTTAGGAAGATTTCTTGCTGTATGATGTTATTTTGCACTAAAAACAAGATTCAATACTGCTTTCATGACAATTAGCCACGGACAGACCTACATGGGTTTGGTTGAGCACCTTTTAAAGCCATCTAAGATGGTGGCCATTGCCACATTCTGTGGCAGTGAATTCCGTAAATTAATTATGTGTTGTCTGCAGAAGTTTAGTGCTGTCTTGTCTTGGCAGGGAGCAGACGGACGACTAATTGTACACAAAGGCCCACCTTAGTTAATTTGGCTGGAGAGAACATGAATTGAGTTGAAGTCAATTATCTCACAGTAGGATACCAACAATGGAAATTGTTGCTTAATTAGGGCTGTATTAAGCTAATGATCAAAGAATTTGCTCAGTTGACACAATGGTTCAATACTAATGAAACTTAGAGCATCGTTGGTTTCCAAGTGCTCCTCATCAAATCAGAAAGATAGTGATGCTAAGCACAGCATATTTTTATGAGCTTCACAGTCTGTTTTATTGAGCAGAACACAAACTCAGCCTTCTGACAAGTGCCATATGATACCTTATTGGAAAAAAATATCTAACCATCATCTACATTTTTCAGTCGGGCAAATTTGGTTTGATCTGGTTTCTCCCTGCCCCTCACATGCTTATATATTGTTTTCTGTATTTGTTATATGCAAGAATATTTGTATAGCCACTGTCTGTTGTGTGTTTTTTTTCTTTTCACTTTTGGAACTTTAAGGGATTCAGTGACTACTGAATCTGAAGTGGCAGAATCTGGGTGGTTTTATTGTTTATTTATGAAGGGTGTAAATAAAAAAAATGATAACACCTTTAATTTTTATTGCCTTTTGTCTCCATTCTTTGCCACATTTTTCATCACCATACATGGCGTCTTTTGTAACCTAATACTGTTGAAAGATACACTAGTATATAACAGTGCAATCCTATAAATGTTTACTCAGATGTAAGTCCCATTATGTTCAATGGAGCATACTCCCAGGTAAGTGTGCATAGGATTTCAGCCTAAATATATTTATGCAGACATTTAAATGTTAATTATATCCAGCATACAGCAGATATTTTGAGCCAAATGACCACTGAGATCTTATTAAATGAAGATTTGGTTGCAGTTTTCTAAAAAAGAAAAAATATATGTTGGTTGTACTGACCATTTTCGACTTGAGTAATTAGATTTTTGCCTGTCTAAAATTCTTTTGTTTTACACACAAAGTATTAGATCTGGCCATGTACCAACAGATATGCGAGTAAGTACAATATTCTGTTTGCCTTCAGGTGCACAGTCTGCTGTTCTGTTAAAAAAAATTGGTTTAGAATAAGGGACTAAAGGGGAAGGATTGGACAGAAGTTCCAGTACTTATGGTATGGAATCCAGTGCCTCCTGTCATTCTTGACCTCTTTGATCCTACTAACTAACAACCACTCTAATGACTCTAACAAGGCCAACCCATGAATGAGGCCAACGGAGGTGCTTGTCTCAAGTTGTGGATTGGCATGGATGCCTGCAGCCGCCTAACTAACCACCATCTACTGCCAGAGGCGTCGCTCCGGTAGGGGCGGGGCTGTAAGTTTTGCTCCGTCCTAGTCCCGTTTACCGAGCGAGCAGGAGGCGGCCCCGCCCCCTCACTGTCGGAGCCATTCCCGTGCGGAGAAAGCAGCAGGCAAGAGACCCTGCCTGCTGCTTTCTCCACACGGAAAATGGCTCCGACAGTGAGGGGGCGGGGCCGCCTCCTGCTCACTCGGTAAAGGGACTCCGACCGAGCAAAACATACAGCCCCACCCCTACCGGAGCGACGCCTCTGTCTACTGCTCCCTGGATTCCAAAAGGAAAAGTGGGATGCCGTGAAAGAGGAAGAATGGAAGAGAAACTCTAGCCTACCACTGTCCTGTCTTCTACACTTCCTCTTCTGCTCTGTCCCCCCTTGTCCTTTTCACAGTGAGGGATCGAACAAAGGAGTAGTAGAAGAGAGTGGTCCGCAGCCTCAGGGACTGGGAGGACTTGAGCTCTATCACACTGTCTAGGTATAACTTATGGAAAGTACATTTCTACATGTAAATACATTCAGTTTGCATTATTTACAAAAAGCCCTTCAGGCACATGTGGCCTTGGATTATGGTGTACTGTACCTATTAAATCAGCTTGTGATAAATGTTATCCCATACCTCCTTCAAAAAAATAATCCATACCCCATGCAGATGTAAAGGCCACATGGCATAATACAGTATTATAAAAAAAAAAGACTGCTTTGTTACTCTTTTATGCCTTGCCCTGATTCTGTTTTAAAGTCTATTAGTAAAACTTAACCAAAACTGCTAGTGGCATTCACATTATGCAGAATATTGAGAGATTTTGAAAAGCATTTGGTTAAGGTTTTATGAAATACATTCTCTGCATAGTGTTCTGCCTCACATCTGTTTGAAATCAGTGGGAGTGCTCAGTTTTGGAAGAGAGGCAGAGAGAATATGTTTAAACCCAGACTTGAATTATAACAAAAGGTTGATATATATATTTCTACCAGATAAAATGTGTGTGCTCTTTCCTAAGAGGACCTGGTTCCTTTTAACTTGCATTACTAAAAACGTGTGATCCAAGTGTCTGTAGGGGAAAAAAAGACTATATATGATGTCAACAAGATGTGAAATCAGGGGGAAAAAACCATTCTAGGCTACCACGTTCCACCGACAATCTTTATACTCATTTTTATATTTCTCTATCTTCCACACCTGTAAAATAGAGGCAATAATACTTTTCATCAAAAGACATTATTGTTCCAATCCATGAATGGATTCAGTTTTTCATGAACAGGTATCCCTGCATGTGCAAGAGACGATGTATACCACTCAGTCAACAATCTCAATCTTGCAACCACGTTTTTAATTGCTCCCAAAGGTAGGGAGTTCATTCCTTTCATCTTTCCTGGCACTGATGAGTTTCTTGCTATAAATGTTTGCATACTTCATAGTACTGCCCTACCTCCAGTGTTTTTCCATCTGTGTACCATATTTCTCTTTCATATTTCTCTCTCAAAATTTATAGTTGGTTCTGTAACAGGCAGCAAAAATCTTTAAATGAGCTGAATTACATAAAAATGGGCAACAAACAATAATAATAATAATATGAAAGATTTTGATCACATAAGTGATTTACAACTTTGAAGCATTTAATATTCAGAGTACCCCAGAGACCAAATTCAGATCCATCCAAGTAAATGATTCAGTAACTTCAATTGGCCTGTTCAGAACCTACACTTCAAATAAGCATACCAGGCTGCATTTTGCAGGTAGAAAAAGCAGACAGATGGGTTGTTTGTGTTATTTCTTCTCCTTATCCCAACATAGGAAAGTAATTTCAACATGGGGGCTATGGCATAATGTTGATATTATTCTTCCAAGAGCTTTTCAAGGGTGAAAGGCCATCAGGCCAGGATATAGTGTAACATGCAGCTGGGGGATCAAGAGGATGCCCACATTTTACTCCATGTTTGTACTACAGCTTCTTTTGCAAATGGAGGTTTTATAGTTTTCTTACCCTAGTGAGAATTGAATTTAAAATTGTGAGTATTTTATCTATGGTAGTTTGAGTTTTTGAGAATGCTTCTCACATCAGCTGTTTTGTTGGATTTGCCTCTTTTTGCAGGCCCTTGGGACCTAAGCCAATAAGGGGTAACGAAGTTCATATTGCCCTGGCAACCTCTCCCCCACAGATGACATAAGACCCAGTACATTTTGGGAAGAGCAGGCCACTCTATTCATTAAAACCCATTTCCTCCCAGCCCGCAGGTGTGCACATTTAACTCCAGATGCATATATACACTCTTGGGTAAAAAAATTAACCAAACAATCAGTATGCAGCAGGTCCTGTCTAAGGAGACTCCTCTCCCCTTAGTGCAGCTACCAGGGTTCTAAGTGGCCACAGGGCACTTAGAACCCTTTAACTTCCCCTTGGGTGTTGCCATCCTGGCTCAAACTTGGGATTACTAACAAGCAACCCAGCTTCTCTTGAAAGAGGTTCAATCAGCTGAATTGTTCAGCCTATCTCAAGCCAGACAGCCTACATCATTCAAGCCCAACAGGGCACCAGTCTGCTTCCCCAAGCCAGACAGCCTCTCGACTGGTCTTTGTTCCACAGTGACTCTTGCTTACCTCAAAATAAATGCACACTGGATCCCTACTCCTAAACCCTGTCCCGTACTACTACAGCTAATGTCACCACCTGGCTAATCCCACCATCTGTGACAGTATGGGGTAGACAAAAAAAAAAAACCCTCCCCAACCTCAGCCAATTAGTCGGAGAGCAAAATTTTCCTACCCAGCCCCAAAGACAACCAACTACTCTCAGACTGCCCTATTTGGTGGGTCATGCTGGGCTGCATCAGACCCATGATACAGCCCAGCATCAGAATGCTGGAGATGAGGCTTGGTGTGCCAGTTTTTTTTTTGCATGTTCTGCCCCCAGCTGACTCAAAGGCACCAATCAGGTGCTGAAACAGACCCTTTCTGCTTCATGTGGGGGGAGGGGGCAGGACCGAGCAAAGAATGTCCCCTTCTATATGATTTTGAGCCATTTATTATTATTATTATTATTATTATTATTATTATTATTAGTAGTAGTAGTAGTAGTAGTAGTAGTAGTAGTAGTTCATTCACAGCCTATGCTGGGCTGGTTATAGTCTGCAATTCGGGATCTAGCCAAGATCCTGGGAATCACAGAGATATCTTTGTAGGATTCTTGCTGTTCTGAACAACATTGTTTTCTGTAGCTGAGCTGGTGTAATTTGCTCAAGGCCAAGAATGTTGAGGTGTTTCTTCAGACTTCTAGGCACTGCTCCAAGGGCTCCAATGACAATTGGCACATTATTATTATTATTATTATTATTATTATCATATCCCATTTCTCAACAAAAAGTAGTTCACAAAGCAGTTTCCACAGAATCTTCTTTAGAAGGCACCTAAAATTTGATCTTGAGAACTGTTGCATGTGAATTTAATTGAAACTGAACAAAATGTTGTGATAGGTTTTCTATGCACTGTCCTCAGGCCAATATATTTAATCTTTGGTTGGTCACTTAGTTAAGAGTAACTATCAACCAATATAGTTTTAAAAAAAGATAAGAAAA
Source organism: Plestiodon gilberti rubricaudatus (assembly GCA_026170595.1). Lineage (NCBI taxonomy): Eukaryota > Metazoa > Chordata > Lepidosauria > Squamata > Scincidae > Plestiodon > Plestiodon gilberti. The sequence goes on along the minus strand of JANXHW010000004.1, from coordinate 56,979,704 downwards.
ATAATATAGTGCATCCCAAAGTATTGCATTCCACATATCTATAACACTTAACTAAAGAGTAATAAATCAAGGCTGGAAACTTATGCACACTTTCTTGTGACTAAAGCTCATTGAATACAATGGGATTTTCTTTCAAGTAAAGATACATAAATTGAGGCTACATGGTGAGTTAGTGTTTATTTTTTGTGAATCATTAATTTATCAGAAGTAACTTTGTCAACAGCATCCACCAGTAATTCCTTATGTATGTTTTATAGGAGATTGATGTTTTCCCATAGATGTGTCACACGGCTCAATCCTATCCTTCCCTCCCCCCCCGGCCACTGGTGCACCCATGCCAAAAATGAGCGTGCTGTGCTGTATCATCAGGGGGGCAGATTGGAAGGCTTCAGAAAGGAAAGGGGATTTAAATCACCTTACCTTACCTTAGCCTCTTGTTCTGCTATGGGTGATCCTTGGCCTGCACCAGCTCTTTAGCCACTTCAGCTCTTTAGCTGGCACAAGTCTAAGGAGAGAAAGGGGTGGAGAGGCTCGAAAAAGAGGGGATAAGATCCAGTGCGTGCCATCGGCACCGGATCCACCCCCTCCCGCAGCCTCACCACCCCATTCCTCCCCCTCAGTTACGCCAACTTTCTCAGCCTTTACCCTTCAGTAGCTGTATTCTTAACTTGTTCTCTTTTATTGCCATTGCAATAAAACCAGAATTTACTTTTTATTGTACATACAAAATTAGAGTACAATTTTTCTCATGCTACTAAAAATAAAGCATTAGAATTAAGCACCACTATGCCAACGTTGCAGACAAAAGATAATTCTTTTCTTTTAGTGTTTCACTACATGGAAAACCATGGTATATATGGGTTCCTCTGGATGCCCTACAATGACAGCACAATCCTGCACAAATCGCCGGTAGTGGAGCGAGCACTCTGCCGCCGGAAGCCGTCGCAAACATACCAGAAAGCAAGTTTGTGATGACTCGGGAGTAAGGGCAGCCAGCGCGGAGGCTGGCCGCCCTCACTCCGCCTCCGGATAGCCCCTGCGGCTGCTGGAGGTAAATAATCCCTGGTGGGCACGGGGGCAGCAGGGCAGTGAGGGAGGCTGGGGGTTGGTGAATCCAGCCAGGGGGGGCGGGGATGGCTTCCACCACATCCCTGTCTCCATCCCATACCAGTGTGGCCCTTACATGGCCTCCTCTTACTCGGAAATCCGAGGAGGCCCATTGGGGCTTCCCCGTTTTACACCGGAGGAAGGGGACACACGTCCCCTTTCCCCGAGTAGACCTCTGGGCCGCTCTGGAGCGTCCCTGAACGGGATAGGATCTGGTGAATAGTTAGTCAGGATTGGGCTGTGATGCAGTGCAGGCTCTGCTCAGTAGTTTGCATTCTGAGAGCTACCCAAGGTGTTTCTTGTAATATGTTAACTGTCTTCGCAGTGAAGAAGTGAGAGAGCAAGTGTCTGTGTGTGTGTGGGGGGGGGGGGGGGAAAGTTGTCATGTTCTTCATTCTTATAAAAATTCCTCTTCAGTATTACAAGAAAGCAGCTCTTGACTGTTCACTCTTGAATATGTGTATACCAGTCTCAAACCTGTTCAATTAGTATAGTTCTTCTTAAATCAGACTCCCTAGGAATTGTATATCTGTGGATCCTGATTTCTAACAAAGAATTCTTGTTCTTCTCACAATCTGCCTTCCAGGGTGGAAGATGCTGTGACCAATAAATAGAGCCATATGACCTTTACCACTTCAAAGAAAAGAAAGAGATGCTTTACAGGAAATTTACTTAGTGGTGCTAATACTAAGCCAAGGTCTCTCTAGCAAAGCCTTAAAACTCATAATTTTGCTAGCAGTGAACAACTATTTCAAAGATATTGCAAAAGAAAGGAGTTTAGCTTAAGTGCAATACAGTAGCAACTCTACACTTGTTACTAAGTGAAAGAGGTACAGATACCAGAGCCATTCCTGGGTTGTATTTGAGACTATTTTTCAGATGGCATTGAATAACTAAGCAACAAGTAAGGAACACAGTGAATTTTCAGTAGATTAATATTAATGAGGATGCTGAGAATGTCCAACAATACTACTTAATTTTGTGTCCTCATTATTGATGTTCCTAGGATGAGTTGTATATTCCTCACTTGGTACACATTGGTCTTCTATTTTTTTTTCCTTTTACCAAAAGAAAAAGTACTACAAGTAATGATGTGTGCTAATCAGCTTCCAGTTAGATGAAGTTCTTTGCACACAAATCTCTTCACTTTTGCCATTTAGGATGAGCAGCAGCTCCAACCTTATTTACTTATTTTATGCCTTGCTTTTTTTTTTTTTAACCAAGATTGGCTCTCAAGTAGTTTACAACAATTAAAATCTAAGATAATTAAATTGGCTTAAATTCTACCTAGTTGTAGAAACACTTCAAGCCATGGGAAATCACCCAACTCTCCAAAGTTCCATATCGTGAACCCATAAAGCTCCTGTTTTCTACCTCATCCCAAATGCAGGTGTTTTTTTAAGGCAATTATTTGAAAACTGGATTGCCAGATCCAAAAGCTGGAGAAAGAGAATTCCTCATAATGCCTCCATTGTAGCAGGAAAAGAGGCAGCTGTTGTTTCTCTCACCCATTGTCTCCCAGCCCCTTATGTCCACACTCTCTCTAACCTTATGTACGTAATCCCTGCTGCAGCTCAATCACTGCCTCCCATGATCAGGTAACTGAGGTGAGTAGAGAATCTTTGCTCTTGCTTTAGGTGACAGAGGGATTGCGTTAGGCTGACCATTACGCAGAGATGGTAAGAGCCGAGATTTGGTTCATATGTAAGCTTACCATCCATCCCAGAACGTCCGGGACCGTCCCGGGTTCCGGACTCCGGTCCTGGGCTTTCCGGGAAGCCTCCACTGATTTCAAAGTGACTAAATTTACCTTTTTTCCAGGCACCACCATCTTGGATCTTGCGAAATCCAAGATGGCGGAGCCCAAATCTCGTAAGGGCATGAGGCAGTACAGTACTGCCTCATGTGCCATTGTGCTATCACAATATAGTATTGGTGGGCTACCTACGGCTTGGAGAATCGCAAGCTGTGCAGGCCTGCCCAAGGTAGTATAAATTACTACCTGGGGACTTCACAGAACTTTAGATTTCAAGTCTTTGGTCAAGCATATATGTTACAAACAGCTTTTCATAAGATTCATAAACCAGGTTTGGTGCCAGCTTTCTGGGGGGCCCTAAGTACAAGCTCTGTGGGTTCTCCAGCTACCTCCATCTCCCTGTCTGCCCAGAAACGGAGCAGAGTTCTCCTTCACATCTCTGCTGCAGTGGCAGCACAAAAGAAAACTCTGTCAACAGCTGCTGTTTTTCTCTCCCATCTCCTGGTTTACCAGGTGGAGGGACAGGTGTCATTTTAAACTTCCCAGCTGCCAACATTACATTGGGGACAGGTCATCGAGGAATTTTAAAATGGTGCCTGACAAGGACATGGACTTGTGCTGCTGTTGCTTCATCCCTATCACCTGGTAAGCCACAGTGATGCTTACTGGGCATTGGGGAGATCAGTGAGAGCAACTGGCCAGGTGGGGAGTGGCTGATACAGACATATCTACAAAGCACTGAGAATGTGAAGAAATGCAATAAAAATCCCAAAGTTACACAGTAGAAAGGGCACTTAGTTAGACTGACAACTGAAGCTCAGCTTGAATTATTCATGACACTTCATTTACTGAAATGTTCTGTGGCATATTTTGTAAATATAATGAAGTCTTCATAATACAAAATCTCACCACAAAACCAGCTACCATTTCTTTGCTAAAAGGATAAGAGGCATTTTTATGCAGATAATAAATTGTGCACATCAGCAAGTTCGACTTCAGTAGTTTCTCAGAGAAACCTCAAAATGATCTTGAAGACCTTATAATATAATTGGAGAGAGAGCCCCGAGGTTTTCATGTTGGAGCGTGTATGAAGACGAGTACTCTGATTGAAAGACGGAAATATTGTAGTTTAGGAATGTGATATAGAGAAGAAGCAGTCCCACATGTCCAAGAAAACATCCCCAGTAACAACAATGGAGAGAGTAAGAGAGACCCACATACTCACAGGATTGGAAAACTATGAGCCCCACAATCCACAGTGGGGAATAAGTTCCAGCTAAAGAGATGCTCTGAGGGGTACTGAGTGCTCCCCACTGTTACCCACCAGTATGGGGTTTGGGGGAATGCAGCAGGGGGTCTGGCATGGAAAAGGGGAGTTCTGCTTCACCTTTTTGGGCTTTTCAAGCATTTCTCCTAAATACTAAAAAAAAAAAAAAACACCTTTGAGGTTTTTGCTCTCTTGAGAGGAACACTCAGAAAGTGGTTTTCAGGGGAAGTTGGGATGGAAAAGATCACACATTAGAGCAGGGATTTTTATTTTTAATTCAGTCACTGGATAGTGCCTCACTCTTGATGTGTTTTATGCATAATAAATGTATCTCTTTGCCCCAGACTGAAATTGGAGAAGACATCTTTCATGTCATAGCCAACTATAGAGCCTCATCATGGGTATACAGTATGTATACAGCCCTTAGTTCGTCTTTCACTATGATTCCAGCTTTTTCTCGTTATAGATGTGAACTTTATCAAATAGTTTTAATTTATTTACAGCCCAATCCTATTCCATATTGGAGCAGGGCGTTATGACACTGAAAGAGCCTTCCGCTGTTGTAAAATGGTGGCTGATGGAGCACGCAACACTCTGTCAGTGGCCATTTTCTGAGCGCTGTCACAAGAGGCAGCAGTGCTCACCAGATATCGCTGAACCTCTCTGCGCCTGCCGGAGAAGGTAAGGCAGCGGTGGGGGCGGAGACAGGGGAGGAGGGGAAGGAACAGGGGCAGGGAGGCTGCAGGAGGGTTTTTTCCGACAGCGATGGCATGCAACGGATCCTTTCCCCCCTTTTGCAAGCCTCCCCACCCCCTTTCTCTCCTTGGACTTGTGCCAGCTACAGAGCTGGCGCAGATCTGAGGAGACCCATTCCAGAGCAGGAGGCTTATGGAGGGGTAAGGGGAAATAATTCCCCTTTCCCCTCCAAAGCATGGCGATCCCCCCCCCAGGCTGGATACAGCGTGCTTCTTTTTGGCACGGCTGCACCAGTGGTGGGGGGAAGGATAAGATTGGGCTCTTCATTTTACAACAGTATGCAAAATAGTCATCTGATAAAATAGTACTGATTTACTGGCCACCATTTGATAGTGTACCTAACACCACATTACTGATGAGCTGGATGTTAGTGAATTACAAGCAGTTGGGGTGTGTGTGTGTGTGAATGACATTATGTCAAAACGTCTTTTAAAATGTACAGTACTTGGATTACTGAAAAAGGCCTGGGACTGTTAGTGCTGATTATTTAAGCAGAAAGAACACCTGGGAGCACACAGAGATTCTGCTCTAAAGAGCTTTGTTAAACCTCAGTACTTGTGTGCTTAGTTAGTCCATTCACTTTAATAGGAACACCTGATTCAAAGTCAGTTGCTTCATTGTGATGCAGAATAGGGTGCTTATTCTCAAGACAAGGCCAAACCTCACTGGTTATTACAATCAAGTCACTTTAAATAGGCTTACCATGGTCCCAGAATCAACGCTTTCTTTGCCGCTGCTAGTACTATAGAATAGGCCTTAAAAGCTCGTGTTTGGTCAGACTCATCACAAGTTTTCCTCCATTGTCATTCAAGTTGTCTATTCAGTTGCTTCATCACCAGCAACTCCTTGGAGAACCAGAAGGCAAGCTTGATTCTGCTATTAGGCAGAGGATACTCAGGAGTGATAATGTCCTGGATTAAGTTGGTTTCCCCCCACACTAAGCAATGTTCTTCCCAAAAGACATACCTTATCCTTGCCTAGGATGGGGACAGAAAGATCCTGGCCTAGAGAAGATAGCCACTGCTCCAAAACCCTAGCCAGACCTAGAGGAGATAACCACTGCTGCAAAACCCAAGTTGATTTAAATCTCCAAAACCCAAGCTGCATTCCAGAAGCCACCCAAGTAAGTTGCTCCAATCAGAATCCCAGGGACCAGAGTTGGTGCCCTCACCATCATGGCATCCCTTCAGTGGCAACCCACTGCCACAGGTCAATTCCAGGGGAAATGGCTCCTGCCCTGGAAATGGCCACCAGAGTGACCAGCTGACAAGACCTGGGGGCAGGGCTCCCTCACCAACTCACATTGTTGCCTCCCACATTAATGCCTCTGATACTTGCTCTTCCTGACAAGTTCTGAGTGACAGCTGAAATTGCCCCTCATGCTGATGGTGACTTTGCTGAGGGCAGGTGCTGTCAGGTGCTGATCTCTCTCTAGAGTAGTGGATTGGTCTTCAGGAAAATGCCTCTCATACCTGGAAATGAACACTAAAGTGGCCAGCTGACAAGTCCTGGGCTTATGTTAAGGAATGAGAGTTGTTGTTGTTTTAAAGAAAATATGGCAATCCATCAATGTTTGCATTACTAAAAGTGCTTGAGCTGTGTCCTGTAATCTTCCTTTCAGTAATTCTAAGCCATTGAATTGACCTTTGCTGATAACTGCACACACTCATTTTAATGCTGACATAATTGCTGCGGCTGGTTAACCTGCAAGGAAGTACACACGTTTGACGGTTATAAACTAGAATAATTCCCAGGGAGCTTAAGAGTCCAATGCGAGGCACAGGCCAGAGAGCCCCTCCTTGAAACAGTTGCCTGGCTGTGGTGAGGCATATGTGGACATGGTAGCCATTTGCTTGCCACAGTGGCCATGCAGAAGGGCAGAGGAGGGTTATGCTTAGCTTATGAGGATCTATTCCACAACTTGCTTTCTCTGTTGGAAGCAGGATGGTGACCCAAGCTTATAAACTGTGTCAATTTGTAACTTGTCACATGTATGTCATTTCTTCCTCACAGCCTAATACAAGTCAGTGTTTTTAAAAATGCCAGAATGTGTTTGAAATGTTTGGCTGTTGTAACATTTTAGTTGGCGGCTGTGTGGTATTTCATTTGGCTTCAACTCACAGTTCTTCTGGAGAACCAGCAAGTGAACTTCTAATAATATGGGGGACAGTTTGGAGACGGAACAAGCCCCTTCTTGAGAGCACAATATATGAGGGTTTTACCATGATATTTGTGTGATTATTACAAGCCTTTAATTTAATGTATACATTCTCAGGCCTCTTGAATGGGATAAGAGTGAATGGTAGTACTAACTAGAGTGACTATTGACTGCTGATATACTGTACTATGCTGGATAAATTAAGAGAACAGCACAATTTGGTTATGTCACAAGTTTATATGTTGGACGTGCCTATGCAGGGTGGTGGGACTTAATAATGAATTCCTTTATGCATATCATAGTACTGTTTAACCTAGTGGGGTTACTTTAGACTCTCAGGCTGCAATCCTATACACACTTACTTAAGAGTAAGTCCCATAGCACTCAATGGGACTTACTTCTGAGTAGACATGCATAGTATTGTGCTGATAATCTATCTCATCTAAGAGATCCTGGGTCTGGTGCAATTATGGGTTAAAAAAAAACAAAACCAATGGTACTTGCCCAGAGGCAGCTACACTTTTGATCTCTAGTGGCTGCTGGCAGTAGTGAGGAGGCAGCAGTTGAAAAGGGTTTTTTAATTCTAAAAATTATGGACATAAATTGAGGGGAAATTAATTGGGACCCTATGATGTGTCCTGAAATGGATAGCTCTGAGATTGAAAGGGCCCGGGTACTAAACAATTGAGTTGTGTGTGTGTGGGGATCTCAGATACTAAATATTTTCTATGCACGCACACAAGTTCATTACAGAAAGTATTGGATGGCTGTATCCTCAGGCAGAGACAAAGTAGTCTAAACAAAGTGGATTGCATTGTGTCCAAGATATGTTATTTTGGACTGAATACAATGTTATCTGAACTGAATATGTTCAGTTCATATGTTATCTGAACTGAATACAAATGCAAAACACAAACGCAAATACAAAACCTTAGATTTGAATGTAGTGTGAAATCACACTGTGATTTCTGCTCATAATGAATTATTGAGATGACCCAATGTTCTTCCACATGCGTGATGTAAATCTGGAATGAAAAACAGGCTGGCTTTGGCCTAGAGCGGACCTAAACCGCTCCCAAGTGTGCACCGCAGCTGCCCAATGGGGTTCCAGCTTCCTGTCAATAACGCGACAGAAGCCGAAACTCCATTGGGCAGGCGCGGTGCACACTTGGGAGCGGTTCGGGTCTGCTCTAGGCCGAAGTCAGCCTTGATTCCGAAACCCCAGGAGCCTGTATGTGTCTCAGCTCACCAGCGCTCAGCCGGCAGCTCCATATTGCCGCCTAATTAATGTGTTCTGAGGGAACCTATCCCCGGTAATTGAATTGTTCCGACACAGACTCACAGTGCCAAGACTCCTGTGCATCATTCGGGCTCCTGACGTTTCCCGTATATTTGGTGGTTTCTTGGTGAGGCTGTTTTTACTTCTGAGGATGCCACAAATGTGTGTGGCGAAACATAAAGCTTTTAAAAACATCTTGTTGAATTTAATAAATCTTTCAAATGACGGAGTTTGCCCGGCAATATGTTAATCTCTAACTCGGAAATTTGGTCACGTCGTGACAACTTGTGAACATATATATTTACCATTTTTCACCACTGAGGGGGACACACAGCAATATTCCTGCATTATTAGATATAGCATTCTGCTTGATTTGTGCTGCATTTGCCACTGTAAGTCCCTTGATTGTACATTTCAATACTGTCTTTTCAAGAGCAAGAGGTTGTTATGGAGCCCACGTGATTAATGTGCTTCAAACATTCTGTCCTTGATTCACAGAAGCCTTACCTGCTTGGTTTTGTGCTAGGTAGATAATGTTATTTAGACTTGTGGACAGTGTAATCAGTGCATCCCCTGGGTTAATTACGTTCAGCGTCTATTTGAGTTAACCAGCTATCTTTATCTACCTGGATATTGTGTTAAGGGAATAGCAGCTACTGTGAATGAACAAGACCAATCAGAGAGGGCCGTGTGTGTGTGTGTGTGTGTGTGTGTGTTTGACCTGGGCGTCACGTCAAGCCTAAAGGGGCCTCAGCTTTTTGCCTCACTCTTTTTTTGGTACCATGTCTTGTTTTCATGTGTTGCCATTTTGCATTTTTATTACAGCTAGGATCTGGAATGAATAAATAAATAAATGCTGGAAGTGGCCTGGGCCTCTCTGGACCTTGAGAGGGCCTGTGAATGAGGTGCCAGTATGCAAGCTATAACCAAAGGAGAGGGGGAAAGCCCTCCATGTTACGAGGAAATGTCACCATTTCTTATATACATGAGATCATATCAGAATTTTGCTAACACTTTAGAAAATGCAAACCTTATAAATTGTAATTTCTGATATCCTAATCATGTTAATAACTCATTAATGTGAACCATATCCCATATTTTAAATGCCTAAAGCTCTTAGAGCCAGTTTTCAGTCTGACTTCATTGTTAAAGATAAAGAAATGGAGAACATAAATTACATAGATTAAACTATAAACATAATGGAGCAGAGTAATCCATTTAGAAACTATTATGATGATCCGTGACCTTAACGGCTATTGTAATGTTAATGAAAGATAGTTAATGGAAGCAAGCAATCCTATGCCAGCTTACACAGAAATAACTGTATTCAGTGGATCTTATCTCCAGATGAGTGTGCATAGGATTACAGTCCTAGCCACTCTTACAAGGGAGTAAGCCTCACTGAATACAGTGAAACTTACTTCTGGGTAATCATGCATAAGCTTGTTCTATAATATAGGGCTGTGCCATACTATACTATGAGAGTATAATACATACTATGAGAGGACAACATTGTTAATCATTTGGTTAAAATGGTAACTAAAGTTCAATTGTGTAATGGCCCAATCCTAGTGACATGGGCTGTTACCTGAACTAGCGTAAATGGCGATCCAGCAGCACGCGGAGCTGCTTGTTTCCGGACCACCTCTGGAGATGACATGGCAACCCAGTCTGCAACAACAAGAAGTGGAGTGCCCACCGACGAAGGTGGATGGGGCGTAACGGGGCAGGGAGACAGAACGGGGTGGAACAGGGAGAGGACAGGAGGCATGTTGGAGGCAGGAGGGGGTGCTTGCACCAGATGCTGTCCCCTCCTGAGCAAGCCACCACACTCCCTTTGTCTCCTCGGATGTGCACCAGCTAAAGAGCTGGAGCAGGTCCGAGGAGACCCACTGGCGATCAGGAGGCTTATGGGGACATAAGGGAATATATTTTTCCTTACCTCTCTCAAGCCTCCTGATCAGTGTCCCATTCCCCCCTCCCCAATAGCATGCAGCACAACCCGTTTGGGTGCGGCTGCATGCTGTGGTGGGGAAAACCTTAGGATTGGGCTGATAGAAACGTTTGCCCATTTTAGCTGAAAACAGAATGATAGTAAAATAAAAGCAGCCATAAGTAAGGTAGAAAATGCACACTATGTCAGCTATGCTATAAATGTCCTCTTTTTCCCAACACACGTGCAGTCGTCTAACCTAACTGCATTTGGGTTCCCTGATTGGCATTCCTGGGAGCTAGGCAGGACTTCTCTTTGCAAGGGGTGAGGTCAGACTGAACTCTTAGGAGAGGTCATGCTAAAGACCATTAAGAAGAAGGGAACTTGGATCCTGTGGGACATCTGTGTGTCTTCTTTCCTCTAAAGTCTTGCAAATTTGGGTGTCCCTTCCTGATAGACCTTTGCTGCAAGCAAAAGTCCTGCTGCAAAATACATTAAGTTCCAGCTGCACAGGGGCCAGGGCTCCTGGGCAAGCCTTTCAGATTCCTATGCCAAGAAGCCTCTCCCATCAATGCCTGGAACCTGGGTGCAGCACACCCCCACCATGCCACCAATAGGACTGGTAATCTGTGCCCCCCTTTGATCCTTATGTTTCCCCCTTCTCTCTCTGAAACAGATTTCCTAAGTAACTGAAAGTAAATGTGCCTTTTTCTTGTTTGCCTATATTCTTTAATAAACTCCCATATTCTTTTGAAAACTCAGTCTCATTGTAGCCTAATTTTGAGGCACTTTGAGGTTGTTTGCACCACTCACCCATGTCAATGATCCCAAAACTGTCAGACACTGCTGAATTTGACTTCATACTCTAGAAGTATTGCTAATTCCCCCAATTTGGTTCAATCTGAGTTATGACACATGTGTTTGTGTGAATGAGCAGTGTTGGCAACAGCTGGAATATAGACCATCTAGGAGGGAAATGTGTCATTTCTGATTTTGACTGAACTCCTGTAAGTTTCTACCAAACGCACGCAGAGCGCAGAAGGAAAGCCCTTAGAAATTAGATTGAAAAACTGCTTTGGTTTCATATATTGTCCCTTTGTCTGTTGTGCCAAGTGGCTTAGAAGTTGATCCCAAAATGGTCCGTGTGCAGGGATTGCTTGGTGTTTAGTCACTGTAGGCCCAGGCAACCCTGAATAGTCAGTGTCACGTATTAATGGGAGAGGCTTAATAGTGAGTCATTGTTCAAACCTAGATACTTTATTATTGAAAATGTATTTATAATACCAGTTGTGCCTATTATTTTATTGATACTAGAGATGCTTCCCATTTTCAGATGTTATCACAGAATTGAGGAATGAGTAATAATTCTTTGATCTACCAATAAAGTAAGCATGGATACTTGGTTTTCAGTAAATTATGAATCATTTCAGACATTACTTCAGCATCATTATTTCAGGAAGCCAAACTGCATCAGTGCTTGTGTGAAGCAGTGCCCAGATGGTTTCGGCTGATTCTAGCCACACCAAGGAACTATCTAATTTGGGCCAAACTTAAATGAGATTCAATTTTTTTAAAAAAAATTGTCCATCTAGTAAAAAAAAGTGTATCAACACAAAAGTTACACCTCACGCACCCCTGGATCCCCTTCATGCAACCCCTAGGGATGCAGGCCCCACAGACCCCTGATCTGATGGAAATGGCATCATTCATGTACAGCCAAGTATGAACTGAAAATGTCTTTGGATAGAAAATGTTCGTACTGTGGCATCAAGGTGCCTTGTGACATTTGTGCTGTTCTAATCTAGTCAACTGTGTAGCACAGAAGAAAGTTGGCTTGGAAGGTAATAAACACACCTTAAATAGGAAGGCACTTGACTGGTGTCCTTTCAGACAGTTAACCACATCACAGTATCAAAGGGTTGGCAAAAATAGTTGTTTTAGTTATGGAGTCTGGAGGAATAGGAAAGTTCTGAAGAATAACTGATCAGAGGGAAGGTTAGACAGATTAATTCTGTCTGCAAAAATGACTAGGCTCTGGTGTTATCCCTCTGCATTTTATTATGCTAAATTCAGCCGCAAATTAGAAAGAGAACCCAAGAACAACAAAAGTGCTCATATAAATTACTCTACTGAAGAGAACTGAGATTAAGAGGTCCGTGTTATCCTCCACCATCCTATGTGATGCAGCTATGCTGCCAGAATGCGAGCTGCATGCTATAGTGTGGGGAGGGGGGGGGCAATCAGACGGCCAGTGGGAGAAAAGTAAAAATCTTTTTTACTTACCTACTTGTAGGCTGCCTGATTGCCTATGGGCCCCCTCTGACCCATGCCAGCTATTTGCTGGTATAAGTCCAAGGAGAAGAAGAGGGCTGGCAATAAGATCAAGCGTGTGCCCTTGCTGCCAAGATCCACCCTCTCCAGCCTGATTCCCGCCTCCTCTGTCCTCCCCCCCAAACAGTGGCGTTCCCAGCCCTCCCGGCACCTGGGGGGGTGAGGTTGGAGCGCCCCCAGAAGCAGCTGGGCTCGGGGCTGAGCACCCACTCCACTAGTGCAGGTAAGTTGGCGGCAAGGGAGGACCGTGGGCACAACTGGGGTGATTTGGGGAGGTTTGGGGGCAGAGGCGTTCTAACATGGGGGGAGCTGGTGTGCTCCACCCCAAGCGCCGAGTGGGTGCGGGGGCGCGGCAGCCGGGCTCGGGGCTGCGCAGAGCGCCCGTTTGCCCTCAGAAAGGTTTTGCGCATGCGCAGACCCTATAAAAGCCGGCGTCGCATTCATCCCTCTCAGAAAGCCCTCGACTGCCGAACTGGGCAGTCGCTTTGGAGGGCTTATCCCCGGCCTCCGGAGCGGAGCCTCCCGAGGCCGGGGACATGGCGCGGGGGCGCGCCAGCTGGGCTCCGCTGCTGCGCCGCTCTGCGCAGCCCCAAGCCCGGCTGCCGCGCCCCCGCGCCCACTCGGCGCTTGGGGTGGAGCACACCAGCTCCCCCCATGTTAGAACGCCTCTGCCCCCAAACCTCCCCAAATCACCCCAGTTGTGCCCACGGTCCTCCCTTGCCGCCAACTTACCTGCACTAGTGGAGCATTTGGGCAAGTCTGGTGTGTGACGGTGCCATTGGTCATTTCCACCAGTAGCACAACATCATGCGTAATGGCGGCACAGCTTTTGTGCCTGTGTGCCTTGTGCACAATGGGACCTATGGCAGCAGAACACAGGATGAGCTGCCGCAGGCCTTTGATAGGATTGGGCAATAACAGTGCAATCAAATATGTGTCTTCTCAGAAGTAACTCCCACTGAGTCCAAAGGGACTTACTTCCAGGTACATGTATAGGATTTCAGCCTGAATCAAATAAACTTGGCATGTTAAAAAAGGAGAAAGGAAACTTGCCTCTTTTTTCACACTGGTAGCACTATAGTATTAACCAAACAGCATTGCAATACTGCTGTTTGTTTTTGCTTAGGAAACTTTCAAAATATGATCCTGTGTCTAAAGGAAAGTCTATTCTAGGTAGCCCAAGAATATTGGCAGCAGCTCTATAATCCATTTCATAGTTTGTTTGTTTATTCTGAAGATGTAGATCAGGTTGGTGTGAGCCAGAGATCTCTGAAATGAATAACATGCAAATATGATTTCTATTTCTTGTTACTGGCAGTTGGGAAGTCAATGAAGTCAAGAATCAAGAGATGTTTGCATTCATACACATCACTTTACCCTCATAATTATGAATAAATGACAGAATATCATCAATCCCAAATGTTTCTAATGTATGGTTTTGAGGCATCTACTTTTGCTTTTTCCTTCTTCTTTCAGCAGGTTCTTTCATATTTTTGTTAAATTCAGAAGTGATTTATTAGTTTAGCTTAGCGTCAAACTAGATTTGATACCAGAGAATCAATGAATGGATATATGGTGGTTTTCTAAAATGGTAGATGCAACCATGATGGTGGAACTATTTGGATCAGAGTTGTGATGCTGGGGGAAGTGTTTTTAACCCTTTTTTTGTGCCATTTCCTTGATACAAATTGGTCAGGGAGTTGCTATTTGCCTCTCAAGTACTCAAACGTACAAGTACTCATTTGATAACTGAAACTTTTCTCCCATGGAGGAGATTTTGCGAGATCCAGGATGGCGGCACCCATTTCTCACGAGATTTGGGTGCCGCCATCTTGGATCTCGTGAGATTTTGCGAGATCCAAGATGGCAGTGCCCAGGAGAACTTTGGGAACCCCTAGAAGAGTTGTGGAAGCGGTGGTGGCAATCGACCCAGGCGAGGTGTTCTGGCTGGCCCGACAGCTGGCCAGTCAGGAATTGGATGAAAACAAAAGTGGCAGTAGCACAGCGGCGGCAGCAGCAGGAGTAGGAAGGAGGAAGCAAGCAAAAAGGCAAGCAAAAATGGCAGGGAAACATGGCGAAAATGGCAAGGGAAAGCAGCAAAAAGGGGCAAAAATGGTGGGGAAAATAATTAAAAAATTTTTGCGCTATGAACTCTGAAACATACAGATTCTTAAATCCTCTGTTTACTGTTTACCTCTGTTTATTATTGCCAGAGTGGTCATCTAGGGGCAAGTGCATAGGGTCTAGATGTGAGATCAATTCTCCATTCAGTTATGAAGCACAGTTATTTTGTCCAAGTCATTCTCTCTCAGCCTAACCTATCTCAAGAAACTAATAATGTTTTATTTATGAAATGTGTCTTTGCATTTAAATTTTTTAAAATAGCAGCTGCAGGAGTCCCAATATGGATGGTGAGGGGAGAGGGGTTTTTCCACCTTTCTACCTCTTTCTACCCTTTTTAACCCTTTCCACCTCTGCCATGATCTCAATGACCATACCCCTGCCAGTGGCGATTCTACGACTGCCCCCCCCGCTGGAAGTGACATAATGGCTGCAGCCGTTATGCACGATACCGAGGTGCAGGGCTTGAGGGCAAAACACACCCCCAACGCTCCTCGCTCGCCCTGACGAACGGGATGATTTGTGCCTCCGCCGTGACACCCCACGCCCACCTGCCGCCTGGGGCCTGATCCTGCCACCCGGGGGCCCACCGCCCCAAGGCCCCCTCCGCTGACGACGTCACTGGCCCCCCCCCCGTGCTGCTCTTGGGTGCAAATAGCCACTTCTTTTCTCTGGCAAATAGCTTCTAAGGGGATTTTGTCAGATCTGTGGCATGAAGGGCAATATTTACCCCCCTCCTCATTTCAGAGTTCTGATTCCGATCAGTGGCTCTGTGACAGCTATTTTTGAGAAAATGCAAAGATGCATTTAAAGAAACATGTAGTTTGACTCTTACACTATGTGACTACTATTTGTGCATTCCTTGATAGATGATGAGATAGAATTTTGTCTCTTTAAAAATGATCTTTAAATGGTTGCTAATCTAATTGTATGATTGTACTATTACATTATTAATCATCCTCAATGCATTCATTACAAATGAATGGATAACATTCTAATACCCTATCAGAAATGAAAAGGCCAGTTTCTAATTCTCAGAATATCCATAACAGCATCTCCCCCCTTTTTTGCTGGGGGCTTCTGCTTCTTTTGCTGGGGGGTTCTGCTTTTTTCCTTTTTGCTGGGGGGGTTCTGCTTCAGAGGCAACACTGTTAGTAATGCCCTTCACTTTCTAGTTCTTATGTCTAGACAGAAATTGTCCATAAAGCAGTATCAATATTGCATATTGCGCGTATTAAGAGCTCTTTGGCATCCAAGAACACTGAACATTTTAATGGCTCTATCTGTGGCATAGTTATGTTGTATGTGCATATTATAAAGCAGAAACAAGCTGGATGTTGAAATTTTCTGTATCTCCACTTAATTTCTGCAGGGCAAACAAAATATTCCTGACATAGACTGCTATTAGATTGTCACAACACTGAGATACTTCATATACCGTATTGTCCTGAGTATAAGACGCACCTGATTATAAGACGCACCCTTAACGTTTGGTGCTATTAAAAAATTTTAATTAAATCACTGGCATTAAATTGCAACAGCCTGATTATAAGACACACCCCTAGTTTAAAAACTTAAATTAGGAGAAAAAAGTGAGTCTTATACTCAGACCAATACGGTATTTAAAACATTGGTTTGCGGACTTTGCAAAATTCTACTCTTTAAAACATTGCAAGCTATGAGAAAGCCCTTTTATTGAACAAAGGCAATATATTTTTATGTACTGACTTTTTTGTCAGTCTCAGTCTGCACCAAATATCGCAGTGACCTTCACAGCTGCAACATAGAAATAACACTATGTTCAGGGCCGGCCCATCTATGAGGCCAACTGAAGCAGTCACCCCAGGCACCAGATTGGTAGATGGCGCCCATCTCGTCCGAAACCAGAAGTGGATTGTAGGTCCCCGTATCCTCCAGAGGGCTGGCGCAACCCCTAGGTAAGTGGAATCCCCTTTTTTTCCCTCGGCGATGGCACGATCCTGGAAGTGCCATCGCTGCTGTCTCAACGTTGCCACCTTGCTTAAGGGGGTAGAGATTGGTTTCCACTGGGCTGGGGCATTGTGGACACCCAGTTTGGGAACCTCTGGCCTACAGGCTCCCAAAGGCCCATATGGTTGACCCCTGAAAACTTCAGCAGCTGGCAGGCAGTGGTGGCATGAGTCATTCAACTGAGTGACTCACACCGTTGTTGCTTTCTCCCACCCTCTCCGTTGGGTTACCTCATAGCTGGGGTGCCAATTCCAGCTATCTGAGAAGATAAAAAGGGAGTAGATTGACTACTTTTTTCTGTGCAACTAGGGTGCAAAAAGAGATTCGGTCCCCTGATTACTTTTCAGATATCCAGGAAGGTAGAAAGGGGGTGGATTGGCCTTTGAGATGACTGAAGAAGGAAGTGCTCTTGCTAGCACTTCCTCCTCCCTCCACCCCAATGGTCAGAAGGGCTTCCTCCCACAATCTCATGTGTTATTGCAGGGCATTGTGAAAAATGAACTCAAGGGGCGGAGTAGTGCCCTTCTGTCTGCCTGCCTGCTAGATATGTGGCAGGGTAAGGAAAGGAGAGAAAGGACTTCCGGTTAGGAGGACATGGCTGGCTGACAACTCCGCCGATCGCTCTGTATTGACGGAGTACATCTGATGGACTTAATTACTCTACCCCTGGATTAAAAGGGAGTACGAAGAGATAAACCACATTTCTTTCAATCGCCCTCATTCTGACACTTCAAGGCAAAGGCTCTGAAGTTTTGGGTTGTCGGTGAGGAAGAATTGGACTACCATCGAAGCTCCGTCCGCAGATGAAGCGTAAGCCAAGCCACCTCCCACATGCTTTGCTTTACTTAGGCAAGAGGCGTAGAAATGATTTATGAGTTGGAGAGATTAGCCGAGATAAGAGTTAACGCTAAAAATAATACGTTGCGATAAGGCGAACTGAACATCCGAAACTGAAAGTTGGAAAGACGAAGTTAAAGTTACAATAGTGGTGAGTTTTATTGAATTACTTTTTTGTTTTGTACTTATGGAAGATTAAAACAGTAAAAAGGTTTTTTTTAATAGATTATTTCGGCAAGAGAAAATTGTCCGGGACTTTGTTGATATTCCTGACATTTTTGCTAAAAGAATATGAGCCCTTCCGTGTTAGAGTTCATGGATCCTGGCAATTAATCCTTCTGTTTCACATCGTCGACCGCAGAAGTTTTTTATATTACCTCTTCTTTTTTTTTAAGAGAAGAGAGATTGGCATCTGGTGAAAAAGTGCAACATGACTACAATATTGTCTCGCTTTAAGAAATGGGAACAGAGATTCGATGTAAAGATGACAATTTTGGAGGAAAATCTTCAGAATATGATTGCAGAACTGAAACAAGCAGGGAAGGAAAAGGATGAAAAGGATGAATTAAAAGACTCTACGTCGGCCTCCCTTGCTCCCAATAAAGAGAAAGATTTATTGGAAGACACTGTAGCAAGAGTTAAACCAAGACTTGAGATAGAGAAGCAGAGTATTTTACTAAAAATGGTGTTGAAGATTGTCTTTCGGGAGAGGAATATAGAAGACGTGAATGATCCTGTGGAAAAGATTGCAAAGTGGATACAATTTAAAAAACAAGGGACTTTTGGGAAAGATTCAAAGATGAAGAAGAGGAAGGAGAGAAAGAAGAGGAAGAGGAAGAGGAAGAAGAGGAAGAAGAAGAGGAAGAAGAAGCAGGAAGGGGAGGGATGGAAGGGGTAATGGCAAACTGTCAAAAATGTTTTATTATTAAGAAACAAATAGATATGACTTGTTTTTAAGAAACTTATATTAAGAGTGATGGAAAATTTTTGATGATGAATTAACAAATTTGAAGACAAAAATGGGGTGACTTAATAAATTTAAAAATTTGAAGTGGAAGTTAAGACTTTTAGATGATAAAGGAAAGGTTAGTTAACCCTTTTGTGAATAAAAGAAAAATAATGTTTTATTATTTGAAAAGACTTAAGCAAGATGTGATTTGTTTTTTAAGAATTTTATATAAAAAGGGGATATAGATTTTTTTTTTAAAGAAACATTTGAAGGTTTTTATTTTAACACATTTGGAGAAAAATGGGGTGGCTTTATATATTAAAATATTTGAAGTGGGAATTAAGATTTTTGGATGATAAAAGAAAAGTTAGTTAATCTTCTTATGAATATTTGGATACCACTTATAGATTCTTTAAGAGAGAGAGAGAAGGGAGTGATGAAGTGTGAATTTAATGAATAGTATATTAGAGATATAGGCTTAGTTAGATATTAGAAGTAGAAAATAGATAATAGTATACAAGTAGGATTTACTGCTTCGCGCTTGCTGTAATCTTTCGTAGTATGTTGTATTGTTTTGTTTTGTTTTTGTTTTGTAGTTTATTAATAAAAATTAAATATATTTAAAAAAAAAGGAAAGGAGAGAAAGGCTGGGGGAGGAAGAACACCACCAGCAAACAGCCACCAGAAAAGACACTGTGCTGGGATGAAAGGGGAGCAGTTACTCTCCCCCTGCTAAATATAAGAGGAGCACCCATTGAAAAAGTGCCTCATGCCCTTTTCCAAGCAGGGGTTGCGCTTGGTACAATTGCCCTTGGTACTGATGATTCAGCAGTTGGCCTGGCCTGCTATGCCCTTGGCCAGTGCCCTCCCTGTCTAACCTATGATTCTACCCCAGAGGCATTCCATCTACGCTTCTTAAATACATTTTATAGCTGATCTCTGGCACTGGAGACCAATGCTGGTACTGTGTGCCCTGGGGAGCTCTGGCAAAAATTAAATCCAGCACAGAAATGTATGCAGACTCTTGATGTATGGAAGCAGTGCTTCCATAGCCTGCTGATGGGTCCTTGCTCTCCATTTGAAAATCACTGACACAGCAGCATTAATGTTTTTACCCTGGTTACTGTTATATTGAATGTAATAGGCCTATTTCTATTGCAGTATCTATTGATTTACTTTCACATGCTACATTCATCACTATGTTATCTGAGTACTTTGCAATGTTTTCTCTGAGCTCTAATTCTGCCAATGATTATGTCCATGTTTTACTTCATTAATGCTGAGTAAACTGTTTGTGATAGTTACATTAAGCATATGAGTACTGCAAAAGTGATGTCATATATTAGAGCTCTCACTGTGTGATTTTTCTCCATTCCACCACCAGGAACATTCCATTGACTCAATGGAGTCTACTTAGATTAAGGTTTCTAGCAGCCCATTCCAACCCAACTCCTCTCCAAGTCAGGCATAAGTGTGGCCCAAGTGCAGCCTAAGTTAGGCAGAAGTTATACCTGAGGTAGGTCAGAGTTATGCCTGAGTTAGGCAGGCTGCAGTTTCTGTGGCCCAGCACCACCCCAGGATCCAGACAACACTTACCTCCCAGGCAGGCAGACTCTTCTCCAGGCTCCGTGTCTGGCTCAGGCATGTGCAGGCCTCTGTCTGCATGTGTCAGCGTCCATCCATGGCAGCTGCCGCAGGGTCTGTCGCAGCCCGGTCGCAAAGGGGCTGACCGCAGGCAGGGGGGTTGCGCCAGTCATGTGGTGGGCGCAGGGCAGGTGACAGGTGAGCGAGGTGCCTGAGCCCAGCCGCCACAGGGCACCCTGTGCATCAGCCACCTGCTGCAGGGGAGAGTGGCCGTCCCCTCCCTCCTGCAGAAGGCGATGCCACCCCCAAGCCACGTTGAGGCTGCACTGGGGGGTGAGCGGGGGAGGGAAGGGGAGGGGGGTGGGAACGTCACACACAAGGGGGGTCTCATGAGGACTGGAACTGCCTCTGACATGACTCGCCCGTGCATTGCCTGAAGCCCTGGGTCTCCAAGGCCGGGGCAATGCCCACAAAGAAGGCATCCCGGCGTGCCTGCTGCTCTGTGCCCCGGCCAAGACCGAGAGATGCCTTGGGCTTGTCTGCTGCGAGCGTGAAGGGCTCACACAGCTCATCACACCCCCAGATGGGGCGACGACGGCGCCTCACGGCAGGCGCTCTATCAGGGTGGGGGGTGGCCAGCAGCCATCATCAGGGAGTGGGAGGAGAGGCAGACACACAGGCAGGCAGACAGGGGGTGCTGGGGAGGGGCATGCGTGGGTCAGAGACAGACAGACAGACAACAAGGCTGGTGGGAGACAGATTCCGAGAGAGGGGTCTGCAGAGACCGATAGGGACACAGGGGGCGCTCCGCAGATGAAGGTGATGCATAAACAGGCGCCTCTTATGCAGACAGACTTTGGGCGGAAGTGGCTGCATTACGGGCGGACCTTCGACGGAGGCGCCTGCATTACGGGCGGACCTTCGACGGAAGCGCCTTCATTACGGGCGGACCTTCAACGGAGGCGCCTGCATTACGGGCGGACCTTCGACGGAAGCGCCTTCATTACGGGCAGACCTTCGACGGAGGCGCCTGCATTACGGGCAGACCTTCGACGCCTTCATTACGGGCGGACCTTCGACGGAAGCGCCTTCATTACAGGCGGACGCCCTGGCTGTCACTGTTTGCCTGCCTGAGAGGCCCCCCTGACTCCCCCCTCCCCTCTGTGCCATGGGGGTCGCGCAGCGCCCCTGCTGGGTTCTCCCAGGGAAGGCCGTGGCAGTCCCTGGATGGGACTCATGTAGGGGCTTCAGTGCTGAGGGGCTTTCTGTGTGTGTGGGGGGCAATGCTTGTGTAAACACTGGGCACATATGTTTCACTAGGGCTCTGCCCAAGGGGCATCTTTATTGTTCTGGAACGTTAGCAGAGATGGCCAGGCAAGGCTGCCAGGAGTAGTCACAGCAGCCAATCAGAAAGCAGCAGCAGCACACCTGCCCCATGGACCTGGAGATGCAGGCTCTTCCCCTGTGGAACCACAGCCTGCTCCATAGAAAGGGGAGGGGCAGCAAGAACAACAGCCAGGGAGGTGGAGCAGCAGCAGCACCAGCAGCTGAGGAGGGTTGCAGGGCTGGCTCCCAGACCTCTGGGAGCATTGAGGCAGACAACAGTGGGGCAACCAGACTGCAGGCCCAGGGGTGCTCCCAGGAAGGTAGGTGATAGTGGACGTTCCTGGGGAGACAAAAAACAAGGGGGAGTTACATGTCAGCTGGTATGTGGAAGCAGTCACCATTGACACCAAGCCAGTGTGTCGGTTGCAAAAGCCTGCAGGGAGAGAAATAAAACACAGCTGATAGGTGTGACACACATAGCATGGTCTGAGCTGCTTACCTGGGTGTAAGGAGAGCATGATCCTGTAAGGGGAAAGGGTCAAAGAGAGAGACAACAACACAACTTGGGGGTCACAATCATGGCAAACCTAGCAATACTGACCTGTCAGTAGACCCTGTGGAGAAAAGGGGGGGGACAGCTGGTGTCTACATAAGGCTAACAGTTCCAAACTTGTGGCATTGTCTGCTCACATGACTACAGGCAGCAATCAGACACAACAGTGGTAAAGAGGCATGTATCCTATATATCACAGCAGGCAAAGCAGGCAGCTATGAGACAACACATTGGTATAGAGGCATATCATAGCAGGCTATGCAGGCAGCTATGAGACAACACATTGGTAGAGAGGCATATCATGGCAGGCTATGCAGACAGCTATGAGACAACACATTGGTAGAGAGGCATGTCATGGCAGGCTATGCAGACAGCTATGAGACAACACATTGGTAAAGAGGCATGTATCCTTCCTATATTTCTAAATGCAAAGAGGCAGCAGTCAGACCACATGTCAGCACAAACCCTGCTCTTACCTGCTGGTGTTGTTGCCTGTGGGGGGGGGGAAGAGGGGCTGGGAGAAAGACATGGGTTAGCAAACACTTGCATGGAGGCAGCTGCCCAGGCACAGCTGCAAACAGGTTGGCCACAGCCAGAACAGCCCTCTCTGCCCTAGAGGGAGGCAGAGAGGAGAAGAGAGAAGTGGGGTGTTTGTGAATTTTGCCCTCCACCAACAAAGTCCCACTTTGTGGCTGTGAGGGACAGAACCCCACGCCACGTGCTCAGAGAGAGAGAGAGTGACTGGAGGTCTGGGGCTGGGCTTTTGTGGGAATGAGGCTGGGTGGGGCTGGGTGCTGATAGGCTCCCTATCTTAGGCATAACTCTGTCGGTTTCCAGACCTAGCAGGCCCAATTCCATCCTAACTCTGACCTAACTCAGGAGTAGGGTGTTAGAAATTTTCAGGAGAGGGCTGGCTTAGGTAAGGTAAAATGGCTCCTATGGGTCTCCTCGAATTTGGGTCCACCTTTTTGGTCGACCTAAATTTTGTGTCAGCATTTGTGTTGGAGGGGGCGTGTCTGTGCTTGCCAGGGTCTGGAATCCAACGTTAATTGGTTGCCGCCCCCGTTACACCCACGATCCGCCCATGTTCCGCCCACTTTTAGGTCAACTTTAGGTCTGACTTGTGCTGCTTAGCCCTTGGGTTGGAATGGGCTGTTCTTAGTCCGTTGGTTGTAACTTCGACCTAACTTTGACCTAACTTCACCCTAAATGGTTGCATTCCAGACCTAACTTTGACCTAAACGACTTAGGCTGACTTTAGGTCTGACTTGGGCTGCTTAGCACTTGGGTTGGAATGGGCTGTAGGTGTACCAAGTTTTATAGCATAGAAGAATATCCTCCTATGGATATTCTGAAATTGCAATTCACCCTGGGAACTAACAGTGGCATCTTTCTGGAGTAAAAGTTGTGAACATCTGACATGTAAAGTTTAACAAATAAACTGTGCATGTTAATACATGTTAATGTTTTAGGCAAATAGGTCATCATGTTTCTTAAACGTATTGGTGTAACAATTCTAACTGTGATGTATGTGAGCTGAGGGGATTAAAACTTTCTTTTCTAGTCAAAGTTTAGATGTCTTATCAAACTATGAGTACATGAGAAAAGTGTACAAATAACAATCACACTGTATTGTACAATTTCCATTTCCCCCCTGAATTTGAATATGGCATTCTTTAAGCATCTGCTAAATGAAAAACAAGTCAAGTTGCTTTTATTACAACAACAACAGCATCACTCACTTTCTTCTTCTTCTCCTAAACTAAATTTTATTTCCCTTCCTCCTAAAAGTGGTTTTTAGTAGGGTGCCTTTCTGTAAAAGTAGAAAATAGTAATGGGTGTATAATAACATAATACAAATTTTCTACAGTAGGTAGATTATTTACTGCAGGCAATTGATTTATTGCAGGCAATTAATGTGCACATGGCATTAAAACAGTAATTTCTTTACAAACCATTATATTTGACTGCTATTTGACTTTTACCTAGCTCTAAGTATTTATGACATTTTAAATAAAAAAGAGCTGAATTTTTTACTGCAGCATATAAGAATCATACTGCATTATAAAAACAAAATATTTGAAGGAAATGCAACTTATTAAATGTGTATAACTGTGGAAATGCATTAAACTGAGTCAGCTTAAAATAGAGCTTTCCATGTTGATACTCATTTCATTCATCCTTTATTGGCATAACAGACAGACATAGAAGTACATCAAATGCAGAACCCAGCACACCATACAGTATATATCCCAGAACCATCTCCCCATTTCCCCTATGCAAAGTTACTAAGATGTAAATTTCCATCGGTCAGCCATTAACTTTAGAAAACAACCACCTTGGATAAAACCCCAATATCAGTATGTTGATACTCTTGTTTCTTATTTCTTTCTTTATTTAAAGAATTTATACCCCATCTTTCTCCCTTATGATAATTTGTACATTTGAATGTACATTTGTGAGTGTCAAGCATACAGGCTTTTTTTCTAGATTAATTAAGAATCTGTGGACTGGTGCGCTCACACATGTTTTCTTAAGAACAAGCATTGCCAGACAAACCTTATCTTTTCCTGTGACAGAATGGCTAGTTTGGTAGATTGGGGGGGGGGGGATGCTGTGGATGTAATATACCTGGACTTCAGTAAGGTTTTTGATAGTTCCCCACAGCATCGTGATTAGTGGGATGTGGGCTAGACGATGCCACTGTTAGATGGATCTATGGCGGGCTGATGGACCATACCCAGAGAGTGCTGGTCAATAGATTCTCATTGACCTGGAGAGGAATGACAAGTGGGGTGCCTCAGGGGTCTGCTCAGTATGTTGTTCAATATCTTTACAAATGACTTGGATGAGGGAGTAGAGGGGATGCTCATCCAATTTTCAGACAATATCAAACTGGGGGGAGGAGCTAATTCCCTAGAGGGTCGGAAAAGGATCCAAGATTATCCTGACAGATATAGAACTGGGCAAACACTGGGCAGGAGATGTGGTCTGATGGTTGAGCTGCCATACTGCCTGAAGAGCTAAGCAGGAATCTATGCCCTGGATGGGAGACAAGAATCCTGGACTGACAAGCTGCAGTTACCAGTTGTGGCAGAATGGAGTCGCTGCTGAGTTGATGAGCCCCACAGTAAGAGAGCGTGGGAGTGTGTGAAAAGATTGGCTGGCAAGAACAGTGAACAGCTTGAGAATTATGCCTGGGCTGATCTACAGTTGCTGCGAAAGCTCAAAAGGCATGCAGCCAGAAGAGATAATCACAATCACAATAATTCCTGTGAAGGAAAACATCTGGTCTATAGAGGGTTCTGTGAGTTCCACAGAACAATATTGTAAAAACCCCATTGAAAAATGGTGGTTTGGATAAGCCTGCCTCTGTAAACCGGCTTGAATGTTGTGTAAAAACAGAGAAAGGCGGCATATAAACAGATAAATAAATATGTAGCTTTGTAGGTTTTCGCGGCCAGTATAGATCCAAGAATTTACAATTAAAAGGTCCGGGTTTTTGAGCCGTTTATTTAAGTTAAAACAGGACAAGTCCTGGCTTGACATTTTGCCCTGATTTCACAACTGAGATCGCTGTTCTTTCTGAGGATGCCAAAGATGAATCAGGGCGAAACGTCAAGCCAGGACTTTCCTGTTTTAACTTAAATACCGTATTTTTCACTCCATAAGACGCACTTTCCCCCCAAAAAAAAATTAGGGGGGGAAAGCCTGCGTCTTATGGAGTGAAGGTTAAACAAAAAGTAAATAACTTACCGGGGCTTTGGGGAGGCCTGCGCGAGCCTCTGCAGGCCTCCCCGATCTTCATTTTGGCAATAAATGGTCCTTTTCGGCCATTTCCGGTTTTCGCAAAAAGAGCCATTTATCGCCGAAATGAAGATCAGGGAGGCCTGCACGAGCCTCTGCAGGCCTCTCAGAAGCCCCCACAGGCCTCCCCGAAGCCCCCACAAGCCAGGTAAGTGAAACTTCCCCCCCCCTATTTTTTGCTCCATAGGATGCATGCGTCCTATGGTTCGATGCGTCCTATTGAGCGAAAAATACGGTAAATGGCTCAAAAACCCGGACCTTTTAATTGTAAATTCTTGGATAAATAAATAAACACAAATCTACAGATCTAGATGTGGATTGTCTTCATTGGCAAGTGGTTGAGTTCGGAGATCATTTGGGTCCCCTCCAGCTCTATGATTCTATACTTCTGTGTTCATCACTTGATGATTGCAGCATCAAGTGATAACTTCTATGTATGAAAAAGTAATCACAGATCAAATATCACAGTTAAAACTTCCATATCACCCAGTGATATGGTAGAAAATATTTATTGCAGCACCTTGTGAGGATATGGCTCCTCTCCATACAGATATTAGTGGAATATTTTGATTCCTATTAGCATCGTACTGTTAGAAGAAAGGTTTTATATTCTCCCCGTCTTTGAGTCCACTCCTTGCCTCCAATAGCAGAGAGCTTCTTTGCCACATTTGGGCAAAGTGCAACTGCCAGCTGTATTGTGTGCACTCAGTTAAGTTTTGCAGTGCAAAATGAACATTTAGGAAAGCTTATCATCATATTGAGGTCTGAGCTGAAGTGCGAAAATTTGTCCTTCAAACTGATAAGATTCTTACAGGCTAATCCTACCTAAATGTCCCTGCACTGATGCAGCAACACTGGTCCAGGCTGCGCTGCATCCTGTGGGGGAGTTTATTTATTTATTTGTTTGTTTGTTTGTTTATTTTAAAAATTATATCCCGCCTTTTCCTATGCCGAAGGCAAATGCCCAAGGCGGCTTACAACAAAAATTAAAACACATAATTTAAAATACCGTATTTTTCGCTCCATAAGACGCACTCCCCCTCCCAAAAAATAGGGGAAATTAGTGTGCGTCTTATGGAGCGAATAAAAAAAGTAAAAAATAATTACCGGGGCTTCGGGAAGGCCTGCGCAACTCTCTGCAGGCCTCCCCGATCTTCAGTTCGGCGCTAAATGGCTATTTTCATTTAAATAGCCATTTAGCGCCAATAAATAGCCATTTAGCGCCAAACTGAAGATGTAGCTAAGAGCCCTCGTCAAAACGTCATGAGGGAGGGGGTGGTTCTCAGATCCTGTGGTAGGGAGTTCCACAGTTGTGGCGCCACAGCAGAGAACGCTCGCCCATGTCAATAGGTTTGACTTTAGCAGGCAGAAAGCCTCCTTAGGGTAAGGGGACAACTTGGACCTGCACCAGCCATATTGCTGGCACAAGTCCGTGTTGCAGCAGATCGGCCTGGGAAGGGAGATAAGTGTGTGCCAGTGCTGCTGATCCTGCCCCCCCTAGGACCGATGTGCCCACCCCCTGCTCCCATCGCCATCCTCCCCCCACCCTGTTACAACCCCTCTTTCAGGCGCACCATAGCAAAAAGCTTTTCGGCACTTTTGTGACAGCTAGCAACGGCAGAGCACATGCTCCACCAGCACAAGGCCTCAATACGATTGGGCCATTGGTAACATTGCAGCAGAATCCATGCCCTGATGTTTTCTGCACACACAATGCAGATTAATTATGTACTACAGATGCCTCAATTCAGCAATGATGCACAGTAAACAATAAATGTAGACAAGGCCAAAGATATCTTACAACAAATGGGACATGTAAAAAGCTTATTTGGAAAATATCCATGCTTCTCTCTCTCTCTCTCTCTCTCTCTCTCTCTCTCTTTTTGATGTTATTGTTCAGATAAGTCTGGGAACCACTTCTTGCTCTGAAGGATTATGTAATTTCATGCAATATTGAAAACTATAAGCTTTGCTTCATTTACTTGATTTCCTGTTTTCTAAGAATCTGAATAATAAACTCACCCTGAATTCAGTGGGTGTTATATTTATTCTGTATGAAGATTCTTGGGAAATAGCCCCCACATTTTAAAGTCAATTTTAAAACGGAAAGAGAAACAAAAAAAGTCATTTCATTTAGTGATCTTTCGGGCATTACACTGCACAGGTACAAAGCAAATCTAACCATGGTCCATCAGAAAAGACACTGAAGGTGGGTTTGTGAAACGGAGAAGGAAAGGTAATTACAAATACTTGTTTGTGTTTAGGATGTTCCTTTACAAGGAATTATGTGTTATACTGTGTTTTTCCAGATATGGTAACATCTTTGTGGAATCACCAATGACACACCAACATTGCACTGATGATGTACTGATGTCAGGATGCCACTACATGAATGATGGGCTGTGTCAGTGTTTCCATGGACACTGTTAACATTACTGGGAAGGGCTGCACTGGTGTGATGTTGCCTGAATGGACTTAAGATATGGTGGGTGTTGCGCTAGCATCAGTGAGCCATTGGCACGGTGTCCTAATAGGTCTGGACAGGCTGGGAAGTGGCTATAGTGGGTTGGCCCCAGTGGCGTTCCTCCGGTAGGGGCCTGTTCGGCTTCGCTGCACGGAATGGCTCCGACGGCGAGGGGGCGGAGCCTCTTCACTCCGGTTCATGAACGTGGTACTAGGACGGGGTGCGACTTACGGTCGGGCCCCTACCGGAGGAATGCCACTGGTTGGCCCTTCACCTTACGACTGGTGGCTCAAGTGACTTCAGTAGTGTAGTTTACATGGGTGCAGGCTGCTCCGGGCTCCAGCGGAGGGGGGTGGCCTGTGCACGCCTCTTAGTGTTTTTTTGTCAGTGATCACCAACAAAAACACTGAGAGGGAGGCACGAAAACAGGCCCTCCCGCCTGCCTTCGGTACCATTTGGCTCCAAAATGGAGTCATTCGGCAGTAAGGGATGTGTGTAACATGTTGACACTGGGGGCATCAGCGTCATTTTGTCGCGTGCCCTGTCCCCGGGGTGGGGGTGCGCATGCTACCGTACTGAGTGACTTTCAAATACTGTGTAATGTCAGGCCTCAAATGGCCAGCTTTAACAACCCAGCCAAGTGACAGGCTCTGGAGAAGAGACAGAGACATGTAGGCAGGGGGAGGCACAGCCTCACGACACCCAACAAGTAAAAAAAAAAAGGACCCAATTTTCTTTAAAAAGTACGGTACCTTGCCTTTCCACACTGGCTCCTTTCTGCTCCAGCACAGTCAGTGAGTTAAGCAGAACACACATTACAACACACAGGGAGGCAGCTAGCAGAGCTCTCCCTCTCTCCTTTCATTTTGTTGTCTCTGTTCCTTCATCTTTTAGATTGTCTGCTGTGCCACCTGATGGGAGAGTTGGGGCTGTATAAATGCTTTCTTATTAGTATTACTGTAGTAGCATGCTATGTGTGCCTTTGGCTACAGATGGCTTATTTCCTGAATTATCGTCCATCCCTTTACAGCTATCTGGTATACGTGCAGCAGCAGTCTGTGAAAAGAGGATCTTGCTATCAGGAAAACATCTGGCTTTTATTTCATGTGGGAAGGAGAGGTCTTCACACTGGACCTCTACACTACTAGTTTTGTTTTTTTATGTATTGTGTTTGAAAGGGTAAGGAAGGCAAGAGGATGAAAGCTGTGGGAAACAGGAGGGGATTCGTCCTCAACGCACTGTAAAATGCTCACAGTACATGAGCATTTCCTCTTTCACTTATAAATAGAAAACTACATATAAATCACTGGAGCCTATGTCATCTTTTCCTCATTTGTGACTTCAGAATGGATTCTGAACCTGCAGCATCAAAATGCATCGTTTCTTTTTATATTTTTTAATTGAAAAGCTCCCTTTCAGTTTAATAGGTGTTGACATAAATGTAATAGAATCCTGCAATCATTACTTGCAAACTTGCCAGCTAAGTTCAGATTATTGCCAGCTAAGTTCAGATTATTTTAAGGAACTTTACAGGTGTATCTTTAAAATCTATTAAACATGAACCACTTGCCCCAGACCACTGTAGCATGACCGAAGCAGGTTTCCGTTCTGGTTTATGATGGGTGAATACTAAGTATGACCAGAGGTCCATATACAATACCTGTGTACTTTGAAATCAGATAAGAATAGATATTTTGCATCTGAAAGAAAAATCATGAAGCTTTTGTAGTTTGTCTAAAATGGGGCAATACTGCAGCATGGGAGTCATGGGGCTTCAACATTTTTCCCTCTTCACAGTTTCAATCCTGATTGTGGTCCTACTATGTACTATTTTAATTAGGGGGAAAAACTTCCTTTGAAAGCAAATGGAAGCTTTTTTCCTAATGAAAACAGCAACAAGGGTGTGACTAGGATTGGAACTGCTGCAGGAGCAAAGTGCTAAAGTACTTCCAAGGGAAACCTAGGAGTTGTAGGTCTGTGTGAACTAGAGATCTTTATGAAAGATTTCTCAGCACTGCACTAAAGTACAATTCCCAGGACTCTTTGGCAGAAACATGACAGTTAAAGTGGTGTAAAATAATTGTTTCTTCAAAAACAAATGCTGCAGAACTTAATTCAAAATTTGAACTGTTTGTAACCCATGAATGAACAATTTTGTAACTAGATCTTTAAAAAGAGATAGGGATGAGTGAGCAACTGGGAACATGGGACACTTTGTTACATAAGTAAGTCCAGGATATGGAGGATTTCTTTTTGTGATATATGTTGGTCTTTTTATAGTTTCTTTAAATTCAATAAACAAGAGAGAGAGAGAGAGAGAGAGAGAGAGAGAGAGAGAGAGAGAGAGAGGACATTTCATTTGCACACACATATGTCTGTAAGTAATACCAACATGTCTTGTTTTGTGATGATGTTCTGGCATTGCTGCTGGTTCATGTGTCTGCTAAGCACTTGTGCAGTAAAGAAGAAGTGTAACATCTCCTTTTGTCACAGCCTTGTAACCTGCTTCAAACAAATAAGTAGGGTTACCAGCCCTCCAAGGTTGGCCTGGAGTCTTCAGGAACAATTCTGGAGATCTTAATAGGGCCTCCAGGAATTTCCAACATTGCATCATGTTGGTTGGGGAAAGAAAAAAATCCAGGAATAGCTTCTGTCAGATTTGGCAACCCTACTGCTATGCAAATTATGTCATGATCTGAAAATTACTTGTGACATTCCAAATCATAATACATCTAATCTACATTGGATCTTTGGTAAATTTTATCTTAAGCAGAACAGAATCAGAATTAGTTCAGGATGTACAACTGTCGAGAAAGTCACAACTGAGCACCTCCATTTTAGAAGTCATTCTTAAGCTCCTTGGGGAAATGCCTAAGAAATGCTTTCTTCTATGGTATTTGAAAATAAGCTGGTGAGTTTCATATCTCAGTAGGTGCTAGTCAAGTCACAGGGGTGATTTTGTGGATGTTGGGCATGTATAGAGAGGGCAGAAGGTTGTTCCAGTTGTGTTTATGTTACATATTGCAGGTGACCGCACAGAATTAAAAGGTAAAGGTGACCCCTGACAATTAAGTCCAGTCGTACATAAAAACAAGAGGAAAAAAGCCATTAATCTTCCATATATGAGACCCATTTGATTTATACAGATTGTACATGTATCTCATACTATGGAGATTTCTTATAGCACAAAGACTTATTCTATTGCTGTTTATTTGGATTAATTTAATGCCCTGCATTTAGAGTGCCTTGCTGCACAAGTGACTACTTTGAGATAGCCATCCCTTTTACAGTACAGTAATGTGAATATTAGTGCTCCTTTGGCTTAGCTGAAAAAGGTCGAAATACACTGTTTTCTTTCAGTATTCAGAAGTTGATGGCGAGTGTACTTTATTATGGTTGCATACAATTAAAAATACATCTTCAAAATATTCTTTGAGCCCAATCCTATCCAACTTTCTAGCACCGATGCAGCTGCGATGCAGCCCGAAGGTAGGGGAACAAACATTCCCTTCCCTTGATAAGGTCTTTGTGACTGCCCCCCCCCCCACTGCATGTCTCATTGGCACAGCTGCATCAGCGCTGGAAAGTTGGATAGGGTTGGGCCCTTTGTTCTAAAATGCTAATTAAAAAATATCGGAGAAATTTCTGTCTTCTGGTACATTTGTAAAAATATGAACATCTGTCTGAATCTGTACTTTATTGGTACAGGTTGATTATCCCTCATCTGGACTGCTTGGTATGGGAAGTTGTCTGAATTTCATATTTGTCTGGATTTTGGAATATTTGCATAAATATAATGAGATATCTTGGGAATGGAACCCAAGTCTAAACACAAAATTCATTTATGTCTCATATACACCTTATACACATAGCCTGAAGGTCATTTTATACAATTTTTTTTATAATTTTGTGGCCCAGCATGCCTTGTGCTATGCCAGCCAGGTGCTGGAAAAAGTTTTTGGTTTTTTTAAAGGCATAGCTCCAAAAGATGTCTGGATTTTGGAATAGTCTGGATTTCGGATGTCCAGATAAGGGGTAATCAACCTGTATTAGTATTCTAATATGAACCACTGTATTTCTGCTGTAAGGTAGAAATAGTGGATCTAGGGTAACATTCTGAGTTTATGCTTGTGCAAGTCGTATGAGTGTAAACCATCTTTGGCTCCCCAATCCTTCCTATCAAAGCGCCCAACTCCCTCAAAAAACATTGCTTAGGTTGGGGGACCCTCCAGCATATGGGATGCCACATGGGGGGGGGCTGCAGATGGAGGGGGAATACCTGGAAACCATGAGGGGAACTATTAACCAAGCTATGTTAGTGATTCCCCTCATGGATTCTGGGTATTCCTGTCCACCTGCACAAACACACCCCACTGCATTCCATGCCACTGTCAAAGTTTCCTTAACGCTCAATAATGGTGGGGGGCAGCTCATGGGCTTTGGTAGAGTGGAGTGGAGTGGGGTGGGGAAGGTGGTTTATACTCATGTAACTTGCACAAATGTAAACTCAGGATACTACCCCTTGTAAATAAATAACGCTTTGCAAAAAAATAGTCATATGGTTGCTTAGGAACTAGAGAAGGTTCGGCGGCCCGCTTTACGGAGCCGCCGAGCGTTGCCCCGGCCAGCCCGATGCAGCCGGACGGGGCTTGTTGCCAGGAGCAGCCTATTGGCTGCTTCCTGTCTCCAGGCAGGACTGAGGGGGCGGAGCAAGCAACGTGCTTGCTCTCCTCAGTCCCGCTCTGAACGCTGTGCTGCGAGGACGCCTCGTGGCCTAGCTCCGTCCGAGGCTAGGCCTTCGTACACAGCGGCGTGGGACCAACAGTCGAGCGGTCTTTTCCCCGCCGGCCAGCTGATCGGCGGCGAGCCTTGGGCTCGCATCTCTGTCAGAGGACATCAGTGTCCTTGAGACTGCAGGTCCTTAGGGATCTCTTTCAGGTTAGGTGCTGGTTGCCAGGAGTTGTCATCCTCTGGTCCAGCTGGCTCCCCAGGCGGGTGTGGCGGGGGGCAGTGGACCCTCGCAAGGTTGATCGTGCCCGTAGAAAGACCAACACGTACCTGCGGCGATTCATTTTCCAAATGGGAGGTCGTTGCATCCCGCACCCTCGCATTGTTTCCCAGGCCCCACAACTTTTTCGGGGTGATGGAGTCCATCTCTCCACGATGGGTGCCGATTTGTTTTTGTTTGACTTGCAGCAGGGCATCCGCGCCCTTTTGTTGAGTTGGGCGGAGGGGGTCATGCGCTAGGCAGACCCCCCCGTGTGGTAGGTGGCGTGCAGGTAGGGGTAGCCAGGGAGGACTTAGTTGGCATGCATCCTGAGGTAAGCAAGGTCTGGGGGTAAGCCAGGACCGCTCAGCCGATGCCGAACCGGATCGCTGAGGCAGGCTGGCAAACCCCCAGGCTGGAGGGGCAATGGTCACCTTAAGGAATTTCCTGGGGGTGGTCAGAGCCTTCCAGCTGCCTCGACCCCTTCGGGGGTTGGCAAGGAGAGACAGCTTGGTCGTGGACCAAGTGGGTCTGGAGCCAGGATGTCCTCATGCCCGTTTAGATCTCGGGGGAGGCAGACGGCTAGGTTCCGTTTCCCCCACACTAGCCGCCTGCACGCCAAATGGGGGGCTTTAGTTAGTGCCCTGCTGCATCTATTACTGTTGTATTCAATAAACAACCCTTCAACCAAGCTCTTGTCTGGCGTAATTTATTGGGTGGTCCGGGGTAAGGTTCGGCGGCCCGCTTTACGGAGCCGCCGAGCGTTGCCCCGGCCAGCCCGATGCAGCCGGACGGGGCTTGTTGCCAGGAGCAGCCTATTGGCTGCTTCCTGTCTCCAGGCAGGACTGAGGGGGCGGAGCAAGCAACGTGCTTGCTCTCCTCAGTCCCGCTCTGAACGCTGTGCCCGCCCGCCCTCCCTCCTTTCAGGCTGAGTTTAGCTGGTTGCCCTTTATGGGGGCCGGGTAGTAATTTTTTCCTGTTTACCTGATTGGCTTTGGTTGACAGGTTTTTCGACTACCCCAGCCTGCGGGTGTGGAGAGGCGTTCTCCTATTCGTTTTCATTGTTTCTCCTGGTTGTTAAGGTAGGTGGCGTGCAGGTAGGGGTAGCCAGGGAGGACTTAGTTGGCATGCATCCTGAGGTAAGCAAGGTCTGGGGGTAAGCCAGGACCGCTCAGCCAATGCCGAACCGGATCGCTGAGGCAGGCTGGCAAACCCCCAGGCTGGAGGGGCAATGGTCACCTTAAGGAATTTCCTGGGGGTGGTCAGAGCCTTCCAGCTGCCTCGACCCCTTCGGGGGTTGGCAAGGAGAGACAGCTTGGTCGTGGACCAAGTGGGTCTGGAGCCAGGATGTCCTCATGCCCGTTTAGATCTCGGGGGAGGCAGACGGCTAGGTTCCGTTTCCCCCACGCTAGCCGCCTGCACGCCAAATGGGGGGCTTTAGTTAGTGCCCTGCTGCATCTATTACTGTTGTATTCAATAAACAACCCTTCAACCAAGCTCTTGTCTGGCGTAATTTATTGGGTGGTCCGGGGTAAGTGACTTTGGCCTCTGCCATCAGCCAAAACACTAAGGGCCCTGAGAGGGCTAAACCCCCTGCCTTCTAGGATGAGCAGCATAGTAAAGGGACATTCAGCCTGACCCCTGACCCCTACCATTGACCATGAAACGGAGCAACTGTAGGGAGCTTCCCTCCGCCTCCCTGCCAGAAAAGCACTCTGCTCCGACTGCCAGTTGTCAGGGACTGCAAGAAGTGAATGGAGGCATTGGCCAGAGTACTAAGGGGCTCTTGTTGTTTTCTATTATTATTATTATAAGCCCCCCCCCAGATTATTTTGATCAAAAGTTGTGTATAAATCTATAAATATACGGTACATAAATCTATTGTAAGCCACCCTGACCTCTTTCCTTGTGGAAGCAGAAAGGCAGAACAGAAATATTTTAAACATATAAATAATAAATAATAGTAATCTTTCTTGACAAAGAAAGTACTGTATATGAAGTCAAGAATAATGTGTACATTACTTGCATAGAGTTGTTTCTTAACTTTAATAGGGCTGTGTTAGCCATCAATGCCCTTAGATTCAAGCTGTGAAAGTTAGACACAACTTACACAAGAACAGAAGTTCTTGACTCCTTTTTAAATGAAGTGGTCATTATAGAGAAATTAAGGTAAAATTATGTAATTAAAACCTTTTATTGACCTTGTCATCTGTTAAAGTGAGTCCACAGGAGGAGAATAGGAATGTTAAATGATAATAAGCTAGACTGGCAAAGAAATTGACTGTGAGGACCAAGGGAATACTGTATTGCTGCCTGCTCCTAGCCGGTTTTGCATTTCTTAAAAGCAGTTCTACAATACAGTGGCATTATTCTACCTGAACCCCCACACTCGTGACAAGTTGTCATCGCTATTAATCATTCTACATGCTTGGTTTCTAAACTCCCACAGTTCCCAGTTAGAACAATGTGTCCTTGGTGCTATTTCCCTATTCTGGGCCAAGTATAAATGTCAAATTGTTTATAAGCTACTCCAAATTCAGAGAAGTAAGACATACTGTGTGGAAGTTTTTGTGTTGGCTGCATTTTGGTATCACAGGTGATCTTGTGTGTGTGTGTGTGTGTGTGTGTGTGTGTGTGTGTGTGTGTGTGTGTGTGTGTGTGTGTGTGTGTGTGTGTGTGTGTGTGTGTGTGCATGTACGCTCTTGTGTTGCAATCAACTAGGACAGGAATGGGAGACCTGACTCTGATGGAAAAAAAATGAATTGTGCCTAGCTCAGGGAATGCCCTTAGTAATTCAGCCTTATGCCCTAATATTCAGCCTTAGTAATTAGCTAGTAAAATATGACACCTCTAGATCAGGCCAAGGTCACGTATTACACCTCTAGATCAGGTGATCAGCCAGCCCCTCTTACTGAAAACAAAGTAGGGAACATTCAGATGCTGACACAATTGTGATACAGTTTTGGATATGTTTGTATTTTCACAGTGCTCCCTCACATTTCATTCTACAAGCCCTGATGATGTCCAGTCAAGTCAACTTTAGGACAATCACAGATTTGAATAGGTCAAAAATGTCCTATTGCTGGAGAGCTAGTGTCTTGGGGAAAGTGCTATATCTTTCTCCCTGACATGATGGTTTTCTGTGTGCAGGGCATTTTTTATGGGAGGACTTGCAAATTCCCCACTTCTTTTTGAAGTTTTCGTACCACGAGGTTCATCTGAATAACAGCCCAATCCTATGGATGCGCTGTTGTAAAGCAGCCATCGACGGGCAGAGCAGCCTCCTCCTGGGTGCCAGAGAATGGTCCACGTTGACCAATAGTGGCTGCTGGAGCGTACCCCAGGGCAAGGGAACAAATGTTACCCTGAGGAGGCCTCCAGAAGCCAAAACTCCCCTGTAGGATACAGCAGTAGCCATGTTGGTGCCACTGCATCGCTGCACAGGGAATTAGGATTGGGCTGCCCATCAATTGGCTCTCCTAGGGCCAATTCATTTGCTTATGCTTTTAATGAGCAAGTCAAGCCCATTGTCACCTACATTAGTTACTATGACTATGCTCTACCACCCTGCATTGTCTATTGGTTTCAGTCTGTGTCTCAGCTCAACTTAATTCAAGGTGACAGTTGTTTTAAACATGTCTGAGAACACCCTAATTGCAAATGTCACTGAGGAAAAATACTTCCCCAAACTTCTGTCTGAGAAGAATGATACAGTACAGTTTTATTCATTCCCAGTAGGCCACAACGCAAACACTGTAAGATATATTTTTAAGATTTATCCATATTAGTCTTCAGGTTCTTTACTTGTGCAACAGTTCCAGGGAAAGCACAAAAACAACAAATCACACACAAATATTACACCTCTAATAATTAAAAACATTGTTCT
The DNA here is from genome assembly GCA_026170595.1 of Plestiodon gilberti rubricaudatus. NCBI lineage: Eukaryota > Metazoa > Chordata > Lepidosauria > Squamata > Scincidae > Plestiodon > Plestiodon gilberti. The sequence continues at coordinate 56,942,614 of JANXHW010000004.1, read as the reverse complement.
GATTTTTAATCAAACTTCATTAATGGCCAGTTTGCAGCCATTAGGTCTGTTCCCATTCACCTGACCTACTCTTAGCTCCACACGGATGTGAGCCTTATTTCCAGTTTCTGAAGTTTGCGCTTATTATGGCCTTAGCTCCTTGGCTTACCCAGCTACTGCTGCCTGGACCCACTCAAGTGATATTGATATGGGACTCCAGTGTTTCTGGATTCTTATATTCCAATGTTATCAAAGGTTAAGTCTGCTTCAATAGTAGGAGCTTATGCCCTCCCTATCTGTTATCTTTATCATTGGGGAGATCACAGCCCCACCCTGGCTCTCTTTCTCCGTAAACCACTATCTATGGTAGGGGTCAAGGACACTGTCAAGGAATTGATGGATTGGAAAAATAAGCCTGACGACTAGTTCCTAGCCCACAGGACTCTTTCTTCTACTTTTCTGTATATCATATGTATTTAGAGACAAAATGCGGCTGAAGGGGGCCTGGGGCAAGGCAGCATGTGGCGCACACACCCCCGGCTCTCCAAACCCGGCAGTGAGTGGTGATGATGTCACCGACCACTAACATCTGGGACTGGAGAGCTCGGTGCAAGCCTCCACATTGCCTGGTGCAAGCCTCTAGGAGACTGAAGCTGAAGCAGAGTGAAACTGAAGCAGAAGCAGAGTGAAGCTGAAGCAGAATTTAAAACTTTAAGTGTACAGTATTGCCTGAAACAGGTTAAATTTAAAGAGAAGCTTGGGCTAAGTAGGTCCCACCCTTAGAGGCCAGTCTTTTCAAGCAATCAGGTAGGCAGGGAGAGGAGCTGCATAAGAGTATAAACTGAGGCCTGTCTGTGAGTGAGCCTTTTCACGAGCAGCGAGTGGCCTCCTGGGATAAAATGCCTCACTGGGACAAAATGCCAAGGTAAGAGAAGACACAGCGAGTTGAGCAGCTGGGCGAGTTCAGCAGCAGGGCGAGGAAGGCAGGCCCCAAACACTGCCCGACACTTCCCTTGAGGACAGGATATCTCCTACTTCATTAAGGTACCCAAACCTAGATAAACCCATACCTTACACACAATAGCTATGCAGTCAGACAGCCAGCAAAGGGGTGGGGGCTATCCAGTGTTTTGTACCGAGTGTCATATGTATATCTGCCTCTTGGGCATAAGTCATGGGTGTGTGCTCGGTGCAAAGAGCTCCAGGCTCTCAGGGAACGGGTCCGCTCCCTTGAAGCTATGGTTGCTGACCTGGAGAAGCAGAGACAGGTAGAGAGGGGCCAGGGTGAGATTTCTAGGGGCGTGGAGGCGCCGTCCCACCCCCATTTGGGCAGCTTCTCAGCTGCCGGGGAAGGGAGTCTCAGGACTGGAGGACATCGCTCTGGAAAAGAGGGAAAAAATCCCCCAGTGGGGACCCCTTCTTCAAGTGATGGGCCCGTATCCAGTCGCACTATGGATACTCCTCTGGGGAGGGGGGCTTCTTGTAGTGGGTGACTCTATAGTCAGGAACATAGAGAGGGGGGGTCTGTGATGGATGTGAGGACCGCATGGTGACTTGCCTGCCTGGTGTGAAGGTTGCGGACATCACCTCTTGTCTAGATAGGCTGGTAGAGAGTGCTGGGGAGGAGGTAGCGGTTGTGGTGCATGTTGGCACCAATGACGTGGGGAAATGTAGCCAGGCGGTCCTGGAAGCCAAATTTAGGTTGCTAGGTAGGAAGCTCAAATCCAGGACCCCAAGGGTAGCGTTCTCAGAAGTGCTACCTGTTCCACGCGCAGGGCTAGCTAGGCAGGCGGAGCTCAGGGGTCTCAATGCGTGGATGAGACACTGGTTTCAGGAGGAGGGGTTTAGGTTTGTAAGGCGCTGGGGAACGTTTTGGGAAAAGCCGGGCCTGTACAAGAGGAATGGGCTTCACTTGAATCAAAACGAAACCAGACTGCTGGCGCGTAACATTAAGAAGGTGGCAGAGCAGCTTTTAAACTGACCCCTGGGGGAATGCCGACAGGAGCCGAGGGGCATCCGGTTCAGGACTCCTCATCCCTCGGGAATGATGGTGGAGAGGTTTGGGAACAGCAAAGTTATAACAGAGTAGGAATTAGGAGTGATAGCGTGATGGGACATGACAGCCAGTCCAGCAGGACAGAAGGCTGCAGGGATAAAGGTGCAAACATGCAGCCCTTCTTGGGGGACCTGGTATATAAGTGCTTTTATGCAAATGCCCAAAGTCTCCGAGCAAAGATGGGAGAACTGGAATGTTTGGTGGCTAGGGAAAACATGGATATAGTAGGTATAACAGAAACCTGGTGGAATGCGGAGAACCAGTGGGATACTGCAATCCCAGGATATAAACTCTATAGGAGGGACAGAGAGGGGCATGTTGGAGGTGGGGTGGCCATCTATGTCAAAGAAGGGGTAGATTCCACCAGAGTAGAGTTTGAGGGGGGCTCTGACCCCTCCATAGAATCACTGTGGGTTAGATTACCAGGCTCAAGGAGCGATGTAATAGTAGGGGTTTGCTACTGTCCTCCAGATCAAAAACCTGAAGGGGATCTTGAAATGAGGAAGCAAATCAGGGAGGTGTCAACAAGAGACAGGGTTGTAGTCATGGGGGACTTCAATTATCCTCACATCGACTGGGTCAATTCATGCTCTGGACATGAAAGAGAGACTGTATTTCTGGATATACTGAATGACTGTGCCTTAGAGCAGCTAGTCACGGAGCCGACCAGAGGACAGGTGATTCTAGATTTGATATTGTGTGGCACTCAAGATCTGGTCAGGGATGTAAATGTTACCGAACCGTTGGGGAACAGTGACCATGCTGCGATCTGTTTCGCCATGCATGTTGGGGGGAGAGTGCCGAGCAAATCTGACATTGGAGGAGACATTCCCTGTGGTATATTTGTGGAATGTAATAGTGTTTCCTTACATGAGACCAATAATAGGCCTGCTCCATCAGAAGAAAAAGTGAACACAGAATAGAAATGCCAAAAAGCTGAAAGAAGAACAACAGGTCTTTAGGGAATTGTTCTTAGTGTTTTCAATGGAAGAAAAAAATGTCTATTCGATAATAACTTCTAGAGTTAAGGCTAAATGTGCCTTTCTTTTTCTTACATGTTCTTCTAAAGGGTAAGAAATGTTTCAGTCACATAAAGTGTATCTGCTGATGTGTCAGGAGCATTGCGTCTGCAGATTGCATTTGCTGCTTTTGTGACTAACAAAACAAATTTATTTCTTTGGTTGCATGCCATCCTATATATACCAAATGGCAGCAGCGTCACAATGCAGGGGGGGCGTCACAATGGCAGCGTCACAGCAGCGTCACAATGGCAGCAGCGTCACTGCAGGGGGGCGGAGCTCCAAGTTCCGTCGGGCTCTGACCCTCCATTACACGACGGGAGAAAGCGGCCCCGCCCCCTCGCCTTTGGAGCCCTTTCAGCCGACGAAAGAACTTGGAGCTCCGCCCCCCCTGCAGACACGCTGCTGCCAAATGGTTTGCTCCAAAATTGTAGTCTGTCAAATGCACACTATCATTTTAGCTAAAGCCATTCTGTCTTTGTCTGTGCTGAAGAGTAGAATTCTAGGTGCTTTTCTCTTTAAAAGACAGGATACACTTTTACAAGTCATACCAAAGATGCACAGAAATATGCAAGTCTAGCATGAGAGCTCTACATGTCTCTGTTTTTGATGTACCACAACTTAGGCCAAATGATGTAATGTTAAATGTGTATTTAAACACAAACTACCCCAACCACACAGGAAAAGTGGTAGGGGGTCCAATTTTTAAAGCAAAACCAGTGCACAGGTGAGGAGTGCAGAAGCCTTCAGCTGTCTTTCACTTATTTCTCCACAGCCCCTTTTCTTTTTCCCAGGTTCAGTTTCTTTTTCACGTTTTCAGTTTCAGAGCCTTGGTATTGGTTGAGGAGAAAATCAGGTCAGACTGCAGGGAGTAAACTATGGACAAGAGCAAGCTTACCAGATCGTCGCCGGGACGGGAGCGGTCTACCCTTAAGGGGGTGGGGCGTGGGGGGGCCAGAACGTGATGCGTTCTGGCCCCCCCACGCCCCGCCCCCTTAAGGGTAGACCGCTCCCGTCCCGGCGACGATCTGGTAAGCCTGGACAAGAAGAACGTATGCCTACATAATTGCTACATAATCTCTTAGATTTACATAATCTGGGTGTAAATGGATTTGGCACAGTTATGTCTCATTTGATCGCCAGTGACTTGTAGAATGATGGTGTTTCAGTATTTCAGATGACTCACTCCTAGCTGCCCTGTCCTTTTGTTAATAAATGCAAGTATATAATGCATAGGTGAAATCATACACTGGTTATCCCTTGTTGTCTACAAATTATTACAATTTCTAAACCAAGCTTCGATGATCCATTTGTTTTATATTTATTATACTATTTGTAGAATGCTTTTCTGGCCCAATTACAGGGTCATCAAGACAGCTTACAATTTCATTTAAACAAGCAATTTAAACTCACCATACAACAAACCAATAACTAGAGGTGTTTGAAAATGGTGTTATTTATTTTACTCAGAAGTAAACTCATTGTTTTCAGTGAGACTTAGGCTGTAGTCCTCTTGTATTCAATAAAAACAAACACCTCTACCAATAACAAAACAAATGCAATGGACAAAAATGCAATTTAAGAAAAGTTTTAGTTAGGATATAATCAGGGTTAGCGTTAGAATAGAATGGAATTGCACCAGAGTTGATTTCATGGTGTGTGTGTGTGTGTGTGTGTGCGCGCGCACTGGTGTCACTGTAGCGTAGCGGGTGGGGCGGGCCGCCGGGGGGTGACGCGCGCCGGGGGGGTGACGCGCGTCACCTCCGTGTCGGCACGCGTCACCCTCCAGAGGCCGGGGAGCGTCCGGCCCGGCCAGCGCTCCAGGGCCTTCTAAAAAGAAGAGGCCCAAAGCGCTTGCGTTAAAACGCAAACTTTTAAGATTTTCGCGCATGCGCAAACCCTTTTCTGAGGGCAAGGGCCTGCCCTCTTGCCCTCAGGAGGGTCTGCGCATGCGCGAAAATCTTAAAAGTTCACGTTTTAACGCAAGCGCATTGGGCCTCTTCTTTTCAGAAGGCCCTGGAGCGCTTGCGTTAAAACGCGAACTAAGTTTTTCGCGCATGCGCAAACCCTCGCTTTGGGCCTCTTCTTTTTAGAAGGCCCTGGAGCGCCGGCCGGGCCCGACGCTCCCCGGCCTCGGAGCATCCGGCCTCCGGAGGGTGACGCGTGCCGGAAAAGGTAAGTTTCTGTAGGGGGAGGTGAGTCGTGGGGGTGACGCGCGTCCCCCGCTCTGGGGTGACGCGCGTCACAGTGACGCCACTCTGTGTGTGTGTGTGTGTGTGTGTGTGTAATAAGTGAAAAAGCAAAACAAAGGATACGAGGGCAGTATAAGAAATTGCCAAAAAGAGGTGAACTTCAAACAGGTGCTAGAAGAGAGTTTTTATTAATGTGATTGTATTCATGTGATTTCTCATTGCATTTCAATAAATGTCTTTGCAGGAACACACTGCAAAGCTAAACCAGTGGTTTTCAACTTGTCAGGAGCTGGGACCTCCTCTCTAGCCTGCAACAAGAGCCTAGAACAGGGGTGACTAAACTTCCACCATTAGAGCCTCTGCGTTCTTAAGAGTTGTGTAGAAGACAGACTCTTGGCAGCTGCAATTGCTGATGGTGCTGCTAAAGCAGCTGTACCTGCTCAAATGCCCTCACCTATATAATCATTAAAGGTCCAGGAGTATTCATGTTGAAAGGTTGACCACCCCTGGCCTAGTGTATCAGATCACAGGAAAGTAAGGTAGGAGACAGGAACAAAGGAGAGGAGCCATAGCCACTGGCATCGCTTCGGTAGGGGCGGGGCTGTAAGTAACGCTCCCTCGTAGTCTCTTTTTTTTTCAATATATATTTATTTTTTATTAATAAACTACTAAACAAAACAAAACAATAAAACAAAACAATACAACATACTACGAATGATTACAGCAAGCGCGAAGCAGTAAATCCTACTTGTATACTATTATATATTTTCTACTTATAATATCTAACTAAGCCTATATCTCTAATATACTATTCATTAAATCCACATTTCATCACTTCTTCTCTCTCTCTCTCTCTCCCTCTTAAAGAATATATAAGTGGTATCCAAATATTCACAAAAAGATTAACTAACTTTTACTTTATCTAAAAATCTTAATTCCCACTTCAGATATTTTAATATATAAAGCCACACCATTTTTCTCCAAATGTATTAAAATAAAAACCTTCCAAATTTTTGTTTTTTTTAAATATTCTATATCCCCTTTTTACATAAGATTCTTGAAAACAAATCACATCTTATTTAAGTCTTTTCAAATAATAAAACATTCTTTTTCTTTTATTCACAAAAGGGTTAACTAACTTTTCCTTTATCATCTAAAAGTCTTAATTTCCACTTCAAATATTTTAAATTTATTGTCAACCCATTTTTTGTCTTCAATTTTGTTAATTTCCATCATCAAAAATTTTCCATCATTCTTTATATGAGTTTCTTAAAAACAAGTCATATCTTATTTTTTTAATAATAAAACATGTTTTCTTTTTGTATAACTAACTCCAGTAATATTCCCCACAAAAAAATATAATCCCTTAATTTTGACAGTTGCCCATTACACCTTCCATCCCTTCCCCTCCTCCTCCTTCCTCTTCTTCTTTCTTCTTCTTTCTTCTTCTTCTTCTTCTTCATCCTTAAATCTTCCCCGAAAGTCCCTTGCTTTTTGAATTGTATCCACTTTGCAATTTTTTCCACAGGATCATTCACGTCTTCTAAATTCCTCCCCCGAAAGACAGACTTTTTCTTCAGCACCTCCACAAAAAATATATAACCAAGTCTTGATTTAACTCTTGGTACTTCCTCTGCTACAATCTCTTCCACTAAATCTTTCTCTTTGTCATTATCTTTATCTTTATCTTCCTGTATTTCCATTCCTTGCGGTTTGTCCTTTTTCTTCACTGCTTGTTTCAATTCTTCTTTCATATTCTGAAATTCTTCCTGCAAAATTGCCATTTTTGCATCAAATCTCCTTTCCCATTTTTTAAAACAATACTCCAATTGTGTAGTCATGCTGCAATTTTTTCACCAGGTGCCAATTTCTTTTCTCTTAAAAAAAAAGAGGTAAAAATAAAAAGCTTCTGCGGTCGCCGACGTGGAACAGAAAGATTAATTGCCAAAATCCATGAACTCTGACACGGAAGGGCTCATATTCTTTTAGCAAAAATGTCAGGAATGTCAATACGTAAAAGGAAACACACACACACACACACAAACACAAATCCCAAACAAATTTCTCTTGCCGGAACAGTCTATTTAAAAAAGCTTATTCATATCTTTCCTTCTCCTTCTCTTACTGTTTTAATCTTCCATAAGTACAGAAAAAAAAATAGGTAGAACTCTCCACTTTAAAACTTTATCTTCGTCTTTTCCAACTTTCACTTTCGAATGTTCACTTCGCCTTATCGCAACATATTAATTATTTTTAACGTTAACTCTTATCTCGGCTAATTTCTTCAACTCATAAATCATTTCTACGCCTCTTGCCTAAGTAAAGCAAAACATATGGGAGGTGGCTTGGCTTACGCTTCATCTGCGGACGGAGCTTCGATGGTAATCCATTCTTCCTCACCGACAACCCAAAACTTCAGAGCCTTTGCCTTGAAGTGTCAGAATGAGGGCGATTGAAATAAATGTGGTTTATCTCTTCGTACTCCCTTTCAATCCAGGGGTAGAGTAATTAAGTCCATCAGATGTACTCCGTCGATACAGAGCGATCGGCGGAGTTGTCAGCCTGCCATGTCCTCCTAACCGGAAGTCGCTCCCTCGTAGTCTCTTTACCGAGGGAGCAGGAGGCAGCCCCGCCCCCTCACTATCGGAGCCTTTCCCGTGTGGAGAAAGCAGCAGGCAAGAGACCCTGCCTGCTGCTTTCTCCGCAGGGGACTGGCTCCGACAGTGAGGGGGCAGGGCTGCCTCCTGCTCGCTCGGTAAAGAGACTACGAGGGAGCGTTACTTACAGCCACGCCCCTACCGAAGCGACGCCAGGGGCCATAGCTTCATTGGTAGACCATATACCTTGCATGCAGAAGGTTTCTGGTTCAAACCCCAATATCTTCAGATAGAACTGGGAAACAGCTCTTTCTAAGAGCCACTGCTGGCTCAGGATTTAGTATAAGACAGTTTCCCATGTTCATGAGGCAAAGACTCATGAGGCAATGAGTATTGCTTGAACTTTCTCTTAGCTGTTCTCAATGTGGCTTAGAATTATCAATGCTCCAAAGAGATTCCTAAACCAGAACACGTTTTAAAATGCTTTCATTTATCTTCACAGGCAGGTACTTACATCACTCCTCTAATCATCACCCAGCTCAAAAAAATTAATTAATTAATTCATTAATTTACAGGGCCATGCACGTATGTGATAGGGAATCCCTAGCTGAAGAAAAAACAACCATTAAGGAAACCTTGTTATCTAATGGATATACAGCAAGACAAATAGATCAAGTATGGGACAAACAGTGGGAAAAAGTTAATCATATGCCAACCCCAGAGGAAATCAATAAGAAAAATAGGGAGACAGAATTAGAAAAATTGGAAAACACAGAACGTAAGTGGCTATCTTTGCCCTACTTACGTGGAGTGACTGATAAGATTGCCTATGTGTTTAGACGACATAATGTAAAAACAATATTTACACCCACCATTAAGATTGAACAATTGCTGGGCAATCCCAAAGACAAGAGACCCAAATTAACCAACCCAGGGGTTTATGAAATCTATTGTGGAGAATGCCAAAGTTCATATATCGGGAGTACAAAAAGACCTATTAAAACCAGGATGCAAGAACACTTGAGAGCTGTCAAAAATGATCAAGAAGAAAAATCAGTGCTAGCCTCACATGTTAAAGAGACAGGACACCACATTGACTTTCAAAAAACCGGTCTTTATTCAATGAACAAAGAAATAGACAACGTTTAAATCTTGAGGCTATTTCTATCTCTCAGCGCCAGCCTAAACATCTTTTGAATCGTCAACAGGAATTATCTTATGTCAATAAAATTTGGTTGCCTTCTTTACACAAGTCTTCTGAACAGCGGATCAAATCGGGAGAGCGGAACGCGAAGGAGAGGTTATTCCCGGTCATCGAGGAAACCGCAGCTTCTGCATTCAATTAACAATCAGCGGTTTCCCACGCTTCTAACGTCTGTGCCCTACATAAACTGCATGTCCTCAACAAGGTTATGAACATCTTTCAGCCTGTGGCTGAGTTCTCTTTTCGCTTTTGAGAAAATCCCTAATGCCTGGGAAGAAACGTTAAGCAAGGAAGATTTTAAGACTTTTCAGCTCTTTGTCAGTTTTGGATAATCCGTCCCGTTTGCCTGCTGCAGCACCGCGGTGGAACCAAGGAACAGAAATTTCATCTGACAAGTGTAAGATTAATCTTTATTTCTTCAATATTAAGATCTGAAATCACATGGCTGAAAATCCCATGAATATTGTGTCTTTGAGAATTACAACAAGCCATGAAAACCTGCATGTATAACCAGTTTTCATTTATGTCTAAATCAGAGATAGCCAACCTTCCACCAATAGGGGTTCTGTGTTCTTAAGACTTGTGTAGAAGACAGGATCTTGGCAGCTGCAAGTGCTAATGGTGCTGCTAAAGTAGCTGCACCTGCTGAAATGCCCTCACCTATACAACCATGAATGGTCCAGGAGCATTCATGTTGAAAGGTTGGCCACCCCTGGTCTAAAAAATAAAATACAGTGCTTCAGAGTTTGAAATGCTTGGTTAAAAATGAAATAAAACACATATACATGGTTAAACAAAACATTCTATGAATACATTTTACAAAAATAGTAAGAAGGAAATATGGTAAAATGACTTGTCACATCAACTTAGGAAGTTAGCTGTCAGCTTTTAATTTACCACAGGCAAAAGCAAAATTAAAATAAGTTTCAAGAAAACTTGGCAAGGTAATTTACAATTACAGAGTTAGTTGATGATGTCAGTTGGGCTCCCTGGGAGTTGGTGGGTCAGAGGTTACTGATCAGCCATTCCATGCAAACTTCGTTTTAAAGAAAGAAAATTGAAAACTTAGCATTCCATATTTTGTGATTGTAGTCCATCCGATATGAAATTAGAGCTTCTCAACTTGCCCCAAACAGTTTTTTTGTTCTGACTAGGCTAGCTATAGTCACTGAGCCACTTTTTACTCCATCACAGAGATCAATGGCTGGATGTTGTTCCAGTGATTTGACAGTCATCCTGTAGATGGCACTAATGTATAATTTGGCATACGTCTTCTTGCAAAACACCTGGTGGATCAAACACATACATGCAGTATCATCTGTTCAGAGCCAGAACAAATGCTATTCTAATCATGTGCTTTTGATGTTTCCATGTGGTTTTTATGGTTGTCTGAATGCAATTCCTTGTGGATATTTTCATCTGTGGTTTGTTTTCCACACACTTGTCAAGGTTTCCCCTCAACCCATGACAGTCTTTTCCATCTCATTCAAGTAATGATAGGGAATTCACGTGGTAATGTGTGGAGTGTGTGTTTAATCTTCCAGATGCAGCCCTGAGTACCTCCACAAGATGGTTTACTCAAGATTTTCCCCAGGTGTACAACTCCATTCTATGAACATTTGATTGCATTTTCACATGGAAAACAACCAAGAGCAATCTCACCTGAGTAAATTCCCATACCATAATGGAATGTTTGTTCTGGCTCATGGTTAGAAGTCCCATAAATAGCTGTTTTCTTCTTGGTATACTGATTTGAAACAGCTCCTCTTTGCATGCATTGTTCCATTATTGAAGTCAGATTAAGAATTGTCATCTTTGCAACTCAAGTGGCACATAATGTAACTGGTTTTTGAGAACAAGAGCCCTAACTTTTCTTAACAGCAAAATAATGCATAACAACAGCATAACTACGTATTTAAGCTGGCTAGCTATCTCAACCAAGAGAGGCATTCGATTCTTCTCTTTTAATGATAGATAGGCTTACCAGATCTCCAACCGGGACAGAGTGCTAGACCTTTAGGAGAAGGAATATGGGCAGGTGTAGCTTGTTAAGTCCTAGAGCACAATCCTAGGCATGTCTACTCAGAAGCAAGCTCCATTGTGTTCAGTGGGGCTTGCTTCTGAGTAGAGATGCCTAGGATTGTGCTCTAGGACTTAACAAGCTACACCTGCCCACATTCCTTCTCCTAAAGGTCTAGCACTCTGTCCTGGTTGGAGATCTGGTAAGCCTAATGATAGACCCCCCACATGTATGAAATATAGGCATGTGATACACACATGAACAAACAACAGTAAATGTCAGTGTCATGTCTTGTTTGACCCTTAGACTTGGGAAGAGTGATGAGACATTTTTTTAAAAAAATGTGCTTATTTTTCCTCAAAACTGAACAGAAAAAACCCTCAGTCTTGTCAACAATTTAGGAGGTGTGGAAAGAAAACTGAAAATGAAAACTATCTTTCCTTGGAAGTTAGAAGATATCTTGCACAACTGGAAATAACATCCATCTGTGTAAAAATAATTCCAGTCTAGGGTGGAAATAACTTTTTGTAGATTTAACGGTCTGCAACATCTAATCATAGTTTAGAGCAGGGGTTCTCAACCTTTGGAGGCCCAGGTACCCCCTATCACGGTCCAGTTTTCTGCAGTACCCCCTACTAATTAACATCCAATTAATTGGATTAATCAATTAATTAATTAGGTAATTAATCATTAAATAAAAATACTAAAACAATTTTAAATGTGAAAAATGTCTTATTTAACTGTGTGTGTGTGTGTGTGTGTGTGTGAGAGAGAGAGAGAGAGAGAGAGAGAGAGAGATATGCAAGGATCTCTTTTTTTCTCCAAGTCACACTTCCCAAAATCTGCTCCTCCCTCCCCCACCCCACCAAAGTACATTTTCCAAAGTACAAAAATAAGCCCAAAACAAAATCAGAGACGGAAGGGCTCCAAAAATAATTACAATTTAAAATCCATGTTAATTAACGCTTAATTAGGTGCTGATTGGGGCAGATAAGGGGCAGGGCTTGGTGTACCCCCAGCAAGAGGTCCGCATACCCCTAGGGGTACCCGTACCACAGGTTGAGAACCCCTGGTTTAGAGATTAAAGAGAACTAGTAACTTCCAATAGCTCACAGTAACTTCCAATAGCCTTGCTAAATGCTGCTTATTATGTGCCACTAAACACGTGGCTGTGATGTGGACAGGTCTTATTCTGCACAGAGGATTGCTTAGATTTGGAATGCACATGGTGTGACAGAGCATGGAGAGTTATGAGTCACCGTACTTGCTTGAAATCCCATATTGTAGCTGGTGAGAAACAGACTGTCCCCAATAAATTGGGATGGCTACTGTGAACATCTAAGCACGTGCAGAGAAAATATTTGTCTATTTCTCTTAGACCTTTCAGACTCCATAGATCTGAGCTGGATTTGAACAGGTGACTTAGAAAAGCCTGAAACTTTTTCAATTGCCTGGAATTACTTGGGAAAAAAAAATATTTTTGGCTAAGTTGCGGGTGTGCAGTGTTGCCTGTTTTGCTATTTGGTTAATAAATCTATTATTGTAAAGCTCCTTTTAGTCTTTTTGGATACATTCCACTTGACCTTTTTGCTTTTGGCTGAAGTCGCCAAGAAAGGTGCATATTAGTGTCTGTTCTAATGGCATTTTGTGAAAGTCTTACCCTTTTATGGCTAGGCCGAAAGAATACATCAGAAACTTCAAGGTCACAACAGAGTGGCTGGCATCCCACCTTTGTTCAGCATAGCTGGGTTTATTATGAAATACATTGTGCTTGGTGTTCAAGGCAATAGAAATGTTTTGGAACAGCTTAGTTTTTCACATTATGGTATCATATGATTAGCTTTAAAGTCAAGCCAATAATTTACTTAAAATGAATTGCAGAAGTGAAAAGTTTGTATATTTTCATCACAATTTCAGTGCTATTTTAATGTATGATTTGTAACATGGATACAATTGGAATTATGAAATTGTTGAAAGAAACCAGTTTTACTGAAAATGTTGCCACAAAAATCCAGCAGCAAAATACCGGTAGTTATTGTTTAGTGCCTTTTTAATATAAATTACAGGTGGGCCCCCATATCCACTGATTCGCTATCCACGGTTTCAGTTATCCACGGATTGTGGGGACCCCCCAGGCTTTTACTTTTTTCCCCAGTAAGCTTCGTTTCTTCCTTAAAGAAACAGGAGAAAGGCAAGTAGAATGAGACTAAGTACTAGAGAGGCTCTGCAAGGTTAACAGAAACCTTGCAGAGCCTCTCTAGGACTTAGTCTCGTTCTACTTGCATGCAATGGAGGCTGCTTCTCTGTTTGTTTTAAGGAAGAAACAAAGCTTGCTGAAAGAAAAATAAGAGCTGGGGGGGCAAGCATGCCTGCCTGCAGGGGAGGCAGGGTGGGGGGCCCCTCAGGAAACCATGGAGGGGGTTTCGCTCTTATCCACGGTTTCAAGTATCCACGGAGGGGCCTGGAACATATCCCCAGCGGATATGGAGGCCCACCTGTACTTTATATGCCAAAATGTTAGTTTTATTTCTGAAATGTTCATCTCATTTATTTATTTAATTTATTTAAAGAATTTATACCCCGCCTTTCTCCCTAGGGCACTCAAGGCAGCTTACAACACATTAAAATACATATATACACATTAAAATAATTAATTAAAACAATTTAAAATAAACAACCCCAGTGGGTCACCTGAGTTTACATATGTTAAAAGCCATTTGTTAAAAGGTTAAAAGGTCAGCCCACCATGTCAGACATCAAAAGCAGTCCTAAATAAAAACGTCTTAAGGCCCCGCCGAAAGGTCTCTAAAGAGGGAGTCGTTCTTAATTCCAGGGGGAGGGAATTCCATAATTGGGGCGCTACAGCCGAGAAGGCCCTATTCCGTGCCGCCATCCCCCTCACTTCCGTCAATGGCGGCACGGTTAACAGGGCTCCCCCTGATGACCTCAGAGTACGGGTCGGATTATAAGGAAGGAAGCGGTCCCTCAAATAACCTGGACCCGAGCCTCATCATTCATTCTTGCAGTAAGATCTTCTGAAATTCACAATTCAATTTGTTGAAATGTCATATTAAAAGGAGGAATGAAAAAGGCGAGATATTGAACTAAAGGCCAAATGTTAGCACTGATGGGTTAAACCTTTCTTTCAAAACTAGCAGGTGCCAGGCCTGATCTAGCTTGGTCCCAGTCATGACTGCTATTTTTGAAAGAAAAATGAAGCTCCTTAGTGCTAGCAATAGGCTAAATACAGTATAATCAGCAACATACAGGTAAACTTTGAAGCAGGAGCTCTTTATGTTACCCTTCAGACACATCCTCATAGTAGCACCATACCCCTATAGCCCCCCCCACATACTCTCATAGCCATGTCCCCACAAAAAAAAATAGAACAAAAATCATACAATAAAATAGGTTCGCTCTTCTAGATAGCAATCTGTCCAGGGGTGTTTTTTTTTCTCCTCACCACTTGCAACCTCCCACCCAATTCTGTTTTAATTTTTTTTTTAAAACATAGAAACCATAAATTGGTCCCCACCCCAGACAAATTTTCATCAATTCTCATCTGGCAAAAATTAATCAATTTCCCCCTACCCCCAGCAAACAACCATTTCTTTCCCCCCATAAAGCAAACATTAACATGGGCAGCACAATCCTGCCTAAGATGCAGCAGCTGGCCAAAATGGCCGACCACTGCATCCTAAGCAGGATGCGGCCCATGCCGGCACAGGCGGGTCTCACCTCAGGGGAAGGGGACGTTATCTCCTTCACCTATAGCTCCCTCAGCACTTCTTGTAACGTGACCAACAATGGAAAGAATTCTGGGCCTGGGGAGGGAGGTTGTGCTTGCAGTGTTGAGCCACCTTTAAAAAGGTTGAGCCACTTTGACAGAGCTGCAGGATGTGTGTGCTGGGTGGTAGGGGTGTAGGCATCTGAATTTGGAGTGGGTGGGATCAAACAAATTGCCTTGGACTACCCTGACCATGGTTGTCATGTATGCCTTTAGTCACTCCACCCTGATTTTCCTTATACATACCGGTACATAACCAAGTCAGCCTATTGCTAATCTTGTTTACTAGTTACTGTTTCTTTGTTACTTATGTAATTGCACCAATGAATGTCACATTTATACTCTTTCAGTGTGGAAGAATCTGCTGTTTGGCATCTCTCCCAAAAGATTAAAAGGCACGCAGTTCCTGCCTGTGAATCTCTGAGATCATGGCATTATACTTTGAGACATGAAACATGCCATGAAACAAAAGGCAAGGACACATATTTGTTAAATTTTGGAACAGTAAAATGTGCTACCAATAGTGCCTTTTAAATCACATGTAACATGCACACATGGGGGGGGGATGCTTTGAATTAAACAGAAATAAAATACTGACCATGTAACAAAGCACAGATGGCCAAAGGTGAGTGCATTGTAACCACTGAAACCAGAATTAAGAATGATAGTGTAGATATACCCTTTATTTTGATATGAAATTATGCCATTTGCATAATTTAGATGGTATGCAATTAGGTGGTAAGGTGGTAAGAAATTCCTAGCATTGTGAAACAGGGAATTAAATAATAAGGTTGAGCAACACAGTTTACCATCACTTGTTTTTCCTGTTATAATTTGCGCATTCATAACTAGAGATCTACCTTCATGATTACTGTTTTATAATTAGAAGAGTCAATCCCAACCTGTTCTGTAAATTCTTACTCCATTTGACCCACTGAATCTACCTATAATGCATCTGTTTTTCTCTTCTGGGCCTAAATAGGGCAGCATCATTCTTCTTGTAATGGGTAAGCTTTAAAACTGAAAAATATCATGGACATCCCAATCCTAACTAGCTCCCCGGATGGCAATGCCTGTGTTGTGCCCATTCTATCCTGCAGGGGAGTTTTGGCCCCTGGAGGCCTCCTTGGGGTAAGGGAACATTTGTTCCCTTGCCCTGGAATAAGTCCATGCTGGGCCTCTGGGTCTACTTGGACCTGCACCAGATCTATAGCTGATGCAGGCCTGCATGAACCCAGGTTGGGGGATTGAGGCCAGGAAGGGGGTTAGGATTTCGCAGATGCCGCCACTGCCACCAAACCTGCCCCCTTCCCAGTCACAATCCACCCTCCTCTCCGCCCCCGTTGCCCCATTCCACCCACCTCTCATCTCCCTCCCACCTCCTGTACTCTTACCTTTTCTGGTGGACATCCAGAGTCCACTGGCATGCCAAACTCGCCACTCGCCACTTGTGGCAGTGGCCAGGCTGCACCCGCCGGCATGTTGCCTTTTGCAACAGCCAGGAAGCACCTTAAACTGCCAGAACACTTGTTCTGGTGGCATACAGTGCCAGTAGGATTGGGTCATAAGAAACGAGCAGCCCAATCCTGTCTAGCAGGACACAGCAGTGCAAATAAGGTGCCCGCTGCATCTTGTGCTCAAGGTAAAAGGAAATTCGTCCCTTTACCCTGAGTAGAGCCCCAGCTACCCCAATGGGTCTACTTGAATGTGCACCAGCTATTTTGCTGGCGCACGTTCAAGAGGCCCATGTAATGCTGGCCAGGTCCAGGAAGGGGGATAGGATATGGCAGAGGAGACCGCTGCCGCCAACTGCTCCCCCTTCCCGGGCCTGGCCAACCAATCCCACCCCCTGCCCCCCACTGCACCATAGGCACCTACCTCTGTGCTGCAGGGTCAATCTGTCCTGTAGCACAGGCCTCTCTACCAGTGCCACTTATTCTCTTGGTGCCACAAATGCACTTTCCTGCATGTTTCCGATACCTTAGACCAGAGGAGCGATTGCTCTGCCAGTCTAAAAGTAGACAGGATTGCACTGTTAACTGGAAAAAAGAAAACTCCCAACCAAGGTGAGTAGCAGACATTTGAAATACTGTAGCTCAGTTTGCTTATAATTTAAGAAGCAGTACATATTCAATCCGTCCATATAACTGGCAGTTCTCCATATAATTAGTTCTTTTGCTAACTGGGCAAGAGGCCCTTTTTCAATTGGTGCTCCTCTTTTATTTAGCAGGGAGGGAGCAACTGCTTCCCTTTCACCCCAGCACAGTGTCTTTCTGGTGGCTGTTGCTGGTGGTGTTCTGCATCTTTTTTAGATTGTGAGCCCTTTTGGGACAGGGAGCCATTTAATCATTTGATTTTGGCTATAAACCGCTTTGTGAACTTTTTGTTGAAAAGCGGTATATAAATACTGTTAATAATATAATTAAACAAAGCCATGGCATTTCCAGCAAATCTTTGTTGCTTCCAGTAGAAATTTTCTTTGACTAACTGTGCAATCCTATGCATGTCTACACTGAAGTAAGCTCTATTGAGTTCAATGAGACTTACTTCAATGTAAGTGTGTATAAGATTGCAGTATAAGAATCTCTATACTGATTCAGCTCAGTCTCAAAATGTTAAAAAGGCCAGATTTCCTTTAGTTAGAGGTGCTGTGCATTTCTTAATTTATGCAAGCTGAGCAGGATATCACCAGAAAACAAAGGCAGACTAGCATATAATGTCAGCCCTGTCCAGACATAGTTGCATAGATGACCTGTTTATGGACCTCTTCTTTTACAAGGTGTGTCATATAATGAAATGAATGATAATTAGAGACTGAGCATACTCAGTCTTTATTAGCATAATTTGTTAGTTTGGCAAAAATTGGAGGAGGTTGGAGAAAATTTTACAGAGTCCTCTGGTTATCTGCTGAGCTAACGCGTATATAATAAAACTGTAGGTTTAAATAATTTAGACCAAAAGACTAAGGCCCCAATCCCCTGTTGATGCACATGCTCCAAGGAAGCATGGACTGCATCCTATGGTGGGGGGCAGTTGCAGAGCACCCCTCAGGGTAACGGAACTTTCATCTCTTATCCTGCAGAAAGCCTTTGCTTTCCCTATGGGTCTCCTTGGTTCTGTGCCAGCTATTTTGCCATCACAGAACTGAGGAGAATGAAGGAGAGGGAAAGGGAGAAGGCCGGGGGATAGGATATGGCTGTACGTGAGTGCCACAGATCCTGCCCTGTTTCGCCTCCCCCTGTCCCCTCCCCATCCAAAAATGTCCCATTCCTCCCACCCCCTCCCTTGTCCCTCCCACTGCCCACCCCAACTGCTGCTTTACCTGGTGCCGGTGGACGGTGTCTTTCCTGCTGGGAAGCACGCACATGGCCTCCAGAAACTGCGCTGGTTGGCCTCGTTGTACTCGCCAGCGGCACAAGCAAGCATGACATCGTGTGACACGCTCCGGATCCAGGCACTTCTGCCGGGATCCTGACGCTTATGCCAGTGGAATGTGCATTCCGCTGGCGTGGTGTTATGGATAGGATTGGGCAGTTAGTGTGATGCTTAGTCTTCAGGAGGCTCATCCAATGCAACAGTGTTATGGCAACGGCAAGTTTACTGACTGATTTGGTCAGCTTAGAATTGGCATTGCAGCCTGAGTTGCTTACGTTGCTGAGTGGGAGCTGAATTGCGTGTGGGTGTAAAAGAGATGGATAAGGAGATTCCTAAAATACCTTTGTTTTTTCCACTTCATAAGAACACCAGAACAGCCCTAGTGACTCAGGACAAAAACTGAAATCTGCTTCAGCCAGTGACAAGATTTTATTGCTTGAGGAAGCCTAGTACAACAAAAAATTCCATGTGGTTCTTCTCAACATCTGATTGTTTTATGATATGGTGATTTCCTTTGTGTAAAGAAATATTGTCCTGAAGATCTTCCCATCATTACCTTCTGTGAATGTGTCTTTCTTTTTTGAATCACTAACAGTGCAATCCAACTTAACTTTTGTGCCAGTTTAACTAGCGGCGCAGTGAGAACAGGAGGCCCCAGAATGGAAAAGGGATTCAAATCCCCTTTAAATTCCTCATTTGGATGGGGTTTGAATCCCTTTTCCGTTCTAGGGCCTCCCATTCTCGCTGCGACGCTGGTTAAACCGGCACAAAAGTTAAGTCGGATTGCGCTGTAACTTTGTTAGGCATCATGATTTTTTGTGAAAATATTTTCCAAAGGCTGATCATGCTGCGTGGAAATAAAATGGTCCTGTGTATTTCTGTTGTCTTTTTGTAAAGTTTTAAAACATGCTAACTGCTATGCACTGTGTCCATTATGCCTTCTGCCCTACTCCTTTTCCCACCACAAACACCAATACTCATTAAAAAGAGAGAAGTGACCAGAGAGGAAGTATAAAAAACTGTTGCCCACACAAAACATTTCCCCATAACCCTCTCCCTCAGCTGTTTCTCCTCAAGTCAAAATTCTGGGTGCATATTTTGCCATATCAGTGAAAACTGTCTGGGTAAAAGTGGGTTGCTGAGCAAAAACATTTAGAGAGAAAGGAGTCAGGCCTTTCTTCACAACATACATGTTTTCTTGGACTGAGTATTTCCCAGAACAGGATTTCTCAAAGTGTGGGTCACGACCCACTTGGTGGGTTGCAGTCGGAAGCCACATGGGGTGGGTTGAGCCTTCCCACCCTCCATTGCTCCGGTTTGGTTCCAAATTGGAGCCATTCCGGAAGCTGAATAACTTACCAGGAGGGTGAGGAGGCCTATTCCAGGTTGCGTCAGGCTGGTGACCCACTGCACAGGCCTCTGCGGGCCTCAGAATGGCCCGCAGAAGCCTTGGATAGCCAGCCACTTCTGGTTTTCAGAAGCAAACTATTCTGAGCGCCGTGACCTGGGTCACATCGCTGAAGAATTTGAGAACCCCTGTACTAGAAAATTTGTTTTCTAGATCTTTTTCATTTCATTTTCTAGATCAAACTTAATTTTTCTGAATTTTTCTGATTTTGTAAATACAAAATGCTGAAACTACTTTCTAGAAATGGCTTTGGTTGCTAATTACTTTTAAAAATGTGTTTTAGTTGACAATTTGCTTCCCCTTTACTTCAAAGGTTTTATTTATTATTATCATTTCTGACTTCTATACTTCCCCTTCTGGTTTTAGGTGTTCATTCGTAGCAATCTCTACATGGTTGAAATATTTTGTTGTCAGTTGCAGAATCTGGACGTAAATATGGAAGGAAATGATGGGGGGAGGGGAAACACATTTTTAAAGCTGTGTTTGGAAAACATTCCTCTTATGGCAGCCAACCCAAATTGCTCTCCTACAGGTGTTCCATTAGCCTATAAAATTTTAGATCAGGGGTGGGGAACCTTTTCCCCGCCGAGGGCCGTTTAAATATTTAAATTTTGTTTGCGGGCCGTCTGCCAGGCCGTCCGCCATTTTTAAATTAATTATTTAATTTAGGGCCCCGCCCCCACATCGGCCTCCGGAGGCTCCGCGCTCACCGTCCGAAGCCTCCGGAGGCCAGGAGAAGGCCCCTGCACGTCCTCCTCGCTCGCCGGTCGGCCCGTTCTGACCAGGCCCTCCTCGGCGATTTTGCACATGCGTACAAGGCCGATGAGGGCAGCTTGCCCTCATCGGCCTTGTACGCATGTGCAAAATCGCCGACGAGGGCCTGATCAGAACGGGCCGAGCCAGCGGCCCGGGAGGATGTGCAAAGGCCCTCTCCCGGCCTCCAGAGGCTCTGCGCGGACCCGGCGGAGCCTCCGGGGGCCGGTTGGGCGGCCTCCCGGCAATCTCCCCGGGGGCCGGAGCCGATGGCCCCGCGGGCCGGATCTGGCCCGCGGGCCGGAGGTTCCCCTCCCCTGTTTTAGATAAACAAGTCTTACTGAAATACAAAAATGTTGCCGTCATAAAATGATGTCTTGGCCAAAGGATGGCACTACAACAACATCCATTCTGCTCTAGGTGTACAAATGCATTCCCTGCCTCTATTCCAATTCTTTTTCTACTATTTCAGTTGTGAGTGAAGACTGTGGGCCCAATATTATCCAACTTTCCAGCTCTGCTGCAGGCACAATGCAGTCGTGAGGTAAGGGACCAAATGTTTCTTTACCTTGAGGAGTCCTCCATGACTGCCTCCCCACCACAGGATGCAGTGCATGCCCCATTGGCATGGCTGCATCAGCGCTGGGAAGTTGGATAGGATTGGGCACTCTATGTATTAAAAGTATTGGCTGTCGTGTCTGAAGCACATCTGTTACATTGTGTGACAGGGAGCCATTTTGGCTCCTGTTCCTAGAGAACATATTCATGCAGGAAATTAGATATGTGTGTAGCTTCTTTAAGTGTAATGGTGTATGTATTTACATGAACAATGTACATTTTTTAAACTGAAAGGAATTCATAATAATGTCTATAACCTATACAAATTACTATTCAAAACATAAACATTTCAAGACTGGAACATTTCAGTAACAATAGGGCATTGTAATTCTGCAAGTGAGAGATGTCAACTATTAGCAAAGCAAATAAGCAGAATCTTCTGCCTGACACTGTTGAAATGTACCAATAATATAATAGGCTATGTAAACAACATTATTTTTGTTCATTGAATTGTTTGTTTACTTTCTAAAACCCTCAAAGTAATTTTCCTTAAAATTTTGTATTGTAGCACTGAAAGAATAACTGACTGTCAAAAATGCTTAGCACAAGCAACTATTGGAGTTAATGGAACTCTCAGATGCTAAAAAAACCTCTGACAATCTCAAATCATAACAGTTTTTGATATTGATTTCAGTGGAAGCTGGGTTGAGGCTTAGCTGCCTCAATAACCTTACATAATGGAATTGTTTCTAAACCATTAAGGAAGACAGGAGGTTTGATAATTCCTTATCTTTCCTAACAGAAACCAAACCTCCCAAATCAAAATGCCAAGCTTGATTTATTTTGACTAAAATACCTTACAATACAGGGTTGCTAGAAAATTCACAATTGCAAAAAACAGCTCTGTCTTAATGGCATCACTAGAGAGCAGAGGCGTACCTAGGCCTCCCGGCGCCTGGAGGAAGGGGGCGGGGCCTAGGTGACATGACGCACCCAGCGCGTCACCGCCCCGCCTCCCGCCAGTTTCCTACCTATTTCGGAGCCGTACAGACCTTAGGGAGGGTGAGAGGGCCAAAACACCACGCCCTGATGACACTGGTAAGTCCTCCTGCGCCTGGAGCCGCTGCTCCACACGCTCCGCGGTCCGCCTGCGCCTGGAGCCGCTGCTCCAAGCGCTCCACGGACCGCCTGTGCCTGGAGCTGCTGCTCCACGCGCTCCACTCTCTTCCCACCACTGCTAGAGAGGTGCGGACCGCACCACATTTGCAGGTGACACAACCCCCAAAGACCTGTCCACCACCTCCCACCAGCCCACTGCCTGAAGTGGTTCACCCTGCCTCAAGGGTGGGCCATCCCTGTCAAACCCCACATCCCAAACTTGTATGTAAGGTTGTTACAAATCCAGTTAGGTCAAGGGCAGTCCAATCCTGCATAAGATGTGGTGGCCAGACTAAAGGACCGACTGCTGCATCCTAGGCCAATTGCGGGCCACACCGGCACAGCCCAGGCTCACCTCGAGGGAAGGGGACATTCGTCCCCTACCCTGGTGTAAGTGGTGTGGGCCCTGATGGGCTGCCTCAGATGTGACCAGCTCTTTCGCTGGCGCGCGTCCAGGAAGGCTGTGTAAGGCCAACTCGGCCTGGGAAGGGGCGTTGGATATCAGCACAACCCAGCACTGATATCCCCGCCCCCTCCCAGGCTGGGCCGGCCAATGGCCCCCTCCCTTGCCACCCCTGCCAGCCCTCCCCCTGTGCCAACTAGTGCAGGCCTTATCTGTGTTGGCCGGCGCAGGTCCAGGTAAGTGGAGGAGTGAGTGGTGCCAGCCTCTACATTGGCGCTGCTTACTCCAAAGAAGCTGCAAACGTGCTTTACAGCACTTTGTGACTCCTTAGGCTGGCGGAGCACTTGCTGGTATCTGTTGCAGGCAGCCCGTGGCGGAGCACTGGATCGGGTGGACGGCTGAGGCCGCTGGCGCGCATCCAGAAGGACAGCTCAGGCCGTCCTCCCGATCTTTAAGTTGGATTAGGCTGTGACTCACATTGGGTAAACTCACAGATACTTCTTATGCTACTTCAGTTTGTGCTCAGGAACATGACTCTCTGGGGCGCATCACAGATGAATGATGTGTTCTTGTGTTCATTTTAATAGCTTTCTTCTCCTAATAGAGTGATGCAAGACAATTCACAACCAAAATCAAAACAACCACCAATAAAATACAGCCAAGTCAATGAAAAGCATGCCAAAATAAAAAAGTGTTAATATTTCTGCGTAACGCTGATAAAGTGGAGTAGTCCGGATGCCATATGGATGAGAGTTCCACAAACTGGGTGCTATGTCAGAGAAGTCCCTTTCACAGATTACTGCTAGATGAACCTCATGAGGCTATGCCACCTACAGAAGGCCCTGGGGGCAGATAGACTCATATGAGGAGAGATAGTTCTCCATTTTATTTTCAGGTATACTCCAAGAAGAAACCAAGCAGAATCAGCCTGGGATCTCACCTTAGGATGACCGGAAGCTGCTGATGGATCTCATGAAGGCACTGTGAGACGGTGTACTGTGAAGGCGCACTGTGAGAGGGTGTGGAACATGTGGAATGTTTTACGGCACTTTCACGACACCCTAGACCAGCAGAGCACTTGCTCCGCTGGTCTTAACTGGAGCAGGATTGCTCTGTGAGTGTAGTATTGACCTGAGTATAAGACTCACTTTCCCCCCCTAAAGCAAGTCTTTAAAGTAGGGGTGCGGCCTACAATCAAAGCCTAGCATTTTCTGCTAGAGTTTTCTGCATAGCAAAGTTTTCAAGTCTCTTTCAAAGGTAAAACGGGGCTTTTTTTCTTTTTCTTTTAACTGCAAAGTGCTTAATCACTTGCTAAATGGCTGAACAATGATCTCTCTAGCGACCTCTAGCCTCAGGATGGAAGCATTTGAAAAAAATTAACCCTTAAGCTCCAACCCCAGGACTCTGTGGAAAGATATTTATTGATCCTGTAGTTTGAAAGTTGAGAGTACAGTTTGAAAGTTGAGAGAAAGAGCTCCTGCATACGCTTACCATATCCAAAGGAGGACAGAGTGCCAACCTTTAGGCTGCAATCCTATGCACACTTTCCTGGGAGTAAGCCCCATTGAATGCAATGGGACTTACTTCTGAGTAGACATGCCTAGGATTGTGCTGTTAACCATTGAAATTTGAGCAGGTGCAGCTCATCATCATGGAAGGGTGCAACAAGCTGCACCTGCCCAAATTCCAAAGGTTAAAGGTAGGCACTCTGTCCCCCTTTGGACCTGGGAAGGCTATGAATACTAGGGTACCCAGATTCAATAAGGGACAGGGTGCCTATGCCTAACTGTACTAAAGCTGTACTGTTTTACTGTTCTACTAATGTGTATATTTAAGTTAAAAAAAGTTAAAAATGTATTTTTAAAAAAATAGCACCAAACTTTAAGGGTGCGGCTTATAATCAGGAGCATCCTATACTCGGGACAATACGGGTATATTAAGACTGCTGAATAGCAGTCATAACCTAGCTTCTCCCCACTTCTTCAAATAAATTCTACTCCCCATATTCAGATCACATCAGCCTATTTATAGTATTGAAAAATCTAGAGCAAGCATCAGTTTTATTGAGGATACATGTCTGCCAAACTTTGTCTAGCTGCAAAGAATAGTGTGAGAGTCATTGCCAATGTATACTCTGACTACCAGTTTTGGCCAGCCACTCATTGTATATTCGTTCATACTTTTTCCAAATAGAAAGGAAATATCCAGATAGTTTAAAAAGCTAACCACATATTATATTTCATACCAGTATGCCAATCACATTTAAATTCTGTTTTACAGTGCAGCTCTAGAGACCAGAATTAGAAAAGTGATAACAAATACGGTAACTAGTTACGGCCCATCCATTAAATGGGCTGTATTTTTGTTCTCCCATAAAATCTAACACAGTGACTATTTTCTATCTTACCATTTTCTCCTTGACCACTCCCTTCACTACATGACCTGCCTCTCTAATGCAATGCTGAGATTGGAGCTAGCTAGATGGTATGAAAGTGGGTTAACAGACACATGTATCTGTGTTGAGTCACATGCTAATCCCAAAGAAATCCCAGTTGTCTGGTAAACTTGAGAAAAGCCGCATCTGAAACGTCTTGTATATAGGTGTGGGCACAAAATGTAATCCTTTAGTTGACCTTCAACTCTCAACTCATGAAATGTGATAATAAACTGACAACTAAATGCAATGGATAAATAAGTAGAACATTTGGGTACATTGTTCTTACAATATAATTTAAGCCAATTTCACTATTTATTATGTTCTGACTTTTCTCTGAAGGGTTTTGGGTTCTGTGTGTGGAGTTCCCAGGTGGTCTTTCATCCAGGCACTGATCCAGCCTGCACCTGCTTAATGTCAGGACGCTTGTTGCATCAGGTGCCTTCAGAACAGGGTCTGGGACCAATTACGGATATGTCAGTGAAAATTGCTAAATAGGAATCTGAAATTGGTGAACTATAAAATGAATTAAAATCCAAAACAGGGTAAATGTAATTAATAGCTAGATGGAGGTTGAACTTAAAGAATCCAGTAAAGATTGTTTAGATGGATGATAACTCATTCTGAGATAAACCAAGTCTGGATCTGGGCGCCATGGGCTTTCAAATAACATCTTGTTGGTATGCATCAGTTGACTGGTTTCAGAGCCTTTTGATGAAAAGGAACAAACAATAGTTACTGCTTGTGTAATTTAACACTCTCCCCCCCCCCCCCCCCGGTTTACAATGGCCTGGAATGTATGCTACAGTGAGAAAAATATGGAACCTGTAGTATAATCTGTGCTCTTAGGTTAAAATTATTTAATTATATTAAAATAAAATAAGACATAATATGCTCCATTGTTGTAAGGCAGCGTTTCCCAAACTGCAACCCATCTTTGGAAGCCGTTCCCAAGTTGCGCTGGGCCCAGGACAGCCTCCAGAGGCCTCCACGGGCCTAGAACGCCTCCGGAAGTGACTTCCAGGTCACTTCCGGTTTCGCGAATGTGACTTCTGATCGTGTCCAGAGGCGTTCTGAGGCCTGCCCAATGCAACATAGGAGCTGCTTCCGAAGATGGGTCCGGGTTGGAAAGCGCTGCCTTGCAATATTGGAGCATTCACATGACTTCCAGAGGTGTTCTGAGGCTTCCGAAGGTGGGTTGCAAGCTGGAAGTAAGAGGGCGAGATGGGTCATGGCAATGGGTAGGTTTGGGGACAGTTGTTGTAAGGTGTTCTGGTTGGCCCCATGGACTCTGCCTTACTCCTTTCTCCGATTCAGGGAAAGTTCTACTCGCGGCAGGGACCTCTCACTTGCCCCAGTCGGACAGGGTGGCCAGGACTCTTACTCATGCCTCAGATGGTGACATGGGGAGGGGGTTGATTCACTCCAGTCCTCTTCTACCAGACTGGGCATTTCCTTTACCAGGCAGAGTGAGAGCCAGCCCTCTTTGGCAGGAGGTGCTGGGCTCCTTCCCACCCCCCAGCTGCTCTCTCCAGCCTTCTCATCATGGGCCTGCTTTGAATTGTATAGGAGTCCTCTGGTTCCACCCCTTCCTGGGTGTGGCCCTGGTTCTTCCTCCTAGGTAGATTACAAATATCCCCCAGCTGTAGTCTACCTGTGCTGGTATTTTGTCTCTCCTGCATCTCAGGATGACCAAGCCATTTCCTTCCCCCACTCTCCTGCTGTGCTGGCATGAGCCTCCTATCTCCAGCTTGGGAAGCACTCTCATGAGAGCAAGAGGAACTCCTGCATTCCTCTACAGGGAGACAAACAGTTGGTGTGGCCAGGCAGGGCGTCTCTGTATTCTTGCTGGGTTGTCAGGGGCCTACATGGTGAGCTGGGTAAGTCTAGATTGTATATAATCCAGACAAATGTATAATGAGTTTAAAAAGTGTGTGTGTGTGTGTGTGTGTGTGTGTAATAAAATTATTGCTCACCTGTGGACTTGTCAAGGACTGATTTGGACAACACACTTATCACAGTCAATATATAACTGACAATGCCTATAACTGGATTCAGTCCTTTCTCTTTTCCCATGTGGATTAGACTTGTGTCCTGGGTTGCAAAGTACCCTCATTTTCTTTACTGCTGGAACTACACTACATGCGTTGCGGAGATTCTGACAGCATTTTGGAAGCAAGCGGAGCATCTGCGACCTCCCGATTCCCGGTGCGTACCTCAAGCTGGAAACCCATCTTTTGAGGGGGCGAGTTCGAGGAGCTAGGGGGAGGGTTCGCGGAGCTACTGCAGCCTACCAATCGGAGGAGAGGGGGAGGAGAGTGGTTGCATGCCAATCAGAACTACCTCCAATCACAGTGGAGGTTATCTTCCAAGGCTTATTTGGCCAATCGGAGCGCGCTTGTGTTTAACCAATCACAGTTGCGCTTTCTTAAGAAGGTGGGACAGCAGGAGGGACAACAGGCAGGAAGACACTCCTTCCGAGCAGCTCTGCGCGCGGAGGCAGAGGCAGAGGCAGAGGCCTCTGCGTGTAGTGTAGTTCCGGCCTGAATCATGTGGGTTGGCACATCTACTTGAGCAGGGAAGAAGCTTTATTATTTGGAGGTATTCCCAATGCTCACTAACTACCATATGCTCACCCTGGGGGCTTCGGATATACCCTGAAAACGTACTGTAAGGACTTCCGCAGCATGGGCCAATTGAGGACCAGTTCACACATGTCTCATACTGACATCACACTGACATCACACATACTGACATACTGACATCACACATGTCTCATACTGACATCATGTCTCGTACTGACATCACATGTATGCATTTGTTTGTTACATATTGCAATACTGTATACACAACTGAGGGTTTATATAGGAAGAGAACTTGCATACAACTTCCCCACTGAAGTTATATCCATATAGAAAAATTGCCATGTTGTGTGAAGTAGTTGATGGACTCTCCAGTGATTTTGTAGGCTGTTTTGATTGTCCAAACATTTCTAAGTCATTAGAAAGGTATTTCCATGGTGGCCATGTGTAGTTAGAAGGGGTGACGCTTTTAGGGCATAGAAAACTGTGCACATTTTGGACTATTTGACTACTCATTGTACCCATGTGACTACTTTGGAGGGATAGGGATGAGGGAACATATAAGTATCCCAATGCATTGCTATAACAATTCAGAAGCAATCCACACGTTCAAATGGCCTGCCATTTGATTTATTTTAACATCTTCCCACAAAGGAAGTGCTATATTTCCTGCATCATGGTCCTAATTCCTCAAATTTTCTTCGATTTGGGATCTTGTTTCTGACCCTCCTGCTTCTCCAAGCAAGGCACTCTATCTAACAGCCCAATCCTATGTAAAGATCGGGCGGCCGTCCAAGGCCATCTGCCCGATCCTGGACTCTGCCGTAGGCAGCCTGCAGCAGGCAGCCTGCGGCAGAAAGTCTACTCAGGGAAGGGGATGCTCGTCCCCTTCCCCGAGTGTAATGGTGGCTGGGGCCGGTAGGCCTCCTCGGTTTTCTGCCAGCTATTTTGCTGGCGGAAGTCAGAGGAGGCCGTGTAACCAGAGGCATTCTTACGGTGGGGGCGGTACTGTAAGTTGCGCCCCGTCCTAGTCCCTGTTTACAAGCTGGCATGAGGCGGCCCTGTCCCCTCGCTGTCGGAGCGATTCCGTGTGGAGAAGGCAGCGGGCAGGGAGTCTCCTGCCCGCTGCCTTCTCCGCACAGAATGGCTCTGACGGTGAGGGGGCGGGGCCGCCTCCTGCCAGCTTGTAAATGGGGACTAGGACAGGTCGCAACTTATGGTACTGCCCCCACCATAGCGACGCCTCTGTGTGTAACAGCCCAGCCACCCTGTGGGGAGTGGCGGCGACCGGCGGGGACCGGGATAAGGCAGACACCATGCCCCCACCCGGGGCGGCTGGGCCTATGGCCGGCCTCCCGGCTCCGTCATCCCTCCCCCCCGTCTGCCGAACAACCCACCCGACCGCTGGATCCACACTTACCTGGGTCCGGCGATGGGCTGAGGGCTCTGGCAGCAGAGCCGGGACGGCCGGCCTTGCGTAGGCCTTCCCTGCTCGAAAGTAGTCCGCAAACATGCTTTACGGCACGTTTGCGACTACGGCGGGCGGTGGAACGCTAGGCCCGCTGCCCGCAATTTACATAGGATTGCGCTGTTAGTCTGTTTGGCAATTTATTCTTAAACATCTCTACTTGGAAGTAATCAACTGCCACTGATTCAAGGAGCTGTACTTTCAAGAATGCACGATCAGGATTTTTTCATATGACATCCATCCTAAGCACTTTTAAATTACCACCTGGAGGATCCTCTGCATGCTTCCTCAAAAGCATGAAATGGCATTCAAAAGAAAGTTCCATTTCATTCAATAAGGCCGGCATATTCCCAAATAAGCGTGTATAGGATTGCTGCCTCTGATAGGTATCCCGTTGACTTCAAGGGCAATTACATTTTTGTAAGCGTCAACAGTGAACGTAGGGCAACAATACCCTTAGGTAAAGGTAAAGGTATCCCTTGACAATTAAGTCCAGTCGTGTCCGACTCTAGGGAGTTTCATCTCCGTTTCATCCGACTCATCTCCGTTTCAAAGCCGAAGAGCCAGTGCTGTCTGAAGACGTTTCCATGGTCATGTGGCCGGCATGACTCAACACCGAGGCGCATGGAACGCTGTTACCGTCCCGCTGACGCGGTATCTACTTGCAATTTCTTGCTTTCAAACTGCTAGGTTGGCAGGAGCCCTCGCACGGATTCGAACTGCCGACCTTTTGATCAACAGCTGGTTTAACCCACTGCACCACCCACTGGCTCAAAACGTCACTAGGTAGCAAGAGCACTTTTGAGTTCACCGGGAAGCTCATTTAGGCTTGATGTTGTTAATTAAGCAACGGAAGGGTTAATTAAGGGAGGGGGGCATGATAGAGATGCAGTCAGAGGCCCCAGTCATAGATCTCCCTGCCTTTGTTTTTATTGTGCTTACATATATCTAGCTTTCTAGCATGTAGAAGGGTTCACTTCTGGGGAATTCGAACGCTTGCTCAGAACTTTGGAACGTTTTAGTTGCTCTTAAGTATTACTACTATTGTTGTGTTTGGATTTTTTCTTTTTATAAAAAACGGGCCAACCCGGCTGCCGGCTGCCTGCTGCCACGGACACGGCGCTCAGTTTTGACGCCTCTGTTAAGTGGCCCTTGGCAGAGACTAAAAATTTCTTCTCCGTGGAAGCAAGGAGGAAGCTCACCGGGCGGCACCTGGTCTGCGGCCAGTTCTGTCAGAGCATCTTCCTGACGTAGACCTGCCCCGCGCCTCCAGACACTCCGGAGCGAAGGCGAGAGCTGGAGGAGGAGGAGCAGCAGCCGCCTCTTCAGCCTGCAACTCCAACGCGGAGACAGCCCCAGACTTTCTCACCCGCTTTTCTCTATTGGCGCAAAGACTCGCCAACCACCCTGCCTGGCCCGCCCCCCAGAGGGGTGGGGCCACGCGAAGTTTCATTGAAGGTGGAGAAATGTAGGCAAAGCGGGGGGCTGCTGCTGCTGGTGGGAGCTTCGCGGAGGGGACGGCGAGAACGCGGAGCTTCTCTTGCCTGTGGCCAAGCGCAGAAGGGCGCGCTTCGGACCCTCCCACAATGCTGCTGCCTGCCTAGGTGCCGGCTGCTCACTTGGCCATCCTGCTGGGCGCGAAGTTCTGGTCCCAGACTAACAGGGGGGCGGGGGCCGTCTCGTTATGCCTGGGACTCTCGCTTCCAGTTGCCTCTCTGGATACGGAGTAAGCGCAGCCATGCGCCCAGCAGACAAGTCCTTCTGACTGGTTCGCGGCAGTCCGTCTCGTCCGCTGCGGGACACAGCAAAATGGTTCTGAACTGAAGTGAATAAAATAAGGCTCTTCAGTAGAAGCGGGGCGCCTTGCACTCAAGCCTCCGCCGATCTGAACTGTTGGTTAAAACAAACACAAATTGGGGGACAGGCTGCTCCGGAGATGTCGAGGGGCTTCTGAGAAGAAGCCCGCTGGAAAGCGAGAAAGACAATGCTCGTTTGCTCTCCAGCCCTGGACAAGGGTGGACCTAAAAGTTAGGAAGGAGCTGGTGCCTGGCGTCAGTGCAATACGGCTGCTCTCCTTTGTTTCCCAAAGAGTCGACCTGGTCCGATCTTCTAGCAATGGCAACAGAAGTGGTGTGTGGATTGATCTTCAGACTGCTACTTCCTATCTGTCTAGTCACTGGTATGTGAAGTTTGTCTTGCTGGGAAGGAGGGGTGTTAGTGGGGTGCGGGTAATTTCGATCCTCAGTCTAGAAGTGGGTGGTCTTACGTGTCTTCATAATTGTGAAACGTATTTGCTTGGATAGCTTTCCTGTAAAATTAAAGTCCTTTTTGCCCTCCAGCAACGAATGTCATAAAGAATAGTAATTTTTTTTCAGGTGTTTTTGTGTACACAATCTGTATGACTAGCTTCTACCAGGCGTATAATGTTGGTGCATTTACTTTATTTTCTCCTTAAACTCACCTGACCTGACAACAATATTGGAACTATCTTATATTGAATTAAAGGCAAAGCAATGTATTTTCAAAATTCATTCAATGTAAAAACAGCAGTTAAATCATTGGCACTGCAATAGTTGAATGAAAGAGTTTGCTAAGCTTAAATGTGTGTTAAATGATGTTGAATGTTATCCTATAGCCTAAAAACGTAACCTACAGAGCCACTGCTTATTGGGAGGAAGGGGAAGACTTGAATGCATTTATTGGGAAGTATGCCCCACTGATTTCAGGAAAAAAAAATACTGTGTTTCAAATTAATTGAAGACTGTACCTGAAAAATGGTTTTTACACTGTCTGTGTATTCTTATGTTTGCTTTTCTTTTTTTAATTGACAACCAAACTTGCACTGATTTTTTTTTAAGCTTAAGATACTTTACCTCTGTCTAACAGATAAGTTGTTCTTCTGGTTTTAATTCGAGGTGTATGACAGAAGGGCAATTATTTCTTGACTGTCAAGCAATCAGTGGCAGTTGATGTTAATCTCTGCTATTTTACTAGAGAAACAGGAAACGGAATTAATGATTTCAGTCCTTTAATGTTACAGAACTGAAATGCATTGTGTCCATAGTTAGAGAATGAGGATGATGAATCAAATAGCAGCTGGTGAATCAATTTATAAATGTCTAGAAGCGTTTATTCTGTTCAACTGATCCAGGCTGAAATATTATATCACCAGGATTATTGTGCTCTTGGTACAATGCAAAAGCACACACAACAATTTAGGAATGGTGTCCAAATTTAAAATCCTGCTACGTGAGTCTAAATATTCAACAGCCGTTTCACACATGGAGCACTGGTGTTTGTTGCAGATGAAGCTGCGGTTGGTTACTATTGGTTTTCTTATTTTCCATTTATGGGTCAGGACATTTGTGGACATGCGATGCTTGAAACCTAAAGGTTGGGCAGGCACATTCCATCAACCTGAATCTCTGTAATTATATATCCAGTTTAGATACTGTGCTCAATTTGAAGTGCTTGTGCTTTTGGATTCACTGTCCACATAATTAAGAGGCAGTACTAAATTCCTTGCTGGTTGAGAAATCTGCATAGTGCCACATCTTTCTGGAGCAACTTCTCACAACTTTCTCGAAAGTATCTGCTCAGAGCTGAGGAAATTGAATTTACATAGACATATAAAACAAATCAGCGTCTCCCCTCCATTCTGCCCCCCCCATGCCTCTCTATCTTTGTTGTTCACTTTGGATATATGTGTAGGAAACTGAGACAGAGCATTAGAAATGCTGTGCTACCACTGAACGTATAGTTTGCATCAAAAAGTAATAGTTCACTGATGTATACTCCCATTGAATAACTAAGTTTTTGTGGAGAACAAAACATCACATCCTTATAGAAAGACTCATCTAGCCTTCATTCAGTATCATCTTGTGGATTTACATTACATAATTGCAAACTGGAGGGCAAGCTGCCTGAAGAGTCCAGGAAACTATAGTGGTCAGCTTGCTCAAGGCATGTCTAAAGCCTCAGAATTTTTTTTCAAGCTGCTTTTTAATATTTGAGCTTACCTCTCAGGAGCTGAGTGTCTGTGCTCATGTCTTGAGCTGATAAACTCTTGGTTCCTTGTTGTTTTAGGTGGTTTCATCATCCATCCATGCCTTCCATCCAGGCACACATGTACTCTGAACTCAGTAATCTCTTTTTCCTGTATCACTTGCAGTCAGGGATAGGTTAAAAGCAACTTTCATATCCTCCTATTATTACAGTTATTCTATTGTTTAGTGGGAGTGTGAATGACTGCATAGTCTGTGCCCTAGAGATCGGTACCTGAATCTTTCTTAGTGTAAAATTAATCTCCAGTGCAATGCCATTATCCTGTAAAGAAGCGTGAACTGTTCCTGGAAAAGGGGACATAGGTGGGCAATTGCCATAGCTACTGCATGGGGCAAGCATGAAGATCTATTTTATTTGAGAAGTGACTTGGCTAAATGCATCCCTGAGATGGAGCTCCTTCCACAACAAATTGGGTTTTCTCTGTGCCAGGTGCAAGGGAGTGGCGACTGGACACAGGTATCTTGTTGTCTCGTGTGCTCCCTGAGGCATCTGGTGGGGCCACTGTGTGACACAGGAAGCTGGACTAGATGGGCTTTTGGCCTGATCCAGCAGGGCTCTTCTTATGTTCTTATGTTCCCTGATCCAGGGCTCTTCTTATGTTCTTATGTTCCCTGATCCAGCAGGGCTCTTCTTATGTTCTTAACAACTTTGTTTCCTGTGCCTGCAGCGGGAGTTGCAACCTCACCTCTCTCAGACCGAAGGATTGCAAATCCTGATGATCTGAATCTCATCAAAGTCCTTCCTAATTTTTCTGTTCACTTGTGAACCCAACCCACATCTTATGGGCTTATAACAGCTCAAGCAGTTGGATAGGATTGTCAAGGCTATTGCACAGGTTTCAGCTTTTATTCTCCTTGTGTACAGTACTTCAAAATCCAGTATCTAGGTTTCTCCATAAGTCGGACATAAGCGTTGGAGTCTGCCCAAAACTGCCTGCTATTAGACTTGGGCTTAATTGTGATTGTTGTTTTATTTATTTGTTATCTGGGGAATGTTGCCTGAAGTACTCTTAAAGTGATCGTTCATCTTCTGAAGACACTTTGGCTTGTGTGTGCTTTCCTTTATAGTAACAGATTTGTAACACGTGCACATATGCATGCAATCCTTCATTAATTTTTCCCCTTTTCATTTTTGACTGAGGCACACCAATGCATTCACATCTATTCTGAGTTCTGAGTTCTGCAACTTCCAAAGCACAAAATATTAGCCTTCCCAGTATTTCCATCTGTTAAAAAAGGAAGCGTAAAATGCTGCCACATTAGAAAACAGGGCAAGAAACAAGTTGGTCTAATTATCTGATGATAGACCATCTCCCAAACAAGTCATTTTCACATAAAAAACCCATTGCCGTGATTTACTCTAACCTTGTTAGCTCTTTATGTAGCAGATATTTCAATCTTGCTGTGACCCAGTCACCTGGGAATGAGTGACAACATCTAAATAAGTAGCTTTTTAAGACCCACAATCTGATTCTTCACCCCATCACCCCTACCCCCACTTATCTATACAGAATGGCCTGGTATTCTTGAGGACTCATTTACTTGTGATTGTCTGGTCAGAAGAGCATTTAGAGGCTTGTATTCTAAGTTCCTCTTCCATGAAGGAGAGGCACTTTTGTTTGTGCAGGCAGGAATTTTTGACTCTGCAGCCCTGTGTGCCATACAGTACTGTTCTGGTGGGTCCTACCCCCCCCCCCCCGTGGATTTCTGGTGAGTACAGAGGACGACTGTGCTGAGGAGGTGGCAGGGAACTTTGCTTCTGTGAACTTCTTTCTTTGTGTTCTCCTTAGGATACAATCCAGTGTAAGAACTGTCTTGCTAAGATGCTTAGTAGCTTGAAAATGCTTGAATCATAAGAGTGGTCTATGGTAAAAAGCAAATTTAAGATGGCTGCTTGAGACATACATTGGCAAAGCTGTTCGTCATAAACCCGTTCCTTATGAACCTGCAAATCGGTGCTATTAAGAACACTGTTGCTTGTAGTTACCATACTTTTTCCTTAGTGTGTACAAGTCACTTGACATGATATTTCACATTTGGTTTTTATCTTAATGATACAAGGATAGGCCTGGCCCTTGTTCCTCTAGCAATGAGTTGGTAGTTGGCTTGCTTGTGGAATAATCAATGTACCCAAAAGATTTTGGTGCAATTTTTGTTCATGCAACGAAGTTTGTGAAGGTGAACTTTGAGTATATTGTCGTTTCAGCTACAACTTGATTAAAGGCAGAGTATTTGGTTTCGTCCCATTGTTCTAATAGAGAGAAATAGAATTCAAGACTTGCTACATGAGCTTTTAAAGCACCTAAAATGCTGCCCTTGAATTGGGGTTGACCTTCTGGGGTTTGTAGACTACCACCAGGGTGTGCCTTGGAAGGCCTGTAAAACATTGTTCCATGTTACGTTGAGAGTGAGAGGTGTGTGCGTGCGTGTATACAGTACATGCATACGTATGTGAAGTTCCTACATTGTTATGTATGTTTAAAACACAAATCCAAGCCAGCAAGCATGGTATGATAGTGAGAGAACTTGCTTCCCTTTTTTTTAGGGATGCCAGTTTGAATTTTCTGGGATTGCTTTTGAGGAGGGAGCATAGCTCAGTAGCCAAATACAGAGTTTGGAAGGAAGATCAGTCCTTTGCATCTCTGATGTAACGTTGTGCAGTAAGGCTAAAAACCTCTGCCTGAAATCTGCTGTCAGTCCGACTAGGTGACTTGCTGGACCTTTAGTCTGAATTGGTATAAGTCAGTCTTGAAAGTGGTTTTTCATCAAACATGTTTAGTGTTTGAGATGCCGCTAAATGTTGAGACAAATGTTGGAGGTTCCTCCTTGGGCAAAACATTTGAGAAGTGTTGTGGGAAGCAAAAAGATTCAACCAAATTTCTCAGGGAAGTTGCATGCATGCATCCTTTCCTGGGACCCACAAGAAAATGGATCAGTGAATCTGCACTTTTCCTTTGTCCCTCTTCAGTGATCGATGCCCTGTTTGGGATTTGGGGCTAGTGAAGAAACTCTGTGTGCAAAGTTGGCAAATGTTGATAAGATTTTGGATGGCGAATGTTGCTTTAAATGACCTTTTGAAGGTTTCTGCTTCAGAGAAGCATCCAAGTAGTTTTTGGGGAAGCAATACTTCTTTACGACTAGCAAAGTAAAACTAGTAAAATGTTTTAGGACAGTGTTTCTCAAAGTTCTCCCTGCGAGTTGGGGAGAACTTCGAGTGCTTGCGGGGACAGGGCCAGCGGCGGTGGTGATTCTGGGGATTGCCGTTGCGGAAAAACCCTCAAAAGCAATTTGCAGACTTACCGGGTGTCCTGGATTCCTGGGTTCGGGGAGGCCTGCGCTACCCTCTGCAGGCCTCCCTGAACCCTCCGGCTTCAATCTGCCTTCCTGGGTCTACTCGGACTTGCACCAGCTATATAGCTTTCACAGGTCCTAGTAGGCCCATTCAGGCAGTGAGGAACAAATATTCCCTTACCCGGAGACCTTTAGGGCCTGAAACTCCCCCATGGTATCCCTGTTGGCGTGGCTGCATCGTAGCATGGGGAGTTACGTAGGATTGGGTTGCCTGTTTTGATTACAAACCAATTCCAAGCTCATAAAATTCTGAAGATATTGTTTTCAATGTTAAAATATTTGTGTTCTAGAAAGTTTGTCATAATTTTTCTTATTCAGGTTGCTGGCACAGAACTGAGAAAAGTAAGGGAGAGGGAAGGGGAAAAAGGAGGGAGCTTAAGATACCAGTGCACACAAGTGCCACCAGTAACCGCACCTCCCTCCCTGCCCCCCTTGCTGCCTAGAAATTTCTCCCTCCCCCATTCCTCCCACTCCTGCCACTGGCTTACCTATGCTGCCAGTGGGAAGCTTCCCTGCAGATCCATGCGTTGTGTGTGCTGACGGAATATCACTTCCGCCGGCAGGCCAGCACTTCCGCCGGTGGAACGTGGAAGTTTGCAATCCTATATGCACTTGCCTGAGAATAAGCCCCATTGAATACAAGAGGACTGACTTCTTGAGTGGTCATGCATAGGCTTTCTCTGTAATCATGCTGATATAGAAACTGAAAAGCTTTTTGTTATCGGTATTTAAGGTACTGTATTTCCAACAAAATTGAAAAGAGTTTATGGCATCAGTGTGCAATTTTGACACAAATTGATTGGTTTTACATAACAACATGAAGATCTTATTCTAAATATATTTGATCTTTGTATGACCTCAAATGCTAAGAGACTAATTTTGAATACTGCTTTTGTGATAATGACTGCCTAAGAAGTTAATTTAAGGCATGTGAAATTGATGTAAACCGCAGTAATTGATGTTGTTTGTTCCACTTTTTTACACTGCGCACATTTCATTATTTTTAAAGAGAAAGAATATAACTTAGATGTGTCTGGAGAATCTAGGATTCTTTTTTTTTTTTTTGCATTTGAAAATGTTTGTAGTGGATTAGATGTTCTAGGAATGATTAATAAGAGAGCTAATTGACTGAAGAAGAAACTTTGTTGGCAAATTGGAATTAAAGAGGCCATTATGTTTTGGGATAGTTTAATAGCTTTGAGTTCTGCCTCAGTTGAACATTGTGTTTTAAAAACTCTGCTGGGCATCATCCTCACATCCCTCAAATGTTCTTGTTTTAATAAGGCATTTCTGCCCACAGGTGTATATATGCAACAGGAGTCAAATGTGTACACCTGTGGGCCGGGCAGAAATGGGTTTTTAACAAAATAGCCCAATTCTTGGTAGGGTAAGAAGGACGGAAACTATTCCATGTCGTAATTTAAGTGACATGAAAACTTGGAGAGAGATAGCTATAGAACAGAGAAGGCCTACCTTAATGCAGTTGTACTTATTAGCACCTGCTCATATCTCAGGATCTTGAGGTATTTTCTAGTGGAGTTGTGGGTGGTGAGGTAAGTGAATGTGCAAAAAGTTAATCTCCCATTCACAGACAATAATGCCACTGCTATTCAGGCATTGGACTTTTTGTGTACCTGGGATTCATATGGGCTACATTTCAACTTCACACTGATGATTTCATAGTCTAAGAAGAAATGGGGATTTGTATCTAAACCAATAGTACCCACAGTCGTTGTCAAGTGGATTTAATTGGCATGCAGATTCAAGCTGACAGAGAATATATATATAATGGTGTATCACGATCATCTTACATTTTATTGCAAGCCTTACAGACCAATCGCACAGCAGGAGTTGCTTTTCATATTTTTAACATTCGGTGCTCTGTGTATTTTACGTAGCGACAATGGAAGGGAATTTGCAAACAAAGTTTGAACAGAACTGAAGCTGCTTTGACCAGAACAAAACATTGTGCATGGAAAACCTAGACATATGACACAGTCCTAATGAGCTCTTGTGCCAGTGGAACGCTAGTTCCACCAGTGCGCGCTGTTGCAAAAGCTCTGTAAAGCGCTTTGCGACAGTGCAGGGCCTTGCTGTGCTAGCAGGAAGGCCAGAGCCTTACCCCATGTCCCCTTATCCCGAGGAGACCTCCAGCATTCCAAACTCCCCCGCCAGTTGCAATGTAACCGGCACTGCTGCATCGCCGCGTGGGAATTTAGTTAGGATTGGGCTGATAGTAAAAGTCAAAGCTCAGTGGAAAGAGCAAACCAAGATGTAGAAAACATGCTCACTGTATGGATGAAAGAAAACACCACCACACAATGGGCAGAAGGTTTATCTTTCATTCAACTTATGAAAAATAGATCCTGACATTCCATCATAAACAAATTCCCATCCAAAGCAATGTTTGGTATTGAACCTAGAGTTGGCCTGTTGACATCTTCTATTGGAAGTGATTTCAACCAGGAAGAGCATCTCGAAAAAGTGATAAATGATCAGCAAAAAAATGTCACCAATATTGACACCAATGAGAATATCTCCAATCCAGATGCAGACAATCATTACAAAGATTTGGAAAATACTTCTTCAGAACAACTGTGCATAGGCTGCAACAACAATATGGTACACACAATCGGCAAAACAAGTGGTGCCAATTTATGTGCAAACTGTGACAAAACAAATAAAATAGAAGCTTCCTGAAATATCACAAGCAGCAGTCTTGCAAACCAGGCTAAAAAGAATGGGAAAAAATCGGATAAAACTCACCTGCAGGCTGACATTGGACAAGACTTTACTGTTCTGATTCCTGATGTAAACAAGGTAAAAGGTTCATTCTGTAATGTGATTGCTATAGTTTTAAACAGGAATCGGGATGACATACAAATTAGGGACCAAGGAAGGCGTTCTATAGAAATTATGTTCAAGATCTGAATTTGAGCAAGCAAAAAATTATCAACATTACTGATATGAATTGAGAAAAAGAAATATTACTTTGATCTGGAGCAATACAGACTGCTATTGGGTCATGCCAAGAATTTATCAGATGCCACTGTGAAAAACAGCGTTGTTCAAATACATACTTCTGCAAAAAGAAGAAACTCTTGTGTAATTCTAAATGTCACAGTAGCACTTCATGCAAAAATAAATAGCAATATTTTCTGAACGTCCCTATGTTTTGCCTTAAAGGATTTACTGGTTTAACGTACAGGTGGGCCCCCATATCCACTGATTCGCTATCCATGGTTTCAGTTATCCACGGATCGCGGGGACCCCCTCCAGGCTTTTACTTTTTCCCCAGTAAGCTTCATTTCTTCCTTAAACAAACAGGAGAAGCAGCCTCTGGCTGTTTATTGCAGGCAAGTAGAACGAGTTCAGACTAAGTACTAGAGAGGCTCTACAAGGTTAACAGAAACCTTGTAGAGCCTCTCTAGGACTTAGTCTGGTTCGACTTGCCTGCAATGGAGGATGCTTCTCTGTTTTAAGGAAGAAACAAAGCTTGTTGAAAGAAAAATAAGAGCTGGGGGGGGGCACGCACACCTGCCCACAGGGGAGGTAGGACGGGGGTCCCCTCAGGAAGCCATGGAGGGGGTGTTCGCTCTTATCCTCGGTTTCAAGTATCCAGAGGCGTCACCTGATATGGGGCGGTGGTGCGGCAGGCCCCAGGGGCGGAGAGGCTCGGGGGTGGGGCGGAGAGGCTCGGGGTGGGGCGCGGGCCTCCTTAAATTTAAATGTTTGTTCCCGGTTTTTTCTATTTCCCCCCCGGTTTTTTTTGCAATTTAAAGTGTAAAAAAGGCATGTTCAAAACGTATGTTTGCTTTGCAGCCACTTATCTGACCTATGGGGCGCTCCAGGACGTTCCAGCAGGCTGGCAGCAGCAGCGACGATCTTCTTCCTAGCGCATGCGCAAACCTTCCGGAGTTTGCGCATGCCCAGTACGTCCCTGCAAACTCCGTGGGTTTGCACATGCGCAAACTCCGGAAACTCCTGCGCCCGGGCACACAGCCTCTCCATGCCCCGGGCACAGGAGTTTCTGGAGTTTGTGCATGTGCAAACCCACGGAGTTTGCAGGGATGTACTGGGCATGCGCAAACTCCGGAAGGTTTGCGCATGCGCTAGGAAGAAGATCGTCGCTGCTGCTGCCAGCCTGCTGGAACGTCCTGGAGCGCCCCATAGGTCAGATAAGTGGCTGCAAAGCAAACATACGTTTTGAACATGCCTTTTTTACACTTTAAATTGCAAAAAAACTGGAAAAAAGCGGGGAAAAACCTTAATTTTTTTCAAAACAATTAGCATAATTTATTGGGGGGTAGGGCAGCAAGGGTGGGCCCCAGTCTGGGGGGAGGTGCTGGCTACCCCCCTGCAAGTATCCACGGAGGGGCCTGGAACATATCCCCAGCGGCTATGGGGGGAGTACTGTAGTGAAAATGGGTTTTTCTCACCAGGCACAGTAGTTCCTAATTTTTGCTAGGCAGTACTGGAAATCACGAGCACCTCCCAGAGCTTCTAGTTTTTACTAGAAGGCATACAGTACAAATGGGTTCTTCCTACCAGGCACGGTAGTTTTTAGTTCTTACTAGGCAATATTAGAAACCTTCAACATTGTCTAGAGCTTCTAATTTTTACTAGTTAAAACCAGTAACAACGAATTTGGTTTTTTTACTGTAACATATAGTACAGTACACCCAATTTGCTTACTGAATGGGCTTTTCTTACTCTCTGCATAGTCCCCTGGATTTGTGAAAGTGTCTCAAACATTGGAGATGGGATGTGCTTGTTGGGAACCTCAGATTGGGCTGACTACTTTTTTTTTATGTTAACAGGCTTATTAGAAAAGACCAATGTTTAACATATATTTGGAAATTGTAAATTCCACCTCCCCCTTCCAGCGATCTCTATTGTTATCTAGGGAGTTCAAGAAAGCCATAGCGAGGCAGGCAGATGATAGGGGTTGGTGTTCAGACAAAAATCTGAACTTGTGCTTTTATTGGTGGACACACTTCAAAGAAAAATGAAAGGGGGGTTCTCAGACATCTCCTTGGGGGGCCACTGTCTCCCACTCACCTGGAGTATTAAAGTAGACCTGTCAGGCATTGTGTGGAGGCTCTTCTTCTGTTCCTTGGTAGGGGGTATGGTCATTGGGGATACTGGATGGCCCATGATGTTCACCGGTGACGGATCTCCCTTGAGTCTGGAGCTCTGGTAGGCCTTGAGCTTGTCCTTGGCTGTATAAGGAGGGGGTTGGCCTGCCTTTTCTTTGGATTCCTTAAACCCCTTTCAGATGAAAAAAGCCTCCTGGTTTCCTTATGGGCCGAGGCTATCCAAGGAATCCCTTGTTGTCTCAGTTTCACCTTCTTTCCCACTTGTGGCCCACTTCTAGTTTTTTGCTCCATCCTTGCTTCTCCTTCCTCTAACCCAGTGTTTCTCAGATGTGCTCCTAGGCCTTGCGATCCCTTCAGGGGCTGCAAGAGCAAACCATAAGTGGCCACCATCTGTCCTGTGCTTCCTCACTCCACACATGCGCCAGCACTCTGTGGGTTCCCGAGACTCTGTACTTGTGTTGGCAGCGTTCCCCGAGAGGCTCCTTTTAGGAGTTGAAAGGGCTCTGGAGACTGAAAGGTTTGAGAACCGCTGCTCTATCCTAGCGTTCTTGCTTCTTTCTTGCTCTTGCCTACCTCTATGCCCCTTTCTGCCTTCTGTTTTCTCCATTGTTCCCTTTGTTCCTCCTCCTTTGTTCCTCCTCGTCTCCCTGCACGCACTTTCTCTTCTCCACATTCACAGGATGTGGTGATGGCACCTGGCCTAGATGCCTTTAAAAGGGGTTTGGACAGATTCATGGAGGAAAAGACCATCACACGTTACAAGCCATAAGCAACCTCCTGGTTTTTAGAAGTGGGTTTTCTCTGTGCCAGGTGCAAGGGAGTGTCAACGGGAAACAGGTTATCTTGTTGTCTTGTGCTCCCTGAGGCATCTGGTGGGGCCACTGTGTGATACAGGAAGCTGGACTAGATGGGCTTTTGGCCTGATCCAGCAGGGCTCTTCTTATGTTCTTATGTTATGTTCCTCTCTCTCCCTCCTCCATCTTATGGCTCTGACCACTTTTAAGGGTTGTTACCAGCGCTACCTTCAGCAGGCAGCTGTCAGCTATGTCTTGCCTTGACAAGGAACTGGCAACGGCTGATGAAGTCATTGGCTGATGACCTGTGTCCCAACTGATAAGCAGCGCCTCATCCTTCTTCTGACTGGGGATGGCAGCCAGCTGATCGACACAGGTGGGCAGCAGATTGGGGCAGATAAATCAGTCTTTCATCTATTGGAGTGGTTCCTGAAAACCGTTTTCAGAAACTTTTGCTGATATTCACACAGGCCAAAATAAAATATACTTACCGCAGATAAGCTCAAGTCAATTAAGCTCAAGTCAATTAAAATCAATGGTTTTAAGCCTGCTGATCTGTTAGATTGCAGCAACAGGGTGTAATCAACATCTCAGTAGCAGTAGCAAAACTATCGATTTTTAATGGAAGTGGATTGCACCCATACAACTGAGTTTGAATGTCTGGTTTTCCACATCATTAATTTGAAAGTGTGAAACTGTCCTCATATGCCAGTCATCAGATGCTGTCTTATCATGTTGTGCAATTGCCAAACAATGGCAGGCAAACTGGGAGATGATAAACCTATTGTGTTTGTGCAGGCTCAGTGCCAGAAATGCTGTCATTTTAAGTGGAAGCAATCTCTCCTCGTGTTTGATGAAAGCCGAATAAGCAGACACTATGGTATGATTGGTGGTTCTGCTGGTTTCCTCCCTCCCCTCTGCTTTTCTTTCAGTACGTGTATGTGAAAAGTATGTTGTTAGTCACTGAAGTAGTTAGCTGTTATGAAGAAGAGGTACATACAGTACTCATAGCAGTAAAACTGAAAATGTCATGTGAATAATAGTAACATTTCTAACACATGTAGTTTAGATCAGTGCTTCTCAAAGTGTTGTCCATAAACCATCAACTGCCGGTCTGCGGCATAGCTTCTGTGGCGTCCGGCTTCTCTGGAATTGGGAGTTACCTGAGGGAAGAGTGGCCAAGCTTCACTTGAGGATAGAGACAGAAAAGCAGCTGGAGTGACACATAATACTTGGACGTGTGAGTTAAGGGGGAAAAAAAAATGGAAAGCCACCATTGGCTGTGCCAGAGAGAAGTGTGGCTTGAGCTGCTTTCATCTGAGCGGGAAAGAGAGCCATTGTTCCTGTATACAGCCTTCATTGTAGCCCCACCCTGGCACTTCCAGAGCCTTCCTCTGGTTGTCACTGACAGCCCAGTCCTAACTAAACCCTCCTTCCCCCCCCCCCGACACAGCTGTGCTAATGGAGTGTGCACTACATTCTATGGTGGGGGAAGTTGCGGAGGTCACCTCGTGGTAAGGGAATATTGCTTACCCTTACTCCACTGCTCAAATGGATCTCCTTGCCTCTGTCCCAGCCATTTTGGTCCGAGGAAAGGTAAGGGAGAGGGAACAGGTCTGAGGAAAGTAAGGGATGCAGGTCCGAGGAAAGTAAGGGAGAGGGAACATAGATAGCATCCTGGTACACATACCAGTGCTGCTGGGATCCACCGATCCACCACATTAGAAAGTTTGAGAAGCACTGGCTTAGGTGATTGGTAGCCCAATCCTAACTGGACTTTACGACAGTGAAAAAAAAAGTCTGCTGTCA
The DNA here is from genome assembly GCA_026170595.1 of Plestiodon gilberti rubricaudatus. NCBI lineage: Eukaryota > Metazoa > Chordata > Lepidosauria > Squamata > Scincidae > Plestiodon > Plestiodon gilberti. Next base: position 56,898,504 of record JANXHW010000004.1, on the reverse strand, counting down.
TAAATGGCGATATGGTGGTGTATGCAAGCATGCCACCATTGGCCATTCTGGAACCACTACCAGAAGGAGGGGAAGGGGAGGGGAGTGTCTCGGGAGGCAGGTATGGCAGAACGGGGAAGGAGTGGATCCCAGCAGCACCGGTGTGCACCAGAATCCTATCCTTGTTCCTCTCACGTTTCCTCTCCCTTAAGCCTGTGACACACCACCCGCGGCACGGTGTGACATGAGGTGAGGCGAAGCTGACCTTTGGTTAGTGCCACGCCATTTCCTGTCTATACAGGCTGAAGTAGCATGGAGAAGTGCTGTCCTGCCCCTCCCCCTCTCTGTTAGCTAATCAGACTCGAGTCTTTTCAGACTCGATTCTGACTGGCTGAACGCTTCATTTCGCATCCTGCTGCACTGCACTGAACGCGACCTCTGATTGGCCGAAGTTCAGTTTCTTCAACTCTTTTTGCATGGCAACGCAGCTCTCATGCGTTGCCAAGTGAAGTAAGCAAATACAAGACACACTGCCCTCTTTGCATCGCTTCTCGATACACTGCACTGCGCTGCATGCTGTGTCATTCATGGCCTTTACTCTCCTTGGTTCGATCTGAGGAGACCCATTGGGGCAGTGGAGGCTTGCCCCAGGGTAAGGGAACAAATGCAGAGACCTCCGTGATTGCTCACCCACAGGATGCAGTGCGTGCTTTTTAGTTAGGAGCCTGCTAGCTTTGAAATGTGTAGGCAGTTTTGAATACTCAACAAATAACATGCTAAACCATTTCTATATTTGTTCTTTTTTCTTATGCTAGAGCAGCAAGTTGGTTGGTTTGTCCAATGCAATGATATTCAGCTTTTATTGGAAGCCATCCTATTTTAATACAAACCAGTTCTTCTATATTAAGAGCACCTCAGTTTTGAATCGCTTTATCTTCCTGTTCCTGCACAGTCATTTTTGGCTGTACATCATGGTCTGAGATCAGCCTTATGCGAGAGTGGTTTATGCAGAGCCTTTTCTCTATACTTTCACCCAACCTGCTATTGTTTTACACTGATGCAAAGGATGCTACAAATGCAACTGAAGGTACTTTCTCCTCTCCTGGTTGAGTTGCTGGCAGAACTAAAGAACATCCTAGCACTATTGACAGAATATTATGCATACCTAAGATGTGACCCCAAGACTTGTGGATGATAGCAACATCCCACTCAGTTTATACAGACCTATTAGGTCTGTCCATGGTCCCTTTAGATAAAGGGGCTCAAAACATGGTCAATTCTTGGAGGAAATCCTCTAGATAAGATTATTTTGGTAGCATTTCTGATAGTTCTCAAATTTATCCCACAGGGGATTTTTGGCTGCTGGAGGTTTCCTTAGGGTAAGGGGACATTTGTCCCCTTGCCCTGGCGTAAGCCCAAGCAGCCACTATGGGTCAACTCGGACCTGTGCCAGCTTGATTGCTGGCAAAAGTCTGCATTGACCCAGGAAGGCGGATCAGGCCCAGGAAGGGGGTCGGGATAAAGCTGATCCCACCCACCCACTCAGGCCTGATTTAGCCACCCTGCCCCATTCAATCCTCTCCCCATGTCCCTCCACCCCCCTGTGCATGCTTACCTGCTCTGGTGGGTCTCCATGGGTCTGCTGGTGCGCAGGAGGCTGCTCCAGCCTCCCTGCCAGCGGGGCTGCTGCGCTCATCAGTGGAGGCTGCTTTGCGACTGCCATAAAGCAGTCTCTGCTGACGCAACACTAGTTATGCTGGTGGCAGTTGTGTAGCTAAGCTGGGGTGGGGTTTTTTTTGCTGTGCTTTGCGTGCCGACCGTGGTCTCCTTGTGAAGAGCAGCCACGGCTGCTGCTTTTACGGCCGTTGCTTTCACAGCTGTGGTTGCAATGGCTGTGGCAGCCATTCCGGCAATTTTTGCGCCCTCCCACCCGCCCTTGCCCCTGTAAGGCTCAAAATGGAACTTTTCTAGGAGTGACGTTGTGAAACGTGGCGTCGACCCACCCCTGGCCCCAGTCAGCAATGCCCCTGGCTGGTGGGGGAAGGGGATAGGATTGGGGCAGTAGTCTATGACTGCAGAAAAGAAAAACAGAAGTTTGGGTTCTGTGTGTGAACAAGATGATAGCGAAGGAGGAACAGTAGCATGGCTTCGACTTAACAGTTTTATCCTTGAGTGTGTAGTTTTTACGGCCATGATGGAGCTATGAAATACAGAAACCAATTATGAGGAATTGTGAGTTTATACTCTTTTACATTATTGGACTTTGGCTTTGCCAAATTACTGATTGATATAAGTGCATCTGCTGATGTGCTTAGTTTTGACATCCTATTTTATGCCTTGCATATCCTTCTCTTTGACTTTTGCAACTTGGGTTTCTTACACCTCCCACGCTGATATGTAGTTCAATGTACCTTTTTGTCTTGATAGCATATGAATAATTCATGACTGAAACCCATCCCGCCTTCTTTCTCGGAGACCACATGTGAGATGTAGTCTGAAGTCTATGGATTAAAGTGCATAAACAATCCATCTCTGGATGGAATTCCATAGCAGAAAATGGTATATTATTTGTAGATTGCTTGTGTAGCACATACCTTGGAGGCATACACTGCCTATATAAAAGTGTGCCTTTTGTATTGAGATGGAAAACTAAGTTTTTTGCTTGGTTTTGCATTGATTGCTGCTTGTTTCTGACAGGCAACATTATGATTTTGAGGCCTCCATTTTTAGAAACAAGGCAGATTGTGTGCAAACTGTAGTATGGACCTATAACCAACAGCCCAATCCTAACTGAATTCCCTTGCGGCGATGCAGCGGTGCCGGTGCGGTGTCCGCTATATCCCGCAGGGAATTTTTGGCCACTGGAAGCTTCCTTGGGGTAAGGGAACATTAGTTCCCTTGACCTGGGGTAACCCCCAGCTGGTGCCATGGGTCAACTCAGACCTGCATCAGCATGATTGCTGGTGCAAGTCCAAGTTGATCCGTGAAAGCGGATCAGGCCTGGAAGGGGATCAGGATTCGGTGTGTGCTGCTGCTGAATCCCTCCCCTCTGGGGCCTGATCTGCCCTCCCCCATCCTATCACTGCTCCGTTCTGCCAACCTGTTCAACCTCCTCTCTACCTTCCTTCAAGCCCCTGTGCTGGCTCACCTGCACCGTCAAATCACTGTAAAGTGGCGTGATTGTAAAGTGAACCCATAGTAAAGTGGGCTTTGTAAGTCATGACTTATTTATTTTATTTACAATATTTTACCCCGCCTTTCTCTGCAAAGGGACCCAAGTCATGACTTACAAAGTCTTTTTAAATACATTTTTTAGCTTATCGTTTTTTATGACTTTTATCCCGTTGAAGATGGTTCGTTTGTTTTATCATTGCTGGTCATAACAGTTTTCGCTCAATTTTTGTCAGTGTTGTTGAAACAGGGAGTGTGTCTGGGTTCATAAAGCAATGATATTTCCAAGAAAGGCGTTTACTGATTTGTTTCATTTAGTATTACAATGTTCTTTGGTTGTTTTGAAATATTGATTTTAACACCCGGTTAAAAGAGAACATATGTAATGTACCATATCATGGGAAAAGTAGCTTCCAAACAGTTTTGGAGAGTGTTCATGAAAGCCACACTTGTTTGTGGTTGTATAGGCAGAATTCCACAAGATACCTCTTAGTGCAGCTGTGTGTTTAGAGTACCAGGGGATTATGAAAGTAAACTCCTTTAGGTAAAAATATGCATAACAGTCTGGTCTGTAGTAAAAAAAATTCTCCTTAGTTTGTTGTGTTGCACTTACAAAGAAGAAGTTTAGGTACCTGTAGTCTGATGCACATTTGCTCAGAATTAAGTTCGTTTGAATTCAAGAGGGCTTACTCTCAGGAACGTATGTACAGAACTGCAGCCTTACTGCGCAATCCTGCGCAAGATACGGCTGGCAGAGCGAGCACTCTGCCAGCCTAGGGTGTCACGAAAGTGCTGTAAAGCACTTTTGCAGCACCCTGGGAATAAGCGGCACTGAGGCCAGAGCCGCTCCCTGCCACCCGCTAACACCTGTGCTGCTGGACGCAGATAAGTGTTGTGCTGGGAAGCAGGAGGGGGCAATTGACAGGCCAGGGAGGGGGGCAGGATATTGGTGGTGCGCTCCGCCAATATCCTAACCCCCTTCCAGGCCTGGCCGGACTTACAGTGCCTCCCCGGATGTGCGCCAGTAAAATAGCAAGTGTGCATCCGAGGAGGCCCATTGGGGCAGCTGGGGCTGACAATGGGTGAGGTATGCTTCAGCTCTGCCAGTGTGGCCCTGATCCTGCTTTGGATCTGCCGCAGCGCGCTTTGTGTGCTGCAGTGAATCTTAGGCAGGATTGGGATGCCTGTCTTGCTAATGATTAATCAGGGCTCATGTAAAATCTTACTTTGTTGTAATACTGTTTGCTCTTTTTGCCAGCTTTGAGGTGCATGTTAATCAATTGATCAAACGTTTATTTATTTTGTTTAATGATTTATATGTTGTTCCTCTTAAAAACTAAGATGCCCAAAGCGGCTCATAAATAACACAATACAATCGATAAAATGCAATAAAATACCCCTCCAAATGCCAGTTGCAGGGGAGCAACAGTGGGAGAGGGGTATGCCTTCATATTCTGTTTGTGATTTCCTCAGAATTATTTGTTTGGTCAATGAGAAACAGGATGCTGGACTAGGTGGGTTTTTTGACTGATGAAGCCAAATGATGTTATATAAAAATCTGGACCAGTACTACAGTATGCCAGTGGCGTCCCTACACTGGTGCGTGTGTGTGTGTGCGTGTGTGTGTGTGTGTGTGTGTGTGTGTGTGTACCGCACCATGTGACACCCTCAGAGGGGTGACATCACTAGTTGCCAAAATTGTGAAAACCTTTGTCTTTACGAATAATATCATCATGCAATATATCATTCGAAGCATAATCTCATGCAGAATGCAATGAAACAAGCGGCCAAATAACCGGAAACGGAAAACACAGCTTCCTTGTGTAACAAAAAGTGGATTTCCTTAATTCAAAACAGACCAATGAGACTGATTGTTCCGAGAGCTGAGTTGGTTACTGATTTGTTGGGTGATCTGTACTGTTATATATTAAAATAAATAAAGTTAATGCTCTCATGCTGGGTGACACAAACCCTTGTGATGCCTCTGTTTAGGCTGCAAACATACATTAGGCTGTGCATATAATATTGTAAATTTAAAGTTGTAATTTTGATTGATCAGGAGGTGGGGCAATGGCACGGGGGTGGGGCGATGATGCATTTACCTGCCCACTGCATGGGAGAAGGTTCATCATGGGGGTGACGCACTGACCTCCTGCACCGGGTGACGCAAACCCTAGGAAAGCCCTATGCACTTTCTCTACTTTATCTACATTTAAAGGAGAATATAATTTTTTTTAGTAGCTTAGGCCACATTTTTCCAATTTCTGTGCACACCCTCATTTGTTGGATTAAGAGACTTGGCAGGTAGTATTAGTAGTTGCCAGAAATAAAATAATCAATAAAAGCACATGCCAGTTATTATTTTGGATCTCCTAAAAATTGCGAGATTTCAGTGTAATAAAGCCTGAAGCAGCATTTGCCCCCACAAACCACATGATGTTAGTTTAAAAAAAAGAGAGAGACTTCAGAACAAAAAAAAAATCATATCCTAGATGTTAGGAAGTTGCAGGAAAAGAATTTTCCAAAAAGTGTGAACACATAGCCCACATTAAACATTGAGGAAGAAGATTTAACTACAGGTAAATCAACAATTACTAGATTTGCTGGAACAGTTATTGTGGAGCGTGTTGTGACAGCAGAAGGTACTTCTCCTGTTGCAAATTGGCTAAAGACAGTGCTCCATGGGTGGCCATTTTTGGTGTGCTGCCAAAACTGGCGACAGTGCGCCACCTCCACTGTAGGACCCCATTGTGTCCATCAGAGAAGGTAAGGCATCATTGGGGGTGGGTGGGGTGGGGGCGAAACGGGCGGGGAAGGGGGAGGAACAGGGGTGGGGAGGCTGCGGGAGAGGGTGGATCTGGCATTGATGGCATGTGCCGGATCTGTTTTGCAAGCTCTGCCCCCTTTGCCTCTTTGGACTTTTGCCATCTACAGAGCTGGTGCAGGTCCGAGGAGACCCATTGCGGAGTGGGAGGCATATGGAGAGGTAAGGGGAAATAATTCTCCCTTCCCTTCTGAAGCCCCCCAATCCGCTGCCCTGCTGGATACTGTGCACTTCTTTCTGGAAACCCAAGTGCTTGAGCTTTACCTGCCGCCCGGGACCGCTTACCGTCTTTTCAGGGCTCTGACGCAGTTGCAGTGACTGCTGCCATCTTGTCACTAGAGTACTGGCATACCACCAGTCGGTTGTCTGAGTACCACTAGTGGTATGCATACCATAGGTTGGGAAACTCTGAGATAGATGAAGCAAGCATCTGGATAAATGGGAGGAATATATATACATGTGTGGCAGTTCTCATTTTGTGCCTGTCCCCTCCTCTCTTGGATGCCATTTTATAGTGATGTCTGCATTCCTTATCAGAATTCCTGTGATGCCTAGAGGCCCAACAAGGCTGGGAAAACCTGGTAAACTAAGCTAGATTGGCCAACTGTCTGACTCTGTGTAAGGCAACTTCCTGTCTTCCCACATATTACTCCCTTGTCACTTGATTTTCTGACTCCAGGTTCCTGCTGCACAGAGAGTTTTGTAGCTGGCTTCTCATGCGTGCTCTTCCTCATCAGTTCTGGTGGTATAGTGAGCAAAGTGTTGTAGTGTAGATCTCAGGTTTCCTGATTCTGTCAACATCTGACAAGTAGTGTATGTGGTCTGGAGTTCTAGGAGCTCCAAGTACGTCACTTTTCCTCAAATCCATCTCTTTCAATTACAGCTTTCCATGTTTCTTCATTGGCTGTCACAGAAGCAGAGACTATCGTGGGGGGGGGGCGCCGATGCCACGCCCCATGTGATTTGTCGGCGCGTGCCCAGCGCGGCTAGTCACACCCCCGCCATTTTTCAACTTATTTTGGAGCCGAAGCAGCTCCAGGGCAGGCGGGAGGGCCCAACTCCGCGGCGGAGGGAACGTGTCCTGGAGGTAAGCGCGCCCCTTCGCTGCCACATCCGGTCCCTGCCCTGTGGCCCACCACACCACCGCACCAACCCCCGTGACGCTTCTGCCCAGAAGTTATCAGATTTCAAGAAAATCTTTTTGGGCAGCTGTGATAAGAAGGCCTTTGATGCATGTGGAAGATCCCCACGTGGCCCTTGAGATCCTGGCCCTTGGTTAGCAAAGATTAGAAACATTTTTATCCTTCATTTCTTACAGTATAACAGCTATTAATGCTGTGAACTAAACAGAGCTGTGCTTGTACATCAGTTCCCTTTCTGGATTTTTCAGGAAGTTAGGTTGTTTTTGATAACATTTTATGAACCAATCTATTTTCATATGGTAATGATCTTTTTATGTTAATGCAGAAGTTTTTTTTCAGTTTGTTTTCCCTGGACTTAATTAAGAACACAGAATTATGTCTTTATGTAACTTTATATTCCTTTAGCAAATACGTAAAATTGTGTTTCGTTTTGTATCAAAGTGCGAGTATGGATATGAAGAAAAAATAGCTAGCTATAATGAAATGTGATAGCTCCATAGTTTTACTTTACAATGTTTGCAGTGTGTATATGGAAGCATGTTAATCAATATTTTGACTCCTTAACCAAATCTAAAGTAATAAAACATGAAAATTAAGTAGGATTTTTTTAAAGCGCGTGTTGTTTCTGTAGAGGTTTTTACCCCACCTTTCAATCCCCAGAAGGTATCTTACAGTAAACTCAAAATTGAACAGGATAACTGTTTAAAGCTTTGTCCGTATATGAAATTAGTTGTTCTGCCTTCTGATAATCTGCAGTTGCATGCCACCCAGTAGTTTACAATATCCTATCCACTTCTAAAATCTTAACTTTTGTTGATGTTGGACCATAGATGAATGAAAATTAATATTTTCCTTACTTCATTAATCTGCCTCCATTTTTGGGAAGGATAGTTAACATTAACTTCTATACTGTTGTTGGGTGTCAGAAGTTACCAAATTAACTTGATAGTTGGTTTCTTCTTTTTTTAAAAGCTGCCATTGTTACAATAGGTATTAGATATTGACATGAACATAGATGTTGATAGGCCTGGCCCTAGTAAGACTGATGCCTGTGGTGACGCTTAAAACTCCCTCTTTTCTCAGCATGTGCCCTGTGTTTGCCACTTTCTCTACTGATGGTTTGTACTAAGTGGCAGAAGAGGAAAGATGGTGGAATGCAGTGGGATGGGGGTGAGAACCGCTTCAATCTGTAAGCTGATTGAAGCTCCACGTAGCTTTCCTCTTTGCTCTCCATGATGGAGCGATTGCCGTCATTATAGCCGCCCCCATGCAGTCATGGGGCTACATGCACTCTGGGGAAAAGTTAGAGGGAACATTGACTGACAGCAGCAACAACTTCCTTCTCCAGCTCTGCCACCGCAATCATTGGCATCAGTGGTGAAGGCAGGCCGTCCTCAGCTCACCCACCTCCTGCGTCTTCCTTACTTTGTAGCACCATCCTTGCTCTACCTCTTTGTTTTGAAATACAGTGGCAGAGAAAGGATCAAGGAGGTACACAGATGAAGTATGGGGACAAGATGAGGTGACTGCAGAGGTGGTTGTCAGATGAAGGGCATTGCCTCCACCCATCCACCGCTCAAAGCCAGCTGTTTTACTTTACCTCATGGGTGGGTCGGCCCTGACTACTGAGCCTTTGAATTAGTGTGGGAAACTCCTTGAGTGCCCTTGCTGGGAGAAAGGCGGGGTAGAAATTCTTTAAATAAATTAAATAAATAAATATAAAATCATTATTCATTTCAGTCAGTAATCGGATATGAAGATGAAAGTTATCTGCAGTTTACATACCATTGATGTAACTGCTATGATTTTTATATTATGAACATGTAGTACAAAAATTACGGCAGTTGTCGGGTAAAGTGTCCTGGTAAGGATGGTGCTACATGCTGTTGTGTTTGTTGTATTTAAAATTAAAATTGCCAAAATGCTGTTTACAGCTAAGTGCTTCACTTCTTGCAAGCTCTCCAAGGAGTAGAATATATATTAACAAGCACTCATGAAAAATGAATGAAATGCCAGGAATCACTGCAAACGGAGCATGCGATAATCTTCTACGTTAAGAACAAGGATTGATGCTGTCTTCTGGAGTTTAAAACATTCAGCCCATCTTTCTTCTTATTGAACAAATGAAATGCATATTTCTTTCAGTGTCATTTTCTTGCATATGTTAGTGACAACTTTCATGATGAAGATGAACCGGAGGTTTGAGTAAGGTTTGCCTAGGTAGAAAAGATTTTTCTGTTGTATAAACTGATGACATGTACCTATGACAGATAAAATGCTCCCCAGTCAGTGGTTAGTTTATTCTTCCCTCCCTTGCATGCTAGCAGTGGTGTAGTGCTACCTGCATTGTTGTCTTCAACTTCTCCTTGAAGAGACATGATGGGTAAACTATAGTGGAGCACAAAGCTAAAATGGGTTGCAGTGTCAAATTCCTTATCCTGCAGATTCCCAGGGGATACACCTGTAATATCTAGCTGGAAAGCTCTACTGCTTTTGATGTGGGCAAGGGCTTATAATAGAAGCGGTGATTTGTTTCTAAAAATATCCTTCGCCATCCAGTCCGCATGTGCTGCTGTTTCCAGCTAGACTACCAAACTCCTGTCGCCAGCAGCGCTGGTGTTCCCAATTGCAAGCTCAACGCACCTTGTCCCTCCTACCATCTAAGTACCGTTCTCACATGCTACTGCTTGCTCTCCAAAATCCTCTTGCATGCCAAAACATGCACCCCCATCTTGTCAACTTAAACATTCATTATCCAAGTTGCCTTTTCTACTGACCAAAGACTATCTCCATCTATTGCCCACACTTCCCTCTTTACTGCAGTTACTGGCGTCTGCATTGGTAATTTGAATGGAATGAGGAAAGGCTGGTCTTGAATCATGTAGTGGGATCTAATGGTGAGTGAGTCCTTTTTCCTTGTCAAGGGCATTGCTGCCCAACTATGAAGATAGTTCAATAATTTGTATAAAGTGCTGCGAGGATGCAGTGGTCGACACTGAGAAATAATTAAGGACTTGATAAGGCCCCAGATATGAGAGAACTAGCTCTCACTTTTCCAGAAGTTACACTGGACCAAGGCATATAGTTGGGGTGACCAAATTTGCTTAACGTAAGAGGCACATACAATAAACTTCAGATGCTTGAGAGCCACAAGAGAGAAGTTTGAGAGCCACAATGTTTAAGAAGCATTTACATTCTTAAATATATTTACTCACCATGAAGTAATGTTCATAGTGAGTAAATATATTGAAGAATTTAAATGTTTTAATCCAGTTTGGATTATGTTTTAATGCAGTGGACTCGGTTTATACCTGATAAATAAATAATTATAAAGCTTGAAAATTTCTTATTTACCCTTTTATATTAATTGTTATGCAAAAAGGAGCTCAGCCAACATATTTCCGAGAGCTGCACATTATATGTCGCGAGCCATGGCTTGGCCACCCCTGGCATATAGCAATTTTTGAGATGGAACAGTCGCCACAAGAAGACTTAAGGGGCCAGGTCTATCCCCCGCCAGCCTATAGCACGCAGCACTGCTGATGGAGCTCATGCTGTATGCTATGGAGTGTGTGTGTGTGTGTGTGTGTGTGTGTGTGTGTGAGAGAGAGAGAGAGAGAGAGAGAGATCAGACTGCCCAGGAGAGATAAGTAAAACTTTTTCTTACTTACCTCCCTATAGGCCGCCTGGCCTCTTCGGACCTATACCAGCTGTTTTGCTGGCATACGTCTGAGGAGACTTGCTGGGGGGGGGCAGTTTGGGGCAGGGAAAGGGGATAGGATCTTGGCATGCACCTAAAAGTTGTGAAGCGTGAATGTGGTGAATATGTCTGTGAACACTTTCATCATAGAATTATTATTACAGTGGAACCTTGGATTGCGAGCATAATTGGTTCCAGAAATGTGCTTGTAATCCAAAGCACTCCTATATCAAAGCAAATTTTCCCATAAGAAATAATGGAAACTCAGATGATTCGTTATTCTGCAAGAGATCTTTGTGTGTGTCTGCATTATCTCCTGGGCTCAGCTAATTAAGAAGCTGCCCTGCAGAATACTCCTTTGCTCTTGCAAACTGTAGCTCACTTTGCAACATCTGATATGCAAAACCTGAGCCTTGTTCTGCAGAGTAAATGTCTTTGCTAGAGGCAGATGGAGGAGGGGGAAGAACAGCTTGTTAATGAGGTCTGCAAGACAGAAGTTGCAAAGCAAAGCCTGAGCTGCTATTCTGCACAAACGGAGCCTCTAGCAGAGGGAGAACAAAGTGTTAATGAGGTCTGCAATACAGAAGTTGCAAAGCAAAGCCTGAGCTGCTATTCTGCACAAACGGAGCCTCTAGCAGAAGGAGAACAAAGTGTTAATGAGCAGTTAATGAGGGCAGTTTGTTGCCCAGGAGACGCTATTGTTACTCTGCAAACACAGAGAGATATCTTGGAGAACACAATGTACTCGTATTGCAAGGCATTGCTCGTTTATCAAGTCAAAATTTAGAAAACAAATTTGCTTGTCTTGCAAAGCACTTGCACACCAAGTTACTCGCAATCCAAGGTTTCACTGTATAGGTCAATTTCTTAGGGAGCCAGAATTGACCATGGCTGCATGTTGCATGTACAGTTGGTGGCAAACCTGCTTTGCCACCGTGCAATGTGTAAAAAAAAAAAAAAAAAAACTTAAGTGGCGTGCTACAGCTTCCAGTGGCAATATTCAAGTTTCTGTGATGAATCTATTGCCATAGTTAAGAGTACATTTTGAAAGGAGTAAGCTTCCTATGCTCAACCAATGACACATAGATAGACCTGTTGTAGATTGAATGTGGGGGGAGCAAGATAAAAGTGGACATCCAGGGAGATCAAAGAGTGTGTGGAGTGTGGTTTATATGTGGAGATGGCTTGCATAGTCTGTCCAGACAGAGGAGGAGGACTACGTTGCTTGGATGTGGGTAGCCAAGTACTTAATTTGTAGGGGGAAAAAAATGATGTGAAGGCTAAAGTCAGCCTGGAAACAACATTCCCTGATCCAGAAGTGTATATTAGGGCTGTGTTGTTTACGTAGTGGTGGGGGAAATGCATGCTGAATATATTTAGAACTTTGTTCTATTTTTCTTCTTACTTCATATGTTTCAGCAGTGAACCTGGACATTGAAATCAGATGGGGGGCTGAGTACTGATGAGCCCTGTACAGCTAAACGCTGTTGAGAGCATGGATCCTTTTTCTACCTGGATCCATTTCAGGTACAAGCTCCCCCCAAGGTGCACTTTCTTTTAAGGACAAGGACAAAATAGCAAGCTCAGCAACAGCTACAATTTCATATCTGGCTAGCTATTTGGGCTGGTTCTGTTTTTGTTTTGAAAGCTGAGAGAGTGCTGTATTGATAACGAAGCAAGTGCCTTAAAGTGGAGCCAAGTGATTTTATCCCATAGTGGCTTGATAAGCCATGGCTAATTCAGCTCTATTTTCTTGGTCTTTTTTAACTGGAGAAACTTTTTATGATGCTTAAATTATGCTGGCAGTAAAAGACTAATAAACTATATTGCTTTTTGTCTGCTGAGTAACAGTAACAGTCATCTATAGAGCTGTCAAGTGTATGGTTTCTGCATTTATGTAGCATATTTATTTTGCTCTCATAGCTAATTGACAGCATTGTTTGGCTGACAGCTTGTCGGCAAAGAAACAAAAGGTAATGTTTGCACCTGTACAAGCTGGTGTGTTGGCGGTTTGCTGTACAATATTAAAGGTATAGGCAGGTACAAAGCTCCTTCAACTACAAAATACATTAATTATGAGTTATCTGAATATATTGCAGAAGAGCCCTAGTACTACCTCCTTTTATTTATGTGATAATAAACATCAAGACGTTGGCTCTTGCAATCAGAGGAGTAGCCAGACCATTTTTCAACCGTGGCCCAAACCCTTGACGCCCCCCCATAAAAACGCGCGGCTGTAACCCTTGACGCCCCTCGCCGTTAGCCGTGACTCCCCATTACAGTGCATGGAAGAAACAGGCACTCTTTACATGCTCAGAGGCACCCTTTCTTATATGTATGTGTATATGTAAATGTATATTCCCAAAATGAGCCCTAAAGTGGATTTTCCATGCTTTATGCTGAGCAGCAGCTAAGCCAGGAGTGCGCAGGGTGGGGTTGGGATGCTGCCCTCCCTCCATTGGCAGGCCTGGATAGAGGGCACTGATGTCGTCTGTGTTAGTCCTATACATGGCAAGAGAAACATCAAAGCATGGGAGGGAAGCCCCAGTTGCACAAGAGAGAAAGAGAGAGAGAGCTAGCTCCTTTTGGTAGCATCTTTGCAAGATGAAAAACAGATTCTTATACTGCCTGCCAGTTTACGGGGGGGGGGGGGGTGTTGTCCCAGCAAATAGAGCGGGGAACTAACTTAGAGGTGGGTCAGAAAGGAAGGAGAGAAATCCTAAGAATTAATCAACCAAACTAAACATAGAAATCAAAGACTGTAAGTAAAGCAGAACCTGCTCTGCACCATTTTCAATTGCAGTTCTTGCATTTGTCTTTGTTTGCTTTATTAAAAACATTCAACAGAAAGAAAATACTTTATTTCCATTCTGCAGTGTCTGAATGAAAATACCTTATCTGCAAACCTACAATGAGAGATGCTGTCTTGTCTCCAGGAGCTCCTGAGCTCAGCTTGAGTAGTTAGCTATCATCAATTGAGTTGTTAAAGAACAATTAACATAAGATAAGCGGGCTTCGCTGACCCTGTGGTTAAAAACAAGACCTGAAGTGTTTTGAAATGTGTTAGTGTTTGCTTTGCCTCACTTATCTGTATTATAAGAGCCTCCAGCGACGATCTATTCCAGCGTGAGCTGCTGCGACCCAGCGAGCTACGATCTCTCCAGACAACCGGCGAACTCGTGTTGCTCAGCCTCGTTCCTCTTAAAGCGCCCCAAGCATTGCTTTACACTTTGCACAGGCGCAGAACGTCTTTTCCCTTTAAGAGCCTTTAAGAGCTTTTGAGAGCCTCGGTTTGCCGCCGAAATTCGGCGGCAAACCGCAACGGTCTGGGTTTTTTTTTTCTTTTTTTCTGGCGGCAAGAAATTCAAATTCTACTTGTTGCTCAGCCTCCGCGCCCCCCCGTCCAGCCTCCCGCCCCCCGCCCTGGGGCCCACCGCCACAGGCCAGACGACGCCTCTGCTTGCAATTTGGAAAAGGTATTCATGTGGTTAAGGATGCAAAAAAAAAAAAACCACTAAAATTTCACACTGAACTGCTGATATTGCATTACCATTAACTGAACCTGTTATAGCAATTAAGAATTTGTTAGGTACAATATGAATTACAAAATCAGATGTTAGAGGAATTCATTTATATTATGTACATTAGCGTCACTAGACGCGTGACACCCTAGAGCAGGGGGGTGCGCGTCACCCCCCTGCCCTAGGGTGACCCCCCCAACACCCCCCTGCACTCAAGGCCGGGGAGCCGGCCTCGGAGCGTCCGGCTCCGTAGGCGCTCCAGGGCCTTCTGAAGGTCCACTGGTTCAAAACAGAAAGTTTTCCGTTTTTCGCGCATGCGCAGTACATTTTCTGAGGGCAAAGGGCTGCCCATTTGCCCTCAGAAAAGTATTGCGCATGCACGAAAAACGGAAAACTTTTCGTTTTGAACCAGCGGGCCTTCAGAAGGCCCTGGAGCGCCGGCGGGGCCGGACGCTCCGAGGCTGGCTCCCTGGCCTCAGAGCGTCCGGAGTCGGGGGGACAGTGACGTGTGAGTGACACGCGGGGGTGCGCGCGTCACCCTTTGGCGCGCTTCACCCCCTGGCGGTCCGCCCCCCCGCCAAGCTCCAACGACGCCATTGATTATGTATGTAAGAAAATATCCAAATTGGTGGACAAAGAATTAATGCAGCATAAACAAATTCAGACAAGACACACCAAGCTATTTCCTGTTAGGAAAACTGTGGTCTTGTTGAATAGATGGCATTCCTTGAAGAAATATTCTGTCACCTTTCAAGGTGCCGGTAAAATGAAAGTGTGAAAACCTCTTTTCTCCGAACATTTGAAATCAAGAATTTAAAATTGTGCTCTTAACTAATAAGGTCATTCATATTTCCTTCTGGAATAATATTTTTAAAGCTAATAATTTTCAAGTGTTATTTAAATTGAACAGCATTCTTTGGGCAGCTAGATGAGAGTATCGTGGTTATAATAATGATAAATGGAAGTGTGGTTTAATAATACTTAAATTTCACAAGATTAATGGTTAGAAATATGTAAAGAATGAAGCATTGCTAACCCCCAGAAGCCCTCAAAATTGCAAGTGTTAAGCTTGTAAGACTAATTTCCCAGTAACTGAGGGATAAGCCCTAATTGCTGCTGCTGCAGGAACAGCAGAGGGATGGCCAAATTTGTCACAACTGTTTCTGCCATTGAAAAACATCAGGCACCCACAACTGAAGACTAAGCTAAAACGGGTTTCCTGCAGAATTTTCCATGCGATAATTGTTATGCTAGCTATCATTTTGATCTGTTGTAATTGATTTGCCCAGAGTCAAAATGGTAGACTACACTACTACCACCACTCCAAAGCGAGGTAGGGAAAGTTCATCCTCAAAAACAGATCTTTTTGTTATGTGGAAGATCCAAAAAAAAATCTTCTGTAGAATGTAGCTAGTATTCAGGTGAACTGTGGCAAAGCTCTGAGGTCAACTAATTACAGGCAGGTGAAGAGTTAAAACATAAGAGCTTATTAAAAATAAAGGGGGGCAGAATAATATAAGGAGGTAGAAAGCGGGTTTATCAAAAATGGCTTGGATGATGAAAGAACACAGGTGCGGATCTTGGACTTGAACTGAAGTAACTTACGGCCCCTTACTGGGCCTAATCCACCAGCACATGTCCATGTAGACTTGTGCCAGCAGTATTGCTAGCACAGGTCCAAGTTGACCCATTGTGGCTGCTTGGACTTACCACGGGGCAAGGGGACAAATGTTCCCCAAGGAGACCTCCAGCAGCCAAAACTGCCCCACGGGATGCAGCGGAGGCCACACTAGTGCTGCTATATTGCCGCATGGCGGTTTCAGGAGGTCTGTGTTGTGAGGTTCAGTGAGGTCATTGCCCTGTCTGATTGGATGTTTTCGGACCTATCTTATCCTCCAACCTGGTCTGGTAAACTGGAGCTCTCAATGGACTGCCACATTCCAAACTCAGCAGGGCAGCTGAAGGATTCCGGTAATCCAGAATTTCTCAACCTGTGGTCTAGTGGTACATGGCCTGCTGGTTGGTGGTACGCTGTCACTTGGCCGGCAAGATGGCGGCCGCGCCAGAGCCCTGAAACGATAAGTGGTCCCGGGCAGCCAACAGAGCTCGAGCACGTGGATTTCCTGCTCTGGGCAATGCCCTCCTGCTCACTCTGACCTCCTTACCCTCATTTTCAGGGCTCCATCGCAGCTGAAAACCTGGAAGTGGCAGTGACATCATTGCTGCTTACGGTGGTACATGGCACAACGGCAGCCCCAGAGGTGGTATACCACACCAAAAAGGTTGGGAACCACTGAGGTGACCCACAAAATAACTTATCTGTCTGATCGTGTAGTTTTCTGTAGCGTCTAGATTTCAAGGTGTCACACTGAACTCTCCTATCTTTCCCCCTTTTTATTTCAGTTGTCACAATGCCAATGAAGAAATGGGATAATAATGCTAAATAATGGTTTGGTTTTAGGGGCTACTTCAGGGGATATTTTTCCTGATGATCAGTTGAATTGGAAACATTTGTGTTTGTTCAAAAAATTATTCAGTTTGTTTTCTAGTGGTATAGCAAATGCAGATAAATCTAGTAACTTTCCTGAACACGTTCACACATGACTGCATACCTCTCTGAGGCTATAACAGTGTTCTTTTCACTGTGTGACGCTAACAAATGTTTTTCTTTCAAAAGAATGCACTTGGAAAGAATGTACTTTGACATTTTTGTCAAAGTGAATAGAGCATGTAGACTTCAAAGAAAAATTGTTTTTGTATAGTACTACCTATTTGTTTCTTAACACTGTCTAGAGTTCTCAAAATTATTTAGGCCTCCCTAAATGTGGCACAAACTCTTTACCTGAGCCTCCCATCTCAACATTTTATATTTTGAATGGACTAGGAGGCAAAGTGCTGAAATGTGTCAACCCTTTCCGTGTGGTTCATACTTGAAGCTTAGCATCCTTTCCTTGTTATTGCAAAGACTCTGTTCTTCATAGACTAACCTGCTGTAGAGAAACGCAGTGAGCCTGCTTAATCACCCCCTTCCCCCTCCTTTTCTTTTTTGACTTGCTTACCCACCGCCCAAGGGCAAGGCAAGCTGCCTGTTGTGGCTTTAAGTTAGATTTAAGAAACTAATGGGGAGAAGTGTGTGTCATGGCCTGCCTGCCTAATACTTGTAATCCCATACACAGAAGTAAACCCCATTGAACACAATGAGACTTATCTCTGAGTAAACTTGCATAGGATTGCACTGACTGCACATCAGTGTTGAGAGTGCCCCTGTTGTAGTCGTTCCTCACGCTGCTTCTTATTATGCTTGTGGTACGTGCAGCCCCTGACAGTATAGGACATGCCGGTTTTGTATTGTGGCCTGCTGTGTGTTTGATAGATTCATCTTTTTGTGGCACAAGGGTGTGCAGGGTGGGTGGGTGAAGGTGCAGCTTATTACTGTAATGCAGTAGTACACAGCTGATCAATTGTGTACAGTTCGGGGACCATGAGCTCTAAAAGACTGAGCTAGCTCTAACCCATCTGTTTGAACCTGAAATCACCAAGTTTCATTTGTTTAACTTGCATTCAGTGTACCAACAAGTGCTCAGAAGTGACTTCCGGTCAGTTGCAGAGGGGGACTGGGAGTTTCATGACTGAGTAGGATTTGAACTTTGGGCTTCAGGTGGGAATGGTTTTCTACCGGTAGACTGAATGCTACATAAAGGATGCACTTCTGAATGTCTGGTGAAAACTTCTTTTGCATAATTGTCGTATAACTTTGCTCTTTTAATTTAATTCTATTTTATTGTATGAATTATTTTTGGCTAGTGAAGTTGACTGTCTAAGACACTCATTAAATCTCATTGTCTATGGGTATAGAAGATGAATCATACTGGGTGAATGGCTCAATTTCCCCTTGCAGTTTCTTTGCATTGGAATTGGAAAACTAACTGAAGTGAAACCTCAGCTGCAGTGGTGGGATTCCATTAAGATGCTGTCATTGAAGCTCCTAAGGGCTGCTTCTTTTGTCTGTGTTGCTTAAATAACAGAGATGCACTTCAGTCTTGGTAATTAGAATAAAGGCTGTTAATAATGAGCGATGCCCAAGTCTTTATGTATGTAATAAGAAAATCTATATTACACTGTACAAGATTATGCAACAAAGAAACACTTACTCAGTTGTTTACATGTAATTTTACAAAGGTCAGATAATATATGCTATTGGTCTTGAGTCACACATGTTCCAGAGTAGTTCATTTTCAATGTGCAAAGCTTTGTTGTGGGGCCCAAATTACATGGTGATGACAAAGTAGTAATTCATTATCAAAATTTTGTTTTTAACTTGGTTTATTTCTGTTACATTTCCTGTCATTCAGTCTCCTCCAGCAAATTAGCAGTCATCAGTGGAACATTCTTCAAGCTTCACTTGAACTGTATCTAAGTTAAATACTCGAAGCTTCTAAATGCAATTTACATAGTCATCTAACTGGTGTCGTACATGTTTATATGATTAAATATTAGTTTTCTGATTTCATAGGCAATGTGGCATTGTAGGATATTTCAGAACATAAAATTATAACCTCTTTCCAAAAAGGTTTGCCATTTTTAAATATATAGCAGTATAAACACACACAAAGTACAGTGGTACCTTAGCTTGAACCCGCCATTCACCAAAGAATGGAGCATTGGTAGGAAGCCCACCTGTCCTGCCTGAAAAGAACTCTGCTCCATCTGTCACTGGCCCAGGGATTGCAGAAGCAAGTAGAGGCATCCGTCGGAGAACTAGGGGGCTTCTGCATTGTTTTCTACTGCTATTGTGTGCCTTCCCCCAGAGAACAGCTTGATCAAAAGGCAGAATATTTCAGCCCAATCCTGCCTAAGGTCTGCTGCAGCGCGCTAAGCATGCTGCGCCAGATCCTAAGCAGAATCAGGCCAGTGCCGGCGAAGCTGGGGCATACCTTGGGAGAAAGGGATGTTTGTCCCTTTTCCCCAGGGAGAGCCCCAGCAGGCCCAATGGGCCTGTTCGGATGTGCACTGGCAAAATGGCCAGTGCAAATTTGGGGAGGCCATGTAAGGCCAGCCAGGCTCAGGATGCGGGATAGGATATCAGCGGAGTGCGCTGCCGATAATCCCTCCACTGTCCCTGGCCCGGTGGGCCTATCACCCCCTCCGTTCCTCCCCGGGCCACCCTCCTCACGACCCTGGCCCGAATGGCGCAGGATTTACCTGTGTCTGCAAGCTGTACCTCCGGCCGTTGGCAGAGTGAGCAGCGCTGGCGCCACTTACTCACCGGGTGCCGCAAACGTGCCTTTCCACCAGGGAAATCTTAGGTAGGATTGCACCGTAAACCTATAAGCTGCCTTGAGTGCCTCCCTTCTGGGAGGGGATACAAATATTTGAAATAAATATGTGATTACAGTTTGTTATACCATACTAGCACGAAAAGTGCTGAGTGTCACTCTTTACCTGGAATGCTCCCCTCAAAACTTCTGTGATGTGCTTCCTCTATAATTTAGCTACCCACAACCTCTCTGGTCACAAAGGCAGGTTCTCATTGTTGCAGGAGGGGGGTAGGTGGAAAGAGCAAGCAAGCCCATGTGAGGAGGTCCACATTTTCTTATCTGCTAACCTGTCTAAATTCCATTAGGGTATAGTATTTTTTTTCCTTTGATGTAGTTTACTTGGACAATCATCTAGGATAGATCTACTAAACCAATGTTAAATTATTTAGAGTGTATGATTTCTAGATGTTTAGTAGTCTGCCATTGAGACTTTGACTGATGGACTTGATTTAAAGCTGTCAAAGAAGTCGTGAAAGTCTATTCAATAATCTGTCTTTCTGCTGATGCAAGATTTCTTTGTTCCCCTACAGTGCATTTTATGGTGCTGTGTCTTGTCGAGATGTAAAAGCCTTAGACCAGGGAATGGGACTTCCATCTAGCAGCCAGGATGATGATGATCATAATAATCATATTTCTCCTCAGTGCTTTCTTGTGCATAATATATCCAAAGATATTTATTTTTGAACAAGCACTGTCCTTCTTTATTAACTAGCTATAGATCTACTTCTCTAGGTTACAACTGACTAAACCAGGAGACAGACAGTAGTTTTTGAGAGCTGAAGGTGATGTAAAATAATGTATGAAAGTTCTATATTAGAAAGTGTTGCCCCGTCACCCACACAGCCTGAATCATTGGAGCTGGTCCTGAAAGGTTTGATCCCATATTCCTGTGGTGCAGAAGTGAATAATACAGCCATGTGTGCAGGGTTAGTAACTCATATGGGTATTTCACTTATCTGTCTTGGCAAGGTGCCGTTGCTACGAGTGATCACATCATGCAGAACCAACTCTCACACTGTTGACTTTGCAGGTAAGGCAAATAGGTCCCGTCCATGTGGTTATGTTGCCTCTCTTCAGCATGGGATTGTAG
This sequence comes from Plestiodon gilberti rubricaudatus, assembly GCA_026170595.1. Taxonomy (NCBI): domain Eukaryota; kingdom Metazoa; phylum Chordata; class Lepidosauria; order Squamata; family Scincidae; genus Plestiodon; species Plestiodon gilberti. The sequence goes on along the minus strand of JANXHW010000004.1, from coordinate 56,877,759 downwards.
CATGTACATGGTTCCGATGCTGCAGGCTGCACTTGTGAAGGTATAGCTGCATTTGTTTACCCTGCATATTTGCATGTAACAAACAATGCAAGGTGCAGAGTAGTTGTGTTCCAAATGATAGTACAGTACAGAGTTAATCAGTTGCAGGGATGGATCAGCATCCCATTGTCGGACCTGAAATTGGGTTGAGCTTTAGCATTCATTCCTAGTTTGGTCCTTTGTAAATGATAAATTGACTGCTCACAAAAGGCTTGAATGTAAAATGCTGCATGTGGGGAGATAAGCAACCTGGCTGCTCATCTAGCCCTGAAAATGTGGCTAACAAGGTGCAAAATTGCACCGCCTCTGCTATCATTACCTTCTCCCTCTGGAGCTGAAAAAGACTTCTAGTCTAATCCTAGACTAGAAGTCTAATCCTAGACTTCTAATCTAGACTAGGATACAGTGGCAGTGTTGGTAGAACTGAGCTCAGGCTTGCTCGCAAACATACTTGTAACAGAATTGTGAGCAGGAATCTTCTCATGGACAATTGAAGGGGGGTGGGGTTGGATATTCCAAGTACCCCTGTTCAAATGTACATGACACTTCTGGAAAGTAGTAGTAGTAGTAGTAGACACTGAAGTATCTGTTAGGTGTTTGGTTTCAAGTGTTGCGTATTAGTTAAGTAAAGAATGCAGATTAGTCAAGGAAGAGTAGGTGTGCCTGCCTGCCATAATTTTTATTGTGATTTTGTAAAATTATTAACGTTTCAGCAGAACTAGTTACTTCCTTAGCATAGGTTTATACATAAAATAATTTTTATTCTTTAATTGATAGTTCAATACGTCATTTCTTGCAATGTACGATAAGATCAAATTCTTATCCAATAATTTCTTTGCGTTCTTTGGTATTTGCAAAACATACGGCGCAAACGTACGGCGCAATCCTCCCTGACTTTAGAGTGGCAGAGTGTAAAGCATGTTTGTGATAACTTGGGTGTAAGCGGTGCTGGCATGGAGACCAGCACCACTCACACCCTCGGCGGCCCGGACCTGCGCTGGTTGACCCAGGTACGCTTGGCGCAGGGTTGGGGAATGGGCCGGTGACAGAGGGGGGCCATTGGGAGTGGGCGGGGTCATTGGCGGCACGCTCTGAATGTCCCCTTTTTTCCGAGGCTGGCCACGTATCTTTACACTGGTTAGCTATTTCTTAGTGTTCTGACAGCATTTGCATTATCACTGTTTCAGAATATTTATACTGTATACTGCTTTTCAATGAAAATGTTCACAGAACAGTTTAGCAAAAAAGTTCTAGTTGTGCCTGAGCACATTATTCAGCTAGCAAGCAAAGATGATATTGGAATTTTTCACACATTCACAAACATAGAACTGGATCTATTGTTTCACAATGTTGCCCTATCCATGTCTACTCAGAAGTAAGTTCAATGGAACTTTCTCCCAAGAAAGTGTGTATTGCCGCCCCAGTCTTACAATTAATGTTTTCAGAATACTGATCCATAACTTATCTTGACTTTAGAAATGAGGGTAATTCTTCTAGCACATTCCAGGAATAATTTAAGTGCTGAAATTGATTTTTGCCTATTTATAATCTTGATGATGTGCCTTTTTCACATTAAAAAAACCCACCACTTAAAAAAGGTACATGGCTTTTTTCATTCTCCTGCATAAACAAGATGTGTGCTTGTGTGAAGAGACAAGCAGTTGCCTGGAAGAAAAACCTATACTTTAAGGATTTGTTCCTGGTATGTCTGTGAGTGTTCATGTTAATATATAGCAGCTGAGTCTGCTTCATGCATCCTTGGTCCAAATGAAGCCTACAATAGTGTTTTTCTGCATACATGAAGTGTATTGAGTAGACATGCAGTAGGCACTTGGCATCTACTTCCAAGAAGGTAAAAATAGAGATCTAGAAGATGCTATTATCTGTGACCTTCCTGCCAATATTCTTAGACTGAATGTTACAAGTGACAAATGTTTGGATCTTAGAAGCATGCTCTTAGTATTGTTTTAAATAACTTTCGTTGAATTTGTTGAAAGCTTTACATTATAAAAGTGTATTTTGCAGCAGTATAAAACACAAGGAAGGAAAAAAGAGTATTTTATTTTCACTATCAGTTTGTCACAGGATGAATCAACACATCACAAAACTAACAATTATATAGAATTGGGCACAAGGATACCACCCAGAATGACACAACATCTTAAGGAAGTTTAATGATAAGGCCCCTCCTAGCTTCAGTCCTTGGCATGCTAAGGTAGGGCTGGAATTTCTGGTAACTGATTTAGAATCTAAGACTGCAATCCTATACTTATACACACTTTCCTAGGAGTATATGCCTTGTTGAACACAATACTTACTTCTGAGTAGACATACATAAGATTGTGCTGTAAATCTGTTTTATGAGGGTCTATTACCACTTTAGCAGAATAACTAGCATTCATTAGATGGAGGATAGTTTTAGTTAGCACTTTCTCATTCACACAGGTGTAGATTAAAAAATGTAAGTAGTGGAGCCAAATGGTCATGAAATAAATGTTCATCATCATCAATTATATGTTTATGACAATTCTGTGTAAAGGGTAAATGTATGCAAGATAAGCACAGTGCCAAGCACAGTGCCAAGTCAAAACAACAATAATCACTGCTAAAATCCTTCTAGAGATGCTAAACTGTATTAACCTGTAATGTGACAGTGTTAGGGGTATGACACAAAAAGGTCTTTCATGTAAAAATCTATTGCATGGCGTGCTTGAGGTTTCTATCTGAATTCCTCTAAACATGAGTTCACCAGAGTATGGGCTTTATGACTGTCCTGTTTCATAAGAATCTGTACATTGCAGGCATTACTAAAAATAATTAATAATTGCTTCTAGTGAATGCATTCTTCATATATGGCTGAAAATGGTACTGTATACATTGCAGTGCAATGAGAGTGGAGACTATCCATGGAGTTCTGTTATAGCACAATTCTATTGCTGGCTTAAGCCTAGGGTATTTCAAACGTGCCGTAAGAACGTTGCGACATCTAGAGAGGAAGCCGGCGCCAAGGCCCACACCATCCCGCTGGCACTGCAGCTAGGACCAACGTGCGCCAGAGCAGATAAGGGTTGTTCTGGGTGGCATGGGGGCTGGGGGAGGGTGGAGATGGGGTCGATTGGGACTGGGAAGGGTGTGGGATTGGCAGTGCTGGCGTGCGCCGAATCCTATCCCCCTCCCAGGTCTTTTCTACCTGTATGGGGTTTCTTGGATCTGTGCCAGCCATGAGGCTCATACAGATCCGAGTAGCCCCATTGTGGAGGCTGGTGTTTTACTCTGGGTAAGGGGACGAATGTCCCCATACCCCGAGGAGAACTCCAGTCCACTCTTCCCCCAGCGCTGGATACAGTGTGGGTCCCGCAGCCCCAGCAATGGTTAGGATTGGGCTGCCCATGTTTCATTAAAAAAAAGTCAACTACACACTGATTACATAGTTCTTACATGCCACCTGCTTGCCTTACTTGTGATACATGCTCACTTACTGCCTAGTTGTCTGCCTGGCCATTGCCCATTTTAAGATTACAGTGGTTATATACTACTCTACTTGGACCCTTGTTCTGCACAGTGGGGGGAAATTAGTGGGCCATTGTTCTGCACAGTGGGGGAACATTGGAAGAGACCATTGAAAGAAAAAGAAGCAGCAAAATGTCTACACTTCCCTACTCACTGACCTTATCTTTGTTTTGGAGCTACAGTGAAGAACAGAATCTCTCTGATGTGTTAAATATGCTACCCATATCTAGAACATGTATTGTAGAGAATATTATATTGCAAAGAGGGATGTATTGTTCAAATAAGAACAGTATGTAACTGTATATAATGTACAGTATATTCCAGGGGTGGCCAAACTTGCTTCATTAAGCAAGAGCCACATACGATAAACTTCAAACGTTTGAGAGCCACAAGAGAGATGTTCAAGAGCTGCAATATATTTAAGCAGCATTTAAATTCTTAAATATATTTACTCACCGTGAACATTAAACTTATGTTTTAATCCAATGGACTCTCAGTTTACACCTGGTAAATCAAAGCTTGAAAATTTCTTATTTATCTTTTATATTAATTGTGATGCAAAAAAAGGAGCTCAACCAACATATTTCCGAGAGCCACACATTATATGTCAAAGAGCCGCATGTGGCTCGCTAGTCACGGTTTGGCTCTAGAGCCGCAGTTTGGCCACCCTTGGTATATTTTATTCCCTCTGGTTTTTTTGCCTAAATGTAAAAGTAAAGTCTAAAAATTTTAACAAATATTTTAGTTTAATGTTTTTAAAGGTGTGTTGAAATAAATCTATACAAATAACCTAGAAATTATCTTTCTTTCATCGACTTGAACTTACCTGCCAAGGCTGCAGTCCTCTGCTTGCTTCTCTGGCAGCAGTTCCTACTGAATGGAGTGGGGCTTACTGCCAAGTAAATATGCCTAGGATTGCACTATCAGACAATGAATTTGAGTTACACCAAATAAAAGGTATATGCAGATATCATCAGCGCTGCATATGGCCGTCTTTCTCAGGAGACTATGTATAAAACATGTGATAATCTAAAGATATAAAAATGTACGGTAATACTCTTTGCTTCTAGTTCATGGATAAATTATATACCGTATTGACCTGAGTATAAGACTCACTTTTTTGCGCTAAGGCAAGTCTTTAAAGTAGGGGTGCGGCCTACAATCAAAGTCTAGCTTTTTCTGCCTAGAGTTTTCTGCAAAGCTTCCCTTTTTCAAGCCCCTCCAAGTCTCTTTCAAAGGTAAAAGCTTTTTCTTTTTTTAAAAACTGCAAAGCACTGTGTTTTCAGCTCTTAATCACTTGCTAAATGGCCACCTGGCCTCAGGAAGCATTTGAAAAAATTAACCCTTAAGTTCCAGCTCCAGGACTCTGTGGAAACTAAGATATTTATTGATCCTGCAGTTTGAAAGTTGAGAGCAAGAGCTCCTGCATAGGCTTACCATATTCAAAGGGGGGCAGAGTGCCAACCTTTAGGCTGCAATCCTATGCACACCTTCCTGGAAGTAAGCCCCATTGAATGCAATGGGACTTACTTCTGAGTAAACATGCATAAGATTGTGCTGTTAACCATTGAAATTTGGGCAGGTGCAGCTCATCATCATGGAAGGGTACAACAAGCTGCACCTGTTCAAATTCCAAAGGTTAAAGGCAGGCACTCTGTCCCCCTTTGGATCTGGGAAGGCTACTTATACTAGGGTGCCCAGATTCAATAAGGGACAGGGTGCCTATGCCTTTAACTGTACTAAAGCTGTACTGTTTTACTGTTCTACTAATGTGTATATTTTCTTTAAGTTAAAAAAGTTAAAAATGTATTTTTTAAAAAATAGTACCAAACTTTAAGGGTGCAGCTTATAATCAGGAGCGTCCTATACTCGGGGCAATACGGGGTATATTCATTTTGGTAAGCAGCAGAACTTGTGGAATAAATACCCCCCACCCCCACCCCTGTTTTAATAGACTGGGGAAACATTCATAAGGAAACATTTTATCCTAATAAAAGTTAAGTGACATTTGGGACATATATTTACTTGAATGTAATGAAAATAACTTTATATCAGTATTTAGAAAAGCACAAGCCTTTTAGCCAATATTGCTAATTGAAATGCCAGGGTTTATATGTAGCAAATGTATTTTGCTTAGTGGTATCATGATCACCTTGGATGCCTTGTTTGCAAGAGGAGAGGCGGGATAGAACATCTTTTCAATAAATAAAACATTGTTGGTCTTCAATATTTAGTGGTTAAACTCTGATAGTATAATACAGTGCGGATCTAGCCAAATGTCTAAATGAATGACAATAACAATGCAAATTAGCCTGAACTTGCTAACCTTGTTTACAGCTGCTTTTCTCCTACCTGATCTGATTTGCCTCATGATCAGTAAATTGTATAATGTCAGTTTTAATGCGAGACCAATGGTCCATTAATACAGTATCCTCAGTCACACAAGTTACAGCCCAACCCTAGTTTGCAGCCCAATCCTATGCTCCCCCCCGCTGATGCAGGGGGGGAACATGGTTACTGCTGTATCCTGCAAGGGGGGGGCAGTTGCGGAGGTCTCCTCTGGGTAAGGGAACATTTGTTCTCTTGCCCAGAGGTAAGCCTCTGCAGTGCAGACTTGTGCTAGCAAATTCGTTGGTGCAGATCCACATGGACCCACACCACAGAATCGGGTCCAGGAAGGGGGTAGGATTCGACTGCCAAATCTGCCCCTTCACAGACCCGATCCACCCTTCTTCTGCCCCCGTTCCACTCTCACCCTGTCCCACCTCCCCTGACATCCTACCTGCCTCAGCAGATCCTCCTGGATCTGTTGAAGCACGTGGGAAGGCACTAGCCTATCCGTTGGCGCTACTCTGCGCGCTGATGGGAGTATCTTTTTTACAATCTGGCTTATCTTATTGGGGGGGGGGCTTGGGTAACTTTTGTTCCTTTACCTTGGGGTAAGCTTCCACTACCCCAATGGATCTCCACAGATCTGCGTCAGCTGTTGTGCTGGTGCAGAACTGAGAAGAGTAAGGGAGAGGGAATGGAAGAAGGAACAGAGTTACGATCCTGTGCACACCTGTGCTGCTGGGATCCATCTCTCCCAGGTTGGAATTCAAGGTGCATTATAGGCTATTTCCACATTCTAGACTGGAAAGGGCCAGTTGTGTCTAAAATGTAGGCCCATATATTTATCTGTGATGGTTCTGGAATAATCAGAGTTGTTGTGCATTTGGGGTGAAAGCGCAGTGTTTTTGAGGTCTTGCTCCATTTCTAACTTGCCTGGAATGGTAAATGTTAAGAGTCAGAGCCTGCCTCTCTCTCTCTCTCTCTCTCTCTCTCTCAGAGGTGTTTGGTAATTAATTAAACAAGGGTTCTTTTAGTTTGTATTGCTATATTCAGATAGCTCACTTTATTGTCTAAACATTTACTAGCTGACCATATAAACATAGACCAGTTGAACCATCCTCTTTACACAAGTCATGAGTCATCATAACCATCAGTTGTTTCCTGAACCAATTCTGGACCTTCAGTATAACTGTGGTGTAGAAAAGCATGCAATTTTAAACACAAATGCGAAAATAAATGAGATTGGGCAAATGTTTTGGGTTTTGGATAAGCAATACCTTGTACTTCATTTTGAGATGCTAGTGTTACGGCCCAATCCTATTCAAAGCCAGCACTGGCAAAAAGTGTGTTCTGCTGGTGCAGGCTGCCGCAAAAATGCCGTAAAGTGCTTTTTGGCAGTGCAGGGAGCTGGTGTAGTGAAGGAGGGGGTGTACCAGTGGGAAGGCCAGAGTCTTCCCACACATGCCAGCGGAGCTACTGGTGCCCCCTGGAGCAAGTAAACCCGGCACGGGGGAGGGCAAGGATGGGTTTGAACAGGGCGGTAGGAGAGCGGAACAGGGAGGAGTGGGCTGAGTTCAGTGGTGGCGCACGCCAAATCCCGACCCCCTTCCTGGGCCCGATCCACATACACAGATCAATACGGACTTGCGTCAGCGGTATCGCTGGCACAGGTCCGAATTGACCTGTTGCGGCTGCTGGGAAAAATGTCCCCTTACCCCAAGGAGACTTCCAGCCGCCGAAAATCTCCTGCAGGGTAGTGTAGCCCGCATTGGCGCTGCTGTATCGACGTGCAGGGATTTAGCTAGGATTGGGCTGTTTGTTTACTTTATTAAAAGCTTATTACTTCTGATAAAACAATGGAATGAAAAATCTCACAAACATGTTTTTAGATCTAAATTTTTAGATCTAAACACAAGTTTATGTTAATGTAATTATGGCTTGGTCACTTGACCAAGTCAAAAGAGGTCAAGCTCATGAAAAATAGGGGTGAAATGAGCTATAGCCAGATTAGGGGCCCAGTCCTAACCAACTTTCCAGCACCCATGCAGCTGCAATATAGCTCCGAAATAAGGGAACAAATGTTCCCTTAACTTGAGGGAGGCCTCTGTGAGGCCTTACCTTGAGGAGTCCTCCCCACTGCAGAATGCCATGTCTATGATTATCATAACTTCCTTCATGGGCAGAGCCTCAGAAACATCCTCACAACTAGGAGTGAGCTCTGATTCCCACTCAGCCTGTTCTGCAGCTGTTGGAAAATCTTTTCCAGCACTTGCCATTGTGTTGGAGGAAGAGCATATCACTTCCGCATTTGGGACTGAGCTCTTTTTTTCCCTTTTAAATTGATTTTATGTTTACAATGTCATTTTGATTTCATTGGGCCTTTTTTTGTACCCTTGAATGTTTACTTTTTAAGTTTGTCAAGCCTTTGGGGATAGAAGTATTAACTTCTAGAAAAAAATACTATAAGCAGTTCTGAGCCCATGAGACAGTGCAGGATATAAATCAAAGGCATTTTAAAAGTATTTAAGTGAATGACTGAATAACTGATGGTTAGAGGAGTTTGAAAATGGTTTTATTTTTTCATAGATTTTGGTGTTTAACCAAAATGGAATAGCAGAAAGTGGTGGTGTGTTTTTATTCCAATTTTTACCAATTGTAAATGCTTTAAAAGTGTATTAGGTATGTGGTATAGGTTGTACAATGTCAGCAGATGTAGAATGACACAAAAATACATGGTTTTATTTAATTTTTTCTGCAGATTTTTTTTTTGCAGAAAGTGGTGTTATGTGTTTTAATTTTGTTATCACCATTTTCAGACACCTCTACTGATGGTGCTAAATGAGAAGAGGATTGATACAGAATTTTAGAAGGCATTGTGAGAATGACAGTAGTGGGTTTTTTTTGTGTGCTGCTAGGATATTTTCAGATAATTTTAAGCATGCAGAGGATGTACAGTTATGAGAGCCAAATAATCTCACCTCAAGTTGGCACAAGTGTTGTGAGAGGCTTCAGAATCCCCTCTTCTACTTGCCAGTACTTCTGTAGAAAGGAAAGGGTACCCTATTCTCAAATTGCGGCAGCATCCCTATGCAATGGCGTCACTGGAGCTAGATGGGGAGGGCGGACCGCCCCGAGGGCTACGCGTGCAAAGGGCGACGTGCGGTCCCGCGCGCACACTTGCGCGCGTCACCCTCCGCTCCAGGAGAAGGCCTTGGAGCTCCGAGGCCTTCTGACGAGGCCCAATGTGGCGACGTCATATTTATTAGGTTTTTCGCACCTGCGCAGGACGTTTCAGGGCAAAAGGGCAGCCCTTTGCCCTCAGAAACATACTCCGCTTGCGCGAAAAACCTAATAAATATGACGTCGCCGCATTGGGCCTCGTCAAGGCCCAGGACAGCCAGCCGGAGAGGATGTCTCCAGAGCCGGCAGCAGCGGAGGCTTCGCTGCTGCCGGTTCTGGAGACATTCTCTCCGGCCGACTGTCGCAGCGGTGCTGTCATTAGGGCGGCGCGTGCCCTAGTGACGCTGCTGTCCCTATGCACGCTTCTGGGGAGTAAGCTCCAATGAACACAGTGGGACTTACTTCTGAGTAGACATGCATAGGATTGGGCTGTGCAACATTTTTGTTGTTGGGGAAATTGTTAGAAGTGCCATATCATATGGCCCATATGTAACATGTTTGCAAGGATGTCATGGGCACAGTTCTTTCCAGGTTGTGGACTCAGCCTCACCAGTGTAGTCAAGCACAGCATCTCCTATGAAATGGCTTAAGAGCAGCTGCAATTTACTCTTGTGAAGACTGGAAGCTGTTTTGAGAAGTTCGGTTGGTTTTATTGTATCTTTCATCTGAGTCCAAAAACATTCATCTTCCACACGCAAGATGCTCTGCACCTCATCGCTGTGGCTGCTTCTTTGCCAAACAACTCAATAATTGCCATTGCGTGATCAGAGTGCTATGGTGTGGTGTTTACGAGCAGTTGGCACTGAACAAAGGTCCCATTCAGACATAGCATCACAAACTATGATTTGTTATATGCAAAAGCAGTTGTGAGCCTCCCCTCCTCCTCCCTTTCACACATGAGGGGTGGAGATTTAAAGCTTCTATTTGTTGTTGGTACAAACCACCAAACAGGAAACTGCAGTTTGTAACAAATTGTGAACAGAATCTTTAAACCTCTTCCCTTCGTATGCAAAGGAGGGAAAGGGTGAGGGGAGCATGCAAACATAAGGCTCCAACCTCCACAGTTTGTGGTTTGTCTAAAAACTGAAATGTGACCTGCTTCGGAGTGCTGCATCACCATGCTGTAAGGCAGTGGTTCTCAAAGTGGTGGGTCGTGACCCACCATTGAGAACAAAAGCTGTCCCCTGCCCCCTTAAAGGATGGGGACAGCATGGTAGCAGCGATCCCCGTCGCAGCGGCTGAAAAAGTGCCCTTACCGGGGCTTGGGGGAGGCCTGCGCGACCCTCTGCAGGCCTCCCCAATCTTCGGATCACCAGAAAACGGTGATTTTTGGGCAGTTTCGGTTTTCGCGCAGGCCTCCCCGAAGCCCCCCAAGCCCAGGTAAGGCCCCAAACGGCAGTTTCGGGGGTGTTTTTCCCGGCAGCGGCGATTCGGCGATGAGATGAAACATTAGCAGTAACCTCTTATGTATTTATGCTCTTCCCATTCCCACAGCACAGACCTATCAAACTTACACCACCAGAGGCTTGGGAGGGGAGGGGAGATTTAAATCCCCTTTGAATCCCCCTTTGGAGGGGATTTGAATCCCCTTTCTGTTCTGGGGTCTCCCATTCTCGCTGCACCGCTGGTTACACCAGTGGTGTAAGTTGGATAGTATTGCGCTGCCAGTGATTTTTTTAGGGGAGGGGGGAATTTCTTAAAATAGCAAATGGTGAATATATAATAATAATAATAATATAATAATAAATATGCAGTATTTATATACCGCCTTTCTTGGTCATTGGATTTCTCCTCTGACTTTAATATCAATCTTTCTGTTTGGTAGTTATATCAGAGATGGGATGTTGGTGTACTAAACTCTTCCACTAGTTCTCTGAATCAAATTTCATTCTTCTTAATAGACACTGGTTTGATTACAGTGGCTTGCCTCCAGAGGAATACGTAATCATGCTTTCAGCTACATGTAAATGTAAACAGATTAGAATAATCAATTCTGTGGGAAGATTTCTCCATATTACTGCTCTCCAAATTGCTCATGCAAATGTTGTAGGAAAAAATGCAAGGGTTATGTAAACAAACCAGGAGGTATTAAATCATTTTGAATATCCTGTCCTACATTAAGATTTGGCTGATAGCTTATCGAAGGTCATCAGTAGTTTCTGCTGTTAATCTTTTAAGGAAAAAAATGCAAATATACTGTAGATCCTCGGTTACGGTGGAGCAATCGCTTAGCATCAATAAACTAGTATTCACTGACTAGAAAAGATTGAGGCATGGATTATGAAGATTTTGGAAGCTCAAAGTTTTTGTCCAGTATAGAATCCTATTGCAAAGTGAAGAGTGAACATTTGGATAATGTCAAGCCTGTCTCCAAAATGTTATATACCTCTAGGTCTAAAACCAAGATCCTAAGCAATTTATTTGAAAGGACGTTTCACAGAATTCAAATAAATGTATTTACAACCATATTGTAAGTGAAACAGAGGGTGAATTTAAATTAGTCTAGTTTGCTCCTTGAATGTATATGATGGAAAAATGCGGTGAGATGGAATTGGGGCCGGACCAACCGTGAGGCTAACTGAAGCGGCAGGCTGGCGAGGTGTGATGAACTGAGGAGGGATGCCCTGCGTCTGCCTGCCACCCACACAGCTCCTTCACTCTGCGCTCCAATAAAATCACCAAAAATACAACCGAAAAGCAATAAATCAATAATACCAAAGGCAGGTCTGAAGCAGCAGATTGAAACATCAGAATACTGCCACAATCAAGAGAAGAATGCTAACTGAAATTAAAAGGTTTTCAGCCAGTGCCAAATCTGAACTAGCAAGGATGCTGACCTCACCTCCTGTGGGAAGGAGTTCCATAACCTGAGCACCACGGCAGAAATATCTTTCATGTGTTGCCACTAGATGTACTTCTTTTGGTCATGGAACACATAAAAGGGCTGTCCCTGCAGTGGCGTAGGAATGGGGGGGGTGGACTTCCCCCAGGCAGCAGGACCAGGGGGCAGCAGGGGGCATCACTTACCCCCGTCGTGGCAGTTTCGGAGGCGGCAGCTCCGTTCGCGCCACTTTTTTCTTTTTTTCAGGCCTTGGCAGCAGCAGCAAGCCTCACTGCACCGCTGCCGAGGCTCCATGAGGCTGGGGAAGGCGTTTTCGGCCCTCCCTCCTGCCCCTGGGGAGTTCCAGGCAACTGACGGGCCGCGTGACGTCATCTCGGGGGTGTCATCTCCGGGATATGTCATGCGGCAGGGGCGTGGCCTCCTGGGGCGCATCATCTCTGCCAGCGCCCCCTGATAGGGGGGTGCCTAGCTACGCCCCTGTGTCCCTGAAGATCTCAAGGGCAGTTTCATATGGGAGGAGTGGTCCATCGTATGTTCTGCTCCCAGGTTGTTAAGGACTTGAAAGGTTAAAACGAGCATCTTGAATTGCACCTGAAAATAAGCTGGCCACAAGTGCAGTTGAAACAACCTAGGCATTATATGCTCTACTCATCTAGTGTTAGTCAGCAATCATGAAGCAGCATTCTACACAAGCTGAAGTTTCTAAATAGTCTTCAGGGGCAGCCCCACAAAGTACATCTTACAGTAGCCTAGTCAGGATGTAACTAGTGCATGGATAACCATGGTTAGGTCTGCTTGACCCAGGAAAGGAAATAGCTGGCATCCTAGCTTATGCTAGACAAAGGAACCCTGGCCCATATGTCACGCCCTGGCCCACATCTGAGCTTCTAAGTGCAGTCATACATTCTTCTGAAGGAGCAGGTTCATACTTTGGGAACTGTTGTTGTTGTTCAGTCGTTAAGTCGTGTCCGACCCTTCGTGATCCCATGAACCATATCCCGCCAGGCCTTCCTATCCTCCACATCTTCCTGAGTTCGCTCATTTTCATGTTCGTTGCATCGGTGATGCTGTCTAACCATCTCATCCTTGGCCTTCCCCTTCTCCTTTTCCCTTCAATTTTTCCCAGCATCAGAGTCTTCTCCAGAGAGTCCTCTCTTCGCATTAGGTGGCCAAAATATTTGAGTTTCAGCCTTAGTACATGTCCTTCCAGGGAACAGTCAGGGTTGATTTCATTTAGGATTGACTGATTTGATCTCCTAGCTGTCCAAGGGACTCTCAGGAGTCTTCTCCAGCACCACAGTTCAAAAGCATCTATTCTTTGGCGTTCAGCCTTCCTTATGGTCCAACTCTCGCAACCATACATTGCTACTGGGAACACCATGGCCCTGACTATACAAACTTTTGTTGGCATGGTGATATCTCTGCTTTTTATTATGCTATCTAAATTTGCCATAGCTTTCCTTCCAAGGAGTAAGCGTCTTTTAATTTCATGGCTGCTGTCTCCGTCTGCAGTGATCTTGGAACCCAAAAAAGTAAAATCTGTTACTGCTTCCATTTCTGCCCCTTCTATTTGCCAGGAGTTTCAAGCCAACTTTGGGAATAACCTCATCTAAAACAAGCTGACAGTCCATAACTTGAATCCCATATTTCCTCATCAATAGCATCTCTGTTTCATCTGAATATAGTTCCAGTTTGTTCACCCTCATTCAGCCTATTACTGACTGGGCAATGGTTCAGAACCTCCATAGCTTCTCTATCAGATGGAAATGAGAAATAGAGCTGGATGTCATTCACATATTGATGACATCCAACACCATACCTCCTGATGACCCTCCCAGTGGTTTCATGTCAATGTTAAATAGCATCCCTTCATGCGATGGAATGGAACTGTTTTGTCTGCAAACCGCTTTGTGAACTTTTTGTTGAAAAGTGGTATATAAATATTGTTTAATAATAATAAACCCTTAGATCACAATCCTAGGCATGTCTACTCAGAAGCAAGCCCTATTGAACACACTGGGGTGGGAGGAAAAGGTGGTGGCGACAGCAATCCTTGGCCTCGCCGCCGCTGCTAATCCCGCCCCAGCAAGCACTAAAAGTTCTGCCCACCTCGCGGGGAGAACTTTGAAAACTACTGGTTTAGTGCATCTTAATATGCTAGTTATTATGCAGAATTTGTATTTTTTATTTTTTAAAAATTATATTGTATAGTACATATATTATGTATTTCTATATGTGCTTAATTTTTTTTAATTCTCTAAGCCGTCTCGAGTTACCTATCAGGGCTAAGGAAAGCAGAGTATAAATACAGCCCCCCCCCGCACCCACTGATTTGGCATCCGTGGTTTCGCTTATTTACGAATGCCGAATTCCCCCCCCCCGCGGATTCCCCCCAAGCCTCCCCCTGTGTTCCTTTTACCTTTGTTTCTCTTCATTACAATCGCATGAAGGGAAAACACTTCTTCCTTTAACAAATGCTGTAAGCAGAAAGCTTATAACAAGATGAGCAGGCAAGCAGCCTGCAGCCTAGAAGGGAGACTAAGAGCGAACAGAAAGCAGGAAACCGATTAATGTACTCAGTATAGGGTTCCCTTTTTATCCGTGGTTTCCAGTATCTGTGGAGGGGGCAGGAAGTTAACCCCCATGGATATTGGGGTACTACTGCACTCCAAATAAATAAATAAAGGCTGGGAAGACTCCATAGTCCCTAGTGTAACCTAAACTTCACCTGGGTTGTGGTCTAAGGTACTACACACAAAACGAGTCTCTGCTTAGCTATGAATTCACTAGGTAACCTTAGGTAAGCTGCTGTCCCTTCCCTTTAACCCCACAAGCAACATGGGGATAATAAGGCTAGTCTATATTACTGTTGTAAGGATAACTTGGATATATTTTGCTGCTGTTAATTGATTTTGGTAATGGCCATTGACTAGGCAGTAAAGATTGATTACTAACTCAGATAATGTACCTGAAGTACTGTACTCTAAATACTTGAAATGCTCTGTGGCATTCAAAGGGCTACACATGGCTGCACTCAGAATTCTGTGCACAAACTGGGACTTTAATGCACACTTACCTGTTGCAGCTCCGCGCACACACGCACGCACAAGAAAGAGACCAGGCCAAGGGCCCAGCTTCCGGTTTCACACAGTTATCCAACAGATGCTTCTGTGAGCACACAAGACAACAAGATGCCTGTTGTATCTTGTTGCCACTTCCTCATATCTGGCATTCAGAGCTAGGCTATCTCAGAAACCTGGAGGTTGCATATAGTCATCATGGTTTGTAACCTGTGATCAACATTTCCTCCATAAATCTGTCCAATCCCCTTTTAAAGGCATCTAGGCCAGGTGCCTTCACCACATGCTGGGGCAAGAAGTTCCACAGATTAATTACACACTAGATAAAGAAATATTTCCTTTTGTCTGTTCTGACTCTCCTGCCGCTCAATTTTAGTGGATATCCCCTGATTCTGGTATTGTGTGAGAGGGAAAAGAACTTCCCTCTATCCACCCCATGCATAATTTTATGTGTCTCAGAGCGCAATCCATTCTAAGTAACAAACGACGGAGCAAGTGTGCCACCGTTTGAAGCCATTGCAAATGTGCCGTAAAGCACGTTTGTGACGACTTTCGAGTAAGGGTGGCCAGCCAGACTTTCGAGTAAGGGTGACCAGCACGAGCTGGCCAGGGGGTGGGTGGGGTGGGGATTGCGGTTGCCGTATTCCCGACCTGTTCCCTGGCTGGCGCAGCCTTTACACGGCCTAAATAGTTGGCGGAAATCCGAGGTAGCCCATTGGGGCCACTGGCGTCACTACAGGGGGGGCGGAGCTCTACGTTCCTCTGTGATCCGAGCCTCGGTTACACGGAGGAATGACGCGCCCCGCCCCCGCGCCTTCCAAACCAGTCAAAGCGGTGAAAACAACGCGCAGGGAGTCTCCTACGCATTGTTTTCACTGCTTTGACTGGTTCGGAAGGCGCGGGGGCGGGGCGTGTCGTTCCTCCGTGTAACCGAGGCTCGGATCACAGAGGAACTTAGAGCTCCGCCCCCCCTGTAGTGACGCCAGTGATTGGGGCCTCCCCGTGTTACACCGGGGGAAGGGGACAAACGTCCCTTCCCCCGAGTAGACCTCCGGGCCAATCACGGAATGCGGATAGGATCCAGCAGGTGGCCGGGGCCGCCCGCCGGATACTTAGGCATGATTGTGCTGTCAATCATGTCTCCCCTCAGGCACATTCCTGCTAGACTGAAGAGGCCCAAACATTGTAGCTTTTAATCATAAGGGAGGTGCACCAGCCCAATAATCATTTTGTTCTGGAAACCAGAACTGGACATGATACTCCAGATGTTGCCTTACTATCGATTTGTACAATGGCATAATAATATTGGCCGTTTTATTCTCAATCCTCTTTAAATGATTCCGAGCATGGAATTGGCCTTTTTCACAGCTGCCTCGCACTGGGTCGACACTTTCATCAAGCTGTCCACCAGCACTCCAACTTCTTTCTCCTGATCCGTCCCAGACAGCTCAGAACCCATCAACGTATATGTGAAATTATGATTTCTTGTCCCAGTGTGCATCACAACACTTGCTTACCTTGAAGTTGCTCGCTTGACCCTTGTCCGGCATGGCTGATTAGAGCTGCCCGGGCGGGGCTGGCTGAGTGGACTGGGAGGGTGGTAAATTCATCTCTGAGGGAGGGGGTCGTGCCGCTGTCTCTGAAGCAGGCGGTGGTGCGTCTTCAGGGAGGGTTTCTTCCTGAAGAAACCCTCCCTGGATCCCACTATTTTGAACAACTTCCGGCTGGTCTCGAATATCCCGTTTCTGGGCAAGGTGATCGAGCTCCAGAGGGTCTTGGAGGAAGCTGATTATCTGGATCCATTCCAGTCTGCCTTCAGGCCGGGGTTTGGGACAGAGACTGCCTTGGTCACCTTGGTGGATGACCTGCGCCGGGGATTGAACAGGGGGAGTGCGTCCCTGTTGGTCCTGCTGGACCTCTCGGCGACTTTTGACACCATTGACCATGGTGTCCTCCTGGTTCGGTTGGCTGGGTTGGGGCTTGGAGGCATCGTTCTGAGGTGGTTCCGCTCCTTCCTGGCTGATAGATCCCAGAAGGTGATGCTGGGGGATGCTTGTTCGGCACCCTTGCCCTTGAGGTGTGGGGTGCCACAAGGGTCAATTCTATCCCCCATGCTGTTTAACATCTATATGTTAAACTGGGAGAGGTCATCCGGGGGCTTGGGGTAGGGTGTCATCAGTATGCAGATGACACCCAGCTCTTTCTCTCCTTTCCACCTGACTCCAAGGGGGCGGTCGATGTCCTGAATTGTTGTCTGGAGGCAGTTGGGAGCTGGATGGGGGCGAACAAGCTGAAACTAAATCCTGATAAGACAGAAGTTCTTCTGGTCCAGAAGTCTACGACTCATGTACTGGATCATCATCCTGCTCTGAATGGGGTTGTACTCCCTCTAAAGGAGCAGGTCCGCAGCTTGGGGGTTCTCCTGGATGCGCAGCTGCTCCTGGATTCCCAAGTAGCGGCTGTGGCCAGGGGGGCTTTTGCCCAGCTTCGGCTGGTGCGCCAGCTGCGACCGTACTTGGATCGTGCAGACTTGGCCACAGTGACCCATGCCCTAGTGACATCTAGACTAGATTACTGCAATGCGCTCTATGTGGGGCTACCTTAGAAGACTGTTCGGAAACTGCAACTAGTGCAGAATGCGGCGGCCCGGATGGTTGCCGGGGCTTGTCGGTTCGACTCAGTCGGACTGTTGCTTCGGTGGCTACACTGGCTACCAGTTCGTTTCCGGGCACAATTCAAAGTGCTAGTTTTGACTTTTAAAGCCCTATACGGTTCGGGTCCAGGGTATTTGAGGGACCGCCTCCTTCCTTATAATCCGACCCGTACTCTGAGGTCATCAGGGGGGGCCCTGTTGACCGTGCTGCCATTGGCGGAAGTGAGGGGGATGGCGGCGCGGAGTAGGGCCTTCTCGGCGGTGGGGCCCCAATTGTGGAATTCCCTCCCCTTGGAATTAAGAACGACTCCCTCTTTAGAGGCCTTTCGGCGGGGCCTTAAGACATTTTTATTCAAGACTGCTTTTAATGTCTGACATGGTGGGCTGACCTTTTAACAAATGGTTTTAATATATGTAAATGCTGGTGACCCACTGGGGTTGTTTGTTTTTAATCTTAAGTGTTGTAATTAATTATTTTAATGTGTTTAATTAATTGTTTTAATGTGTTTATATGTATTTTAATATGTTGTAAGCTGCCTTGAGTGCCCTCGGGAGAAAGGTGGGCTACAAATTCCTAAAATAAATAAATAAATAAATTGAAGTGCATCTGACATTTTGCTGCCTAATTTGGAGAGATCCTTCTGAAGCTTTTTACAATCCATATTAGATTTCACCACCTGGAAAAGCTTAGTGTTTGCGAACTTGGCTGCCTCACTGCTTACCCAACTCTATATCATTTAAAAAGAAATTACGGGTCCCACGATCGAACCTTTGGGGTACATCAGTTTTTCACCTCTCTCCACTGTGAAAATTGCCCGTTTACACACACTCTGTTTTCTGTTTTTCAGCCAGTGTTGAAGTTTGGGAGACAATCTGGAGCAGGAATCAACATGTGAAGGGCTGCAGTTGGAAAGGAAAGCTAGCAGTCCCTTCCCCTGTCCCACAAGTGGAGGCACTTTCTACTCATAGAGCTACTTGGAGCCTGTTCCCTCTCTCCCCTGGCTGATTACTTAGTTAAATGTTTTGCCTTATTTAGGATTCACAAAAAGAGAGCGTTGTTATAATACTCGCTGTTCGTAGTCTTCATTTATGATGGGGCAGATTCTTCATTTTGTGAGAAGCCAGTCAAATTCCTAACTCTACCTTTGCCAGATGATGGTTCTTGTAGTCCTAGTAGGAACCAAAGCCTTCTGTGCATGGCGTGAAGCAGATCTGGATAACTTTGACCAAGGACTGAAACCCAGAGCAGCAGCTATTTTGAGATTGCTGGTTGTAGTATGAGTTGCACAGCATTAAATAAAGTGTGTTTCCACTTCAGTGTTCTGCGGCATAATGTTTCAAAGCTTGCAAGAGCAAATGTTTTATTTTGTTCAGCAGCTTAATAATAGATTTGTATTTATGAAACAAACTCTTTGAAATGAACTCTTATACAAGCATAAGATAACTATTATCCTAATTAAATGAGGCTGACCAGGGGAAAGAATAAATAGAAAAAGAGAGCAAATTTACTTCGCTTTGATCTTGTGCATTTTAAGTATTAAATAACAATGAAGCTAGAAAATTAAATCTTTTCTATGGACATGCCATTATTAAATAAATGCCATTATGCTTAGAGCTGAGCTAGAATGGAGTAATTTTCAAGAATTTTTTCACCCTCTATGAAATGTGCCCTCCTTGCTGATGATGTTGGGGAGCATGTAAACAGAGCCAAAAGCATGTACCCATTGAGCAGGAGCAGGGAAAGGCAGTGCTCATCTGCCCCCACCCCCCATTGCCAAAAGAACAGGGCAGTGTTCCTTGCCATGCTGTTAACATAGGTAATGACACAGCCACAGCACAGTGCGGGAAGATGGGGAATGCCACGGAGTTGCCTTGGCACTGTGGGGATATATTGCCTCCTCACCAACAGAATGCGGCTCTGTTTAACTTGCCTTCCATGATAACGCTACATAGCCAAAGCTGATTGCCTGTGTAGTGTTGAGATGTTACCTTACTCCTTACATGATCTCTGTTTGACTGGGATCGCACCGAAAGAAAATAGCACTATTATTTATTTATTTTATTTATTTACAATATTTCTATCCCACCTTTCTTCCCAAAGGGACCCAAGGCGGCTTACACAGGAATAAAATACAAAAATACAAAAAATACGAATAGATAATTACTTTTTAAACAGCAAAAAAAAACACAAAAAACTAATGAATAGGCTTACCATATTTTCCCGCCCTCAACCCGGGACACCCCCCACCAATTAAATAATCAATTAATCAAATAATTAATTAATTAAATAAAATAAATGTAAAAATACCAAGGGGGCGCGAAGCGCGATCACATTTTCATTTATTTATTTATTTTTTACAGTAAAATAATTAATTTAAATGTACCTACCCCATCGTCGCCCGTTGCCGCCGTGCTGCTGGCTCTCGCTTGCTGCTGGCTCTCGCTCGGAGCGGACGAGAGCCTGCCTGGGCTGTGCGGGCCTCGGCTGGCTCTTGCTTGCCCGTGAGAGAGTGGGCGAGAAGCTTGCCTGTGACGCGTGAGCCTCGGTTAGGCTCGCGTGGCCTGGGCTTGCTCTCGCTGGCCTACTCACCCGCTTGCTGCTGCTCACCGCCACCACCACCATTTTAAAAATAGTTACTTACCCAGGCGCCGGCATCTTGACTCATGAAATCTCGTGAGAACCAAGATGTCGACACTCAAATTTCATGAGGGCATCATGCCCTCACGTGATTTGGGCGCCGACATCTTGGATCTCACGAGATTTCGTGAGTCAAGATGCCGGCGCCCGGGTAAGTAACTCTATTTTTAAAATGGTGGTGGTGGCGGCCTGGCAATCTGGGATGGCGGCATACCTCCCGGGAGGGTCCCGGGCATTCTGGGATGTATGGTAAGTTACTAATGAAGGAGCAGAGAAGGGGGAACACAGTAGCTGTGAATAGCTGCAAAAACTCAGAAAGGGTATATATGGATTTGGAGGCCATTTTGCAAGCTCCAATTACCTCCCTTTTGGATCTAGAAAGTTGTATAGACAAAAATTTGATGCAGCTGTAGTTATGTACAGAAATACCTCCCATTAATGCTGCTTCCTTTAGCATTGTATTGCTGTAGTGCTCTTTGTCCTCGGTGTGATTGACAGTTGTTGTAGCCTGTAACCAGTATGCGCAATGTATTCTGGGTAGCTTAAGCCCAGTTGGTGCCAGTTTCCTGACTCGTATTTGAACTATGTCTCCTATAGCACTGTTTCACACAGTGCTTGGGTTTCAGGGAAAGTATCCCCTGCACTATTAGAGATATTGTTGTAGATGACATTTTTCCCCAGAATCCCCTCTGCTGCTGATCCCTTATCTGTTATATGTTTGTATTCTTGGCATCCAAACACACAATTCATCCTACTTGTACTTGCTACACAAGATTAACAGAGGGGGTGGGGAGCATTATGAGCTCCTGGGCAGGGACCTTTACGACGGTAGAAGTGACTTCTGCTGTCATAAAATGCTGCTGATGGCGTACACAGTGTGCTGTTGGTTGTCATTTTGTGTGTACTGCTGCAAGAGGCAGCAGTGCTACAATTCCGCAGCCAGACCCCACTGTGTCTGCTGAACCTGATAAGTCAGCAATGGGGGCAGGAGGGGGTGGATCCGGGGGGGCAGTGGTGCATGGTGAATCTTATCCCTTCCATTGTGAAGCTCCTCACTCCTTTTCTCCTTGGGGACAAATGCCACCAAAAGTGGTGGTGCATATCCGAGGATACTCAATTTGCCCTCAGCTTGCCCCCTTCTGCTGGATGCAGCGCACACCTTTTTGGTGTGACTGCATCAGGGTATGTGTGTGAAGAATATAGGATTGGGCTTTCAAAAGATTAAAGTCCCTTCTTTATGCAGAGCACATTGCACAGACATGCTGGAATGATACATTCGTGTTGAAGTAACAAATAGGAAG
The DNA here is from genome assembly GCA_026170595.1 of Plestiodon gilberti rubricaudatus. NCBI lineage: Eukaryota > Metazoa > Chordata > Lepidosauria > Squamata > Scincidae > Plestiodon > Plestiodon gilberti. The sequence continues at coordinate 56,856,185 of JANXHW010000004.1, read as the reverse complement.
GAAGGAAGGAAGGAAGGAAGGAAGGAAGGAAGGAAGGAAGGAAGGACTCCTTCTCTTTGTCCAGCCCCTTCTCCCCCCACCCACAGAAAATCTTGAACGTACACACTGCATCTCTGAAACGCCAAAGTCTCCATGGTGGGTAAACTTTGCTTTTGTAGGAGATGACTCATCCCCTACAGAGGAGACTTCCAGGACAGGACACTATGTTACTTCATCCTTGGGCACCCAAGTGTGGAAAGGGAGCTGCTAGAGGCATTGGCAGCCTGCCTCTGTGGGCTTGGTAGACAGCAGCACAGCATGAGGTGCACAGAGAAGAAAGGTGGTGGCCAGTAGCAGCAAGAAAACATTCGCTGGCCACTAGGAAGACCCTGTCATGTGCAGGCAGATGTGGCAGAGCAGAGAGGCGGTCCTTTTCCTCCCACCCCAGTGGCTGAGCCATGCATGACAGTGGTGGCTCTGGAGCAGGAGCTGGAAATGGCAGCAGCAGGAGGACAACAAAGTTTTAGGGGTTTGATGGAGGGAAATCTGTGGGTGGGGTGGAGATGTGGCTGCTAAGTGCTTCCCCAATTCATGCCTTGCCTTCTACAGGAAAAAGAAAAGGCTAACTGTACCTGCCTCTGCATGACTACTCAGAAGTACTGTAAGGGGACTTAGTGATTTCAAGACTGGATTACTGTAACACGCTCTACGTGGGGCTGCCCTTGAAGACGGTTCGGAAGCTGCAATTAGTGCAGAATGCGGCGGCCCGGGTGGTTGCTGGAGCTAGGCAATTTGACTCTGTTGAACCGCTGCACTGGCTGCCCATTTGCTTCCGGGCCCAATTCAAGGTGCTGGTAATGACCTTTAAAGCCCTTCACGGTTCGGGTCCAGGATATCTGAGGGACCGCCTTCTCCCATACATTCCGGCCCACTCTCTTAGGTCATCTGAGGGGGCTCTCCTGCGGGTGCCAACTCTATCGCAAGTTAGGGGAGTGGCAACACGTGGGCGAGCCTTCTCTGCTATGGCACCACAACTGTGGAACTCCCTGCCAGGGGATCTGAGAACCACCCCCTCCCTCATGACTTTTCGGCGGGGGCTCAAAACGTTTCTGTTTCGTCTTGCATTTGGGTGATGGGTTTCGTCTTGCGTTTTGGTGGTTGTCTGACTCTAGTGCCTCAGTATGTTCTGCCTTGTTGTTTTCTGCTTCACATTATTACCCACCAGTGGATTTTAATGTTTTTAATTTATTCTATGTACTGTTTTTAAATTATGTATTTTAACTGTTGTAAGCCGCCTTGGGCATTTGCCTCGGCATAGGAAAAGGCGGGGTATAATTTTTTTAAATAAATAAAAATAAATAAATAAGTGCCATTGAGTTCAATGGGACTTGCTTCCCAGTAAGTGTGTATAGGATTGCAGCCTAGCTGAGACAACTACTTTTTCTTTGTCTACTACTTTGTGGAAAGGCAGGATTTTTAAAAAGTCTAAAATAAGGAACTTTCGGGTAGGGAGGAGGAAAATACAGTGTCTTCTAACAGCCCAATCCTAACTAACCCTGCCCCCCGCTGATGCAGCTACGCCACTACAGCATGCACCACTTCCTGTGGGGGGCAGTCACGGCGGTCCCCCAATGGGTCACCTTGGATCTGTGTGGTTCCAGGAGGCTCCACAGCTGCCGCAAATTTGGCTGTGCGGGCAGGCTGTGGGCGGGGAGGGGGAGTAACAGGGCGTGTTGAGAAAGAAGAAACTGGGGTGTGTGCCAGGGGAGGGAGGGGGTAAAGTCACGTATGCCTAGGCTTACCAGATCTCCAACCGGGACAGAGTGCTAGACCTTTCAGATAAAGAATGTGGGCAGGTGTAGCTTGTTAAACCTTAGAGCACAATCCTAGGCATGTCTACTCAGAAGCAAGCGCTATATTCCTTCTCCTAAAAGGTCTAGCACTCTGTCCTGGTTGGAGATCTGGCAAGCCTACGTATGCCAGATCTTATCCTCCATTTTTCTGCCTTCCCCAAGGCGACTCCATAGGCAATTGGGCAGCCTATTGGGGGATAAGTAAAACATATATTTACTTACCTCATGCAGACTGCGATTTCCCCCCTCCCCCACCACAGCATGCAGTGCAGCCTCCATTGGCACAATTATATGCTATAATGTGGCCAGGGTGGGATAGGATTAGCCAGAGTACAAGGTGGGACAAAATGCTTGAAATGGCCCTAATGGGGTAGGTGGGGGTGATTATGGAGGGGTTTGGGACTTTGCTGATGTGGCTTACTAAGGCTAGGGCTATGAGGGGGGAATCAGGAAGAACTCCTGTTGTTACCATTAGTCTGAAGGAGTCCAGGGCTAGTTTTGTACTCTGACTTGGTAGGGAGGAATCAAACCAAGGCTGTGTGTCTGGTCAACAGGTAGATGATACTATCAGTGGATATGGATGGTGAGCAAGGAGATGATGACTTTGGTGTAAAGATGAGCTGTTCAGTCTCTGGACATTTTGTGTTTGACATGGTCACAAGATATCCCTGCAGAAATATCAGACAGTTGGAAGATGTAAGATTGATCTGGGTCAGAAAGCTATGGCTAACAGATATTCCTCTATTTGCTGCAGCTATTAAGGTTTGTTGGCCCAAACCCATTTCATGTATAATAGCTGATGGCTGAATAAGTATCTCTATTCACTAGATTTTGAACAGCAGGACTCAATTAGTTCTGAGTAGTTTGATTGGCAGTAATGAAAGCGTAGGAATAAGCCTCATTGAACTGCAAGCTTAATTCTCAGCTATTTGGAAAGAAATGATGTCATGCATTGAAGCTGAAATATTCTACATCTGTCAGTTTGGTAATTTGCATGTCAGTGGTCTGCTGTGAAACTACTGCAGCTGCACTTTTTTCTTCTAATGATGGTTGCATGGTAAGTCATATGGGGGATATAAAGGTGTGTAAAACTAGAGTGCTATCAGGTACCCACTGGTTTGTGCACACTATCCCCATGCTCTATGACTTGCATTGGCTACCATTTTTTCCGGTCACAGTTCAAGGTGCTGTATACCGTATTTATCGGTGTATAATACGCACTGGCGTATAAGACGCACCTTCCTTTTGGCCCTGGGTTTCAAGAAAAAAACATTTAAAGCATTTTTGGGCCACTTGGCCACTTACCGCTTGGCTGCTTAATTAGCTAATTTACATAAATTGCACAAAAATACCAGGATCTCTTTTAAAACACACAGCAATAAGACACATGAACAAAATGCACCAGAAAAACCCAGACTTAACTCTTTTTCCCCCAACCCACCCATGCACAGTTTCCAAAATAAAAAAACATTTACCCCAAATACAAAACCCCCAGACTCAACTCTTTTACCCCACCCCACCCACCCCTGCAGTTTCCACAGTAAAAAACATAAAAGTACAAACACACACCCAGACTCAACTCTTTTCCCCCACCCCAACTATGCACAGTTTCCAAAGCCTCCCAACTAGGCCCAGTTCAGAAGCTTACCCATGCTGTATTCATTCAGCATCCGGAAGAGCAGGCCTGGGCAGCTCAGCTGAACTCTTTTCCCCCACCCCACCTAACCTAAACTAACCTAACCTATGCACAGTTTCCAAAGCCTCCCTGACTAGGCCCAGTTCAGAAGCTTACCCTTCCGAGGAGAGCTGGAAAGGACTAGGCCCTTTGCAGCTCAACTGAATTGAACTGAGCACAGCGCCCTCTGCTGGCTGCTGAGAAGCTCAACTCAAGCTCGTGCATAAATTAAACCCCGACAAACAGCTGAAGATCGGATAGATTAGACAGGGAAGAAAGCACAACCGAGCTCTCCAGCTCCGGAAAAACCCGGTAAGCCCAAAAATGCTTTAAAACGGACGGGCGGGGGGGGGAAGGGATTTTTTTAGTATTGGCGTATAAAACGCACCCTACTATTTTGGGTCACAAATTTAGACAAAAAAAGTGTGTCTTATACGGCAATAAATACAGTATATAAAGTCCTGTATGGCTTAGGACCAGAATTCTAGAAGGACTATCTTCTTTTGAATCAATCTCTGCATTCTTCATGTGAGGCCCTGCTCCTTGCTCAAGTCATCACCATCTGAGGTATGGTTGATTGGGGTGTGGGGTCAGGGCCACCTTAGTAGCAGGTCCCCACTTATGGAATGCCTTCCCTTGGGAGGCCCAGCACTACTAGTTTTTAAGCGAGTAATGCAGACTTTTTGTTTAGCATTTCCCTGAAACTGTTTACTTCTGTTGCTCTTTGATATTTGTTCTGTTCTGTGTCTGCTCTCTGATATAATTAGTTTTTTTCATGTATTTCAATAATTTCATGTTTTGTTGTGGTTGGTTTTAAAATACCGGTATGTGTCAATGTTGTTGGTTATACTGTTGTAAGCCGTCTTGATACAGATGGGACAGATTCTGTTTGATGGGACAGGAAGGTAGCCTAATCCCCCCCTTCATTTAAATACATACATGTCATTCAAGAAATCTGTACTGCAGCTGGCAACAGAGCTAGATCATCTTTTTCTCTGAACCATAAGAGAAAAACTTTCTGAACTTCTGATCACCTCATTGTTTTTGAAATTATTTATGGGCTCCATTAAGGGGCACAAGTGTTCATACATAAAGACTGTAAATTCTTGTGTATAGTATAGTCAATTCGTTGTGCAAACGTTTTAAATTGAATTCCCCTGGTACATTTACATTTTTCTCATTTTCCATACAGCATGTGCATTCCGCTACAATGGACTCTCGTTTGTCTACCTCATCTACCTCCTGCTCATTCCTCTCTTTTCTGAACCTACAAAAACAACAATGCAAGGTAAGCATGTGTCTAACAGATACTTTGTTTTTTAAAAAGTACGGATAGATATAACTACAGGTGGGCCCCCATATCCACTGATTCGCTATCCACGGTTTCAGTTATCCACGGATCGTGGGGACCCCCCAGGCTTTTACTTTTTTCCCAGTAAGCTTCGTTTCTTCCTTAAAGAAACAGGAGAAGCAGCTTTATTACAGGCAAGTAGAACGAGATTAAGTACTAGAGAGGCTCTGCAAGGTTAACAGAAACCTTGCAGAGCCTCTCTAGGACTTAGTCTCGTTCTACTTGCCTGCAATGGAGGCTGCTTCTCTGCTTGTTTTAAGGAAGAAACAAAGCTTGCTGAAAGAAAAATAAGAGGTGGGGGGGGGCAAGCATGCCTGCCTACAGGGGAGGCAGGGTGGGGGTGTTCGCTCTTATCCACGGTTTCAAGTATCCATGGAGGGGCCTGGAACATATCCCCAGTGGATATGGGGGTCCACCTGTACTGGGCTTTATATCCTGTGTTTTATATACCTGAGAGAGTGCATCATGACCAAGCACCATTGAAATCAATGAAACAAATGGTAATGAATAAATTATTTCAGTGAAACTTGTCAGATTTACGGGCCAATCCTATGGGTGCCGGGTGTTAAAAATGTGCCATAAGGCACGTTTCGACACCCTAAGAGCAGGCAGTGCTGGCAGAAAGTGTTGGCTGCACTGTCCTGTTGGCGTCGTATCCAGACTCTGTATGCTCTGGAGCAGGTAAGGCAGCTTTGAGTGGCGTGGGGGCTGGGGGAGGGCGGGAGGAGGCGTAACTGGGCGTGGTGGGGCATAACTAGGTGGGGGGACCAGTGTCTGTGGTGGACGCCGTATCCTATCCCCCCACCCAGGCCAATGCGGGCTGCACAGTCCTATGCCAGCTAAAGAGTAAGCAAATGCCTGTTTACCCCGAGTAGACCTCCAGACAGGCCCTTCCCCAGATAGGATTCAGCGTGGGCCGCGGGGCCCACAGTGAACACCCTACACTGGGGGAGGATAGGGTCAGGGTGTTAATTTTCTTAGGATGCTACCCACTGTGTAAAATGAAACTGTTTCAAACCCCTTTGGGGGGAAGTGGGGTATAAATCTGAGAAAAACCTATAATACAATTTATTGAATAAAATAGTTTTGATTATAGTAACTCATTTTTTCCTTCAATTTATTTTGATAAGCTGATTGAGAGTTTCACAGTCCATTGTTGAATTTCAGTAGTACTGTTTAGTTGGGATTAAAACTGTGTATACAGATTAAAAACAAAAATCTTTTACTAGTTTTGCCCTAGGGCAGCATAGGGCCTTGTCAGAAGTTCTTAGCTTCTTAGGTGTTGATAGGTGATTTTGAACAGCTGTGGCTAGTTGACAATTGGCATCCAGTTCTACATTGGCAACAGCGTGTTAAAGGTGCAGTTTATGTTACATGACGTTGTCTTAAGTTTTAAGCATTCTTTATGACAGGCATCCAGATTTTATTTGTACTGCGAATTTCTCCTTTTCTGTTAATATTGTTTTTTATGTTTTGCTATTTCTATGGTTTCTCTATGAGACCTCACGTTTTCAAATTTAATCTCATGTCCTGTTTGTATGGCATGTTCTGCCACTGCTAATTTTTCATGTTGTCCAAGTTTGCAATGCCTTTTGTGTTCTATAATTCTAGCATTAATGCTTCTACCCGTCATCCCGATGTATATTTTGCCACACGAACATGGCACCTCGTAAACCCCAGCCAATGCTAAAGGGATCTTTTGGATCTAGTTCCTGGATGTCTTCGTAACCGACAAAAGTACTTGGCCATCAATCATATAAGAAACTGACACACACAGGCAGATATTTGAACTTTAGATCCAATCATTATCCAGGACAAAAAAAAAAGAGGTCTTGTCAACACATTATTACATAGAACCAGATGTATAGCAGAACAACAATATGTAAACACAGAATTGGACCAACTTAACATATACATTGCAGACCAACGGATATCCCAAATCAATGATCAATAAGGTGATAAGAAATGGATATAGCAAAGTAGCCACCAGTGAAGACCGCATTAAATTTAGGGATATGGTGTGTCTCCCCTATATTCCCAAAGTAACTGATAGAATTGGTAGAATTTTGAAGAAAGCAAATATTAAGCCTATATTTAAACCTACTACAAAAATACAACAAATGCGCCCGCTAAAAGATCCCAAGAGACCCCTTAGCATTGGCTGGGGTTTACAAGTTGCCATGTTTTTGCATACTATTCTCTGATAACACTTTTTCTTGACTTCAGAACCACCATGAAGCTTTTGAGAATTATGTCTTGGGTCTCACTACATGTTACAGTACTTGACTTTTTAATAAAAATATTAAATAGTAGTCGATCACGCCCTCAATGGATTGGGACGAGAGGGAAGGGATGCTTTAACTGTATCCCTTGCCACAATCCTGATAAGGTTTCCTCACAGCCTTTGTTTAAGGAAAAGACCCTCTGGTGGCAATGGAAACTTTTTTTCTATCTGCAAATAGGAGTTTGCAGATAAAAAAGCAGTAGCAGGGAAATGTCAGGGCAGGGGTATGGTTTATGCTCCCTCCCATATGGTCCCAAGCTGCAGGGAGCCCAATCAGTTGCTACTTAACATTTTAAAAATGGAAGCACCGCTTGCAAACCTTATACTTAAGGTAACCTGTTACTTGCCTTTTACAACAGAATAGCATTCAGTTCAGTGCATTCAAGGTGACATCATCTGTGACATTTCACTTTTGTAGACACCTTTGCTTTTTTTGGCAACACTGTGCTACTTTTGACAACTGTGGAAAAAAACCCCTGAGTAGTATTAGTGGTGTGCTCTGCAAAGTTCAATAATGGGTAACCTTAGTTTATGGTTAGTTTTTGCCAGCAACATACAGCTGTAGAAAAATGAAATGAACTAAGCAGCAATTCAGATCTTCACTGTCTTAGGAATTCACAATCATGCTAAGCCTGTCAGTCGTGTTTTATTACAAAATGTACAAGAACGGGGCAAAAATAAAATATCAGTAAATGTCTAAATGTGAGTTCATATCACTTTTAAAGTGCTCAAGATGGGAGGCTAGCATGATGACCTGAAGGGGTGCATGAGTAGGCTTACCATACGTCCCTGAATGGCCAGGACCCTCCCGGATTTCAGGGTCCCATCCCGGCATCCTGGGGCATATGGTGGTAATCCCGGGAAATCCAGGGGTGCTGGTGCTGCCGCTGCCATTTTTCCTCATGAGGCTCATGAGCCTCACGCACAACGCGGCCTGGCAGCCCTTCGTTCATAAGGGCTTCCAGGTCACTTGTGCGCATGCATGCGGCATGCGAAAAATGGCCAGCTGTGTTCTTATACATATCAGTACGGGGGTGCGGGGGGTGCGTTCCACACCAGGTGATGCATATTTCAGGGGTGACACAGCAGAGAAGCCTGCCACAGCACGCCATGGCGCCACCCAGTCTCGGCCACTTCCTGTTGCTCTGAGTCAACTTGGTCTGCTCAGTTCTGAGCCAAGTTGCCGAATCCGAGTGGCAGAAAGTGACTGAGCAAGGCTGACACTCCTCCTTGAGGGACATCACCCTTGTTTACCGCTTTCTGCTACTCCGACTTGGCAACTCAGCTCGGAGTTGAGCAGGCGAGTCCGAGTGCCAGAAAGCGGTGAGCAAAGCTAACACCCCTCCCTGGTGGTGTCACCCTTGCTGCTTTCTTCCGCTCTGACTCGATGAGTTGGCTTGGAGCCAAGCAGACCAAGTCGGAAAGGCAGCTGAGCCAAAAGTAATTGGTGGTCAAGTCACCGCCAATTACTTCTGGCTCAGTGAGCCGGAAGTAATTGTCGGTGACGTGATTACATCATCATGCCGCTGCCAATTACTTCTGGGTTTGTGCACATGGTGGGTGATGCCACAGTCACCGCACCAGGTGCACAGACCAACAGAAACTCTACTGGTCTCATTCCAACCCTTTCAGGGTAGGTGATGCAGTGAACTCCACAGCTGAGCTATGAACATTTCATGTAGCCGAACCCAACAATATAGCCACTATAGAACATTGCTGGCCCATTGGAAGAATTTTGATGTGCTCTTTCTTGGCTTTATGCTACAGCCTACCCCAGATTGCTCGTGAAACTTTCCAGATGTGCACGCAGATGAGTGTGAGCATGCATGCATACATATGAGTTATCTCTCTGTCTCCAAAGGGAACACAAACTGAGAATATTTATTATTGTTTAATTTGAAGTTGCCAAACCACTAGTCAGTCCTAGTCAAATGTTAATAAAAAAAACCTTACTGTACAATAGAGGGGAAAAACAGCTTCTATGCTTCCAATATTTTGTAGTTTTAATTTTCTCTTTCTAAATGCTTCTACTAAGTCTTGTACTATTTTTATTCATATCATTTACATGTTTACTAGGATAATTGACTAGGATAGTTTACCAGGATAAGGGCCACGGTGACTTAATGGTTAAGACTCTGAACTGCATACCGGAAGGTCGGTAGTACAGCAGTTCGAGACTCGAGAGCCGCATGACAGAGTGAGCTCCTGTCCCAGCTCCTGCCAACCTAGCAGTTCGAAAGCAAGAAATTGCAAGTAGATTAATAGGTACTGCTGCGGCGGGAAGGTAACAGTGTTATGTTAGTCATGCCGGCCACATGACCACGGAAGCGTCTTCGGACAGCGTTGGCTCTTCAGCCATAGAAATTGAGATGAGCACCGCACCCTAGAGTTGGACATGACTGGCTTTCGAGCAGGGAATACCTTTACCTTTATCTAGGATAATTAGCTTCTATATAAACACTTAATTTAGTTTTTCCTTCAACTGTTCATTTCTATAGTCTGCAAATTTGGAAGGGTGATGATTCCCCCTCCCCACCTGTAAAAACTGTACATTTCTCATCCTTTCCTTTCCTTACTGCCCTACTTTGTTCTTCTACAAACAGCTGTTTCTCCTCTCTTATTTTTCCATCCTACCTGGATTTCTCATGTCTTGTACTTTCTAGATGTGTGTGTGTGTGTGTGTGTTTACCATCTTTCTGTTTTCTTGCTACATTTCTGTCATATGAAGTCTACAGATCTGACTGATTAAGGTTGCATGTTGATGTGACAGAACGTCTCATTGAACACCACTGGGCTTTAAAAGAATTAACATGTTCTGAGTTCTGTATTTGCTAATGCTGTCTCCAACAGACTTCCTGTTTGCGCTCTCTTTATTATAATTAGTAAATCATAAAGAATGCATTTCAAAGTGATCAAGGGAAGTATCCCTTCATGTAAAAAAAAAACATCATTCAATATGACTTGTTCTAAAATTCCCTAGGTTAAGCTTTTGTGAAGATGTTCTGGTGAGCTCACATTTGTAGCGGTTACCATATTGTGTGAACTTTCTCCTTCTAACAATCAGAGAAGACAAGCTTCACAAAGAGATGCAGCTTCTCAGAAAAATAATAGGGGAAAAAAGTAACAATAGCAAATCAAAATAGAATCAATAACAAGCACATAGCTACATACATACAGTATAGCTCTGAATACAATCTGGGCATAAAATATATACTGGAGTTCTTCACAGAACAAATCATGCCGGCCATGAAAACCTTAAATCTTATTTATACCGGAATTGCTATGAGAATGTCCATGAAACAGTGAGGAAGGCATGCTCCATTCTACCATGAGAATCCTCAAAGTTTTGGAGTGGTTCAAGATTTCATTGCAATGTGATGAGATCTACCCTTTGTGCTGCATGTGGGACAAGGGAGTGGTCTGGAGGTGGGGAAAGTTAATATTGTATTTTTGCCATGGACAGATCAGTACCTGTTAGGGTTAGACTTTCAGTGCCTACCAGAAGCGTCGCTCCAGTAGGGGCGGGGCCGTAGGTTTCGCTCCGTCCTAGTCCTGTTTACCAAGCGAGCAGGAGGCGGCCCCACCCCCTCACTGTCAGAGCTATTCCCGTGCGGAGAAAGCAGCAGGTCCCTCTTCATCTCAGCATGGTGCATTTTCTAATGTCTGTTGCTGGTGTCTCTTCTGCATTTTTTTTTTTAGATTGTGAGCCCTTTAGGGTTAGGGAAGCATTTATTGATGCTATGTGAACCACTTTATGAACTACGTTTTGTTGAAAAACAGTATAGAATTCTTATTAATAATAATTTATTTACATTGTTTATGTAAATACTTTGATGTGTAAACCTGACCCTTTAAAATCACAACACCAACGTCTCTGAACTTTGCCTATTCTATTCTCTAACTCAAATATCTGCATTTTTGTAGGATTTTTTCTCATGAAGTGACAGTCACTTTCAGTATCATGCTTGTTCCTAACAGAAAGATAAATTTAGTTTTACTTCTCTCAATTTAATCTTGAGGAAAAGTAATAGCAAAGAACTCTTCTTTTTTTAAAAAAAATTGCCTTCAGGTAGATCACTTCTCTCTTCTCAAGTAGATCATTTCTCTCTTTTACTGTTAATCTCTGGTTACGAATACTATTGTCCTTTCTTCAAAGGTGTGTTTGAAGATAGTGAATTTATGCATTATAGCTAGAGGTGTTACGGTTTTATTTTTTCACAGATTTCCGTCTTTAACCAAAATGAAATAGCAGAAAGCGGTGTCATGTGTTTTTATTCCAAGAATTCCCCATTTTAACAGCTTTAAAAGTATAATAGGTAGGTGGTTATAGGTACAGTTGTCATGGTGTTCTTATTTTTCGCAGATTTTTTTAGCAGAAAGCACCAAGCGGTGTTTTGTGTTTTTATGAGATTATTAAAAAAAAAAAAAACACCACAACCCACCCCTACTTATAGCAGGAGTTCTTAGGTCGATGTAGACTTCTCTGGATAACTGTAAACCGTTGCTAGGGGAAATCTAAGCTTTTCCTTGTTCTTTTCTAGCAAGTATCCAAGAGGCAAAATGCCAGCACACCAGTCCAATACAGTAGAATGTGCTCTGTATTTCTTGAGATGCTAATCCATGGAATGTTATCAATGAGGCCAATGAGGTGTATGTATATCAGAAGAAGAGTGTTCAAGTATTTTATGTTTTATGGAAAGCCTGATAGTGAACAGCAACCAGCTAAGTCCTTCATCGGTAATAACTTCCACAGCTGTGCAGTGGCTCAGACAGTGTTGAACATCATGTGTGAAGGGACTCGTTTTCCTTTGAAAAATGAGGTACAGTGGGAGCCCATCACCCACATTCCATTTAATTGTACTGTGTTGGACCTTTTTGGGATTGTATGCAGAGATGAATCTTGGTGGTAGGGGAAGAAGACGTGCTTGGGGGGGGTGGACAGAAAGGGCGATTTGGAAGTTACTGCTGTCGACATTTTTAGATATTGAAAAATAAAATGGTAGCAGACACAGCACTACAAACATCTGTTTTTTGTTAACCACTTTGTTTGGTCTCTTCTTTTAAATAACATATTTTAAACAATCATTTTATTATGTCATTGTAAAAATGGGAAGGAACATTCACTTCATTGTTAGGTATGTGTTTTTATTACTTTGCTCATCATAAAGGCAAGATGCTTTTCAATAGATGTGAATTATGCCAAGTTCCTCCCCCCCCCCCGGAAAGGAATTGCAGCTGTTTCCCATTACTGGGCCCTGCTGAAGAACATACTACAGAGTCTGGATTTACACTGTAGACAGTACTACAGCTAGCCAGGAGGATGCCTGAAGGAGCTCTTAAATAGGGCTTAATATTCTACTGGCAAGCAAGCTGAACTGTGACAATGCCACCGTTTGTTGTCGCATTGCTTGCAGCACTATAAATCTCTTCACTGTTAGACTGTCTGCCTGGTACTAGTTGAAATTTGTCTGCTGTGGTAAACTTCCTACCTCTTAAGTAAATAAATAGACTATATTTATTCGCAGCTTATTTCTCTTCCTTGAAGGGCTCACCTCACCTATAATTTGTGACAAACAACATAGGTCTTGTTCTGCATTTTAATTGGGCAATGGAGAAAATGGCTGGTGGTCACACCTTTTGTATTCCTTCGACCAGGCAACCTCCCTCAGTGTCTTTTGGTCTGTTCCGACGTTACAATGTAGTGAGAATCCCTGACATGAAGCTAGTCTTTGACAGGATCTTTTCTCTCTTGCTACAGGGAGAACATAGTGAATGAACTGAGTTGTATTTTATTTATTTGAACATAGTACGGTAAGTCAAACCTCGCTACCTGCGGATTCGCTATCACAGATTTGCTTATCTGTGGGGAGCAGGATTAGCACTTACCTTGTTGTTCGTGGTCTGTTCTTGGCTATCCGTGGCTATCCACAGCATCAGCAGCCATTCTGCTGTTATTCCTGGCCATACTGAAGCTATCCGTGGTAGCAATTCTTTATTCGTGGTGGCCATTTTAAAGGCATTTAAGGCTAACCATGGCCATTTTAAAACTATCCACAGCCATTCTGAAGCTTTCCACAATACATTAGTCCAGTGTTTCTCAAACTGTGGGTCGGGACCCACTTAGTGGGTTGCGACCTGATTTCTGATGGATCCAATGTGTTGGAAAGATCAGATAAGTAATTGCCACAAACCCTGAAGCTATTCAAAAATCAGCTGCTAATTGCCCATCAAAAAACTGAGCTCCTGCAGTTTGCAAGCTTGTGTAAATATAGGGAAATAAATTTTTGAGCATCTTTTTTTTTGATGTTTTATTTTCAAAGACTGTCAAGAACAGGTAGTGGGGGCAGGTGAAGGCTGGGTCACATAACTAAGCCCCTGAAGCCTTGAGGCTATTCATTTGGGCTGCATCATTACAAGAAATTGCAAATAACTACTTAAATAATAATAATTTAATAATTACGTAAATAAATAAATATATTGGCAGCACAATCCAGCGCAAGGATCCGGCCAGTGGCCCACGGCCACCTGCCGGATCCTGAGCCCTGGTGGCTGTTCTGCCACCGGGCCGGAAGTCTACTCAGGGAAGGGGATGCTCGTCCCCTTTCCTGGGTGTAAATCCACCCGGTCCGATCGGCCTCCTCGGATTTCCACCAGCTAAATAGCTGGTGAAAGTATAGGAGGCTGTGTAACGGCCTAGCCGGCCTGACGGGGATATGGCCAAGGCCATCCCCCACCCCCTCCTGGGCCGGCTAGGCCAATGGCCCCCTCCCTCGCCCACCGAACCGCCCCCACCGGATCCCGACTCACTTTGTCTGGCGGACACATGGGCGCTCTGGCGACAGAGCAAGTGAGGCCGGCCTCTGCACTGGCTTCCCTTGCTCCAGAGTAGTCACAAGCGTGCTCAGGATTGCGCTCTCAGTCTCATAAAGTTACGTAGGTCCCAATAGAGTGTCATTTAAAAAAGTGGGTCTTGGTGCTAAAACGTTTGAGAACCACTTGTCATCTCAGTTCAGTTGAAATCTCAGTTCAGTTCTGACTCCATTTTAGAAAGGAACTGTTGCATTCTGCTCTCAGAGCCTCAGTGATTGGATATGTGCCAACGTCCTTGGAAGCTGAGCGTTCCCAGGCTGGCCGAGCTGGTGTTGCTAGTTACTGTTATCTATATGCTCATTAGTGGATGCACCTGTAGGTCCATCACCAGATTCTAGTTGGAGGGGGTCAGGAGTAATATGATGTCATCTTCTAGAAGGTACGTTGTACTTCTGCATCTCATTGGGTAGTTCACTCATGTCAATCATCTGACCCCAAAAGGGCTATTTAACTGCCCCTAAGAGAGAATCATTTGGTGGCGTCTCGCTCTTCTCTTGTCGGCTATCTTCACGTGCTACCTTGCTACCACTCTAGAAACATGTGAGACCTGCCGTTCCTGCTCCTTCACTTAGGACTGATGGATGCTGCTCAGCCCCGACATCGGCTGAGGGCAGCCCAGAGCTCTTTGCAGAGTGATGGGCCTTAATCTCTTCTTGGTGAGTGCTAGATTCTAAAGTCTAGATGCTAGGGGCTTTAGGTTATTTGTTTTGTACCCTGTTGCTTTGTATCTTGTATGTTATGCCAATTTGTCTTGCAGTATTGTACTGCTCTTATATGCTTTTATGCTTGCCTTTGCATAGCCTTAAATAAAACAACTCTATTTTTACCTTGTGCATTTTCTTGGGACCAAACAGGCTAAATCCTTGAAGCCTTTGTTACGCTGAGGCCACACACTACCTTTGTAATCTTGCCTTGCGCCTCTGGCTCCCTTGGGCAGAGAGTCCAGTTTGCACAAGGTATTTCCTACGGCCTTCCAGGAGCTGGGACCTGGAAGAGTCGAGGAGCCTTCCCAGCTGGTCGCAGTCTACCCTTTCTCCTTGTTTAGGAGTGTCTCCTTGGTCAGGAGTGTTTCGAACAGCAAGGAGGTTCATTCATTCAATCAGCCTTGGATTGTGCTGGGACCCTGGGTGGACCTCATTGCTACACCGCTGCATTAGTCAATTACAGTTAGTGTCCCAGAATGCCTTGCGTGGCTGTTCTGAAGGTCTCCGCTGAAGGTCTCCGCTGCTGGCAGGTTAGCTACCCCTCCCCCCTAACTCCATTGATCTCATATGATCAGTGAGTTCATATCCGTGGATTTGGTATCCGCTGGGGTTTACAGGAGAATTAACTGTATTTCCCTTCAGCTAGGATTATTGCTGTAGTATCTTAAGTGTTACATAGTATAGGATAGTATTACAGTATCTTATAGTATCTCCCTGCAGCTAGGACTATGCTCCCTGCATAGTATCTCCTTGCACCTGATTTTTAAACCCTTCCCCATTTTGTTAAGTGACAGATGTGATGTTTAGGGAGATGAGCATTCAAATGAACTCATTCAAATGAGCCCAAATAATTTGTTACTTCCCTCCATGTTTGCTACTTTGCTGTTTACTACTTTTCCCCATGTTGAGGAAGAAGTTCATAAGAGAACCAGTTCCTAAGAGAACCCAAGACTAAGATAGAGTTGATTTGAAGTAAACAAAGTCATTAGCGAGACAAAAGAAGGATCCTTATTTATACCTGTCCTCACCAACTCCATGGCTAAATTAAATCAAGGAGTCAGTGCTAATTAAGACACTGGCCTCCAGAGGTTATTAAAAGTTCATTACTACACCCTTGGTAGGTTGCAGCATGATAGAACCACCCATTTAGTGCCAAGAGCAAATCTATGGAAGAGCTAGCTCAGGAGTGTCTAAACTCATTTCATCCCATGTGTGTACGCACACACGCACAGTATTTTTATTTATATAAAATAAAAACACAACGTTCTTTATCTACTTTTCTCTTGTTTGCTGACATCTTTCAGCCCTAATCTATTCTAGGTGATATTTTTTCAAATATTCTTAAATAACTTTACCATACTTTTGTTAGCCAATGAACTTTATCAAGGCAACAAAAAGGTGCTTCAGCAGTTTCACTGTGGCAACTCACTAGAACTGGGGTAACAAAAAGGTGCTTCAGCATCTTCACTGCTGCTTCACTGGTGGAGAATTGTGGTAGTGCGCTATCCCATGTCACCCCCATCCGACTTAGACCCTTTGATGTGCACCAGTTGGAGAGGCACAAAAACTGAGGCAGCCCATTGGCTGCAGGCAGCACCGGAGTCATGGTGGGCTGGGTTGCTTCACTTCGGAGTTGCGCATTGGCTGCAGGCTTGTTGGCACTTGGCTTTGATTGTTGCCAAGCAGCTGATCAGCGGTGATCAAAGCCAAGCGCTAACCAGCCTGCAGCCAACGCGCAGCTCCAAAGCGAAACAATCCAGCCCACCACGAACCGGAGTTGCCTGTAGCCAATGGGTTGCTTTGATTTTAAAATTTAGTAGACGGCGTGGAGCTCATTAGTGGAAGGAAGGACAGCATGAAGATCATTTTAGTGGCCAAAGATCGTGCGGGTCACTTAAGGAGGCTCTGCTGGCCGCATGTTTGACAACCCTGAGTTAGCTCATGAACCCAGATTTCTCATACCAAAGTCCAATTCCTTATTTACTGGACAATACTGATTAATGAGTAAGTTTGGGATTCTAAATTCAAATACATCAGGATTTAAAAAGTTTTGGACTTCCGGCTAGGAGGACATGGCTGGCTGACAACTCCGCTGATCGCTCTGTATTGACGGAGTACATCTGATGGACTTAATTACTCTACCCCTGGATTAAAAGGGAGTACGAAGAGATAAACCACATTGCTTTCAATCGCCCCCCTTCTGACACTTCAAGGCAAAGGCTCTGAAGTTTTGGATTCTCGGCAAGAAAGCAGGATTACCATCAAGCTCGAGCCGCAGATGAACCGCAAGTCAAGCCACCTCCTACATGCTTTGCTTTACTTAGGCAAGAGGCGTAGAAATGATTTATGAGTTGAAGAAATTAGCCGAGATAAGAGTTAACGTTAAAAATACGTTGCGATAAGGCGAACTGAACATTCGAAAGTGAAAGTTGGAAAGACGAAGTTAAAGTTTTAAAGTGGTGAGTTTTATTTACTTTTTTCTGTACTTATGGAAGATTAAAACAGTAAGAAGGTTTTTTTAAATAGACTATTCTGGCAAGAGAAAATTGTTTGGGATGTTTGTTGTTGACATTCCTGACATTTTTGCTAAAAGAATATGAGCCCTTCCGTGTCACAGTTCATGGATCTTGGCAATTAATCTTTCTGTTTCATGTCGTCGACCGCAGAAGTTTTTTATATTACCTCTTTTTTTTTTTTTTAAGAGAAGAGAGACTGGCACCTAGTGAAAAATTTGCAACATGACTACACAATTGGAGTATTGTTTTAAAAAATGGGAACAGAGATTTGATGCAAAAATGGCAATTTTGCAGGGATAGAACATGAACGCAGAACTGAAACAAGCAGTGAAGGAAAAGGATGAATTACAAGGAATAAAGGTTACGATGGAAGTTACGATGGAAGTACAGGAAGATAAAGAGAAAGACAATGATAAAGAGAGAGATTTAGTGGAAGAGACTGTAGTAGAGGAAGTACCAAGAGTTAAACCAAGACTTGAGATAGAGAAACAGAGTACTTTACTAAAAAAGGTGCTGAAGATTGTCTTTTGGGAGAGGAATATAGAAGACGTGAATGATTCTGTGGAAAAAATTGCAAAGTGGATACAATTCAAAAAACAAGGGACTTTTGGGAAAGATTTAAGGATGAAGAAGAGAAAGAAGAAGAAGAGAAAGAAGAGGAAGAAGAAGGAGGAGGAAGGGGAGGGATGGAAGGGGTAATGGCAAACTGTCAAAATTAAAGAGGGATTATAATTTATTTTTTGTGGGGAATATTACTGGAGTTAATGTTATATAAAAAGAAGAAAATGTTTTATTATTAAAAAACAAATAAGATATGACTTGTTTTTAAGAAACTTATATTAAGAGTGATGGAAAATTTTTGATGATGAATTAACAAATTTGAAGACAAAAAATGGGGTGACTTAATACATTTAAAATATTTGAAGTGGAAGTTAAGACTTTTAGATGATAAAGAAAAAGTTAGTTAACCCTTTTGTGAATAAAAGAAAAATAATGTTTTGTTATTTGAAAAGATTTAAATAAGATGTGATTTGTTTTTAAGAATCTTATATAAAAAGGGGATATAGATTTAAAAAAAACAGAAAAATTTGGAAGGTTTTTATTTTAATACATTTGGAGAAAAATGGGGTGGCTTTATATATTAAAATATTTGAAGTGGGAATTAAGATTTTTAGATGATAAAGGAAAAGTTAGTTAATCTTTTTGTGAATATTTGGATACCACTTATAGATTTTTTAAGAGAGAGAGAGAGAGAAGGAGTGATGAAGTGTGAATTTAATGAATAGTATATTAGAGATATAGGCTTAGTTAGATATTATAAGTAGAAAATATATAATAGTATACAAGTAGGATTTACTGCTTCTCGCTTGCTGTAATCTTTCGTAGTATGTTGTATTGTTTTGTTTTATTGTTTTGTTTTGTTTGGTAGTTTATTAATAAAAATTAAATATATGACTAAAAAAAGATTTAAAAAATTTTAATTTTTGATTTAGGCTATATATCTTAAAAATAAACGTAGAAAAAACTGGGTGTAGGGCAGCCCAATCCTACACAAATCCCTCCCCGCCGATGCAGCTACACCAACAGAGCTTATTTCTTATTCGCGGGAGGGGGGTGATGGGAAAAGGTCTCCTTGGGGTAAGTGAACGTTTGCTCACTTACCCTGGGGAAAGGCTCCACCGCTGCCATGGGACTCCTTGGATCTACTCCTGCTGTTTAGCATGGGAGACAGAAGTGGTTAAGATATTGGCACACATGAGTCCTGCCGATACCTTCCCCCGGTCCGTCTCCCTCCCTGCCCCTGCTCTCCCCCTCCACTCCCACATTCCACCCACTCCCCTCCTCATTCCTCCCATGCACCTACCTTTTTAGGTCTGGCGGTGGGCCTCCTGTGCTGGTTGCCGGCTGCCAAAAACCATTTTACGACAGCAGAACTGTGTTCTGCTGTCGTAAAACCCTTTGCATGCCAGCCCAATCTATGATAGGACTGTACCATAAGACTCAGGTATGATTTCCTGAGCACAAAAGCCAATATGCATACTGCAGTACCCTTTTTTTGAAGTTGAGATCTGCTTCCTCAGAGTTGGTGTTGTCCGCTTGGCAGCAGGAGTGGAGCATGACTTTTAAGGTTATAGTCCTTTTCTTCTCCAAAGTAGTATGATTATGATTTCTATATCTGATAGTGCTCAACTGCATTACAAGTTAAGCGCAGTTTTCCAAGTAGTCTTTTCAGTAGTTACTACTGAAAGCTACACTAGTTTGTTGTTTGCTGAGATGCATATCCTGGGAAAGGACCCACCGCTTATTGAAAGCCTGTAGAATTGTTTTGGGATGGCATTGGCTGCTCCTTCTGCTCACTGCCATCAGTAACCTCCACTTACCGGGTACTTCCTCTTTGACCCAGTCTGAAGAAGTTGCTATTGGTGGTATGCCCATTTGCCCATTCTCTCCTCTTGCTGCTGCTCCTTCTCTTCCTTGC
This sequence comes from Plestiodon gilberti rubricaudatus, assembly GCA_026170595.1. Lineage (NCBI taxonomy): Eukaryota > Metazoa > Chordata > Lepidosauria > Squamata > Scincidae > Plestiodon > Plestiodon gilberti. The sequence continues at coordinate 56,836,474 of JANXHW010000004.1, read as the reverse complement.
CTCTGTCTGCCATCCCATTAGGCACAGATGGAGATAGTGGGTTGGGTTGGCAAGTGAGCAGACAGCAGTGGCAGTGGTTACAGTTTGTCCTTGGCACTAGATAGGGCTGGAAAAGGAAGCAAGTAGAAAATGGGAAGGGGAGCTGGAAACAACGGTAGAGGGAAGGAGGAGGAAGAGGAGCTGTAGCTCCCTGTGTGTGTGTGTGTGTGTGTGTGTGTGTGTGTGTGTAAGAAGGGAGGGAGGGGAGGGGGGGACTGAGCTTGAGCCAGTTCAGCTATATGTGGTGGGCTTTCCTAGGATCCACTAGTACCTGAATTTGGCTCTGGCACTGGCTTTATGTAAGCTTCAAGTTACAGAAATAGAATCTATAGTTAGAAACCCAGTTAAATAAAATATATCTGCAGAACAGTGATAATCTGGAATCAAATTATTTGTGGTCTGACTACTTATGTACTTGGCATAGATAGTAGATTAGTTTTTATTAGTAAAACAAACGCCAAAGATTCAGTAGGCTGGCTTATTTTGTTTGTGTGCGTGTAAGAGAGTGGAGGAGCTGGTTAGAAGGTGCTGATTTATTTCATTTGAACAGTGTTAAATGATCTGTCATCAAACCAGATGTTGTCCATAAAATATTTAGCATGTAGTCCGTCCAGAAGGCTTTTAAGGACCATGCAAACTGATAATTAAGCTGGCAGGTGACTTTGAGAAGTTATTAAAAAAATGCATGTTTGGGACTTAATACAGTCTATTGCTGTTTTATTTATGAAGTGTTTCCATCATGCTGAAGTGAAGAAACAACTTTTTTTTATTTTAAACACTCCATGTAGAGAGTAAAGTCTGTTCTCAGTACTACTATTATAATCCCCCTTAAATGAAAAATGTAAGCAAGCCAATCTTCACTGTAATCGACGCTTTGTTTGCCTGTTTGCATTTATCTATCAATATGCTGTTTTAACAAACTGGTCTTTTCATCTTCTTACTATATCAGTAGGCAAAGTATCAAAATGACTGAAAATATGTAGTGGACAGTATTAATAAGCTACAAGAGGGCTTCCATCATAAAATGTTGCTGTATTCATGTCTTCTTGTAAATTCCACTAGACTCCCACTAGACTCAGTAGGGCTTACTTCAGAGTAAGCATGCCTTGGACGACAGTGTGAAGTTGTGGGCACTGGATTGCAGTACCCAGTATTGAACACAAGCCTTACCTTTCTCTTATTCTTTCTCCATCTACTTCCTTTTGTTTCCTCTTTGTACCTTTGTCTTTCACAATCAGTTATGAAGTGCAGTTCTAAAACTTGCTGTAATAACATCTAAAATGAAACTGAAAGACTTTTCCTGTCCACTCAGCAAGACATTTCAGGTCATAGCAGTGTTTCTCAAGGAATCCGTCTTTAACCCTTAGCTACCCAAGATGCAAAGCTTTTGTGGGCCTCTTTTGCCCCCTTTGGTTGTCTTAAAGTTTCTTACCTATGTAAACTTCTGGGATTCAGTGAGTACCCAGAAACCTCCTTGGTGTTTGTGGGTGGTCAAATTTGGCTACATTCCCTTTGGCATGGGGTGAGTACTAGGGAGGAAAGGCTACAATATTTGGAGTTCTTCAGCTTAGAAAAAAGGTAACTAAGCGGGTTGTGATTGAGCCTTAGAAAAGTATGAGTGGTGTGGAGGAAATGGATTCAGAGAAGTTTCTCCCCCTCTCACTACGTTAGAACCAGGAATCATCCAATGAAACTGATTGATGAGATTTAGGAGGAACAAAAGAAAATACTTCTTTCTATATCACATAATTAATCTTTGCAATTTGCTACCACTAGCTTAGATAACTTCAAATGAGGTTTAGACAAAACTCATGAGGGAGAAACAACAATGAAAAGGGGACAAGATGGATCTTGCTGTTTTTAAAAATCTTTGTTCGTTCATACAAATCTATGAAGTCACTGATATCATCTTGCCTCATTTCACAACGGGTGTTAACAAAATCTGAGGCTTACTAAATAAATAAATTGATCTTTTTGGGTGTACAGTGATTAAATTCTGGGAAATGACTGACCTATGAGTCACATCATAAAATCCAATTAGTGGTTGGTTGACAGTTTGTCTCCGAGCTGCAGTGTCCAAGTTTCTTTTAATACCACATCAATATATAGGTTGTTGCTGGCAAAATGTTTAGTTTAAGTTTATTTTGTAAAAGAATGTTGTGCAAAGTCAAAAGTTTACTTTGGATGCTGCTAAAGCTTTAGCATTTTTGTTTTAGCGAAGCAATCTTAGGTTTTGTCACTCTTGGCTTGGTTTGATGGGTTTGAATGCATATTTAAGTGTTGGGGTGAGAAGATGAAGAAAAAAGCGCTCTTAAAATGAACTTTTGTAAAATCCCCTTCACTATTAAAGGGTCATTAAGGGTCATAAAAAGGGGATAGGATTCTGCACACGTCATCACCACTGGATCTGCCCCTTCCCGCAGCCTCCCCGCCCCTGTTCCTCCCCCTCTCTGTTCCTGCAGCTGCCTTACCTGCCTTAGCCTGGCCGCAGTGGGGTCCAAAATGGCTGCCAACGGAGCACCATTTTGCGACAGCGGAACAAGCTCCTCTTTGTTGAACCTATATAAACTTTTCCACAGCTGCAGGGAATGCGGTATACCCCCACAGTGTCAAGAGGGTGTCTGAGGTCTCTTGCTGAGTGCAAAACCTGTTGCACTTTTTGTGTTGGTTTATAGACTGGTCTCAAATTGACCTTGTCCAATACCTTGCTAGTGTGGTCTGTTACATTTTGGATATATGGAATAAACACTTTTACTCTCTGGTCCAGCTGTTCCTTTTGAAATGTATTCTGGCAGCTTGGCTTCATTGCCCTCTGGATCTCTTGCTGTGAGTACCCATTCTGTTGTAGGGCACATGTTACATGATCACATTCAGCCTGGAGATACTGGGGTTCTGAGACCAATCTATAAACCTTTGAGAATGCCCATCACAGATATGGGTGAAATGTCAGGAATTCAGTTGTATAATGGACCATGGTCACATAACCTGGACAATTTTAATTGTAAAGATAGCCATGCAGGCCATGAAAGTCTAAGAATGTACATTAATCTGTGGAGTATTTCCTATGGTTTGGGATCTTATGGTTAGATTGCATTTTTCTGGTGGCTAAAAATTAATCTTGAACAATCAAGATCAAATGTCCCTCTAAATATATAATATTGTATTATCTGGTGTATGTGAATTAGCAACCTGAAATAAAATACTATATGTTGTAAGGTAACGAATGCATTTTGACAAATGTTGAATGCTTTGTTACACTGGATACTTCTGCTTGTTTATCTATTGAAATAATTCCATGTTCCTTTACTTCTTCCTCCGTTTGTCTGGCTTTTCCATAATTGATACTCTTTATTAATGGAGGTTGAACATTGGATAACAGATAGATGTCTGTTTTATTCTGACATAATCTTTATTTGCATGACACAGTTTTAAAATAATATAGAAAAGTATACCATCATATACATCACTCAGATGATCTTCGAATATTGTGAATTTTGTGCTTTTATTGCTTCGTAAATTAATAAGGGAATTATGTTATCGCAGAATGCACAATATCTTAATGATTAAGCAACTGTCAATCACGATAGTAAATTTAAAATCTCTGTGGCCCCCTCCACATCCAGTGGCTCCCTATCCAATGGCATGGGAGTCACTCAACCATAGTTTTTCAGTCCCATGCCACAGGGGAGTGAATGTGTATGTCAATGAATATTGCAACCACAGGGCAAACCCAGCACAGTGTCTTTTCTAGTGGCCGTTTGCTGGCATTTCTTCTGCATCTTTTTAGATGGGGGGGTCATGTGAACCGGGAGCCATGTCAACTAGCGCCATGGAGGGAGCTGCCATTGCCCCACTAGCTGGTAGGCTGAGAATGGTGACGAGCAGCCCTGAACCAAGCGTAGCCTTACCAGATCCCCCCCCGACGCAGGGGGGGGCAGAAGCGATAATGGCCGGGACACGGCTGGGATTGGGGGCGTGGCCATGGCCGGGGACTTCGTCCCAGTGAGGCTAGAAGTGCTGTAGTTAAAAAAAAGAGTCCTTTTGTTTTGCTAAAACGCCTCAATGAACATTGGAATGCAGAGCTGGAGCCCGGTGCTTCAAACGGCTCCAAAGAGTCAAAACACCAATTCACAGCAACTTCTGATTACAACACAAAACCGGAAGTTGCTGAGAATTGGGTTCTTTTACACTTTTTAGAGCCGTTTGGAGTGCTGGGAAGTCGCGCGGCAGCCAGGATTCTGGGGGACAACTGCCAGGATGGCCGGGATTTTCCTGGATACCGTGAAAGTCCCGGTCATTTCTGGGACTCTGGTAAGGCTAACCAAGTGCCCCCTCCACCAGGCATTCCCATGCATTTGAGGGAGCCGCCCTGTTGGCACCTTGTTGTTGCCTGGGAACACGAGTCCTTGAGCCGAGTTGACGAACCAGGTCCTTGAGCCACCATATTGGCGGCTTGTTGTTGTCCAGCAACAGCACTGGGAACAACTGAGCGGGGCAGGAAAGCCGAACACAGCTGATTTACAGCGTCGGAGGGGCTGCTGTTGCTGGCATCAACCGAGCGGGGCAGGGCTGGATGAGTGCGTCCAAGCTCAGCCGAGCCAAGAGCGCTGAAAGAACCAGGGAGCTTCAAAGAGGAGGACTTGCTGTTGCCCAGCAAACGCCAGGCCAGCCGTGCCCATGTGCAGGTTCCAATTGCAACTCCCTTTCTCTGCATGCTATTTACAGTTGAAAGAAAGCTTTCAGGAATCCAGGAGAAACAAAGCTGGGGAAGCTGCACTCGGAAAGCCGAGCTGTAACAAAAGTGCATGGAAGCACACTAGGAAGGTGGCGATGTCTGCCATGCCAAACAAGGAGTTGTAAGCACCACGTGGACCTTAATCCCAACCCCTGATGATGATATACCAGCACACATAGGAGACCCGGCCGCTGTAGGAGTCAGGAAGCCTCAGCCTGAAGCCGCTCAAAATCTTCGTCACTCAGAGTCCCCCCCCCAACCTTACCATCGCTATGAGTAACCTTAATACTGTGAGGGTCCAGGTGGGCACTACGTGCAAGAGGAAGTTGTGCCAGGTGGGGAGTTGCTTAAATGCACACAAACCCCACCTGCGCACAGGTATGGACCAATCACTCCCACAAGGGGAGGGGTCTCATGTGTATGGGGGGGGAGCCAGGTAATGCTCGCTGGTGCCATAGTGCTGGACCAGATGTATCTGCGAATTCACGGTCCACTAGGTGTTTTTGGAACCTAACTAGCAGATAGCGAGAACTAATTGCTAAAAAACCCCCACTGAATCACTAATGTTTGATTAGAAGCAGCTTTAAAAATGCTTATTTTTATACAGATTATACTGTGACTATAGGGTTTATAGTATTTTCATATTGCAGTATTGGGGTGTGTGTAAACTGGGGGACAATACTTGAGTTGGAAAAGGTTTATTATTTTCATGCTCCATGCACACCACACACACAGAGGCTGCCCACTTGGAGGCAGACTTGAAGTCTCTGCCTATATTCCTGAAACTTCCCTACCGCTGTGGAGAGAAACTCACCAGAGCAATGCAATACTTGAGTCAGAGTTGGTGTACTGAAAGACAGCACTCCCTTCAGTATTGATGCATATGCACTCACGCATGCATGCATGCAAGTTTCTATCTAAAAATCTCAGAGGCAATGAAGTTGTCACATTATAAAAATAATTTACAAGATCAGGAGGCAGAGTTACTGATGGGTTTAGTCCATTGACTTTCTTAGTCAGTGTTTTTCCTGGTAAGAAACCAAGGTCTGCATGTTTGTGTTGGGTTCATATGATGCTCCAATTTGAAAAGAACTGGTCACTTCAGCAGATGCTGTACTCATTTTTAATGTCAGCTTCCCTTTAAAAAAAAAAGTGAGACAATTTGCTTCTGTTTTAAAGGTAAACTGATGTAAGCCCTGAAAAAAAAACACTTGATTTCCCTTAGCAACTTCTAACCAGCGGCATTCCTTTCACAAATATTTTTAAAACAGCACTGTACTGGTGATTTGCACAAATGAAATATGGTCGGTCCTTTAACATGTGAATATACAAGTGCAAATTGCTGTTGACATTAAATAAGTTATTCTTATGCATGCATACTGGACCGGAATCAGATCCTGAGGGGAAAAGATTTTCCTTCTTGCTACTTGGAGCCAGATTAGATGTCTCTGCCTGTATTCCTGCAGTCTTCCTAACGTTGTTAGTCACAGGTTAAATTTTACTTGTGAGTAGGAGCTGTTTGGGATTCTGATTTGGATCAGGACCATAGCCTGGAGGTAGAAATTATAACTCTTTTTACCTTGCTGTTTTCCTGCTAAAATTTTATACTACATAGTGGTAAAATACCATTGTGATCAACTATTTAGTACAGCCACATGTGGTCTTTTGTGTTTGTTGATCTTGGATGTACCATCATAATTTTTTTCATATACTAAACATTAGTAATTTTAATAGCAGGGAAAGTAATTAAGCTTTACTTCAGTGACAGTATTGTCCAGGAAATGTGATGGCCTGTTTTGGGAGTGGTGTACTGAAATTGCTGCATCGAAAATGCCCTTTTCTGTATAGCTGTGAGACTCTGCATATTTTATGACCTGTCCCTCACATCCTGTTAAATGGGAAATGGATGTTGTTTCAAAGGTGATCTTGTGCTAACCACTCATGTTGAACAGGGACTGAGGCAAGCAAGCTGTCAATCATTAGGATATTACCTCATATAAGAGAATTTCTAGTTGCTTCTTTAAAAGGTTACTAAGCCTGAAGCACTCTGTTATGGGTAGATAAATCAATGCAGTGGTATTGCATTATGCTTACTCTGCTGTCTAGCTCATCAGTAGATGTGCTTAACGTCTATCCTGTGCTTGGGGGATGAGCGAGACCTGACCTTCTTTCTTGTGTCTGATGTTGGGAAAGGCAGGAAGAATCCACGTTTGTTGTAAAATAATTGTTGTAATTGATGAATATAATACAAAGAAGTGGCTGTACCTGCTTGTTCACAGAGCAAAAACAGAAGAAAACCATATACTGTATTTCTTCAATTCTAAGACGCATGTTTTTTCCCAATTAAGCATTTCAAAAAATGGGGTGCGTCTTAGAATCGAAGGTCTCCAAAAAGCACCCCAAAATGCTATCTTCTTACTTACTGGGGCTTGGGGGAGCTTCAGGGAGATCTGCGCGACCCTCTGCAGGCCTCCCCGATCTTCAGTTTGGCAAAAAAAGGTGATTTTCAGCCATTTCCGGTTTTCGCGAAAACAAGAAATGCCCAAAAAGCGCTGTTTTTCGCCAAACTGAAGATCAGGGAGGCCTGCAGAGGGTTGCGCAGGCCTCCCTGAAGCTCCCCCAAACCCAGGTAACGAAGGAAATGGCACTTTCTGGCGGGGCCAGAAATGCTATGCAAAGGCAGTGCACTCAGTCATCCTCAGCTGCAGGAGACATGCTGGGGAGAGTTGGTGCTGAGCAGGTAGATTTAATGGAGGCGAGTCTTACAATTGATGGATTTTTTTTCCCTGCTGGTGGTACTGAAAGTAAAGGTGCACCTTAGAATTGATGGCGCCTTAGACTCGAAGAAATACGGTAGTAGTTTAAAGTTTTAACAGATTTATTGAGACATAAACTTTATCTTAGTCTTTGAGGAGCCACAAGGCTCTCTTGTGTTTGCTGTAATAGGATAAAATGGCTACTCTTCTGGAACTGAAAAGAGCAGTACGTTTCAACCAAGGAGAAGAGAGCATGATGGCTGCTCTGAAGCGGGATATTATTCTTTTATTGAATCTACCACACCCTGTGCTTTCTCATTCATCTAGCTATAATATGAGAGAGTCTTGGCCAAGGCTACCACTGAACTTTGTCATTGTGGTGAACATGTGCTTATAATCATACTGTTTCCTATCATGAAATACAAATGGGACCTTGTATCCCCAGCTGCATGGGGGCTCCGCCAGCCTTGTAGTTCTTCTTTCTTCCTAAAACAACTCTGTACAATGCATGAAGGGATTTTTAAAAACTTAATGGCATTCATCCTCTCAGCCTTTCCTCCACTCCAGGATACTTATTGTTCGTTTAATTTAAAATATTTTGATACAGATTTTTGAAACTAAAATTTATCAAAGCTGCTTCCAATTAAACACAAACCATAAAATAAGAACTCTTTAAAAAGTATAGATTAAACAAAACAATTAGGGCTTGAACAGGCTCTCTTCCCCTTAACGGCCACTCATGTAACAGTTTTATCACAAACTAATTGCAACACAGATAATAAAGTATATGGCAGGTGTGACCAAACTGTGGCTCCTGAGCCACATGCGGCTCTTTGACCTATAATGTGCGGCTCTCAGAAATATGTTGACTGAGCTCCTTTTTTGCATCACAATTAATATAAAAGGTAAATGAGAAATTTTAAAGCTTTATAATTATTTACCAGGTAAAAACTGAGAGTCCACTGGATTAAAACATAATGTTCATGGTGAGTAAATATATTTAAGAATTTAAATGCTTCTTAAATATTGTACATAAGAACATAAGAAGAGCCCTGCTGGATCAGGCCAAAGGTCCATCTAGTCCAGCTTCCTGTATCACACAGTGACCCCACCAGATGCCTCAGGGAACACACAAGCCAATAAGATACCTGTATCCTGTCACCACTCCCTTGCACCTGGCACAAAGAAAACCTACTCCTACAACAAGGAGGTTGCTTATCCCCATCATGGCTTGTAAGCTGTGATGGACTTTTCCTCCATAAATCTGTCCAATCCCCTTTTAAAGGCATCCAGGCCAGGTGCCATCACAACATCCTGTGGCAAGGAGTTCCACAAACCAATTACACGCTGGGTACAGAAATATTTTCTTTTGTCTGTTTTAATGCTCCCTCCACTCCACTCAATTTGAGTGGATGTCCCCTAGTTCTAGTGTTGTATGAGAGGGAAAAGAACGTCTCGCTATCCACTCTCTCCATCCCATGCATAATTTTGTACGTCTCAATCATGTCCCCCCTCAGGCGCCTTTTTCAAGACTGAAGAGCCTCAAACGCTGTAGCCTTTCCTCATAAGGGAGATGCCCCAGCCCACTAATCATTTTGGTTGCTCTCTTCTTCACCTTTTTGTAGCTCTCGAACATCTGAAGTTTATCGTATGTGGCTCTTACATTAACAGTGCAATCCTTTGTAAGGATCCAGCTGGCGGCCCAGGACTGCCTGCCGGATCCTGTGTCCAAGACTGCCCGTCGTTCGGCGGACCGGAGGTCTACTCGGAGAAGGGGACGCTCATCCCCTTCCCCGAGTGTAAAATGAGGCCGGTCTGATGGGCCTCCTTAATTTCCACCAGCTAAATAGCTGGCAGAAGTCGTAGGAGGCCGTGTAACGGCCTAACCGGCCCGGCAAGGACGGGGATATGGTAGGAGCTGCCCCCTGCCCCCTCCCGGGCTGGTTAGGCCAATGGTCCCCCTCCCTTGCCCGCTGGACTGCCCACGCGGCTGCCGGCGGGAGACCTTACCTTCGTCTGGCGGGTCGCATTCTCTGTCCGGTGATGGAGTGAGGGAGGCCGGCCTTGCACCGACCTCCCTTACACCTGAGGCATTGCGAACATGCTTTATGGCATGTTCGCGGCATCTTGGAATGGCGGAGCGCTTGCTCCTCTGTTTCAAAGATCCCCAGGATTGCGGCCTAAGCGAGTTTGGCCACCCCTGGTATATGGTTTGTCATATTCTGAAAGAGAGCCTGATTGATGTATCCAAAGTCTTCAAAAATCAAAGTGGGAGAATACTGCCATATTTTGAGATGCTTTGTTTTATTTTTTAAAACTCTGAGCAACGTGATCTTAGAACAATTCACATAAACTGTACCTCTGCTAATCCAATTCACTTAACATTTATGTAAAACTAAAAGTGAAAACATGTACTGACTGTATCTGTACCTAAGATGCTAACATCACCGGTTTACTATATACAGTATATGAAGAAGCACCGATGAATTGGTTGTACATGTACATTGGGTAAATTCTGTGACCAGGTCCAGATTTTCTGATCAACATCCTATAGAAACGTTTTGTAAAATGGCAGATCCCAAACAAGTGATAATGCTAATGCTGCCATGTGACCTAATTGGTATTAGGAGCATGGCTTCCAAGAAACAGGGAAGTATGCTCCTAACCTACAGAACTTTCCTCCGTAATGTTCCGCCTGCAGAGCATGGGCTCCTCAGGTGGAGGGTGTCACAAACGTGCCGTAAAGCGTGTTTATGGCACCCAGAGAGTAATGCGGAGGTCGGCATCCCTCTCTTCACCTCCAGACCGACTCTGCAGCCGCCAGTGCAGGTAAAATTTGCACCGGTCGGTGCCGGGGTGGGTGAGGGCAGACCCGGGTGGTGAGGAAGGGTGGCTGTTGGCTGGCCTGGGCCAGGAGGGGCTTGGGGATATTGGCGGTGAGCTCTGCTGATACCCCCAGCCCTCTCTCGGCTTGGGCCGCTCTTACCCTGCTGCCCCAGATGTACGTCGGCTCTTGAGGCGACGTACATCCGAGGAGGTCCGTTGGGGCCGGGCAGCCCTACACCGGGGGAAGGGGACAAATGACCCCTTCTCCTGAGGCGTTCCCAGGCCTCGCCAGAGCGGTTTGGGAAGAGCTCAGGATCCTGCGGCCTATGGGCCGGCCCTATGGTCCCTATCGGCCGGCCGCAGATCCTTATGCAGAATCGGGCTGCTGGAGAGATAGTGAAGTCAAAGAGTTAAGGATGTATTCTACAGTCTGTCTTTAAGTAGATGATTGGTTTCCACAAACAAAGATTTTAGATTATGCTCCTAGCTTGTGTGGAGACTATTTAGTTGCAGAAAAGCTTGTTTTAATTTTAATAGAAACTGGTCACTATGCATGCTTGTTCAGTAAATATATGAATCATAAAATGGGAAATTTTCATTTGAACCAGTGGTTTAAATCTGTCTTTGCCTGGATATTAAATCAATTCACTCTGAACTATATTAGTGTAGGACCAAAATAAAATGGGCACAGCAATGGATATGTAATGTAAAATAAACGTAATTATTGGAACATGTACTACTGGCATGGTAGAATTAGTGGTATTGTAATTCTTCATATTGGAATAAAGAACAAATGCAAGGAAGCCACAGAATATTAGCTTGGCTTCCTAAATGGGTTTGACATGCTTACTACTTCCAAAATAATTCTGGCAGAAAAGAATCCAATCTTTATAGTTTTGTCTCCTTGAGTCTTTGACTGGACACACTCCTGAACTGCAGCCATTTTATAGGATCAGTAGCTTCTATATAACACTCCAAGGTGCAGTGCTCTTTATATTTTTTTGTTTTTGTTTTTGTTGGTTTTATTTTATTTCCATAGACTATTCACAGAGGCATCACTAGGTTTCATGTCACCCGGGGCAAGAACTCATCGCGTCACCCCTATAACGGGCATCACCTGCTCCGCCCCTTGCCCTGCCCCTTACCCACCCCCTCGTCATCGCCCCTCCCCATGCTATTTTTGCCTTCAAAACTTGAGGGGTTTTTATACCAGAATTTTAAAAGTTTAAGAAAACACACACACACGCAAAACATGATTTGTCCTTTACTGAGAAGAGTTGGGAGGTAAAGAGCAGAGGTGTCACTAGAGTTTGTGTCACCAGGTGCGAGACCTTAGCATGTCACCCCTATGATGGACCCCAGACATGAAAAGGGAGAAATAAGGTTGGGCTTAGCTGGATTCTACAAAAAATGCCCATCAGGCAGGACTATGTATTTCTATAGATTATTCCTGGTCAGTGGTGTCATTAGGGTTGGTGTCACCCGGGCACTCATGGTGTCACCCCCATTAACTTTATTTTAATATAACAGTACAGGTCACCCAACAAATCAGTACAGGTCACCCAACAAATCAGTAACCAACTCGGTTCTCAGAACAATCAGTCTCATTGGTCTGTTTTGAGTTAAGAAAATCCACTTTTTGTTACATAAGGCAGTTTTATTTTTCCGGTTATTTGGCCATAACGTTTGATATAATACAGATAATTCAAAACAGTTTGTTTCATTGCATTCTGCATGAAATGACAGATCAAATCATATGTAACATGATGGTATTATACGGAAATGCAAAGTTTTCACAATTTTGGCCACTAGTGATGTCACCCCCAAGGGTGTCACCCAGGACGGTCCGCACGCTCCTAGTGACGCCACTATTCATGCAAGTTTAGAAAATGTATGTATGTATTTAACTATCCCTGATAAACTATGATATTTGATAAAATGTCAAAGCTAAATCTGGAAACATTGCTGCAAGACCAGCTGAATACATTCACACTTGCCCATTCTTGTGAGGAGCTAGAATCATCATTCTGTCCCAACAGAAGCAGAGTCATAATGGAGTACAATATGTGCAGATCAAGCTTGGTTATATTTTATTTTAAGATAAAATCTCGATAGGATGTTGAAGGCAGATTACAAAATTAAATGATGATAATGCAATGTAAAATATCAGATCTAAAAAACAAAAATAACAGCATCACAGAGCAATATAAAAACAGCCAAACCCTACAACAAAAGAGACCACTTACCATCTAAAGGCTAAGTCGAATAAAAGACTTTTAAGCCCCATTCTGTGAATCAAATACCTTGATTTACTCCAGACAGAAATCTGTTCCTACAGTTTTTTTTGTTCTCAGGCAGAAAACACATGGCCCAGCAGAAGACTACAGACTACTCCAATAACCCAAAACATGGGAAGAAGCTTGAATAGGTTGACTATTGCATTTTAATTAGTAGGCTGTTAATTCTGTTCAAATAATTATTGTAAATAGATTTTGTGTGCTATCTGTATAAAATCAATATCCATAATAAGTGGACGTGATAGAAGCATGCTTCTCTTTGCAGTCCTTTATTGTTAATATCTAATCTTCCACAAAAGGGCAGGTGCACCCTCCAGTAAGTAAAAAACACACCTTTTCCCCCCCTGGTGGTGGCAAGATCCCAGGAGCACTGCCGTTGGTCCATCCCCGCAAGGACTTACAACTTCCCCTACTCGTGGGGAGAACTTTGAGAAGGTCTTTTTGTAATGCATATTGAATGTGCCTAAGTGAATCTTCAGTTAGTCTTTTTTCACTTAGTAGCTGGTTATGTTGAATCTGCTATTCTATTATATCTATTAGTTTTACATACTGTGTTTGTAATGTAATATAATAATATAATATAATACTAAGTTATGAACCCAGTCTTGAGAGAGAGAGAGAGAGAGAGAGAGAGAGAGAGAGAATCCCCATCTATCCATTCTTAGGCTGCTTGTAAGATTTTCAACAATTTTTCAACAAATATCTTACCATTGGTGATGAGGATGGGATCTAGAAAACCTTGCTTGATACAGAAGTGTCAGTACCTTGAAGCAGGCTATACTGTATTGGACTAATAGAGGCCTTTAACTGCTGTGGAAGACTGGTCTACTTATGAGTAAAGGCTGAAGCAGTATCTTGAAGTCAGTGAGATTCTCCCAGAAAAACATGTGGCAGCATTGTTGAGTATTACGAGACGACAAACCTATAGTCTTCTACACAATTTGGTTACTCCAGAGAAGCCTGCAAGCGAGTCTTTTAAAGAAATAGTACAAATTGTTCAGCAACGTCTATCACCAAAAACCCATAGCAGAAATGTTCAGATTTCACAAGAGACACCAATGTGGTGAACCTGTTTCTTCATTTGCAGCAGAATTAATAAAAAGGCTTTCAAATCACTGTGATTTCAAGGAGGGCCTTGCGGATGCATTAAGAGTCAAGTTTGTATGTGGGTTGCACAGTGAGTGTACAGTATTCAAAAGAGACTTTGAACTGAGGAAAACCTTACCTTCAAACATGCTGTAGAAATTGAAGTGACAAAGAGAGGAGCAACTAGAGATGCAGTGGAACTCCAAAGCAGAGTTAGAGAAGAAAGATATACAAAAACGACTGCTGAACAGAACAAGAGACGGCCGATTTGAGCCACGCGGGCTCAACATGTTATCGGTGTAGAAATGGGTTCCATTTCGCTGCTGAGTGCAGATTTAAAGATATACAGTATATTGCAGAAAATGCACTCAAAAGGGATGTATTCTAGAAGAATCTGGCACTACAAAAGAGTACAGACCAGAGCACTTCATGGCATAAGCAGAAAAAGGGCACTGGGGCTGCAGTGCCTATTTCAGGAGCAGAGCAGTTCTATCTAAGTATCAGTTGGATCAGCCCCCCTATAGATTGGATTGTGACATGGGGGTGAAGGCTTTAACCCTATCTCCATTATGGTCCAGATCCAGATAGGAGTTCCTGTGGCTGCTGTTTGACACAGAGTGGGAAAAAAAAATTGGTGGTAGTGTGAACGTTTTTTTTACCCATGGCAAATAGCAGCTGCAGGAAGGGGCAGTCATGCTGCTCTATACTTTAAAAGAACTGAGCATGTCTGTATTAAGCATGTGCTTAATCATAATGTGCATATCATAATGTGTAGTTTGACCCTTATTGCTTGAAGCCATCTTGCTGTTCAACTGAATTTGTGCTCTTGGTTTCATGTTCATTGCCACTTGAAGGGAAGATGGTGCATTGTCTCTGGAAACTACCTACAGTGCATGTGTAAGGCTTGAATATTTCCAATTATTTACTCCTGGAAAAATAAGTCTACATGTTTTGCATCTTCTGTTTTGACAGGGCCTGTCTTTGGTTCGTGCTGTCTTGGAAACCTACCTTTCATGATTAGTTTAAAGAAGATAATATTTACTGTGTATTGAATGTGTTCTCCCTTTAGCTTCCAGGTCCCCTTTGTCCTAATAAGATCCTCCGATGAGATTCTGAATGATCTGTAAATTTATGTCATTTGATTTTGGTCTCATGGCCTAAGCTCATGGCTAGTACAACTATTGTAGTCTATATTTTAAATTTGGCTGTTGCCTTGATCTCCCCCCCCAAAAAAAAAAATGCGGGGGGGGGGGTTAATATGAATGCCTCCTTACCAGTTTTTTCTATTATGTCCAATGACTCTGTTAGCTATGCAACTATCTCTTTTAATCCTTAGAATCTGAAGATCCCCGGGGGCAGAATGAGGCACAGATACCCAGCTGTGCCTGTTGGAAAGCAAGCTGTCTACAAAGCATTGATTCTTTAAGAATTGTAGTAAAACCCAGTTGAAGCAATCCATAGATTAGATAGAGCTGTGGCAGTGCCAGCATTTCCTAAAGTGCCCAAGGGATACTTTTTATTTGCAGTGAAAATTTCCTTGCCAATTCATTTGTGTCTGCGGAGGTAACCAGCAAGGATACTTAATAGTGCTTTGCACCACACTGTGTTCTTTTACTTCATCTTTGAAACAGAAAATATAATGCAGGTTTTGTTTGCTGTTGTTGTCCCAGCTCAATACTGATTTGCAACATAGCATTTAATGTCTGTGTTGAAAGGTGAAAGATAAGCAATAAACTGATCATAATGTGGTAATTGGTCATCTTACCTTCAATGTAATACAACAGGGGGCCCAATCCCCTCAGCCCATAGCATCTAGCGCCGCTGACAGAACACGTGCTGCACACTATGGGTGTCCAGACGGCCCAGGAGAGGGAAGTAAAACTTTTTCTTACTTGCCTTCCTATAGTCTGCCTGGTCTCCAATGAGTCTTCTCAGATGTATACCAGCTATTTTGCTGGTGTAAGCCTGAGGAGGCTCGGGGGTAGTTTGGGGCTGGGAAAGGGGAATAGAATCTTGGTGTGTGCTGCTGCTTCTGATATCCTCCCACTCTCCAGCCTTAACTTTCCATGATCCACCCTCGAACTGCCCCCGCCGCTGCCCTACATGCTCTAGTAGAGTGTCTGGGACCCCCTGTTGCGCAAGGGGGACCTCCAGTGGCCTCGAAGCACACAATGATGGTTCAGCTTTTGTGTCACTGGTCCAGGGCTTACAGTGGTAGATTGCAAGATATACTGAAAGTATTCAGTATGTCCCAAGTGGTGTATGAGTGATTTCACATCAGTCTAATGTGCTTTCTCAATTCTGTAGCATTCTGTAGCAATAATTTGGAATAAAGTATACAATCTACGTTTTACAGTTCAAGTCTTTTGCTATTAGTTTAATTTACTGATTTAATATACATATTCAATATTGGTGATATTGAATATACTGTAGATAGCTTCTTCATCATAACTCTGATTATAATCTGCTTCAGTGAAATTGACGTAATCCAAATAAATAAATATACATAATTTGGACAACCACGTTAAATACGCACCCAAATACCCAAGTCTAAAGAGGCATGAAGGGAACGTAAGTAACCCACAACGTTTTGTGAATCAACTTGTCTGTACTGAGCGCATTGTATTTTGTAGGTCACCACTGATGTTATTTCAGGACTAACAGATTTTCTTATTTCCTGTCATGAGTATCCTAAGGCTTCCTTCCTTCTGAGAAAACTTGTTTCTCCAGGGGACTTAGTAGATGGCTATTTTGAACTCTTTCATCATTAACTCTTGGAGCTCTTCATCTTCATAAATATTTCTGGATATCTGATGAAGTGTTTTTTGGTTTTATTTTCTTTAAAAAGAGTTTTTCTTATGCTCTTGTCTATGTCAGTTTATACACCAATAAAATACTTTACCAGTCCCACTTCTGCAGTCCTGGGCATAACTTCTACAAAAGCCATTTTTATTACATCAGCTTGGACAATCAAACCAACTTGAAGGACCTCTTGCTCAGAGAGAATTCCCACTTAAGCAACCTGAATGACTCTAGTGAAGGTTTAACCTGCATGAAAATAGGAAGTGGTTTTTGCATGTTATGTCTGAGGGAATTCCAGCACTGAGTTGGCTTATCAAGTGTTGCCATATATTCCAGTTCCCCAAATCTGGGCAGACTAATTTGCATATTATGCAAATGTCTAGTATTTATGCAAATTGTACTTCTTAATTGCTGCATTGTCCAGTTGCTTTATGTCTGATCTTGGCAACTAGTAGGGTAGTGGGAATCTTGTGCATATTTACCCGGAAGAGAGTCCCATTGGGTTTATTCTTCTGTAAGTAAGCACATGTCAATAGTCTTTAAAAAACGTGTGGAGAATAAGATAGGAAGTAGAGAAGTGGCTAGAGGAAGTGAAGTGGGGCAGGGAGAGAAGAGAAATGGTGGTAAAAGTCACATTCCAGGGATAGCACAGGAAATGGCCGATAAAAACAGGTCTACCTGCCTGTGACAGACATAAACACTTTACCTCCCACTTTTGTATTTGCTACTAGGGCCTCATCTGTACCTGAACTTAGTAGTCAGCCCAGCAGGGTATTCCTGCTGGTCTGGACAGGAATTCTTCCGGAAAGTGAGAGGCAGTGGCAAGGTGGGCAGAACTGAGTCGCCACAGTAGTGTTCAATTTTAAATTGGAAATGAAGAGGAAGCAAGGATGCCACAAGAGCAAGCTAGTTTACATTTTTTTTTCACTGCCACACCATACAGGTTCTATCCCAATAGACTGCAATTACCTTACTCCTTAGAGCCTGAAGCCCACCAATTTCACTCCAGCAACTGGGAAGCCACTCTCCCAGCCCATCATGTGTAGGGAAGAAGTGATTTCAGCAGATCACTACTTCTCCTTTTCCTCATTTCTGTTCCTCCTTCTTTATCTGTCACCAAGGAAGATTCTAGAGGCTCTCTAGGAATAGGACCATAAGCAAGGGACTTCCTCCAACCCCAGCAAGGATGCAACCCTTTGTTTTTTACTTGAAAGTTGGCTGTTCATCTGGGCCAGCAATGGATGAAATCTGACACTAGGTGGAACCCAAGATTCCAAATCAAACCTGGTAATATGGCAAACCTAATAACCCAAGCTGTAACTTTTCCAAGGAATTATCTAACAACATGCATAAAATAATCCTGAATCTAACAGGAATACCGTACGTCTTTATTTTAAGATTACCTTGTTCAAATTCTGATGTGGTCTTTTGCAGTGCACATGCTCCAGGAATAATCCCACAATGTAATCCCATGTATTGTAGTGGTCCCAATTTGCATTTATTTCATGTGCCTTGTTTGATCACCAGCACCACTGAAGTAATACGTAGATAAATTACAAGTAGCTGTTTTTATGTTTTGAAATTTGGAAACACTCCTTTGGAAATAATGAGAATTGCTATGCTGTAAGTCCTGTCTGACAAAATATTTTGTTAACGAAATGGGTACCTTGCTTAGGCAAACTTGCCAGTTAAAAGACTGTAACTGCTTGAAGGGTCGTATTGTCCATTGATGCCAGAGGATGCAGCTCAGTTCTAATACTATTCTGGGCACGAAAACCTCTAGAAAAAACAGGAAGTTCTGCAAAAAGTTTTGAGTGAGTAGGATTTTTTTTTCCTATTTAGCTCCTTTTCTGTTTGGATTTCTAAATCAAGTTTTCTTTCAAATCACACATTTTTACTATTACGGTAATTTTACCTAAGATTGCTCTGAATCATTTCACATTACTTCTGTTTTACTGAATCATTATCATGTTGGTATCAAAGAGAAAAGGCAAGTTTAAAATCTTTATACCATATGAAAGTAATGATGCTAGTCTGATCTGCAGAAAGGAAAATACATGTAATCTTTTATTGAACAACATGCAGAAGCAAACTTTTGTTCCTGGTCATCAAAAGGTTTTATTATCCAATGTGTCATCCTGTTTGGACTTGTTGTTTAATATTATTTTTGTCCAATATTTGCCAAAAGGTGTGAATGCGTATGTCAGACACATAATACCCATTTTCTCTAATTAATAATTCTCAGACATAGAAAGGAGCAAAAATACCAAATCCAAAATGTCTGACTTGGATGGAACTAAGACTGCAATCTTGTAACACTTTCCTGAGAGTACGCCTCATTGAACACAATGGGGCTTACCTCTGAGTAGATATGCATAGGATTGTGCTGTTAGTACTAGAACTTTCCAGATGGAACATATTTTATGTAGAGATGGTTTTGTTGTACTTGTCTATGCCATTTTACTTCGTTAATTCTTTTGTGGGTTTTTGTAGTTGCCTTTTTTGATATAAAAAGCATGTTCCATTGTAGTTTAATACTTAATGCAATTAATAGATAGCTATGCAATTTACTACCTATTACTAGAAAGATTTAATAAACATAAGTATTTTTAGAATGTTTTTTAAACTCATGCATAACATTTTGTCACATTAATAATTTGTGTTTTTTTCTTTTTTGTTGTATTAGGGCACACAGGACGGCTACTCAGATCTTTATGTTTCATGAGTCTAACATTTCTGCTTCTGCACATCATCTTTCAAATCACAATAAACAGCCTTGAAGCTGGGAATACCATTGGATCTAATTATAGCTGTGAGTATCCTTTATTGATTTTCTAACGTTCTGCATGGCTCGTTAAAGGGATGGACAATAGTGTGAGCATAAGAGTTGTTTTGTTGTTGTGGTTGCAAAATCTTGTGATATAGTTTTGCTTTTCAATAAGTGCTTTCCATGAAATTTGTTATGTAATTAAACAATTAAATTAATTGCCAATCTTCTGGATAGAAATCTCAGTAAACTAAAGGAGAAAAAAAGTGTTAAGACACATAGAGGTTAGGCTAGGTGAGAAGGAAGCTAATTATCTAGCTCCAGAGATCAGTAGCTTTATACTAATATGCCAAGGAGGCGGAGAAGATTCCCTTATTTATTATTCCTTGCAGGCCCTCTAAATGGCTGAACTAAATGGCTCACTGTCCCAAAAAGAGCTCAAAATCTATAAAGAAGCAGAAGAACATCAGCAACAGCCACTAGAAAAGACACTACAATTCATTAGAATGTGTTTTCATGATTCAGTCTATCAATTATATTGAAATCTTTTTCAGTTTATTTGCAGTAAAAGTAGCAGTTAAACAAATATTAGTCTGTCTTCTAGTGATGATTGAAAAGAATTTCCATTTCTGAAGAGTTTCTTCCTCCAGTTAATTTCTAAAGAAGTTGGATGTGCTCATTACATGTCAGTACCACTTATTTTCTTATTTATTTGGAAAACAATCTAGGTAAAAACTGAAAGTTATCCTTGAGTTTATCAAATGACTGCTACACTTATTGATCTGTCAAATAGGATGGATTTAATTTGATTTATTGCTATTGTGAGGAAATTTCAGGTCAGTTTTTAACAGAAGAATTTTGAGATATTGCCATTGCATTTTCCTGAGTTATTGGTCTATTTGAGTACAAACACTAAGAATACATTTTGAATATCAATGAAGATAAGGGGGTTTCTTTTGTGTTTTTTTGCGGGAAGAGGTTAGAGCATGCATATAGTCAGTATTACTCCTACATGTCTTGGTTGCGAAGGTAGGACAGAAGACCTGGAAAATCAGCAACAGTGATGTATGTTTACATACATTTTAAAAGATAGGATGTAAGGGATGTGAATTAAGGGCAGCGGTTGAAAGTAAATCAGGGGATAGGAATGAATGAATTGAGAACCAAAGGATGCATGTTTGTTGAAGAAGACCATAGAAGAAAGAGATACTAGTGTTGGAAATCAATAATTATGTTTTATCCTGACCTTGGTGAAAGTTCTCCCATCTTATTTGAGCCCCATAATAGCCATGTAAAATAGGCTAGGCTGAGAGATAGTGACTAATCCAAGATCACTAACAGCCCAATCCTATCTAGCTAGGCTGCAGTGCAGGCGTAGAACCCGAGCTGCATCCTAACCAGATAGGACCAGTGTAGCTGGACCTCTCCTCGGGGGAAAGCGATGTTTGTCCCCCCGAGTAGAGCCCCAGCTGCCGTCTACTCGAATGTGCATCAGCTATTTTACTGGCGCATATTCAAGCTGGCCTTGTAATGGCGACCCGGCCTGGGAAAGGAGATCCCTTCCCAGGCTCAGCCAACCAAACCTACCCACGGAACACCCTGTTCCGCCCTTCCCACGCCCCTCAGTTGCCCGGCAGGGAACTTGCCTTCCCTGGCAGGCGATCCTCTGGATCCGGGGTGGGGAGAGCGGCGTTGGTCTTGGCACTGGTGCTGCTTACTCCCATGGTGCTGCAAATGTGCTTTATGGCAGATTTGTGACACCCTAGACCAGCTGAGCGGTCACTTTGCCGGTTGAAGAGTAGACAGGATTGCGCTTTATGGGCACAATCCTATCCAACTTTCCAACACTGATGCAGCTGCAATTCAGTCCTGAGGTCAGGGAACAAACATTTGCTTACCTTGAGGAGGCCTCGCAGGATGCAGCGAGCACCCTGTTGGCATGGCTGCGTCGGCAGTGGACAGTTAGATAGGATTGGGCTCTAAGTGAACTTTATGTGGCTGAGTGGGGATTTAAACTGGCGTTTCCCCAGTTCTAGTCCCAGCACTGTAACCAGTACACCACAGTTTATTTTGCTCTATCAAAAACATCATGTCAGTGAAAACTCTGACTGCTTAATATCCCTAGACATGTGAAGTTATGAGGTGATAAAGAAGTATGTGTTGTCTGAAAAACTTATATGACATTATATTTCTAAGAGATAAACCAAGTTGAGTTATAACCAAAAAGGACATCCATTTTTTAACAGTCTAGTCCCTGACCATAAATCTTGTACTATGTATCCAGGAACAGGTTAAAAGGAATAACCTCATCTAGATTGCCTTCCTGGGGAGCCCTTCTTCACTACAGCTCTTCCTTTCATTGGTTTTCACGTTAAAGGGCAGCCATTTCTTCCTCTCACTTGCGGTCAGTAGGACAGAATGGCACCAAAGTGCTGTGCATTTGAACTGCAGTCTGAGAACTTTTGCCCTTGCCATTGATTTGAAAACATTGATTTTGCTCGAGATGGAAGAAAGTGATATTCCCATGGCTGACGCTATTGTATGCATGTACGTAGCTGTTGCTGGTGTGGAATATATTAATCACACTGTTGCTCTTTATTAAAACATTGCTAATCAGAACAGTACTTTGAAAATAAATCCTTGTTTGCTCCCCAAAATCCTTAGTTTTTGTTTGAACCTACTCCTGCCCCTGAGTACTGAAGCAGCCGCAGAATGTGTCCCTGATCCTTTTGGCAGCCTCCTCTTTGTCTCTTGAGCGCAGTCTGGGTGGGGGTGGGGAGCAGATATTTTCATCCCTCTCTACTGCTCATGAGGTGGTCCACATTCTGAGCATTCAGCAGTGCCCCTCATTGCCCACACTACCTGCAGTTGCCAGGCAAGGAGGGAATGGAGGCACTGCTGCAGAGTTTGATTGTGGGACGAGGCGGAACAGGGCAGCTGACACAGCCACGGTCTCCTGGTCCAAGCCATCATCCTCCACCAGGGTAATCACAGCTTCAAGAATCATTCCCTGTTGATCCAGGGCCATGGAGACAATTGCATAGTTGGGCAGGGTGGTGTGGTGCAGAAACTCTGGCAGGTGATCCATTTCATGTGCGCCTCAAAAACTGCAAATGTTTGGGGGTGGACCGTGTAGGAAGCACATGAATTGAGCAGCTGGGGGACTGATGGGAGAGGAGGAGAGAAGAGGGTATCCTCCAACCAACAGCACATCTGTTACTGGGGAGGACACAAGTTATCCAGTGATCAGTACTTGTCTAATGAGGGATTTTTGAAGATTTTACTTATGTAAAGATTTGGACTGACTGGAGAGGAACTCCTCACAAGGGAAAGGGGCAGAACTGGGAAGGGAAGAAGGTGGGGACCGGAGGAGCATAGGTAAATTTGGTGAATATCCCAGCATGCCAGGGAGGCAAGATCATTGAAGTTTCAGGGTCTTGGAGAAAGGGTGAAAGTAGGAACAGTTCACCGTGCCTTCAGACAAAGGCTGGAGGCAGTGGGTGACCTCTGAGCACATAGTCCAGCCATTAAATTCACTTGTGGTATGGGATCTTGTCTCCTCTATTGAACAAATGCTCTTGACTGAACCCTATGAATTCCACCCAATTTAGTGCATTTACCGAATGCTCAAGGCACACTGGAAGGGTGGAACCCTATAAATTTCACCCAATGTGCTGCATTGCAGTCAAGAGGGGTCAATGGGGATTTTTTGGGATCCCAATGGCCTGCGGCTTTTCTTGGACCTCCAACAAAATGGTTCCAAAGGAGGGGACCCTTACACACTCAGTCACTATAACAGTTTCCAGTCCAGGAGGTTTGCTGATGCAACTGCACCAGCTCCTCCTGGTGACAAGCAATCAATTTGAGGTTGGGCCAGGCCTAGAACGCACCAGTTACTGGGGAGAACAGCACACATCCCAGTGAACAGTATTTGTCCAATGAAGAGTGTCAGGTGATTTTATTTATATACATGTCAGGACTGGACTGGAGCGTCTTGGGGCATAAGTTCCTTCCGAAAACTTTAGTTTTTTTAAAACCAACCACAAATTGTGGCATTTTTTGGGAGGGGGTGCTATTTCATCCCACTCTCCATTTCAAGGTTTTGAGGATGCTCCTCTTACTCTGCTTAATTTGCCATGGCCAACCACAGATGTGTTGGGTTTCTGTTAGCCCTTGTCAAGGTTTGGTGAGGCATAGTCGCCTACCAATGAAATGGTCCCAGATTTTTGGAAAAGGGGATTTCCCCTTGGGGGGATCTTGACTGCGCCCGGATCTGCTACAGCAACATTTTGAAACAAAGAGGGCCTGCTGTCATGCATGCCAGCACAACCCCAATATGCCAAATAGATGTGCCCCAGATGGTTGCGGGGCTTATTTTTCCATGCACAAAGAAAATCATATGAAATTGGTGCACAAGGAATGTGCAGGTTTTGCAATGTTTTCCTTCCTTGGACATGTTCCACATTGAGAAGTCACCGATCCTCACTCTTGTTGCAGCCTCCAGAAGTTGTAGTGTAGGCAGAGCCATGCTTGACCTGCCGCCACTGGGTGTGAATGAATTGCACTGGGGTGTGTATTTTAGCTTTCAGAGGAGGATACCCAAGAGCTCCTTTCCCTGGTTCTGAACAGGAAGGTTTCCCTTGGAAACCAACCAATCAGTACCCAAAACAAATGAACGTAGATACATTCTGCAAAACAAATGAATGTAGATACATTCTGGAGGAACGTTCCTGTTCGGTTCCAGGGATGGGAACCCATTTTTTTCAAAAGGGGTTTCCCTTCAGAGGAACTCTGCTTCTTTGGCTGAAGAAACAGAACTGCAGAAAATGTGAGAAAAAGTCCCCTGTGACAGTTGGTGGGGAATCATGTGCACTGCTGGAGAGGCTTTTGTGACTGTCATAAGGCAGTCTCCACTTGCAGAGGCCCGCCAGTGGATCAGCCCAATAGGTTTGGGCTGTAAGAGTGTGTTTTTACTGGCAGCAGCAGTTTTAGGATTCAGAGGGAGTCCCTTTGTCTTAGTTGGAAAAGGGGGAATGCATGCTGGCAAGCAGCACTGCAGGCTTGATCACTTAAACAGGGCTGTGTTAAGAAAAGGCAGGGGTGGGAGTAGAGGTCTGGGAGTATGGGTTGCTTACCTCCTGCTACATTTTCAGCCAGTCCAGGTGGGAATCTGGGAGGACAGAAAAGAAGTCTCTGCTCGAAGTAGACTTCACGAGAGGAGGTGGCTTATTCGACATTTCCTTTGGTTTCAGATACCAAGTCCCTGTTGAAACTAGGACTAAAGCCTGTGACACACTGGCCACGCTGCTTTGCGTTGCATAGAGCAGCGTCCACACGCAGCTGAAAAAACTCGGTGTCTTGACTTTTACAAGCTCACACCGCAACGCAGGAGAGCTGTGTCGCGGTGCGAGCAAAGTTGAACAAATTGAACTTCGTCCGCGTTCGGCAAATGAGAGGCCATGTTCAGTGCTGTGGGGGCAGAACGCGGAGCGATGCATTGGCCAATCAGACTTGAGTCTGAAAAGATTAGATTCCGATTCGCTAAAAGAGAGCAGGGGGCAGGGCAGGACGTCTTACCCTTTTCTGTGTGGCTTCCTTCGGTGTAGACAGGGTGTTTAAATGCATTGCGGCACGTTGGTTACTCTCACGCTGCAATGGGACACACTGCACTGAGACGTAGGTGGTGTGTCACAGGCTTAAGGTAGAAGGTGGGGCAGGCCTCTTCTGGCCATATTGTGGCGCTACAGTTGTGGAACAGTGAATGCTCTTGCAAATTCAAAGTAATAGTAACTTTTTTGATCCATGAGCAGGAGAGAAGCATTAAATGACCACGAGCCCATTAAGGTAGGAACTAGAGACTAACGGGCTCCATTCTCTCCTCTGAGGTCACTCTTTACACTGACATATTGCATGGCCTGCTATGTGCAGCTTTAAACATCCAATAATTTTTTGTCAGGAAACAGAAGCTTCTAAAACTGCTTTTTGGACATTTATCATATATTTTCTGCTTATCATATTTTCTGCTTACTCCATAACCATTCAAAAAGAGAGTATTCATTATATCCCTGCTCTTGAAATAACGATGGCCTATTTCCATGGGCTGTTAAATTACTATGTGGTAACCTAGTAGTATAGTAGGTTGTCATTTCATGATAACTATCACACTGATCATGTTGCTCTCTTTCAAATTTTCTAAACAGAAAATAGCTTACTTTTCTCATGGTATGGGCAACATCAGGGGTTCTCAACCTGTGGTACGGCTACCTACCCCTAGGGGTATGCGGACCTCTTGCTGGGGGTACGTCAAGCCCTGCCCCTTATCTGCCCCATCAGCAGCTAATTAAGTGTTAATTAACATGGATTTTAAATTGTAATTATTTTCGGAGCCCTTCTCTCTCTCTGATTTTGGTTTTGGGCTTACTTTTGTACTTTGGAAAAATGTACTTTGGTGGGGTGGGGGAAGGAGAAGCTGATTTTGGGAAGTGTGACTTGGAAAAAAAAAAGAGATCCTTCCGTGTGTGTGTATCTCTCTCTCACTCACTCACTCACTCACACACACACACACACACACACACACACACACACACACACACACACACACACACACACACACACACACACACACAGTTAAATAAGACATTTTTTCACATTTAAAATTGTTTTAGTACTTTTTTATTTAAAAATTAATTACCTAATTGATTAATCCAATTAATTAGCAGTTAATTAGCAGGGGGTACTTCAGAAAATTGGACCATGATAGGGGGTGCCCGAGCCTCCAAAGGTTGAGAACACCTGGGCTACATTATTTTCTGTAAACAATTCAGAGCAGATATTGATAAAATATGCATTGCTAATTAAAAAGGATGCAATTCAAATTTGTAGATTCTTCCTTAGCATTTATAATGCAAGCTGCACAGGAGAATCACATATGCGTTGTGTGCTTTCTTTGATGTTTTCCCATGGCAGCCAAGTAGACGAACTGCATTTTAAAACTGAATAATGGTTTGCCTCCTCAGAAGATGATGCAGCAGTGATTGAAAACTTTCCAAAAGGTGTGCACATGCAGCTTCTTTGGATCATGGCCTAAGATTTTCCTTACCTATATCTTTCCCAATGTAGTTATCTTTTCCTTTTGTGGTTGCTTCCACTCCACTACTACCTTTGTGGCCTTCTGCCCATGTGGTTTGGGCTCATAGTGTGTTTGCAAACCATGCAAGTAATGCCTAGCGGCCCCTCAGGACATCTATAGCTTGTATGGTTTGTAACTGTGCCAAGAAGCTGACCTATGTGGGTAGAAGGTTGTATCTGTAGCTCGTCCGGTGTGGGAACTTGGGATCATATTCCTCCTAAAAGAATCTCACCACCAACATTTGAGTGGAACTTTTCAGAAATCGGTAAAAATTAAACAGTCAACTGTGCATTAAGCTTTATAAAATATAGAAGTAACTCAGTGCATAGACATTATGACCATTCACAGTTTAGCTTTGTTTCGCTGATTCCTAGGAGTCTTGTACAGCAGATTTGTCTCTTTCTTGAAATGACTAATAACAACACAGTCATTTTGCACACATTTTGCTTTCTTAAAAGTGAGACCTATTCTTGGGTATATTTGGGGTGT
Source organism: Plestiodon gilberti rubricaudatus (assembly GCA_026170595.1). Lineage (NCBI taxonomy): Eukaryota > Metazoa > Chordata > Lepidosauria > Squamata > Scincidae > Plestiodon > Plestiodon gilberti. The sequence continues at coordinate 56,809,548 of JANXHW010000004.1, read as the reverse complement.
TGATTCCAAAATTGGCATCGGTTTTGCCTTATCATGTCTAGTTTGGGGGCACAGCATCACCACCTCATAATGCGAGTCAAGCAGCTTCCTTGTGAAGAATCTGGCACCATGGCTTCCTCACGAGGAAGCTCCTTGATTCTCATTATGAGGTGGTGATGCTGTACCCCCAAAACTAGACATGATAAGGCAAAACCGATGCCAATTTTGGAATCAGCGCCTAAAATTCATATAAAACCACCATAGGTTTTGAAAAAAGTGTTTTTGACCCTCAAATTTGCAGGCCTGTGTAATGAGAAGTCCTTGTTATCTGTTTGGAAACTTTTTCATTCTTTGTCTTTAAGAAATTTTTTTATAAATGTCCGCATGAAAGCAACAGAAGGAAGTTATGAAAAGGAAGTATGATATAATTTGTATTGTTATCTAGAATAATACAAAATATATGTGCAGGCACATCTTTGACATTTGCCAGATGGTAAAGGAACTAATTCAGCCTTCTGGCTTCGTTTTATGCAGATGTGTATCTGAGTAACTTCCCTTGCTGAGGTATGGCTCACTGGTTAGAACATTCAGCCAACATTTTAGGTAACATAAAATTAAAGAAAGGCATTTTGATAATATTTTAAGAAGATGGCATGGGATGGGGGACAGGATTGATTGGCAGATAACAAGAAGATAACAGATAACTCGTGTAACAAGAAGACAGATTTCTTTTCTTCAATCTACTAATAGATAGGTTTAGTGCTTTAGCTGGAATTATTGAAATGCATGCTCACTACACAATTTATTTTTAGTATCTTTTTGCAATATATTACAAAAAGGAAGAAGTGCTATAGGAAGATAACGTGCTAGCTAGCTTGCCATTTTAACGTGAAACAAATTCCTCAAATTTGTATGATGATAAAATCACCACAAATTATTGCTTGAAGATGAAGGGTTTACAAGCATGGTTTGTTCTAGAACAGAGGTTCTCAACCAATGGTACTAGTATCGCCAGTGGTACTTCGGCCGCCAGTTGGTGGTACTCAGACCGCTGGACCACTGGAACCCTGATCCGATGCGGCACTTTTGGCAGCACATTTTTGTTCCTGAGAAGCTCCTGCCTTTGGCCAAGCCTCTTGGGAACACTGAAAAGGGCCCTCCCACCCGCCAAGAGCCTCCTACCTACGTTTTTTGGCCTCTGAAAACCTGAAACCCCAGAAGTAACTGGTGATGATGTCATCCCCAGTCACTTCCGGTGGTACACAGCAGGAGGGTGGCACCTGGAGGTGGTACTTGGCTGGGCAGGGGTTGAGAACCCCTGTTCTAGAAGATTATTTCTGTAGTGGGTTGATGTAAATAAACTGCACTGTTTTCCCATAAGAAGGCTGACAGCTGAGCTTCATGATACTTACAGAATAAGAAAATGTATACTGTAGTTAGAAATAGATCTGCAAGATCTATTTGGGGGTGGAACGGTGCAGGAGATATAGTTTAATAAACAAATTAATTACTTAATAAATCTGCATTTGCTTATTTTGAACAGAGGTGTGTGTGTGTGTGTGTGTGTGTGTGTGTGTGTGTGTGTGTGTGTAGATTTTTCTTGCATTCTGTTACAGTGATCTGACTGTTGTGGCATGATACCATCATGTCTCATGGGCAACCCAATCCTATCCAGCAGCGTGGGCGCCAGGCAGCATGGCCCATGCTGTAGCCTGTGCTGGAGAGGAGTGGGCTGGGGGTCTCTTTGGAGTAAAGGAACATTCATCCCCTTACCCTGAGTAAAGCCCCAGCCCCTGCAATGGGGCTACTCAGGTCAGCTATTTCGTTGGCGCTGACCCGAGAAGCCCCGCATAAGTCACCTTCTTGATTCCTACATGCTGATGTTAAAGGACGTATACGGAATGTGCATTCCGCTGGTGCAGGCTGCCACTTTCAGGTATTGCAGTTTACAGTAAAGTGCAGGGAGCCAGTGTACCAGTGGGAAACCCTTTTGCAGCAGTGCAGAGAGCTGGCGTACAGGTGGGAAGGCCAGAACCTTCCCATGTGCACCGGTGGAGTGATGTAGGCCTGCCAGAGCACGTAAGTCCAGCCTGTGCTTTATTTTTTGTATGATACCATTGAGATACCACCTTGAAATTTTGACTGATTGGCTACAAGAGGCTACCTTTAAGTGTGATTTTTTGAAAATTTAAAAAAATCCCATTTTCCCAAAAAATCAAAATAAATATTATTTGAATATTTTTGAATTTCTTAAATTTACAATTGTGTCATGTTGTATATCAAATGAAGGCCCTATTCATAAGCTTTAACATGACACATGTCTCATGTCTGTAGCTTTCATAGTTAACTTGTAACTGGCTTATGGTGACAAGTGAATTTTGGAGTTTTTAGGCAATTTTGAAAATTCAATATCTCAAAAGTGGGTGGACAAAAAAAATCTGAATTTTTTTTTTAAACATCTCATGGTAAGGTACAAATGTACCAGAAATGAACAGAATTCATGACATCGAGTTCCAAAATGGATGTTTCATTGGTTGATTTGACATGGAATGACCCAAAGCAGGTTTACAGACAAAATCAAATGATTAAATGGCTCCCTGTCCCAATAGAGCTCACAATCTTTAAAAAAAATGCAGAACACCACCAGCAAACAGTCACCCAGAAAGACACTGTGCTGGGGTGAAAGGTTGGCTCTCTATTGTTACAGGTAAGCAGGTTTTTCGTATGTGGGCTTTCATAGGCCTCTCTATGTTTTGAATGGTGTCATTGCAGCTGAAGCATAAATACTGTTTTGTATTGAAGGGTTTTTAAAAAACTGACACTTCATTTCAAAACACTTTACTTTAACAAAATGTGTTCCCGTATTAGAGTTGCAACCTCAGAGTAAAATTTCATAGTTTTATACTACAAATGAAAGTCCCACACTTGCTTAGTTACTCATACTAACCGGGTAACTTGATCTGCTTCAAACTTGAAACAGTACAGGCTGTTTTTCAAAGTGAGAGAGATATAATGTCAAAAACTCCTTCTGTAATGAATGAGACCATTCAACCAATGCTGATGAGAGGTGCATATTCCTTGATAGACTTTGAAAAGCTATTCCTTGCCATGCTCAATACCTGAAAGTCGATTATTAAACTACTGAAATTCTTTCAGATGTCTGTGAACACAAAGTGCTCTGATATTCAAGTCATATGCATCTATTGGAATAATCACAAAATAAATAAATGTGGTAGAAACCACCAAGTAATCCTTCTTGAAATAAATATGTGGTGTAATAATTAAAAAAAATCTATCATGGTGCCCCAAAGTACAAATATTTGCTCCTTTTTTTCTCCTTTTTTTCTTTTTTTGCTTTTACACCCAAGGGGCTACCATATGAAAGTGGTATGGTAATGGAATGCCACATACCATTTCAAAAGGTGCCCCCCCCCCACAGCTGGTTGCATAAAATCTACTTGACATAGTTTTTTGAAAAGCTCTTTATATAAATATTGAGGCAAAGAAGCCCAGACATGGAAATAAAATGTATAATAGTAGGTCTTGTGGAAACATAATTTTATGTCACAGCTGTGTGTAGTTAAACACTAGATTGCCACACCCTGCAGGTGGAAATAAGAATTTGAGGGACCATTAAAAATTAAATTTGACTCCTTAACTTAGGTCTGTAGTTTTAAAAAATGATGGTAAGTCCCTTCAGTCAGAGACTGAGTCTGTTCTCATTGAAATTTGATTCTCGTCACTGGTGAAAGTATCATGGGTGTGTTCTATGAAACATTAGATTTAACTTAAACCATGGCAACCTGTGGGGTCTTGGAATGCAGGAATGTTAAGATGGGTGGGGAGTGTTCTGCAATAGTCTGTCTTTTCTAACAGTAGCTTTGACTGACAAACCCCAAATATGCATTTCATGTTAATGTGACCATGGAAGTAATGGTGAAATAGAATGATTTTATATCCATATGTATGGATATATTGCCGGGCTCTTAAGTAGGCGGTTTCCATCATGCTATGCTTAACTGGTTGTTAGTATAAGGAAAAAAAAATAGAAACGGAGTACTTAGGATTTAAGTAGTTTAATAGCATGACAGGAGAAGTTAGAGATAATCCATGATTTAACTCTTTTTATTATATTTTTAGTGTGAGAAAATTAAAAATGAATAAATGATATGCGGTAATATCATACCCAAAACCAGTTATTTAAATACACAGGTATAAATCTACAGTCTTGATAGCACAAATTACACTGGACAAAACACAATTTGCCTCTGAAATGAAAATAGCTACCAGTAATCTTTACTGATTGTAATCAGTATCAGTAATCTGTTGATTGGCTCTAGTTTAGGAGAAGCAGTCTGCATTGCATATGTAGGTGTTGTAAGTGCCATCGGGCATCTACCAGTACATGTCTATGGACCTATCTATTGCAGATCTCTCACAAACCATAGCCAATATTCATGTTCAGCACCTAAAAATCTATAAGAAATTACTAATTTAATCTTGGGGTATGACCTTGGTTAAAATTTGTTGTCCAGTGTTATATGTAAGGTAAAGCTAAAGGTATCCCCTGACAATTAAGTCCAGTCGTGTCCGACTCTAGGGTGTGGTGCTCATCTCCATTTCAAAGCCGAAGAGCCAGCGTTGTCCGAAGACGCCTCCGTGGTCATGTGGCCGGCATGACTCTCCTTGCTGTAACATGCAGCTGGAACACGGAGCGCTGTTTACCTTCCCGCAAGCGGTACCTATTTATCTACTCGTATTAACATGCTTTGGAACTGCTAGGTTGGCAGGAGCTGGCCAAGCAACGAGCGCTGTGTAACATATGGGTTACGGTTTTCCAGTGAATTTGTACTTATTTTAAGTCCATCTCAGTCTTTTCTAGTACAACACCAGTTTATATATAAAATGGATATATTTATATAAAAATACAGTGATGCCTCACAAGACAAATGCCTCACACAACAAAAAACTCGCAAGACAAAAGCATTTTGCAAGTTTTTTGGTGACTCGCAAGACAAATTTTCTTGCAAAAACAATTTTGTCTTGTGGAACACTCAGCTCCTAAAGCCACAATCTATTCAAATGTTAAATATTCAAGAGGGTTAGCAGACTGCAAACAGTACAGCCCGAGGCCACACCGATTATCACCCGACAAATAGAGATAAAGGCAAAGCAGAGATAAAACTACCATCCTGAAAAACTTCCCATCCTAGTAGGTGTACTGATTAAGACCCTACCCATTCTTCGTTTTGGCCCAGAAGCGGCAGCAGCAACTCGGCACAGGCTGTCTGCCTGCCTGCTTCGAGTCTCTTACTAACTCACACAGGAGCCGCCCTCACGCCGAGGAAAGCCTCTTCAGCTGTTGCACGGCCGAGAGGTAATGGTGCATTTAGTGGTGCCTGCTCCGCCCCTTAGCCTGGCCGGCACCGCGGCAGGAGGATACTGTAGGCGACAGCTACACTTGCCATTTGAATAAAGTATTCAAGAGGGTTAGCAGACTGCAAACAGTACAGCCCGAGGCCACACCGATTATCACCCGACAAATAGCTAACACCAGCAGAGATAAAGGCAAAGCAGAGATAAAACTTCCCTTCCCTTCCAAAACGGTGTGCATTACTAGAGCGGAGCTCTGGGAACTGTGAGTACTGTAAATACTTAAAAGTAAATAGCACGGCAGGGGAGGTGACTCGCAAGACAAAATTATTCGCAAGACAACATGACTCACGGAACGAATTAATTTTGTCTTGCGAGGCACCACTGTATAGTTCTCTGCCATATTTGTTGCCATTTCTCTTGAAAGAAGATGCTATTTTTCCAATAACTTGTCACCATGAATGGCAAACAATATTTTCTCAGTAAGTTTATTGTAGTTCTTTTCACTAACATCTTTGGCCTTGCACCTAGCCAGAGTTAACAGTATTTATATCCAGTTTTGCCTTTACTGATTGATACACATGACATTGATGTATTTGGGATTGGCTTGCCAATAAGCCCAGTGAGGCCGGTTCGGATGGCAGATGGGTAGAGATTTCACTCTGTACTATTTCCACTGGCTACCTCTGCTATCTGGTGGCTGTTGTTCCCTCTTCTCCCACTCCCAGCTTTGGCATTTTCTCCTGGACATGCCCTAACCTCAGACCCTGACATTTCTCCTCCCCCCGTACCTATTTTCTTCTTCTCTCTCCTACTTTCTTACCTCATCTCATGGCAGCAATGGCAATGGCTACAATGCCACACTGAGCTCTTCCTCTGGTCTCTACTCCTAGTCATCCACTTTGCCTTTTGAAATGATCACTTCAAGCAACCATCTACTCCTTCCTTGTTCTGATTCTTAGTCCCTCTCTCTCTCTCTCTCTCTCTCTCTCTCTCTCTCTCTCTCTCTCTCTCTCTCTAACTTATCAGCAGAGCAGGCAACTGGAAACAGGAGAGAAAGGAGGAACTGTCAGCAGTCAGTTGTGGTGGAGTCAGCAGACGATATAGGGTGCCATCTTTGCTAATCTGCTGTTTGAACCAGCAGCCTCATTTGGACTCATTTGGAGACTAGTCCTCAATAAGTGGGTAGAAACTCCATGGAACCTTTTTCATGCTGGTAGAATATTTGACACAGCACAAGTTAGTGGACAAAATTTTATATTTTTATGTACCTCTTTGTGATACCAAATGGGCAGAAGAATCCAAATGAGTTAGTCAAGAATAGTTCTGCTTACTGCTCTCTTCCCTCACTCACACTCTGTCATGTTGAATGGAATGCTTGAAATCGTGTCCCAAATCATTTTGCTGAATTGAAATTAGTGGGTTACAGTTTCCACTGTAATGACTCTAATTACATTTTCTGAGATTGCTCGCCATATTCATATTTTTGAGCGGTCAGAATGGGATACAGTAAATGAACTGCATTGCATGTATAGTATTAACTTAAACGGCTAAATCAAAGTCTTGGTTAGTCATTGTCAAAAATACTGGCTGTGGGAGTATGATGCAGCTGTTCACCATTATTCATTGCTTTCACTTAGAACAATATATTGTTGGTAGCAGGTTTTCAGAAACATTTGGCAAATGGATATGAAGTTCAGCCCCTGGTCACTGTGCTTCAAAATGTGATGCTTTTTATTTCCTTTGTTTTCATAAGATTACTACAGCTATTAAGCACATTGTAATGTGATAAAAGACCACAAAGATGCATATTGGTAATGTTTAAAAAAATGTTTTCGTTTTAAATGTTTGATTCCTTTTGAAGAGTGTCACAAGCCTTTTAAAAGAACAGTGTAAGAATTCATTACTTCAAATGTCCCTCTGTGTTTATTAATCAAATTTAGCCATAAAAGTCCAATTAAAGGACATAAGTCTGTAACAGCCCAACCCTATCTGGGATTGAGTTGTTGGGGGAGAGCTTTATGACTGTGGAAGAGTCTTCCACTGTTGTAAAATGGCAGCTGATGGCGCACACACAGCACTCTATTGGCAGCCATTCTGGTGAGTGCTGCCACAAGAGGCGGCAGTGCTGCAGCTTCACTGCCAGACCCCGCTACAACTGCCAGACCCGGAAAGTCAGTGGTGGGAGCGGGGAGGGAGTGGGAAGACTGGGGGTGTACATGGGTGAGGAGGGGAGAGGAATTGGGAGAATGGAGGAGGCGGGAGGGGTAGATCTGGTGCCAATGGTGGTCGTCCATTTTTCTCTCCTCGGACATATGTCACCAAAAGAAGTGGCACATGTCCGAGGAGATCCATAGACCCAGGGCTTACGTGGAGGTAAGTAAAAGTATTGTTACTTAATATTTAATAATAAGACCTTTATTGGCATATACAGTATTGTTACTTAATTTGCTCTTGGTCGCACCCCTGCTGGATGCAGCGTGCATCTTTTTGATGCAGCTGCATCGGCACTGCTGGTGGGGGATCATATTGGGGCCTAAGACTGAACCATATGTTAGAGCCCCTTGGCAGATCAGGAAGTGCTTTTTTCATTTGCTGATATTTAAATTGGAGGTACAATGTTGTGCTTACACTTTCTCTGTCTTCCACTTCTGCCATCCACATCCTGAAACATGAAAGATTATTTGCTTCCTCTTGTATAGTTCAGAAATGAGTACTGTATTCTAAATGTTCTTTGAGCCAGGAGCCTGGCCTGGGCTCTCATATCCTAAAATCTAGTCATTAGACAAAGTGCCTTCTAGTCTAAAATTCTGTCTTTTGTCCAGTAGTGACCAGCCAGATGAATCTGGGAAGTTCACAACAAAGGCGTGATGTCCCTTTCCCCCAAGATGAGCCCCAGCTCCACCGGTGCGGCCCTGATCCTGCTTTCGGTCCTGCTTTGGATCTTAGGTAGGATTGGGCTGCCCGTTTAACTGTCCTGTTTCCTGCTTTCCCTCTGCCCACCAGAAACCTTCAAATGCATCTCTGTGGCCACTCCCAAGTCCTGTGCATTCCATCCCTGGGTGGAAAGAGATTGAATTACAAATTCTGGACAGGCAGAACATTGCCCTGTCACAGTTACCTATTCATACCTGTAGTGGTTAGAACTTGGGTTGTAGTGGTTACAACTTGGGTTGACACAGGAATCGCAGTGCCTAGCTAGCCAAGATGCAGCAAATAACCCAGTTCAGAAGGGGTGCAAAGGTGGGAAAAACGTAGATAAGCAAACCCAGAGGGGTCCAGGCCTTAGCCACATTCAGGGATGGAAGCGAGGCAAGATAGCCAAGAGTGCTTCTCAGAGAAGGTTAACTAAGCAGCACTGGGCTGTGGTTGATTGTGCTCAGGGGAAAAAGGGTGGGAGAGAAGGAGAAAGAAGACTGAAAAGAGAAGCAAACAGTGTGTACCTTTCTCCTTAGTCTTTGGGCTAAGGAAATGAAAGGAAAAACACCTCTTGTCACCTGCAAACAGCTATTTTGAAAATAAAGGAAGGACCAGACGTCCACACTAAGACTTACGGTGCAATCTTACTCCTCATCAGTATTGGTACTGTGACCTTGGCACCAGTGCTGACCGTTGGAAACGTGCCATAAAGCACATTGTGACACCCGGAGAGCAACCAGCACAGGCGGGAAGGCCTGCGCCATCCTGTTGGTGCTGAATCCACCTGGACTGTGCACTGGAGCAGGTAGGAGCTGCTTCAAGTGGTGTGGGGGCAGGGGGAGGGCGGAGACAGGGCAGTCTACTTCTTGCCAGGATAGGATGCAGCGTAGGCTGTGCAGCCCTGCTGCTTCGCTTTGGGTTAGAATTGGGCTGCCCGTTACTGGATACCTGACTGCTCACAGACAAGCCTCTACTCATTCCTGAGAGTCAGCCACGACTTTGCACTAGAGAGGGTGAGGCCCAGCTACCTCTAATCAAGATCATGCTAATAAAGAGCCATTGGTCAAATAGAAAACTGTATCACTGCAGGGCACCTGTGTGTCACCTTTCTCTAAGTTCTCACAAATTTGGACTCTCCACCTTGGCATAACGTCCCTTGCAAGCACAAGTCTTCCTGAATAATACAGGGTTATTCAAAAAGGATGTTGCAAAAGTAAAGCTGATTTATTCTTAAATGAACTGACATACCACAACCGTCATGACACGAAAAGACCAAATGTGCCCCCATTGCCACAACAACTGGATGACCTGAAACAACACATCTCCAATGCAGTAGAATCGATATCCGAGGATATGCTGGACTGAACTGGACTACCATCTTGACATCTGCTGCGTCACCCACATCGAACATTTGTAATGTGCATGTGAAACTTGGACAGTTTTTCTGTCCTTTTGTCATAACTTTTGTGGTATGTGTCAGTTCATTTAAGAATAAATCAGCTTTACTGTATAAGCCAGGATTTAATCATGTTTTCGCATGTTGTCTGAACCCATCCATAGTTTAGTATGCTCAGGTTCATTGAGATGGACCTACTGTAAGCATGCTTAAGTCAGTATTCGATCATGTCCAATAACTTAAATGGTATTTTGTATTTAGCAATCAAACAGAACTGTGAATATAATGAAATGGAAGGAACAGAAATGGAAATACCGTATTTCTTCGAGTCTAAGGCGCCATCGATTCTAAGGCGCATCTTAATTTCAGGAACACCAGCAGAAAAAAAAACCAAAAACCATCGATTGCAAGACGCACCACCTTCTTTCAATTTGTCTGCTCAGCACCAACTCTCCCCAGCTTGCCTGCCACGGTGATCTGATTTTTACCACGCCATTTTGCCACCTCTGCTCAGCAGCTCTCTCTCTCTTCCTGAACCTGAGAGTTCGCCCCAGCATGCCCCGCGCTGCAGCTGACGATCTCCTAACTGCCTTTGAGCAGTGCCTTTGCGGTCCGCCAGAAAATGCCATTTCCTTACTTACCGGGGCTTGGGGGAGCTTCAGGGAGGTCTGCGCGACCTTCTGCAGGCCTCCCCAATCTTCAGTTTGGTGAAAAACAGTGATTTTCAGCCATTTCCGGTTTTCGCGAAAACTGGAAATGGCTGAAAATCGTCATTTTTCACTGAACTGAAGATCGGGGAGGCCTGCAGAGGGTTGCACAGACCTCCCTGAAGCTCCCCCAAGCCCCGGTAAGTAAGGAAATGGCATTTTGGGGTGCTTTTTGGAGATCTTCGATTCTAAGACGCACCCCATTTTTTGAAATGCTTAATTGGGAAAAAACATGCGTCTTAGAATCGAAGAAATACAGTATCAGTTACAAAGCTTCATGTTGCATTATTCTAGTCTGCATAAAGACGAGAACAGATACCATGACAAACACATTTTATTGGAAATAAATCCCACTGAAATCATCAGAACTTACTTCAAGTATAGGATCACAGCCAAAAAAGGATATGAAACTACTGTAGTTTTGCTGATAGTTTTGCCAAGGTTTAGGTATGGCACATTTTATTATGGAACACAACAATGGAAAGTGGAAGAAAATGGCCCCTTCTCCCTTTAAATATAGCTTCATTTATTTTCTGTGTTGTATTTTGTTGTGGTAGTGTATGCAGAGAATTTTATTCATCACTGCCTTTTATTTGCCCAGAAACTCAACTTGCTTTCATGATCAGGAAATCAGCCACGGTGGTAAGGATTCTCTTTTGTTGCACTGCAATAGCTTTCAAAGTGCCAGAGGATCTGTAGCAGAATGTCTGTGCTCCCTGTGTGCTTCTCACACATCTAGTAAACCTTTTATTGAAAAACAGTGGGCCACCCTTGTGATGTTTGTTGAACCCTGATTGAAAGTGTCTATATATAATGGTCTTGAATGGATCATTTTCTGCTGAGTGAGCCTGGCTTCTATAGGTTCATTGGACTTTTGCTTTCTATTAAAAATATGACTAAAACAATCCCAGGAGTACAGGATGCCGTAGACATTCCAAAGTGAGCTCCTCTGTTGTAAATCTACCAATGGTTTATGAGCTGCAAGGTTTGCATTATGAAAAGGGAATTGGGACTCTTGCAATTTCCAACTCCTGATGCAAAATCCATCTATACGTAAAGAAATAAATTTGCCAGAAGCAATTCTGCCCTTAAAACCACAGGTTCCCTAGTATTTCAATAAATGGTTCATCAATTTAAATGTTGTCTTTTGCTCTTGTCGTAAAAGTTGCCCCCATTTTTTTAAACCTTTCTACACTTGGTCTAGTAGCTACTGAATTTTGAATACTAATCTGCAGGGTGCCCAGTGTTTGCCAGTGTATTTAACAATTCACTGTTCACTAATTGTAGATTAAAGACTACGGTAATTAAAAGTGCACCCCCATAGACATTTCTTTGGTCAAGAAAGAGTTAATCCCTCCTTTCATTCTGGAATAAAGAGCCTTTATAATATAGTATGGGAGCGAAATTGCTACCTTAATTAGGGCCTACTTTAAACATATAACCCTAAATTTAATCCAGGCAAGACAAAGGTGCTGACAGCAGAAAAGACATCTCTGGAATGGGTTTACAAACCTTTCAGGGTGGGGTATCGCTCCAATTGAGGAATTAGGTTCACATTCTAAGAGTGATCCTGGACTGAGTTTTGCTCTTGGAAAGCAAATAGTGGTTGTAGCCCAGAGTGCTATTATGCAGCTTTGGCTGGTGTATCAGCTGCAACCAGAGCCGTAGCCAGCTGGGGGGCCGGGTCCTCGGCGCCCCCCCATAAAACTAATTAGCATAAATTATGCTAATTTTTCCGGCCGCTTTTTTTGCCGATTTTCGGCGATCTAAAACCTAAAAAAGGGGTATTTTTAAAGTATGTCTGCTTTGCGGCACTTAACTGGTGTATAGGAGCCTCCAGCGAAGCGATCGGCTCTCTCCAGCGACGACGTTCTCTTCCAGGGGCGCAGATCGGCGATCGGAGATCGCTCCTCTGCGGCCCATGACTTGAACTGCTCATCGTAAGCTCATCCTTTGAGTTCGTGCATTCACGCATGCGCGAACTCAAAGGATGAGCTTACGATGAGCAGTTCAAGTCATGGGCCGCAGAGGAGCGATCTCCGATCGCCGATCTGCGCCCCTGGAAGAGAACGTCGTCGCTGGAGAGAGCCGATCGCTTCGCTGGAGGCTCCTATACACCAGTTAAGTGCCGCAAAGCAGACATACTTTAAAAATACCCCTTTTTTAGGTTTTAAATCGCCGAAAATCGGCAAAAAAGCGGGAAAAATTCAATTTTTTCCCACTCTCCTCCGGAGCCTCCCGCCCCCCCAGGAGCCTCTGAGCCCTTACGCCCTGGGGCCCACTGCCCCAGGGCCCCAGGTCAGCCTACGCCCCTGGCTGCAACCCCTCTGAAGAAAAGAGATCTTACTACAGTGATTTATGTGTTAGTCACTTTTGACTTAGACTACTGTAATTCTAAGTAATTGCAGTGACTGGGCAACTTCAAACCTTAATTTAGTATGCAGCAGGACTTGTTTTTGTAGCATAATTCTATCAGGATGGGGGGGGGGCAAATTTGCAAGACCTTAGAGCAGGGGTGGCCAACCTTCCACTATTAGGGCCTCTGCATTCTTAACAGCGCAATTCTCCCTAACTTTAGACCGGTGGACAGAGGCGTCACACCACCGGGGGCGATTGGGGCGGTGGGCCCCAGGGCGCAGGCCGGCAGAAGTGTCGCGGGGGGGGACTTGCCTGGACTTTGTTCCGGTCATCCGTCGCTGTCTCCGTCAAGCAGGGGTTGGGCCCTCCCGCCTGCCCTGGAGTCGTACAGCTCCGAAATGGTCAGGAAAACTGCGTGGGGGCGTGATTGAGCTGCGTGACGTCACGCCCAGCGTCACGTGGGGGCGTAGCGTTGCCCCCCCACGTTGGGGCGCAGCTTCGTCTCTGCCGGTGGAGCTCTTGCTCTGCCACCCTAAAGTGTCACAAACGTACCATAAAGCACGTTTGTGACGACTCGGGTGTAAGCAGCGCCTATGCAGAGGCTGGCACCGTTCGCAAACCCCTGCAGCCTGGACCTGTGCTGGATGACCCAGGTAAGGCCTAGGGGGGTTCTGAACCCCTTTCTGGCCGAGTACCACCTCCGGCGCCACTCTCCTGCTGTGTACCACCAGAAGTGACTAGCAATGACATAAACGTCAGTTACTTCCAGTTTTTCAGGTTTAGGGCCCTTCTCAGCTTTCCCGAGAGGCTCAGCCAAAGACAGGAGCCTCTCGGGAGTGAAAATGCACCACCAAAAGTGCAGCGTCGGAGAGGGTTTCTGGTGATCCAGCGGTCCAAGTACCACCAACAGTCAGTCAGAGTACCTCTGGTGGTACTAGTATCACTGGTTGAGAACCCCTGGCCTAGACCACTCGGCGCAGGGGTGGGGACAAATGTCCCCTTCTCCTGAGGTGCTCCCGGACTGTCCTTTAGGCCTGCCATGTTTCCTTACACAGGATTGTGCTGTAAGAGTTGTGTAAGAGACTGAATCTGCAATTGTTGATGGTGCTGTAATTGTTGATGGTGCTGCTAAAGCAGCTGCACTTGCTGAAACACACGCACCTTTACAACCATTAAAGGTCCAGGAGCATTCGTGTTGAATGGTTGGCTTCCCCTGCCTTAGAGAAAAGGAGATACACAGATGCCCAGCAATGCTACAGCCTGCTACAGCCTTAATTAGCATCACCTCTCCTAATAATTTAGCCTGACATCACCCCCTTAAGAAGGAAGTCCTGCCTAGCTCTAAGATTGTCAGCTAGAACCAAAAAGGAGTTAGGACTGACTGCACACATGTTGGGAAAACGGAGGATGTTGGCAACAAAACCTTCATGGTTTCTGCAGTGCTGTGCTTTCTTTTAAGTAAATTTACTCAATGGGGAGGAGTGACAGTATACCTGAAGTGTGGGGAGCATTTAGTACTGTTCCTATACATTTGGAGGGACATTACAGGAAAGTTAATGTTGCTTTAATAAAGTACTAAATTCCACCTGAAAGTTGAGCTCAAATTGAGATGGTCCGGACTGCACTAGTTGTTGGTGATATTGCAGAAATATATGGATAATCTAGACTGTTTAAGTCATGTGCATTGGCTATCGGCATGACTCAATCCATCTCTTGAACGATGGATTGCACTAGCAAACAGCTCACAAAGTGATTTTAGTGTATTTATAGTTCTTCTGCCCTACTTACCTAGGTCAGGATATTGCCAAATATCCCCTTTCACTACAGCAACTAGAGCAGGGTATAGGCTTTGGATGATGAATCTGAGAGTTATTAGACAGTTTAGATAATGATTATATCCTTGTTTGATAATCAAAATAAACAAAATGGCGTTGAAAACAAACTACTATTCATTTAAAGCAGGAAAAGAAGCAGCAGATTTCCTCCCTTCGTTCACAAAGGGGGAAAGGGAGGGTGCAAGCCTGGAGTTTGTGCTAGTAATGCTGAAATACGGTTTAATTATGGCTTGGAATTATGTCCAGACTCGCTAATTTGTTTTCTAGAGGCTTACATGCCTTAACATATTTTCTCTTGCATATTCTGCCGTTGCTCTCCCAGCACACATTGAAACACTAGTCTAAAGAGATAGACAGTCAGTATTTTATACTGTATAAAGTACTTTTTAATAGGTTCCAGCTGGCACAAAGCAGAAACTGAGAAATTGTATGCTTTGACTTTCAGGAAATATTGCCAAGGTGTTTTTTTTTTTTTTTAATTCAAGCATAGAATACAATGCAAGCAGTATTGAAAATTAATTAATATGAAGAAGTATACAACTGCTTTTCATAAGCTCCTGCATGTGTTTTCCACGTAGTTCTTGGGAGGGGGTCATTTTCCTTTTTGTTGAGAGTATCTAATTTGAAATGAAGCACAAATGCTCCTAGGGTACCTTGGATCGTATATGTAGTTGTATATCATGCTCTCAACTACAGAGCGTGCTCATTACTGATCAAATTGTTCTCATTATGATTTTTAAATTCTTTACACTGATAATTGGGTTGGGTCAGCATTTTGTTTTTGAAAGTGGTCAAATGGATGCTTCACAGGGATTTATAAGAGGGGCCGCATAACCAGTTTGTTCTTTTGAATATTGATACTAAGCTTGAGAGTGAAACAGTTTTTACTGTCGTTCTGTGGCATATAAAATTTTATTAAGCCAGAGGTTGTAATGATGATGCAAGTAATAGTAACTGAAAATGGCTCACCCGTATCATTTTACAGGTGTCCCCTGCTAAACGACATTCTGCTTAACGACCCCCCGAATATACAGCAGGGGTTGTTAGGTAGAACGTTGTTGGTCACTTTCCCTACCTTTTGAAGTTTGAGGCCTCTCCGGAGGCTTGTTCCTGGTTTTGGGCCTCTCTGGAGGCCTTTCCTGGCCTCCGGGAGCCTGAGGATGGCCCACAGAGGCCTCTGCAACACACTTCTGGATTTTAGAGCAAAGTCTCTGTCTAGAAAAAATTAACAGAGGTGTATACAAAGGGTTATAAAACGATCTTGCTGATAAGATGAGGGCACGTTTTTAGCCAAAAATCCTGAAATTTGCTATGACCCTTTGATAAGACGCAGGTAAAACTTAAGGACTTGTGGGGCCAGATCCTGGAAAAGCTCAAATGACTTACCAGTAATTGTTCTGAGAGGCAGCAACAAAGGTTTGGGGTGGGTAAAAAAAAAAAAAGCCATTTTCCTTGTTCTGAAGCAGCACAAAATGGAGCTCTTCTCCAAACAGGAAAAAAGGTGAAGGAACATTTTAGATTATATATAAAAATATAAAATACAATAGGCTCCCCCCTGCAGGAGCGTAGCTCTTTGCAAAGCAACTAGAAGCTAACTTGCAAGCAGCAGCAACTGAGCTCAGCTCTTTGCAGGGCAATTAGCACCTATCTGATTTTTGAATAGCCACAGGGCTTTGCTGGAACATTTGATTGTCAGGCATTAGCTTGGCTTTGATCACTGACCCGTGGATAAGACGGCCCAGGTTTTTCAGGGTCTACTTAGGGCCATGATGGCAAACCTATGACACGTGTGTCACCTGTGACACGCAAGATAATTTTGGGTGACACGCCAGCGTTTCCCCCAGGGCCCCGGCACACCTTACATTTTTGCAGGTTTTACAGGCTTGTCTTGAACATTTAGGACAGGGATTTTGTCAGACCTCTTTCAAATTATTATCTAGTAAAACTCAGCAACCAAAAAGTCACTAATTGATATTAAATAAAATGTGATATGTTCTATATAGTTTTGTGTTCAGTTCAATTCAAAATTACTGTTAAAAGTAGCAATAGTCAAAGTACTATTAAAAGTTGGGGGGGGTGCGACACACCAGCAGAGTCAAGTTAGGCATTTTCAAAAATTGACGCACCAAAGCCAAATGGTTTGCTATCACTGATTTAGGGCATGAATTTCTCGACTTATATGTGAGTATATATGGTATGTTCTTTTCCACCTGCAGATGTAGTGTGAAATACATAATTTTAGGTATTTTGGGTAATGGATGTAGTTGACACTGATGTGATATCTGCAAACATGTTATTGAAAATAACAGCAATAAAGTTTTTTGCTGACTTCTCAAAGCATGCAAAATAAGATAGTTTTAACAAACTAATTTGACTACTTCTCTCTAATATGTTTTTTTACTGTAGTTATTTTTGTTTGTTGCATCCAAGTGACAAAATGACAAGTCGTTAACATTTTGTAAAAGTCACAGCAGACAGGACCATTTCCACTGAACTGGAAGGGAACTGTCCTTCTGTCTAATCAGAAAAGAAACTGGTCAAGTCAAGTTAATCTGATCTAATTTTCACAGCTCAGCTGGCCCCATTAGAATTTCCAATTAATTGCACCTATTACTGCCCATTTAGATTACATGTTAAGCAATATAGACAAAAGGACAGATAGGATTGATGCCTGTGCTATATTTAAAAGGTTCTGTAGAGCCCAATTTATGAGAAAATGCTTCCACTTGGTTAACTTTTTAAATTAAAATGCAGAAAATGCTTTCCCATGACACAAAACCTAGATCCAATTTATAAAGTACTTCAGTTTGAAGGAATTGTGGAAAAGCTTGTGAGCTTTTGTGCAACTGCAGTTTTCCCAATATTATGCTGAACTTAGAACAATTGCTGATGATTCTGCATAAAAGGATGAAGAATTTACTTGGATTCAAAGTAAATAGACATTTCACAGTCAGTGTTGCTCACAGGTGTCCCTCTCCTTCCCTGTCTCCCAGAAGGGCAATTTTCAGGAGACTAAGGATGAGAAGCGTGTATATGGCAGTTCATACGCTGCTGGATACAGTGGCCCCGCATTATCCATGGGTCAGCCATCCACTTGACCAACCATAGATTGCCTCCTCACACCCCTGCATAACTGCGGGTGGCCTCCCTGTGCCTCAGAACACCTCCAGGAGGCAACCATAAGTCATGTCCATGAATCGGAAGTAGCTTCTGGTTGCATCCTGAACTTCTGAAGCACGGGGAGGCCCATAGATCTCCAGAGGGCCCAGTGCAGCCACAAAGTAAGTATTTGCAGTGCCACTACCTGGCCCCTCCACAGACTCCAGCATCTGCGGATTCACGGTATCCGTGGGGGGTGGACACAAACCCCTGTGGATACCGAGGGACCACTGTACTTTTTTTTTTTCCCTCCCCGAATAGACCCTTGTTAAGCCTTGAGGGTCTATTTTGGCTGCTGTTGTGGTAAATAATGATGTCAAAAATGGTGTAAAACTGTATTTGGGGAAGAGGCTACTATTCTGTTGTTACTATTAAATGAAACCAATAACTCCTGAAATGCTCCGTGCCTCAGCCTCTCTGTGTTAATGTACGTGGAAAACGTAATATAAAACAGAAATATGAAAAACAGATGGAAATTATTTAGCAGCTAAGCAATCTGGACCCTCTGGAGTTCCTGAAAGAAAAGTTTGATCATAGGAATAATATACATTAAATACAACAACCTAGTAGTTGGTGATATCATACTGTTATATGAAGAGAATAAAGAGAAGTTAAACCAATGACTATCAAAATCTGAGAGGCATCCATACCTGGAATCTAAATGTCTAGAGGAAATTGAAGGAGCTGAAGCCGAGATGTTGACTGGAGGAGGTCCAAAAGGCTCTACTGATTGTAATACAGTACTTACTATGTGAAATAAATGTTTTAGTTCGTTGAAAACTTCACTGGGTAGTTTAACTCATGTAGCCTTTCCTTGATGATGTGCTTTACCCATGTCTTACGGCTTATGGCTTAAGGTTATTGCTGTAAATTTTGTGCTGGAAGTGAATGTAAAAGCAAAATGCAGGGATACTAATATACCTGTATGCCTGAAAAGAATAGAAACTTTCTAACAGTCTGATCCTGCATAACGATACGCGGCCGGCCTTTTAGACTGGCCGCAGTATCTAGCGCCCTTCCCAGGCCACGTTGGTGCAGCCAGGGAAACCTTCCTTGGGTGTAGGGCTGCCCGGCCCCAATGGGCCTCCTCAGATGTACATCAGCTCTGGAGCCGGCGTACATCCAGGGTGGCGGGGTAAGGGCGACCCAGCCCGCGAATAGGTGCAGAATATCGGCGGAGCTCGCCACCAATATCCCTGCCCCCTCCTGGCACAGACCAGTCAACGGCCACCCTTCCTCGCCACCCGCCCTGGCCTCCCCCCGCCCCTGCACTGACTGGTGCAGGACGTACCTGCACTGGTGGGTGCCGGGTCTGGGGGGAGGCGGAGTAAGGGCTACCGGCCTCTGCGCCGACGGCCCTTACTCTCCAGGTGTTGGAAACACACTTTACGATATGTTTTGACACCCAGCGCTCCATAGGCGTTTTTTTTGCACAGGATTGCACAGTAATTGAACAAGAGAGAGCTGCAAGTACACGCATGTTTTAGGACAGAAATCAGAACACGGCAACACTAGATCACTTCCCTGTCTGGATGCCTGCTGACTCGGGGACTACACAGCTAGTGCTGAACAAGTGATTGGTCCTGTCAGCCAACTTTGGTTGGAGTAAACACACTGACACCAAACATGCACCCACCCACCCCAAGTAGGTGACTGTTATGGACAAGGCTCAAAGCATCAGCCATTTGTTGCAGACACGTGCATGGCATCTCCATTCTCTCTAGCTTTACCTGAAACGTGAATATTCCCTTCTGATATTGTTACCTTCGCACTCTTTTGATTCACTTATACTTATTTTTATTAATAATATATAATGCATAAATGTATGATTAAAATTACAATTTGAATTTCAGTGTTTTATAAGTGGAAACAATTTCCTGATATAAGTCTGCTCCTGGGATAGATCTTATCTGTAAGCTTATCCATTTTGCTGATGTCTGATATTTTAATTAAGCACTCCTTGATGGTTGGAGGGACTACAATGGTGTGCATACAGTCTTTGCAGTTATGAGCAAATTCATTATAAGCAGTCTACTAGACGACAGACTGTAACTTGAGAAACACTGAACAAAGGTCAGAACTTGGTACTAGTAAATTTGTGCATGAGTACACAACCACCAGAGATTAAAAAGATCAGCATGGTCTGCTGAACACTTCAAATAGTATCTGTGCCAAATGTTTTGTTTAACCTAGCTGGAATTGGGTAGCAGTGATATATCATCTTCTAGTGAGCTTCCTGACTGCCATAAAAAAACTGAGGACATTTTAATAGACTATAAACTTTGGACCAAACACAGTATGAGATGGCGATTCCCAAGTCTCTTTCCTATAATATTTTTATGAATCTGTTTCTCCTCCCCCCCTTCTATACTAGTTTATATAACAAGGAAAGAGTCCTTTTTCTAAAATCATGATTAAGCAGTCAGTTGCCTATGTTGTATGTATTCACAGAATAAGAAAATTAATTCCAGTTGTATTTAATATAAAGCGTGTCCATTTTTATATATACCGTATATGGAGCTGTGGTGCCTTAGTGGTTAAGACGCTGAACTGCAGACCAGGGGGTAGGCAGGACAGCAGTTCGAGACCCGAGTGCCATGTGACGGTGTGAGCTACCATCTTTGGCCCCAGCTCCTGCCAACCTAGTAGTTCGAAAGCAAGAATTGCAAGTTAATTAATAAGTACCGTCTTGGCGGGAAGGTAACAGCGTTCCATGCACCTTGGCACTGAGTCATGCCAGCCACATTACCACAGAAGCGTCTTTGGACATACGTACGTACGTACGTACGTATGTATTAAATACCGTATATATGTATGTATTAAATATACTACTTTATTAAATTGATTAATTTATACTTCTGTGTAGTAGTAGTAGTAGTAGTAGTAGTAGTAGTAATTTATACTTCTGTATAGTCTTCATTCAGGGACATCTTGCCAAAAGATGTCCCTGAATGAAGCCATAAAAAAACAGATTTTTTTTCCAACTCTTCTCTGAAATCTTATCAACAGAGGCAAGGAAGTGAGTAAAAAAGAATTTAACCAACACTGATAACTTTGTTACCAGTAGCCTAGGAAACAAACTGTCACCTCCATTTCCTCCTCCCATGGAGCCAGCTCAACATCTAAGGCAGGGGTTCTCAAAGTGGTGCGTTGCGACCTACCACTTTTTCTGG
The DNA here is from genome assembly GCA_026170595.1 of Plestiodon gilberti rubricaudatus. Taxonomy (NCBI): domain Eukaryota; kingdom Metazoa; phylum Chordata; class Lepidosauria; order Squamata; family Scincidae; genus Plestiodon; species Plestiodon gilberti. The sequence goes on along the minus strand of JANXHW010000004.1, from coordinate 56,788,649 downwards.
AAGTGGCCGATATACCCTTAAGGGGGGGGGTAGCTAGCAAGAATGTTGGTGGCAGCATTCCAGGATCGTGCCCACCCTGACCCAAAAATGCTTTTTTAAACATACCTGGTTGTGTTGTATGCAGGTTTCCATGGCTTGTTACAATTTGCAGCGAGATCGGAGGTATGGGTAAAGAAGCCATGTCAAAGCTTCATAATCAACAGTTGGTTCCTAGAAAGCACAACAATTTACCAACGTGGTCAAGGTTACTCTCAGCCACATAAGTTTTGACAGCTCTGGTCTCCTCTAATAAAGCACAAAGGTTTGCCAATCAGCTGACAGCTTTGGCTTCTAATTGGCAGTTACAGTTTAAATTCAGCTCTTCTTCTCCTTTGGGTATCGGAAACATTTGCTGGCTACGGCCAGTTTTGCCTGAGGAAACCCCTGGAGCGGGGAGAAACGTAGCAAGTAGACTGTGGACTTTTTTATATTTCCTGCCTGTTTGATAATCTTATGCGCCCCTCTTTCTCCAGTTGCTGGAGTCTTGCGCTTAAAGAATTTCAACAGACCTTTGGTAAGAATAAAAATTTTTTATTGGTCTCTTCAACAAAACTTTGACATGGCTTCTTTACCCATACCTCCGATCTCGCTGCAAATACCTGGTTGTTCTGCCAGCTCCCTGAATGGTTCGGGGGGGGGGGGGCTTCTGCAGGCCTCCCCAAGGCTCTAAATAGCGGTGATCGCATACATCCGGGGGGGCGTGCGTAAAGGGAAGCTGATATCATCACCACCACCCAGCCTGGGGAGGCTGATATCCCCACCCCTCCCAGACCGACCACTGGCCCCCCTCGCCCCGCCTGTCCCCGCCCCTGCATAGTTCGGCACAGCACTTGCGTGTGGCGGCCAGTGCAGTTCCCGGAAGCTGGGGGAGTGAGCGTTGCTGCTGCTTATTATTATTGACAGTATTTATATACCACTTTTCAACAAAAAGTTACAAAACGGTTTACAGACAAAATCAAATGATTAAATGGCTCCGTGTCCCAAAAGGGCTCACAATCTAAAAAAGACGCAGAACACCACCAGCAAACAGCCACCAGAAAAGACACTGTGCTGGGGTGAAAGGGGGGCAGTTACTCTCCCCCTGCTAAATATAAGAGGAGCACCAATTGAAAAAGTGCCTCTTGCCCAGTTAGCAGGGGGCTACTCCCGGGTCATCGCAAAAGTGCTTTACGGGCACTTTTGTGACACTTTAGGTCTAAAGTTACACAGGATTCGGCTGATAGTGTCATCTTAAAGGGTACATAATGATTTTGCATGCTGTCTTTGGGTAGTTGTCTGCAGAGATCCAGTACTCCTGTTGTTACAGCACTGTGGTAGCTGCTGCTGTGCTGTTCCTTCTGTATTGCTGGATAGCATTAAGAGCCCAGGACCTTTCAGGAGGAGGAGCCCATACTGTGGCTCTTCCAAATGCCAATGTCAGCACTCATAAAACTAAGTTAAAGCAGGCATCTCCCATGGTCCCAGGCTTCTCAGGTTATCCTATACCATGAGGAGGAATGATTCACCTGCAACTTCCATGCTTGCAGAGTAACATGGCAGGCATAAGAAGTAGCCTGCAATGAAAATCTGATAGGTAAATAAGAAAGAATTTAAATCAGTTTTTTTCTTTCTTTATAGGTTTTCCATGGGAAAAAGCACTACGGCAAATTGGATTTGAAAGGTAAGCACTGAATATTGATTCCCTGCATGCAGCATGTTGTCTTTTGAGAGAGGGAGAGAGAGAAAGAGAGAGATACAGACAAAAACATACATTTTTGCAAATAGTAATGTTCATGGATCCTTTATTTTCGATTCTATTAATATGTTTAAATTCATCTATAATTTGGCTGAATTTTATCATATCCTGTTCCTGAAGACTTGCTGAAAAAGTCAGAAGATTTTCCCTGTCTCATTCCTAGCCGTTAAGTGTAACAACTGAAATCATTTTCAACAGGTTTCAGTAGGTTTCTGAAGAAATGATGTTGCAGAATTTGAGAAGGGGCAACAAGGCTGATCTGTATATGCCAGGGGTGGCCAAACTATGACTTCTGAGCCGCATATGGCTCTTTGACTTATAATGTGTGGCTCTTGGAAGTATGTTGTTTGGCCACCCCTGGTATATGCCTTTCATTCACTTGAGTCATCAACACTTGCTATGTATATGTGAAATTAAAAAGTGTTGTGGTGTTGGTGATGTCAGGTGATGAGAACCTTTGTGGTGTTTAAATAATTCAAGGTTGGTGTAGGTTTGGTGAAAAAGACTGATTTGTGAAACTGCCTAAGAAAGCCTTTCATATGCCCTTCCGGTTTTTATGTGATACATAAAACATCAAGAGGCTGACCACAAGACTGGTGTGGGCCATGCTGTCCTAACATGCACCAAGTGCCATGTACACACATAAAAAAATGTGTCAGCACAAAATATAAAACCCAGAAATTCAAATTCAGAAGTTCACAATTCAGGAAATACAATTGTATACTAGACTTGCCAGAATGTTAATTCTGTAGTTTGTTCTAGTTCTATATGATGTTGTAGTTTCTAATCTTGGAAAACAGTGCTACAGACAATTCAGGTTGTCTGAACTCTTGTGTAAGCACTCTTTGAGAGTCTAGTATGCTGCTTTTTTACATGAGATAAATTTTAGAAATGTTTGGGCAAAGTGGCTCCATATCCAGGAAATAGGCTGATGTTAAGAGCCTTTCAATTAAATGGAATGTATCTAGGTTTGATAGATTTAAATGAAGCTCTTATATTTATTGATTGATTTTGAGACAGTATAAGTAAGATAATTGTAACACAGTGTAGTAGTCATCACTCTTATATAAAAATCTCTTACATCCGCAATTTCAGGAAGTTTAGCAAAATGAGATGAAATACATTTGTTTATATTCTCATAATCTAGAATTGCTGGTAAGCCCCAGCAGCCACCATGGGTCAACTTGGATCTGCACTGGCAATATCGCTGGCTCCAGGTTGATCCGTGGATCGGGCCCGGGATCAGGGTTAGGATTTGGCAGGTACTGCTGCCACTGAACCCTCCCCCATCCGGGGCCCGTTCTGCCCTCCTCCCTGCCCTATTTCCTATTTATACCTGCTAAATTACGGTAGGCAGAGGTCTGAGGAGTCCCCTGGCGGCTTTCCCAGTAAGAGAGCAAATGTTCACTTACTCCAAGGAGACCTTTCCAGTCGCCCTCCTTCCCTTGGGTACAGCACGCACTCCGTTGGTGCAGTTGCATAGGTGGGGATGGATTTGGGTGGAATTGGGCTGCCTCTCCCATGATCAACTTACAGAGTTATTCACATTTAACTACCAGCAGAAACCAAAAAATCAAGAGGAGATTAGGCAAGGGAATTTGGCCTGAAGAGCTCAGTCTTATCTCTCCATCAGGTGTGAATAAAGCTGTAAAGCACTTAATGGCTGAAACTAATGCCTGAAACATTACCTATGTTTCACTCTCACCCATGATCAACTCACAGAGTTATTCGCATCTAACTACCAGACTGGTCTGGCCAGACCAGTCTGGGAGGGGAAGTGGATATTGGCGGCGCGCTCTGCCGATATCCTATGCCCCTTCCCAGCCTGGGTCGGCCTTACATGGCCTCCCCAGATATATGTCGGCTTCAGAGCTGGCGTATATCCAAGGAGGCCCATCGGCTTGCTGACACCCGGGGAAGGGAACAAACATTCCCTCCTCCTGAGTTGCTCCCTGGTTGCCTTGGGGCAGCCTGGGAATGGCATAGGATACAGCGGCCAGCCCTTTAACCCGGCTGCGTAACCTTATACAGGATTGCGCCATTAAGGCGCCATTACACTGATTCCTACGCAAGCTCTCTTTATATATAACCATTATATCTTTGTAAAATTGGGTGATACTGTTTTTGTATTGTTGCCTGATACAGCATTATGTTTTTTTAATGTTGCTTTTGCTTGTTAAATTGACTGTAAGCAACTATGGGCACCTCCTAATTGGAAGGGAAAGTGTACTTAAAATACTTTAAATAAATAGTAAAGATTTAAAAAAAAATAAACAAAGCTGGCCATTTATATTTGTACACTAAATGTACCAATCAGTAACATTCAAGGAATTTTCTGCATTTTTACGTGTCAGTTAATATTTTGTGTCATTAGCAGTTTAAATTCCAGCAGATAAATTGCCAAATGAAACAGAAATCTTAGCACTTGAGTAACTTTAACCTAACAGCCCAAATTCATGATGGATCATTTTAGATGACATAAAGAAAAGTTTTTGCCAAGACAGCTACAGCATGTCTAAGGACAAAAAACTTGGCATACGGTATGCATCACTTACGTTGTGCACCTCACCTCACTTGTAGATGTTGCAAAACAGCCCATAACTACTTTCTGTGACAGCCAGATTTTTATTACAATACCCTTACCAGTAGGATAGGCCTGCAAAGGCAGGCTTTTACCCATGGGAAAAATAGCTTATTGCTAGTGGGAGCATTCATTTGCTTGCAATACAGCTGTCTGCTTATGCCTGACTTCATATTCTTTGTGTGTGAAACTTGTCTCTGTTCAGAGGTGCAGGGTTGGAGTTAATGTAACAAACTGTTACATTAAAATCAAGCTACAGTCGGATCTTATGCAAGTGAGGGAAACAGGTCTGGGAGGGGAGCACAGGGGGACCCCGGTATCCACGGGGGATAGGTTCCAGCCCCCATCGTGGATACCTGAAACCGCGGAAATGGGCAAACACCCATTTCTGTGGTTTTCAGGGGGGCCCCGACCCCCCGTGGGCCTGCACTACCCCCCGCACCCTCCACAACCCCCCCCCCCAAGTACTTACTTTTAACGGAGAAAGCTCCGTGTTTTTTTTTCTTCAAAAGCCTTTGCTGTAGGCCTTCTTACCAACAAGTCTTCGGTGCTAGAGTGTCTCAGCAACCTTGCTGAGAGGTTGTTGAGACTTTCTAGCACTGAAGACTTGTTGGTGGTAAGGCCTACAGCAAAGGCTTTTGAAGAAAAAAACGGAGCTTTCTCTGTTAAAAGTAAGTGCGGGGAGTGAGCGCGACCCCCCCGCGCCCTCCACAGCCCCCCTAGGCACTTACTTTTAGCAGAAACCTCTTCAAAAGTTCTGAGTTTCCATCTGTTTTAGGCCTGAGCAACTAGACTTAGTTAATAGCTAGAGTCTCTGCAACCTTGCTGAGACTCTAGCTATCACCTAAGTCTAGTTGCTCAGGCCTAAAACAGATGGAAACTTGGAACTTTTGAAGAGAAGAAAAGAACGGAGGTTTCTGCTAAAAGTAAGTGCGGAGGGGGCTGTGGAGGGTGTGGGGGGATTCTTCAACCGTGGATAATTGAAACCGCGGTTGAGGAATCCGTGGATAATGGTGCCCCCCTGTACATCCTAATTGGTCGTATGTCAGTTGCAACTCTTATCAGGCCAAGGGCCCAAAGCTGATGGGCACGCTGAGTGCTTTATGCCATGCACCATTTTTGTAACGATTCATGCAATTTAAGTTAATGTGGAAGTTAAGAATTCAAAGTTAACTACTGACAGAAGCACCTAAGTATAAAGTTTAATGCCTTTATGGCTAACTTATTAACTGGCAAAGCAGACAGAATGAAATTGTCCCCATGTGTTAGGGTAATTTTATAATGGTTGCTCTGAATTTCTGAGAAATGCAGAATAATTAATCCATTGATTGGTACTGCGAGATACTTCATACTGGAGTAGATGAAGTATTCATCAAACCTAGTTCAGGAATTCCAGTAGGTTTATGTAATAAAAAGGGGGTTGTGCTCCAGGGCATTGCCCTTCTTCATCTACTAGTAGAGCATTTGGCAAAATATTTGCATAGGATTTCTAAGTGATGCCGGTATTGCTGCTCCATGTGATTATTTTCGTTGCAGCTAAATTAATTTCAGCTTTTTCTCATGCCATTTAATGCTGGGTTTTGGATAGAAACAAGTATCTGATACATGCTTTATTACATTTTATTGCTGGTGTTTAAATAGTGAATTGTTTGACTGTTGCCAGTGTTTTTCTTGGCCCATCCTAACCTCCTTGACCAGTAGCTGGGGAACATATAGTGTAACACTTACCAGCAAAAGAAGCATGTGAACTGGTCTTTATTTGAATCTGGAGGGCAATTTGCAGTTGCCATCAATGCAAAGTGCTGTAGCATGTATTCTTTAATAGTTTGTCTTTGTCGTTTTAATGTTGTTCTTGATCCTTTATTCATGAGTCAATCAGAAACAAACTTCAAAAAACAACTGATGCACAAAAATACTAATGATTATCATGTTGACTAGTGTACTGTGGTTATAGTGTATGCAAGGCTTCTGAGGCTGGATTCACACTACACGAATCCCGGCGCGTTACGGAGATGCGCTGAGCTCTTTGACAGCATTTCGGAAGCAAGCGGAGCAGCTGCAATCTCCCGCGTACAAGATGGGGAAACCCATCTTTTGAGGGGGCGGGTTCGCAGAGCTAGGGGACTGGTTCGCAGAGCTACTGCAGCCACCATTCGGATGAGAGGGGGGGGAGAGTGGTTGCATGCCAATCAGAACTACTTCCAATCTGTAAGCTGCACTTTCTTAAGAAGGCGGGACAGCAGGAGGGACAACAGGTGGTAAGACACTCCTACCGACCAGCTCTGCGCGCGGAGGCAGGGGCAGAGGCCTCCATGCTGGGATTCATGTAGTGTGAATCCAGCCTGAGGAAAATGTTACCACATGCGTTTATATTTGCATATACTGTAGTATAATACAGTATATTGTTGCAAATAATTCATGTTTCTTTTATGCCTCAGCAACCACACATTGGTCTCTTTACATTAACATCATTCTGACAGATTTCTACATTGCCATGCTGTGGATCTGCTTCCAGTATAACCATTCCTGTTGTTGTTGTTGTTTTTCCTAGTGATTGTAAGGTCTTTCCTTTTGCAGTGATTGACTTCACAGAAATAAACAGATATGAACTTCTCTCAAAAGATTTCTCACCAAACATTTTTCTAAAGAGAATTTTCAACAGAATTTTGACTTCATAATTAGAGCCCGACCTACTCCTATTCCTGAATTAGAGCTAGTTCTAGTCCTATGTAAGGCATTAGTGTTGTCTATTGACCAGCCCGGGGGGGGGGGGGGGGGAGAGAATGGCTTGTACGGCTGTTTGCCAGAAAAGAAAGGAAGGCTTTGTTTTTTCTTCACTAAAATATTTTTTGTTGTTTGCACATTTATTTTTTTGCACACATGTCCTGAGTCATTCCAGTAGTGTGTTTCCTGCAAATAAGTGCTGTTCAAAGTCACCACCTGCTCTCCCACAGCAGCAGCAGTGCTGAAATATTCAAAGTGTGTTAGGTCGCTGCTGGTCCAGGAGAAGATAACAGCCATTGGGCCCTTTTTGACTGGCTTCTTCTCCTAAGTCCATCTCCTAAGTCCCAGTCTCTGGTGCTTTGCTTCAGTGGTGCTAGAACAGAGTGCAGTGGCAAAACACAAGGCTTAACTACATGTTATATATTAGACATGTAGTTAGACCCTGTGTTGTTGTTTTTAATGTGTAAATAGGAATTGTGCATGTGATGGGAATTGAGGCTGTGCTGTGTGGAAAAGGGTTTTTTAACTCTTTCCTGCCATCCCGCAGTTCCTGCAAAAATTGAGTCCATGAAGTGGCTATATTAATATTAGCCAATAACAGTTTCTCTCCGGAGGCTGTTAGGGTGTGATTTTTGTCAAAATGATGTCCAACAGGAAAGAGTTGCATACTTCCTCCTCGTGCAACTCAGTTCGGGTCTTAATGTGGCTGCTGTTTACACTTAAAAAAAAAAACATGTAGATCCAAACCGTCTTTAGTTTGACATGTAGTTTGGCTCTCAGTGTGCCCCATTATAAACCCTGACAGACCTTGACAGTGGTTATTTCTGTTTAACAAGTCTCCGACAAAGATTCACTGAATAGTTGTGGGTTAAACCACTGAACCATGAGCTGTCGATCAAAAGGTCGGCAGTTCGAATCCGTGCGACAGCTCCTGCCAACCTAGCAGTTCAAAAGCAAGAAATTGCAAGTAGATTAATAGGTACCGCGTCAGCGGGACGGTAACAGCGTTCCATGTGCCTCGGTGTTGAGTCATGCCGGTCACATGACCATGGAAACGTCTTCGGACAGCGCTGGCTCTTCGGCTTTGAAATGGAGATGAGCACCGCTCCCTAGAGTCGGACACGACTGGACTTAATTGTCAAGGGATACCTTTACCTTTAACTGTCTTTCAGCTTCAGGGTTCCTGATCTGTAAATAACTTCTTCCTCCTTAATTGTAGTTTGGCTCTCCTTCTTGAATGATTTCCACTGCATGTACTTTAGTTCATTCATGCTTGTGGCACAGCTTCAGAATCCATAGATGACCAAACTGCCCTGGCATGAGCTCAGTTGTCTACATCCTCTCACCAAGTGGTAAGGAAAATTTTGTAACGTGTTAGGTCAGGTGTGGTATAGTTGTGTGGTAGAATATTTGGAATAATTGGCACATCCACCCATACTTTGGACTGTTAAATTGATCTGTAGAGACCTACTATCAAGTACAGAAAGTGCTGGAAGGAGACTTGAAAGAACACACAATCTATACTTAGGTGAATCGAACACTTTTGTGCTTAATCTTGCCTTTGGATCTGCCAGATACAACTATCAGTTGCATGTATGCCCCAAGCCCTGACTCAGTCCTCTAATTTTTGAATGGTACTGTACTTCCAATGTCGCAGGAAGAATGAATGCTGCTTCTCACTAGATAAAACAGTTGGCATTCCTCATCAAGAGAATCTGAACAAGTTTTGCTTTTTCAACCATGTCCAAAGTCCCTAACTACTTCTGATATAAATTGCATCTCGTGTTGGCTGGCAGTTGCCATTACTTTGCAAACTGTGGCATACACTAGTGACTAGGCTGTAAATTTCAGTAGGAATTCATTTCTCACTCCTTTCATGTGCTAGTTCTCTGCAAGACTTGGATGTTTTTCCCCTTTGATGTGACCATGGCCTATGCCTTTTTTCATTTAGAGGCAAGACCTTCTCGCTGATAGGAATGAGTGTGGTGATCATGTCTTGTGCCTCTAAATGTTTAACTTTTCTCATTTTGGTCCCTTTCCATTCCTTGCTCTTGGAGCTCCTTTTCAGATTATAACAACAGTACCTATTCTTTTATATTCTTATATTATATATTCTTAATATAATCTTCCTTTCGGATATTTTCTTTAAAACATTGTTCCTCCTGTTCTTTTGCCTTTGCCCCTTTTCTCCCAAGATTACCCAAGTCTTCAGGAGCTTTTACTATAATTATAAGTGTGCTTTAACATCTGACATTCACAGTGCCCCATGAGGCCCACTGCAGGCACCTCAAAAATAGCCAGGAATAAAACTGTGTGCACATATTGCTCAACCTGATTATGTGGAGCTGTTTGAACAGAGATTGACATTCCGAGCTACCTCAGTTCTCCAGGTCTGGGATGGTAGGGCAATCAGTGCTCAGCATGAAGTCCACACATTTTTATTTCTGGGCAGTGCACTGAACACCTAATTTGGCTTGTAAAGGAAAACAAATGAGGCATAAGAAATAATATGGAGGGGAGGGTCCGGATTTAAATTTGGCATGAGCCTGCTCTTTGTATGCAGCACAGACCTATAAATGTTGCATGCTTTATGTCAGTAATGAGACTGCCAACCTTGGCACACGCATTCAAGTTGTTAAATAGCAGTACTCTGCATAATGATGTTTGGAAAGCAAACATTTGGCAATGTTTGGTTGATATGTGAGCACTATGCCAAACAGGGTTTTGTTGTTGTTGTTTTTGCAATGTAGCTGTCCAGAGAATGTGAAATGTGCATTTGGTTTCAAAAAATGTGAATGATTATTAAGGCTTTATAAATTCTTCAGGAGGCTTGGAATTCTTATGCTTGCTATATTTGCTTGCCATTTTTTTTTTTACAAGTTACACATTTTATGCTTCTGTGACTTGTCCCAACATTTTAGTTCAACTGACAAAACTTCTTCCACATTGCAATTTCAAGAATCAATGTAAAAATATGTATCTTCTTGTTAGATTCAAAAGAATTTCAGATTTGAATGCTAGCCACTATACTGTGTGTGATAATACAGTGGCTTAAAAAAAAAAAAGTATTAGATTGTGTTTTGTGACCCTGCTTAAACCATCTTGGCCCTTGTTCAGGGCAAACATGTGTAAGGCGTGAAGTTGGGTGGGAGATAATTATTTTCTTGTTGCATTCAAACAAATCCTGTTCAATATCTAAAGCAATTTGAGACGTGTGTAATAATAATGGATTTTGGATAATAGTAAGAATCTGACTTTGGCCAGATTAAAAATAGGTACCTGTGAAAAAGAGTACAGTATAACATATAAGCGACATTGGTATATTCTGTCACGTGGAATCAGTGGTATGGATGCTTCATCACACGTTATATCCACAAGTATGTATTCAAAAATTCAAACTGTTAAACTACAGTGATGGATGATGTGATTTTTTTAAAATATAGTTACATACAGTAGTTCGTTTTCCACAGCATTTTATTTGTAGACACCAGCAGTCATTTCACAGCCTCAGCAGCCCAAGTTTGTTTGTATATTATTTAAGAAAGTTTTGCCCTGCCCTTCTCCACAGAGGATACCGCCAGCAGCTCACAACAGATAAAGAAGTTATGATATCAAGTCATTCATATAATAATTTCAGGCCCACTCTTTTCTCACCAGGGCTACCTCAATCAACCCAGGAGGCCCCGCCCCCACCTTGCAAAGCTCAAAGTACAGACATCAGATCACCTGCTAGCAGAACTAGGTAGCAGCTCCCACTGAGGGTCTCTCAGGCCAAGGGAGTGGTGCTGAGACAGGTTGCATTTATTTATCACTTTTGCCACCCTTCCTCCAAGGAGCTCAGGGTGGTGTGTAGGGTTTTGTCGTCACAACAACCCTGTGTGGTAGGTGAGACTGAGAGATAGTGACTGGTCCAAGGTCCCGAGGGTCACCAGGAAGCTTCATGGCTGAGTGGGATTTGAACCTGGATCTTCCAGGCCTATGTCCAACTTCCAAACCCCTACACCATCCTGGCTCTCAATCCTATATATGCTGCATCCTGTGAGTACGTGGGGGGGGGGCGGGACAGTCCCATAGGTCTCCGCCAGGTAAGGGGACATTTGTTACAGATAGGCTATCGGCGGTGCCCCCTGTTCATCCTTCCCACTCTGTTCATCCCCCGCCCCGCCTCCCTCCCGTCCCCTGCACTGACTTACCTGTGCTAGGGGATGTGACAGTGGGCTGCTGCTTGTTCCAGATGGCATGTCATTTTTTTTTTATTTTATTTTTTTGCAACAGCCATCAAGGTCCTTTTGCCCCCAGAACACTAGTAAGGCCCATATAAGATGGGGCTGTTAATGTGTTTTCTCCTGCACTAGCAGGAAGGTTTGAGCTGTTCATGGCATCAGGGTTTCCAACCACAACTGCATATTGGGTCTCGTGTTGTGGCCATTGTTACAGATAATTTAGCAGAGGCTATACTCACTGTACTATTCCAGTTTTATCTCTTGCATGTTTACTGATTCCCACTGGGTTAAATGGGATTTGATCTTCTTTTGATGTCCATGGGGACATAGGGGTGGATTGATGCCTCATGGTGCCTTTCTGTTAACCTTGGTCTCTGCTTTCTGTTCAGCCAAACTCATTTTCATTGGACAATCTGACTGCTTACCCACCCTGGTAGATGGTTTTTTCCAAGCTCCTAATGGCAGTAGTAGGTGTAGATTGTGCATTACGGTCAGAATGTTGGGAGGGAGGCTCCTGCATGAGTGGGGTTTGGTCAATATTTGCCCAGGCTCCTCACTGTGATCCTCATTGTGAGTCTGTGTATGGGAAGGGTTGTGGACTTTCAGACTTTCCCATTGATTATTGTAAAGCCTGCTGGATCAGGAATAACTCTCCATCTACTATATAGCATCCTGCTTTCTTCAGTGGCCAAACATGGAAAGCCCACAAGCTGGAAAGCCCCAAAGCAGGACTCCAGGCACTAGATTTGCCTGTGACATGATCAGTAGTTATTCTTATTTAAATCAAGGTGCACAGGAGACACACATCTGATCATGTGTACTTGGTAATGTGTCTGTTCTACAGGACTGCTGGCAAGAAGGCACAGGTCCACAGGCCAGGAAGGCCACACTTTTCATGTAATCCCCTTTCCTGATCTGTGGAGACTAATGCTCCGAATTTTAACAAATCTTTGTTTACTCCTTAAATGTAAGTGGAGTTTTCATGCTTCCAAAAGTCAGACGAAGGTTTCCAGCTCCAAATCCTGCTGGGACAGCATATTAGGTATCTTAATGACCACAGCCACCTCCCTGAACCCCTGTGTTTGGGAAAAGCAACTTTTGTATAACAAAGAAAAGGTTTCACACCTCTAATAGTTCTCACCAACCCCATGATTTTAAGCTCAATACCATATCGGGCAGAATCCAATAGTCATCCAGGCTAGCTACCGCATCCTCAGCTGAATGGGAAAACAAAGGCAAAACCCAGCAGGTGTCCTCAACAGCAAAAGAAGATTCCTTGATTGAGTCACCCCACCTTAAATCTCCATAGGATTCTATGGGGCAAAAACCTATAAAAACCCTTGACTTTAGAGCCTCATGTTGTTTGTTTCATTGGCTATCTCACTGTCCGTTGTGTTTTCCTGCATTTTCTGTCTTTGGATCATTAATTTGCTGGAGCTGCCCAAATCACCACTGTTCCAGGCAGCACCAAGGATGTTAACAACCCACAACCCCCCCCCTCCTTTCCAGCCTTCTCTCCTCTCTTCTTGAGTACGTACTACCAAAGCTGCTGAGCTGTCACAGGCTGGTCAGCTAACTGTGTGTCACTGTCCAATCACCTCTATCATTCCAAGTAAGAAAGGCAGCTTGGCTCCCTTGCCCTGTTCCCTTCCAGGATACTGCTTTATTCCATGTTAAGAGCTTGCTTCATAGCCCTTTTTGAGACCCCTCTTTGCCCAGGGAGACTTGCTTGGCCAGCCCTTTGCCTCTACAGCCCCTGCAACTCAGCATTCTCAAACCTCACAGAAACAGAATAGGTAACCTTGGTCTGTGGCGAAGCCTCACTGAAGACCCACCAAATCCCTACTATCCTTTCCATGTTGTCATCTCATATGAAGTCTGCACACTTACTGATTGTCGCTGTTAGGGCTTCCTTTCCCATATTTCCTTTACGGATCCTCCAAAGTACGGATTTTTTGTTGGAGATTCTAGATATATCTCATTCACAGACTTGGTGCTTCGGTCAAGAGTGCTTGTTTGATGGGAGAGACTAGCTCCCCCATCTCAAGTGGGTGAAGTGCATTCACAGCCTATTTCTATGCTCACCCTTTGCCTGTAGCACTTAGTTCAGACTACAGAAAGCCATCTCCAACTGCAGCCTTTTGCTGCAGCCTGTACTCCCAAAACGTTTCACTGTTTTTCTCCCACCAATTTCTCCCATTTTCTTCTAAGTGCCCCAGAACCTTTCCTTTCTTTCCTAGGTTCCTCTGGGAAGCCCACTTAAGCTCTCTACTTACTCCCTTTTTTCCACCAATTCCCCCCCCCCCTTTGCTCTACCAGTCTACCCCTTCTCGTTGTAAGGAGTTTCTCCTTTCTCCTGTTCTTGTTTCTCCTCCTCACCACCACTTTCCCCAGGGCTCCATTGTGTGTGATTGTTAGCTGTAGGATTCCCCCTGAATAGATTAAATGAACCAATTCATTTGTGAGCTATTTTACAGCCCAATACTACTTAACTCCCTGTATCCCGCAGGGGAGTTTAAGCTTCCAGAGGCCCCAAATGTACATCCTTCCCCATCCACTTGGCCAGTCCCCACTGACTGATCTAAGGGCCAAGGGCAAGGATCAAGCGGGCATATAGATATCTGCAAACTCCCTAGAATCTTCTCCACATCCTTAGGCCAAACAACGTGAAGAGAATCCATAACTCTTGGACCAACAAATGCAGAGGAGGTACTTCTCCACATCCTTAGGCCAAACAACGTGAAGAGAATCCATAACTCTTGGACCAACAAATGCAGAGGAGGTACTGACTTGATCTGCTAACATGGCATCCAAGTCATGATGAATACAAGTGATTTTATCAGCGAAGTGCATAGCAAACTGGTCACCATGAGTGACTGAGTTGCTCTCTTCACCTCTCTGAGGAGCCAGGTGGATCAGGATTCTGCTCTCCGCAGACGCAATGGTGGCAAAGGAAAAAAAAAATCTTTGCAGCCATCATTGCTGTAGAGCAGACCCTAAGATGAGCTTCAACTTGTGCTTGGTTGGACTCATTGCACGTTTTCTGCCATTGTCGCTCTAGGCATCTATCCAACCATATATCCAACCTAACTCCCCAGGGAACCACTTTTGCTCTACAGTGGGGCAGAGGCCACTCAGAAGTGGTCTCATGTACAGCACTGGCCATTTCCCTGTTCCAGAGGTCAACCAGAGCTGAGTCGCTGGTCTTAATAACAGGAAATTTTCCTGGAGCCATCATGAATCCTTAAGGATCGATACACTTCTGGGGGTGAACCATATGACTCACTCCAACTATGGATGAATATTTTTGTAGTTTTTGTTTTGATAACTGCTTTGAGTTTTCTTTTCTAAATATGAAATCCAATCTAAAAGGATTGTTCTGTTCGATTTTGCTGTTTTGCATAGTAAAGCCAATGGTTGCAGTTCTAGAAAGATAATTTTTTGTGTTTATGTGTATTTGAGCATGCACACACAGGAGCTGCACAGCTCCACTGTCTTTGAAATTTATGCTGCAGCCATTCGTATGACTGAATGGGCAAACTAACCTTACACTGAGAAGCAGCTTGCCCAACCAGCATTGTGAGTGCCATAGCATGAAGTTCATAGACCTCACCGAGAGCACCACAGTTCTATCCTGTGTATGTCATTTTTAAGATTTCAGCCTATCTCTATATACACTTATAAATGGACCACAGGAGTTATTTTTAATGGAAGGCAGAGATTTTTTTTTTCTTGCTATTTTCATTTCTAAATGTGTTAACATATCTTGGGAATATGTTACTGGTGTTAATTGAACTAAAACTTGTTTGTTTGATTTATATCCGGCTCTGTCCTTTGGATTCAGAATGACTCACAGCATTTTTTTTCTAAATACTAATAGTCCTATCCCCAAGAGGCTCACAATCTTAAAATAAATAGTGTATATCCTTTAGATTGAGTGTTATAAAATATTTTGTAGTGAACAGCTATGTTATAAAGGTTGAGTATCCCAGTCCTGTAGTATCCCTTATCCTTATCCATTGACTTCCTAAACTGGTCTTCAGTTTTGGCTGCATTTTATAATTTTAACTAAGATTAAATTAAAATTTGAAGCAATAGTATACTTCTAGGTACAATCCTTAAGCTGCCTTATCCATACACTTTCCAATAGTTTGACCCTGACTCTTTGTGTGGCTCACAATGATAATCTATTGATCACAGATTTTTAAAAAAATATTTTTTTCTATATTCTTTAAAGTCTGCTTTTATTTAGTATGAAACTGACAGCTCAATCCTGCCCTCGGCCAGCCTGCAGGACACAGTGGTGCTTATGCAGCCTCTGCTTCCACCTGCAGGCTGGCTGGGGACCATGGCGCGACAAGGAAGTAAGTAAATAAAGTCCTTACTTGCCTGCTCTGCTGCATCATAGTCCCCAATGGGGGACTGGCTGGTGCAAGTCTGAGTGGACCAAAGGGGGCACGGCGAGGCTGGGCAGAGGCTGGGCAGGGGCCATAGGATATCGTGGTGCCGTTGCTACCAATAACCACCCCCACCCTCCCTGACATGCTTCCCAGTGGTTCCGGCCCCAGCCCTGATCTTCCTCTTCCCCACCCACAACCCACCCTCAGTGCCAACTTACCTCCTCTGACAGTGGCTGGGTGCTCCGATAGCACTCATGCAGCATGGTCACCAGCCTTTTGCACTGGCGGACCTGCTGCGTGCGTTGTCACTGCAATAGCATGGAATGCTCATTCCATCAGTAGAAGACACACTGTAAGATTGGGCTGTCGGTGTCAGTTAACAGAGACCAACAGCTGGAAATGTTATGTGTGCAATGCATACCCCAATCTGTGTGCACAATGTAATGTGCATAATAGGATATATTGAACATGCATACACTCAATTCCTTCAATCAGTTCAACAGTTTTTTAGTCTTCCATTTACAGATTGTGTGGACTGATTTATAATGACTCATTTTAACCTGAGCCATTAACAGTAAATCAGCCTGCTTGTTCAGATACTGCATGAACAAAATTTATACTCCCTGTTACTTATTAAAGAAAGTGTGATGCATCACCCAAGCCTGTGAAGGTAATATCCTCAGTTAATGCAAGTACTGAGTTGCAAAGAATGTTACTGTATGTTGAGCAATAAATCTATGAAGCCCTCCAGATGTGTTAGAATCAGGTTTCCTAAGAAATTACCATCTAGCCAGTACTTCATTATTAACTTCTAGTAAAATGCGAAATTTTTGAAACCATTTTTTGAATGTATGTGTTCCTTTTGAAAAGCTGGTTTCATAGCTAAAAGAAGTGGGATCCTCCTATCAAAACACTACTAAACATTAATCTGTGATTATAAAGCTATAAAATGGTGGAAAATAATTTTCAAACCTGTGTTCTGTCATATTTTACCAAGACTGTGCTCATGTGAGCAAACCATGGTTCAGTGTCGATATGTCAAACCATGTTTGGCAAAGCTTAACTGGTTTGTCATGACCTGGAATTGACAAACTATGATCTGCAATAGCTAGCAAACCAGAACGTGAAACCATGGTCTGTTTTGCCAAAGCTGTTTTGGCAACAATGGTTTATGCAAACTGGCTTCATGTGGCATCCCAATTAAAAAAAATATGGTACCTGTTTGTTTTCAACTTATGTGATACCCATTTGTTCTCAGCAGAACATATAGCTGTTTTGGGAGAGGCAATTTAAATCAGGGAAATGGTGCAGAATAAAAGCATGAAAGAAAGAAAAGAAAATCAAACATGGTTCCTCCCTCTTCCTCAAAAACAAGAGCAGAATCATTGGTGGAGCCTACCATGGACCTCTCGTATATTTTATGGTTTGTCCTTAATAGTAGGGAGATTAAATAAACTGAGAATGGGAACAGAGAATGTTATACTCAACAAAGCCGGAATTCACTGGCTGATCAGAGTGCATGCTAAAGAGTTCTGAGGAGTCAAGTCCTCAGCTACACTGTCCTCGTTGAGATAGCTGTCCGTCAGTACCAGAGCAGCACACATGGTGTCATTCTGCCAGTAGCAGGACAAGGTAAGGCAAAGGCTGATTAACGTCCAGTGATTGTGGAAAGAGGCAGTTAAGGGAGGGGGGAGAGTGAACTATGGTTTGCATTTATATTTGAACACGAACCATGTTCTGTCTTCTAGCAAACAATTAGAACATACCGTGGTTTGTCATGTCAAAGTGAAGAAATTGCTCAGCTTAGATTATTTTGAACATGATAAGCTCAAGCTCTCCCGCTTCCTCTTCTCCTCTTGCATTCCTTTCTCTATTTCTTCATTTCCTCAAACCATAGCTTGCTGTGACTTCCAAATCAAGCAAACCCTGGTTAGCACTAATTTCCAAACCCGCTTCAAACCCATGGTTTCAAATCAGTTTGGAAATACAGCATTTGAACAGAAGCATCGCAAGGGGGGGCAGTGGCCCCCTGGGCGACTGGCGGAGGGTGACAAAGCAGCAGGGGAAGGTGACAACCGCGCCATTTTGGTGGTGAGAACAGTGGGTGGCGGAGAAGGCAATGGGTTTCGCCCACCCTCCCGTCCTACGTCTCCAAAGGGAGTTGCAGTGACGGTGACGTCAGTTCCAGTGGTGACATCACGAGGGGCGGAATAGCGAACTACTGCATTTGAACTACTAGGCTGGTGTGTGAATTAGGAGACAGAATCATGGCTGACAGCAATGTCTGATCTCAAAGGCTGAAAATGACCTCTGAGAACATAGGCATTGCTGCAAGCTTGGTTCCCATATTGGTTACTCACGTAAATATGTACTCAGGAAATGTCGGGACCATCTGCCTGAGAAAGGTAATGTATTTATCAGTCATTATTGCATAGCCTCTTGTTGTTAGCTATGCCCAGACTGTGCTTGTCCCCACTCATAGTGGCCATGAAGGTCATGAGGAGGAGAGGTCAGCAATCACCTCCATCTGCTTCTGCCTCTGAAAAGTTTGGATTGTATGCCTAGTAGCCACCTCTTGTGAGGAAGAGAAGTAGAGAAAAAAGAGTTTATGATTTTGTGTTTTCTTCACTTGATTGTACAGTTTAATAGAAATGAGCCACCTTGGGGAGCCTCTTTGGTGGTTGAAAGGTGGGATAAAAATCTCTAAAATACATGTCAATGCAAAACCCAGCTGTGACTCAACTGCAAAATCCTTTAAAAGAAAGTGCGAAAACCTCTCCAGCTCGTCCTTATATTCAAAGTTACTGTCTTGCTTGATTTGCCTAGTGGAATGAAAACTGACATGGATTTTCCTTCTCCCTCTCAATTCCATACAGTGTCAAAGGGGCAGATGCTGGTAACGGGATCAGAATATTTCTTCCTGATATTGGTATGTTCATTGCCAGCCTTACCGTATGGCTTGTCTGCAGAAATATTGTTCAAAAACCTATGCAAGACAATGCAGGACAGTACAATGCACAGTTTGAAAATGAAGATATGGTATGTGGGCATGCTTTACTTCTTTAAATTTTCAGATTTCTATTCCTTAGAACCCTTGTGTTTGTTCAATACAAAATGTATAAAAACTCAGTGTTGCATGGCTGTGTGTCAAAAATTATCTTAATGCCCTTAATGATGAGGATGAATCTGTTGATGTTAGTACTATATAGTCCAGCTCATCTCCTTAGATAATCAGAGAAGGCCCTTTTGTGGGTGCTGTCGCCCAGGGAGGTGCAAGGGGCGGCGGCCAGAAACAGGGCCTTCTCAGTAGTGGCACCAACCTTATGGAATTCCCTCCCCTTTAATTTATGAACTGCTCCCTCCTTGGACACTTTCCTTCTTGTTCAAAGAAGCCTTCTGAGCCCTTGCCTTTTTTAACATCTCGCTGGTACAGGTTGGGGGTGCTGCTGTTTTTATGTTCCTGTTTTAATTGTAGCAATGATCTTTTAAATCAATTTTTAGATACTGTTTTTATTAATTTTCATTAATTGTTTTTTACTGTTTTTAAAATGTGAGTATTTTTGTATTGTATTTTTTGGATTGTAGTTTCTTTTTTTGTTGTAAGCCGCCTTGGGTCCCTTCGGGGAGAAAGGCAGGATAAAAATACTGTAAATAAATAAAATAAATATATTAAATTCAAAGCATTATATCCCCCTCCTCTTGCACTATATATCCCATTCCCACATGCGGTTGCAGGGTAAGCGTTTGTTTGCTGGGCCCTTTTGTATCTTGGTAAGTACAAAAATCTTCTTAGAGTGTCTTCCAAAGGAAATCAGATCCAGCATTTGGAAGGCATTTCTGCCCTGATCTTGTTTCCCTCCTTTTAACTTTTTTTTAAAGGATTGTATGAGTGAAGCTTCAATTGATTGTTACCACAGAAGAGCACTGAGAAAGTAGGCAAACATTATTTTTAATGCCATAAATAGCTAAGAAAAAACGTAATTAAGGGGCAACATGATTCAGACGTATAAAATTATGCACACTGTGCAGAGAGTGTCCCCTTCTCCCGAGATGCCTCCCGGGCTGCCCCAGGGTGGCCCGGGAATAGGCTAGAATGTGGTGGTTGGCCGAAATGCACTAAGGTTTAGTGTATAACTTTCTGTACTCTGCTACCCATGTATCTCTCTATAGCCCCAATTAATGGCAGCTTATTTACCCAAAGCCAGTTTGGATTTAAAAATTCTTTACTGTTGCTGCTGCTAGAAATGTCTTCACACTATTTAAAAAAACTACATGGAAGTAATTTCTTTATAAGAAATAATGTGAACTTTGTGCATCCCATTCCCACATGCAGTTGCATGGTAAGCCACCATTGTGTGTTATGATTGCACACATGGATTTTTCACACCAACACATGCTGGGAAGCTAGACTGCTCCCAGCATATATAATACAGTGGGCTCTTCGTATCCTCAGGGTTTACGTTCATGGAACCCCTGCAGATGCGAGAACCACAGATACTCAAAACCGTGGTTGGGTGGGGGTCGAGGGGGCAGGGGCGCTTTTTTTCTTCTAACGGGCATTTTACACAATTACAACTTGACACCAGAGGGAAAGAGCAGGCAGCGGGCCCACATAGCTCTTGAACAAGCTCTTCAGTGGCGGCGTCCCCAATGGGTTCTCTCCCTTCGCGGATAGTCAAATCCGTGGATGTCTAATCCGCGGATAAGGAGGGCCCACTATACATATCTACAAAATAAAATATCTGTGATAGTGATGGCCTTCACATGATATTCTTGTTACTTCTTCCATGGACATTATGGTGTTGGCTGTTAAGAATATTTATATACTGCTTTTCATCCAAAAGTCACTCACAAAGTGGTTTATGTAGCAAGCTAGCCAAATAAATGGTTATATGAATGTAATGCATGAAACAGCTCTTGCATAGTGTCAGAATGATATACAGGGTTTGGCAAGGCTCAGTGGGAAAAACAGATCTGTAGTGGGGGGAAACCATTAAGAGCTTATTTTTGCCATCACTGCCCACAATTGATATTTCTATCAAGAGGATTTTCCAACTCGAGGGTTCTGCTAAGACATAAGATGGAGCATGGCCTTTTAAATATGTTATAATTTCCACCTTTGGAGGTGGGAATATGGACATTTTCTTTCTTAATACTACATATAGCCAGAGATAAAATGTACCTCCAGCCAGAATGCAAGAATGACAATATATGAATGAGCTGGACTAAAGCTGGGGAAATCAGAGGACAGAAGAAAGACAGTCGAAGAATGACAAAAGGATGTTTTTATTTAGTGTTGAAAGATGATTTTCAAAAGTTCTGCATGTTCCTAGGCTGTTGTCCAATTCATTACTGCACTTAAATGGTTGCACACTTGGAGTAAGTGTGTCTGCAGGCCCTTTTTATTGGGGCTTAGTCAATTTAAAGCAGGTGATTTTAACTGGAGAAATGCCCAGACGGCAGACTGAGAAATACAATGTGATTCAAAGGTGTAAAAGGTGAAAAACGCAAGAGTGAGAACAGTTAACTTCACAGCTGCAAGAAATAATTAAAATACTGATTTGGTGCAGATTCAGCAGATGGCTATTTTTACTGGACAGATTGCAGCTGTAGCACTAACTATAGAAAGAGATATTGGAATGGGATAATTTTGTTGGGGTTATTTACATAAATGACCTCAAAATGTAGAAAAAAACATCTGATTTTTCGTAGCATTAGCTTCTGTAGCATTAACTTCCATAGCATGCTACGATTTCATAGCATTAACTTCTCAATAGCCCAATCCTATCCCCCCCCCCCGCTGGTACAGCTGCACCAAAAACAGGTGTGCTGTATGCAGTGGGAGTGGGGCGGATCAGGAGGCTTCATCAGGGAAAGGGAATTTGCTCCAGCCTTCTCGCCTACTCACCTTGCTGTCGGAAAGCACTTTACGGCGCTTTTGCAGCAGTCGCTGCCAGCGGAACATGTGTTCCACTGGTGGCGACGCCTAATATGATTGGGCCATAAGATATGTTGATCTTTAAAGTAAAACTGTATACACTTTTGTATTGCAATTTTATCCAAAGTTTATTCCTTGGAGATAGTGGGTTGTAGACGTCAAGGGTTTGTGTGGAAATAAGGTGGCATTTTGTGCTGTTCCACATCCAGTTGCTCAAGCACAGGCAGAAGAAATAACATGGCAGTGAGTACAAAGCCAGAATTTAATTTGGATTTCTGTGCACAAGACTTCATACTATCACTTGCACATGGAGATGCCCCCTTACACGAGTGCAATGGTAGCTTGAGATAGAACTCATTGTTTATGGGCAAGCAAAACGCTACACCAACATGACAAGTGTGTCAGAATGTGGGTCATAAGAATTTCTTGCAAAGAATGGCGACATATTTTAAAGCACAGCATAGGTAGGGGTATACTTTCCCTAACCGTGTTTTCTTCCCCAAACTGCTTATTTCCAGCGGCGGAACCATGGTGGAGCGCATGGAGCAGGAGCTCCAGGAGCTCGATCGTGGGCAGGCGGCAAGATTGAGGGCGGGGGAACTCACCCTCTCCCGAAGAGCAGCGTCGTGTCTGGGCCCTCCCTCCCTCCCTGGAGCCGGTTTGGCTCCGAAATGAGAGCAAAACGGGCGGGGGCGTGGCAACGTGACGTGACGCTGGCTCTGCCCCCACGCGCCCAGGCGCCCTCCCGGCGCCTGTCGCCTCTGCTTATTTCCATTACTTTTTCCTCCCATCAGGATCAACCTTGTCTCAAACTTCCACTAAGCTTTTGCCAAAGCACTTGTGTTGGGCAAACACTGGTGAGGTAATGGTTTAATAACTCTTCCTGCCCTCTTGTGCCACACTTTAAGGTTGCGATAACCCCACTCCAATAATTTTGTTGAAAATTGAGTGGCAACCGAATTCTGACACATGGATGTGCCACCAACATTTCTAGTTTGCCCGTTGGAAACCCCACTCCAATCATTTTGTTGAAAATTGAGTGGCAACCGAATTCTGACACATGGGTGTGCCACCAACATTTCTAGTTTGCCCTTCTAATCAACCAATCTTGATGGAACCTTCATTTTTATTTCATGGAGAGATTGTTCCATGTAATCTGGACCCATTGATTGGGTACAGCTTGTAGGTACAGAGAACGTTGTCCTAGGTAGATAGTCAGCATGTGATAAAAGTTTAATATGTTGTCCTCTGACAATTGCAACCATTCATGATTTCACTGAAAAATAACAATTGAGAGCCCAATCCTATCCCCCACCCCCCGTCAATGCAGCGATGCCAAAATGGCAGCTGCTGCATCCTGTGTGGAGGGGTAGGGTGGACCGGGAGGCTTCCACAGTGCAAGGGAATGTTTAATCCCTTTACCCCTGGATAAGCCTCTTGACCTTCAATAGGTCTCCTCAGACCTACACTTGCAATTTTGCTAGCGTAACTCCGAGGAGAGAAAAGAGACGGGGAAGCTGCAGGGACGGGGATAGGATGCAGCGTGGGCCTTCTGCGATGTATTCTCTCCCTCCAGTGGCCTCCCCACCCTTTGTTACGCCCCTCGCCACCCCCGTTCTGCCCTCCCCCCACCTTCCCGCTGGGTTACCTTTCCTGGCGTGCGTCCGGGCATCCTCCAGCACGTCCAGGAAGACAGAGGCCTTCTTTCCAACGTCCCCAGAAGCGTGCTGGTTGGCACGCTGTCGGAGACGTGTTCGTGACTGATGCATACTGCTTTATGGCAGTCTGAGCCAGTGAGGGAGGCATGTTGCCATCAGGTGGATTGGGCTGACAAACTGCTTTCCCAAGTAGTCTGGGTCAAATCATTTTCTCCAGCAAGTATGATAGCAGTTGCAAACCCGCATGAAAAATTGATATAATGTTGGTCCAAGAGGATGCAATAAAATAACAATCGCGTCTAAAAAGTTTCACATAACATTCTAAAATATATACTGTGCCCAGATCCATCACAATTCTGCAGAGAAGGTTGCAAGGAAGCGTATTTATTGCTTTTGTATGAGTACAAGAGCATAACTGTTCAATAATATTTAAACATAAGTGTCTAAAAGTTATAGATAAGCTTTGTTTAGAAAACAAAACCAAAAAACCCATCTGGTAAAACACTGAAATATTTCTATATTATATTTCTTTTAAAAAAGAAAGAAGCGTAAGTATAATTAGTGAGTTACAGAAGAATGGGTTTGTTTGTTTTTTCGATTGCCCTTCAGAACAGATCCACTGAGCAAGGATGTGGAACTGATAAATATTGCATTCAGGTTTGGCATTGATATATGTCCTGCATCCTATGGTTGGCCTTAATTGATTTGGGTTCTGAAATGAACATGCATTAAAGACTGCTAATGCAGCATACCGTTTGGGAGACTGTTCCTCCATTTGTGATTTATAACATCGCTGCTAAATTTGGGAGGAAGGCGGGAATCAGCAGACAGAGCTGCACATGGTGCTAGTACAAAAGGGTCTTTATGCTGTTTTAGAAATATCATATTCAATTAACCACTTTCATTCCTTATTATCTCCATACAAAAAGTGATGTGAGGGGAAACACTGCAATGTCTGTTTCAGGCCTTTTTGGCAATTATTTGGGGAGAGCCAAATATTCTATCTCTTCCCAGAATGAGTTGACTCTTCATGCCCTTATACACATTTGCCCAAAGGGCAAAGCCCATCTAATTCTGACAATTATACTTTTTATTTAAGAGATTTTTATCCTGCTTCTTCGCTCATGCAGAGGTCACCAATTTTAAATGAGCTGTTGGGTATTGATATAGTAAGATTTTTCTTCTTTGAAATAAATTAATCGTTAACTAAAGCCAATTAATAAAATACTGTTTTAAAGTGTTTGTAATTACTATCTATCTGTTCTGGAAATGTGAGTCATTCATTTTGATTGTCACAGCTGTACAATAGTTGAAAATGGTTTGCTGTTAAAAGGTATGGTATAGTTTTGTTGAAACACTTGCATGTCAGATATCACTGCACAGCAAAATTCTGTACCATTTGTACATTTCTCTGTTGAGCTGTGTAGCTTTCCCAAAAATATATATAATTCAGTTTGGTAACGTATAGTTTTGTTTCTTTCCAGAATCAGCTCATTTCACACAGAGGATTCTTAAATGCTGTTAAAATCCTCGGGTCTGCTATAAACATTTCATAAACTTTCAAGATGGACAATAAATACAAACTATGACCAAATTATTCTAAGGTTTTATTACTTTTTAATATAACCAAACTAAAATAAAACCTAGGCCACATTGTCATTTTAAAAAAAATGCTGCAATTCTACTAACTCTTTCCTGGGAGTAAGCACCATTGAACCCATTGAATTTACAGCACAATCCTATCCAACTTACACCACTGGTGTAACCAGTGAACGGGAGACCCCAGAACAGAAAGGGGATTCAAATCTCCTTCAAAGGGGATTTAAATCTCCCCACCCCTCCAAAGCCTCCCGCCCTGCCCTTCCCCGCTGGTTACACTGGTGGTGTAAGTTGGATAGGATTGCGCTGTTACTTTGAGTAGACATGCTTAGTATTGTGTTGTTCATGAATTTGTGACTAGAAGGATTGCACAGATTTTCCAAATTGAGAATTGTGACATGAATGAAGTGGGTTTTTTCATTTATAATTAAAGGTTTATTTCTTGTATAACACAAATATATAAACAATACAATTGCAGGGGAGAGAGGAGGGCTAAAATGTGGGGAAACGCCCAATCATTGACATTTATTTATTTTATTTAAAATATTTTTATCCTGTCTTTCCCTTCCAATCAGGAGGTGCACAAGATAGTTTGAATAAACAGAAGGCAGCATAAAAAAACATTGGACAAGAATTCAAAAACAGTATTCTCCAATTTTACACAACATAATGGTTGAATAGTGAATATATAAATATAGTAAAGATACATAAAAATATTTTTAAAACATCTTTAACAGAATTAAACAACAACAACAAAACCTTCCAAAAACAAAGCCCTAACTGCAACCCTTAAAAAATGGGTTTCCAGCTGCCATATAAGAATGATGGAAGAGATGGAGCTATCCTGATCTCTACCAGTTCCGCATTCAAGCTGTCACCACAAGCCCTCTCATTTGCCACTGCCAACTGAACTTCTGCTAAACTTAGAGGAGGACCCCTCCATCACCTCAAGTGGTGGGCGGTTTCATACAGAGGGAAGCAGTCTTTTAGGTACTCTGGTTTAGGTACTCTAAGTTATTTACAGTGCAATCCTGTATAACTCTTGCACCGGTGTAACAGTAGATCCACTGGTGTAAGTGCACTTATGCCAGTGTAACGTGCCGTATGCCGACAGATGCAGGATGGACACCTACGTAACCCCCCTTGAAAGCCGCACATGCACAGTTCGGACGCAGGACAGACGCCAGCGCAAATCCACCAGTGCAGGGGACATTCCGGGGGCATTCAGACCTGTTAGAGACCTGGTAGAGACCTGTTACACAGGTTTGCGCTGTTAGAGCTTTAAAGGAAATATCCTTCACTCTTCTCATAGAAGAGTCCAACAGTGGCCCAGATATTTTAAGGAAGCACCTATATCCTTGTGAGATCAAATGAAAGGTTACAAACCCAGCTGTGAAGCCTCATGATGTTAAAGCAATTAATATAATTTCTTAGGCATTTTTGTTCGTTTTATTCAGTGCTAGATGTTTCCACCAATAACATTCCTGGCTAATTAAGATCAGAATGATAAGGGTAACAAATCTCAGTTTCTTTTAGAAAGTGTAGCTATTACTTTAGGGTGTATTATGGGTGTTTTACTCATTATAGTCAATATAGTATATGGTCTGTTGCAAGAATAAATTTTAATTCTTACTAGGGTGGCTTGTTAGTGCATGTGTCAAAGAGATCTGAGAGGCTATCTCAGTACATCAATGTTTGTACTGTATCGGAGGAAGCATTTAAAAACTGGATGTTGATAAAGCAGCCTCAAACATAACTAATGGACATTCTGGCACTGAGCACAGTAGTAGCAGACACAGCTGCCATAAAAGCAAGCATGCTTCCAGCTGCGTTTTATTCTGCATTCAACATCAGTTTTTGTTTGCTTGCTTTGTTTTTTAATACAGATGTTTGGTGATAAGTTTCGGCACTTTCCCCAAATGACTGAAGAACCTAATACCACATTTAATATTGTGTTTAAGTCATTTTGCACCCAAGTTCTGTATGGAAAAGGTCATGACAATACAATTTATTACTCAACAATTATTATATGCTCTCTGAGACGTAATAATTTTAATTGGCCTCCACAGCAGTTCTGTAGTTCTATAGTAAGTGGTTAGCTCTGGGTCAATCCTTCTCCAAAAAAACAAAACAAAAAACATTTTTCCCTCAAACATCTCTGAGGATTCCTAATTATGTCTCACGAACTACTTTTGTAGCTTCCCTGACTTTTAAAAAACTGGTTGGCTATTTGGCTTAGGGGTAGTATGGCTGCTGCTAAGTCCTGTTGGACTTCTGGAACGAGTCATGAAGTATTTTGGATCCTGCCAATATGTACAATGTTCTGTGATTACAGTGAAATGGAACTCATTTTTGGAGGTTGGTAATGATCTATAGAGACTTACCAGGTGCTAATTATTGCTATTTGTTTGAATGCATGCACTAAGTATTGGGTTCTGTGATGTATCTGCCATATAAAACCTTTGATAGACATATGGGTGAAATGAATCCATGTTTGTAGCCCTACTTAAAATTCATTCTTTAAAATAAGAGGACTTTGTCCATTCACTCATTTTATATACTTGTGTGTGTGTGTGTGTGTGTGTGTGTGTGTGTGTGTGTGTGTGTGTGAGAGAGAGAGAAAGAGAGAGAGAGAGAGAGAGAGAGATATCCTTTTTGTTGCCCTTTTCAACCTTGCCTCCCTTGTCCTTTTCCCACCAAACTACATAGTTCTGCCATTGGCTACTACACAAGATCTCTGCATAGTAACCCTGTGTACGCAGGTTATGCGTGTTTAAAAGAAACACCTGGTGCCAAGGTTCAGAGGTACCAAGTGGATTCAGAAGAGTAAGGGTTTGCATGACATCTCACAGAAGAATGAGCGATGCAGATTACAGTTCTAAATTACTAGTGGGCTTTCAGTTGATTAGGGAAATGGAACCACAAAATGCAACCCACAAAATGCAAAGCAAAAACAGGATCCCAGTGGTGTATTAAAAAAAAAAAAGCAACATCTCTATAATATTGTAAGAGAACAAATATCTACAGATATCATGACATGCGGAACTCTCCAGCGGAATTGCTTACTTCCGGATTGATTGACAGCTTGATTTTCACGTGCTTTTTAGCGGTTCTCAGCTTTTATATCTGTGCATTTCTTGCCACCGTCCTTAATGTCATCTTCACAGCCACGCTGCTTGTACCTAGAAAAGTCCTCAGATGAGGACGAAACGTCGGTTTTTAAATTCCAGTTTTTACGTGATTTTAATTTGTTTTTTAAAATTTATGTTGCATGTTTTTAAAGTGTTTTTAAGTGTGTTTCATATGTTTTTCAAGCTGGTTTTATGCGTAAACTCTGGCTTTTACTAATTTTCTACATGGCTCTTGTACCCATATATCCTTTATCTTGGAAAATCGTAGCTGGCCATGAAAGTTTTCGTTCGATATCTACAGAACAGCTGACCAAATATGCAGTCTGACATTTGTACAATACAGTAATAGTGAGAGACAAAAAATTAACAGTCATGACTATCTAGCACATATACAATACAGTACAGAATAATGTACACCAAACAATATAAATGTCATAGTGTAGTGTTCAGAGCTGTTGGCTATTAAGCAATATAAATATACAATCTGAAATCTAGTATCTCATTTTATTAAATTGAATTGGGTCAGAAACGTTATGGCAACCAGCGCAAATGGTAGAGCACAGGTGTCCCAACTAGATAGGGATCTGGGTTGCCACATTCTGGATCAGTTGAAGTTTCTGGACCATTTTCAAAGGCAACCCCAAGTAAAGTGCATTACAATAATATGTGCGATATAAAATATGAATATTAAGATAAGATAATGTATTGTGCTAAACTGATTCATTATATTTTATTTGAATTTTCTCTCATTTTCAGAATGAAGGAGAGAGACTAGAGGCAGATGATGCATTAATATATGAGGATTTGGATGATGATGTATGTGGGGAAGAGGAATTTGAAGAAACTGCAAAATTAAAACTGCTACGTAGAATTGCCTCCATAGCTTCCAAAGTGAAGGAGCTTATTGGCAACATTATAACCACAGCTGGAAAAGTTGTTGTTACAGTTTTACTTGGTTCAGCAGGTGGGTTCTTGTCTTTTGAACTGTTCCTCAAGAAACCTAGTAGATTAAAAAGAAAAACGAGCTGTTAGCACTTGGGGCTTTGGGAAATACTCCTTCCTATGGTTAAGGTAAAAATGTTACTGACTTAACTTAAATGGACATTTAACTATCATTTTTATATATTTTATTCCAATATTTTATATATGTATCCAATATAAGAAACTATCCAATTTCTTATATTGGATACAATTGTATAGTTATTAGTCCCAGAATTATTTCTATAGATGTTGTAGCTAAATTATGGCAGACTGTATTTTGTGCTGTACAATTGTATTTTCCCTATTTTCATCCAGTTGTTTCTCAACAAGAAACACCCCATAAAGTTAAAAGTTCCATCCTTATAATGTTCAGCATTCACTGCACACAGTCACCTTCCTGATAGGGCCTTAAAGTTTTGATGAAATATCATAGACCTAGAGCCCAACCCTTACCCCCCCCCTCGGTGATGCAGCCACGCCAAAAAGGCACGTGCTGTATACAGCCAGGGGGAAGGGTGGATCGGGAGGCTTCAGAGGGTAAAGGGGAATGATAAGCCTCCCACTCTGCAGTTTCTCCCCTCAGAGCCAGCTCCTTTAGCTGGCAGAAGTCCGAGGAGAAGAAATGGGTGGGGAGGTTGTTTGAAAAAGAAGGGATAGGACCTGGCATGCGCCATTGCTGCCGGATCCACCTCCTCCCGCTGCCTCCCTACTCCGTTCTGCCCTCCCTCCACCCTGTCCCGCCTTCCCCACCGACTTACCTTCGTTGGCAGGTCCCAACAGAGCCACCGCCACATGTGGTGCAGCGGTAGCCTTCCTGCTGGCATTCTAGCAGCATCATTTATGACTGCCATAAAGCAGTTAACACTGGTGGAACACTCATTCCGCCAGTGGCGTTAGAGCTCAATAGGATTGAGCTGTTAAACATTTCACAGATTAAAATAAGGACGTACAGTATGTACGTTTTCTAACCCCATATTCTCCTAGCTTCCTGTTGTTGGATAATTCACTGACATGTTGAGAGAGAGCATTCCTTGGAAACTGTTTCACATGCAAACATGCATTGATATCATATCTGCAACTTCTTATATGTCAGATCCTTTTATTGAAGATTATGCAAATTGACTCAAAGTAATTCTATTTTGTGGGTGGGTATTGTTCTTAGCAGGAGTCTATTATTGGCTGCCAGAAGCTGAAACAAGGATGTGTTCTAAATAAGCAAAGTCAAAGTGACAACACCACATTAGAATTCCAAGGCAGGGGCGGTATACATGCGGTATACATTCCTTTTCATAATGAACAGAAATGGAACTGAATGGGGACAATTTCGTTGCCCCCAGACAAACATACTGTGCACATGATGTTCATTTTCAGAACCTTAATTTGGTACTCATTCATTTTCATGTTTATATAAACTTTTAAAAATCTTACTATTGCTTGGCTTTCACTACCTGTGTTGGCTATGGCAGGAGCAGCAATGCACTGATGGGCACCATCTAAAATATTTGTGCTGTCCAGAAGTGGGTCAAAACAACTGTTGCAGCATGAAACAGTGTTGGATGATACTCCCCCCCCAAGGGTTTCCAAAATCTTCAAGGACCAAAATGGTTCCTCAAGGCAATTAAAATATAAATGATTAACATAAGTGGGTGTGATGTGTGCACTTCTGCAGTCAGAGAAGACACCAGCAATCTCTGTCATTGCTCCTATGCATAGTATTTAGTTGCTCATCTCTGAGGCCAAATCTTTAAAGACCTAGGTGAGCTGGGATTGGCCTGTGGGGTCAGCCAAAAGTTACTGCTGCCTGGGTGGCACCATTGCATTGCTACACTTATCTGGGCTTGCATTGGAGGCAGAGTGTAGGGTGCCGCAGGGGTGAAAGTGTCAGGTCCAGAGTGCCCTGGTATGAACTTCCACATGTTCCTTTCTGAATAAAGAGAATGAAATGTGAAGGCTTAGAATGTGAATATGACATGTATTGGCGCTTTCAGTTGAACTCCTGGAAAAACTGAGACTGTGACTGGAAGGTACCCCAACATTTTAGAAAGCTGGTAAAAATGTTATCAGGCTTTTTAGAGTCGAATGATATTTAAGATATAATTGTGAAAGCTGAACTGTTTTCCACAAATAGTCTGTTTTGCTGCTTATTAGAACTCCACAAACAATAAAAGTAGCAAATTTTTAATTTTAGTTAAAAGTGATCTTAGGAATTATAAACTTAATTTTAAAACAAATTTATTTTTAACCATCTTGTTTTGCTTTCGTGTAGTACAATGTCATGAATACATAACTCACTAACTACCCTCCCTTCATTTTTTTATATAGGAATGATGTTGCCATCACTGACCTCAGCAGTTTATTTTTTTGTGTTCTTGGGTTTGTGTACATGGTGGTCCTGTTGCCGAGTATTTGATCCACTGCTGTTCAGCTGTCTCTGTGTATTAATGGCTATATTCAGCGCAGGACACTTAATTGGACTTTACCTGTACCAGCTGCAATTTTTTCAGGAAATTATTCCACCAGATGACTTTTATGCCAGGTAAATCTTTTCATCTTTCATTAAATGAGGTGTACTCGTTTTGCTCTACTGTATTTGCAGTTCTGTTTAAATAATAATAATTATAGAACACTCAATTGCAATGGCCATATGTGTTATTAGGTAGAAGTTATTCTTGAGTCAGAAGAGACGTTATGGCTTGCAATAAATACTTATAAATAAGAAAAAAACTAAACATAGATGTGTTGTATTTTAAGACAGTGGTGTATTCAGTAACATGATGTGGACCAAACTAATTGGGGAAAAAGTCCTCTCTAAATATTATGCAGAAGTACCAGAAAATAGGTTAATATTGATATCTTTAGTTCATCCAAGTTCTGTCCCACCCTTCAATATACAGCTTTGCCTGCCGAATTTCTGCCTGTCAAGCCACTGCTTTAAGGGATAAGATCCTTGCCACCCCAAAAAAAAATATTGCAGAAGGGTTGTGCTGTTTATTGGCTTTGCTGTTACAGACTATGTGTGTGTTCAGATGTGATGCTAAACTCTGGTGTAGGAGCATCAACAGCAGGGCTCTCACAGTAGTTTACAATAATGCATTGCAACCCAGCCCATAGACTACAACGTAAGTTTCAGGTTCCTAAAGTTCATAGAATGTATGGTGAAGAGAGTCCCCTGGAACCTAACCCCATATTTCCCATAGGCTCAATGATTTAGTATCTGCTAATTCGGTATCCACTAGGTTTTTCAAGAACCTAACCCTAGTAGATAACTAGAACTGGCTCTTTGTCACTCCACATCCCGAGTAATTATGAATTACATTTAACTTTCCAGACCCATATTAGTTGCAGCGAAGGCAACAAGAGTCTTGTGATACCATAAATATGAACAAGTGTATCATAGCATAAGCTTTCATGATTGCAGCACACTTCCTCAGATGCATAGAGTGTTATTCCTAGTTGGCAGGTATGTATGCACGTGTATGGAGAAAAAGAAGAATACATTGAACAGTAGGGTCAACTGGAATGAAATACCTGTCAACTGAGGGTAATGCTTCATTCATCTGTAGCCCCCAGCTGGATGTCTGGATACCAACCTCTTTTAGTCCAGGAGAGCTGATGTAAGGAAGATAAAAGTATCAGTCTTCAGTTTGCCACCAATATTTGTTTTTAGGTGTTTGCATATTTTTTTTTTTAAAAAACTGTTTTCTGTACAGTATTTGTCCGATATGGGTCTTTTGACAAAGGGGGTGCGACTGGTGCGATCCACACGGGTGTCACCCTTGAGGGGTGACACCAAAGCGCCTGAGCCTCCACTCAGTGATAGTTGGCGAGCGTGTTTTCACCACTCACCTGTGAGTACACAGAGCGACTGGGCCTGAAGCGAGCTGACAATCACCGAGTGGAGGCGGTCTGGAGGTGGCCTTTTCGCATTAAAAGCAATGCAAAAGTCCGGAAGGTCGGGGGGGGGGGTTTTGATGTGATTACATCATCCCCAAACTTCTGAAATGCCGAACTCCTACAGGTAAGCATCGCACTGGATGGCACCCACCCCAGGGACGCCATTGATTCATGGAAGGATCTATCTTTAGGAAAGCAATATATTTGGATCCAACTCATTTTGTCTAACTTCAGTACACTAAGACCCTGACATACGTTCTGGTTCCATTCTGGAGGTCTGTCCCAGAGAAGGAACATACATAGGTCAAAACACTTGACTCTTGCCAGCCCAGAGCTGTCATGCAAAAGCACCTCAGTGGACAGACTGTGGCTGTGCTAAAGTACCAATGCAGCCATCCATTACTTGGATTTCTGGAACCCACTGTATTAGTAAATTTGAATGAAAAATGGGATTTCATCTAATTGATATGGAGCTATACAAAACAATGCATACATATGATGGGAAATATCTTTCAATTTGAGGTTTTTATTTATTGGCAGATTGGAACCATTTTGTCTCCTGTTAAATCCTGTATTTTCTTCTGTTTTTATATGTTTATATTTGTTTACACATCTGTCAAAATACAGTTTTTGTATTATGGGGATTGCAATTATAATCCGAGTAGCAATTCTACACATAGGTGTTTTCCTTTGTGAATTAGAGTGTCTTAAAATGTGTAGGCTCTTTTCTGCCACCTACAGGTACAACTAAAAATACTATCATTTCAGATAGCATCGAGAATACTTAATACTTCTTTAAAACATGTGAAATAAAAATGACTAATCAAAGTTTTGCTTAAAAGACCAAAGTGGAGGATTCCGGGTTATGCTTTCCGCTCGTTGCTTTGATGGGAGGGTTTCATCCATTGATCCTTACTTTCCTACTCTTTCAACAAAGCTTTTAAAAATTATTTGTTTATTTGGTTATTATAAGATAACATGGTGGAGATTTCTTCCTATCATGGATTGGGCCAGTGTGCGAAGGGCTTTACAACAGCGGAACACAGTTCTGCTGTTGTAAAATGGACTTTGGTGGCGCGCACATCACACCACTGGCAGCCATTTATGGTGCGCCTAACAGCAGTACTGGAGGCCCACCACCAGATCTCAAAAACTAGATGTGACAGCAGCAGGGGCGGAATGAGGCAGGGAGGGTGGAATGGGGGAGTGGAGGTGGTGGAACAGGGCGGGGAGGGGAGGGAGGCGGAACAGGGAAGTATCGGCAGCACTCGCAAGCACTGATATCCTAACTCCACCTGTCTCCCTTTCCACCGTTGTTATACGTGTCGGATTTATGCCTGCTAAATGGCAAGCATAGATCTGAGGAGTCCCATGGCAGTGGTGGAGGCTTTCCCCAGGGTAAAGTGAGCAAACATTCACTTATCCCAAGGAGACCTTTCCAATTGCCCCCCCCCCTCGCAGATACAGCATGTGCTTCGCTGGCACGGCTACATCGGTGGGGAGGGATTTTTGTAGGATTGGGCTGTTAATCTGCTACAACAAGAATAGGGCTGTAATTCTTTACACATTTATTTGGGAGTAAGTTCCACTGAACTCTGCAGGGCTTACTATTGAGTAGATTTGTATAGGATTGTGCTATAAATCACTAATCTATTTGAACAACAGTTTAATTTACTTAAACAATTTGTACCGCACATTTCTATTAAGAAATACTCAAAGCATTTTACCAGAAATGATCAATTAAAGCAGTAGAACTTCAATAAAGCAATATCAAAACTGGTAACAGGGAATGTTCAACAGTGAGATTATGGATAGAAAATATTTATAACTGGCATGCAGCAAGTGTAAACATTGCAGTACCAAGAAATTGTGTTTAAAATTTTACATTTTTAATTAAACAGAATGCAAATAATTCAAGGAAGATGAATATCTTTCTCATTTGATATATGCTGCCTATTGTATGCCCATGTGAGAGTTCCCCATCCCCAAAGTGTTTCAGAGTATTGTAAGAACAAAGTAAAGGGGTTGCCAAGAGTTGAGCCATAAACCAGTACTAAAAATAACGTGATATAATAAAAATATAGAAATATGTATTTTTGCTGTAAAAATATTCTTGAAGATCAATTCAAGAATCATGATATTTAAAATAAAGTGTGCCATTATGAAAAGTATATGCAGCAGTCTAATTGGCAATTGCACTGAACACTTCCTCGTGTTTTTTCAGGTGCTATTCACTTATGCAAAATCTCTAGTTAGGAAAAAGAAAACCCTGCTGAGATGAAGCAGTGGGTTTGGTTCAACAACGTGAAATTAAGCCAGAATCATTTAGGGCCCAGTCCTATCCATCTTTCTAGCACTGTTGCAGCCATGCCAACGGGGCGTGTGCTGCATCCTGGGGGGGGGGGCAGTCACAGAGGCCTCCTCAAGGTAAGGGAATATTTGTTTCCCTTACCTTGGGGCTGCATTGCATCAGCACTGGAATGTTTGATAGGATTGGGCCCTTATGGCCCAATCCTATCCAGGTGGCACACCAACAGAACATGAGTTCCGCAAAAGCACTGTAAAGCGGTTTGTAACTGCTGGGACTTGCTGTGCTGGTGGGAAGGCCAAAGCCCTCTTGCTGGCTCCACCAGCCACAGGGACGCCTGCCTAGCAGATAAGTCTGAAGCGGGGGTGGGGAGAGGATGAAACAGGTCGGGGATAGGGCGGCGACAGGGGCAAGGTGGGCGAATTGGGCCTGGGAAGAGGGCAGGATTGGTGGCACCAGTGCACGCCGTATCATATCGCCCTTCCTGGCCTGATCCGTTGACCTGGATCATCGCTATAGAACAGGCACAGGTCCAATTTGACCTGTTGCAGCTGCTGGGGCTTACCCTGAGGCAAGGGGACAAATGTCTCCTTAGCCCAAGGAGACCTCCAGCACCCAAAATTCCCCTGTGGGATGCTGCATCACCGTGCAGTAATTTAGTTAGGATTGAGCTGTTTGTCTATTTTTTTTTCCAAATTGTGTAAATACATAAGATTTGTACATACGTAGAATTTGTCTAGTATATATATATATACTGTATTATGCTGAGAGCTCCAATCCCAGAAACTTCTTAATTCTGTGAATGAGTATTAAAAAGGAGTAAATAAACTGTTGTTCTAAAGTGGGCTTTTCGACTCTTTGCAGGGGGCAAGTACCAATATCTAAGTACCACCCTCTTCAACTACCACCATTGGTATGCAAAGGAGTAGGGGACTTGACCCACAGTTGGGGCTTTATTCTGTACGCTCCTTTCCCAAACTGTGCTTTTTTTTGAAGGACCAGAAAGCCACATCTTGTCCAGTGGTTTACCCCCACCCCAGCTGTCTCCACTTTTAGTGGGGTCAGGCCATGTAGGGCAGTGCCACGTGGCC
Source organism: Plestiodon gilberti rubricaudatus (assembly GCA_026170595.1). NCBI lineage: Eukaryota > Metazoa > Chordata > Lepidosauria > Squamata > Scincidae > Plestiodon > Plestiodon gilberti. Next base: position 56,752,347 of record JANXHW010000004.1, on the reverse strand, counting down.
ACCATGGCACTGGGAACAAGTACCACCTGCCATACTCCTAAGTACCAGTAGTTGAAATGCACTGCTCTAAACAGCGTAGAGCTCTTGAGATTAGAATTTAGCCCTTTGTCTGCAATCCACAATCAGTTTATTCAATGGATTTTAATGGGACTGACCCAGATTCCACCATTTGACCATTTCTGTCTACAGATCTTCTTTTAGATTGGAGGCCATCTGAGACAGGATTTTAAAATTCTATTTGGAATGTCTATTAAACCTTTAAACTGTTGTAGAGCAACAGTATAATATCAAGATAACAAATTTCTTCAGGTAGATAAGAAAACACCTTTGCTTAGTGGAGATGCCAGAAAACAATTATTTAGAAACGTACACCAAGATTTCAAAAATATTTAGTACATTTCTAGTTTGCTGCATGGACTGGGGCTCCTGGGTTCTTAATTGGCTTGACTATTGAGAGCATCCAGGCCAGCGGGTGGCGCAGCAGGTTAAACCGCTGAACCATAAGCTGTCGATCGAAAGGTCGGCAGTTCGATTCCCGCGACGGGGTGAGCGCTCGTTGCTTGGCCAGCTCCTGCCAACCTAGCAGTTCCAAAGCATGTCAATGCGAGTAGATAAATAGGTACCGCTTGTGGGAAGGTAAACAGCGCTCCGTGTTCCAGCTGCATGCTACGCGCTGCGGCAAGGAGAGTCATGCCGGCCACATGACCACGGAGGTGTCTTCGGACAACGCTGGCTCTTTGGCTTTGAAATGGAGATGAGCACCACACCCTAGAGTCGGACACGACTGGACTTAATTGTCAGGGGATACCTTTACCTATTGAGAGCATATAAGAAAACATCTTCCGGGACAGCACAAGCCTTGGGCTACCTCATATTTAATAAACTCTCAAGTAAAGAGATGCAAAATGGTGAGGATGAATACTGTATTTCTTCAATTCTAAGACGCATGTTTTTTTCCCAGTTAAGCATTTCAAAAAATGGGGTGCATCTTAGAATCGAAGGTCTCCAAAAAGCACCCCAAAATGCTATCTTCTTACTTACTGAGGCTTGCGGGTGCTTCAGGGAGGCCTGCGCGACCCTCTGCAGGCCTCCCTGACCTTCAGTTCGGCAAAAAACGGTGATTTTCAGCCATTTCCGGTTTTCGCGAAAACCAGAAATGGCCAAAAATCGCTGTTTTTCGCCAAACTGAAGATCAGGGAGGCCTGCAGAGGGTTGCGCAGGCCTCCCTGAAGCTTCCCCAAGCCCAGGTAATGAAGGAAATGGCACTTTCTGACGGGGCCAGAAATGCTATGCAAAGGCAGTGCACTCAGTCATCCTCAGCTGCAGGAGACATGCTGGGGAGAGTTGGTGCTGAGCGGGTAGATTCAATGAAGGGAGGCGAGTTTTACAATTGATGGTTTTTTTTTTCCCTGCTGGTGGTACTGAAAGTAAAGGTGCGCCTTAGAATCGATGGCGCCTTAGACTCGAAGAAATATGGTAGTTTCTTTTTTTATGAAGAGCCTGAACATTTTTCCAGTTGCTCTATTCCAGTGCTTCTCAATTATTTTATTTCATGCCCCCCCTAGGAAGAAGAAAAAATTTCGCCCCCCCCGCAATAGTTAGTGTATGCTTTGCGCCACTTAAAGGGGCTCCGTAAAGGGGGGCGCGGGGCTTGCAATAGTTAGTGTATGCGTGTATGCTTTGCACCACTTAACTAGAGTGTAGGAGCCTCCAGCGACGATCTACTTCACCGGGATCTGCTTCCGGGGAGCAGATCGTTCCTCTGCTCCCCGGCGCGAACTCTGTAACGCTCCTAGGAGCGCTCTGCAGAGTTCACGCTGTGAATCACGCATGCGCAAGACGACGATTGGCAACATCGTCGTCTTGCGCATGCGTGAACTCTGCAAAGCGCTCCTAGGCGCGTTACAGAGTTCGCGCCAGGGAGCAGAGGAACGATCTGCTCCCCGGAAGCAGATCCCGGTGAAGTAGATCGTCTCTGGAGGCTCCTACACCCTAGTTAAGTGGCGCAAAGCATACACGCATACACTAACTATTGCAAGCCCCGCGCCCCCCTTTACGACGCCTCGCGCCCCCCCTGGGGGGGGCGCCCCACTATTTGAGAACCGCTGCTCTATTCCAAGCAGTTTTTAGAAATTTAGCTGCTACTAATCTCTCAGGTACTTTTCCTTCTGTGTGCAGATGCCCTATAGAAGTTTTATTTTTCAGCTTCATGTAAATGATGATAGAAGTGAGTTTCTATGCAGATTAGAAAAATGTTTGCATTCTTACCTACCGTTTAGGCATATACGGTCAACACAAATTGAAGGGGATGAAAACAAATCTACTGTTTTCAACAGGCAAGGACTGGTACTCACTTGACAGCAGCAACAATTTATTTCACAGATGTGAAGTTTCCATATGTTGTAGAATATAGTTTCCATTGTCATACTCTGTGTACATTTGGAAAATTCTCTACAGTTCTGATCTTTATTTTAATTAACATTGTGTTTAGTCCAAATAGCATGTTGTTCACCATCTCTTATTTGCATACATTCGCATAAGTTATTTGCCATCTCTCACATCTCTTATCTCTCATTCACATCTCTCATTCACGATCACATAATACTTGCATAATTTATCTTGTCTTTGATGGACCTGCAGAATTTGGCTTTCTGTGTTGTGGAATATTTTTTACTATTGATAGAACCCAAGTAGCACTGCCAACGTAGTGAGAAGCAAGTGGAAAGTATAAAACGAAGAAGGGTTGTTGGAGATTTGGAACTGGTGCCAGAATGTTTAATTTGATGTGATTGAAAGCAATCGTCTTCATATTGTCAAACTGTAATGAAAAGATAGGAAAACAATATACATTCGTGCTTATACAAAGAGCAACAGTTCTTGAATGAGTTTCAATTTGAAATAGATACACAAAATGAAAGACTGAGCAAATGAAATGCGCCAGCACAGCCTGGAAGCACCTCGAAGGAAGGGGACATTAGTCCCCTTTCCCTGGTGTAGGCAGGCCGGGACCCAGTGGGTCTCCTCGGATGCACGACAGCTCCAGAGCTGGCATGTAACCGAGGAGGCCGTGTAAGGGCAACGCAGGCTGCAATGGGGCACTGGATATCACCGCCGATATCCACGCCCCCTCCCAACCCAGACTGGCCAATGGCCCCACTCCCCCACCAGCCCTGCCCGCCCTCTCCCTGCCCCCCATGCTGACTAGCACGGGACTTACCTGTGGCAGCCGAAGTGCAGTAAGCAGTGCTGTCCTCCGCACCGGCGCCACTTATTCTAAAGGAGCCGCAAATGTGCTTTACGGCACGTTTGCGACTCCTTAGGCCGGCGCGGAGCTGGCCTAACTTGCACAGGATTGCACAGTAAGACATGAAATGGGTCGTTAGCATTTCTATTTTCTAATTTTGTAAAAAACCTTTCAACAGAGTGAGTGGAGTGGTTTAATTCCTCCCCCCATGCTTTTTCCCTTTCACAAAAAAATTCAAACAATTCTGCTATTTGTTCTGTATGCAAAAACCATATAGGCAAAGATAGTCATTTCTGTCCTGGGGAGTTTCCTGGCGAAAAGTTAACCCTTCCATACCATGGCTGCAGTCAGGATTGGGGCTCCTTAATGGCTGCGCCAGCCTACAGTGTCACGAAAGTGTACCATAAAGCACTTTTGCGGCACCCTTGGAATAAGTGGCGCCGGTGCCGAGGCCTGTGCGTAGTGAGAAGCAACGTAGTGAGAAGCAAGTGGAAAGTATAAAACGAAGAAGGGTTGTTGGAGATTTGGAACTGGTGCCAGAATGTTTAATTTGATGTGATTGAAAGCAATCGTCTTCATATTGTCAAACTGTAATGAAAAGATAGGAAAACAATATACATTCGTGCTTGTACAAAGAGCAACAGTTCTTGAATGAGTTTCAATTTGAAATAGATACACAAAATGAAAGACTGAGCAAATGAAATGCGCCAGCACAGCCTGGAAGCACTCTACCGCTGGACCCAGGCGCCAGACACACGTAAGTGCTGCGGTGGGAGGGCATGAGGAGGGCTGGCCGGGGTTGTGGAGGATGGAGCAATTAGCTGGCCAGGGAGGGGGGAGGCTTTATCGGCGGCGCACTCCACCATATCCCAACCCCTTTCCCGGACCTGACTGGCCTTACACGTCCTCCCCGGATGTGTGCATCCGAGGAGGCCCATTGGGGCCTCTGGGGCCAACACTGGGGGAAAGGGACAAATGTCTCTTTCCCCCGAATTGTGCTCCAGCCCTGCTGGCGCAGTTGTGCTCCAGCCCATATCCTTCGTAGGATGCAGTAGCCAGCCAGTGTATCTTACACAGCATGCGGCTGTCAATGGGTTAACTAAAGCTAAAAAACCCAAGTCGAAATATGCTCATTTATCAATGGTTTTTCTCCACTTTAATCCAGGAGACACTAGTCCATCCTTCTTCCACCTCTCTACCATCAGCCTCAAACAGATGAAGTCAACAGAGGCTTTTTATCAACACACTGTTTGGTTGTATCTCTATGAGAACCTTTTGGTCCTTTGGCATACCACAGCAATTATTTTAACCGTGGATGTGAGCCACTTGTTGTCTGTGGTGTTCTTTAGGTGACCTGTGGCATGATGAAAACAGAGAAAAAAGCCCCCCGTCCCCCGAATAAACACTGACAAACTCAATATTGAAACGTCCACTAAAGCAGGATTCCTCAACCTTTGGGGGCCCGCGTACCCCCTACGTGGGCCCTCAAAGGCCGCGTACCCCCGGACCCCGAAAAAGTAAGGGGCTTTTGCCTCTGTTTTTCCCGGGCTGCAGTGCAGCCGGGCAGGTTCTCCTGCTCACGCGGCAACCCGGAGGGTAAAGCTACAGAACCCGCCCGGCCGCACCACAGCCCGGGAAAAATGCGAAATTGCCCCATGTTAGCTTCCCTTACCTTGTTTCCTGGCCGCCACCATCTTGAATCTCGCAAGATTTTCGTGAGATTCAACATGGAGGCGGCTGGGAAACAAGGTAAGAGAAGCTAACATGGGGCAATTTAGTGTTTTTCCACTCCCCTTTATCAGCTGCTGATCGCAGCAGCTGATAACGGGGACCATTTTGCGTACCCCCAACCTGCGGTCCGCGTACCCCTAGTGTTATGCATACCACAGGTTGAGAATCTCTGCACTAAAGGATTCACTAAAAGTCACAAAGCAGTAAACTCTGTATTGATATTAAAATACAACAAAGCAGGAAAAGAAAGGTAGGAAAGAAAAAGATGTTGCTGGTAAAGAGCATGGTAAAAATTTGATAACATTTTGTTACAGTTTAAAGATAATGATTCAGGAAGCTCTTTGTGGCCTATTTAAATGAATGTGTGCTCAGTGCACAAAGTTTCAAATTACTCAAAGTATACTGAGATAAAGAAGCAACACTGATCACTCTCTCTTTGAGACTATAAAAGCCAGCAAGCTATTCAAATTTGGCTCTAGCACTACTTGGAGTTCATGAGACAGAGAGCAGAAGTTTAAATAAAAATGGTAAATTTGTATGTTAACAAAGATGGAAATCAATTTTAAAACATCACAAATCAGTAGGAGCCAAACTGCGTATTATTACTTAGTGGTTGGAGGCCATGGTGTGTGTTTTGTCTTTCACTCGTATTACTGGCAGGGGAAAATATATGTAATTGTATAATACCTATTTGCACCATTTTTCCCCTTAAAAAGGTAAAGGTATCCCCTGACAATTAAGTCCACTCGTGTCCGACTCTAGGGTGTGGTGCTCATCTCCATTTCAAAGCCGAAGAGCCAGCGTTGTCCAAAGACGCCTCTGTGGTCATGTGGCCGGCATGACTCTCCTTGCCGCAGCGCGTAGCATGCAGCTGGAACACGGAGCGCTGTTTACCTTCCCACAAGCGGTACCTATTTATCTACTCGCATTGACATGCTTTGGAACTGCTAGATTGGCAGGAGCTGGCCAAGCAACGAGAGCTCACCCCGTCGCGGGAATCGAACTGCCAACCTTTCGATCGACAACTTATGGTTCAGCGGTTTAACCCGCTGCGCCACCCGCTGGCCTATTTGCAACATTTATTTCCCCTTAGTGATGTATTAAATCTGCAGGGGCTGTCGAAACCTCTCAAGGAAGTGAGCAATCGAAACAAAATAATATTCAAGGATTTAGGAAATACGAGTACGGAAGCCATGTAAAAAGAGTCCAGCCAGAATAAAAACAATGTCCGATCCTGCTTACGCTTTCAGAAGATATAGAAATTGCAAGGCATGCAGAAAATCATTTAAAATCCAAAGCTAAACAGGTATTAGTCAGATGTTTCATTTCTTAATCCAGAAACGTTCTCTAGGAGCAATCCAAACATTCTCTAGGAGCAAGCACACCTACCAATCTTTGGATTGCTCCTAGAGAATGTTTCTGGATTAAGAAACGAAATGTCGGACTAATACCTGTTTAGCTTTGGATTTTAAATGATTTTCTGCCTGCCTTGCAATTTCTATATCTTCCGAAAGCGTAAGCAGGATCGGACATTGTTTTTATTCTGACTGGACTCTTTTTACATGGCTTCCTTACTCGTATTTCCTAAATCCTTGAAAGTAATTGCTGGCCATGAAAGCTTTCGATCGAGAATGAAACAAAATCATCATGCTTCTTCCTGCAGTTCTGCTGCCATAATTGCTTGAGCGGGGGGGGGGGGGGGCAGGAAGAGGAAGGCTTCTTGCTCTGATCCTCTTCTCGCTCACTCTCAGCAAGCAAGGAAAGGATTGGAGAGTTAAGAGTGATTGAAAATGGTTGGATGAACAGCAGGCTGGAGGGAGCAACAAGCAGGTGTGGGGTGCAGGACACCCCTCATCAGTTCTCCACTCCCTTCCAGCCCACCACTCCAAGTGGTCATTTCAGTCCGTCTTACCGTTGGGCAGGCCCTGATATCACAAAAAGAGCCTTTTAGAATGCCCCCAAAGCTAAGGAAAACGTCAGTTAAGCAAATGCTTTGAGCCCGTCACACTAGGGTATGAACCCCTTTTCTTTCCTAAAGGCACACAGGTCGGTACTCTTATTTTCTTGATTGGGGTTGGATCCAGAACTTTATGGATCATGAAGAACTGTAGAAGTCTGGAGGACATGCTTGGAGTCAGGCCTAGTGGGGAAAGCAGAAGTGACACACATTTCTGATTGCTCACTTCTTGCTGCAGACTTTTACAAGTTAGCAGGGCGAGTGCAGAGTTTTGAAAGTAGGCTGTTTGTGCTGCTCATCTTCCTCCTATTATGCATAGATGGCCAAACTGGTTTTCATTTACGTTGGTAACTACTCTGAGGATGATGTGGTTGAACTATGCAATAGCATGTGGACTTTAGCAATCATAACTATTATTGCTGGCTCTCTTCCCTTGTCGTTCTCTGGTTTCCTGCATACCTCAAATAAATATTTACTAATATTTACTCCACACACTGCTGCAGTGCTGGAGTACACTACATGAGTAGAAAACAAGTGACATTCAGCTCGGACCCCGACCAATCTGTGGTAGCAGAGATGCTTTTTAATAATATTCTGTCCTGGGCATTAGTAGCTTTGAAGCACTCTATGACCTGGCTGAGGTTACACGGGGCAGATTTGATTCACCACTGCAGCCACTTCCTCATTCCAGGGGGTAACCAGAGCAGTGGGTGAATTGCCAGCCCTAGTAGCAGGAAAATCCTCCAAAGCCCTCCTGAAACCATCTGGATCCATTAGCCTATGGGGGCAGAACATCTCATTTGGGCCCCTGCCCTTGCAGAGGTTGGGCATCACCAACAATCTGCATCCAGTTACCAGGTAATAATCTTTCCATGACAAGTGAGTAACCTTGACCTTCTCCGCCACCTTTGCCCAGCAGTGAAATCATGTCCAGTGTGTGCCCAGCCACATGTGATGGGGCCACAGTTCTCTGAGACAGGCCCATGGTTGACATGATGGCCATAAAATCCTGAGCCAGACCCACTCCAGAGCCTTGGCATGGACCTTAAATCCCTCAGCACAATCAGCCAGGTGAATTCCAATGCAATCACCAAAACCACCTTAGTCAGCCCAGGCAGGGAATGTACTGAGCAGCAAGGCAGACGTACATCAACAGAATCTTTTTCTTTCTTCCCCAGGCCAGTTCTCCATGATACAGGCCAGGTCAATGCCTTTCTCTAGGATTAAGTCCTGGATCAGGCTGGTCTTATTATTCACCAACCTGGCATTCAACAGCAGGAGCTTCGGTCCCACAGGGTGGCTACTTGGGCAATGAAGGGCACCAAGGGCAGAGGGATTTGACCAGCCCTCTTCCTGTAATGGCCTGTCCATTCTCCACCGCCATATCTCCCTTTGCCCATCACCCTTTGAATTGTGGCACAGCCCCCTCTTTCTCCCAAGTATATAACACCAGTGGGGGAAGGAGGGCAAAATGAGAAACAATACCCGTACCCCTTCCTCAATCACAGTGATCAGCAGCAGTACCCCCACTACAACCGCAGCCCTAGGATAGCACTCACAGGTCTATTCACAGAAGGTAATAGATCAGTAGATCACTGGTTCTCAGGGGGGTGGGGGAGAACTTTGAGTGCTTGTGGGTGCGGGGACAGTGGCAGTGTCAATTCCTGGGATCGCTGCCAGCACTGCAAAAAACAGAAATGGTCATAAATCACCGCAAGGCAGCGATCTGAGGCTCGGGGGCCTGCAGAGGGTAGCGCAGACCTCCCCGAACCCCCTGGAGGGCTCCAGGACCCCCTGTAAGTGTGCAAATCACCTTATAAAACTTTTGGGGGGGCGCCGGCAACAATTCCTGGGATCACCGCTGCCATTAAAGGGGAAGGGATTAGCTTTTGGTTCCAATGGTGGGTCGCAACCCACCACATTGAGAACCACTGTAATAGATGGAACGAACCCTCTCACATTCCCCATACCCCTGCTCTCACCAGGCCTATATGGAACATGGTAGTGTATCCTCACCCACTCCTGTAGGCTCACCCTGTGAAAATCCTCCCACCTCCCCCCCCCCGATGTAATCTTGGGGAGGAGGTGCCAAGTTCCACCACCAGGCAGCTGCAGAGTCCACACTGTCACTGTGATCATCGCCACTATTGCTGCCACTTCACCACTCTTTTCCTCACCCTGACTAGATGACACAGAAGAAGGGAGGACTGATACAATTCTGATATTGTTGAGCTTGCCCAGAGGGGAAATACATGGAACAACATGGAAGTGGTCACTTATTCTCCTGGCATGGTCCCCTGGGCAAGGAGCCACAAGCAAGCCAGGGCTTAAAGTATCTGTAGAGGAGAAGCAGGGACCAATCAAACCCTGCTAGTAGACTCTAGCCCAGCTGTTTCCAATCTGTGGTCTGAAGTCTCTCCACCTTTCTTCCTAAAAACACATGACACATTGTGGTTTGTTATAGTTTGGGGTTAAACTTTCCCCTGTTTTTAACAGCGACACTCAATTAACTGTCTGACCCGTCCCTTTTTCTGGTGTTTCTTCTCTTTACAATTGAGAAACAAAGGATTATAAGGCAATATTTTGGCACACCTTTCTTTCCCTATTATGCATATTCTTAGGAATGTGTGATCTTCCCCTTGATACTTCAGCATGACCAGCAATGATGCTACTAGCAGTAAACGAACTTTTCAGTGTATATTTACAGTGTAAATCACTGTACAGGCATTTAAAAATTAATCAGTCTACTAGCATTCTTCTGATGTAGTGTCATACAAATTCCTATCCAGCCTCACAACAGCTCAGATTGAGAACACCCATATGCTCTGAAAAGTACACCATAATGCAGTGCCCTTATTTATTTACTAGGCACTCCAGTTTTTGGTTCTAGGAGACCCCCAAGGTTGCTAACAAATATTTATAAAGTATTTAAACAAAACAGTAAACAGAATACTGAAGTATGATTATACTTTATTATTCAAAGAAACATTGCATGTGTACATATATCATGTCCTTCTCTTGATCTATGTAGATAGATTTACCAGATTTTCCGGGACCCTGAGGGAGGCGAAAGTGACATCACGGGGGGGGGGGAGTCAACAAACCGTGACATCACTTCCGCCGGAAGTGACGTCACGGGGCATGTCCACGGATGCACGGCAGGTGATGTCACAGGGGGCGTGTCCAGCCGGCTCAACATTAAATAAATATATTACCTTTTCCCCATGCCTCTGAGCACGTGCAGAGTACCATCGCTGTTTCTATACCACTGTAACAGACGTGGTCACCTTGAAAGGCACCAGCAGGTGGATATATGGGGGTGACTCTTCAACTTAGTAGCTTTTTCCCTCCTACTCATATGGCAGTTATATAAATACCTCGTGGGAGAGGGAGGAAAGTTGCTAGCTCCTTTCCTAATTTCCAAGGTTACATTTAACAGGAAAAACTCTTTTTGTAGAGATATAAGGGGAAATATATAGACCATATTTTTTATAGGCCGTATTTTTGTGTTTGCAGGCATTTTAAGAGAGCCTTCGTACTAGCCCCCATACAGTATCCCGGCATTTCTGCATGATCTCTCCTTCCGTGCCCATTGGAGGGCACCACTGATTAACACTGCAAGTTCACTCGGACGTTTTCGGAGCCCTTTCAGCCTTGTCCGCTGGCTAGAAGCACTCTGAAAAGTCCGAGTGAACTTTTCCAAGTGCTTCTAGTCTCACGAGGCTGGGATGAAGATGCAGTGTTAATTAGTGGCGCCCTACGATAAAACCTACGATAAACGATAAAATCATTGGAGGGGGGGAACTGTTTGGACCAGAAAGAATTAGCTTATTTAATTGCTTTATTTCTGAAATTCAGTTGTTATTTATATTTATATTTATTTAATAATGCATATACAGTATCTTTTTTTTCCAGAGAAGTTCACAATAAAGGTACATAAAGGTGAACTTTACATAAAGGTGAACAATCCATAATTGCCCAAAATGTAAAAAAAAAAAAAGTAAGGGCAGCAAAATATACATATACAGTACTTCATTTGAAACCTAGTAAAATCTGTCTTAAAAGTTTGAAAGAATAAATATTTAGCTGACATTGAAAATTAAGTGTAGGCACCAGGTGAATTTCCCCAGGCTGCTACCACCAGTAAGGCACAACACAAGTGGACCGTCACCACTGATAAGACTTTCTCTCTGGTTACAACCCACCTCATCTCAGATGGCTGGGGTGCACAAAGCAGAGTCTCTGAAGATTATCTTAGTGCACAGATAACTCAATGAGAAAGCAGGCTTTCCTTTGGGTACCCAGGTCCCAAGCTGTGAAGGTAAGCATTGTGCCTTGCAAACTGGTGTAACGTGGCCCCTCCCACTTGCCCCTGGAGCCATTCTGGAGGTGAAGGTGCCGCTGGAATTGCTCTGGAGGTAAGTGGGGTGGGCCGCGTTTCACTGGTTTGCAAGGTACAGTACAGCGTCTTGCACCACTTACGGTGCCGCCATGGGCGTCGACAGGGGGAAGCGCGGGGGGGCGGGCTGCCGGGGGGCATCGCGCGCATAGGGGTGACGCGCGACCCCCCCACTTACAGTTTGGTGGCGGAGCTGGGCCCGCCCGCCCTCCCCTGTGTCCGTTTGGCTCCAAAATGTGCCGAAAACGGAGCAGGGAGGGTGCTCTGCTCCTGCGCGTGATGTCATGCGCGGGGGCGGAGCCTATCCCTTAAAGGCGACGCGCGCCCCCGCTCTGGGGTGTCGCGCGTCGTAGCGACGCGACTGGGTGCCGCACCCCCTCCAGGAACGCCACTGCCTTGAATTGTTCTTGGCACCGTAGAGCAGAAGTTAATAGATGTCCAGACCGTAACATCTTGTATCCATTACATTACATCTTGTATCCACATATTCCAAACCCATCACATTCCCAAAAAACAGTGGTTCCCTAACTGGGGCGTTGCGACGCCCCAGCCGGGAACAAAGGGTTGCTATGCCCTTAAGGGGCATGGCAACCCGCGGGGCCCGGGATCGCGCCGCCGCCGCCACCGCCGTGCCCGGGATCGTCCTTGTTACCTTCATTGGTGGGCAGTGGGTGTCCGGCAGAGGTTGTGGGGAGCCTGCGGACCCCTCCGCAGGCCTCCCCAAGCGTCGGAGCAGTGCTCCGACGCGATTGCAACCCACTTCCGGTTTTACGCGAAACCGGAAGTGAGTTGCGATCGCGTCGGAATGCTGCTCCGACGCTTGGGGAGGCCTGCGGAGGGGTCCGCAGGCTCCCCACAACCCCCGCCGGACACCCACTGCCCACCAATGAAGATAAAAAGGGCGATCCCGGGCGCGGCGGTGCCGGCGGCGGCGCGACCCCGGGCGCGTCATCGCGACCCCTGGGAAGGCCCCGCTGCTACTTAGAGCAGCGGAGGGCCTTCCCAGGAGTTAGGGAACCTCTGCCAAAAACCATTATTAGGGCTTGAGTTTCTTTAAGACCTTAATGTAGATAGTTTACTACAATATGTTCAACAGCAAGATACAGTTTATAGTTGTCTAGTGTAAAGAAAAGAATTAATGCCATGTTGTATATACACTACTTCACTAACTTTTATATAATGTAGAGCTGTCAAGGTGTATCCCCTTTTTTCTTCTTTTGCCATTATCCTTGGATTAATGGTTTATAATTTTTCTCTTTAACTTAACATTACATGGTTGACATTTACTCACTAGTATTAAATTATTTATCCTGAGTGTTAGGTTCAGCCACTCTGCATTTCAGATTAGTTCTCTTTAGAAAAATGTGTTGCCAGAAGGAATGTTGCATGAGTGCTCTTTTGTCGTTGCCAGAAAAGCTTTGATTCAGCCAAAGCAATGGAAATCGGGACCCGATAGAAATGAAGTATTTAGGAATCTGGGAAGAAGCAATAAAAACATGATCACATTAAAGTTAAAGCTATAATGATCCATTCAACTAGAATATCGGTATTACAGTCTCTTGATGGCAAAACTGTAGTCATGGCTGAAGGGATAGCACTTTTCTTAAGTACAAATACTGCCACAGGTTACAAAAATGTTTAGTATTGTGGTTAGGTATTTTTACAAGTACTGTAACCTGAACAACACATTATGCGTCCCCTAATGCAATTTTGTGTTGCAAGTGTTTTGGGAAAGTGTGCGTAAGCTTTTGTATATAATGTAGGAAAGAGTCATTTGTAAGTTTCTGGAAAGCTGCTATTTTGCTATAATTACTTGGTTTCCATCTTTTGCAAACAGACAAAAATTTGTACATTGTTGGTTGCAGAATACCAGTTTTATCAGAGAGGAACATTTGTATTTGCACTGTGCTCCAGAGGACAAGAACTTGTTGGCAGTGCTTTGAGGAGGCAAGAGAATCATCACCTACTACAGTTTATATATACAGTGGTAAAAGAAGCCCAGTCATACCCCAAAACTAGCTATGATAGGGCAAAAACAATGCTATTTTTTAATCAGCGCCCCAAATTCGTATAAAACCACCATACATTTTGAAAAAAGGTTTTTTTGACTCAAAGAAAGGTCTGTGTACTGCAAAGAGTGATTTGGCCAATGGCTATAGTACAGCAAGCTGTCACTCATTCTCTTCTGAATATTTCTTTTCCCTTTCCTACCATGTTGCTCAGCAACTGTCAATTGTTATCCATCAACAAGGGTTATGGGGAGAGATATTGAGAGCAGAGGCTGTGGGGGAGGCTTCAGCTTGTATGAGAGACTGATACAGAACAGAACCATGAACTGAAACAGTTCATCAGAGAAAGTGGATGAGAAATGTCTGCATTTCTGAGCACAGTCTGCTCTTATATTTTCATGTAATAAACACCCTGTTCTGGCAACGTTTTTCTGCTAGATATGAGAAAGTGGTGACCTTGTGTTCTTGCATACTGTCACACTCCTTTCCCACTTCCTCAGTTTGCTCAGATAGAAAATAATATATGGCCAAGTGCAGTAAAGAGTCTCATCTGTTTCTCTCTTTCAGTGCAAGCGTGATAATGGGTTTAAGGAGTTCCTAGGTGCAGATGAACTTGATTAGACATTACTTTCTACCTAGGACATAGGATAGGTGCATACAGGCTTTCTTCTCTCATAATCTTATATCAAAATATTAATCTGAACAGGGACTCAACGAAGAGCTGGATGTAGAAAGTATCTTTGTGATGGTAGTTATCTCCACAATAGGCTGCACTGCATCAATAGAAGCAGAAGAACAATTGTTTTCCTGTTTTTCAAATAACAGTAATGTTTCCATTCTTACATCATTGTGAGCTTTGACTCCACATCAAAATCTAGCATTTATCAAGGACATAGGTTGAGAATGTGTCATGATGAGGTTACAGTACATACATATGAGAGATGTGCTTGCATTTATTTACGGAAGTTTTGCTGGGAAAATGAATTTACAGAACAACGGTGTGACAACCACCTGCTCCTTTTTTATTTTTCAGTATGCCATTTGTACAATGATCACCAGAAAAATACTGACATTCTCCTTGGCTTCAATAATTTAAAATACTACTCATGTTATTGCCTCTCTATGTATTTATCATTTTGGTGAAATATGCATACTGAATTTTCATTTATCCCTGGAAAACATGGACTTGTTCTTTTGTCTACCAGATTTTAGAGATGATTAGTATTTGTATACACCAAACTTATACACCGAACCCTTCTCCCTCTTTCCTGCCCAGAAACACCCCAATCCTCCCACTCTCTTCCTTTTCCCTTCCACTGCCCGCCCACCACCGACTCACCTTGCTCCGGCGGACAGAAGCCTTACTTCCAGCCTGTGTATACAGCTGCCAGCGACTGCGCTGGTGGCCTCGTTGTGCTTGCTGGTGGCGCCTGGAGCACACAACACTGTCGCATGACTTCTGGCAGGATTCAGGAATACATACTGGCTCTGCTGGCAGAACGCATGTTCCCCTGGCGGAGCCCAGCATATACGATTGGGCTACACATCAGATCTGAACTCTTCAAAAGACATCCCATCATAAACCGTCACCTGCAGATTTTCATAAAGTGTTGCTTAAGTCAGCTCCATCAACAGAGTGAGCTATACACACTGAGCTGTATGGGCCAGAAATTTGAGTGGATGAGGAAGATCGTGGGTACATGGTAGCTTCACAACTACATTGATTCCAACATCCATGGATCCGATTGCTCAGAGAGCAAATGCTCTGAATGTACCTCAAACTGTTTAAATTTGTTTTGAGTTGTTTAGAATACAGTATCTCTCTTTAGGACTGTGAACCCCAGCTTCTTTAGAACAGCAATCAGCAGATCAAATTAAAAGGAGACTATTAAAAATGTCTCTAGCTGGCACAAGACCGCATAGACCCAAGTCAGGGGATTGAAGCTGGGAAAGGGGTTAGGATACTGGCATGTGCCACTGCTGCTGATACCACCCCCTTCCTGGTCCCAATATGCCCTCTTCCCTGTCCCTTTTTCCCCATTCCTCCCACTCCCCATACCATTCCGCCCCCTCCCTGCCACCCTCCAACCCCTGGCAGGCGTTCTCAGGCTGCTGGTGCACAGAACTGGTCACTGGCCAGTTGCGGTGGTGACCAGGCCACGCGGAGCGATGTGGCACATTTTGCAACAGCTGGAAAGCACCTTACACCTCTAGAATGCTCATTCCCATGGCACATGTCTCAGTTACAATCAGGCTGAAAAATAAGTAATATCTTCATTCTTAAGTATATTATCAAAGAGGTATGTAGAAGTTGAATCCAAGTGGCAGTAACCTGGGGAAACAGCCAGACAGTTGTGCTAATCAGAAGTCATGATGGAATGGGCTGTCATTTGCACATTTTACAGTGACTTTGAGCTGCCTAGGGAAGATGTCAAGAAGTCTGACCATCAAGGGATTCGGATAACGTAGATAATAACATTCTTCTACTCCCTTTGTTATTGTTTCGACAGGTTGTTTGGTGTGTCTTCACTCATTCAGACTAGCTGCTCGAGCACATGGAAAATCATAACCAATCCAACATTGGAGTGGCATTACCATGTCAACCCCATCTTGCTGCTGGTATTGTACTATACCCTAGCAACTCTCATTCGACTTTGGCTGCATGAACCTATTGTACAGGTAGAACAACTCTTTTTATTCTGTTTACTAATGAGAGCAGTTTCTGGAAGAAAATGTAGAAACTGTTTCAGGTTGTTTGTGTGATATCTGCACATAATAATTGAATAAATGCATAATCTGAATTAATAAAAAGGTATGTCCTGCTATTATATGTCATCCTGGGCAGACCTACATGTTACAAAGCAAACATGGAGTTCCGAATCCCATGATTTTCTCACTTGGTGTATGCAGGAGTGGTAGCAATTACAAGGGAGAATCTTCAGCATTGAGAGAGTGCTTAACTCTTCCCTCTGCAAATGACCCTGGTCCATTTTTAGTCACTTTTCCCCCATCTGTACAGGGAAAAGACTGCCTCGGGGGCACATTTGCAGAGGAGAATCAGGAAGCATGCACTGCTTCTGTAGAGGTGTCACTTAGCAGCTCAGCACCTGAGAGATGCTCTGCTCAGTGATATCTTGGCAGAAGCGGCATTGCTAAAAGGGCGGCCCACATGATAATTGGGGTCTCCCAACACCTTGGCAGCTTCTCCCTTTCTCACCCCTCTTGGTCTGCCTCTTCCCCGTACCACTCCTCACCTTCTGATGTCTCCTTCTGTCTTTCTCTCCCAGCACCTCGACAGAAGTTGCATTGCTGAAAGGGCAGTGCTGTGAGAGCCCAATTATCACACTGGCCACCCTTTCAGCAATGACACCTCAGGAGAAGTGGCACTGCTGAAAGGGTGGTCTGCATGATAATTGGGCTCGTCCAGCACCACCCTTTCAGCAGTGCTGCCGATGCGTCATTTTGCAGCTCAGCAGCTGAGGGTGGTGCTGGGAGAGCCCCATTATCATGGGGGCCGGATAAAGTGTTCCGCGGGCCTTATCTAGCCCACAGGCCTTATGTTTGATACACCTGACCTAGACTTTTGAAGCAAACTAATGGCTAATAATATATTTCTTTCCCTTAAAGTTTGTTTTTAGTTTTTAGAGATAAAATAGCAGCTGGATAACTTGTTTATCATGATAACATAAGAGTTAACTTTGTTCTTTAGCATGTGCCTGATGGTGACAAATCTGGTAATGGGGAAGATGAAACAGACTGCAACCAAAGCTCAATGACTGCAGAAAGAAGACGCAGTTTGTGGTATACAAGCCACTACACAACTGATGAAAGAAAAGTAAGGTTTAGAGGAAGAAAACGTTTATGACAACAAATCATAAATCGACATCATAGTGGTAGGCTTATAACTAGCTAGCTAATAATCAGAAGTGTTGTGTTCCATGTTCCTTTTAGCGCAAGCATATACATGTTTACTCATAAGTAAGTCCCATTTTATTCAATGGGGCTTACTCTCAGGTAAGCACGTATAGGATTACAGCCTAAATACAAGTAAGATATGTGAAATCAGAATACTTTTGCTGTCCAATTTTAAGCAGATCAAAAGCTGCTACAAGATACTGAACAGTTTAAAGATGTTCTTTTTTTTAATACCATTAGCTACCAGTACAAAAGTACCAATGGGCAATTTCCCATTTTAACTGCACTCTTGAACCCAGTTTTCTTGTGTTACAAAATGAAAGCCGCAATTCAGAGAGCTCTTTTAGGTGGGTTTCTGTGCATTCAGTGAGAGTTTTAACCTTCCTTCCAATGAACACTTATTCCCTGTGCAGCATTGCAGGCAGTTTCTGAAACTTCCTTGAATTTTGCAAAGACAGTTAGTGCCATAATGGTGCTTTGTCTGTTTGGGGTTCCCTTCTTAGAGCCCTCAACTAGAACTACTCCTGCAAACACTATATTAACTTGAGTATGCTGCTTCACTACTTGGCTGGAGACAATTGCTTACTCACCCCAGAGAAACCAGAGAGTCTGATTACAAGGCTGTCACAATATTCATGGATTTGCATGATTGCCATAACATCTGCATCTTTGGTTGTCATTAGGCAACCCAATAGGTTTTAGAGGTAGCCTATCTCTGTATGCCAGAAGCAAGTGAGTAGCAACAAGATACAGATATCATGTTGTCTTGAGTGCTCCCTGAGGCATCTGGTGGGGCCACTGTGAGATACAGGAAGGTGGACTAGATGGGCCCTTGGCCTGATCCAGCAGAACTCTTCTTATGTTCTTATTTAGAAGTACTGTATGAACTTATTGTATAACATCCATTGTTAATATGATTTTCCAGGGGTAGGGTTACTTCATACAAGGTTGGGTAGGACAGGGGAAGGGTTACCTCATAGAGAGTTGGGTAGGACATGCTGGGTCTCCTGCAGGTCAAGAGATTATGCAAAGACAGGTCAATTTGCTTCAGGGCGGAGGATTTATTTACAGTGTTTCCAGCCAAGCTGTAGGCTACAAATAGACAGACAACAGAGTCTAGTCTTTACCCCTAGTTTCCTCACTGGGGTCTTCACTTTTTCTTAGATGGACTTCCTGTGGTTTAGTGGCTCCGGGCTCCCATAGAGGAAAGGCCTGACTCACCGGGGAACCCCAGTGAGCGTGAAAGGTCCTGGCATCAGAGGAGCCGGGCAGATCGACAGGCCAGGCTGGTTCCCTTCCAAGTCTTAGACGAGATTCTCCTCCCTGGTCCCGGGGGGGGGGGAGTCTCTGTCCAACCCCCTCACCCTAGGAGCTTGGTGGGGCATCTCTTCTGTCTTCTTTACTCATTGCCCCTTCCAGTCCCTTGTTCCCTTGCTCCTTCTCCTCATTGTCTCTTTCCATCCATTGCTCATCTGCCTTGTCTTCCCACTCCATCCTCTGCTGTAATCCACCTTGGCCTTTCCTGTTGTCCTTGCAACTCTTGCCCATCTCTTCCTGATTCCCCCCCCCCAGCAATTGGTTCTTGCCTTCATTCCTTGTGTCCCTCCTCTGCCTTCCCAGTCCTTCACCTCCTGTCCCATTGAGTTCTTCCTCACTGCTCCCGGGTGCCACACCTTTCCACCCCGCATCCCTCTCCTCTGCGTGCTTCATCCTGGCTCTTAAGGCCCCACCACCACACTTGGCTCACACCCCACTCATCCAGCTAGCTCGACTCAGTGGCCAGCTCCATGGCACCATCTGAAGCCAGGCAGTGGAATCCCCTCCTCCATCGAGTGGCAGAGTGAAATGCCACGATCCTGAATAATTCTATATCAATTTTCCTAAGATTACTAGTGTATGCATGCAGTAATTAATATGGTTCTCAGAACAAGCTGTCACTCTGAGATCAGAGCCTAACACTCTTAAGAATGTTTTATGCTTCAGCTCTACTTCTCAACTAATAAGCTGTTCTTGCCTTGCTTTTTCAGCTTCTGTCAATGACTCAAGATGACCACAAGCCATCCGATGTTAGTACATTGTTTCTTCCTGTAGTTCATTTGCACTCTAAATTTTGGTTATATTGTTTAGACTCTGAGATCTCCTGATTTGTGTCTTTGTATGGCAATGGGAACATTTAGATCAATATAAAATTCATTAATTCACTGGGCAAGTAATCTACCTTCAAAGAACTTAGAAATAATGTAGTATCTTACTTTCTGCACGGCCTCCTAAAGATCTTCATGAATAGCTGAATTCTCATCCAATCTTCTCATTCTTTTTTGGTCATATGACTATTCAACTGCCACTGCTTTGTTTGTCTCCTTTTGACAGCAGGATGAGCATACACAAAACTACTGATGACAGACCACTCCTGTCCAATCATCTATCTTTGCCCTGTAACTTGAACTTCTCATTTGAACTGATTTGCCTAGGATTCTGAATCCCATTCAGCACTCTGATCCATATTTGTTTAGTAGCAATGGTCATACAGATTGCTATGTTACAAAACCTTGCCATCAGTATTATATAAGCAGTTTTCCCCAAACACCCACCAGTGGGTGAGCCAATTTTTGGTGGGTCGTGAAAAAGTTTGCAGCGTGGCGGTTGTGGCACAAGACAGGTTGGGGCGCTACCCAGCTGCCACAGCTGCATGGCGCTGAGGCAGCCAGGCAAGCCGCGCATGGCTGATTTCACCTCTGGGCAGGTTATGGGAGAGGGTGAGAGTGGGAAGATGGCGAGGCAGGAGGAGGTGGAGGCCCTTTTGGGACAGATGGATGGCCAGAAGTAAAGCTATATGGGTCACGATAGTTTGTTTTAAAATTTGGGTCGCGGTGCTAAAATGTTTGGGAAGCACTGATTTATAGTATTGCTTTTCAAATAGAGAAATAGCTATTCATAATCCAAAATGTGGATTTCGTCGGTTTTTTATTTGTTTGTCGGTTTTTTTATAGTTCATGAATATTAGCTATCACTCTCATAAACAATATAACCATGTTGTCACAGAATACATCAAAGCAAATGCATGCCAGAGCGCTGTCACTGGAAGCCCAAGAAAGCCTCTGAATTGGGCTCAGGAATGACCTGGGAGCCAGTGGGGCTTATCCAACACTGGCAAAATATGTTTCCAGGTTAGCAACCTAGTAGCTGTATTCTGAACTAACTGCAGTTTCTCAACAGTCTTCAAAGGTGGTCCAATGTATTCTGCATTACAGTAGTCTACAGTAGTAGTTGTAGAGACTACCAAAGCATAAATCCATGTTCAGAAAAGGCTGCAGCTCATGAACCAGCCTAAGCTAGTAGAATGTGATGGTGATCTATACTACAAAGTGCTGGTGCTTATCTAAAAGCCATACTTGGCTTGGGACCTGGCTGGTTTGGAGGTCTGCCTACTTCAACATACGTTTGCCTGTACATTAAGGTCATCTTCAGAAATCCTCCCCCAGGTTTTCCTGCAACATGGGGTGAGGCAGGTAGCAGCCTGGGTCACCTTGGTTGTGGTGCCTCTTCTATAATAATCATAATAAATAATAATATCTGTATTTATGTACCGCCTTTCTGTCATCAGATTTCTCCTTGGACTTTATTCAAGGCGGTTTACATAGGCACGCTTTTCTAACCCCCGTAGGGATTTTTACAATAAATGTTGTATTTATTCCAGGTTCACTTTACAATTAAATCACGTTACAATGAACTCTCTGTAATAAAACAAGGTTCAGTGTATAATAAGTTATTCACTTTACAATGGACTCACAGTTGCTGTCAGCAGGACCTTGTGAGTAATACATGCCAATCAGTGATGCAAATGCAAGCGTTTGGTAGCATCTCAGCCAATAGCAGCATTTAACATCATGGCTGTATGTACTGAGAGGATGCAGTCTTGTAATTTGTGTTTTATATAATTACAACATTGTGTTAACTGATAACCATGGCCCCTGAAGAGTGCAGAAGGCACCTTTAAATAACCTTTTAGGGAGGGAAATAGCTCAGTTCTGTGGCAGAAATTTCAACTTCCAAGGTCTTGGAACGAATTACCAAAGAACAATGAGTTATTGGTTCATGTTACAATATTTTCACAATACTATAGTGTCTCCTGAATGGATTACCGTTGTAAAGCGAGGGTCCACTGAATTGCTATATTTGCAGTACTAGGCAACAACCTTTTTGAACTTTCAGGTTTTTTATTCTTTAACAATGCTGGCTTTTCGTCTGCTTTTTTATTCTTAATTTGTTTTATGTATTATTATTCTGATTATTTTTTTGTTTTCTTTGTATGCTGTTCTGAAAATTGATGGGAAAAGATATCAATTCTTGAATGAATATAGGCATAGCAGTATGATGTAGTCAGTTTATTGTCTGACTTTATGTAAGGCTCTCTGAGAGCCTTGTTGACAAAACAGCAGTGTGCAAAATGGTTTGAACAAATATTTTCTAGACCAAAGTTCAAAAGTAAAGGTGTTCTATTATCTAAATAAATAGATTCCATTTATTTCAGTGGAATTACTACCATATAAGTGTGCCTAAGAGAACAGTCAGAGAGTAATTTAGATGTTATGTGTTTGTTGCAAGTGCGATAATTGTTTGGAATTTATAAAAATGATTGTGAAAAGAAACCCAAAGAAAGAAATGACTAGAAATTATTGATATTTTTGACGAGGGAAGTAGTAAGAGTAGTTGCTTTGTCATAGTACCCGTTTTTTAAAAGAATCTCTTTTCTAATCCTCATTCAACAGGTCTTGCTGGTGACAGTGAATGGTACACCCGTTGATTATCAAAGCATACATCCTATGCGTTGTATAGAGAATGGGCCAGCCAGGACAGAGTTGTACTCAAGACCACAGTACAAATGGGACCCATCAGTTGATGACTTAGGTAGTAGTGAAAATCCATTGCTTTGTTGCTCTATATAGTCATCCATCCATTACCCTACTTTTCCAAAAGTCTAGCGGCCCGATCCTAAGCCAGCTTCTGCCGGCGGTATTAGGCTCTGCGCTGTCATAAATGTGCTTTACAATGAGCCAGGATGGTGTAGTGGTTTGGGAGTCGGACTTAGACCTGGAAGATCCAGGTTCAAATCCCCGCTCAGTCACGAAGCTTCCTGGGTGACCTTGGGCCAGTCACTATCAGCCCCACCTACCTCACAGGGTTGTTGTGAGGACAAAAGAAGGGGAGGAAATATGTACACCACTCTGAGCTCCTTGGAGGAAGGGCGGTATAAAAATGTGAAAAATAAATAAATAAATTGCACCGGCATGGAGGCCAGTCCTGTTGGTGGAGAGGTCAGCACTGGCAGGCCTCTGCCAGCGCAAGAGCAGCTTGAAGCAGATGAGCTCCACGCCGGGCAGGGGGAGGGCAGAATGGGGGTGGGGAGAGGCATTTCAGGGTGGGAGGAGGGCAGAGAGGAAGGCAGATCAGGTCTGAGAGGAGGGCGGGCTCGGCGGAGGAGGCCTCCACCGAATCCTATCCTCTTCCTGAGCTTGAAAGCCCAATGTGGAGCTGCTCGGATTTGTGCCAGGATTTATTTAGCTGGTGCAGGTCTGAGTAGCCCCATAGAGGCTGCTGGGGCTTGATAAGGTTAAGGGGACCTCTAGCAGCCTCCAGCAGCCTCCAGCCCTGTGCTGGATACAGTGGAACCTGCTCTGGCACTGCTGGATCGCAGTACGGGGCTTTGAGTAGGATTGCTCCGTAAATCAACTTCTATGATCCAACGTTTATAATAATCACATAAAATACAGTGGAACCCCACTTTACAATCAAATCACTTTACGATGGACTCTCTGTAATAAAGCAAGGTTCACAATACAGTTATTCACTTTATGATGGACTCATGATTGCCACCAACAGGCCCTTGTGGGTAATAGATAAGCAATGCAAGTGCAAGCTTTTGGTAGCATCTACCGTATTTTTCGCTCCATAGGACGCATCGCACCATAGGACACATGCATCCTATGGAGCTAAAAATAGGGTTTTAAAACTTAAAAAACGTTTTAACTTACCTGAGCTTCAGGGGGCTTTGGGGAGGCCTGCACGACCCTCTGCAGGCCTCCCCGATCTTCATTTCAGCGCTACATGGCCATTTTCGGCCATTTCCGGAAATGGCCATTTAGCGCCGAAATGAAGATCGGGGAGGCCTGCAGAGGGTCGCGCAGGCCTCCCCGAAGCCT
The DNA here is from genome assembly GCA_026170595.1 of Plestiodon gilberti rubricaudatus. Lineage (NCBI taxonomy): Eukaryota > Metazoa > Chordata > Lepidosauria > Squamata > Scincidae > Plestiodon > Plestiodon gilberti. Next base: position 56,728,892 of record JANXHW010000004.1, on the reverse strand, counting down.
GCAGAAGCCCCCTGAAGCCCCAGTAAGTATTTTTTTTTACTTTTTTGTTTCTATTCGCTCCATAAGACGCAGGCTTTTCCCCCCTATTTTTTTTTGGGGGGGAAGTGCGTCTTATGGAGCGAAAAATACGGTACTTTGCATATATGGGTATATTGTGGAAGGTACTTTGCATATATGGGCATATTGTGGAAGTTTTTGAAGAGTTTCATCACATGCCGCAAATATTTTATTGTAGGCCATTATTATTGTTGATATGTTGTTGGAACCTTGGACTCTTTTCCAAGTTTTAACCAAGCAAGGGCAAGACATGCTGCCATTCCAAGGCCTGCTGTTTGTTGTCTGAACTACAGCATGTGGCCAAGCAACCAACATTTTAATTAACCAAATCCTTTTGTATATTACAGCATTAGCGTTATTTTGCAATTATTGCTCCCAAGTTACTATTTCTAAGTCTGCTGTTGCCTGTGTCCATTCCATTGAGTTCACCATATGATTAAGGTCTATCACTTGTTATGTCCTACAACACTGTAGCTAATGACATGCCTACCTGCCCAGTGGCTCAGATTCTTGTTTATATCTGCATGGGCAGGAGAGAGGTATTTATGTATACTTCTTTTCCTCTCATTGATACCTCTTATACCTATACCCCCTATGCCTCTTATACTGTAGATATCTTTTCTATCCAATAGATACCCAGAGCTTCATAGGACCAAATGAAATCCAAATGCATAATAACACAATTAATTATTAATATAGATCTGAAATATAGTACAGAAAGGTACATAATTCTGCTATGTAGGAAAGCATCTAAGTGGTCTATGATGCTGTTGTTGTTCAGTCTATACTGCAGTGCAAAGAATCTAGTTGTACTATTATCTTTGTCAGGTTGTGATAAAGAAATTTTTGAAGCCTCATGGGCATATAGTAGTCAGAGAATTGTATGCATTGTGGATTTTTTTTTATCATCTTAGAAACAAAAAAAGAGGAGGAGGAGGAAGAAGAGGAGGAGGAGGAGGAAGAAGAAGAAAATATCAGTGAACAAAAAAATTCCAAAGTTCATGCAATGGTTACAGTTTTCCATTTTATCATGAAACAAAGTTATGTTTGTGCTTTGATTGCCATGATGGTATGTTCAAAAATATGAGAAGCTAAAATATAAATTTGCTAATATCCATCTTGGAACTGGGATAATTTTGTTGTATTGCTAATTCTTTTAAATTTGTATTTTATGACTTGGTATCACAGGCAAGCATGCTTGAACTAGTGTTCTGCTCTCTCAACCATTTGCATACTGTCCTTTTAGAATCTTTGTGGCATAGGATTCTTCGGAGTTAAAGAGTTAAGCTTTTGGCAATATGGAGTATCTTTTTATGCTATAATGTAGTAGTACTACAGTTCTCAGCTTATGGCTGTTGCAGAGGTAGGTAAATAGCAGGAGTTTAAAGTTGTAAAAAAAATTCATAGTTCTAAAAATTAAAACCTAAATTTAACTTGAATCTATAAATGCTGACTTGGATCCAAAGATGTGTGAATGACATTCCACTTGGAACCGGGAATTTCCTGTCCCCTCCTTTCCACTGCAGCTACCTGCATTCCCCCCAAAAACTGCTGGTAGGAAACCTACAAGGCACCTTGGGGTGTGAAGCTGCATTGAGAGGAAGGAATCAGCTGAAATGAAGATTACTTTGTGCAAGCAGAAGTGCTTCTGAATCCTGCCACTATTTTTTTTATACATAAGAAAGATCTCCAAACCAATATTGTTTCCTGTCTATTTTTGCAATTAGGTTTTTCTAAAGTGGTGACATAGCTATCTCTGTATTAAAAAATTTACTTCGCAATCTTATGCATGTGTACTCAAACTAAATTTCCATTAAATTCGATGGGATTTACTCCCAGATAAATGTGTATAGGATTGCAGCCTTATTTTCCCAGACAGCTTCCAGTACTACTATAATTTCTTATTTAATATACAGTTGGCCATCCACGGATTTGACTATCCACAGATGGCCATCTGCAGAGAGAGGGATCCCACTGGGGGCGGGGTGGCTCCATTTTATCTTTTTGAAGAGCTGTGCTGACCCGTCGCCCACTTCTTCCGTCTTCCGCCACATTCTAAGGTTCTAAAAGGCCTGTAAAAAGAAAAACACACATAACCAGAAGCAACTTCCAGTTGCGCACGCTATAGTCACAGCCCAATCCTGCGTAAATGCGGCGAATCCTGCTCAGGATGGGGCCCACGTCTGCGGACATTTGTCCCTTTCCCCCGGTTGTAAGCCCCAATGGGCCTCCTCGGATGTGCGCCAGCTATTTCGCTGGCTGGCGCACATCCGAGTGGCCAGTGTAAGGCCAGCCAGGCCTGGGAAGGGGCGTTGGATATCAGCGGAGCATATCCCCGCCCCAGTCCCTGGTTTGACCAGCCAACCGCCTCCCCGACCTACATTATGTATGGTTTTACTTTAAAGATACAAATCAAACAAACGGAGCCACTGCACAGAGCACAAAATATATGTTCTCACCCTCTCAAGCTCTATATATCAACATGATTTTATATTGTTGGGGTGTGCACTTTTGTCTGAAATAATAATTGTGCTGTTGCAATCTCAAGGCATTAAAATATTAACTAAAATCCAATTAAAAAAGCTTTTCAGTGTTTTGTGATGTATCACAGGTATGGAAATGATGCACTTTAATGTTTTTATTGCAATGAATGTAACTATCTGTTTTTCCTTCTATTAGGCCTGGAGTATTACTTACAATTGCTGGCTAACATTTGTGTTGTTGATATGGTCCTGCATACTTTGGATGCTGCGTGACAGAAGGAAATATGCTATGATCAGTTCACCTTTTATGGTTGCTTATGGAAATTTGTTACTAACTTTACAATATATATGGAGTATTAATCTGACTAATAATGAACTTCCTGAGGTTCCAGAATTTCTAGAACGGAAAGCTCCTAAAGAATTAGCATCGAAGGTAAGTAGGTCTGAAGAACTAAGCAGTATTCAGTTAATCAGATCCTCAGTTCATACAGGTTTGTGCAGGATCTTCTCTAGTCATGCACTTTTGAAAAAACAAATGTGCAAGCTGTGTATGATATTACATAAAAGCAAAAAATGACTTGCAGCGCAATCTTGTCCAGTCGTGGACCAGCAAACTGTCATTCCGCCGGCTCTGGCTGTTGCAAATGTGTCGTAAGGCATGTTTTTGATGCTTGGAGAGTAACTGGTGCAGAGTGCCGCTACTGCTCACTCCACACCAGACGCAGGTCGCCGGCGCCAGATGCAGGTAAGGACTGGGGCATGGGGAGAGCGGAACGGAAGGGGGAATTGGGTGGCCAGGCCTGGGAAGGGGGAGGAATCCTCAGCGGCACACTCCACCAAATCCTATCCCACCTTCCTGGGCCGTTACTTGGGGTAAAAGGATGAATATCCCTTTATCCTGAGGCCTGCGTCTGTTCCTAGCAGCTAATTACTGCTGCCCCTGATAAGAGGCCTATGGGGGATCAGGTTTCACAGGTGAGACTGAGCAACAATCAGCAATACTGAATTGCAAGACAGAGATCGAAACACCAGATAAGAACCAGCCTGCCATATCACCGGCAGTTGCTCAACGTACCACCAGTGGTACGTATACCACAGGTTTTGAACCTCTGGTGTATGACATTTTTGGTGCAGGTAGGTTCCCAGGGTCCCAAACACAACACCAAACCACCGGGCTGGTGCTGATCAGACGTCTTTATTGGCCCCTTGTGCCAGCAAGTGACTTTCTCCCTTCCCTTGTAGAGGCCCTGTATTATTTTGGTTTGGTGGGAGGCATTTGGCAGTTGTCGTTTCCTCAGACAGATCTTCAGTTTAGGCTGGATAGATACACTCATGGGCATCTGGGTGCTGGTTTGGTTGTCTCTTCTTACTGTAGTTAGTGTAGCCCTGGCCAGAATGCTCCAAGGAGCTCTCTGTCTTTCCCTTGCCCATTAGAGTAGAAACCAGCCAGAATGCTGTCCCCTGCCCATGCAGGTCAGCCCATGCTGAACAGTCCAAGGGAGCTACCGGGAAGGGGTTCCAACACCACACTTTCCCCCTAGCCTTTTCCCCACTTCTCCTCCTTTCCCAGCTTCTTCTTTCGCTCATGCATTTCTTTCCCCTTTGCTACATCCTCTCCTTTCCCACTTGCCTCCTGTTCTCTGCTGCTCTCCCCGCCTCTTCTCTTCCCGTCACCTTGTCACTTTCCTCAGTTGCCCTTCTGTTGTTCATCCTTTCCCCTGTGCTCATACTTCTTTCTTGCCACACCTCATCCCTCCTCTCTTCCTCCCCCACTCTGTCCTGTCCTCTCTTTTAAACCCATTTACCTTCTACTTTCCCCCTACCGAGATTGCCAGCAACTGCACCATAGATAGCACCCCTATCATTTCCAGTGCCTGGCTGCAATATCATCAACTCGTTGCTGGCCACATAATGGCTAGCTGTTCACTCCTCCTGGGCAAAGGCTCACGCATGGAGGTAGACGTAATAGGGTCCTATAGAAGAAATATGGGTAGCATTTTTTTCTTTTCTTTTGCTAGCTTAAGCATCTTCATTACAATGCACTAGATATTCTCTCAAAGTGAATTCTGTGCATCTTATTCCCTGATGACCACTCCTTAATTTATAATGAATGTGAAAATGAACAAACACTGTATTATCTTCTCTCAAAGGTAGCATTAGTGCTCTTTAAACAAATTAAACGTTCCAGAGGTTCTGCGGGATACATTGTATGCTTTCTCTCATTGACGCTATAATTTTCTCTCAAGAGATTTAACTGCTTTCGTCTCTTGCCAGCAACTTTGACATAAACTTTGGTTAGCTGCTTTGTAAGGTGCCTTATCTAGAACTAACTACTGCCAGGAAAATTCAGTTATACTTTGAAGAAAAAAAATTGATGTACTCATCATAAAAGCTGAGGGAAGTCTCATAGGTAGCCACAGACACGGTCGTCCCAATCCTACCTACCTTTAGCGCCGGTGGGACACGGGTTCCACCGGTTCTGGCAGCCACAAAGGCACCATAAAGTGCTTTGCAGCAGTGCAGGGAGCTGGCGTGTCGGGGGGGGGGGGGAGGCCAGAGCCTTCCTGCATGCACCAGCAGAGCAACGGAGGCCTGCCGGAGCAGGTAAACTCTGCGCAGGGAGAGACGGAACAGGGCAGGAGAAGGGGAGGAACAGGGTGGGGCAGAACAGGGAGGAGAGGGGGTGGGGGATGGGCAAATCGGAGCTAGGAGGGAGGCCTGGTTTGGCAGCAGCGACGCACCCTGAATCCAAACCCCCTTCTCGGGCCTGATCCGCCTGCACGAATTAACTCGGGACTTGCACCAGTGATATCACTGGTGCAGATCTGAGTTGACCCATAGCAGCTGCTGGTTGCTTAACTTACCCCATCTCCTTACCCCAAGGAGACCTCCAGCCCAGCAGCCAAAAATCTCCCGCGGGACACAGCATAGCTGCTGCATCACCGCGTGGGGGATTGGATTGGGTTGCATGTGGATTTAAGTTTGCCTTCAATAGAAAAAAGACAGATAAATTGACAATAATTCTTTGTACTGTAACTTTATACCTTAGCCAACTGGGCAGAGAGGCATCTTTTAAAGTGGTGCCTTCTTTTATTTAATGGGAGGGGGAAGCAAGTGTCCTTCATCCCATCATGGCATTTTTTTCCAGTGGCTATTGCTAGTGCATCCTTTTTTAGATTGTGAGCCCGTGGGGACAGGGTACCATTTATTTATTTATTTATTTTGCTATGTAAGCACTTTGTGAGCTACGTTTGGTTGAAAAATTGTTTATTATTATTATTATTATTATTATTATTATTATTATTATTATTATACTCTGTTTTTAAAAATGTGCTGGCTTAAATAGAAAAATTAGTTGCTTTGTAGAAGAGATTTTTGTACAGGCAAATTTGGAAACAGAAGCATAGCTGATATGTGTGTGGACATCAAAATCTGTAAAACAGAAAAGGGAACAAACATGCGAAATGAAATGCAGTGAAATGAAGGGCTACAGTGCAATCCTATGTAAGCACCATTGAGTTCAGTGGAACTTACTCCGAGATAAGTATGTATAGAATTGCAGCTCCTGTGTGCTTATCTCTGCCTTTGGGAATGGAGAATAGAATACTGTTTCACAGATATCTTGTCTATAAAGGCACCAAATAAACCTCTAAGGAGGAGGTTGCACAACCTTTTCTCATAGTAACCTTTTGTTACCATTCCTGTCATTGACTGTTGCTTTTTAAACTATAAGGGAGGGACTACGCAGAGGTCTCAGATTCAGTTCCTGACATCTCCAGGTAGATTGGAGAAGATATGTGTCTGTGACTCTGGAGAGCGACTGCCAGTCAGTGTAGACAACACTGAGCCAAATGCACCAGTGAGCTGACTTGGTATAAGGCAACTTATACCTTATGCATGACCCCCTTTCACCCCTGAAGCTGTCATTGAGAAGAGAGATTTGGGGCCCAATGGCAATCCTATCCAAATTTCCAGCACCAATGCAGCCGCAATGCAGCTCTGAGGTAAGGGAACAAATGTTCCTTTACCTTGAGGAGACCTCCATGATTGCCCCTCCACTTCAGGATGCAGTGCATGCCCCGTTGGCACGGCTGCATCAGCGCTGGAAAGTTGGATAGGATTGTGCCCTCGGGCTCAGAGCACATTAGCTCTGAAGCCAGTTCTTTCTCTGTCTTCTGCACTACTGATTGATTGCTTCAGATGGGAAGGCACAGGGTTCAGCTTCCCTTTACTCCCCTTCAAATGCTGTCTGTTAACTCCCACATCCAGATTAACTGGGGAAAAGGAAGATTGCAGTGGAGAAGCTCTAGAGACCTGATCCATTCAGGGCTTAGATTATTTTAGCAAATGCCTGGAAGAAGTTTGGTAAAATCATCCAGTTCACCCAAACTACTTCCAATGCAGAGCAGGGGTATGTGCCCAGTGCCCATCACTAGTTCAACTGTGAAAAATAAACAGCATTTCTGAAATTCTGTTAACATTGTAGTCAATAAAATGTTGAGTAACTCTGTGCTTTATGTGTTTGTTTTGTTTCTGCTGTACAGATTCTTTTTGCAGTCACTTTCTGGCTACTGCTCAGACAACACCTCACTGAGAAGAAAGCTTTACAGTTGAAAGAAATTGTTTTATCTGAAGTCAAAGTTGAAGAGGAAGAGAGTGAAGAAAAAGGTAACTCTACATTTCAATGAAATGATATCTGGATGCTACGTGCAAGGGCGTTCTCTTAAGAAGGGTATGATTTGGATTTTTAAAAAAGCGTTGGAAACTGAGGTTCAGTACATGTATACGTCGACTTTTCAACCATTGGTACTTGCACCACTCAACGTATTGTGAAGTAGCACTGTTTGGCACATTGGTACATGTACCCAACCCTAAGAAATTTTATTCTTGCTATTTAGTTTTTTTTGCAAATGTTGAGGTATGTTATTAAAACCAGACCAGAGGTGAAGAAAGAGTGAAAGCATAAGTTGCAGAGGTAAGTAAAGCCAGTTATTAAGCATTTAGGGAAAAAAATTGCCTATTTTTCAGATTGTCAATTCTCAGTCTGATGGCCATTGAGTGAATCTATGTCAGAAAACTCAAACATAGAATACGAGCATCCTGCACTAAAGTGAGCCATCACAGACAGATGAAGTTATTTGAGTACATTTTATGATCGAGAATTTGAACACGTAGGAAAAACAAACTCTTTATCTTATTCTCTCATCATACTGCAAGAATGCTGAGCCTGACCTCAAAGGGCGGTTGCTGGCTGTCCAGCACTCCTGAATTGCTGCTGCTCTTCTCTGCCCTGGATAGGCAAGGAGGTTGGTGGCAAGGAGGGCTGACAACAGTTCCTTTTGACTTCCCTTCACTGGCGTCGCTCGAGGTGGGGCGGAATGGTAAGTTCTGCACTGTGCTAACCTCCGTTTACTCACCAGCATGAGGCAGCCGGGCCCCCTCGCCATTGGAGCCATTCAGTGCGGCGAAGGCAACGTGCAGGGAGTCTACTGCATGTTGCCTTCGCTGCACTGAATGGCTCTTACGGCGAGGGGGCAGGGCCGCCTCGTGCCGGGGAGTAAACGGAGGCTAGCACAGTGCAGAACCTACTGTTCTGCCACGCTTCGAGCAACGTCAGTGCTTCCCTTGACAGAAAGAATTCCTTATATTCATTGACTCTTCCTGTCTCATTGTAACACTGTGCCCTGTGCAATAGCACTCTGCATACACTGTCCCTCATATCTTGTTGAAAGCTCAGGAAAAAATGACGATAACAAAATAAAAAACACATAACACTACTTTCTGCTAAAAAAAATCTGTGAAAAAATAAAACCATGTAATTTTGCGTCATTCTTCATCTGCTGACACTATACAACCGATACCACCTATTTAGTACACTTTTAAAGCAGTTACAATTGATAAAAATGGGAAGAATTTGGACTAAAAACACATAATACCGCTTTCTGCTATTTCATTTTGGTTAAACATCGAAGTTTGCGAAAAAAAATAAAACCTTTTCTCCCACCTCTATCAATCACTCTGAAGCCATACTTCTCTGATACATTTTTAACAACAATGTGGGACCCTATAATAGGCTAAGCCAAGGAAAATTTAATTTTGTTTTTACAGAAGAGGGATCCCAGAAAGATGAAGAGGAATCCCAGAAAGTTGAAGAGGAATCCCAAAAAGATGAAGACGAGGAATCTGAAGAGGATGAGGAAGATGTAATGAAAGTCCTGGGAAACCTGGTGATGGCTATGTTCATTAAGTACTGGATTTACGTCTGTGGAGGAATGTTCTTCTTTGTCAGCTTTGAGGGGAAAATTGTAATGTACAAAATCATCTACATGATACTCTTCTTGTTCTGTGTAGCCCTGTATCAGGTAAGTAACACAAAAGTATAATTTGGTACATCTTTGTTAACTTCCATCTGATAACAACCATGAGGTGTGAGGTTTGATTACACAGCCCAACAACAACAAAACATTTCTGGTGCTTCTGAAGTTAGACCTATTCTTGGGTATATTGGGGGTGCTGATTCCAAAAATGGCATCGATTTTGCCCTATCAGCTCTAGTTTTGTAGATATGACATAGCCACCTTTATATGCTACTTCAAACAGCTTCCTCATGAGGAAGCCATAACGTTGGCTGCGTCACAAGGGTACTGCTTAAATCAGCATATAAGGTGGCTATGCCATATCTCCAAAACTAGAGCTGATAGGGCAAAAACGATGCCATTTTTGGAATCAGCGCCCCAAATATACCCAAGAATAGGTCTAACTTTTAAGGCACCAAAATGTGTGTTGGATTGTGTTATGTTTTATAGGAGTTTTTTGCTTTATATAATGTACTTTCAGATTTAAAACCGTTGTTCACTCTAAGAAATTAGGCTAGATTAGAATAACAAATAAAACCAGGATGGTGTAGTGGTTTGGGAGTCGGACTTAGACCTGGAAGATCCAGGTTCAAATCCCCGCTCAGCCATGAAGCTTCCTGGGTGACCTTGGGCCAGTCACTATCTCTCAGCCCCACCTACCTCACAGGGTTGTTGTGAGGACAAAAGGAGGGGAGGAGATATGTACACCACTCTGAGCTCCTTGGAGGAAGGGCGGTATAAAAATGTGAAAAATAAATAAATAAATAAAACAAGTCCTATAGGATAGAAGTAGATTTTTTGTCTTATACCCAGAACATAACCTCTGGTATGAGAGCTTCTCCTTTTGGCAGTTTTTTTGCATTACCAGATTTATTTATAATTTAAACGATAAATCCTAGAAGAAGTTCTTGAATTATCTGATGAAGTAGTCAGCAATATAGTCAGTCCCCCCCCTATGGGGGAAAAAGTGGGGTTTACATTTAATAAATAAATAAAAATAAATATATAGGAATTGGCATTCCCTGTAAGTTGTACAAGGCCCCACCAATATTGTATTTTCTTGGTGACAACCAGCATCACAGATAGATCCTAGAAACTAACCATTGACCAATGCAGATGCACCCAAATTGACATGATGTGATCTTTCTAACCTTCCTCATCACTCTAATCATGGAGTTATGCACCAACTGAAGCTTTCAAGCAGTCCTCAAAGGCTGCCTAACCAAGGGCTTGCAGTAATCAAATAAAGGAATTGCTGAAGCAAAGATGACAGTGGCAAAGTCCTGGTTAGAGAAGAAAGGGAGGTTCATCAGCCAAAGCTGGTAAAAAGCACCTGTGGCTACTAGTTCCCCCTGTGAATCAATCACCAAGACTTTAGAAGGACACCCAGACTGCAAACCTACTCCTTCAGAGATAATGTGATTCCATTTAGGGCAGGTAATACCAGTGTTCCAAAATCTTGCAGCCCAGCAGCCATAATCACTTCTGCCTCCATTCCGCACTAAATCTCTACGCAGTAGAAAGGTCATTCATCATGGCTCCTGCGTTTGAGTCAAAATTACAATAGAGTTGGGTAGCTTCAGCATATTTTGGGTGTGATGCCATCAACAATTTCTTGCAGCAGCTGCAAATAGCTATTAAACAGGCATAAGGTGGAGCCCTGTGGTATCGCAAAGGGTAATTTCCAAAGGAGACAATACAGGTGTCCCCCGCTTAACGACAGGGATACGTTCTGGAAAACCCGTCATATAGTGAAACTGTCATTAAGCAAGTCCTCAGCAACATCTAGTGGCCAATTGTTGTATAACGTAAAACCAATACAGTACAGTGTAATGCAATGTAACACAGTGGATTTGTAATAGGGAATTAATGGCAAACACAGTGTACGTTATGAGTGTAACACAAAGCACAACAAGATTTCTACCTGTCAATGGAGGTAGAAACACACACACAAACACAGAGAGTTAAAGACGACATTTTTTTTTGCATTTAAAATACAGTACTGTAGCTTTAATTCTTTGTTTACACTTTGGGAACCTCTGTCATATATGCAGATCATCATTAAGCGGTCCGTCATTAACAGCGCAATCTTGTGTAACTTTGCACCGGTGTAACAGTAGATGCACCGGTGTAAGTGCACTTGCACCGGTGCATCTGCTGTTACACCGGTGCAAAGTTACACAGAATTGCGCTGTAAGGGGGGGGGGGACCTGCAGTACAATCCTGTGACGATCTCCAGTTAGATATCTGCAGAACCTCCATAAGTAGTTTCCTCAACTCCCAACTATTCCAGACAGTTCGGAAAGATTTGATGGTTTCTTTTTTCAAAACTGCTGCAAGGAACAATACACCTAACATTTAATCTTAATGTGCTGATCATCAGCTAGGTTCACTAAAGTCAGTGTAAACCTGTTGAACTAGGAAAATGCAGATTTAGATTCCCACTCCGCCATGAAGCCTACTGGATGACCAGTCTCTACCTTCTTCCTAACCCACCCTGTACACTACCCTGAGCTCCTTGGGTGGTGTATAAATGTGAAAAATGAATAAATAAAATAAATAAAGCTGTTTCAGACCCAAAATTCTACCATGTTGGTCAAGAAAATGAGCATCATGTAAGCATTTATATAGCTGCCCTACCATTACACACATGATGTAATTCTTTCCCAAGAATGGAAAATTATAAATGGGCCAAAGAAGCATTATTTAGATTTACAGCATCCCATGAAGCTGCCTTAAAGACTGGGGAACTTGCAGATTCTTTTCAAGCACATTTATTTCATTGAGCCCCATATATCCCATTGCAATAATATAGGCATAAGTTCAAGATACCATGGCCTGCCCTTTAGGCCGACAATGTAAAGTTGCGCAGGATTGTGCTGCTAGATTGCACTTCATATGTTCAGATTCTATGTGATAAATTGTTGAAATCTTGTTCAAGTTGGACTGAATATGAGAAATTAGGCACAAAATAGTTTCAGTTTTCATTTTTGGTTCACAGGTGCACTATGAATGGTGGCGGCGAATCCTGAAATATTTTTGGATGTCAGTGGTGGTTTACACTATGCTAGTGCTTGTCTTCATCTATACGTATCAGTTTCAATCATTTCCAGGATTATGGAAAAACATGACAGGGATGAATGATAAACAGTAAGTATCTTCTATTAATATAGACTTTGGGGATGATAGATTTGTATATACAGTATTAGATACTAGTATCACTAGATACTTCTATTGGCTCTCCACAGAAGTACCATTGATGTGAACAGAGGTTAAATAACTGCAATTCCAAGTAGAAAGTCCTTTCTTTGCTCAGTAAGACATAGGCAAATACCAGTTATTTGAGCAGATTAACATAGTTGCTTTAGCAAATTAAATGAGTGTTAGAACTTCTGGAATTCCAACTCTCTCCTCTCTCTCTCTCTCTCTCTCTCTCTCTCTCTCTCTCTCTCTCATGCATACACACACACACACACACACACACACAAATTAAAAATAAACACAACTATAACTCGCTTTTCAATGATGAGAAAAGGGCACAAGATGAAGTTCATCTTACCAGTTTTTGTACCTGTAAATGATACTACGGATCTTTATCCCCGTGTCCCAATCTGCAGTGTCTTAGATGTTCAGTGACTCCTTATATTCATGCTTCTGCCTGTCATTCCAATATATACTTGACCACAGGAGCATGTCACTTGATAGACACTGGGCAGTATTTATTATTATTATCATCATCATCATCATCATTATTCGAGCCATGGCTGGGGGATAAGAACTAGAACTCTCCAGCCAGAAGCCATGAAAGGGAGGCGAATGCCTTGTTTCATACTTCTGAGAAGCTCCGTGCAAGTCCGGAGTGAAATGTAAAGACGTTTGGTGACACAGTCATTAAACCCCTATTTTAAAATTTGTAAATATGGACTGTGAATCACTAAGACAATATTTATTTCTTGTATTGTTTTTTATTTCAGATTAGAGGATCTTGGATTAGAAAAGTTTACCGTAGCAGAACTGTTTACCCGCATCTTTATTCCAACCTCGTTTTTGTTAGTGTGTATATTACACCTGCACTACTTCCACGATCGTTTCCTCCAACTCACAGACTTAAAAGCCATAACCAGCAAACAAGATAGTGCCATTTACAGGTAAAGACATCACAAAAATATTCATTCTTTCATGGTACTTAGGTTCTTGAACTGAGGAAGATGAGTTTTCCACTTCCCTAGCAACTTATGGTTATGTAACTCTGAAGTCTGAACAAGAACATTTAAAGCTAAGAGTGTCCATGCTTAGCTGGTACTTGAATAAGAGACACTTTCGAAATTTTGTGTTTTATAGGCTTCTGTTGCTACTACTTAAAATAATATTTTTCTTCTTCCTTTCTTCTTCAATGTCCTGCTTAGAAAATGTTTTATTTAGTATTAGAAAATAACAAAAAATAAAAAAGGCTTTTTTAAAAGAATTGGAACAATTACAGAGCAATCTTGTGTAAGAAAAAGATTTGCAGAATACGGGTGAAGATGCCATGTAATGTTTAATATCCTTCCAGAACGTATTAAAACAATGTTCAGAACTGTCCGAGGAAACTTGCTTGCAGAGTCTTCACTGACAGCCAAGAATACTATTTAAAGTCCGAGAAAAGAAAGAAGGTGGTAAAACCAAGAAGAAGTTCCAAGAATTGGAACGAAACGTTGGTTTTACCACCTTCTTTCTTTCCTCGGACTTTAAATAGTATTCTTGGCTGTCAGTGAAGACTCTGCAAGCAAGTTTCCTCGGACAGTTCTGAATATTGTTTTAATACGTTCTGGAAGGATATTAAACATTACATGGCATCTTCACCCGTATTCTGCAAATCTTTTCCTATAATCTCAGGCCATGAAAGCTTCCGGTTTAGAATCTTGTGTAACATTAGCAATAAGTCTGTATCTTAAGCCCTTTCCAGGGTGCGCCAGCACTGCTGGAGTGCACCTCAGGACAAGGGGACATTCATCCCCTTTCCCTGGTGTAGGCAAGCCCAGGGCCTAAGGGCCTCCCCGGATGCACGCCAGCTCCAGAGCTGGCTTACATCAGGGAAGCCATGTAAGGCCGGCGCAAACTATGATGGGGCATAGGATATCAGTGCCAATATCCCGCCCCCTTGCCGCCCCGGCTGCCCAATGGCCCCCCTCCCTTGCCGCCCCGTCCCGTCTATGAAGATAAAGAAAGGTAATGGGCATGGGAGGGCTAAGGAGGGGAATAGTGTTCCCCCTCATCTGTGGTCTCCAGTATCCACGGGGGGACAGGAACCTATCCCCCGCAGATACCGGGGCCCTACTTTACTAAAGTAGACCCACTCTTCTCACAAGCAGTTTCCAGTTGCAAGGGAGGAAACTCTGACATTCCTCTCTCAAATCTCCTCCCAATTTCCTCAGAATTTCCTTCCCTCAGGGTCAAAACAGACATGATTGTCTACTTTTCTGTATTTTCACACATGATCTGCCACTTTCTCTGTCTGCTACTGTTTGATTGAGTACTCCCACAGTTTTCCTCCTCAAGATCATTGCATTCCAGAGGTCCTCTATCTGCATTTCACTAGTCTCTGTGGTTAGATGCTAAATTAACTGATAAGTGATCCATGATTGGTGAGTTAGCAGGGAATCCTATAATGAACAAAGTGTGCCTGAACTATCTTGCATCTCATGAAAGGGGGGGGGGGACTTGCTGGGTTAAAAAAGTAACAAAACAAGACAGAGGCAGAAATATGCATTCTGTTTTGACCTTTGATCTCCTTAGAATCTTTTCTGAAAACTCCTCAACATCAGTTCCCAAAGACCAAAAAGGGCCCCGATGTGGGCTAAGCTTACACCATATGGTTATACAAGTATTATGCTCTCCCTATGTACGTAGTAGTTTGAAACCACATGTATTAAACAAGCCTTAAACAACATGGGCACTTTAAAGCCTAACCAGAAAGAAAGCAATTGGATGTAGGGCGCAATCCTGTGCAAGTCTGGAACGGTGGAGCGAGCGCTCCGCCATTCCAAGACGTTGCGAACATGCCGTAAAACACATTTGCGATGCCTTGGGAGTAAGGGAGGCCGGCACAAGGCCGGCCTCCCTCACTCTGTCGCCAGACCGAGGACGCGGCTGCCGGAGGAAGGTTAGCTCTTCCACCGATGGGCAAGGGAGGGGGGCCATTGGACTAGCCGGCCCAGGAGAGGACGGGAGATGGCTCCCGCCATATCCCCATCCCCGCAGGGCCGGCTAGGCCATTACACGGCCTCCACCAACTTCCGTTAGCTATTTCGCTGGCGGAAATCCAAGGAGGCCTATCTGTCCGGCCCCAGTTTACACCAGGGAAAGGGGACCAGCGTAGACCTCCGGACCGCCATTCGATGGGCAGCCTCGGCTCAGGATCCGGTGGACGGCCCTGGGCCGCCAGCCGGATCCTTACACAGGATTGCGCTGACAGTCAATTAAGAGGGTTTAAAAGCTGATACACAGCTCTCCTTTCCAGCCACGCCTTGAGCAACCCAGGAAATGGCTCCTGGATGCTTCAAAACCAATTTTCCTGAGGAAGCTGACTATATTGTCAGTGAAACGTAGGCTCTAATGGACGACACATAAGAACTTGACTGTTTGTTTTATAGTGTTTTTAAGTTTTTTTTATTTTTTTTTTAACCCTGAAGACTCTGTGCAAAATAAACTGTTCTTTATCTGATATTACCTGGGTGTTGGAACCACCAGTCTCCCATTGCACTTCTTCTTGAATCCCCTAGCTGGATATAGGATGAAGAGAGAAAGAGCTTCCAGCCAGTATTATTTTTCTTTTTCAACTGAAGTGATATCATCTGTTACCGACTCTCTAACAAACCTCTTCTTGGGAAGGGAACTGTCAGGAATATGAGCCAATCCCCTGGCTCCCCTTGAAACCGGCTGAACCAGTTTTGCTGGTTGTAATTTGCATCTCCTCTCCACCAAGCTATCTGTAATTTGCATCCCAGCTCTGTGATACAGACTGAGCCATGGAGCTTCAAGCCTGCTCCCACATAAGAAAATAGACAAAATATACCCAAAAATACACAAACTATAGATGTTATGTCACGCCCCCTCCTGCCCTCCATCCTGCCCTCTTGCTGACTTACCGGCACCGAGAGACATGATGGATCTACTGGTGGGCCACCAGTCGTCTCCTGCGGTGGCAGCCCAGCTGCTCCAGACAGCATGTCATGTTTTGCAACAGCCGTCAAAGACCTTATGCCGCCAGAACTCTTGTTCCAGCAGTGTAAGGCCCTTATACGATTGGGCTGTCAGTTCCTTTGTTTTAAAAATATCTGAATTATGGCCCAATGCTATGGGCCTTGTATGACAGAGGATCTTCTGATGCGATGATGGTCCAGCGATGGCGCAAAAGTTGCACCACCATCTCACGCAACGGAGCCACTGGCAGAAATGTCCAGTGGCTCCCCGTGCACTCCAGAGCCATTCAGATGCCACGACAAGTAGGTAGGTTGGTGGCATGGGTGGAGAAGGAGAGGAACCGGGTTCAGTTCAGGAGAGGGAGGGGGTGGATCCCAGTGGCAGTGACTTGCGTGGGATGCTATTCCCTCTTTTGCTGCCTGACGTGCCCCCTTCCTCTCCTTTGACTTATGCCAGCTACATAGCTGGCATGGTTCCAAGGAGACCTGTTGCTGACCAGGCGGCCTACCAAGAGGTAAATAAAAAAAATGCTTACCTCTTGTTGGCCTTCTGGTTACCTCCACCACCACCACCATAGCATGCAGCGTGCACTCCCTTGGTGCAGCTGCATGCTATGAAGTGGCAGGGGATAGGATTGGACTGTTTTGTTATAATAAACTATTGTTTTGATTTCTATGCTAGTCTTTCTTTAACTCAATTCACTATAGACTTTGCTGTGCCCTTGAAGGAGAACTAATATTGTAGTACATATGAGTAAAGATTGTCTAATAGAATTTAAAGGATGCCCACTCATCACACAACTAATTGCATCAAGAATAGTTCTAGTTTTTAGTCTGATTCTGTGACTGCATATGTGGTGAAATATTCCAAACATTAGAATTTCTGGACCTATATTTAATAGAGTTCAGGTCTACCTAGCTAAGCTGAATTGTGTATTCAGGTGCAATCCTAAATGGAGGTCTTTGTTATATGTTAGTGGATTTTTGCATAACTTAAATTTGATGTTGCCTGGTTGTTCCAGAACAATCCTGTACAATGAAAGGACATTTGCAGAACCTTGACCAGTTAAACCAACTTACTTCCCAGTCCTATACACATTTTACTTGGAAGTAAGTCTCACTAATTTCAGTTAAAGAACCCCATAGGGTTGCATCCAAAGGAGCGGGGTGGTTCTTGCGCAGTAGCATTCCCCCCCTCCCCGGGCCCTCTAAACTCTACTCGTGAAGGTCAGGGGGCCTTTCACAACATGCTAGGAGGGGGTGCAGTAGCTGCAGTAAGAGGAGGTAATCAGCAGAAATCAGGGAGCCACTGTCCTGCATGAGTGACAGCAAAGGGCACCTTTGGATACAACCCAATCTTGCATTTATGTTGTATTTTGCTGAGGGGTATCAGTACCCTTTTAATATGTTACTAACAGTTTAGTGATGCTGTGGACACCTGTATCTTTCCAAGTGTTCCTTACTGCAAGATTTGTAATAATCGTTCAAACTATTTCATTGTGACTTGTGTCGTGTGCTTTCTGTGGTAACTATGTGCATTCTCCCCTGTTTAACACTCTGTTCTTTTTTCCTCTCTCTCTCTTTCTCTAACTACTTTTCCCACTGCAATCTTATGTGCTCTTGTGCTTGCATCTCTCTCACCAAAGCCATGCTAAAGTCAATGGTCGTGTTTATCTAATAATAAATAGGTGGGTATTTTAACATTTCCTTTCCTGTACTTACAAATCTGTGCCTTTTACTTGTTTGCTATGTTTTTTGCTCTGTTTAAACTATATTTGTATGGTGTATACTAAGCACAGATAAGACAATGCTATCCAAGTACTCAAATCTTTTAAATGTACCAATGGATGTTTAAGTTAGCAGATGTAACAACCCAATCCTATTGGGCTAAGCTGCCAGTGGAACATTCGTTCCATGCATTGTGCTGAAAAGCAGTCATAATAAATGCTACGGCAGCGTACTAAGTAGCTTCCTGCCTGCATCAGTGGACCCAGAAGGACCCGCTAAATCAGATAAGAAGATGGGATAGGCAGGAGGGGGTGGGGACAACTGCGTTTCTGAGGTAGGGGCGGAGCTGTAAGTCGCGCCGCATCCTAGTACCATGTGTACGAACGGGAACAAGGAGGCGCCACCTCCTCGCCGTCGGAACCATTCCGTGCGGTGAAGGCGATGGGATGAAACTGGTGAGGAGGGGGAAAAATGGGGACGGGGAGGCTCTGGGAGGGGGATCCTGCAGTAATGGCACACACCTGATCCCCTCTGGCAGCAGCCTCCCCACCCCCTTTGTCTCCTTGGACTTGTGCCAGTGACATCGATGGTGCAGTCTGAGGAGACCCATTGAGGAGCAGGAGGCTTATGGAGGTGTAAGAGGATTTAAATCCCCTTCTAAATTTAAGGGGATTTAAATGAAGCCTGCTGTTCTGCCTCCCCCCTTTTCAGCACAGCTGCATCAGCGGGCAGGGGGAAGATAGAATTGGGCTATAAAATGTAAGATTAGGAATTCACCCCTTTAAAAAGCTATGAGTGCATTGATTCACCTTAAACATAATGTAAGTTCAATAGATAACCAGCCAATTTTGTTTGCAATTTGGCATGAAAAATGCAATGAACTGAGGAAGTTTCCAGATTGTCTGGAACATGCTGCCACAACAGAGGAGGCCCTGGACCTTGCCACCATCCCCTTAGCTTCAGATGGTGGCGGTATCCTAAGCAGGGCACTCTCTGGTGATTTTATGGTATGGGCAAGATTATGTGGGATTAAGGAGATCCTTCAGATATCCTGGTCCCATGCTATATAGGGCTCTTAAGGTAGCCACCAGTATCTTGAACTGGGTTCTGAATTGAATGGGCAACCAGTGCAGCTGCCAGAGCAGCAGCATGGCAGAATCAAACCAATGAGCCCCAGTGACCACACAGGACTGCAAGCTACTATTATTACTGTTGTTGTTAAGAAGAATATTTATCTTTGAACAAAATATATGTCGTCAAAAAAAGTTCACAATCTGGTTTACAGAGAAAATTAAAGGCGCTTGTATTAAGGTTTAACTTGTATTCATTGGGGTCACAGTGCATCATGTGGCAGCCAGACATTCATTCATTTTTCTTCAATATATCTTTTGACTATTTTGTATGTTTGCAATAAATGTTAATGAAAAAACTTGCAAGGAAATGATAAGATTATAGGATAGGATTGTATCCCAAGTAATGTGAGCACAATGCCATTCATGCAAACTGTCTTTCCCGCCCCTTCACCCAAAACATGTGGGAGGTCCAGGGAACTTTGGGAATGGCATACATTGTGGCACAGAGGGTTCCACTGGGAAGGCGGAATCCCCATAACCAGGGCAAACAGGATTCAAAGGGCTGCAGATGCAGTCCCTTCCTCATACCCAACGAAAGATGTTTCTGGAGGTTAGGAAGCCCCCGTGGAATACAATAGAAATACAATAGAAATACAATTCAATACAATAGAAAAGGCTGCATTTTGAAAGCAAAATCAGCATCCCCGGACCCCGTGAAGCCTGAGTTTTCTGAAAGCACAGGGGGTTCTTTGGTTTCCAGCTTATTCAGTTAATATTGTTATTTATGATCATGGATGACTGGTCAGGGATAGAAAATAGAGAATCTTAGAATTTTAAAAGAAAAACATCCAATTATGAATTTAAAATATTATCAGTATTTGATATTGGGCTGTTACCTCTCATATCAACATTATATAAGTATAAACATTCATAGAGAAGGAAATCCATTATTTTCTCAAATCGTGCTGACTTTTCCTCATTTTTTTAAAATGTTGAGTTTAAATGAGTACAACAGTAAATCGTAGGTACAAAAAATACATTGATACACTGTTATGTCAAACACACAGTAAATATAGAGAAGAAACTTGGAAACTAGGGGTGGTGGTAGTGGTTTGGAAGCTACCTTCCCCAGTCCAGAAATTCCCGAACATTTTGGGTCAAGTCCAACGTATACAAATTTCACCCTAGTCCAGGGGTGGTGAATATATGGCATGCGTGCCCAAGGTGGCATGCAAAACATTTGTTTTTTGGCACATGGCATGCAGTGCTGCTTACTAAATGCAAGCAAGAATTAGATCATTTCATTCATTCCTTGTACTCCATTCTTGCACAGGGTTTAAAGGAAATACACCCTTTTAAACTTTAAATGTTGTGTGAGGAAGGAGCACTTCACTACCCCTCCCCTAGCTCCATACACTACTGTACTTGCATTGCATTTAAAGTTTAAAAGGGGTGTGTTTCCTTTAACCTTTAAATCCCATGCAAGGATGGAACATTGTGAGGAGGTAAGGAGCCTGCTCCCCTTCCCTTTAGTTTATTTAGGAGGAGTGTGACCTGCAGCCTGCCTGGTCCTCGCCACTCCAGTTGATATGAGCAGTAACCGAACAAGCTGGGAACCCAAACTGTACCACTTCCATTTCTTACAGAAGTAGCAACGACCAGGCAGATTGCAGATGGCACTCCTGATAATTAAAAGGATTGTGGTGTGCAAATGTTAAATTAAGAATGCTTTCAAGCATTTTTTTTCTCTCTCTCCATAAAAAAAATTGTTAAATATTATAATAATAACTGATCATCTGCTGCTCAAAATTACCATGGGAACGTGAGAGAATTTTTTAGAAGATTATCGCTACTTTGGGCGCACACTTTCGAAAAAGTTTGCGACCCCTGCCCTAGGTCATAGTGCTGCCACTAGCCTGCTCATCTGCCAGTTTCCAACTCTCTTTTTCCCCACAAACTTAAAAGTCAGAAAGCTGCAGATAATGCTGAAGTCTGTTTCTAAGCTGTTCATGCATTCTAAACTGTTACTGCAGATGTGAACTGTGGGAAGCATAATTCATGATTGAGCAGAAGGAATAAAGAACTATAGTTCCCAGAGTTTAAGCCAAGGGCTGTTTTTGTCTAAGCATTTCCTGGATCTGCATTGAAGGCTTCTGTGCTTGCTAAGAGCCTGCATTGCCAACTCTGAGAAGGGTAGTTCTTTCCTCTTAACTCATTCAACAGTTCTCTGGGCAATGGAAGGTTCAGGCATACTCAAAAAAAGGCTTCACTGTAACTGGCTGAACTGGAAACATGGGGAGATACCTTGGCTTTTGCAAGCTCCCTTGCCTGCCATTTTTGCTCCCCCCCCCCAGTACATGTGAAATTGGGGGAAGAAGGAAAAAGGACTAGTGACAGAGAAGCTCCCCTTCACCTGGATACAGTATTCCTAAGCTTTTTTTAGGTAAAGGTAAAGGTGACCCCTGACAATTAAGTCCAGTCGTGTCCGACTCTAGGGTGTGGTGCTCATTCCCATTTCAAAGCCAAAGAGCCAGCTTTGTCTGAAGATGCCTCCGTGGTCATGTGGCCGGCATGACTCTCCTTGCCGCAGTGCATAGCATGCAGCTGGAACACGGAGCGTTTTTACCTTCCCACAAGCGGTACCTATTTATCTACACGCATTAACATGCTTTGGAACTGCTAGGTTGGCAGGAGCTGGCCAAGCAACGAGAGCTCACCCCGTCGCGGATTCGAACTGCCGACCTTTCGATCGACAGCTCATGGTTCAGCGGTTTAAAGACCTAGACCATTCTGAATAGAAAGGAATATGTTTTTCCCATCACTAGCTATCACAAACAAATCCCTCTTTCTCATGTCTCCCAACATTATGAATGCACAGAGAAGTCTCAGAAAAAAAACTGAGTTTTTCTGATGGAGCTTGGAATTCTGAGCTAATGACAAGGCACATGGAGGAGGGGAGCTTGCCCATCACTACTTTACAGCAATAGTCATACTCTCATTGAAGACTCCTGATCAAAATATTGCTTTTATCTTGGATATCATTGTCACAAATGCTTACTAAATAGACTTATTTTGAGATGATATTTATAATAAAATCATGCATATGTTATACAATGTGTTTGCATGAAATTCTTCATTACTGCATTATTGTTTGGAGATAAATTTTGTCTGGTTTCTATAACAACATATTGTTTTAATCTTTGCCTTTCAAGGCAGTTATTTTTAAACTGCTTCATGGCTATATAGTTCTTAGATTGTACTCTTCATGTTTTATTATTAGCATTTAAATATGTTGTATAAGATAAATAGGAGCAGTATCCAGAGTTACTTTTCCTTTGGAGTAAAAGCAAGAATCCCTCACTCCAGAGCAAGAAACTCTAGCTGATGTTTAAATTTTCAAAGGTATTAACATTTTCAAAGCTGCAAATGTTGTAACCAGGAGACTGGGAGAATAATGTCTGAATTACTGTAATAACATGCAATTAAATGTTAGTGCAGCTAGAAGCATTGCCCTAATTATTTTGAAAAAATACTCTACTAAATTATTTGATACCTGGATATGTTTTCATGCATTGCCCAGTGACTTACTTACTTGCCCAGGACTGTGAGCAGTCCTCGTCCTAATACAGTAAGTCTTTGTGATAGTGAGTCCTCCATTTTGCCTTGCATAGAGCTGGGCACAGTAAACTGTCAAAGTGCATCTGTTAAGGTTCTCTACTAGAGTTGAACTTAAAGCTTTGTGTTCCAGTCCTGTCTCTGATTTAGGGAGGAGAACTAACAGTGCTATATAAGCATCCAGATTGGAATAGTTCAAACTGAGATTTGGATCAGAAATTCCGTTTGAGAGATTGTCAATCTGTATGACAGTTGTACTCATTATTAATGTGTTGGGAATAATTAAAAGTAAAATGTTTTGCTGAGTTTCAAGCAACTGTGAAACTAGACAAACAATCTATTTTACTGAATGGAGAAGATACATTCAATAATATAGGAACATTTGATTTGGTGGATTGCTCCTCCAGGTAGCTTGCTAAGATCACTCTTATAATTTGTACATCAAGATAAATAGCTTGTATCCTGTTTTTAACTCGAGCTTTGCCATGGATAGCTTGAAGCACCGTGCTGGGCTGGCTCAAAATTAGATGCTACCTTTTCAACAAGATTTTTTGAATTTTTGCTTGCCTGTGCTTATCAATTAAGAATTAGAAAAATGTGCTTATGAATCTAAGAGCGTAATCCTGTGTAACTTTGCATCGGTGTAACAGCAGATGCACCGGTGAGTGCAATTACACTGGCATAAGTACACTTACACCGGTGCATCTACTGTTACACCGGTGCAAGGATTGCGCTGTATCACACTGAGTTTTGCTTTGTAAAAAGAAAAAAAGTGTTTTCATGGTATGAAATATGTAGTTATAAGAGAATGAATGATAAAAGATCCTTTAGAACTATGGTATGCACTTTCTATCTTAATAGAAGCACACTATTAATACCAGGATGGCATGCTCCTGGCATCTAAAGGCTGCCACAGATGGATTAATAGAATGCTAGTGAGTTATATAGCATGATGTCTTATCTCTAAACGTCTTTTTAACCCCTCTGATCTCATTTCCCTTTTTCTTTCTGTTTCAATTACTTTGAGCAGCATCAAGAAAAAATTACCAATCCGCCAAAATGAGTAAGTCCCCATGTGAAGTCATGAAATGCTTGCTGTTATAACTTGTCATTTCATGCTTCTACATCTTAAACTCTGACCATTTTTTCCTCTGTGAGGGAAATGTCAAGTTTAGGTGAAAAAAATATCACTGATTACTAAGAATAACTAGCATCAAAGTGACAAATAATTGCTACTGTGGCAAGATCTAGCGCGGTGTGTTTCGTTTTCTAAACAGTATTAGACCCATTTGTTCATGCACTCTTTGTTTATTTGATACTATATGAAATTAATAGGCTGTAGTACTTACAGCTGCTTATCTTGTTGACATACCTGTTTTATCTATCAATAGGCTGGTACACCAAGATGGAAGCCTGCCTGATATAACAATGATGAATTTACATGCCAGCGTTGAGAAGGAGGAAGACAAAATGTTGCAAGAACAGGACAAAATGTTGCAAGAACAGGAGGAAGAAGGAATGGAAATGGAAGGAATGGAAAATGAAGAAGGCGAAAATGAAAAAGAAGAGGAGGAAAGAGAGGAAGAATATGAGGAGGAAGATGAATCAGAGACAGAAGAAATATCAGGTAGCCTGTAGAGAAAATCTTACCTTTGTTTTGCTTTGTTTTACTAATAATTGAAGTTAATTCATCTAAGGAAAGTGTAAATTTAACCAAATTCAACAAAAACCTGTGTTTTAAGTGGAGAAGAGTCAAGAATGTGAGATCTGGTTAATAACCGGTGGTTATAAGAACAGAATTGTATAAACCAGTGGTCTTCAACTTATGTAGAGCTTAGAACTTGCCCTAAGTTGCAACTTGGGACCCAGCTTCAAGAGCCGAGGTGAGGGGGACGACGACAAATGAGTGGTTGCACTTCTATGGTTCTTTTCTTGCCTGGTGATGGCCAGTCAACATGTGCTACTACTCTGTTGTTCTGCCCCTTTTTTTCTTCCAGGCTAATTGAAAGGATAGGAAGAGAATGAAATGACAACCTCAAGCACTCAGTTTTGAAAGGTGGAGGAAGAGAAAGGGAAACACAGCAAGCAGAAGGAATAAGTGGAAATGTGCAAGTGGATGAGTGGGAGATTAGTGGTGTTTTTGGAGATTGGAGAGATTGATCAAAGTACCCAAAGCCTCCAGCTGGAGTAATTTCATCCAGAATCTGGTTACTTTCAGACTGTGCAGGTTTGAGCCTCAATAGAAAGTGGAGGCAACTCTGCTTCTCATTTCCATCTGGTACCAGGGAGGCTCTAGAGATGTTCTTGATTCAGTGTCTGGCAGCTGTGATGGACCAGATGTGTGTTAATGCATTGAAACTTAATCCAAATAAGATAGAAGTGCCGTTAGTCAGTAGGACAGCTGACTCTGAGTTTGATCCACTGGCGTTCCAAGGGTGGTGCAGAACCATAAGTGGAGCAGGATGCCGCTATGTGCGTGTAAGTGGCCCCTCCCCCTTGCACGTCGGAACCATTCCATTCCGTCTGTAGAGTAGCCATCGCCTGCTGGGAATGACTCTGACCAGCGAGGGGGAAGGGCCGCTTACACGCATGTAGCCGCGTCTTGCTCCATTTACGGTTCCACGCCACCCTCGGAACGCCAGTGGTTTGGTCTGCCACTTCTTGTGGTTGGGTGCGCACCACCTCTGAGAGTACTTCTGGGTTCAGCCTTGCTCCTGAATGAGCAGGTAGTAACTATGACCAGAAGTGTTTTTGCCCAGTTTTAACTGATGCACTAGCTGCAATTTCTCCTGAGGAAAGCAGATCTACTATGATCCATGCCTTATAGCCCCAACAATCCCCCGCCACTCTGTAGCATGCAGCTGTGCCAACAGAGCATACTCTGCATGCTATAGGGAGGGCAATAGACAGCCAGCAAGAGGAAAGTAAAACCCCAGGCCCCCAGTAGGCCACCTGATTGCCTATGGGTCTCCTCAGTTGCACACCAGCTATGTAGCTGGTGCAAGCCCAAAGGGGAAGGGTGGGTTGGAAAATTGGGGATAGGATCCAATGTGCACTCCTGCCACTGAGATCCATCCCCTCCAGCCCTCTCGCCCCTGCCTTCTCCCTCCCCACCCCGAACCTCCCTCTTCCTGTCCACAACCCATCCTCTCCTTCGCCCTACTTGTTCCGATGCAGCCTGGGTGGTCCATTGGCATGTGCAGGGAGCCGCTGGTCATTTCTGTTGGTGGCTCCCTCGAGCTCGACAGTGGCTCCCTTGCTCTCAGCAGCGGCACACCATTTATGGCAGTGTTGCACTGTTTATGACAGTGCAACACAAGTTCCACTTTCGTACCTTCACGATAGGATTGGGCCATTAGTTACATCTCATTTAGACTCTGTAATACATTCTGCTTGGGACTGCCCTTGAAGATTTCAAAAAAATGCAGCTATTCCAGAATGTGGCAGCTAGAATACTTCCAGGAATTGCTGGTTAGAGCATGTTACACCAGTACTCCGCAATCTTTACAGGCTTCTTTTATGTTTCTGAGCACAAATCAAGATGCTGGTTATTATCTATAAAGCCCTATATTATTTGGGACCTGGGTACCTGAAGGACTAATTCTCCCTCTTGAACTGTATTTGTCATTTGAGGCTCTGAAGCAAGATGGTGCAACACATTCCACTGCTTACTAAGCTATGGCTTATGGTGATGCAAGGCAGCACCTTTTCATTGTCAGCTTCCCATCTATGAAATTCCCTCCCCTTTGAGACCTGCTTTTGAGCAGCTGTTAAAGATGTTTTATTTTGCCTGACTTTCCTTTGACTATGAGTCGTGCTTTGATTTTATTTTCCCTCATGTTGTTTGCTGGTTTCTATTACTGTTTTATTTTGCTTGTTCTGCTTGTTACGGTGTTTTCTTTGACTGCTTTTTTTAACTGAAATTGCACACTGTCTTGGTGACTCCTTTATTGGAGTAGAAAGGTGGTTTATAGAAATAAATAAATATAATGACTAAATATAGAGATATGGCCATTCTCACATTATATTGTACCACCTTTCTGTGACATAAATACTATAAATATTGGTGATGGACAATAGTGGTGCTACAATTGGAGGGTGTGTGTACCAAATAGTAACTTTAAAATGATATAAATCAGTGGTTCCCAACCCATGGTCCACGGGACCCTGCCAGGTGGTCTGCGAGGCCTCCAGTCATTCAGAGGGGTCCGCAGGCTCCCCGCACCCCCTGGAGGCTTGGCAAGTCCCCCAGATAGGCTGAAAAAAAATTTTTTTTCTCCTGGTGGCGGCAGTGCAATCCCAGCAGTGGCGGCGGTGCCATCCTGACATCGGAGACGAGTGCTACTCCCCTTAAGGGGCGAAACACACTGTCTTCCTCCAGAACTTGGTGTCGCGACTCCAAGGTTGAAGATCACTGCCTTATATCATATTCCTTTTCTACATTCCTATGTGTTATACTCCTTTTCTGTTTTTCCATCCCATATATCTCAGCTTTTCATCTCAGCTATCCCTCTATTTTGCCAACAGCTCGAGACTCTTTGCATTTCTACCTCTCAGCTATCTCCTGTTTCCTCTCCCACATATTTATTTGCCTCCTTTTTCTCGTCATCAGAGAATGCAGCCCTTGCAGAGTTGTTGATTTCAACAGGCTGGAAAAACTAGCCCAATGCTATCGCGGGCCTTTGGGAAGAGAAGGAGCAGTGCAGGTGTTCTTCCATTCCCAGTTCTACTTTTGATGGACTTGGACTGGTCTTCAGTGTTCTCACTAAGACGTGAGAAAGGTCTGCAAACTCTGGGTATTTGAAATTCCTCCAAGAGGGAGCCACCAGCAGACAAGGATGGGGCCATAATTGGTTTGCAGGCTTTATATTGTGCATGTCGGCTCTAGAACCTAGAGAAGGGGTTCCCAATTCAGTGCCCACAGGCACTTGCCTGATCCTCAGCAGTGGATCCTCCCTCACCAGTACACTCTTTGCCACCCTCTCGCCTATCTTCATTATCAGCTGCAACTCTAGAGTAACCAAGAAACAGAATTCCCAAACACCTACGGAGACATGTGCAGGTTGTAACCAGTGGCCCAGTGAAAACGGGAGGCCCCAGAACGGAAAGGGGATTCAAATCCCCTTTGAATTCCCCTTTTGGAGGGGATTTGAATCCCCTTTCCATTCTGGGGACTCTCGTTTTCACTGGGCCGCTGGTTACAATGGCGGCCTAAGTAGGATTGGATTGCGCCCTTAGTTTCCCAAATGTGCCCTTTACATTTTCCTGGTAAGTGAATTAATAGCATTCATTGTACTTGGACACTCTTGCAATGAGAATGAATGGCCCTCCACCCCTGACACTCTGTGCTTTGGCCCTCAAGGAAAGGGATCTCTGGGTGTACAATGGATTTGATGCACTGCTCTTCTTTCTAATATACTAACCTTCATTGTGCTCTTCCGCATTCATTCTCTTTCTCTCACAGTGGACATTTTGCTAGGTATTCATAAAGCCCAAATTATGAAACTGTAAATAAGCGGCATATGGGTGATTCCTATTGATGGTAAAAGAAGTCTCTGAGCAGAAATGGACTAACTGTTACATTGAATGTTCATTAGCTGGATGTCATCCATACATTGTGTAATACAGTACAAATAAACATGTTCAGCAACAGAAGTTATACAGTACTTTGGGGATCTATGAATTGCTTTAGTTGAATCTGGATCACATTTGGCTTTAATCAGCAGATTTGATTTAATAGGTTTTTATTTTGACAAAGAAAATATGTATTTGCAAATTTACTACAACCTATCCTTTTTCAAACTGAAGATAAAAGTAGCCGTGGTCACAAAGGCAAGACAAATGTTTCACCAACTATGTTTGACTTGTTTTTGCAGATTTAAGGAACAAGTGGCATTTGGTAATTGATCGCCTCACAGTGCTTTTCTTAAAATTCCTGGAATGCTTTCATAAACTGCAAGTTTTTGTATGGTGGCTTTTGGAGCTGCACGTTATCAAAATTGTTTCATCATATATTATCTGGGTCACAGTGAAAGAGGCAAGTAAATAATGGATGACCCAATTTGTTTTTCTTTCAGTGTCAGTTTTACTGTAAAATGTATATATCTATATCTAGATAAGACTATGTACTAACTTTTATATATTCTTTTGATGAGTTACACAATCCATTTGGGCTTTGAAATTTTACCCCCATTGTTTTATATATATGTAGAGCGCAATCCTATACTAACTTTAGCCGGTGGAACAAGCGTTCCGCCAGCAGAAGACATCCCGAAAGTGCCGTAAAGCACTTTCGCGATGACTCATGAGCAGGGCAGGCTGGCGCAAGGCCGGCCTGCCCTGCTCCGCCGCCCAGACCGGCTCCCACCTGCCGCCAGACCCAGGTAAGGATCCAGTGGAGGAGGGCGGTTCGGGAGCAAATGGTGAGGGCCGATAAGCCCAGCCAATCGGGGAGGGGATCGGCCTCGGCTGTATCCTGACCCCCACCGATCGGCTGAGCCGTTACACGGCCTCCTCTGACTTCCGCCAGCAAAATAGCTGGCGGAATTCCAAAGAGGCCTATCTGCCCCAGCCGCTGTTACACTCGGGGAAGGGGACAAGTGTCTCCTTCCCCGAGTAGACTTTCCGCCATGGGGAGCCTGCTGCAGGCTGCCTGCGACGAAGCTCAGGATCTTTACAACAGGATTGTGCTGCCCTTCATGTAGTGTGGTGTCCTCTGAAAATCTAGAACTGAAACATCATTATACATCAAATTAAACCTTGCATAATTTGAAAATATTGATGCTATGGATTTTGAATTTATAAATGTGATAAATGCAACTTGTGCAAATGTAAACACCATAGCATTTTTAACTTATTTGTGTGAAACAGAAAGCCTATCCCCAAAATAACTACTTTTGTATGAAATTTGAAAATTTCTTTCACTGTTCAAAATGTAAACTTTAGAATATAAATTTTCCATTGCACAATTTGAGATACTGATTTTGATGTTTTGCATGCAAACCGAAATGCAAAATTTGTTTCAGTTCTACCAGATCCAGTAACTTCCTGTATATTGAACCAAACTTCTGAAATCACGTAATTGAATTCATTATTGGAAATGTTCACATCTCCTTCGCTAATCTCTTTGACAGAACTCTGGTTCACACTCTCATCGTGTCCCACCTTGACTTCTGCAAACTTCTTCTCTCTTGCCTCTCTCTGACATGTCAGCACTTTCACCTTTGTCCCAAATGCCAGTTATTAAATAGTTCAAATCTCACAGCTTTGAGACCATCCCCTTTGACATATGGCACAAATTGCTTGTCTGTGCTGTTAAATTTCTCTGTGCCTTTGCCCCATCTTATCTCTGGGCATTATACCCCTTCCTCTGATCTTCACTCCACCACCTTTAGCTGCAGAAACCGCTCCTGCTCTCTTAATGTACTCCATTCATTCTCCTTTGTTGCCCTTATGCTTAGAACTCCTTCCCAGGACAAGTATGTGGCATTGTATGTCTCTTCTTTCAAATCTCTCCTCAAAATGCACATTTTTCATGACATCTTGATTTAACGCCTTAATCCATCTCTCTAATTGAAATCATACTACCTTCATTCCTTCTGCGTTGCTCTTGCTTATACCTTTGCTGTTTCCCTACTGTTCACATTTAGACTGAACGCTCCTCACACGGGCTTTTTTTTCTTTTTGGTTTGCGTTACTTTGCAAGGGACCATGTATGCATTTGGGGGCACTATCATGATGAAGACAATGAAGCAAAATATATCCCCAGTTCAACATTAAGTTGTCATCTTAGAATGAAAAGCTGCCAAAGAATTTCCCACCTCCATCTTGCCTTCCAACTTTCTTGGCCTGGTGGCAGCAGGAAGAAGGAGGTCTCACCTGAGGTCTCCCTCTCTGGCACAGGTGGAATGCTGCTAGTACCATCCAAAAGGCTGGGGCACCCTGGGGGAGTAACATTTCCCTGGGTTTTGCTGCTGCAGCCATGTTGCAGCAGGTAGGAGGGAGGGCGGCTAGGAGGCGTCTGACAAGCCTCTGTTGCTTGCTACCAGCAGACCAAGAGTGCAGTGGGACAGGCTGAGGCTACAGAGTCTTCTAGGGGTTTATAGGAGGGGTTTGGGGCCCATTGGAGCCCTCACACTGTCATGGGGACACCGGGGCCCAAGCAGAATCAATGAGCAATTTTCTGATTGTGGAGGAAAATAACTGTTAGCTGAGTTTAAGTACAAATTGAGCCTGGGGGAGAGGTGATTTGCCCATCTCTAATATGTATAATTTTATTCCTTTCAAGCATAGCACACTGAAATATAGTTGACTATGAAATAGTGTAATAAAAGCTCCAAAAAGCTGCCAAGTAACCAGCATTTTTTTCTTTTTCCATTTGTGCTCACAGGTGTCTCTCCTTAACTATTTGTTTTTTATTGCCTGGGCTTTTGCTTTGCCATATTCTCAGTTCCGTCCACTGGCATCCAGTGTGTGCACTGTTTGGACCTGTGTGATTATTGTCTGCAAAATGTTGTACCAGCTCAAGTCTATTAATCCTGAATCATTTTCTGTCAACTGCACAATAGTAAGTAGTAGCTAACGTTAAAAGAAGTGAATTAGAGTTGCTTTAAGTAAGTGACTTTGGAATCAGTGTGTCTTACAAGCTGTGTTGTGGATGAGCCATCCATCTTGTATGTGGAATACCATGAGCAAGATGCTTATGAACGCCAGACTTCTGGAGAGATGGTCCTGGAAAAAAGATAATCCCAGAGCTACGCTCTGTATCAGTTTTAGGGGCTATAACAAATTGGGGGATCGCTGCTTTGAAACACCGGATAAGGGGATGCTTTGTTTTTCTGTATTTGTGATTGCTGAATCCTGCTATTCGGAGTTTATTTAAATTACCATTGGATGCCTTGTAGATTTTCCTGTGTGTGTGTGTGTGTGTGTGTGTGTGTGTGTGTGTGTGTGTGTGTGTGAGAGAGAGAGAGAGAGAGAGAGAGAGAGAGAGAGAGAGAGAGAGAGAGAAGAGTACATTGTTTCTTTTTTTAAAGGCTCCCTGATACAATATCTTGTTTACCTGAGCACCCCCAGTAATAACACCAGACAGAGGTTTGGGTTAAGGGTAACTTTTATTGAACTTAATTCATTCTACAGCAGGGTCCTCCCCAGACAGACAGAAATCCCTCCCCAGACAGACCGAAATTCATCTTGCTGCTTGTTCATTCCTTTTGGGATGCTAGTTACGGAATTGTCTACAATGATTCCCTCCCTGCTTCCAAACAAGACTCCTAGTTTGCTTTTTTCCCGCTATGCTGGAGTCAAGTCATGTAATATTGCATTCTATTTTTATTTATTTTAATTATCCTTTCTAATCCATCAATACCAATAATGTGATTTCTTTACTCAAGGCCTGATGCCAGACGTTGAGGGCCCTCTGTCTGGGGGAAAATTATATGTTGTTTAACACGAAATGAATTGTATGGGTAAAATAGCCATGTAATAAAAATATAAATACAAAGTCTCCAATAACCATGTAAAAAAAATTTCTAAGAAGCCACTAGTGAAAGTAGGCAATAAGAGAATTAAAAACAAAAGTCAAAGAAGTCCAGTATTTACATAAGCACCAACGTTTCAACCTCTAAACCGAGGTCATTTTCAAGGTAAAATACAGCAAGGCTGCAAAGATGACAATAGCATCCAGAACGGAACGCTGATTTAAACAGAAAAGTAAAATATATATAGTAAAATATATATGTTGTTTTTTTCTGTTTATATCCCACTCTATCCTATGGACTCAGAGCTACTAATAGCATTTTTTTTCCTGCATGTTAGTAGTCCTGTCCCCATGATCTTAAGAAAAAATTGGCTTGGGGGATTGCAAGAGGCCAAATGAACTCAAAGTGACATTATAAACATAAAAAAGAAGGAACAAAAAGCTCAGTCCTAGGCTTGATGGAATCTTTGAAGTGCTACCAAAGAGAGAGGCAGACATTCTCAGATCGTAGAATGTTCCTCCTTCCCAGAAGCAGCACCAACAGCCAGTGACAATGGTTGGAAAGGATGCTGCAGAGTATCCTGGGGTGGGTAGTGGCCAGAGCTCAGTTCTAGATGCAGTGGTGTCTCTGAGACTCTGGCCAGGAGGACGGTAGATGCTTACGGCGCAATCCTGTCTAAACGTGCCGGTGGAGTGACGGCTCCGCTGGTGCTGAGTGTTGTAAACGTGCTGTAAGGCACATTTTCAGCACCCAGTGAGTAGGCCCCGCTGCCCACATCCAGCCAGTCCACCACACCAAGCAGGTATGTCCCCGTCGCTCGGCGGAAGGGAGGGCAGACTGGGGTAGAAAAGGAGGGGGACGATTGGCCAGTCAGGCCAGGGATGGGAGAGGGATCATCAGTGATGTGCTCTTGCGAATCCTATCCCCCATCCTGTGCCTGGGCGGCCTTGCTCCAGCTCCTCGGATTTACGCCGGCCATTTTGCTGGCGCACATCGAAGGAGGCCCATTGAGCCTGCTGGGGCTCTCCCCGGGGTAAACATCCCTTTCTCCCGAGGAGTGTTCCATCTCCACTGGTGCAGGCTCAATCCTGTAAAGGATGCAGCTTGATTTTGCACACTGCGGCAGCCCTAGACAGGATTGGGTTGCCCATGTATCAGTGCTGAGTATATACCTGATATTGGGGTGCCATACGTCTGTTGCATTTAATAGATTGCTGGGACTTTTGATTCTACCTGTTCAGCAAAAAAGAAGTATGTGTTTTCAAGTAACTTTATAAAATGTTAATAATCAAGTCCTGTGCTGGTATCTAGGTTGCTGAACCAGTAATGTAATTCTAACTCTGTTCAATTTAATGCAATCTCCCTGAAGAGGTCTAATTAAAATTAATCTTTGTTTTTCATTTTAGACTAATATGACTTTAAATTCAGAAGACATGAATATATCACTTCTCTACAATGGTTCTATTGATCCAACTGAATGGGTTGGGTTAAAAAAGTCCTATCCTCTGCTTGTATACTTAAGGGTAATTATTTTTGTTCTCTGTTCATACTGTTCTTTTCATACCTCCTGCTGATGCCTGTGTACCATTGAAAGAGCGAGTTGAGTGTTTTGTAAACAATACCTAGAAATCATATGAAAGAAAGGTGGTAATATGTAGGTTCATAAATACTGATGTAGGAGCATCTTTCAGTGTTGTTTTTGTGCCCTCCCATTAAGCAGTTTTTCACTTCCATTTGTAAAAGGGTATGAGCAGGACAGCAGGTGGCGCAGTGGGTTAAACCGCTGAACTATAAGCTGTCGATCAAAAAGTCGGCAATTCGAATCCGCGACGGGGTGAGCTCTTGTTGCTTGGCCAGCTCCTGCCAACCTTGCAGTTCCAAAGTATGTCAATGCGAGTAGATAAATAGGTACCGCTTGCGGGAAGGTAAACAGCGTTCCGTGTTCCAGCCGCATGCTATGCACTGCGGCAAGGAGAGTCATGCCGGCCACATGACCACGGAGGCATCTTCAGACAAAGCTGGCTCTTCGGCTTTGAAATGGGAATGAGCACCACACCCTAGAGTCGGACACGACTGGACTTAATTGTCAGGGGTCACCTTTACCTATGAGCAATGGTGTGTGTCCCCTCCGAAGCCTCCTGTTCCGCCCCCTCCTTCTGGGTACAGAATGCAATTGGGTCATGTCTATACCTCTACAGCAGTGGTTCCCAAACTGTGTGCCGTGGTGAGCTCACATGGGCGTCTCGGGAGGTTTTGGGAGTTGTCTCCTGGGCACCACCATCTTGGCCAGGCCAAGATCTCGTGAGAATTCTCGCAAGACCTTGACCCGGCCAAGATGACAGTGCCTGGGGGAGCTGTTTCAGGTTGCAGTGGTCTGCCTCTCAGTAGATGAACCTTATCCTAGTGTCCTTTTGCAGAATAAGTACACCCATTGTATCATTATGACTGTTCTTAACGTTGTCTCCACTGTCCCATCAATGAGTACTGCAAATAGCACTGGTGGTTCCTATATCTACTACTAAGTATGTTTTGGACCCCAGATTGTTCCATGCCTCCTTTCTCAGCTGGTATTTGTAGGCAAGCATTTTTTTTCTTTTCCTTCAGGTACCTCTTTTTCTTCAGGTAATTCTTCAGATACCAAAGAATTTGGCTCAGTCAGAGTTGGTGACATTTCCTTTTGCATTTACATTCAAATGCAAAGTATTCAATACCTTTGTGATCAAAGGAAAAATAAATGATACAGTTCCACACATCTCTAGTTTCAAGCCATTTGTCTTATGATTAGTATATCAAACAATATAGTAGATTAGGTGTGAATATTTTTAGCAGATATATTGCAAGTCACAAGATTGTTTTCAATAGAATATTTATTGATTCTTAGTAGCTCATGTGATTTCTTTTTCTTGTAGAATAACCTACTGATGCTTGCAATTCTGGCCTTTGAAGTTACTGTTTACCGGCATCAGGAATACTACCGAATTCGAAACAATCTTACTGCTCCTGAAACCAGAACAATTTTTCATCATATTACTAGGTTACATTTGGATGACGGAGTACTTAACTGTCTTAAATACTTCATTAACTACTTCTTCTACAAGTTTGGTTTGGAGGTAAATTCATTGCCTTCTTATAATTCCTGTGATGACTGCATTTGGGATTTATAATCAACTTGCTCACAGCTTGCACCATTATCCCAAAATGATTGCAGCAGCACTGTCATTTCTGCCTCATTTATTTTATTTTTCTTTTAATATGTTTATTTCCTGATTTTTTTTCTAATCCTTGTTTGTTTAATTTGTAACTCTTAGAGCTCCAGTTTGCTTAAGGTAAAAAACTACCTTTTCAGCGCAATCCTATCCAACTTACACCACCGGTGCAGCGAGAATGGGAGGCCCCAGAACAGAAAAGGGATTCAAATCCCCTTTGAATCCCCCTTTGGAGGGGATTTGAATCCCCTTTCCATTCTGGGGCCTCCCGTTCTCACTGCACTGCTGGTTACACCGGTGATGTAAGTTGGATAGGATTGCACTGTTTGGCTGGTATCTGTTTCTTGGCAAGTTTGAAATCCAGGGATTTTGTGTGCATGCATGCAAAATTTTCCTCCCATGGTTCATTGAAAATATAAGCAATGCATTGAGTTCCAATGTGTGACAGTCCCTCCCCCCCCCCGAATCTTTAATTAGAACAGGAATTTTGTCATGATACGCTGAGATGTTCGTCTCTAGAATGCAGAATCTGTACCTTTCGAATCTGTGCCTTACTGTTTCAGGTTGCAGAAAAGAAGTTTGTATTCTATGTTACATTGAAGTGGCAATTGCTGATTGAAAGGCAAATCAAGTATAGCATGTTGATTGACAGAAGGGTTAAATTTTATTTTATTTAATTTCACATTTTTATACTGCCCTTCCTCCAAGGAGCTCAGAGTGGTGTACATATTTCCTCCCCTCCTTTTTGTCCTCACAACAACCCTGTGAGGTAGGTGGGGCTGAGAGATAGTGACTGGCCCAAGGTCACCCAGGAAGCTTCATGGCTGAGCGGGGATTTGAACCGGGATCTTCCAGGTCTAAGTCCGACTCCCAAACCACTACACCATCCTGTTTTCTTTAAAAACAGCTATGTGGTGGTTTGCAAAGAGGCTTATGGAGTTTCCAAGAATTAAACTGAGTAATGTATCCATCTTGGACCATTGAAGGGGATGTACATTTTTTATTTGTTTTATTGTTACAGACCTGTTTCCTCTTGTCAGTAAATACAATTGGTCAACGAATGGATTTCTATGCCATGATTCATGCCATCTCCTTAATTGCTGTGTTGTATCGACGCAGAAGAAAAGCCATTGCAGAGATCTGGCCAAAGTACTGCTGCTTTTTATCATGCATCATGACATTCCAGTACTTCATCTGTATTGGCATTCCACCTGCTCCTTGTAAAGGTATGGGTATTTTTGCTATTTATGGATTGCGATTACATTTAGCTTTTACAGTAACCTCTAAAAAGCTGTTAAGGTACAAAAAAGAGTTGAAAGAATTGATGTGAATAACTTACTGTAATCTTTTTTGCTCCTGCCTTATAGATTACCCATGGAGGAATCCTAATGCCAACTTCAACTCCAATATCATCAAGTGGTTATACTTCCCAGATTTTGCTACTAGGCCAAATCCTGTATTTCTTGTTTGTAAGTACTTTAGTGCATATTTACTTGTGTCTTACTCCCCATCCTTTGTAGTGCATTTTAAAATGTATTATTGTAAAGTACATAGGTATGTACATATGAGCATCTATAGCCATCCAGTCAGTCTGCATGCAGATGATCAAGGAAGGAAATGAAGAAATAGACAGGGCAGAATATGGTCCTCAGTGGAAGACACACTCTTTCAAAAATGAAAAGGGGAGGGATGGACTTGTCCCACTTGTCCCAATCCCCAAGCTTTTTGCAAAATCAACAATTAGTGAAGAAAGTTTGATCATCGTTTTGGCCTGTGGTGCCTAGGTATTGCAGTACTTGTTAAGCACTGATCTGGCAGTACTTTTATGGTTTCATGGGTTCTCTCTGCTTTGGATTTCATTCCTCCTTAATTCCATTGAAGTAGGAGAACTAGTACAATTAATTCTAGAATTACAGAATGAGAAGTTAGTCCATGGCTTTTATTTCAGTTGCATCTTTTTTCCTCCATTACTGATGTACATTGGACAAGCATTGCATAAAAATAATTGTGATGTGATTGTACACTTGTGTTGTCCAGAGGCAACACCTCCCCCCGGGGGGCCGGCACTGTGACATGCCTATGTGTCATCACAAGCCCTGCCCTGGGGGTGGGACATCACAAGCCCCGCCCCTGAACCAGATTTGGCGGCAATTCTGCGACAGCAAAAAAAAGCACACACACCCCCAGCAGTTTTTCAGCCACTTTTAGGCCATTTGTGGCACGGACGGACAAATCCTGTCGCTGTAAACGGCCTAAAAGCAGCCAAAAAACAGCAGGGGTTCTTTTTTTCGCTGCTGCCGTCGAATTGCCACCAAATCGGCAGCAATTGCACACACACCCCGCCGCGTGTCGCCCCCCCCCCTGCACTGGTGTTGTCTTTTTATTGATGCACACATTTACTCCTGAAGGTTGATAGGAAAAACACCACACAAAAATAATATTGATGCAGCCAGATGTACAGTTAAAATACCATTACTTTTTTTGCCATACAAAATAAATGCACATATGCAGATTGAAAAGAAAAAGACAGAATTGAATTGAAAGCATGGTAAAACTGCACACGTGAACTGCTGTCTACAAAACCTGGAAATAAAAAGAATAATGGTTCATTCCTAAATTATTAGTTCTGCTTTGTAACCAATCAGATAATTAATAAATGCTGTATTTGGGGAAAAATTCAGATGAGAATTTTAGAGGCATACATGGCAGATCGGTCAAACTCCAGTAGCTTGAGTCTAAGCCATACTCAGCTGACTGTCATTTCCAAACTGATTATCATCAACTTGCAGCCCAAACGTATTGGGCTCCACCACCAGCGGATTGCGCATTTCACTGGCAGCAACGCAACTGTAAAGGGTGCTTCAGCACCATGCAGGGTATGAGCCTTCCCGTGCATGTCAGGGGATCATTGGCCACCCTCCGGAGCAGATGAGCCAGCTGGGGGAGGGTGGAATGAGGTCAGGGAGAGGAAGGAACAGGGGTGGGGAGGCTGCAGGAGGGGGTTTATCCTGTGTTGGTGGCACATGCCAACCCTATCACCTCCATGAGCAGTCTCCTTTGCCCCCTTTCTCTCCTTGGACATGCGCCAGATAAAGAGCTGGTGCAGGTCTGAGGAGACCCATTGTGGAGCGGGAGTCTTATGGAGGTGTAAGAAGATTATATATATAATATAATATAATAATATACAGTAGTTATATACCGCCTTTCTTGGTCATTGGATTTCTCTTCCGACTTTAATCCAAGGCGATGTACATGGGCAGGCTGTCCTAACCCCCCTGGGGTTTGTTTTTTTTTACAATATATATAAATGTCCAATCTTTCACGAACGGCTACTTTCCAGGTGGTATCCTTTTTACAGTGTGACAATTCTGCTGGCTGGCACCTCCCACATTCGACCGACGCAGTTGGAAGCTCTTATCTCTCCACCTGGAGGTTTTCACAGCTTTTTGCTGACGGCATGTCTCGAACTTATCAAGTTCACCGGTCTTTGGGCTTTGAAGGCAGCAGCTCTCCCAACTGAGCCAGACTCTTCTGCCCTTTGAAATCCCCTTTCCCTTCCAAAGCCTCCCAATCCAGCCCCATCCCCACTGGATACAGCACACCCGTTTTTAGCGTGGCTGCACATGCGGGAAGGGGAAGGATAATATTGGGCTATTGGTTTGGGCTCACAGGAGAGATGTAACAAAAACCCATGACAAAAACCCACACCACATATCTGAACTTCACAGGAGCTTCACTCCAAGCCATGGAGAGAGATGGTGGAATTGGTGGTTGGTTCAGCATGCTCAGTCAACTGCTACTCTAGATCCCACTTCAAGGGGACTCCCCAAGAGCACACTACTTGTGTCTCTCAGTGGGAGGAACTGAGGCAGGGAAGGAGAGTCTTAGTTGGGAGAAATATGGAGAAAAAGTGATGAGACAGAGGAAGTAATCATATGAGACTTTCTCTTTCCTCTGTCCTGTCCAGTTCTGAATGCATTTCTTCTCTCATCATCATTTTATATACCTAGTAAGCTGACAGTTGTAGGCAAATGGCTTTATTCCCTTTTCTAGAAGATCATAATCATAAGTAAAAAAACATAAGCTGTTAAATAGTCAATGAAATACTATAGATAAAAGTGAAATTTAGTAGAAAATGTAAAATGTTGATGCTATGAATAGTAGATATGAATAGTAGGAGCACCTCCCTTATGAGGAAAGGCTACAGCGTCTGGGGCTTTTCAGCCTAGAAAAAAGGCGCCTGAGGGGGGACATGATTGAGACTTATAAAATTATGCATGAGATGGAGAGAGTGGATAGAGGGAAATTCTTCTCCCTCTCGCACAACACCAGAACCAGGGGACATGCACTAAAATTGAGTGGAGGGAGAGTTAGAACAGACAAAAGAAAATATTTCTTTACCCAGCGTGTAATTCATCTGTGGAACTCCTTGCCACAGGATGTGGTGATGGCACCTGGACTAGATGCCTTTAAAAGGGGTTTGGACAGATTCATGGAGGAAAAGACCCATCACAGGTTACAAGCCATAAGCAACCTCCTGGTTTTAGAAGTGGGTTTTCTCTGTGCCAGGTGCAAGGGAGTGTCAACGGGAAACAGGTTATCTTGTTGTCTTGTGCTCCCTGAGGCATCTGGTGGGGCCACTGTGTGATACAGGAAGCTGGACTAGATGGGCTTTTGGCCTGATCCAGCAGGGCTCTTCTTATGTTCTTATGTTCTTAGATACTGAAATCTCATGGAAAAAATGGTAAGACTTTTTGTAAAGTCTTAGGAAAGTGCCTTCTTCCAGTGAACTTAAGATATTAACAGCACAATCCTATCCAATTTACACCACTGGTGTAACCAGTGGGGGAGGGCAGGGCGGAAGGCTTTGGAGGGGAGGGGAGATTTAAATCCCCCTTGAATCCCCCATTGGAGGGGATTTGAATCCCCTTATCCGTTCTGGGGGCTCCCGGTTTTGCTGCACCGCTGGTGGTGTAAGTTGGATAGGATTGTGCTTTAAGCTCTTTAAGACCTTGCTCCAGGGACCATTTTTAGGGTTAATATAGTGGCTGAGAAGATCCTGGTTTTTTTGGGTGGGTGGGTGATGCAACTGTGAAATAGTTTACAGGCTAAGTTATCAGGCATCATCCATGTGGTGTATTCAGGCATGCAGAATTAACTAGAAGTAGAACCCACTTTCTTCCCTTACACCTGGAGAAACCCTCTTTAGTCCTATTTTATGAGTCCTGCCAGGGAACTGTATATAATCTTATAAATAAATCAACTCTTGTATAGAGCCTGCATTATTAGCTGAGATTCAAAGGACAACACTCCCTATATAATTTTAGACAGTTTGTAGGTCATTTCATGCCGAATCAATAAATGAGGGTTTGAAAATAAGTTATAGAATTTAGTGACAGATTTTTTTACATGTGGATATATTTCAACATGTATAATAACTCCAAAATTTCAGCAAATCCATGATTGTGATGCATTTCACATTCCAAATTTTGTTGATTTGGCATGAAACGGTCCTCGTGTGTGTGGTAGCTCTGTGTGTGTGTTTATATGCATACTGTATGTGCTGCTCTTTACTATTTAATCGTTTATGTTCCTTACATTAACAGTTTTAGGATTGTATATTAATTATACAGTTTTATGTACCCCACCTTGATTACATTTCAAGAAAGGTCGTGTATGCCTTTAAAAATACATTAAAGAAGGTGTACCTAGATTATCTCCAGCAAAACATAATGTTACATATATATATTCTATTTACTGACATTTTCTTCTCAACATCTTTTGTCCCTCAGATGATTTCATGTTGCTGCTATGTGCATCCTTACAAAAACAAACATTTGAAGATGAGAACAAGGCTGCTGTTCGAATCATGGCTGGAGATAATGTGGAAATCTGCATGAACCTTGAGGCAGCATCGTTTAGCCAACACAACCCTGTCCCTGACTTTATTCACTGCCGGTAAGGGCTGGGTCTTGTGTACTGGCAAAGGTCATATATCTAACTAATGATCTGACTCATCCACGTTACCACCCTGACACAGTTGTTACACATACAGTATACGCTCTTAGTTCCATGGCTATGAACACTGTTTTCAGTGGGGATCAAAATTGAATGCCAACATCTGAGGCTCAAGGCCATAAAATGCTATCTCATATTACCTAGTTTAAAAAAAACCCTCTGTATATTATCACATATAATATTATAGCTATGTAATATAAACCATTAAAACTCAAATAATAGATTTGTTGTAAAAACTAACCACACGATGACATCTTGAAGGAGAGTTGAACATATTAGCAGATCTAACCAAGCTGTACGTAGATGGAGCAAAACAAATGCTATCATTTAGATTTATTAGTGTATTTATTTCTAGAATGCAAGTCTGTGGGTATGGATTGCCTTCATTTTAATTTTAGGCATTTCATTGATAGATAAGTGTACATAAGTGTCACAGGAAAAAAGAAACCAGTATAAATGCCAAGAGCCAATGATTCTGCAATAGGATATGTGAGGCATTAATTTCTTGACAAGTTATATTACACCACTGGAAAAATTATTAAAGATATGTGTTCTCACATACCATTTGGCTTCAAAATAAAAACAGTGAGACAACACAATGTTTCCAGTGATGGCTCCTCGATGGACTTGCCATTTTTAACGACTTACAGTGAGTTTTGCAAAGAGAGAATAAAGTTATGCATGGAACGATGTAGAAGACAATAAATCTAGAATTGCCAGTATAGTATGTTGCTCAATTTCTTCATCAAAGCACGTAGTCATGAACATGAAAGATATAGTAAATTTTAGCCAGCCAAAGATATTACAAACATATTAGTTACCAAGAAAATATTGATATAAACAGTCTTTGAATTGAACAAAAATATTTGTCATTGTTTTCCCATTTTATTTCCTTTTGTTGCAGATCTTACCTAGATATGGGTAAAGTGATAGCGTTCAGTTACCTTTTCTGGTTTGTCCTCACCATCATCTTTATAACGGGAACCACTCGAATTAGTATATTTTGCATGGGCTACTTGGTTGCCTGTTTCTATTTCCTGCTCTTTGGAGGTGATCTGTTACTCAAACCTATCAGAAGCATTCTTCGTTATTGGGACTGGCTGATAGCATATAACGTCTTTGTGATTACAATGAAAAATATATTATCAGTAAGTGGTTCTTTAGTTCAAAGTACTCCACGGTTTTAAATTATGGGGAAGATCTCTCTCCCTGCATTCAGGTCTGCCCTCTGCAGAAAAATATTAAGCACTAGGATGCTTAGGGTGAGGGAGCATGTTGGCCAGAGGGATGTGACTAGCAGGGATGTAGACAAGTCTTTGGTTCCGAGTCTCAAGTCTTTGCCCAACATTTTCGAGTCTGAGTCCCGAGTCTCATTTTGAGTTGCGCAATGCATTCTGGGGCGACCACAGGGGAAGGAACGGTGAACTGCGCAACCAGGAAGCACCTCCTGGAGCATGATTTCGCTTTGTAAAAGCAAAAAAACACAGTGGTTTGGCGCACAAAGGCGCTCAAAGGTGAATATTTTTTGAACCTTTTTTAAATTCCCTATCACCCCCTGGTGACTCAAATCGCAACTCGGCCAAAAAGGGGCCAAGTCGCGAGTCAAGTCCGAGTCAGTCGCTTGTGGGACCCAAGTCGAGTCTGAGTCAAGTCACAGTAGTGACTTAAGTTGGACTTAAAAATGAGTCCTGTGACTTGAGTCCCCAACCCTGGTGACTAGCTGTTGCCCCTTTTGCATAGAGTCATCCCAATCCTGCAAGGGAAATCTGTATCCAGAATCAAACTTCTAACATGAATTCCCTTGCTATATCAGGAAATGCATGGGCAGATCTGATAAGAATACATCTTACTAAATATTCCACAAGTGTTCAAGCATGGCCATTATTGTAAAGAAATTGGAAGTATGGGTTTCTCAGCCATGTAATTAGTTGAAGAATAAAGTTTTAATACTAAAACATTAGTCCTGCTGACGTGATGGCCATTATTATCTGGCTTGCTTTTATTCTTTGCTGTTGCCCTGCAGTTCTATAAAAAAATAATCTTAAATAAATCTACAAAATATATGTAGTATATTTGTTTTTCGAGTAGCATGTCTCCTTGCTGCCACTGTGCGGAGGGGTGCTCCTTGATGTCTGTAGGAATAGTCTAGAAGAGTGTGGCTACACGTGCATCCGTAACTGCGTTTGCAAACGCTGTAAAGTGTGTTCCACTACTTCCAGTGGCAGAGCCAAAGAATACAATTGGGCTGAATACAATTGGACCGAGTTTAAGTAGATAATGTTTCCTCCCTTCATAATAGAAGAAAGTTTGTATTGGTAATTATGTGCTTGCACATGCCCAGATATTTTCCATCTACTGTAGACAATAAATGAGAAAATAAGTCTCATAGTGCCACCATTGCAGTTGTAAGGATTATAGCATTATTTATTGCTTTGGTGCATAAATTTCTTAAGGGATACTCACAGTACAGAAATGTTGATCTCTGCCTTTATTTTCTCTTTCTTTTAATTTTAAGTAACGTTGAACTAGCAGTAGGCTAAGGTTGAAAGCCTTTCATTTTCATTGTAACCTATTTCTAGCTTTTCTATACTTTAAATATTTTAATATATTAATCTCTGTTTATTCCAGATAGGAGCATGTGGCTATGTGGAGTCATTAATGAAGAACAGCTGTTGGGTGATTCAGGCATTTAGCCTGGCTTGTACAGTTAAAGGTTATAAAATTCGTAAGTACTGATTTGTAAATTGTTTTATTCTTAAAAACTTTCATGAAAACGTTTAAATATCCATCCTTGTATAATCATTTTAAAAAGTAGCCAGGTGTTTTTCCCTTGTGGTTTTGATGCTGAGAATTAAATCCTGTGCACCTGAATCAAGTATGGAAATTGTTCAACTTGTTGAATAGACTAGAATGCCCCATCACACGAGCAATGTTATCCATAGTCCCCTTAATGAATAGCAGGGGGACTACAGTAGCTCTTTGTTCTTCCTCGGCCGATAATTCCGCTGTTCTGCTGCTGTTTTGGAGTCTCCACATCTGTCTTCGCTAGGTTCTATTAATCTGAGCCAAAGGATACCCATTCGCCCTCAGAGAACTTGTCAGGGTCCTTTTTTCTGTAGATAACTCAGCACCACTGCAGATCTTTAACGCTGTAAACATCAAAGTTTAGACTTTCATCTAGACTAAACATCAAAGCATCGAGTTTTTCTGAGCAGGGTGGTGGTTGGAACTGTTATGCAAGTAACGGCCCATATGTGTCGGTTTCCTGTATATTGCCCAGTGTCTCAGGAACCCTAAGGACCCTAGACCTGTTTTATCTACCCCATATTACCTATCTTGATGCGTAAAAGTATTTTTTTTTCCTGAAGGGATAGCACAGTGGTAGTGTGTGTATCCGAACATTAACC
This sequence comes from Plestiodon gilberti rubricaudatus, assembly GCA_026170595.1. NCBI lineage: Eukaryota > Metazoa > Chordata > Lepidosauria > Squamata > Scincidae > Plestiodon > Plestiodon gilberti. The sequence continues at coordinate 56,684,289 of JANXHW010000004.1, read as the reverse complement.
CTGTCCAGTCACAATAAGCTACTTCCAGTTCACAGCATCAGGAAACATTTTTTGTAGTAGCACATGTTAATCAAGAGACTTACCCAGCGACTGTATGCAGAGATGTCTTTTGGGGGTGGTTTTATTTTCACTGTTTCCTACAACTAGCTTATCATGTCTAAGGCACCTTGTACATAAGGCACAGCAGTAATTCCACTTAGTGTTTTGGTTGCTGCATGGCACTTCTTGTTGGGCTTGTTGTATGTGTTTGTTTTTACTTTTAAAAAAATCCTAATACACAGCGCAATCCTGCCCAGCTCCTTCACTGATGCAGCCAGTGGGGGAAGGCAGAATGTGAGGCTTTGGGAAAGGGGATTTAAATCCCCTTTGAAGGAGGATGTAAAGGGGATTTAAATCCCCTTTTCAAAGCCTCCCGTTCTGCCCTCCCCCACTGGCTACACCAATGGAGGAGCTGGGTAGGATTGCGCTGACAGTTAGTACAACTGCTTCTCTTCCGAGACATGCAACTATTACAGCTATCATAGTTGGCTGCTTACCTCGTAGCTATCATAAAGGCTCTGTGTATCTGAAATGGTGGAATGTAAATCTGAAAAATACCAGCATATCTGAGTGGGTGGAAAAAAAAAGAGGATCCAGCACCCTCTCCAAAATCTCTTCATTTGAGATTTGATAGCAGAATGCCACTTTAGTGAAGCCCATCCTATATATTTTAAAATTTGCAATCCCAAGTTTAAAACTTGCACTGTTTTACATTGGAACTGGACATAATTAGATTGGAGTGACAACTGTGGCTCCTCCTGGACAAAGATAGCCTGGCCAGATAGCCGTTCTCTGGTAATGTCCCATTTGGACTATGTACAGTATAAGCTGCGTTATCCAATGCTTAGTTAAGCTGCAAACACAGTTAACTAGCATCTCCAGAGGGGCCAGAGATGCCAGTTAAATTGTAATATTAAAAATAGGAGTGCATGAATTTCTAAAGTGATGGATTCCAACTGCTTTAGTTATTTTGCTGCATCTTTGCAATTTCTGACAAAATATTGCATTGAATGCATAAGAACAGTTTTACTGTGTGGATTTTGTTTATTCTTGTTAGCTCCTAATACAAATGACTGTAAGTTACCTAGCGGGGAAGCGGGAATTATCTGGGACAGCATTTGCTTTGCCTTCCTGTTACTTCAAAGAAGAGTCTTCATGAGTTACTACTACCTGCATGTGGTTGCAGATATCAAAGCTTCACAGATTCTGGCATCCAGGTAAAGTACATTGTTTTGTTTAAAATATTATATAAATCTAAATCTATACAGTTTAATAGCTGAACACATCAACTGATCAGGAAAGTCGTTAGCCTTTTGAACAGACTTCAGAATGGTTGAAATTAGATATATCGGAGAATTTCTCCGTGCTTGGCTTTTGGAAAGAACACTGGGAACTCAAAAAGCTGAATTAAAAAGAGCTAAATACAATAGTTTGGCAATAAAAGAAGTCTTAAAGCAGAACAAACAAATGAAATAGTACTTTAATTATGAAACAACTATTTTCAGCCTATGTTGGGCAGCGCAATCCTCCCTAACTATACGCGGCCGGCCTAAAGGGTCAACCGCTATATGCTATGGCTGTTGCCCAGGAGCACCTCAGAAGAAGGGAACGTTCGTCCCCTTCCCCAGGTGTAGGGAGCCTATGGGCCTCCTCAGATGTATGTCAGGTCCAGACCTGGCGTACATTCGGTGAGGGTCGTGTAAGGCCGACACGGGCTGGGAACAGGCATAGGATATCAGTGGAGTGTGCTGTCAATAACCCAATTGCCGCCGGCCCGGCCAGCCCTGCACCAAGCAGCGTAGGCCTTACCTTGGTTGTGCAGGTTCAGTCCGCCGGTGCAGGTTCAGTCCGCCGGGGGTGTGAAGCAGTGCTAGCCTCAGCTCCGGCGCTGCTTACACCCAAGTCATCACAAGCATGCTTTACAGCATGTTTGTGACAGTTTAGAGCGGCAGAGCATGCACTCCGCCGCTCTAATCTTAGTGAGGATTGCACTGTTAGGCCCAATGGTAGGTCATAAGCAGACACTACTTACCCACCCCTCAAAACTTTATTACAAAGAAACAGGTTTTTAAAGCTTTAGAAATTTCTGAACAAAACAGAAGGGATTTCCTTAAACTTTGTGGAAAAAAGTAGCTTGCACAATGCCAGGAGCTGTATAACCAGAAAGCTTCTAAGGTCAAATAACTGCAACTTTAGCAAGTTTGTTTGTTTTTAAAAAGCCTTTTAGGCAACCAGCTTTTTTTTTAAGCTGCACTCTTGCTAAGAAAACAGTTGTTTGGGTTTAGAAGTTTTCCTATAGCTCAATTGAACATTTTCTGAGATTATACAAGCTTCTTCCCTTCCTAAAGAAGGAAGCACTACTGGATTTAAAAAGTCTAAAGAGCCTGTTTTTGTGGTTTGGTGGTTCTTAAAACCTTAAAAACTATTTTTTTTAGGGGGGATGCCTTTTAACATTTTGTTTTGTTTTAGAAAGAGGACAGAGTTTTCTATTATGTAATTTTTCAGAGTCTCTGTTATATTTTAAGACAGGACAGGAGAGTTATTGTAGAAATCTGCAGCTGACTTGTTAAGTATCTAATCTTTTCTCCAACCTATAGAGCAGCTGTTCTAAACATTTTCAGTCTCCAGAGCCCTTTATACTCCTAAATGGAGTCTTGGGGAGCCCCGGAGCTCTGGCGTGTGCACAGAGTGGCACAACTCTAAGAAGATGGCAACCACTTATGGTGTGCTCAGGGAGCCCCTGAAAGGCTCTCGGGGAGCCCCAGTGCTCCTAGGAGAACACTTTGAGAAACACTGCTCTAGAGAATAAATTTCAAATAAATGAAGGGAAGCTTGCTCATCTCACGTTGAAATATGTTTCTAAAATATATCTAAGCTTTAGCAAACAGGGAGTAGCTCTAGCCCTATTCAGTGATTTTAAAACGGAATGATATACCGAAGTAGAGGGTTGAAAAGGAACATGCCAGCTAGTCCGTCCGTCCCCAACACGATCCTTAGCCGTGAAAGGTGCTTGCACCCTGTTACCAGGAATTCCCTCTTCCCCAGCCCCTCATTTCACATTCCAGGTGGTCTTCCTACCCCCAGTAGTTGCTTTTCAGTAAGCTCAGGGAGCTGCCCTATTGATGAAGAGGCCGGGGGGATTGCTTGCACAAATATCATTGTGCTCACAAACGTAGAATACAATCCTTTGTCATTCACTTCAGTGAAACGTGACACATGCTCAAGCTTTTGTTCATTTATGATGTATATATGTTTGTGTTGCCTTATTTTTACCTGGTTTTGGGGGGTTGATTTTCTTTTACAGAGGTGCTGAACTTTTCCAGGCCACAATTGTGAAGGCTGTAAAAGCAAGAATTGAGGAAGAGAAAAAATCGATGGACCAACTGAAGAGACAGTATGCCTGCCTGCCTTCCTTCCCCTAGGCATATCCCCTCTAAAGGGAATAGCTATTTGCCATTACTGGTTGGTGTATACCACCACTTAATTAGAAAAATATTTTAGCTTTACATTATAGTGCTCATTCAGTTTTGGAGGAATGCACAGCTTGCACTCTCCCCCCCCCCACACACACCCCAAGCAGAGGGGGAGGAAGAAAGGAAGGAGGGGAGTGTACCCCCCCCCCCGCCATCTTGTACTTGGCCCATTGCAGATGGAGCCAGCCCAAAGAATTGGACCTGTCGTCAGGGCTACTTCAACTTTATATCTGTGGCATGAGTGAAAGAGAAGGGTAGGGTAAACCCTTGTAAACTACCGGTAGATATGAATTGCCGATCCCATTTCTTAGTCATATAGATGTGTGACCAAGATACATTAAACTTTTTACATATGTGACACAGGTCTGTGGGGAAAAAATCAACTCTCCTATCAAAGTAAAGTGTATAAAATGAGTAAATTATACAAGTTGAATGAATTAGCTTATATTTATTCTGCGTAATACTACATCCAAGAGGTTTTCAAAGAGCTTTGGAATGTTAATTATGCTCCACAAGGGTACATGGTAGACAGGTAGAGGAAAACAACATAAGGAGGGTGGTACGGTGGCAGCGAGATCATTAACAGGTATTAATAGCCATTAAGAGGGATAGTGAGTTGTAGAGGATGCTTAATTCCACCCCTGACCAATGGGATCCTTACACAGATTCCTCTGTTGGTTTATATGCATTTACAACACTTTTCCCGTATGCTTTCAAACTGCTCTCTGCAGTAATCAATACTGGAAACTTATTTTAAAAACTGAGATTTTTTAAAATACCTAATTCTTGCATGCTACTAATTATATAGAGACTTGTGGGCATATGAATAAAAGGTACGTCTTTTCATACTAGTGAAAAATCTGTTCAGCTACCCTCAACAATAAGGTTTAGACTTTTACAGAAGTCGATGTCGACCTCACTCCTTCTAGTAATAATCTGTATGTCACCACTAAAATCATGGAGTTGGAAGGGATCAATAAGAGTCTAACCCATGTCAGTGCAGACTGTCCACAACTACATCATCCCCAATTGATGGCTATCCAGCCTCTGCTTAAAGACCTTCAATTATGAAGAATCTACCACCTTCCGAGGCAGATTGTTCCATTGAACACTTGGTACTGTCTGGAAGTTCTTCCTAATATTTAATCAAAATCCCCCTTATTGTAATTTAAACCCATTTGTCTTGGGCCTACCTTCTGGAGCAACAAAGAACAATTCTTTTCCCTCTTCCACATGACAGCCCCTCAGATATTTATTAGATAGTAATCATGTCATCCTTTAACCGTCTCTTTTCCGAACTAAACATGTCCAACTCCTTTCTTCCTCATAGGACATGGTCTCTAGCCCCCTCACCATCACAGTTGCTTTCCTCTGGTCCCAATCCAGTTTGTCAATATCCCTCTTAAACTGCAGTGCCCAGACCTAGATATAATATTCTAGGTGGGGTCTGACTAAGGCAAAAAGTACAGACATCCCCTCATCCACGGATCCACTTATCCACAGTTCTGTGGGGGCCCCCACGCCCGTTACTTATCTGTTTTCTTTTACTGTGGTGCCAAGCACTCATGTCTCTTCCTTCCAGAATACTAACAGGAAACAGGAAGCATCCTGCTTCCTGTTAGCATTCTTTTACTGGACAATCCTGTGCAAGTTAGGCCGGCTCCGTGCCAGCCTAAGGATTCACTAACGTGCCATAAAGCCCGGGCCGCCCAATGGCCGGCACAGTAAGAGGTGATGGCGTGGAAGCCGGCACAGCTTACTCGGTCACGGAACCGACTCCATGCTGGCCCGCTGCACGTAAGTCCCGCTCCGGTTGGGGTGGGGGGAGAGCGGGCAGGGGTGGCGAGGGAGGGGGGCCATTGGGCGGCCCGGGCTGGGAGGATGCGTGTATATCGGTGGCAATATCCAGCGCCCTGTCACAGCCTGGGTTGGCCTTACATAGCCTCCCTCGCTGCACACCAGTTCTGGAGCTGGCGCGCATCCAAGGAGGCCCACTGGGCCCCAGCCTGCCTACACCGGGGGAAGGGGACAAATTTCCTCTTCCCCCGAGATGCGCCCGAGCTATGCCAGCCTAGTCTGGGAAATTCCCAGGATGCAGCGGACTGCCCCTTTACTCCGGTCACGCATACTTGCGCAGGATTGGGCTGTCTCCCTCCTCTAGCGTTCTGGCTGACTAATTGTCGCGTTCCTCCTCTAGCATTATTTAACAGACTGCAAAGGAAGACACATGAGTGCTTGGTGCCACAGTAAGCATAGGGTTCCCTTTTATCTGCTGTTTCGGTATCTGTGGGGGCAGGAACATATTTGTGGTTTTGGTATCCTGCAAGGGGCAGGAACAGATTTAATACGCCTGTATTAAACTTTATCCCTTTAAGGAACCAGGGAAGCAAGGCTTACAGAAACATTCTGGCATACGCAATCTCTGTTTGTGAGGAGAGTAATTTGATAATGTATTAAGAATGTCATGTAATTATTCAATTTCAAGATAATGTGTATCTTGAAACCACAAATATGATGGCACTTTGTGACACTGTGTAAAATGTTCTTTGACAGAATGGATCGTATCAAAGCCAGACAACAAAAATATAAAAAGGGCAAAGAAAGAATGATGAGCATGAACCAAGAATCCTCAGATGGGCAAGCAATTCAACAAGCTGCTGAAGAAGACGATGATGATGGTACTATTCCTTCAGTATATCTAGTATTGGTGTTTATTGCTAGGACTTCAGTAATATTAACATCTGGAGATGTACTATGTCTTGTCCAGTCATTTGCTGCAGGGACTTCACAATATGCTCATACCAATGTTCATAAATTAATCCCATAGTGTTCGTTAGGAGTTACTTCCAGGTATATGTAAATTGGATTGCAGTATACATATGGAGCTCTCCTCCTTTTTACTTCAGTGGAAGAGTAGCCTGCATGTTCAGCTGTTTGTACAGACAGTATTGCCCCTTTTATTAAAATGGGGAACAATCCATACATGTGGGAGTTCTGTAGTACAAAGTTTCAGATTAGGGTCCTAATACTAATAAAAGGGTTGTATCCAAACTAATGGCACAATCCAGTTTATATTTTAGACCGGCAGAGCACTGCTCTGCCAGTTTAGGGTGTCGCAAACATGCTGTAAAGCTAATTTGCTGCACCTGGCAAAGAGGCCAGTGCTGCGCTACCCGCCCCAGATCCAGTGGAGCGCCCACTGGGGAAGGTAAGTTCCCCACTGGGTGGGGGAGGGCAGGATGGGATGTTCCGGGAGGAGGGGATTGGTCAGCCAGGCCTCGGAAGGGGGAGGTATCGGCGGCGGCAGCTCCGCCAAAATCCTATCCCCTTCGTGCCTTGCCGTCATTATGCAGCCCATTCAAATGTGCACCAGCAAAACACCTGGTGCACATTCATGTAGTAGACCCATTAGCTGGGGCAAATGTTCCCTTTCTCTGCGTTGACCTCCCAGCTGGCTTTTTGCGCCCTGGATGTAGCGGTGGCTGCACTGGTCTTGCTGCATCGCAGGGCATAATGTGGGACAGGATTGGGCTGTTAGCATCGCTAAAATGGCACTGTGCTTATTTCATGATTATTTGTCTAATCATGTGAGGTTTGCGATTGTTAGCAAAAGTAATCACATAAGAGTTCCATGCCTCAACTCCCCCGCAATTCATTTCTGTACTAAAATCATTGTATGGCTATTTGGTCTAATTAAAATTTTTAGACTGACAGCACAATCCAATCCATACTTACTCAGAAACAAATAAGTTGGTGTTCAGTGGGACTTACTACCAGAAAAATGTGCATAGGATTGCAGCCTTAGGCCCCAATCTTGTCCCCTGCCAGCAGCGCTGATGCAGCCATGCCAGAAAGGTGTGCGCTGCATCCAGCAATCGGGGGGGGAGGGGAAATCCAAGGGCAAATGGGAGGTAAGTACAAAACATTTATATTTACCTCTGCATAAGCCATGTGGCCACCTAGAGTCTTTTCAAACATACGCCACCTCTTTTGGTAGCATATATACGAGGAGAGAAAATGGGCGAGGAGGTTTGAAATGGAGGAGATAAGATCTAGCACAGGAGTTCTCAGCCTGTGGTACGAGTACCCCTAGGGGTACGCGGACCAACGGCAGGGGGTACGCCAGAGCCTGCCTTATCAGCATCAATCAGTAGTTAATTACTAGTTAATTAGAACTTAAATGCAATCCCCCTGTCTGTCTGTCTGTCTGTCTGTCTGTCACACACACACACACACACACACACACACACACACACACACACACAGAATTAGGTAAGACATTTTTTTCCCATTTAAAATTGTTTTAGTACTTTTTATTTAACGATTAATTATCTAATTAATTGATTGATTAATCCAATTAATTGGCAATTAATTAGCAGGGGGTACTTCAGAAAATTGAATTGTGATAGGGGGTATCCGGGCCTCCAAAGGTTGAGAACCCCTGATCTAGCATGTTCCATTGCTACCAAAACCACCCCTCCCATCTCCTCCCCACCACTGTTCCTCCCTACCCAACTATGCCCCCAGTCTTCTCACTCCCTCCCCACTCATCCCTTGTCCCCCCCACGGTGACTTACAAAATCCAGAGGGCTCAGTGGGGTCCTATGGTGAAACTGAGGCACTGCTGCCTCTTGCAGCAGCACTTACAGAATGAAGCCCGAGCTACATTGTCCACGGCTGCGTCGCGGCTGCGTCTCGCAGCCGGAGCGCTGCTGGAACACAGCCGGAACAAAGCCACACGTGCTCTCCAGTTGTGGCTTCTGATTGGACAGAGTACTTGGCTTTTTACCACAGGCAGCGTCTTGGCTTTGTGTGGCTTTGTGTGTGCTTGGTGACATTTGCCCTGTGATTGGCTACCGCTTGTCCTGCCCCCACAGACGTGTCCCGCCCCTACTGTTCAAGGACTGCCCCCCATTGGCCCGACGTTCCAGAAATGGGCAAAAAGTCGAGCCGAGGCCGACTTTGCCCATGCGGGGATGTCGGCTGCCGACGGGCCAGCGCCGGCTGCCGTTGGCAGCCTGCACTTGACATGCGTGCTCGTGCGTGCCACACGCAGGACGCACGCAGGACGCACGGCTATAGTGTAGCCCAGGCTTGACTGCCAACGGAGTGCTGTGTGCGCCATTGGCAGCCATTTTACAACCGCAGAAGACTCTTCCACTGCCATAAACCTGTCTGCCCGACAGCCCAATCCTGAATAGGATGGGCTGTTAGTGATGACTAGCTAAACTTAGGCTGCAGCTCATAGTTTGGAATATGTGTAGGATATTGCATGCAAGGCTATAGTTTTTGATCTTGACATCTGTATCAAAATAAATATTTAGTTTTTATGGCTGGACCCTATGAAAAGGATTCATTTTGAGGCAAACGGTTCACATTTGGATCTGAAGTGATTTCTTATGTGAAACTGTTGGAATGATGATTACATTTACTGCGCAATCCTGCGCAAGTTACGCGCGGCGGACCTAGTGTCTGCCGCCTGGAATAGTCGCAAACGTACCGTAAGGCATGTTTGCGCACTAGTTTAGAGCCGGGAAGGCCGGCGCAAGGCCAGCCTTCCCAGCTCCACCAGCCGAGGACTCGGGCTGCCGCCAGACCCAAGAAAAGTAGGATCCGGTAGACGGCTGGCAGGGTCGGAGGATGAGGGGGAGGAACAGCAGAGCCGGGAGGGTGACCATAGGCCCAGGGCATCTGGGCTATTACACAGCTTCCTCCGAATTCTGGCAGCAAAATAGCTGGCAGAAATCCAAGGAGGCCTACCGGCCGCAGCCGCCGTTACACTTGGGGAAGGGGACAAGCGTCCCCTTCCCTGAGTAGACTTTCCACCACAGGCTGCCTGCTGCAGGCTGCCTGTGGCGGAGCACTGGATCGGGCGGGCGGCCGAGGCCATCCGCCTGAACTTTACGTGGGATTGGGCTGCCCGAAACATGAGTTTCCGGAATAGGAGAATTTAGTTTTGTTTTTTATCAGTAACATTTGTTCAGTGTGGGGAGAAAAGGCAAAACAAATTCATCAATTATATTTTAGGAACTCTGATAAAATACTCTTGGATTGTTAATGTTTCTAATCATTTTTGTTTTGGAGTTTATATATAATAGATACTAATTTCTTGCAGCTTTAAACTTTCACTTATAATTTATAGCTAGTAGTTATATAATTTTTCAAAATGTAGTTTCTATACTGCTGCTGAAGTATTTTCCCCCAGTGATCAATTTTAGCATATGTCAGCATTTTTTCTTTTTTCTGTCAGCATTTTTCTTTGTGTGTGCTCAGCGTGCAGACACAATGTAACAAATGATATCACACAATGTCTCTGTAAAACATGTGTCTGTTTGGTTTTCCCATTAGATCACTGGGAAATTAAATGTACTACATCTGATGGGTTTCATTTTGTTTTAGTAATGGACCTCAAAATATCGTTTATTTTAAAATGGAAAAGAGACCACCATTTCCTGATCAAGGATATGTACAAAAAAAAGAGTTAATATTCCCATAAATATCTTTATTTTGGAAGTGAAACTTCAGATTTAACTACTGTATAAAATTGACCATGTTACTTTCATGGGCTCGTCAACATATAGTCATACATAAATGTTTGTTGTTGTTCTTTTTCTTGAGTATAATAGAATTGGATCTTATGTTCTTGAAAAGCTTTGGAGATATTGAAAACAGAAAAAGAAAATATAAGTAGTAATGTGTTTCTCATTTTGTAAAATTAATTTTGGACATATCTCATTTTAGGAGAAGCAGACAAAGAGAAAGCCAAGGGCAAAAAAAAGCAGTGGTGGCGACCTTGGGTTGATCACGCTTCCAGTAGGTTTCTCAATCATCTTTCAAATAACATGAATTTAACCCTTATATCCTTGACCAGAATGAAGGCATCCCCAAGAACGCTTTGTTTTATGCATGGTTTTATAAGTTGTGACTTGGTAGTTATATGGATGTTAATCCAGTGATTTCAAGTGTTAACAAGAACGTATTTTTCATTTCAACCATTCATTAGCTACATACCTTTATGGCAATTTTCAATTTTCTAAGGTTGAACCACATTTTTACCATGTGAGAGGAAGGAAAATACACTCTGTCTATGCTTCCAAAAGAGAGAGTAAATTAATCTGAGGGGTGGATGTTTTATCAACATCAACCATGGTTATATGCTTACACTTTATCATTGCATTTGTTTGTTTTTCAATATCTACCACTGTAGTTTCACTTTATGTAGTTTTGTTTCATGGAAGGACTACTCAACTTCCTAGTAAATGGGGCTTCAAAGTGTATGAAAGGTATACTTTAAAAATAGAAAAGTAAAAAACAAAACAAAAAAACCACTAAGTTGCTAAAGGTTACAAACCCCTTCAAGGAAAAATACTTTCACAGTAGAGGTTCTATCCCCTTACGCTCAATTAAAATTTTAATATTGCATAAGAATTAAAGAGAGATAAGTCAATAGCATGCAAAAACAATAGCTGAAATACTATTAAAATATACATTTTACAGCACAGTCCTATCCAACTTCCCCCACCAGTATAACCAGTGGGATTACTTTGGAGGGGGGATTTAAATCCCCTTTGGAGGGGAGACTTTGAAGGGGCGGGGGATTTAAATCCCCTTTGAATCCCCCTTTGGAGGGGATTTGAATCCCCTTTCCGTCCGTCCCCCCCCCCCCCACCGGTGGGGAAAGTTGGATAGGATTGTGCTGTCAGTGAAGTTAATTGCACTAACTGATGTGCAGAGAAAAAAAAATCTGAAACTTATATACGATTATCTCCCCATTTGCCATGTTTATATTTAATTTTACCCCAATCTTATCTCCCACCAGTCGCACCAATGCAGCTGCACCCAAAAGGCATGTGCTGCATCCATCAGGGGAGCGACCCAAGGGCAAACAGGAGGCAAGTATAAAACAATTATACTTACCTCCCAGTAAGCCTATGGGTCTCCTCGGGCATACACCACCACTTTTGGTGGCTTATGTCCATGGAGAGAAAAGGCGGAGAGCTTTGAAACAAAGGGAATAGGATCCAGCGTGCGTCATTGTTGCCAGATCCACCCCCTCCTGCTGCCTCCCTGCCCCCTGTTCCACCTCCCTACACAGTTATGGCCCCAGTCCTGGCCGCCAACAGAGTGCTATGTGCTCCATTGGCAGCCTTTTTACGACAGCGAAAGTCACTTCCACTTTCATAATGCTTCCTGCCCAGCATCCCAATCCTACAAAAGATTGGGCTATTTGTATTTTCAGTTGTACTCTACTTTCTGTGCATCTGTACATATGCTTCTATCAGCGCAATCCTATCCAACTTACACCACCGGTGTAACCAGCGGGGGAGGACAGGGCGAGAGGCTTTGGAGGGGAGGGGGATTTAAATCCCCTTTGAATCCCCCTATGGAGGGAATTTGAATCCCTTTTCTGTTCTGGGGCCTTCCGTTCTCGCTGCACCGGTGGTGTAAGTTGGATAGGATTGCATCTGCTTCTGGAATCTGAATTGTTTCATCCAGGAATTTAACCCAGCATTTTCAATGTCCATTTCTGTCAAGTCACAAGTAAACTGTGCCAATATATATATTTCTGTTTCTGAAGGGCATGATGAAAATGTAGCAACTTATCCTCCCCCCCCCCCAGAACATTACTGAAGAAGAATCTAATTGTTTTCATTTCCAAAAGAAACCACTGCAATTAATATGTTTTTGAGACTATCACTGTTCAAAATGGACCTGGATATGGTCTCTGTTAATCCTCATGTTAAGTTTGTGGCTATCGAAGAATTGTTGAAATTCAGGTGATGAGCATTACTCAGCTTTAAGTCATTCTCATCACCTGAATTTCAATCATTCTTACTAAGTTACAGTTTGAAGTGGATTTCAGTTCAGGCAGAAAGTTGATGGAATGGTACAATCCCACAGCTTTCTGTTGTAGTCCACTCTGTAAGACAGACCTGTATCCATGCAACCTTTGTTAAATAATTTCCATTTAATTCAGTGTTTCTGATTCATTTGACCCTCATTATACGTTTTAGGAAACCAAATGTATTGTATGAATCATTGCAATAATGCATATACTTGTGAAAAGCAATGTATAGTTGAGCCCTGAAAATGAGTATTCAGCAGTCAGTTCTGCATGTTCTTCTTAACAAAAGAACTGCTCACAAGTTTAGGACGGCAGTTTTCCTTGTACTTTTTTCAGTATATAGCTGAATATTGTAATGTAGTATTCAAAGTGTCCATACTCTAAAGTTCATATTATCTGCATTGCGACTTTTGATTTCTTGGTTGACATGGGATTCTCAGGGATTCTCTTCTACTGGAGAAGGTGTGGCATGAGAAACATGCTTTCACACAACTGTTGCTACCTGGTATTCTCCAAAATTGACTGCAAGAACAATATGGGGATTAGAAAATAATACAATATTGATGAAACAATGAAAACAGATGTCTGAAGAATTGTTAACTTCCTTCTGGAAGAGGGATGGCCCGTGGATGGAGAAGTACAATTCAATTTAAAATAGACTACTGTTCCCATGGTGCTTTCTTCATCACACGCATGTATGCTTGCAAGAGTGCATTATTGCAGTTTAATCATACCTAGCACAGTGCCGTATCTCTTCATATCCTAGTGGTTGAATGTAAACCCTGCTCAGTGCTTGATATGACTAAGCCTTAATAGGACACAAGACTGATTATAACAGTGCCTAGTGCAGTAATAACACCCGACAAAACCCCAGACCTGTATTATTCTCCCCTCAATCATATATATATGTTTGAGTTTGGTTGGTTTGGTTTTGTGATTGCAAACCAATCAGTTTGGTTTTGTGATTGCTCTTAATGAAGAATTGTGATCTATTGTAATTACTGCTACTAGAAAGAAAATAATATAAGGCGATTACTGCTGGTGAAGGAGAAGAGTTCAAAGTAGGCCACACTCAGCGCAATCCTATCCAACTTACACCACCAGTGTAACCAGCGGTGCAGCGAGAACAGGAGGCCCCAGAACAGAAAAGCAATTCAAATCTCTTCCAAAGGGGGATTCATCCCCTTTCCATTCTGGGGCCTCCCATTCTTGCTGCACCGCTGGTTACACTGGTGGTGTAAGTTGGATAGGATTGCACTGACTGCCAATGTTCACTCCCAATGGTATAAACAGGAATAACGTTGTAGCATGAATTTTTAAGCATTAGTGCTTATACCAGATCAAGAACAGTGTGTCGTGTCAATTTATGCTCTGTGAGCCTCCAAGCACTGAGAACAGGTGGTGACGGTAGTACAGAACGGGGCACATTGCACTTGTTAAACAGTGATAGCTCACACCGTTTTCCGGCATGTCACTGTTATGTAGGAGACACAGAATTCATAATGCTAACATGAAAATTACTTCAGTGTACATTTGAGATAAGATAGAGCATAAGGTATGATTGAACAGGTTATAAACTGTTCTGATTTTTCAGAAAGTTGTATAATGAGGATCAAATGTATTCTTGAATGACATTCTATCTATTGCATTGTAAGGTTACTATATATAACTATTTTAAACTCTCTGAGCTTATTTGCAGACATTACGTTAATAGCCTTCACTGGCAGATGTAATGCTGTGACTTTTATTTTATATCTTGCTTATTATTTTATTTTTCACCTCCTTTGTTACCCTTGTTTGATCAAGTTAGGCTGGTTAGTGTCTTACAAGTTTAAAAGGTGCTTCTGTTCAAGGATATAAGGTCCCGGTTCATTCACATCATGTCTTGAACATAGGGAGTCCTCAGAACGTTTAAAAATCCAGAGTCAAAAATTATCTGTGATCATATGTATTAGTTAAAAAATAATATTTTTTTTTAAAAAGATAAAAAAACATTATCTCAGTTTTAAGGTTGAAAAATATAGTAAAAACAAATGTAAACTGCTATTGGATGACTCCACACGTTTCACAGTTCTTCATTTTGGTATTTTTGTCCAGTGATATCATTTTAAATTTAGTTTGCCTGCTGGATATCCACAGAGTTGGAAATTCCTCAGTCTCTGACAAAATGAAAGCAACATTTTTAAAAAAATTAAGAAAAGTGAACACTTTTTTATAATACTTTTTTCATCTTTTTTTGCATATTATCAGCCCATTTTATTCTGAATATATTTTCTTGCAATGTACACTTTTTCTTTGTCTTGCCTACACATATCACACCAAATTTCTATGCCACAGATTCTATTCATCGCTTGCTTTTTCTCCACTTCTGCCTGCCCTGTTATTGAGTCCCATGATCACAGAATGCTTGTTGTGTCTTTGTGGAGGTCCAAGATAGAGCGTATGGGGTTTTTTTCCCCCTGCAAGAAATAAGAAAATATTTTATTTCGCATAGTGGTCAGAAGTGGAGATTATTATTTGTTTGAGACGGACAGTGAGGAAGAGGAAGAGGATGAAAAAAAGGGAGAGGAAGAACCTCCAAGAAGATCTGCATTCCAGGTACTGTGTTTATATGTGTGTTCCTGTTGAGAAAGCTTGAGTTGGTGTTTGAATCTATTTTGAAACGTTTTAAGAATGAAAACTTGGTGCTAATTTAAAATTTTAGTGTTGCTTGCTTGTACATTTCTACAATATAAGAATGATACTGGAGATGGATTTTCATTCACTTGCACTGGCATCATGTTTAATAAAAAATAAAGCTTCATATCCTGAACTTTATTTTTTCTCATGTTGCCTTAGAGACAAATGAATAAGACATCTTTCCATTGGCATTGCTTGAGATTGCTTACATGCTTTTCTGGTTTTGGAGGGAAAGCCCTGTAGAATTATTACATAGATATTGTAATATATGTCAGATTTTGTGTATAATTAGAGCAAACATGCCATAGGGTGGAAAAATGTAAGCCATATCTACAACAGCAACATCCACCTACCCAATTAACTTAGCTTGTAATTCTATAGACACCTAGGAGTAGGTCCCATTGAATTCAGTGGTTTACTTCTAAGTAGACATGCAAAGGATGATGCCATAAGGTTCCAATTCTATACACACTTACTTGGGAGTAAGTCCTATTGAACATAGCAGGTCTTACTTCTGAGAAGACATGCACATAAAGTGTGCACATCTCAGGTTAGAAATTGTGTCCCTGTGAGTGGGCAACCTGGTACTACTTAAGGCAATAGGATTGAGATTAAGGCAATAGGATTGAGTCTGCTTTATAATACTTTGTCCTGATAAACTGACTTTTTGAAATAACCTATAGGCTACATGTGGTCATGTTATGTCACAATAGCTTATCCAGGCAACTTTCTAGGGAGCGTTCCACATGTGAAATCTACACAAGGGGTGTGTGTGTGTGTGTGTGTGTGTGTGTGTGTGTGTGTGGATGATGATGATGATGATGATGATGATGCAAGTGTCTGTCAGTCAGGACTACTGTAAACAGATATCTTCAAGACTGGTTTAGGGTTGTGATCCAGAGCCTACTGTTGCAATTACTAACAGGAGGCCTACGATCTCCTGTTAGTAATTATGGTAGATGGTGCTTCGTAAATTTATTAGAATTTTTTTCTGCCATATCTGACAATTGTGCGCAAGAGGCTGTGATACTTGGTAATAGTGAATACTAGATAACACTAGAGAGCTGGTGTAGCATAGTGGCTAAGAGACTGAGCTGCAACTTAAGACTTCCCTGGTTTGAATATTGGGTAGCATTGAGAGTAGGACTTCTATGAGCACACTCTGTAAATGCAAACTCCCTCCAAGAATGGAAGGAGCATTCTGCTTGTACAAAGGGCTCCTTCTGATCATGTGAGGATCCTTTGCGTGAGCAGAATGCTCCTTCCATTCTCAGAGGGAGCTTGCATAGGAGTACACTTCCATTCACATAAACTTTACTTTGGGTGCTATCCTTTGTCTCTGTCCTTACGTAAGTGGACGGGCAGCCCAATCCTAACTAAATTCCTGCGTAGTGATGCAGTGGCACTTGCGCGAGCTATGCTGCATCCCAAGGGGGGATTTTGGTTGCTGGAGATCTCGGGGTAAGAAGACATTTGTCCCCTTTCCCCAGGTTAAGCCCCAGCAGCTACAATCAGTGGCGTCACTAGGGCGCGCATTGCCCCATAGTGGGGCGCGCACACGTCACCCTAGTGATGCCTCCCCCCTATACCCCCCTCTTGCATAATCTTCAGCGTGGCCATAGGCCGCGTCGTGATTTGGGGGGGCGGGGTGCCCACTGGCCCGGGCACCCCCTTAATTTTTTCAGCCGGCTCAGGGACGTCTTCCCCGGCCGGCTGTCCGGGGCCTTCTGAGGAAGGCCCGCTGTGCGAACGTTATTTATAATGTTTTTTAGCGCATGCGCAGACCGTTCCTGAGAGAAAAGGGAAGCCCTTTTCCCTCAGGGACGGTCTGCGCATGTGCAAAAAACGTTATAAATAACGTTCGCACAGCGGGCCTTCCTCAGAAGGCCCTGGCACGTCAGCCGAGGAAGACGTCTCCGGAGCCGGCTCCGGGGACGTCTTCGGGGGCGATGTGCAGGAGAGGTGACGTGCGCGCGTCACCCCTTGCGCGCGTCACCCCGTAGCGGCCCGCTACCGTCGCTTGACGGTAGCGACGCCATTGGCTACAGTGGGTCAGCTCGGACCTGCGCCAGCTCTATAGCTGGCACATGTACGCATTGATCTGTGTCGGCAGATCAGGCCCAGGAAGGCAGATAGGATATGGCACGTGCCAGGACCGCTGATCCTGCCCCCCTTTCAGACCTAATCCACCCACCTGCCCACATCGCCACTCTTCACCTGCCCTGTTCTGCCCCTTCCCCGTCCTGTCCCACCCCTGCGCCAGACACTTGCATCGGCTGGTGTCCCTGTAGTTGCTGGCACCAGCAGGAAGGCTCCAGCCTTCCCGCCGGCACGGCAAGGCCCTGCACTGTCACAAAGCGCTATATGGCGCTTTTGCAACAGTGCATACCGGCAGTACTCTCATTCCATCAGCATGCTGGCTAGATAGGATTGGGCCATTAGATAAGTAATTCCCTCTCAGCCTCAGTTTCTCTTCTGCAATGTGGGGATAATAATACTTATCTTGCAGTGTTGTTGTTAGGATGCTATCAAGATAATACATTGAAGTGCTTTGCACACAGAGAAAGCATTATACAAATGTCAGGTATTGTTGTTTGCAGCATGGACACAATAAGTGAGCAAAACATTTTTTTCAAAAGCACAACACTTCCAAGTATTTCCATTCAGTTTTTGGTATACAGAGGGACACCAGTATCCACGGGGGATACGTTCCAGCCCCCACCGTGGATACCTGAAACCGCGGAAATGGGCGAATGCCCATTTCCGTGGTTTTCAGAGGGGGCCCGACCCCCCCCCGTGGGCCTGCGCGACTCCCCCCCGCACCCTCCACAACCCCCCCAAGCACTTACATTTAATGGAGAAAGCTCCGTTTTTTTTTTCTTCAAAAGCCTTTGTTGCAGGCCTTCTTACCAACAAGTCTTCGGTGCTAGAGTGTCTCAGCAACCTTGCTGAGAGGTTGCTGAGACTTTCTAGCACCAAAGACTTGTTGGTAAGAAGGCCTGCAACAAAGGCTTTTGAAGAAAAAAAAAACGGAGCTTTCTCCGTTAAACGTAAGTGCAGGGGGCGGGCGCGACCGCCCCCGCGCCCTCCACAGCCCCCCCAGGCACTTACTTTTAGCAGAAACATCCGTTCTTTTCTTCAAAAGTTCCGAGTTTCCATCTGTTTTAGCCCTGACCAACTAGACTTAGTTAATAGCTAGAGTCTCTGCAACCTTGCTGAGACTCTGGCTATCACCTAAGTCTAGTTGGTCAGGCCTAAAAGAGATGGAAACTCGGAACTTTTGAAGAAAAGAACGGAGGTTTCTGCTAAAAGTAAGTGTGGGGGGGCTGTGGAGGGTGCAGGGGGGGGATTCCTCAACCGTGGATAATTGAAACCGCGGTTGAGGAATCAGTGGATACCGGTTTCTCTTTCAGTGGACAGTTTCTCTTTCTGTGGACAAATATAGTAATATATTTACATTCACTTGAGGTGGTACACTGCATCATTAACAATAGCAAATGCAGTCTGTGTACCAAAACAGATTTCTGCACGTAGAACTGCTGTACTGCAGAGACACACAGCACAATCCTAACCAACTTTCCAGCGCTGGTGCAACCTCAATGCAGCCCCGAGGTAGAGGAACAAATGTTCTCTCACCTTGAAGAGGCCTCCCTGACTTCCCTTGCACTGCAAAATGCACTGTGCACAGTGGCACAGCTACACCGGCACTGGAAAGTTGGTTAGGATTGCGCTGACAGTATCTTCTTGTTCTTCAGTAGGCATCAGCACTGTCGTTTTTAAACTGAGGATAACGTCTATATTTTGAGTCTAAATATTTCTGTCAAAATCTCCCTAATTTATGTTGATCCATTCTCAAGCCTTCTGTCTCCGAGTCTGTAATTTCTGAGTAAATACATTTTCAAGTGCAAGAAATTCGTTTATTGTTTTTTAATCCACAAAACTGAGAAATTATCGTAAAAATGTTTTTGTGGCATAACAGTCTGCTTCCATATAGGATAAGAGTAGGGGCAGGAATGGGAATCTGTACCTACTTGTATCTGTCATACTAAAGATTAACTTTCATTTAGAATTGTATTCTAATCATCATTACTAATATAAAATTATGTGTGTAATCAAATAACCATTCTTTCACTTATTTGAATGCACCTGCCAAGCTGAATACTTACAGTTCATATGTTGTGAACCTATTACAAATTAATTTAACTCCTGTGTTATCTAACTAGTATTGTGCAATAGATTTCTTATAACAGTAGTAGTCATATGTTCACTAATTTTTCTTACTTTGTCCTTCTTTGTAGAGAGCTATTGCGAAATTTGCTTCTGCCATTTTAGCCTTGCCAAAGTCTGTTATTAAACTGCCCAAAACTATTCTTCAGTATTTAATCAGAGCTGCAAAGGTATTTGATGTTTCACTGCCATGTAGATTGTGATCTCATCCCATGATATTTTGGCATAGGTATCCCATGCTCTTTTCTGCATTTTCCCTCTTAAAAGAACTTTGAGAACTTATGGCTGTCAATGATTTGGTATGTATAGCATTTAATAAATTGGATCATAAAGTGAGTTATCATTTATTTTAACGGTGATCATGGATCCCAGAGAGAAAATGCAGAGATATATCTTCATGTAATTCTGATACTTCTGCCTAGGCCGTGTTAAGAAGGTTCCATCAGTTTGCATGTCTTTGTAGAGAGTGGATAAAATGCTGGCCCTGTTGAAACTGTTGATCAATAATCTAAGAGCAGGATTTCACCCAGCATTGTTATCTTTCTCAGAAAGCTGGTAAAACCTTAAAATGCTATAACTTAAATACACTCACTCTCCAAAATTACCTTTCTTGTGTATTCTATATTCTGTGTATTTTCTTGTGTATTCTTGTTATCATTCCGGTACCAGTTACCCATCAGCTTGTCTTGAGGGCATCTAGTGATGACACTTATACAATAGTACATGCAAAATGTCACTTATGTGGAAGGAATGCTACAACATACTAGGTTCAGTATACCAGTTCAGATCCTATCAAGTGCCTGTATGTGTTTCAGTGCTGAAACTCAGAAGGGAGATTATGTTGGTAGTATTTCACCAGGTGGAAGTAAAAGTACCTTAATTTTTAAACATGACCACTAACACATGAGAAACATTTCTTCAGTAGTTTCTTTACTTGCACGTATCCCCTCCCCAAAACTGTCTACAATAATAATGTAGATACAGAACCACAATAACAAATGTTGACTTGATAGCAACTGTTGAGCTGTACTAGGTGCAGTAAATATTGCTGTTCCAGACTATCAGCTGTATTCGAAGTGTCTCTTGTCTGAACAAAAGGCCCTTCTGCTGGGGGTGGGAGGCAGTGGTTTCCACCAGCCTGCCCAACCCTTTGCAGTTCTTGGCACCCCTGTTGCAATTCTGTTTCAGAGGGTCCCCAACCCTCTGTAGATGTTCGGGTTTTAGGAGGCTGGTGTACTGAGGAGGTGGCCGTGAAGCTTGCTTCCTCAAGCTTCTATCCACTGGCATGTCTTAGGATACAACCCTAAATTTCCTAAATCTCAAGCTTTAGTTATTAATACTTCTGTAAATAACATCTGCATTATTACCATTATTATTCTCTGACTCAGACAAAAACAGGGAGAACATAGGCTTTCCCACTGCACTTACACCCTCTGAAATTGTTCCTATTCACAGATCAAAAACAAATCATTTCTTTTAATGTTATGCTCCTCAACATTCTGTTAAGAAATCTTGATACTTTTTGAAGACATATCTTCATAATGCACCTGCAATAAATAAAGTGAAACCAGCATTTACAGTGTTGCCTTCCAATGATTCCATATTCCAGCTTCCCTGAGACAGTTTACGGATGTTTGTTTTGAGAGTGGTAACTGTTCCATTCTGCTTGCTTTTCCTGTCCCCTTGCTTTTGCACGTGTATGTTGATTTGGCTGTAGCTAACGTCTGTCTTTGCATAAATGTTCTGCATAAATGATGCAATGCCAGCTGAAGTTAATTTTCATTGATTATCAAAATCAATGAAAATAATACAGACAAAAGCACAATCTTTTGTCTCAAATAGCTAATACACAGTACTTGGTTTTTTGTTGTTCTTTTCAGTCACTTGGTTTTGTTTTGGGAAATAAATGGATAACGTGGTTTTCTTCAGCATCATGAGCTCCCATTGTGTTTGTACCTTTTTATATATATATATATATATATATATATATATATATATATATATATATATATATATATATATATATATATATATATATATATGTCAGAGAGAGAATTGTTCATAAAACATTCAATAAGACCCAAAACTGTTATATTTGGAATACTGATGATTAGTTGCCAGAAGTTGTTCATGTGTAAGCTGTGTATCAATTCCAGCAACGCTGAACTAGCAGTTGTATCCTAAACATTCACAGAGAGGCACTTCATGGCTGCAAATTCTTTCCATGAATGGAAAGAGCGTTATAGTTACATAGAGGTCCTTTCACAAGTAGAAGGTGTCCTTGCACGAGTACAGTTCTCCTTCCATTCATGGGAGGAGCTTGTGGCTATTGAATACTTCTGCCCAAGCATTTAGGATTCAAACTATAGCTTTTTGAAGATTCTTGTGAAGCTAATAAACTTGAATAAACTGTTTTTGTTTGTTAAATAAACAAAAATAGTACCCCCAAAATTGCAAACTTACTTCAAGGAATTTGGATTGGAATTGGAAATGTTTGCTTAATTTCCAGATCAAGAGACGTTTACTCAAAACTATACTCCTGTTTGTCATTTACGTTAATGTTTACTTATTTGAGGAACTTGAAATAAATTGGTTTGTTCCCTCTAGTTTGTTTACCAGGCCTGGATCACTGATCCTAAAACTGCCCTCCGACAAAGGCGCAAAGAGAAGAAAAAGTCCTGGAAAGAAGGGAAACAAAGTCAGAAAGTATCTGGGGATGGTAAGTGTGCCTTTATAATCTCAATTATATCCATACACAGCCTTTTCATTCTTAAAATGGCAGTTGCTGCACAGATAATGCTTTTCATGGGTGGCAAGAGAAAAGAAACAGTTGTGTGTATTTTTCCCAGTCTAGCTCCTTGCTGTTTTATCACTGTAGGAAGATATGAACTGAATGGAAGACAATGTACACTATTCAGTGAACCTATATATACAACACAGACTAGAGGACTGTAATACATACTAGAGGACTAGAGATAGCAGAGGATTGATTTTGGTTTTGGGAAATGAGATGATGGTGAGCAACCAAACGCTAGGTAGCTAGCCAAAATATTCAAATGCTGAAGTCAGGAGAACTGTGCAAAATTGTAACTTTAAAAACTAATTAATACAGCAGACTAATATCACTCATATGCTATCTCCAGTTAATTGGGTACAGTGGTGTTTCCTGACTTGAGCAATACTATAGAATTTGAAGCTAACTAACAGCCCAATCCTATCCCTTGCCAGTCACATAACATGCAGCACCACTGGGGTGGTGGCTGTTGGTTGACCCAACAGCCAGGAAAGGCAAGTAAGAATCTTTTTTACTTACCTCCCTCCCCGTAGGCTGCCTGACCTCCAGTGGGTCTCCTCAGACTTACGCCAGCTCTTTTGCTGGTATTTAAGTCCAAGGGGTTTCCTGGGGACAGGTCCTGGCTGAGAAGGGGGGGGGCAGAATCTTGGCATGCACTGTTGCTTCTGAGATCCTCCCCCTCCCACCCCCAGGTCCAGCCTGCTCCCCACCACAAACAGACCACAATCCTCCCCAAACCGCCCCTGCCACCAACTTACCAGCAACAGTGGAGGTTCAGCAGGCTGCTGTCACCTGCACATGGCCTCCAGACGTTTGCACAGGCTGCCACACCACTGGCTCAGGACTCACAGTGGCAGATTGTGAGATCCGTTCACCATAGGATTGGGCCATAACCTGTACTAACAGGATTAATCTACGTATCTGTGTTGAATAATCATCAGATGCCATTAGCTTTTGCTTAATGCTTGAATATTGATTTGTCAGTTGGTATAGATGTGGAAGATGAAGAAAGAGAGGCACCTGTCAAAAAGAAATCCTCAGATGGACCTGGTAAGCAAAGAGTCAAGAAGGTATCCTTTTAAAATAATAATAATGTGCCACAGCCATGTGTTAAATAAAGGCAGTGCCAACAAAGTGTATATGAGCTGTGACTCTGGATATACACTTTGTGCATACATATGTATACACAAAGTGTATATACAGCTCTACCAGCACAAATGATACTATTCCAGCCAGAGAATACACATGTATTTGAGTCTGCAGATTGTGCAGCAAGAGAAATGAAATGTAGTGACTGTTTTGTGTTCAGAGATGTTGCATTTTGTTAACCAGTTTTTATTCTAGCTACATTTTGTAAGCTGAAAAGAATATAATGTTTAAATACCTCAGCTGCTTCCGCATCTGGAAAACAGAAGTCAGCTGCTTGGAGGGTCCTGCAGCAAGGGAATGAACCACAATATGTAACTTTTGAAATTGTAACCACAGAATGAGAACGGAATTTTGTTAAACCAAATGAAAAATGTTTAATGACTGTCATTTGGTTATATAGTCTAGTTCTGCATAAAAAGGACAAAGACTCTGAGGTCACCTCACAGTTACCACAAGGGATGTTTAAATGAAGTTAAGTTACTCTGGTTCAAGTTTTGGGTGAGTTATCTGGCCCCTAAAATTAGAAATGTCAGATAAAGAACAATCAAAATAGTTCCAATGTGTTAGACGTTTTCAAAGCAATCACAAATATCTGCTTCTATATAACATTTAATGTATTAAGACTCTGTCTTTTTTCCCCCAGATAACATCATCAAAAGGATATATAATATTTTAAAGTTCACCTGGGTTCTTTTTCTGGCAACAATAGACAGTTTTACAGCTTGGCTCAATTCAGTTTCAAGAGAACACATTGATATTTCCACTGTGTTGAGAATAGAGCGATGCATGCTTACTAGGGAAATCAAAAAGGTAATATGACATGCTCATATACTTTACATGATGGTTATAAACAACAAGGTTGTGTTTCAGGGCCACTGTGGCTTATTCCATGGCAAGAGATTTGTAGGGGTCTACATAGATTTCAGCAACCTCACTGTATTTCTTTTGAAACATATTTATAATTTCTGTGCAATGATTGATGGTGTTCCAGTTCCTATGGACAAGACCCTTAGGAGACTTGATAAAAGCACAAGAGTAAATACTTCTATGGCAGAGGTTCTCAACCTGTGGTACAAGTACCCCTAGGGGTACGCGGACCAATGGCAGGGGGTACGCCAGAAACTGCCCCTTATCAGCATCAATCAGTAGTTAATTACTTGTTAATTAGAACTTAAATGCAATCTGTCTGTCTGTCTCTGTCTCTCTCTCACTCACACACACACACACACATACGCACAGAGTGTTAAGTAAGACATTTTTCACATTTAAAATTGTTTTAGTACTTTTTTATTTAACGATTAATTAGCTAATTAATTGATTGATTAATCCAATTAATTAGCAGGGGATACTTCAGAAAATTGGACCGTGATAGGGGGTACCCAGGTCTCCAAAGGTTGAGAATCCCTGTTCTATGGCAATTCAAGGTTTTTCATTGGCTGTGCAACACATGTTGCCATTTTGTTCTTCTCAGAGTTCCTAAAAAAACATGTTTGCATTTGACCATTGACAGACCTTCCAGGACAGAAATGTCCTACTCTGTTTTCTAAACCCTATCTTGTCTTTCCTAGGGAAATGTTCCAACTCGAGAAAGTATCCATATGTATTACCAAAACCACATGATGAAACTTTCTAGGGAATCGGGACTGGATGAAATTTATGAACCTGGGCAAGCGGAGAGGACAGCAAGTCTAGAATCAGCAGCTTCTCGTGATAGTGAATCCAGGTATTTTGTTAAAGCACACAAAGTAATGGTATACATAGAAGTTGATCTTTATAAATATAGAAATATCTGGAAGCTAAGTTTAGCTTGAAGTACCTAAATAATGTGTAAGGCCAGCAGGTGGCGCAGTGGATTAAACCGCTGAACCATGAGCTGTCGATCGAAAGGTCGGCAGTTCGAATCCACGACGGGGTGAACTCTCGTTGCTTGGCCAGCTCCTGCCAACCTAGCAGTTCCAAAGCATGTTAATGTGACTAGATAAATAGGTACCGCTTGCAGGAAGGTAAACAGCGCTCCGTGTTCCAGCCGCATGCCACGTGCTACGGCAAGGAGAGTCATGCCGGCCACATGACCACGGAGGCGTCTTCGGACAACGCTGGCTCTTTGGCTTTGAAATGGGGATGAGCACCACACCCTAGAGTCGGACACGACTGGACTTAATTGTCAGGGTTCACCTTTACCTTTTTTTTACCTGAATAATGTAGAATTTCACGGAACTAGAAACTTCTTCTGTGGAGCTGTATATAGGCTAATCATTTGACCTATTTGTTTTCCTTGTGCTAAAAATCTATGACAGCAGCAAAAATTTTCTACCTGTTCAACCACTATTTCTCTTTTGCTTTTCTTTCTTTAACTGTTCTGTCACTTGGGGGGGGAGTATTTTTATTTTTCACCTTCAAAAGCTGTTAACAGCACAATCATGACTAAGGATCCGGCCCAGGGCCGCCCACCAGATCCTGTACATAGGCTGCCTGGCACGTGCCACGCCAGAGGTCTACTCGGGGAAGGGGACGCTCGTTCCCTTCCCCGGGTGTAAACCAGAGCTGGCCCTATCGGCCTCCTCGGATTTCTGCCAGCTAAATTAGAGGAGGCTGTGTAACGGCGTAGCCGGCCCAGTGGGGACAGGAAAATGGCCAACGCCATCCCCCTCCCGGGCCGGCTAGGCCAATGGCCCCCTCCCGCCCAGGTTGGACTGCCTATGCAGCCGGCGGCGGCGGACTCACCTGCTGCTGCCGGCCGCATGGAGATCCGGCGCCAGAGTGAAGGAGGCCAGCCTTGCGCCGGCCTCCCTTACTCCAGAGTCATCGTGAACATACTTTTTTGGCACGTTCGCGACGACTTCCGGAATGCTCGTTCCATCGCCGGATTGTTCTAGTGGATTGCGCCCTGAGTCTCATACAAACTGGTTAGTTATAACACCAGGGGTTTTTTTTAATGCATATATTCCAAAATGCTGCTTCACTCATATGCTGTTTATTCTCAATTTACTTCACTATTTCTAAACAACATGCTGATTTTTAGGTATTAGAGTTGGAGACAGTTGAAAATGACCGAAGTTCTACGGGCTGGGCTTGCTTGGAGTAGTTTGGCACCACAGTCTACTCTTTGGAACCATGAAATGGCAGGGCAAAATTAATCATAGACCCTTAGCTGTTAGGTGGAATGGAGCACCTGCAAGAGCCTCAGATAATTCTAGATCACCTACCTAATTTGTTTCATGGGTTTTTTTCAAAAAATTTAAAGGAAGCATCTAGCCCTTTGAATAAAACTAAATGTGCAGGCAGTCTTCTACCTAATTACTCAGCAAGATGTAAGCCTTTTCCCAGCTTGCCTTTTTCTGGCCAGTGAGTGCAAATGTAATGAGGTGATTGACAAGCAGTTAGGCACCTAGCACACTTTTTATTTTATTGAAATTTTAGTTCAATTTATAAAAAGTATTTAATAATATCATGTTTGACTCTGGGTTTACTCTGAACTTATTCCCAGTAAATGTACATAAGATGGCAATTTAAATAGCTGTAAACTTACTAAACTCTGCATTTTTTGTGTGTTTGTTTAGCATTGACTTACAAAGCTTCCTTAATGTACACTTAGGTCTGCTTTTCACCACAACATTTCTAACAGCGCAATCCTATCCAACTTATGCCACCGGTGTAACCAGCGAGAACGGGAGGCCCCAGAACAGAAAGGGGATACAAATCTCCCCTCCAAAGCCTTCCTCCCTGCCCACCCCCGCTGGTTACGCCGGTGGTGTAACTTGGATAGGATTGTTGCGCTGTAAGTACCAGTCTGGTCTACAAATTACAGAAATTGAAATGAATCATAGTTCTAGCAGTGCTGCTTTCCAGGAAGTCCTTCTCAACCTTTACCTATGTGAACAAATGTATTTTCATAGTAATCCATAAGACTGTGGTGTTCTTTTAATCTGTAATTACTCTAAGCATCCCATGACTCTGGAGAAGTGGAATAAAGCAGCAATTCCTAGCTTAACATTGGCATCCAAATGTACAACTTCTTTCATGGGTCACTATCTCATGGCACAATCCTGCCTACAGCTGGGCCGACAGAGCTAGTGCTCCACCGGTCTGAGCCGCAATTGTGCCGTAAAGCACATTTGCGGCTGCTTTGGAGTAAGCGGCACCAACGTGGAGGCTGGCACCACTTACTCCGCCACCTACCTGGACCTAAACCAGCCGGCGCTGGTTGGTGCAGGGGCGTGGGGAGGGTGGCCATGGGTGGTGAGGGAGGGAGCCATTGGCCAGGCCAGCCTGGGAGGGCGTTGGGTTGTACCGATATCCTATGCCCCTTCCCAGGCTGGGCCGGCCTTACACAGCCTCCCTAGACGCGCATCAGCTCCAGAGCTGGCACGCTTCCGAGGAGGCCCATCAGGACCCATGCCGCTTACACCAGCGTGAGCCCAGGTGAGCCCAGGCCACACCAGCACAGCCCACAATCAGCCTAGGATGCAGCAGCCAGCCCTTTAGGCCAGCCACCGCGTCTTAAGCAGGATCGGGCTGCCCATGTGTTTTGTCAGAACGTTTCACATTTGCAGGGTTTAACATGCTGTTTTCATTCATCTCAAATATCTTTTTGGCAATGCGTTCTGTAGTGTACAGTACAGACCTTTTCAGAAACCTTCCTTCCAGCAATGTAACATATGCTCTTCTCTCCCCTTCCCCTTTGTTTCCTGTTATTGTCTGTTTGTGTTTCACTAGATACTGGCTCTATGACCATGACTGATTTAAATACCTGAATCCTAGAACATGCCTCCATTTTCCTATTATATTAATAAATGAAAGGAGATATGGACTGTTACTGATATCAGATATTATGCACTGATTTACATACTTTTTGAAAATAAGAAAAATAAACCTTAATAAAAAGAACATGAATGTTTTTAGATAATTTTTTCTAGCATAAAGGAACATGGTGCTTGCATAGTTGATGAATAGAACACATATTTGCTAATTAAAGTACGCCATCTAGATTTAGATTGGTTCATAAATAATGGAACTTAGAAGTTCAGAAGGAAGAATTTGGCCCCCATATTTATATTAAAGAATTCAAAAGTGTGTGCTAGTAACAAAGCCGGGATAGTAAGTCATTGAGTTTGGAGTTTCAGATAAAAGGCAAACCAAGCTCTTGCCTGAAGTCATATTATTCACTCTTTCCTGTAAGCATAGGAAAGTCTGAGCTGCCAGGGTTTCTCATTTCCATCCTTTTTTATTATGATGATCTTGTTCTGAACGAGAGCCAGTGTATTCTGGCCCCAGCAGCTCCTTATCTCCTCTCAAAACTTTTGTCTTTGTGTCCCTGTACTGTGCATGGCCAACCAAGCACATTCGCTACTGAGTCATGTCAATATGTTCTTGATGTTTAACACTGTCTTCTTTGTAACTGTTTGTACTGCTAGCTGCTGCACTGAAGCAACCACTCTGTTGTTGTCAAGGCAGTCAACCCTTGATGATTTAGATGGACCAGACCCTATTCCTAAAACAAGTGAGCGTGCACGACCTAGGCTTCGTAAAATGTACAGCATGGATATGTCCTCTTCATCTGCTGACAGTGCCAGTATAGTGTCAAGGTGCTTAACCCATGCATATTTTCTTCACGCATTTACCCTGACCATTGTACGCTTTTGCAATGTAAAAAGTTTGTGTGTTTGTATGCGGAAGAGTGTGTGAGTAAAAATATTTTCAAATTCAGTATAAGTATGTTGCTTGTTTTAGATCTTCTATCAATAGATTTCTTCATGTGTTGGGGCTATATGTCATTTTGGTAGTTTATTTGCTTTTTAATGAATTTATATCCCGCCCTTCCCAAGCCCAAATGCCCAAGGTGGCTTACAAAGTTCCATAATAAAATGTGCAATGTATACAAACAGTGAGTAAAATCATTAATAAAAAACAATAAAGCTGTGGGGGGGGAGCAATTTCATCCAGAAAGATGAAGCAGAATCAAAACACTATTACAGACGCACAGAGGGTGGACATCAACCCGTCACCCAAATGCCAGACAGAACAGAAACATTTTGAGCCCATGCCGAAAAGCCATGAGATTCCCATGGTAGGGAATTCCATAATTGTGGTGCCACTACAGAGAAGGCTTGTCCTCATACTGCCATCCCTCTAACTTGGGACAAAGGCATCACTTGTAAGAGAGCCTCCTCAGATGATTTAAGAGGATGGGCCAGAATGTATGAGGTAAGGTGGTCCCTGACATAACCTGGACCCAAACCGTGAAGGGCTTTAAAGGTCAATACCAGCACCTTGAATTGGCCCAGAAAATGAAGGGCAGCCAGTGCAGTCGTGAAAGCAGCAGTTCAATGGAATCAAACCACCTAGCTCCAGTGACCACCCAGTTCCACCACATTCTGTACTAATTGCAGCTTCCGATCCGTCTTTGAGGGCAGCCCCACATAGAGCACATTACAGTAATCAAGTCTTGAAGTCACTAAGGCATGGACCACCGTGGTCAGGTCCGATCGACTCAAGTATGGCTGCAAGTGGCACACCAGCCAAAGCTGGGTAAGTGCACTCCTATCCATCGCTGCCAGCTGTCTCTCAAGGGAGAGCTGTGAATCCAGGAGCACTCCCAAACTGCACACCCATTCCTGCAGGGGGAGTACAACCCCATTCAGAGTGGGTAGATGACTCAGTACCTGTGTTGAGGATTTTCTGACCAGAAGGACCTCTGTCTTTTCTGGATTCAATCTCATTCTATTGGCTCTCATCCCAACTGCCTCCAAAAAGCACTCCAGGACTTCCACAGCTTTCCCAGAACAAGATGGTGAGATAGAGTTGGGTGTCATCAACATATTGGTGACAACCCAAATCCCTGGATGATCTCGTGCAGTGGTTAAATGTAGTTGTCAAAAAGCATGGGGGACAGGAATAGAACACTGTGGCACCCCCACACTGTAAATGCATGGGCAGGTGTCCCCCAACATCACCGTCTGGGACCTATCAGCCAAGAAGGAGCGGAACCACCACAAAGCAGTGCCTGCAACTCAGCCAGCTGAACCAGAACAATGCCATGGTCGATGGTATCAAAAGCCGCTGAGAGGTCTAACAGGACCAACAGGGATGCACTCTCCCTGTCTAGTCTCCGGCGAAGATCATCCAACAGGGCAACCAAGGCTGTCTCCATCTCAAAGCCTGGCCTGAAGCTGGACTAAAAGGGGTCCAGATAATCTGTCTCATCTAGGATCCCCTAGAGCTGAGACGCCACCACCCACTCAATCACTTTACCCAAGAAATGAAGATTAGAAACCGGTCGATAATTATTTAAATTGGTAGAATCCAGAGATAATTTTTTTCAGGAGGGGGTGCACAATTGTGGTCCTTTGGATGCTAGGCATCACTTCCTCCTGCAAAGATGAATTCACAATGGGTTCCACCCAATTGGCCAGACTGACCCATGCAGATGATATTAGCCAAGCTGGACAAGAGTTAAGTGGATATGCAGACAGTCTCAAACTCCAGAAGACCCTATCCTCTTTTTTTATTTTTTTATTCCTTACACATTGGGTTTGAGATATATAAATTATGTGCCTCTTTTTAAAAACTAAAAATGCTATTTTCAAATTAAAGTCCTGCCACAAAAGAGAAAATGAATAAATGCATCATTTGTAAAATCAAAAATCCTTTTCCCTTATTCTTGACAGTGAAGCTACCCAAGTCACCATGCTGTATTCCCGTCAAGGTACAGCAGAAACAATTGAAGAAGTTGAAGGGGAGGAACACGAAGAAGAAGAAGAAATAGATATTGTATCAAGACAGGAGCACGACATGGAAGATTACTGCTTGGATTCTGAAGGAGCTGCATACACTTCTGATACAGATATGCCATCCTATTCTGCTCTGGATGGCATTGCTGAACCCCCTCCTTCATACAGTAAAGCTGTGAGCTTGGAGCTTTTTCCTGTAGGTGGTTCTGAAGATGGCTCATCTGACAAAAACCATATGTTGGTGAGCCCAGATGAAAATCAGTCTGAAAAACCAAGGGATTCTATACTTCCTCCTTTGACACATGAACTGACTGCAAGCGAACTACTTATGAACAAGTAAGAATACTAGAATAATGTATTCACAGGCATGTCTATACCTATAGGGGAAGTCATGTAATACTTAAATGTGTTTTGACTGGATTATGGACCTTATTGTCACAATGCCTCAGTTGCTTCATTCCAGTTCATTTAGCAAACTTACTGATGATCAAATAAACCTTATGGCCCAATCCTATTGTGTTCTGCTGCCAGCAGAATGTGCATTCCGCTGGCGGCAACTGCTGCAAAGTGCCCGTTAAGCGTGCTCTGGCAGCACACAGAGTGGCGCGCTGTTTGAGCACTGGCAGGAAGACTGGAGCTTTCCTGCGTGCATCAGGAATCGCTGGCCGCCTGCCAGAGAAGATAAGCCAGTGGGGGAGAGGGTGGGGGGAGGGCAGAACTGGGTGGGGAGGGAGCAGAACAGAGGGGCATGGAGGCTGCAGGGGGGGGGTGGATCTGGCAGTGATGGCATGTACCAGATCCTATCCCCTCTGTGGGCAGCCTCCCTGCCCGCTTTCTCTCCCCAGACTTGCGCCAGCAAAATTGCTGGTGCAGCTCGGAGGAGACCCACTGCAGAGCAGGAGGTTTACAGAGGGATAAGGGGATCCCCTTTCCCTTCTGAAGCCTTCCAATCCACACACACCTTGCTGGATTCAGCGTACCTGTTTTTGGCGCAGCTGCACCAGCGGGGGAGGGGGGAAGGATAGGATTCGGCTGTTAATTTATCTCAAATATATTAACTTTATTATGTACTCTGTTAAACCATTTAATTTAATTTCTTCCATTTATTACACTTGAACTCTGCCCCTCTTTCTATGAGATCACAGCAGAGGCGTCGTCGGGGGGGGGGACTGGTACCCGCTACATGTCCCGCTGCATGTATGGAATATATTGTCATTCTTTGTTATGCCCTGTTTCTAAATCATTCTATTTATCATTGTCATCAGACTGTCCTGCAGTACTAGAAAATATGTAAAAATATGGTGTACAGATCAAAGCATATAACCTAACACTGTTCCCACAGAATGTTTCAAGATGAAGAACTGGAAGAGTCAGAAAACTTCTATTCTGGTCAACCTCGATTTTTGCTGCTTATTTATGCTTTATATAATACACTTGTAGCCCGATCAGAAATGGTGTGCTACTTTGTAATTATTCTTAATCACATGATTTCTGCCTCCACGATTACACTTGTGCTTCCCATCCTTATCTTCCTTTGGGCCATGCTTTCCGTCCCAAGGCCTAGCAAACGTTTTTGGATGACAGCCATTGTCTACACGGAGGTATGTGTTCATTCTGTAGCAGTTAAATATCTCTTTGCATAGCCACTCAGGAAGAATAAATCTGAATGAATGTGGGCTGCAATAATTTCTGCTTACAGTAACAGGCTGTAGCTCCTTATGCCCATTACATGGGCTTAAAGATATATACCTGAGCACAGTATACAGAACCTATTTTTAAGAGATGGAAGACAGGAAATTAAATACCTCCATGCCACAGTCCTGATTTTGCTCCCCCACCCCTGCAAACTTTAATATTGCTACTTATGTGGTTTGAACCCAAGTTCCAGTAAATGGGGTACCAATAATGAAGGAAGGCTATTTATTCTCTGGTTGTAGGCTTTTCTGGAGCCTCTGACTGGCCACTGTGGGATCCTTACCCCTCTTGGCTTATAAAATCTGCTGGTTGGGAATTGGCTCAGAGGACAGGGAACATGACACATTCTTTATTGGTGGAGGTTGTATCTGCCACCTTGCCTTGTGGTGGTGTGCTCTTTGCTAAATCTCCCTACATCCCACTGTATTAGACAGTTACCAGCCAGTCTTCCACTTTCAATTCTTGTGTGTGTGGTGCTTGAGTGTGTGGTGGTGACCCAACTTCAGTGGTTCCTGGATAAAACTGATTTTCTGTCTCCATTTTAATTTGAACTGAAACAACTTTGATCACTCTAGTGAATAATCTATGCCACAGATTAGAGCAGAATTAGGCCCTGTTGGTTCTGTTGAACTCTCAGTGGTGTTTGATACAAATGAACATGGTATCCTTCTAGGCCACCTGATGGAGATAGGTATTGGAGACACTGTAGTGGCTCTGATCCTTCCTGAAGAGCAGGTTCCAGAAATTGGTACTGGGGGGCTCCTGCTCTATGCCATGGCCTTTGACTTGTGGTGTTCCATTCTGTCCCCCAAGCTGTTTAACACCTACATGAAACTGCTAGGGGAGATCATTCTTGGGTTTGGCATGAAATGCCATCAGTGTGCTGATGGCGTACATCTGTCTGCCTTCTCCAGTTGTGGACAACTTGAATTGGTGTCTTGATTCAGTGAAAGGCTTGGGAGGTGGACAAACAAGCTGAGATTAAATATGGATAAGGCAGAGGCCTTCCTGGTCAGGAGACATGCAGATTTGAGGGTGATGATGACTGATGAGTTTGTGTGTTCTGTAATATATTGCATTCCCATTGAAGGATCAGATTCGCAGCTTGAAGGTGCTCCTGGACCCAGCTTTGCACCTGGATGTCCAAGTGTCAGCTATTACTCGGAGAGAGGGGCTTTGTCCATTTTCAACTGGTGCATCGGCTGCACCTGACTTTGGTTGTCCATGACTTACAGCCCAGTCCTAACTAAATCCCTGTGCAATGATGCAGCAGTGCCAGTGCAGCTTCCACTGTATTCCACTGGGGATTTTTGCCACTGGAGCCCTAGTTCCCTTGCCCCGGGTTAACCCCCAGCAACCGCCATGGGTCAACTCGGACCTGCGCCAGCTCAATTGCTGGCACAAATCCAAGTTGATCCATGAAGATGGATCAGGCTCGGGAAGGGGGTCAGGATTTGGTGTGCATCGCCAATGCCAAACCCACCCCCTCCTGGGCCTGATCCTCCCCTGCCCTCTTCACTGCCCCGTATCTTTTTTTTTTTTAAGTAGCTTTGTTGTGGTTTTATTGTGTTTTTAACTGATGTGTAAGCTGTCCTGAGAAACATGGAAGGGCAGGGTTAAAATAAATATTTTTTCTGTGGTTAACATGTGGCTACTTTTCACCTTTAACCATTGATGTTTTATACAGGTGACAATAGTTATAAAGTATTTTTTCCAGTTTGGCTTCTTCCCTTGGAATAAAAGCACACTCCATAAAGATAAACCATACCATCCTCCCAACATCATCGGCATTGAGAAGAAAGAGGGTTATGTGCACTATGACCTTGTTCAGCTACTTGCCTTATTTTTCCACAGATCCATTTTAAAGGTATTTTAAATATATATTCAATTGTTCTTAAGTTAGATTTTCTACAAAATGGTATGGCTGTCAGCATGATGGACTTCCATCATTTCTGATTTACTGTTTCCATGTTATGGAACATGAGATTACGACACATGGAGGCTTGAACATATGATCAGACTAAGCAGGGGCGGCTCAAGACAAGCTGCTGCCTCAACCCCCTCTCAGATTCTGTCGCCCACCCCCCTACTTCTGCTAGAAGTACACGCACCACCCCAACACTTGTGTACGGACACACACATTCACACCCCATTGATGGTCCATGCTGGCGGGGGTGTGCTTTTCTGCCATGTCCCCCAATTCACACCTTCCTGGCAGCGCCATCTTCTTTGTACACTCGATGGATGGAGAGGATTTGCCTCCTCTGACTTTCAGGTCCATTCTCACTTTTTGTAAAGTGGCTTGCTAGGGAGAGTGCTGGGAGCAGAACCTCTCTGCTTGTAGCATTATCCCCATACCCCCCAAATAAACACGCCAGACAAGTGCTTGGAGTTTATGGCCGCTTTATTAAATACACAACAAATAAATGCAGCAGGGCACTAACTATGGTAAAAAAAAACCCTCTTTTGGCGTGCAGGCAGCTAAGCTGGGGGAAACGGAATCCTAGCCGTCTGCCTCCCCCAAGGTCTAAATGGGCATCACATCCTGGCTCAAGGTACGCTTGGTCCACAACCAAGCAACCTATCCCTGCCAACCCACAAGGGTCGAGGCAGCTGGACAGCGCAGACCAACCTCCGGAGATTCCGTATGTTGATCTTTGCAACTCCAGCCTGGGGGTTTGCCAGCCAGCCTCAGCGATCCGGTGCGGCACCTGCTGAGCGGTCCTGGCTTACCCCCAGGCCTTGCTACCTCAGGGTGTATGCCAACTAAGCCCTCCCTGATCCAGGGCGGGACTGAAGGAGGAGAGCACGCAGCGTGTGCTCTGCCCTCCTCGGCCCCGCCCCCTGGCAACAATGCAGCCAATCGGCTGCTGCCACAAGCCCCTGTCGGCGTGCAGGGGCCAAAGAGGACAACGAGCGGCGGCTCCGTGAAGCGGGCCGCCGCACCTTCTCTCTGCTGGCCACTTTACAAGAAGCGGTGCCAGAGCTGGTGGTCAGAGGAGAGCGTAGTAAGTCCTCTCCAACCTCTGAGTGCACAAGAAGAGGATGAAGTCAACAGGCAGGTGATGGGCCAGGGTAAGGGGCACCCCCAGCCAGCTTGCCACCTGCAACAAAGGGTTCAACCAGCCTCACGAATGGGCCAACACTATGATCAACTCTCACTGCAAAATCAGACCTGAATGTTGGTCAACTCACATAGCTCCTGATCCACAACATGTAGTCATGGCAGTGTATTTACAGCTGCTCATGAGCAGCCAATTTCATGCAAGCATCTCTTTCTGTCCTTAAGGCTTCTTTTAATAGCCAGGACTTTAACAGTTTGTGCTGACAAGGGATTGGCCCTAAAACCTGCTTTGTATGAATTCAGTCATGAACGATGTCTTCCCAATAAAATCAGGAAGAAATTGGTTCATCTTCCAAGCCAATATGAGACTTTTTCCCCTCTCCCCTCGCAGCGTGTACATTCTTAAAAAGGAGTGTACGGGTTATTTTCTTGGGGTATGGGTTATTTTCTTGGGAAGACTTTGGTTTGGATCCAAAGGTGCCCTTCCACTAGCAGGAAACCTCTTCCACCATGGGAAGGCTACTTCTGACTTAGCAGAAGAGTGTTGCATGAGAAAAGTGACCCCAAATCCAGATACTTTTTTCAGTTTGTGCAAGCTCCTGTCCAATACTTTACACAGCTTATTTTCCAAGACCTTTTATGAGC
Organism: Plestiodon gilberti rubricaudatus; assembly: GCA_026170595.1. Taxonomy (NCBI): domain Eukaryota; kingdom Metazoa; phylum Chordata; class Lepidosauria; order Squamata; family Scincidae; genus Plestiodon; species Plestiodon gilberti. Next base: position 56,647,949 of record JANXHW010000004.1, on the reverse strand, counting down.
TACTAGAGTTTATATGCAGCAGCCCATAGTTTCCTTCTTAACATTGCCTCTCATACTTTAAGACAACCCACAGTACATTGTGGCACTGCACTGCGAGAAGTCTTCTGCTTACACAAGAATTCATTGAACAGCACCAATACATTTTCTCCTTACATTCATGGTTTTTTTTGACCCATTCCAGAGAGATACCCATAGCCAGTATTTCGACAGAGAGAAAGAATTCTGATAGTGGCCAGTTTTTGAGTATAATTAAAGATTAAGATTACTTAAATTTATCTCTCATAGTGTCATGGATTATGGGATGAGGATGATGGAGGAGAAAACATAAGTAAAGAAGATTCTGATGATGAGTTGACTGAATCGGACAGAAGAGGTTCTGCTGACTCCTTGACATCAGTGAATTTGGCAGCATCCGTTGAATCCATCCATGTTCATTTCCCAGAGCAACAGACTGCCATCCGTAGGAAAAGTTCTAGCAGTGCCTCACAGCTCTCGCACAGATCCAGCTTCTCCTCACATCGTTCAAAAAGAGGTATGTTTGTATGGTCAACTCCACCAACCCTCAAGTTTGTCTAATAGCCAAAAGTATTTTGACTGAACATTTGATAAGGGGGGGGGGGGGGAAGCAATAAAATATACTGTTTTAACACAATGTGATCAGCCCTAAGGGAGCTGCCAGCTCATAATGCTTCCTCCTCCTTCTCGCATGTGAAAAGAGGAGAGTGTGTTTTCCTTTGAGGAGCACACTGCAGTTCACCATTTATGTATGAATTTGGAGAACTGTAGTCTGCTAACTATAGTTAGGACAAACCAGCAGTAGCGTCACTAGGACGCGCATCACCCCGAAGCAGGGGGCGCGCGTCACCCTAGTGATGCTCTGACAAATCAGCACGGATTTTGAGGGGGGGGTGACCCGGCTGCACCTTGCTCTCAAAACGGTCTGCGCATGCGCGAAAATTGTAAAAAATACCCGTATTAACGCGCTGCATGGCGGGGAGCGCCACGGGGGTGACGCGCGCCACGGGGGTGACGCGCGCCACGGGGGTGACGCACGTCACCTCCGTGGCGACCCCGCCACGCTCCAGCGACGCCTCCGCAAACCAGGATATAAAATCATGGCTTGATCCTGGTTTGTTCTATCTCTGGAGTTTTTATCTCCAGACTATCTAGTCTGATTTAATGTCATAAACAAATTCAAAACTTTACTTGGAAAACATGTTTATTGAGATACCTGATATTTTAAAGATAAAACAATGTACATTTTTAGAACTGTAAACAATGTGAAGAAATAAAATGAAAAATATTATTTTATCATGCATTTATATGCATCTGCTTATATGAATTTGTAATTATTACACAGATGTGCTTCCTAGGGGTAGTTACTTGTAAAAAGTCAACTTTGAAACTGCACTTGTATTTGTTCATTGTGTTACTAATTATTTTTATGAACACATTTTTAGACATAAAAAATCTTCCACAGAAAAATATAGCAGAAAAAATTCTAGAAATTTCCCACTTTGGAAAATGCCATTCCATATTATTGTTTTGTTTGAAAACCTGTTTCAAATGTTGAACAAAGCTGCAAAGACAGTAGTTTGTGATTTGTTTAGTCCTTTCTGTAACTACAGTATTGCTAAACATTGGTTTTAGGACCAATTTGTGACCAATTTGTGACTTTCCCCCCACCACATCTGTATTCTCAGGAAGTACCAGCACACGCAACAGCAGTCAGAAAGGAAGCAGTGTGTTGAGCATAAAACAAAAATCAAGGAAAGAGCTTCTAATGGAAAAGCTTCGTGAACAAATGATCAGAGCTAAAGCATTTACAATTAAAAAGTAAGCAATATAAGACTTTATCAAGGTTATTAAAGGAGGAATTGTGTATGAAGGACAGACAATACAGCTAACTGTGTTTCCATGAAGTAAATCCTATTGAACACAATGGATTTACTTCTGAGTAGACATGCCTAGGATTGTGTTGTACGTATCTTAGAACAATCAGTTGCACTCCCTACATCTGGTACGGAGAGGTCAGTTCAACCAGATAGCGAGATCTCCAGATTCATCTGGCTACATTCTCTCACTGATACACTAACAGCCCATTCCAACCCAACTCCTCTCCAAGTCAGGCATAAGTGTGGCCTAAGTGCAGCCTAAGTTAGGCAGAAGTTATGCCTGAGGTAGGTCAGAGTTATGCCTGAGTTAGGCAGGCTGCAGTTTCTGTGGCCCAGCACCACCCCAGGATCCAGGCAACACTTACCTCCCAGGCAGGCAGGCTCTTCTCCAGGCTCCGTGTCTGGCTCGGGCATGTGCAGGCCTCTGTCTGCATGTGTCAGCGTCCATCCATGGCAGCTGCCGCAGGGTCTGTTGCAGCCCGGTCGCAAAGGGGCTGACCGCAGGCAGGGGGGTTGCGCCAGTCATGTGGTGGGCGCAGGGCAGGTGACAGGTGAGCGAGGTGCCTGAGCCCAGCCACCACAGGGCACCCTGTGCATCAGCCACCTGCTGCAGGGGAGAGTGGCCGTCCCCTCCCTCCTGCAGAAGGCGATGCCACCCCCAAGCCACGTTGAGGCTGCACTGGGGGGTGAGCGGGGGAGGGAAGGGAAGGGGAGGGGGTGGGAACGTCACACACAAGGGGGGTCTCATGAGGACTGGAACTGCCTCTGACATGACTCGCCCGTGCGCTGCCTGAAGCCCTGGGCCTCCAAGGCCGGGGCAATGTCCACAAAGAAGGCATCCCGGCGTGCCTGCTGCTCTGTGCCCCAGCCAAGACCAAGAGATGCCTTGGGCTTGTCTGCTGCGAGCGTGAAGGGCTCACACAGCTCATCACACCCCCAGATGGGGCGACGACGGCGCCTCACGGCAGGCGCTCTGGCAGGGTGGGGGGTGGCCAGCAGCCATCATCAGGGAGTGGGAGGAGAGGCAGACACACAGGCAGGCAGACAGGGGGTGCTGGGGAGGGGCATGGGTGGGTCAAAGACAGACAGACAGACAACAAGGCTGGTGGGAGACAGATTCCGAGAGAGGGGTCTGCAGAGACCGATAGGGACACAGGGGGCACTCCGCAGATGAAGGTGATGCATAAACAGGCGCCTCTTATGCAGACAGACTTTGGGCGGAAGTGGCTGCATTACGGGCGGACCTTCGACAGAGGCACCTGCATTACGGGCGGACCTTCGACGGAAGCGCCTTCATTACAGGCGGACCTTCGACGGAGGCACCTGTATTACGGGCGGACGCCCTGGCTGTCACTGTTTGCCTGCCTGAGAGGCCCCCCTGACTCCCCCCTCCCCTCTGTGCCATAGGGGTCACGCAGCACCCCTGCTGGGTTCTCCCAGGGAAGGCCGTGGCAGTCCCTGGATGGGACTCATGTAGGGGCTTCAGTGCTGGGGGCTGTCTGTGTGTGGGGCAATGCTTGTGTAAACACTGGGCACATATGTTTCACTGGGGCTCTGCCCGAGGGGCATCTTTATTATTCTGGAACATTAGCAGAGATGGCCAGGCGAGGCTGCCAGGGGTAGTCTCAGCAGCCAATTTGAAAGCAGCAGCAGCACACCTGCCCCATGGACCTAGACATGCAGGCTCTTCCCCTGTGGAACCACAGCCTGCTCCATAGAAAGGGGAGGGACAGCAAGTAGGGAGCCAGGGAGGTGGTGGAGCAGCAGCAGCGTCGGCAGCTGAGGAGGGGTGCAGGGCTGGCTCCCTGACCTCTGGCAGCATCGAGGCAGACGACAGTGGGGCACCCAGACTGCAGCCCCAGGGGTGCTCCCAGGAATGTAGGTGGTAGTGGACGTTCCTGGGGAGACAAAAAACAAGGGGGAGTTACATGTCAGCTGGTATGTAGAAGCAGTCACCATTGACGACAAGCCAGTGTGTCAGTTGCAAAAGCCTGCAGGGAGAGAAATAAAACACAGCTGATAGGTGTGACACACATAGCATGGTCTGAGCTTCTTACCTGGGTGTAAGGAGAGCATGATCCTGTAAGGGGAAAGGGTCAAAGAGAGAGACAACAACACAACTTGGGGGTCACAACCATGGCAAACCTAGCACTACTGACCCTGTGGAGAAAAGGAGGGGGGGAACAGCTGGTGTCTACATAAGGCTAACAGTTCCACACTTGTGGCATTGTCTGCTCACATTACTACAGGCAGCAATCAGACACAACAGTGGTAAAGAGGCATGTATCCTATATATCATAGCAGGCAAAGCAGGCAGCTATGAGACAACACATTGGTAAAGAGGCATATCATAGCAGGCTATGCAGGCAGCTATGAGACAACACATTGGTAGAGAGGCATGTCATGGCAGGCTATGCAGGCAGCTATGAGACAACACATTGGTAAAGAGGCATGTATCCTTCCTATATTTCTAAATGCAAAGAGGCAGCAGTCAGACCACATGTCAGCACAAACCCTGCTCTTACCTGCTGGTGTTGTTGCCTGGGGGGGGGGGAGAAGAGGGGCTGGGAGAAAGACATGGGTTAGCAAACACTTGCATGGAGGCAGCTGCCCAGGCACAGCTGTAAACAGGTTGGCCACAGCCAGAACAGCCCTCTCTGCCCTAGAGGGAGGCAGAGAGGAGAAGAGAGAAGTGGGGTGTTTGTGAATTTTGCCCTCCACCGACAAAGTCCCACTTTGTGGCTGTGAGGGACAGAACCCCACACCATGTGCTCAGAGAGAGAAAGAGAGAGTGACTGGAGGTCTGGGGCTGGGCTTTTGTGGGAATGAGGCTGGGTGGGGCTGGGTGCTAATAGGCTCCCTATCTTAGGCATAACTCTGTCGGTTTCCAGACCTAGCAGGCCCAACTCCCTCCTAACTCTGACCTAACTCAGGAGTAGGGTGTTAGAAATTTTCAGGAGAGGGCTGGCTTAGGTAAGGTAAAATGGCTCCTATGGGTCTCCTCGAATTTGGGTCCACCTTTTTGGTCAACCTAAATTTTGTGTCAGCATTTATGTTGGAGGGGGCGTGTCTGTGCTTGCCAGGGTCTGGAATCCAACGTTAATTGGTTGCCGCCCCTGTTACACCCACGGTCCGCCCATGTTCCGCCCACTTTTAGGTCAACTTTAGGTCTGACTTGTGCTGCTTAGCCCTTGGGTTGGAATGGGCTGTTCTTAGTCCGTTGGTTGTAACTTCGACCTAACTTTGACCTAACTTCGCCCTAAATGGTTGCATTCCAGACCTAACTTTGACCTAAACGACTTAGGCTGACTTTAGGTCTGACTTGGGCTGCTTAGCACTTGGGTTGGAATGGGCTGTAAGAGGCAGAGAGAGGATGTTCTGGGGTAAATGCTTGGCTTCCTACTGTAACTATTGATCATTAAACAAACGAGTAAACTCCTGGCTATAATAAGTAAAAGTAAATGATTCTTTCTGTAAAGTTATTTGCTATAAGGTGATATTTTCTCTTCTTTCAGGACCCTTCAAATATATGTGCCCATCAAACAGTTTTTCTATAATCTCATCCACCCAGATTATAGTGCTGTGACAGATGTTTATGTCCTGATGTTCCTTGCAGATACTGTGGACTTCATCATCATTGTGTTTGGATTCTGGGCTTTTGGGGTATGTCACGAGAAGTCAGTGTGTCTGACTTGGCCAGTATGTTTGAATGAATATACCATTAATTATGATCAGTCACAAATAATCAAGATAATTTTATTATCTGTGATTTATTGCCCCTGCTTTTCTTTCCAGAAACGCTCTGCAGCAGCAGATATTACTTCTTCATTATCAGAGGACCAAGTACCAGGACCGTTCTTAGTGATGGTATTAATTCAGTTTGGAACCATGGTAGTAGATCGGGCACTCTATCTGAGAAAGACCGTCATGGGAAAAGTAATCTTCCAGGTCATCCTAGTTTTTGGTATACACTTTTGGATGTTCTTTATCTTGCCTGGAGTGACAGAAAGGTAAATTCTTAAATATATTAAAATGTGTTGATTTACCTCTGTTGTTTTTTTTCTAAGTAAATAAGCAGAGTACAAATGGGAAAGACATACTACTGATGATCCCAAGGAAAGTATTAGCTGTGGTTACAAAACAAAAAAATCAAAAGTGCAGTGGATGGGTTCACCATCTTCCTGCCTGCTTGGGCTTGATTGCATTTGACAAAGTTCATGGCTGAATAAACGAAACGTTATGCTGGATATGTTTCTTAAATGTTTTTATTGTATTTTTAAGGAATACTTTTAAAGTATTTTATTACACGTACGTGATTTTAAAAGGACTTACAAAGTTATATTTTTAACAATACATGTTCTGAACATGTTTAAGCTTTTTTGTGTTTTATGACTATAATCCTGATGAACATGCTTCGAACGTGGTACATTGTAGCCGGTCATAGTAGCTTTCGATCTATTTGTACATATGTGTGTGTTCAATTTTTCCTTCTCTGTTTTGCATTGCAGGAAATTTAGTCAAAATTTAGTTGCACAACTCTGGTACTTTGTAAAATGTATTTATTTTGGATTGTCAGCATATCAGATACGGTGTGGCTATCCAACCCGTGTACTTGGTAATTTCCTCACGAAAAGTTATAACTATGTAAACCTCTTCTTGTTTCAAGGGTGAGTGTATATACACTATATATTTTTCTATTTTTCCTTTTCACTCCGTCATCTTTGTTTTTCATATTATACCTTAACGTTTTCTCTTCTTGGGATGTGCAGTTATTTAATGTGATGAGTTGATTATTATCAGACTCATAATTGGTAAATAATTACTATACAATTATACATATTGTGTAATTAATTATACAAATCTATCATAAATGGTGAAAATTATAGCTAAGGGCTAAACTACACAATATAGTGAATGTCGGCGCAATCCTATTCCTCGTCTGTGCGCTGACTGTCGCAAACACGCCGTAAAGCGCGTTGTGACAACTTGGAAGCAAGCAGCGCTGAAGGGACGGCCTGTGCCGTCCCGCCGACACTGAATCCTGAAGACAGCGCCGTGGAGCAGGTATGCCATGCTCCGAGCGGTGCAGGAGGAGGGTGGGGAGGGGCGTAAAGGGACAGGGGGATGTGCGGATCGGGCCTGGAAGGGGGCAAGATTGACAGTGCTGGCACGCACCAAATCCTATCTTCCCTCCCAGGCCTCCTCCACTTGCAAGCGGCTTCTCGGTTCTGCACCAGCGATTAAGTTGGCACTGATCTGAGTAGTCCCATTGCGATGGCTGGGGGTTTACCTGGGAGGGGGGTACCCAGGGTAAGGGGATAAATTCCCCCTTACCACAAGTCGACCTCTGGCTGGCTCCTTCCCAGCATAGGATGCTGCGTTGACTATGCGGCCTGCGTTTCATGGCTCAGTGGGGGGGGGGTAGGATTGGGCTGCCCGTGCGTTTTGCCCTTCTTGTCTTCTTTAAGGAAAAGTGTGCAAAACACTACTAAACGAAGAATAGGGGACTTTAAAGACATTTCCCTTGCTGCGGTTAGATCCCAATTGCGCCTCTCTTCCCCACGTTATTTACAGGAGAAAAAGAGCTTCAATCAACTATAAATCCTTTCTAAAATCTGTCCAAAAACGTCTGCCAGTAAATCATCTGAAATATTATACTAGATGTAACTGTACGCTTCAGAGTAAAACCGATTATTTACATGCTGATTTCTCTCCATTTAGATTCCGTCTGGTACCATTTCTGACGGAGTTGAGGGCAGTAATGGACTGGGTTTGGACAGATACCACGTTGAGTCTTTCTAGCTGGATCTGTGTTGAAGATATTTATGCTCATATATTCATTCTAAAGTGCTGGCGAGAATCTGAAAAAGTAAGAAAGCTATTTGTTGCTTATGCATTTTTTTTTTTGCAGCCAGTATAACGAAGGGAAAGATTATATATTTGCAAATGTAAAATATATATTATATCTATTAAAATGTATATTCCTGAAAAGGGGGTGCATCTCTGTACAAAAATATGAAGGTATTTATCTACCCATGTATATTATTAATGGTGTCTCAAACTGTTTTGTGCTCAACTAATTTTTTTTCAAACTACACTCACACAAAGTTAATAGTGCTTGCAGATAAACATATAACTGTACACACATAATCAAGGGACTGATTAAGAGTCTAGCAAAAACTGAAAAAGCAGAAATATTAGTTTGTTTGTTTTTTAAACTAAACTCAGGACCTGGGTTAGTGGGATCTGGGTTACTCCAGGACAGCACTGAGAAGGACCACATTCCCTTCTGTGAAATCTGGTGATTTCATGTCAAAACCACACACTCGTGCCCAGACTGTATGGTATGTTCCAGCTGCCACCAGAAATGCAGGGTTAGGGTCACATTTCTGCACCTTACACCTTCACCCAGCTGGGGGTTTGCCTGCTAACCAACAGCCCTCACATTGAGTCACCAGAGGAGGGAGAAGGACAGGGAGCAACTTGATCCACCTACTTGCTTTGTTTTGCTCCCTCTCTAAACCACACATCCCCATACAATCATACTCACTCAAGCCTTTTTGCGAAAACCGGAAGCGCCCAAAAATCGCCGTTTTGTGCTGATCTGAAGATCGGGGAGGCCAGCAGAGGGTCATGCAGGCCTCCCTGAAGCCCCCCGAAGACCCAGTAAGTACAAAGACAGCTGTCTCGGGGGGGTTCGGCAGCAACGGCAGCAAACCCCGGGACCGCTGCTGCTGGCCGTGCCCCCACAAACACTCAGAGTTCTCCCTGCCTTGTGGGGAGAACCTTGAGAAATGCTGGTCTGAGGCCCTAAACAAACATGCAGCTATTCTGTGTGAAGATACATCCATGAATCACATCCATGAGTTTCGACTCACATGGGATTTGTGACCACACATTCACTGTAATCCAGGGCTTTCTTCAAGGCAAATGATGTGCTAGTCCTTCCTCCAGTACTGCCAGTCCTCCTTTGGCAGACTTCCTGTGTGAGCATGTATCCCAGCAGCACTTGCCAGTCAAACAGGCTGTTGTTTTGTCTCCATTGCCGTAGCAAAGGGTCACTGGCTTCAAAGTTATTGAGTTGCTTGGGTTGTCTCCAAGCAGATTCTGTTGTTTGTTCTGCCAATATTTTCACAGCTGTGTCTGCTTCAAATCCCCAACCAAGCCCGTTCATGTCATATGTTCGTAACTTGAACGGCTGTAAATTGGGGACCTTTTGTACCTGTTAAAATGTGAACTGGGAATGGAAGTAGGGTAGGGTATATTATTGCCACAAAATATATGCATTATAATAAGTCTGCAATAACCTTTTGTAATGGATTGGAAAGAAATGAAAGAAAGCTATAACTATTAAACAAACAAAATACGTTTCAAAGTGTAGAATAGTTAATATGCAATCATATTCAAATAATCCAGCTTGAATAAAAAGAACCCAGAATTTAAAGAAACCAACATTATTTTGTTTCAATATTTGCTTATTGCAGAGATATCCCCAGCCAAGGGGGCAGAAGAAAAAGAAGGTTGTGAAATATGGAATGGGTGGCATGATTATCGTCTTGCTGATTTGTATAGTGTGGTTCCCACTACTCTTTATGTCTCTGATCAAATCTGTTGCAGGAGTCACAAATAAGCCGCTTGATGTAACCATCACAATTACCTTAGGAGGTTATCAGGTACAAGTCAACAAACTGAAATGTCTCTTTTCAATATATGTATGTGGGCCTTGGATTTGGTAAAATGAATGTTTTTGTTTGTTTTTAAAAAGGAACAGAACTTAGTAAAGTGAAATACATATTCTTGTATTGTTGTTTTCCAGCCTATTTTTACAATGAGTGCCCAGCAGAATAAACTAAAAGATCTTGTATCTAGTAATTACAGTATATTCAAAAGGGAGTTCCGTGATGATTCGGTAAGTAACTCTTTTCTTTTTAAGTCTGATATACTTTTAGCAACTGTTAAAAGCACTACAGATAATATAAGGTGAAGTGTTTATAATCATTCAGAATTATTATTGTTGTTGTTGTTGTTGTTGTAGTAGTATAGTGCCATCTATGTGCATGACGCTTTACAGAGGCCTACCAGAGGTATGTATTTTTTGCTTACCTCTGCGTAGGCCTCCTGGTGGCCTATGGGTCTCCTTGGACCCACGCCAGCTATATCTTGGCAATGAATCATTGCCAAGATTTTATTTTTCAATAAAATTCTTCTACTAGTAAGAGCTTGACCGTAAGGAAATAAAAACTTGATGTTCCTCCTTTTACCTTTATAGAGTTTGCAGTTTCTAGACAACTATGGAATGGAAGATATAACAGTTGCACAACTAGAAGGGAGTTCAAATTCCTTGTGGACCATCAGTCCTCCCAGCAAAGACCAAATGATTAAAGAGCTCACCGACAGTGGTGACTTCTTTGTATTTGTTTCATGGAGTATTCACAGGTAGGACTTCACCAACAGCATATAGGGTTTTCCTTATTCGTCCTGAGAGTGCATTGCTGCACCTCTTTTATCCCAGCGTTTGCTTGAGACCTTGTACAAGACATGGTTCTGCTGCCTTTAAAGCTTTATTTTATGTATTTAAATGTCTGTGCCCTAAGAGGCTGGTGACAATATTTGAGAAGAAACCTGAAACAATATTATAATTAGTGGTCAAAGTGTCTTACAGTTCAGTGTACCAGGGGAAATATAAAATACTGCAGCTTAAAATCATCTTAATACCATTTTAATGTGTATCTGTGTAAGGTAGCTAAAACAAACCCTTTATATTCTGTTGGGTACTCAAACTTTGCGCTGTGTGGAGCAGTCTCTTTAAAGAGTGAGGGTGCTCCATGTGGCAAGGAATTAATCTAGGGAAATTTACCAGACAAGACTTCTGAGTTTCACCATGACACAGAGAGAGCCTTCTGAGTTCATAGCTTTTTAATACTGGACATCTGGGTTTTATGCTGATTAGATTTTACGGGCTTTGCCTTGCTTAAAAGCTGCTGTTTTTTTGTGTTTTGTTGCTATGTTTTAAGGTTATTTTAATGTTTAAGGAGATTTTAGTGTTTATATGTAAAATGTGGTTTTATATCGCTTTGGGTGCCCTTTGGGAAGAAAAGCGGGATATAAATTGAGTAAATAAATAAATAAATAAAGCAGTTATTAATACAGATTTCATGCTGAAGTCCTCTCTAGACAACTGGCTTCCCATATGGAGCTGAAGGTCAGACTCCTGGCTTATTTGAGTCCCCCCAGGCAACAGAATATCACTGGGTCCGCTTTTGCCCTGCCCCTTTCTCCTGTAACCACATCCTTCCTTATATGGCCTTTGTGGGCTTCCCATGGGCACCAGGTTGGTGCCACTGTAGGATACAAGATGCTGACTTTTGGTCTGAGACTCCATGCAGAAAATGTTATTGGGAATAATTATAAAACTCATTCAATCAGTCCTCCTATAAGAACAACCCATGTGATCAGCATGATACATTTCAGGAGCAACTGCCAAACTCCTCTCTTTCATTGTCTACCCCACCCCTACAATATCTTTTCTTTTTGTTCTTTCAGAAGATTACCAAGCTGCTGTAACTCTTAAAAACTTCAGTACAGAAGGCAGTTTGAAATCATCCTTAGTAACACGACTGACGACAGGGTCCAGTATCAGGGGTCAGTCAAGTTGGACTCTTGCTGGGGGTCCAGAACCCTCAGAAGACCCATGGCCAACTCCTGAGGCCAATGCCCTGTTCAATGCCCAACTTAGTGTGATTCCAACAGCAGCAGTGCAACTCTCTCAGCTGAAAGAATTGTGCTATTGCTGCCTTCTCTTGGTACCCGTGCTCTTCAAATAGGAACCCCCCCCAAGCCCCAATGTCATCATGAGGGACATTCCCGGATGGAGATTGCACAAGAAGACAGCAACAGTACAACTCTCTCCACTGATAGGGTTCCTCCAGATGTCCTTGTGATGACGCAGGAGCCTCTGGAGAAAGCTCATTTGTAGATGAGAAGAGTGGGGAAACAATACAGTAAGTCACTTGGTTGTCATCTCCTGCCCTCCGCGTTCATAAATGGGCTTTCTCCAGAGGCATCATTGCCAATACAGCAACTTCCCAACAGCAAGGTAACTCCCTCCCCTGTGGAGGGCTCACAGTGCTTATGGGCTGAGAGGTCCCTCAAACCTGTAGGCAGCCCTGACTGCCTAAGCAAATGACAAATACAGGTTTTTCAGTATATTTCAGTTCTTGTATATTATGCTGTCTTGTACTAACACACGACATGTTTATTACGGTACTCTAAATTGATTGCAACGATAGGTTGCAACAGGGTGCATCCATTGATTTGTGAGAGTCATAACCAGTCCCATCTAGTCCAGCATCTTGTTTCCCACAATGACCAGTTAGATGCTCTGGAAAATCTATTAGCATGGCATAAAGGCAGCAGCCCTCTCCCCACAGTTCCTTTTCAACAACTCATATTCAGAGACGCATGTTGCCTCTGAACCTGGAGGACACTCCTTGTGTACTAAAACACTGAATAACAAACAAATCAGCAGTACTGTAGTTTGCTCCGTTATAGTACTGCTCCTATGTCCTGTCCACACGGCACTTCAGTTAATAATAAACTATTGCTGTTCATCAGGCAGAGGACTAAAATAATCTGGCAGTAACACTTGGTGCAGTTGTATCACTTTTCCCAATAAAGTGATTTGCTATATGCATCTGTTGAATTTCCGTCTGCAACAGTGCTCTAGTTGCTGAAAAGCTATTGGCATCAAAGTGGGTTGGATGTCCTAGTAGTAATGGCTCAGAGGCAGAAATTTCAGGGGCAAAGCCAGACTTAGAACAGTGCTTTAGCTGTGGCAGTAAAAGCCATGGTTTGCACTGCTTCAGCTAATAATGATTTGTAGATTTGAGTTCTCTGTGAAATATGGCAATGCAGACCATATCATTTAGTGAGGATAGAATTTTAAAAGCAGCACTTTGCTTGAACTTTGTGATGGTATGTTGATGAGTAATTGAATATTGTGACTAAAATTCATACATGTTTATTAAAGAAACCAGTCCCTTGGAGCAAAAGCAGAAGTAGCATCAGATAAACTGTCCATCAGCCTACCAAGGGATGCAAGAAGAAAGATTGCTGACATGATGCAGAATGGAACTGTTCCAAATGTGTAAGTTATTTTTCATGTTTGCTAATATTGTCATTTTTATTACAGGCAAAGCTAAAAATTACTGATTTGGGCAAAGATAATAGCAATAAAAAAATCCTGCAATTTTTTTTCTAAAACTCTTGCCATAAGCCAGTGGTGTGTTTTAGAATTGGCCGGGGGGGGGGGGGGTGTCTGGAATGGATACCGAGGTCCAACTGTAGTAGCTTAGGGTTTTTCATGCAGCCTTGGATCAGCTTCTGAACCAGTATGAGATGGTTTTAATATAGTAAAAAGGTAGAGATTAATGGGTTAGAAGATCATGCAAAAAAAAATTAATATCAAACAATTATGAGGAATTCCAGTTTAAAATATATAAAAATATAAAAACACAGAAGATCCACAAAAAATATCAATATCAGTCCCAACGTTTCATCCAGACTCTGGACATTTTCAAGGGAACACAGGTATGCTGTGCAGAATGAAATTGGCTGCTAGAGAAAAACGCAAGTTTAAAAGGAATCTTAATATACCTTACACTCAGAGCTGCTTAAAGGAAGCAAAAATGGCTGAAACACACACACACCACACCCCCATGTTTTGCAAATATAAAGTCTAGAAGTTAAAGTTAAATCAGTCCAAGCTCCAGCACTTTGAAACTCACATGGTCCCTCTAATGCAGAAATAAGAGGGGGGGGGGAGCGACAGGCTAACATGTATAGTCTTAAGGCAGAAGACAAATTTAAGAAAACAGACTCATTGCTTGTATGTTTTAAGTTGTGCAATTAATCTATTCTGGCCTTGTTCCAACACATTAATAAATTAATACACATTAATTTATATTGTTAATTCCTTTATGTCATTTTTCTTTTGCAGGACAATAGATGATTTCTATCCACATTACGTCAAGGCACCTAGTGATGCTGTTGCAAAACCCATAAAGCAATTATTTCGAGGTATGGAAGCGAGCTGCTTGTTGTTTTTTTGATCGAAAGCTTTCATGGCCAGCAATTATTTTCAACGAAGTAGGATGTACGAGTAAATCAGCCATGTACAAAAATAGAAAATCCAGCAAAGATAAAAACAATGTCCAAAACCACAAGCGTCTTATCCAAATCATTAGAGTCAACACTCATGGACTGAGATTATTAAAATCCACAGCTGGGCTAGAAAAGTATCCCGACGTTTCGTTTCTTACTGCAGAAACATTTTCCAGGGCAATCCGAGGATTGATAGATGCTTGTTGTTTCCACTGGGAAACATTTCCACGTGTTTTCTAATGATGGCACATTGTGATCTAGCTTGCATGGATTTATTGGTTGGGTGGATCGGTGGGTGCTCCTGTATCTGTAAACACAGATTTGGTGGGGAATTGATCCTTAGTTTCCAGTTCCATGATTCTGTTGTTCAGCTCACAAACGCACACTAAAACAATGCCTCTGTTACTATATAAAAATCTAACTCGGAGGTGACCAAAAAGCAGGTGTGGGTTTATACTGATAGGAAGAGTGGTTTGGATGGTTCCTGTAGGCCTGCCACTGTCTCTTACTTTTCCAGTGCTGCCTGTAGCCTTCATGAAAGGCTGATGGAGAGGGATAATGTGACAGTTTCCCACTGTGCTCTACTACAGCAGCCCCGAACCTCCATGGTGTCGGGGACCCGCATTGCGGAGGGTTTTTTTCCACGGACCGGGGGGGGGGGGGTGCCGATTCCACGCCCCCACGTGACCCGGGCGTGGCTCCAATCACACACATACACACCGCCGGTTTAGTGCCTATTTGAAGCCATTCGAGCTCCAGGGCGGGCGGAAGGGCCTAGGCGGCGCAGCGCGGTGGTAAGTAAGCCCCTTCGCCGCCACATCTGGCCCCTGCCCTGGAGCCCACCGCCCCAACCCCGAAGACACACACACGCGCGCACACGCAAAGGGAGAGGGGCTTTCCATACTAGGCTACTGCCATGATCTATTAAGGCAAAGACTTTCCTTTCTCACTTTCCCCCTCATCATACTAATGAACACATATCTGTTATACAGGTTGTATCTTCAGGTGCCACATGAATCTGGGAGCCAAAACTGTATTTTGCCATACAATCTGACCTCCTTGAGGATGGTCAGGCACTATATTTTATTTATTTCTATAATTTCTATCCCACCTTTCTATATTAAAATGTACTCAGAGCAGTTCACAATCAAAAATTATAACTAATAAAATATATTTTGTACAATGAAATTGCTGTCCCTAGCAGTAAGAGCTTTTTAGCTATGGAACATGTATGCTCACATCAAATGATGAGCAGTGAGTGTGTCTCCTGTATCCAAGTGCCTCATTGGGACAAAGTGCCAAGGTAAGAGAAGAAACAGTGAGTTAAGCATCTGTGCGAGTTTAGCAGCAGGGCGAGGAAGCCGGACCCCAAACACTACCCTTCACTTCCCTTGAGGAGAGGTCCAACTGCATTACGCTTCTTGATAAATCCAAACAAACACATGAAGCTATGCAGTCAGACAGCGACCGAATTTCCAGAAAGAGACCGAATTTCTTTATATACTAAATGACTGTGCCTTAGAACAGCAAGCCATGGAGCCAACCAGAGGTGACTCTGGATCTGATATTGTGTGGTAGTCAGGACCTGATCAGGAATGTAAATATTACCGAGCCGTTGAGGAACAGTGATCATGCTGCGATCTGTTTCACCATGCATGTCGGGGAAAGAGTGTCAAGCAAATCTGAACACAAATACCCTTGACTACCAAAGGGCGGACTTCCCTCAAATGAGACTAGTTAGGAAAAAGCTGAAAGGGAAGGTTAAAAAAAAAGTCCAATCTCTCTGGAGTGTGTGGCGGCTGTTTACAGTATACCTATATCTGGATTTTCAGAATGCGTTTTACACAGCCCCTCAGCAAAGGCTCCTGAGAAAACTCCACAGTCAGGGAATAAGAGGGCAGGTCCTCCTATGGATTAGGAACTGGTTGAAGACCAGGAAACAGAGGGTGGACATCAATGGGCAATTTTCACAATGGAGAGAGGTGAAAAGCGGTGTGCCCCAAGGATTGGTCTTGGGACCGGTGCTTTTCAACTTGTTCATAAATGACCTGGAGTTGGGGATAAGCAGCGAGGTGGCCAAGTTTGCGGATGACACTAAACTTGGGGGGGGGGACCAGAAGGGATTGTAAAGAGCTCCAGAAGGATCTCTCCAAACTGGGAAGAATGGGCAGCAAAAGGACAGATATGCTGCAATGTAAGTAAGTGTAAAGTAATGCACATTGGGGCAAGAAATCAAAACTTTACATATACGCTGATGGGTTCTGAGCTTTCTGCAATGGATCAGGAGAGAGATCTTGGGGTACTGGTGGATAAGTCGATGAAAGCGTCGACCCAGCTGTGAAGAAGGCCAATTCCATGCTTGAGATAATTAAAAAAAGGGATTGAGAATAAAATGGATAATATTATTATGCCATTGTACAAATCGATGGTAAGACTACATCTGGAATATTGCGTCCAGTTCTGGTCACTACATCTCAAAAAGGATATAGTGGAATTGGAAAAGGTGCATAAGAGAGCAACCAAAATGATTAGTGGGCTGGGGCGTCTCCCTTATGAGGAAAGGCTACAGTGTTTGAGGCTCTTTGGTCTAGAAAAAGCCATGATGGGTATTAAGCAGGCTCTGGATTTTAGAAGTAGGCTATCTATGAATGCCAGATGCAAGGGAGTGCCAACAGGATACATGTATCTTCTTGTCTTGTGTGCTCCCTGAGGCATCTAGTGGGGCCACTGTGAGATACAGGAAGCTGGACTAGATGGACCTTTGGCCTAATCCAGCTGGGCTCTTCTTATGTTCTTATGACACCATCAGTGATGAAGCATGATTTAGCCATACATGGTGCTTCATTTAGCAACTATTGGAGATGGCATTAGATATACCAAATCCAACAAGACCGATAACATCAAAGCTTTTGGCAACTATTTTATTTAACTTTCAAGTGAAACTGAGCAAAAAAATTTACCACATGTTTTTAATTTAATAACTAGCACCCTCTGGTGACCAAACGAAAATGTCTTGGGGTGGGATTCAGCCCATTGCTGCCATTTGGCCATCCCTGGGTTTTAAAGTCTGCTTATATTATGGTTATTTTCAGGTCATAGTAACATGAGTATTGACAAAATGGTTTCTTTTTTTTAGAGAACAAGAAAGATAAAAGCATTATTGTTTCACTGAACAAAAATAGAAGCAGTGGTGAGTGGTGGGTTCTAGGCCAGCCGGACAAAATATTTAAGGAGAACGGAGAAAACGAACAACATGGCTTGGAGCTTTTTGTGTTCAGTGACAAAGTTAGCCCTCCTAGTCTTGGATTCTTGGCAGGCTATGGGTGAGTGAGTACTTTGTACTTATACTGGTGTGTTACATGGCACATTTATCTAAACTTAAATATTTTCTGTTCTTCTCTGGAATTGAATTGGTTTCTGATTATGGCATGATACTACATGGGACAGGCTGCCTTCTTAAACCTGAGGGGGGCGAGTGAGTGAGTGAGTGAGTGAGTGAGTGAGTGAGTGAGCGAGTGAGAGAGAGAGCGCACGTGTGTTCTCTCCCACTCCCTCCAAATTTCGGTGGCAACTTTGTCGTGGCTCATAAAATCCTTGCCCAGATTTTTTATACTAATTATGGCTAACTGCCATGGCATCACCGTCAAACCTATGATCCAGTGGAGAACTCTTTAGTTATGACCAAAGGACTTACCAAGTTTAAACAGGCATTGTTTTCAACATCTACCAACTTTGTAAGAGTTTCCAGTGTTGTACTGTGGAGTTGTCTTGTGTGGTCTGCTTCTTTTACTGGGGTCCAAATGTTTATAAAAGAGATGACTGAGCAAGCTGCTGCTCACTCTGAAGTTACTAGGGGCTTTTCACTGCCCCCTTCCACCCCCACTGCAAACCCCCACCCTAAAACAAAACAAAACAAAAAAAACCCTTGCTTTGGAAGAGGAAGTAGTGGAGGCTGCAACAGCACCAGAAGCACTCATAGAGGCATAAGGCATACTTTCCTTCCAGGAATTTTGGGACTTCTCCCAAGATCCTCTAGTAAGAAAAAGACATTCCGTGCATCTATGCAATCAACTTCCTCCTCCATCTCCCCTAAGGTAAGGTTTCATGCCTTTTGGAGGGGGAGCTTTGAACAGGAGAGGAAGCAGAATCCAGGAGGAGGCCTGCTGAAGGTAGGTGCTCACGTCGTGAATTTCAGCAGGTGTGCTCACATAGTCGAGCATCTCAGCATCAAATTTTCACCCCATCCTATAAAACTCAAATGCTGATGAAACCTAAGTATGTTTTATGGTATTTGCACATGTTCTTGCACTATTACCCTTGCCTCTGTCTTTCCTTTCCTGCCTCATCATCCCCTCCATCGTTGTCTTCTTCTATCTAAATGTATGTAGTCCGGTCCTCAAGGCAGAGACCTATCTTTTTGGTATGCAGATGTGGAGGGGGTCACCTTGAAGAAAACTGATGAGTAAAAATAGACCTAAACTATGATTCACTTAATTTTCAAGTCATATTTTCTTCTCAATATTGTATTCACAGTTCACCATTTCATATTTGCACTAGAAATAACTGTAGATTTTTTTAAAAAAATCTTTCTTGTTTTGCAGCATCATGGGATTATATGCTTCCGTTGTCCTAGTAATAGGAAAATTTGTCCGTGAGTTCTTTAGTGGGATTTCCCACTCCATCATGTTCGAAGAGCTTCCCAATGTGGATCGCATTCTGAAGTTGTGTACTGATATCTTCTTAGTTCGAGAGACTGGTGAACTGGAACTGGAGGAAGACCTATATTCCAAGTTAATATTCCTGTACCGCTCACCAGAGACTATGATCAAATGGACTAGAGAAAAAACAAATTGATCTCTTTTGGAATCACATTGCAAATCAAGATGAATTCATCTGATTTTTTTTTTAAAAGCACAACTTTCTCTTAAGAGCTAAGCCTTTTATAATTGGGTAGCAATGAAATTTTTGTTGATAGAGTCCACTTGAGTCCTTAGAAATCCATGCTGCCTTTCAAATCAAAGATGAAAAAAGCTGGTTTTATTTTCAAATGTAAGTAACATCAGAGAAATTTGCTTTTCGATTTAGTGAACAAAATATTCTGCATCCTTGAGTGGCTAGCTAACATCTTGGGCTTTAATTCACCCCCTGAAGGGGAAAGGAATGCTACCACAGCTACATTAATGGAACCCTCACTTCTTCTGGAGCGATAAGTTTTGGATTGTGCAATATGCTGCTTTGCATCACTGACTTTCAAAGGACAGCACTGGTCTGAGTTGCTCTGTTAGAAAACTGAAAGCAGTAAGTCACAGTGGATGCTGAAGGCAACTTTATTATATGCATTTCTAGGGGAAAAAGATGTTTTGTTTTATTGAAGATTCTGCAGATATACCTCTGGAAGGAAAAAAATCAGTGACATTATCTTTAACTGCCTTATTTTATTTGAACAATTTACAGGAGACATTGAAACATCAGTGACTTTACTCAGGAAAATAAAAACTGTCAAGGTTTTACTAGTGGATACGTGATTATGGTGAAGCATTGTGAAATTCTGCTGGGCCATTTTCTCCAAATCACTGCTACCAACTACAGAGGTGGTGTTGTTTTTTAAGCCAGTGGAACCTTATGAGAAACCCTTGGATTTCTTAGAAACATTTCAAGACTGAAGAGGGTGATCTTTGTCTCTGCTTCCCACAAAATGATTTTCCCTATGTTGACATATTATTGTGATGCTCTGGCTTGAATCTAATATTCCTTCCAGTGTTTCAGGTATACAAAAATGTTTACATATTCAAATTCACATTTTTACATCCAAGATGGTTTTTTTAAATTCCCAGTCATGAGAAAACTATATATAATGAGCTTGAAATAATGCCTTTTCTTAAATTATTACTATTGGTCACACAGGCTGTTCAGCTGAGGACACTGTAGCATGAACATTTAGTGTTGCAACGTAGTTTTCATTCCAAGATTTAGAAAAAAATGCAGTTTCTCAACAACAGCAAATCATTGAGTGGGTAAGGATACGCTAAAGGGTTATACTGTGTCATTTTGATTCCATAATGACTTCAAATAAAGCACATGTTGCAAAGTCATTTTAGAAGTAATTTTTCCTATGCTTGTTTACACTGAATGGAAACTTCTTTGTATGAATTTAAATATGTCTAATTTGTGAGACTGTCAGTAACCATTGAAGAATCATCTTAGCTATTTATCATGTGATGATTTACTAAGTCTCTAGAAGTAGATGACACGTGGCAACTGAACAGAAAAGGTAACAGTATAGTTACTGGCACATTTCAATCTAGAGTTGTATGTTTAAATAAGACAACACAATGTAGTAAGACTGTGGCATTACTCTCACAGTTGATCTCCTTCCATGAAAATATTGCTGGTACCTTTTTTACTGTGAAAATAGCACATTTTGACACTAGGAAGTGTACACCAAATAAACCACTTCAACATATTGTACCAATAAAACACATTGTGACTGGAACTCATTTAAAGATATCCTAATTTCCTAACAAATCATAATGAAATTGTGACTTGTCATATAGGGAGAGAATAAGGGCCCAATCCTTACTAACTGGCATGCCTGCATAGTGCGTGCTATGCTGGCACGCCAGGCCTCCACGCATTGCAAAAGCTCCATAAAGCAGTTCGCAACAGCACAAAGGTTAGATGTACTAGCACGAAGGCCAAGGCCTTCGCATGCACTGCCACTGTGGAGGACGCCCGCCAGAGCAGGTGAGTACCCCGCCGGGCCGCACAGAGGTGGGGGGAGGACGGGAGAGAGCATAATGGGCGAGGGTGGGTGGCAACCGCAGGTGGGGGGAAGCGGATTAAGTTCGGGAGGGAGCGAGACCGGCAGCGCTGTTGCACGCTGCATCCTATCCCTCCTCCTGGCCCTGATCCATCAACGCGGGGCAATGCGGACTTGTGCCGGCTATATACTGTAGTCTGATTTGCCCTATTGTGGCTGCTGGGACTTATCCTGGAACAAGGGAACAACTGTCCCCTTTACCCCTGCAGAGACCTCCAGCAGCTGAAATTCTCGCGCAGGATGCAGCACAGCCCATGCTGGTGCTGCTGCACTGCTGTGCGGGAATTTGCGCTGGATTGGGCTGTAAAACACCAAAACATATCACATGTCTTTGTTTTGTTTAAATCAGTCGCCAGTTACAAGGAATACTGTGGCACGTTAAAAACTAAAAATTGTATTGGAAACTTGAAATGTTCACGTATTTATGAGTTGCCTCAATGCATACAAAATCCCTGTAGCCACCTCATCTAGCCCCCATTTGCCTCCTTTTCCCTTTCTCCCCATTCTGTTGCTCTATGGTTTGAAGTAGTGTGACAAAATGGGATGGGACAAGGAAACTGGGAGAAGCACCACCCTTCTCTCATTTCTTCTGGCTTCCTTGTTCCAACCTGCTCTGCCACACTGTTTCAGAATACAGTGGGGAGAGAGAGAGCATGTAAGCTGGTGGAAGGGCAGCATGTAGCAGTAGTGGACAGTGATACTGATAGGAAGAGGGCTGACTGCCTTCATATTCTCTCCATCTCCTTGCTCATACAGTAGGGGATGGATGGTCTATTGTCACCTTTTCTCCTCCTCTTCACTTGCAAAAGAGGAGGTGCGTGGGCTAAGGCAGCAGACGCCACCATCACCTCTCCTCTGCTTCTAAATTGAAATAGAGGAGACGGGATGCACGCATGACCACCACCTCTTTGTGAAAGATGTAGCAGCAAGGGAGGAACAGATTCAGGAGCCATTTCCCCCAGACTAGGCCTGCCTGCATAGTCATCTGACAGTCCTACTGTTACTGCCATGCATGTCAGGGCCTTTGGGCCTCATGGTTTAAAGCCTTTTTTTTTTTTTACTAAGGTAACTAAAATATACTTGGCAGACGAATATAATACTTCATGCATCTGACAAAGTAGGCTCTAATCCATGAAATCTAATGCTAATAAGCTAACAATACATGTAACAGAGCCAGTCTAAACAAGACATTTTCCTTTGCTGCATTATCAAATGCAGTTTCCATGGCATTCCACCTCAAGATATCTATGATTATTTTGTGGTATTATTTTGATGCATAACTGGGTCTTACATCCCAATCCTATCAAAATCCCCCCCCCCCCAATGCAGCCATGCCACCGGAGCATCACAGAGGTCTCTAGGTAAAATTTGTTCCCTTGCCTCGGTGTAAGCCTCTGCTGCCCCAATGGAAATACTCGGACCTGTGCCAGCTATTTTGCTGGTGCACCTCTGAGTGGACCCAGGGAGGTGCATCAAGGCCAGGAAGGGTGATATGGTATTGGCAGAACTGCTGCCTCTGTTAACCGCCCCTCCCCGCGCTTGACACACCTCCATCCCCACCCCATTCCACCGCCCCTGCCCCATTCTGCTCCCTGTGCCGATTTACCAGTGCCAGGGCTCTCACAGAAGCTGCTGTTGCCTGGATGCCACGACTCACCATTTGTGGCAGTGGCCAGGCTGTGCTCTATGGTGCATTGCATTTTGCAATGGCCATAAAGTGCGCTGCATTGCTGGAACGTGCGTTCCGGTGACGCAGCAGCAGCATGGGAATGGGCTGTCAGTCAATGAGGTGTCATAGTACACTTTTTTTCTTAGAGTGTAGATTAACATGGCTCTCCCTCTGGAATAGGAATCAACCCAGTAAGACAAAAACAGTAGAGGAGCTGGCTGATTTAAGAAGAGCCTTGTTGGATGGAGACCAAGGGCCTTTCGTACAGTGATCAGTCAGATGCTTCTGGGAAGCCCACAAACAAGACGTATGGGGGGGGGCAACACACACACACACACACACACACACACACACACACACACACACTATTGAGTCCCCCCTATGGGGGGAGAAAGCAGGATAGAAACAAATACCATATTTCTTCGAGTCTAAGGCGCCATCGATTCTAAGGCGCACCTTTCCTTTCAGTACCACCAGCAGGGGGAAAAAAAATCCATCGATTGTAAGACTCACCTCCCTTCATTGAATCTACCCGCTCAGCACCAACTCTCCCCAGCATGTCTCCTGCAGCTGAGGATGACTGAGTGCACTGCCTTTGCATAGCATTTCTGGCCCCGCCAGAAAGTGCCATTTCCTTCGTTACCTGGGCTTGGGGGAGCTTCAGGGAGGCCTGCGCAACCCTCTGCAGGCCTCCCTGATCTTCAGTTCGGCAAAAAACAGCGATTTTTGGGCATTTCTGGTTTTCGCGAATCACCTGAAGCTCCCCAAGCCCCAGTAAGTAAGAAGATAGCATTTTGGGGTGCTTTTTGGAGACCTTCGACTCTACGACGCACCCCATTTTTTGAAATGCTTAATTGGGAAAAAACATGCGTCTTAGAATTGAAGAAATACAGTACATAAATATTTATTTCAGGATCAGGGCAGGGGGCATTTCCAAGGAGGGATGGATCCCAACATCAGTGACTTGCACCAGGATCCTATCCCTGAAACCCTGCCTCGGAACACCCCCTGGCTCTCCTCCAAAATACACCAGCAAAATGGCTGGCATGGGGCCAAGGAGACCCATAGGCGGTTTGTAGGCTTACACGGAATGAAGTAAAAAAAAATACTTCCAGTTTGTCTTCAATTTGCCCCCTCACCATAGCATGCAGTGCACACCTTTTTGGCATAGCTGCATGCCATAGCATGGAGGGGGCAGTAGCGTCGCCAGATATGGGGCGGTGGTGTGGCGGGCCCCAGGGCGGGGGGCGGGAGGCTGGACGGGGGGGCGCGGGCCTCCTTAAATTTCGATGTTTTTCCCCTTTTTTCCCCTTTTTTGGGCGATTTTCCAGGCGATTTTAAGTGTAAAAAAGGGATGTTTAACGTGTATGTTTGCTTTGCAGGCACTTATCTTGTATATGGGGCGTTCCAGGACGTTCCTGCGACGATCTTCTTCCTGCGCCCGGGCACAGCTTCTCCCTGCGCCCAGGCGCGGACTCTGTACCGCCCCCAGCAGCGGTTTCTGGAATTTGCGCATGCCCAGAACGTCCCTGGAAACTCCGTGGGTCTGCGCATGCGCAAACTCCGCAAACCACTGCTGGGAGCGGTACAGAATCCGCGCCCGGGCACAGGGAGAAGCTGTGCCCGGGGGCAGGAAGAAGATCGTCGCGGGAACGTCCTGGAACGCCCCATATACAAGATAAGTGCCTGCAAAGCAAACATACACGTTAAACATCCCTTTTTTACACTTAAAATCGCCCGAAAAAAGAAAAAAAACTCAAAAAACCCTGTCAAAAATAGGTTTCGAAATCGAAACCTAAAATTTTTGACAGTTTTATTGGGGGGCGTCGGGGGGGCAGCCCCATAAGCGGGGGCGCCTGGCGACGCCACTGGGATGGGGATAGGATTGGGCTTTAATATACCTTACAATCCAATCCGCTCTCTCTCACTCACTCACACACACACACACACACACACACACACACACACACACCAATGCAGTCGTGCCAACGGAGTGGGCGCTGCATCCTGCCGGGGGGGGGGGAGTCCTGAAGGCCTCCTCGAGCTAAGGGAACTTTCATTCCCTTACATTGGGGTAAGCCTCCACTGCGCCAATGGGTCTCCTTGGATCTGCATCAGCCATTTAGCTGGTGCAGACAGAGGAGAGTAAGGGAAAGGGGGAAAGAACATAGATAAGATCCTGGTGCACTAGGCTTACCATCTGTCCTGGAAAAACCGGGACTGCCCCAGTTTCTGGAGCCTGGGCCTGGCCAGCTGGGCCCAGAACTGGATCAGTCCCAGTTTTCTGGGTCTGCTGCCGCGCCGCCATCACTTCCACGATTTAAAATGTGTTTTTTGGCACCACCATCTTGGATCTCACAAAATCTCGCGAGATCCAAGATGGCGGCATCCAAATCTCACAAGATTTGGGCACCTCCATCTTGAATCTCGTGAGATTTTGTGAGATCCAAGATGGTGGTGCCAAAAAACACATTTTAAATCATGGAAGCAGCGGCGGCGAGAAGGGGTAGTCAACACACGCAAGGTAGTCCTGGCTGGCCCGATGCAGCTGGCCAACCAGGAATCGGATGGAGGTGGTGGTGGCGGCGGCGGCAGCAGCAGCAGCAGCAGCAGGAAGAACTAGAGGCAAGCAAAATGGTGGGGGCGAAAAGCGATGAAAAGGGGCAAAATAATTTAATAATTTGGGGGGAATCGCTAACACGTGGGAAGCGGGCGCTCTGCGCCCACAAAACACAGAAGCAAAAACGACTGAAAATAAAATATTTTTAAAAAATTCTGGAGGGGGGGAAGCAGGGGGGTGCCCTGGTTTGGGCACCTTAAAGTATAGTAAGCCTACATTTAGCTATTGTAGCTAAGAGCTGTTGATCATGAATTTGTCTAATTCCCTTTTAAAGACAATTAAAGCTAATGGCCATTACCACGTCTTTTGGCAACAGCATAACAGTTTTGGGTTGTGTGAAGAAATGCTTGTGTTTTTTTACATCCTCAATCTATTGCCAATCAATTTAATTGGGATCCCCAGTTTAATTATTCTGAAAAAGGAAGAAAATTCTTCTCTCTGTTTCTGCTTCTGCTTCCACTTGGAAAACAAGTGACAGCTTCCCATTCAAAGTTGAAAAGCTCTGGTTTGATAACTATCATTAGAAAAAGCCAGAATATCAAACCTGGAACAAACTATGGTTTGATATCTCAGTTTAGTTAATCAACTAAAGATTAACAAAGTTCCTGAGTTTCTAAATAGCACAACATTGGTTTATTTTAAAGTGAAAACAAAAGTTTTAATTCCCCTCTTGCACATGCGAGGGGAGTGGAGGAAAGAAGCACACAAATCCTCAGCTCTCTTAGGCTCATTTTCATATTGCTAAACTGTGGTTCAGCATTTCATCTGAACTGAGCCAATGACGCTCTGGCAATGCAATCTGCAATTCACAAAGGGAATAGCAGTAATTATGCCACTGTTAGTTGTTACTCCTCCATTCTTAAATTACACTCACAGCCTAATCCTATCCAGGATTGGACTATCCTGTGGAGTGTGTTGTGACAATGGAAGGCACTTTCGCTGTTGCAAAATGGCTGCCAACAGTATGTGCAGCGCTCCATCAGCGGCCATTTTGTGTGTGCTGCTGCAAGCTGCAGCAGCACTGCAACACCACCATGTCTGCTGGACAACGTAAGGTAACGGTGGGGAAGGGGGCAAAACTGGGCAGGGAGGGGCAAGGGACAGGGGTGGGTAGGGGTGGGGTTGGCTGCAATGGCGTGTGCTGGATCCTATCCCCTCTTATAACAACCTCCCTGCCCCTTTCTTCTCTTCAGCCTTGCGCCAGCTAAAGAGCTGGTGGAGGTCTATGGAGACCCACTGCGGAGCAGGACACTTACAGAGGGTTAAGGGGAAATAATTCCACTTTTCCCTCTGAAGTCTCCTGATCCCCTCCCCCCGCACTGGATACAGCGCATCCCTTTTTGGTGCTGCTGCATTGGCGGGGGGCAAGGATAGGATTGGGCTCTCCGAATCTTAGAGTTGGATGGGACCTTGGAGGCTATCCAACTCTGTGTTAAATGCAAGCTACTGCTATTGCATCCCTGACTGATTATTAAGTATATTTATTCTTAATAAATAAATAGCATCCAGCCTCTACGTGAAAACCTCTGCTGTCATTTATTTTATTGCTAGTAATCATCACTTTAAAGGAAATATGGTCTGGTCGGCAGCTGATAAAAATTAGGACAAGTTTTGCACTCAAGAATGGCATCTGCTTCCAATCAAATAGCACAGCATCAATGTGCATGTCTTCAAATTACTGTATTCTACAGGACAGAATATTGACACAGTGAACTCCACAGCTCTTAAAATCTTCTCAGATAGTTCTGCCTTTTTCTGCTAAAACTCCAGCTAGCACAGTTGATCTTCACACAAGGACTGGAACAGGTTGAAGTCTTAAATCACACTTAAATCCTTATTGTAGAAAAATTCTGCTTCTGTCTCTTGTACATGCATGTTATTTATAAAGCATACCTTTTCCAAATAATTAATTGTATGTATCTTTTTTTATTTTAAGAAGAACATTGTGATGCATTTCACCCATGAATGGGCCTTAATGAGTGCAGGGCCAAGTCTTGGAATATGTGAAATAATAAAATACCTCTCTGTCAGTGCAGGATTCTTTTCTTTAGCCACCAACCAAGCATCTGCAGTCTTCCCCCTTGTGCTCTGGGTTAAGTCTTCCAGGGCAGATGGCATGGCATTCAAACCAGCCTGAACCCTGGTGTTTGTTCTTGGCCATTAAGGACTGCCCAAGAATTTAACCCATGTTTTGTGCAGAGCCACAACTTCTACAGAGAGTGTTCCAAGAATGGCAGAACAGCTCTGCATGACTGTAGTTAAACCCCATGCAGGTTCGTGAAGGTCATTGGTAATCCACAAGAAAAGATGGTGGGGTTAGTTTTGCCTGGCTAATACTATAAAGCCTATCAGTCCAATCTCTTCATATGGCCCCTATCTTTCTCTACTCTGTGTACACAAAGGTTGCGTAATAGATCTGAGTAGACACACCTACCGGTAGTAGATTTACAGTACTGTAGTTGTAAAAGAGAGTGTTGCTGCATAGTAGATACTTTTTTTGTGGAAGAAAGAACAAGTCTTGGTGTTTGACTTCTAATACTTACTGACCCATCCATATGCAATTTCAGTTTCTTTCTATGTTGATAAAATTGTAAATACATGTAAAAACGACAAATGCACTGCTTACGAGAAGCTTAGGTCATGCATGGATTCTGTTGCCTGTCGTGGCAGTGTGAATACAGTGGCCATGTGACTGGCCATTAACAGACAGGAAGAGACCAATACCCTTTGTATAATGTAATTGTGACATGAGGAAGGCCTTTTTCTTGATTAAAGGTTTCTTTTTAACAAGAATGCTTCTCTGTTGTTGTTCTTCACCTCCTGATGGCATCAGTACAGCCACTCTGTATTTAGGCATTGCAGAGAACAGGTTTTAAGTCATATTACCTTCCTTCCGTTGCTGCCCTTTGTACAATATGCATTAAAAAATGAAATAAAGGTGACAGTCTTTGCCATTTAGGTTTTCGAACAGCTGCCAGGAGAGGTCCGACTTCTGTCCTTCCAAAGCATTCCTTGGTCTGGTGTCCCAGGCAGACTCTCCTGGCTCTCCACTACATTCCAATCATAGACTTTGAATTATCTTGGCTACATACAGAGGTTTTGATAAATGACAGTTTTGGTTTCTTTTTGGGACTACAGCAGCACTAATTCAACTACTTTGGTGCAGGGGACATAGGCGCTTCCTGCTAGTTTGTAGTCCAGTGCCAGGAAGCCAAGCAGCCCAACGGTGCAGGGGGAAAGGACAAGCGGGCCGGGGTGGGCCCAGGCTGGGAGGGGACGGGGATATCAGCATTGAGATGCACTGATATTCTGTGCCCCTTCCCAGCCCGGGTCGGCCTTACAAGGTCTCCCCGAATGCACACCAGCTTCAGAACTTTGTTTTGAATTTTAGAATTCAAAACAAGCATCTTGCCAAGAAAACTCCATCGTAGAATATAATGTTATTATAATAAATAAGGTGTTAAAAAAACTTTACGTTTCGCTGAAGCCTCCTGATCTGCCCCCTCTCCCTAGATACAGTGCACCTGTTTTTGGCACGGATGTACCAGCAGGGAGGGGGGAAAGGATAGGTTTGGGCTCTAGGTTTTGCATTTCCTATCAATCTGAAAAAATTCTCTGAAATTTGGTATATCATGCATGGGTGTAATCCACAAACAGCTGCACTGGTATCATCCCTGTGTCTTCCCATGCCACACATCTGGATAATGGCTCCCCTCCCTGAGTCCTGGGTCTGTCCCCAGTGATGGATCGCCATTAGTGTTATAACCAGCTGGGAGTCACAGTAGCTTTGGCAGATGTTTCATGGGTTTGGGCCAACAATATCCCAGATATCCCTGGTCTTTAGAGTAAAGTGATGCCTGGCACTGTGCATGGGTCATAGTGAAGCAGTGTTTGTAGGCTATATATCAATGGCTATTGATATAGGAATGGTTGGAGACAAGGAAAGAAGATGAGAAGTTGTTTCTCAAAGATTCTCAGCATAGTACCTAAAGGTAAAGGTATCCCTTGACAATTAAGTCGTGTCCGACTCTAGGGAGCGGTGCTCATCTCCGTTTCAATGCCGAAGAGCCAGCGCTGTCCGAAGACGTTTCCATGGTCATGTGGCCCGCATGACTCAACACCGAGGCGCATGGAACGCTGTTACCGTCCCGCTGACGCGGTACCTATTAATCTACTTGCAATTTCTTGCTTTCGAACTGCTAGGTTGGCAGGAGCAGTCGCACGGATTCGAACTGCCGACCTTTCGCTTGACAGCTCATGATTCAGTGGTTTAACCCACTGCACCACCCGCTGGCTCGCGCATAGTGCCTTACTAATGACTAAATAATTACAAGTGATTTTATCTGGTTATTGCATTAGTTGTCTAATAAACTTGTTAGTCACCTTGAATGTGTGAAGAAGGTGGGGTTTTAAAAATAAATAAAGGGCAGTGCCCCCCAAAATAATACTTCAGCTTGTTTTAATGGGCTCTCCAGAGACGCCAGAGCGATTTGAAAATATCAGCCAGCTCAGGATTGCTGGCTGCTGACGCCATATCTGTTCTCCAGTCAGTGAAGTAACATCAGCAGGAGAACATCAGCTCAGAGAGCAAAGCTGCCGCATCCAGGCACGTCTGCCAACAGATCAGATGAACCTCAGCATCTGCATTTGCCATCTCCATAAAATACAAGGTTGGAGAGGAAAACATATGTTATCGATTTGTGGCTCTAGGTGGTTTCAGTTTAAGGACTCGGACTGGAGAGACTGCAGGTGCTAAGTGATTCAGCACTAATGTATTTGTCAAAAACTATGACATGCACGATGAGTTAATAATACATGTTCATGCAATGTGCCTTGCTTACAGTGACCTGTACTGATTGCAAGACTATGAGCCCAATCCTACGTAACTCCCTGTGCGGCAATGCAGCTGCACCAATGGGGCATGCACTGTATCCTGCAGGGGAGTTTCAGGCCCTGGGAGTCTCTTTCAGGTAAAGGAATATTTGTTCCCTTATGCAGGGGTAAGCCTCCACTGCCTGAATGGGTCTACTCGGACCTGAGCATGCTATATAGCTGGTGCAAGTCAAAGTTGACCCGGGAGGGCAGATTAAGTCCAGGAAGGGGGATAGGATATTGGCGGTGGTGCTGCCGCCATGCCCTTTCCAGCCTTGATCCGCCCTGCTCTCTTCCCTGTTCTGGTCACCCTGCACCTCCCACCCGCCCCCTGCACTGACTTGCTGGGGCTCTTTCCATGCCCACTGGTGCACAGACCTGGCCACTCACTGCTTGTGGCAGCAGTCAGGTTGCACGGAATGGCACGTTGTGCTTTGTGATGTCCATAAAGGATCTTACACTACTGGAATGCTAGTTCAGGCAGAGTAAGTAAGGCCCTCTTAGGCTTGGACCATTCATCTTCTGTCAGAGGAGAAAAAAGGGGCTTAATGTTACTGAGATTCAGTTTTGTGATGGTGCCACCCCGTCACTCTAGAGAAGAGCTATCTGAACCTCTTGAGTATTCTCCCTTCTTGGGTAGGATTGTGAGAGGAAGGAGTTGTAAAGAGCATCTCAGGTACCAACATTTCTAATGGAAGTATGCCAGCAGACAGCTGCAACTCAAGGGCGTCAATATTTCTTGGAAGATGGCCAAGAGAATGTGAGGTTACAAGGCCACTTCCCTGTTTTTACATTTGGTTGAGAAACCATCTGGTATGTGAAATCACCACTTTTTAAAGCACCACAGGGATGACACTGTATTTGTCTGTGGAAGGGCTGCCTTTAAAGGAAACAATGACTCCACACTCGTTTCTTACACTGCCAACAAATCATCATGCCAACGTCACTAGTGATTGCAGCTCATCCTGATCAAGGATCTGTTTACATTATGACTACCTCCAGGACATCACTCATGCGGGCTAGCATGTACTGCTATGACTAAATGAAAAGTAAAGTTCAGCCAACCTTAGGCTGATGTCTTATGTACCCAAGACCCAATCCTCTCCTCGGATTGGAGGATACCAGTGTATCTCCACATAAGCCAGTGCAACAACAGCCCCGCCAGCGTAGAAACCCACCTATGAACACACCACTGACGCTGGTGCAACGTTGCACCAACATAGCTCAGACATTACTCAGGCGCAAGTGCAACTCTGCTCACAGAGAGGCCAAAACATGGAGGGAATTGGGACATGATGTGGGAAGGACGAGGAGTCGTCGACATACACCATATCCTAATCCCCTTTCAGACAACAGACGTGCCTCCAATGCAAAAAAATAAATAAATGGTACTCCAGTGACAGAGCTTGCGTAGATATGAGGAACCCCATGAAGAACAATGGAGAAAGGTTCTGTTTAAAGTAAGAAATGGCTATTGATATAGGAATGGTTGAAACAGCAGAAAATTGCAACTCCTGTCACCCACCTTCCTCACCCACTTTCCTTTGGATACCAACTACATTTGGCAGCCAAACACAGCACAGCAAGTACAAAATCCTGGGCCAAGGAGGCTATAGCACAGCATTTCAGTCTTGCAGCATGAGACTATAATTCTCTGGTCTCTCAAAGAGGAACGTGGGTGATGGGAACTATGGTGAAAGGGCACTTGGCGCATAAAGGGAGTACTTTGCACAAATGAACTCTTGTTCCTCACAATATGTATGGCAAGATAGTTTGTTAATACAGTATTTGTCTTAGAATTCTTATTGCAAGTCGTCTGGTCCAGAAGGACTCCACAGACAGACATCTAATTGGAACCTCTATCTCAACATCCCAACAGGGGAAGCAAGCGCAATGCACCCTACACAGGTAAGCAAAGGGGGGGGGGATTGCATGCACAATGTATTGATGCTGCATTTCCCTCTCATATCTCTGTCTGCTCCCCCCATACTGACCCTTGAGGATTGTCAAATGTGTCTCTGCTACCAACTGTGTTGCCTAACCACCCCTTCCTTTTGCAGCAGCTAAGAGCAGGGAGTGTCTGCTCCATTTTGACAAATGCCAGAGGCTCCAACCATTGCTACTGCTGGCCACACACTCATCAGAATCTCTTTTGTTTCTCAGGACTGCACCATTGCCATGGAGGCTGAACATTGATCCTCTGCAGAAGTTCACAGTACCCCCCCCCCCCCGAGACAGAAAGGTAATGTCCCAAGTCACTATGTTCTCGCACTCTACAAGGCACCACTGCATGTACACTCTAAAGGCACCATTCTCCCTCACAAACACTGAGTATGTACCGCAAGCCAGACTATGGACTGGCTTGGGTGTGTGTTTCACATGATTGTCCTCTTCCAAAGAAGCTGCCTTTTTCCTTGTGCTTTGCACGCATCACATTGGAGAGTTACACCTGAATACCATGTGACTAATTCTGCCCTTAACATAGCCTTTTGGAAGCCTGAATAGGTAGAAGGACCACTGAATGCCCTGGCAGAATTAGACCTGGCTTGATACATAGACAACAATTCAGTAGCTAAATTGCATCTCTCTACACGGCCAAGCAGTCTAGGAAAGAAAACAAGTAATCAGCCCTGTAAGAGGAGGAAAATATGCTGTAGGGGAGGATCGAATCCTCTTCAGCAGCCAAAATGTAGCAAGCTCATACACAACCAGCAGTCAGCACCTTGCTGTGGCGAGGCATATTAGTACATATAGCAACAAAACATGGTGCTTCCAACTGGCAAATTGCTAGTCACCCACTGTGGTGGCCTCTGACACCGGGAGCACTACAGATCCAGAGCAGTTATACGAACGAACAAAAGCCAGCCAGGAGCTAAACCCAAGAGCTTTGACTCCTAGACCTCTGCTCTAACAAATTTAACAATTTACTACTAGCAGTTTGCCAAACATCTTGCTAAAATGTTGGCTCCTTTTACAAACTGCTCTGTACAAATGGTTTTGGGAATCCAGCATGAAACTTGCTTTATTTTTTCTGGCTCAAAATTAGTCTGTCTGTATTTGTGCGCGTGCACATATTGCATAATTCGCCTTTCCATGACCCCCCCCTCCCACTGCACTCACACAAAACACTACATGTGAACCTGAAGATTAGAATACTTACAGGATTGGAAGTGGGTGACTGCAAATAGTGAGGATTGCAAGGCAGTAAACGTAGCTCTTGGGTTGCAGCAACAATCTTGCTTTGCAGGAGTCAGTTGACTAGTTGGAGATGAATGTAAATGTCCTGTCTTCTAGGGCTGTTTGCATGAAAGATTCTTAGAGTTGGTTGAGAAAATGATCCAAAATGTGTGTCATATTAAAATCACAAACTGCAAAGGGGCTCATTGCTATAATGGGCACAACAGCTTGAGGAAATGTCTGCTTTCTCAGAGTTCTTGTTGTATCTTTTTCTGTCAATAGCCACCTCTTCGTAGACTCAGGACCACATTTGGGACTAGGGAGCTGCTATCATGTGTTGATTTTTTTAAAAAGCAATGCAGCCTGAAGGTAGGCTTCTGCATGCACAATACAGCTTTGAAAAAAGTCACAACGTCCAGAACAGATTCACTTCTACCTGTTTTGCAGTGAACCAACAATCGTGTTAGGCCTTGGCCAACCTTCAGGACAGGCTACAGCTGTCTAGTCTAGTTCAGGCAGACAGACAAGGAGACAGAAGCATGTGATGTGGTCAAGATGGGTTGGGGGCAAGTTCTGAAGCAGGCAGGCAAGTAGCATTGATTTACTAGCTCCCTCTTCCCCCCCCCCCCACAGACAGACATTCACAGGCGCCTCTGGAAGCAACAGAGGTAGGGGATCAGTGAATCCTTTTAAAACATTTGGGGGGGCATCTTCTCTGACCAGTGGTGGTGATGTAGCAGCACAGTTGGAGATGAAATGCTTTTAAAAAAAATCAGGATCCACTTGGAGAGTGCCTCTTGGTAGCTGGGATGCTTTGGGTAGGGGGGAATATGAAGAAGAAATGTTGATTGAAGGGTCAGAGGTAGAAGATGTGGTTGAAGATGGGCAGGCAAGCTGGTGGGTGCGAGGTGAGGGAACGTATGTGACTACTCAAGTATACAACAACTTGCTCCCACAGGGGAAGTTGAGCCTAGAAAACTAGGACAAGCAGGGCCCTTGGTGGGGCTCCTCAGTGTACCTCATTCTTCATGGGCTGACTGGCTGTAGTTTCCCCTCCTGCCACAGCTAGGGAGGTGCAGTGGGGAGCAGCACGGCTCAGACCACCCAGTTCCTTTCTCCTGATGCAGCAGGCCCTAGTTTGAGAGGCACAGGCCTGGCACCTTAAACATGTTTAAATTAAACTGAACATGGTTCAAAAGCTGAGTGAAGCCTCTTTCGAAACTCCTAATAAATCATGGCGGTAGCACAAGGGGTTAGGAGTCTTCCAGGAAATGTCTATTTCTCAAGCAGTAGTTTCATCATCTCTAAACATCTCCAGCAGCCTGTTCATGTGACGCCTTCAGCATAGAGCAAACGTTGAGTAGAAGCGACAGAACTTGTATGCCTGACAGAAACCTGCAGCACCCTGTAAGCCTTTAATTAAGCAAGAGCAGGGAGTTTATCTTCTTTATCAAATGCACAAGTGTCCTCTCTTAACCCATGTGCTGGGAGCATATCTTGCTATTATTTCTCCTTTTGTATAAGAACATACTGGGTTATGGTACATTAGACCCCAACATGGAGAAGCCATGACCATGTGCTGTTTCATGTGATGGTGAAGTTCTTCCTGCCCTAGATGGATATTCAATGTCCCATATAAAAAAGGAATTAGTGAAATGAGGGCCAAACTACAGCAGATGCATGTTTTCCTCTCTTTTTATACTTAAACACAGTCAGAAGATGAAGCAATTGGGAATTGGATTTTTTTTTGGGGGGGGGGTTGTCCAAAAGATGCTTCACACCTGAACAAATGGCAGCTGAGGGGAGCTGTGATTTTCATCGGGAGAACTGCAGCTAGAAAGGTCGCTCACTAGTATTTTTAGGATTGAAAGAAAACTTTGCAAAACTTTTGCCTAGCTTGAACGGGACAACCCCCTTCCACATCTCTACAATGAAAGTCTTAAACAGGCTATTCTACTGCACTAATATAGCACATAAGCCTGATGAACTCACAATCAAAGGACACGCAGCTGTTAAACACTCTCTTGTGACCTCTCGTAAAATGAACTGTGAGCTCCAGCTTAGCATGAGAGCCATCAAAATTCTCTCATCATAGCTGGTCCATTTCAAAGCACAATAGCTTTGAGAGAAGCAGAGCCAGAGGGGAAAACTGGATACGAGTCAGTAAAATAGCAGACACTTGGCATGCACAGAGGCCGTGGAGCCCAAAGAGGCATTTAAGCTCATGAACAATTCTCATGCACTACTCTTAAGACTACTCTCATGCACATGTTTTAAGTCCTCCTGGTTTCACTATTTCATTTAGGGCCAACCTAGATGGGATGCAGAAGATCTGTTGCATGACACCCTGATGAAACAATTAAAAAATAGCCAAATCAGGTATGGGGGTGAAATGGCAGTTCCTTCCCCATTACAGTGGTATTGGAAAAGATACTGGGTTGTATCTGAAGGAGCGTACATGGAGCTAAGGTGGCAGTTTGTGCTGTTCCTTGTGCTACACAAGCGCATGCAGAAGAAACTATACAAGAATGAGGTGCCTGTATGCGACATCATATGCAACATGCTGTGCAAGTACAAAGGCAAGGCAAGATTCTATTCACAAGAACCTTATGCCATCGCTGCTGCATGTGCCCTCCTCACACAGATGGAGAGCTAACTTAGGATACAATCCATTGGGAGGCACAGAAGGGACCAAGTGTGTTTCAGAGAGGGACGAGTTTTGTTAAATTTCTGGAAGAAAAACAAAACAGCATATTCCACATATTTCCATTAAAGAAGTCTTATTGACTCTTGACAGAATTGACTTTGAAATGCTATGTTTATGAATGCAGTCTTATTTTAATTTACCGTGCAGCATTCAGTTATCATTTCCAGGTGCTTGAAGAAGCATATTTTGGGACCAGTGATTACAATGGAAATCTATTCAGTAGATTTCAAAACTATTTCTGCGCATGTGTGAACAGGCTTGTTGCCTCTTTTTCCCCACTGCTTTTAGCAGTCATCTGAGAACCAGAAATCCAACTTCTCAAACTACAGATCATTCTTCATAAAACTTCCAAGCTAAACTAAATAGTCTATAAAAAGGATGCCTCATATCTCCATTGCCTTCCCCTGAATGTCTCCACCACTCCTCCCTGCTCTCATCTCCCGTCTCCCACAGGCTCGGGAGGGAAATTGTCAGAACAGAACAGGGCCAGCCCGTATAATGTAGTGAACGACACAGCTTGCATCAAGCAGCGGATTGTGGGGAGCAGCCAAGATACAAAGGATGACTTTAATCCCAAATCTGCTGCTGCCACCACAGTCCCATTCTCATCATTCACTACCCCAGCATACACATAATCCTCCTCCACCCTAAGAAGCACCACAGTTTGCTAGAAAGAGACTCCTATGTGTAATGGTGTTTGTGGGGTGTTCTAAACGGAGTGTAGATTCCAGAATCATGCTATGAAAAGCATGGTCGATAAGACCCTCTAAAGCCAAGAGGCCATAAATAAACTTTCCAAGATAGGATCTCGTATTCAGGGTTGCTTCACATAATAACCTCTTGAAGAAAAACGTACTCCATGATTTTGGAAGGCTGTGCAAGACTACTTTGGCTGAACCAGGCAAAAAAAACAGCAATAAGTTTTGTTATTCCATAGCACCACCTTGTGGGAACAGTAGTGATGTATATTGAAACCAGAATGTCACTGCTGCATAGATGCCCAGAATGGGTCATCATTTCCTGAAAGCACCTCTGCCGTTAAAAGCACTGTTCAATTCACAACCGGTTGAAGTCTGTGTAACCCATTGCTGCTCGACATAAATGTATCTGTATTAGTTTTTCTTTCCTACAGTCTGTGTAGACAACAGAACTACCATCTATGCTTGCACTAGCTTGCCAATTTAAAAAAAAAATACACAAAACAAAGTCCAACCTTTCTGGCAATATGGGCGACTTATGTAGTGGCACTCTAATTTTTAGAGTATATTCTGGCACTCTGGTTTTAGAGCAATTCAGTTCTCTAAGAAGTTGTTTTCAGCACATAAAAAACTATAGAGCATCTATGTAGTGAGCTACCAGCATTCTTGCTTACCTGAATACAGTTGGGGCTAACCTTGTGACTTGCCTCAGTCGCCCCTGGCAAAAAGATTCAGCAGATAAGCCTTCCCAGTGCAAGAGTTCAAGTCCCTGTGAGGGGAACCCATGTGTTTGATCTACATACTTGCTTCCTCCCAAGGGAAGTTATCTTCCTTCTACTTGAATTCCGATTTGAATTCTGAGTGCTGGGGTTCCTGGCTGGTGCATTTCTGGCCCTTTACTGCCTGTGCCACAGTAGGTGCTCGGTGGAGGAGATGCTGTGGCATCCTTATTGGCACTTCACCCCATGATTGGTACATGGCTGGACTCCCTTTGAATAGGACACAAACTAGTTAGGCCACTGTAGCTAGACTGGTGACTTAACCAGAATACAGGATTGCCCTACCTAGAGTCCCAGAGTGGTCACTGTCTTGGGTCATTCACAGTGCAGTCCTAGCCAACTTACACCATCGGTGTAACCAGAGGTGTAGCAAGAACGGAAGGCCCCAGAACGAAAAGGGGATTCAAATCTCCTCCAAAGGGGGATTCAAAGGCAATTTAAATCTCCCCTCCCCTCCAAAGCCTCCGCCCTGCCCTCCCCCACTGGTTACACTAGTGGTGTAAGTTGGATAGGATTGCGCTGTCAGTGTGTCTGCATTAACTCTACCAACACCCATCATTATTTACTTGATCGCTTAAAGAAAAATCATTCAGAAATCCTTAACTTTACTAGGTACCGCTGATACTCAAATCACTTCAGCTTTCAATTCTCTCTCGGAAAAAGTATAAATGATTTCTACTGTTGTTATCCCAGGTTAACAGATTGTACAGACACACACAGTTTCAAACTTTTGGCTGACAAGTCAGTTTTGACTAAAAACAATCACTTAAGAAGAGTTCATATTCAGTATTAAAATTTTGAACACTCAGATCAAGCTAATCGCTTTCACCATAACACAACACACAGAAGTTTATCATTTTAAGCTTTATTTTTTGCATGTGAAATGCAGAGCCTCTTCTCAAGAGGTTGCATCTGTAGAGCAGTCACAACAACAGTTTTCATACTTTATTGCATCCCACAGATAGGCTGGGTAAAAGTTACAATTCAAGCACAGGTTTCACATTGCATAAGACACAGTTTACACAGCATCTGGGTGTACAGGAGAATCATATTCAATAATTTATAAGTTGTTTACCTTCATAATATGAGATTACATCTTAGCATCTTCATGCAAATCAACTGTTGCTTTGACGCTTGAAAAGTTGGCATTATTCCCCCCCCCCCCCCAAATGTTCTCCTTTCTGCAACTGCCATTCAGCCAAAAAGAAGTTTGCAAAGTCCTTTGGAAAACACCCACTAAACATTAATGGGCAGAAAGCACTAATTATTATTTAACATTTAATAGAAGAAATAAGAGTTTCCATTACACCCTTGTCTGCAAAAATATATGTTGGTAAGTAAAAAATAACCACCCATTTTTGCACTTTTCCTTCTTGAAAGCATCAATGTAACCCAGTGTTAAAGTGTTATTTCCTTTGCACAAAGATTCCATTTAATGAACCCGGAATTTTATATGCAGAATGAAACAGGAAGTCTTTAAATTGGACCTAGGCTCAAAATGTTTACATTCACAGAATAATTCCCATCTCACCATAATCTTCTGAAGTGACTTGTTCAGAAACAGTGTAGGCACAAGACTCAGAAATGCCTCTTACAGATTTATCACTTTGCTAGCACAATGCGATATACTGCAAGACTACACTCGACAAGACTCCCAAACAACCCAGGATATACTTTACTGCCATAATCCACAGGCCTCTAAATTGTGTTCCACTGGATACACCTGCACACAAGTGCTGCCCCATTCACTAGGAAGGGAAGCTTAGCATCAGCAAAGGGTAAGTGAGCAACACCGCCTCCTCCATTCAAGCAAACCTTTGTGCCTCTACACCACATTACTCTATGGCAGTGCTTGTACTCAACAGGGGCCCGAGTTCTTCATGTCGAGTCCATTCATTCTCACAACACAAAACTATTAGGAATGTCAGTGAACACATGAGAATATTTTCTGCTATGGCACAGTACCTATTCCCTGGACAAGTTACCAAGTTCAGAAAGTCAAATATTCTCAGGGAAGAATTATTATTCAGTAAGAGCAGTTTGCAAGAAGTCTTCCAATGCCATCACATATACAGATTACAGGCTCTTTTTTATAGCAACCGAACCCTATATTTTCACCTCTCAACTTCGGTTTTGCCATTCATACTATTCAAGTCTTCATACTATTCAAGTCTTGCTTTGGTTAATATTTGCCTGAATTCTTTTTAATATGAAAAAATGAGATTCTGAGGGAAGCAGGAAGAGATATTCAAGTCTACAAGGGATTCAAAGAAACCTCACCAGACACTTTGGTAAAGTTCCTCTGTACGACAGCTTGCAAATCTGACATTACCATACCAAGGAACTCAGTCAAATGGGAAAAAGGGTAACACACCTGAAGGGCTTAGGGCCACTAGAACGCCGAACAGAGGGATAGTTTTATACTACTGTACTGAATTTCCACTTTATAAACATATACACAGTACAGAAGAACAAATCATTTGCATTTTTTTTATACACTAGTTTTAGGGGACTATTTTCCAAAACAACAAACTGAAAGATTCCATAGCCAAGTTATTTCATATCCAAAAGGTTACCATGTTTCTTTTGCAGTTTGTCTGCAGAGACATGACACTTAAAAACAGTAAAGGTATCACAATTTGCACGTCTGAAAAGTTGATCCCACTTCCTGGCACTGATCTATAGGGCCCCTATACATATTGTGGGCAAGTTTCACCACATACTATGTCCACATGGGAACAACAGGGATCTCTGCGGTAAATTCAAATGGTTTAGTTAGCGTTATCTTTAAATATATATATAATTTTATAGTGTTGAACTCCCCTTTCCCCAAACTCCAGCCATGCATGGGTCTACTACGGGAGCATGAAACAATGCCCCAGAAACTATAGGCATTTGGGGAGAAATACTGAAAATACCTGCTGCCTTCCCAACCATACCTTCTTTTTTTCAGAAGACTATGGTACTCAAATTCTTCATGAAAGGAGATGCACTGCAAAAATATAAGAAAGAATGTAACCCACAAGTGCTTCCAGGCGTACAGTCCTGCTTTTTGTACAAGCACCCCCAAAAGTTGTCAAATCATTTATCCTTCCAATGTCATGATTACAATGAAGTGATGGGAATACAGGTACCTCTGGAATTGCTCAATGGCCAGAAACAGCAAGTCTGATATTTGAGAGCAGTTGACAATTGGAGTTAGCACAGTCCACCCGCATATTCATCCTCATCCTCATTTCCCTGAGAAGCTCCTACAGCTGGTCCACCGACTTTGCCTTGTGGAGCAACTGGTGACTTCTTCTTTATGCCACCTCCTGGGACAGTCAACGAGAGACCAAGCTTGGCATACTGGCAAAAGACAACAAGAAGTTTGCCTTTTAGGGCACATTCCAATTATGTGCCCTAAAAATACTACATAGTGTCATCACTGACTCTCGATGCTAAATAAATTGACAAATACACAAGGAAATATTTTATTGAACATTATGTTTGCAACACCTGAACGAATATCCCTAAAAGCAACTGCTACCAAATCTCATCCTACAGATGAATATACAGCCAACGTATTAAAGTGAAGAGACTGAAAATGCAAGCCCTTCCAGGGTACAAGCCCTTGTAACTGCTAATGCAACACGAAAAGTTGCATGGCAAATACTCTCAATGAATAGTTTTTGGCTGTCTTGCTCATGGATTGAATTTTCTGGCAAAGTACATACAAGTGTAAATATAATTAAGACAATATTGACAAACTGCAAAGTGACTGTGAAACTGTCATGTTACTAATCAGACTTTGAATAAATTACAGAAAGAGCAGTGGGGTGGGGGAGAGTGCACTTTTATTGCTAGCAGAAGCTAGACTGAGCCTGGCCACAAAGTGTAATTTGCTGCGCACACAGAACAGTTTGCTGTGTGCTTCAATAAATGACATGGTATCCTTGACAACTATGCATTTGGGGTTTGAGTTCAAGGAGCATTCAATTGGCCAATGAAATTGGTAGTAGCAGGAAACTTCAAGGAGACATCAAGTTTTTCAAATATTTCAGGAGGTACTTGGACAACTGAATGAACATCTAATTGAGCTTTTCCTTTCTTCACTTCTATTCAAAAAGTAAAACAAAAGTTTACCAACAGTCCAATCCTGCCTGTCTTTAGGCCGGCAGAGCAAGCACTCCACTGGCTTAAGGAGTCGCAAACGTGCCGTAAAGCACGTTTGCGGCTCCTTGTGAGTAAGTGGCGCTGGTGCAGAGGCTGGTGCCACTCACCCAGCCACAGACATGAACCTGCACCGAGTCCCGTGTTGGATATTGGCACTGAGTTGCGCTGATATCCTGAGCCCGTTGCAGCCTGGGCCGGCCTTATATGGCCTCCCTAGACAGATGTCAGCTTCAGAGCTGGTGTATATCCAAGGAGGCTCATTGGGGTCCACATCACTTACAATGAGGTAAGGGGACGAATATCCCCTTCCCCCGAAGTGAGCCCGGGCTGCACCAGCACGGGTCACAATCTGTGCAGGATGCAGCGGCCAGCCATGGCCATGCAAACTTAGGCAGGATTGCGCCATAAGACACCTTAGTTTTGTTCTTATCCCGTTCATTTGTCAGCACACCTTCTGGGTCCTCAACACAGTCGGGTGGAATACTGCAACCGACTACAAGTGCCAGAAAGTGAGTTGTATCCTAAACCCCTTGCACAGGAACGTCCCCTCCAAAGCTCCCAAAATTTCATCTCCAAGAGCCAGGGGACATTCTGGTGCAAGAAGGGATGTGGTATAGGCATAGGAAACCAGCAAAAATCTCCCTCCTGATATGAATGGAAGTGTCATTTGTATCTGTGCAAAAAGCAGGTTATGCATTTTATACTGCAGTTGTAAAAAATTGTTTGCTATCATTAAACAAGCTTCTCAGTTAATTGATGCTACAAGTTGTTCTTCAGAAAAGAAATGTAGACACCAACTTACATCGTTGTCCATGTACTTAAAGAGTGGGGAATTGCACACATCAGATACTTGATCCTGATCTTGCTGATCATATCCTTCTAGTAGCTGCTCTAATGCTGCACTGTCTTCACTTTCAGTGAAGCCTGGTATGCTAAAGACATTAACATTTCATTAGTCCATCCGAAAGTTAAGAAGCAGGAAGATTTTCAAATAAAATACATGTACATGTAAACAAAAGACGTAATCGGGGCTAGTACGATGTTAGCGCAGCTTAATTGCTACAGCAGCAAATGAGATTGAGAATTTCATTTCAGATTTGTACAACTTGATAATGAGAACAAATATTAAGATACTGTCAACCTTTTATAAGCAACAAGAAGCATTTTTCAAAATGGCAACCTTTCAGAAAAGGCTGCACTCCATATTTAACACAGCTGCTCAATCACTACATATGGAACACGTTTTTTAAATTAAAAATCCACTGAAGAAAATAAGTGACTTACCTATAGCTTTCCCTGACGCATTTTTCTGCAGCAACATAGTCATTTCTGTGAAGATGAACCAAGACCTGAGCAATAGTTTTCTAAAAGAGAAAACATGACTAATTAATTCTCTAAAAACAAAGTGATACTTCATTCCTCGTACTTCAACTAATCAATAAAACTATTAGCAATAATGTCTACTAAATGGACGACACAATGAGTAGCGTCTCAACTAGTGCTTCTGCTGTTGAGAGACTCCCCCCCCCCCTTGTGTAAGCAGTTCCTTCTGTTCTTGGAAGGAGCTCCCAACAGCAAATGTATTAGTTGGGATGCTACCCACAGTAACTAAACAAAATAGATATTTGCATTCTTCTTAGAAGAAAACAGTTGCGCAATTGTTGTTAAAATGTACTCTAGTCAAGATCAGTCAGGCACTTCAAGGGATTAAGGATGACCTATAAAGGCCAAAGAATCTAGCATATTCATCTGTTCTGAAAGTGCTGAGCAGCAAAAATCTGATAGGTCTTCAGTTTTCTAAAGCTAGATTTTCATAAGACTTGGAATATACAGAGACAAAAAGAAACAAAAATAAATCCTCCATGTTTTCACGACTTATGAGGACTTTATATTTGCAGACGACCTGCTTTGCCCACTAAGCTACTTGTGCCTCATTTTCACTACAACTATACCTGGCAACAGGAATATATATTAAGCCACATCATACTTTCAGCTGCAAATCTGACTTGCTTACCACCAAGTGATTTTATCACAACACAGACAGGGTGGCATCCAGAGGCATCTTCTGCTAGCAGAAATGTTCTTGTGCAAACGGAAGGACATTTTACAAGGTTATCACAAAAGGAAGTTCCCTCTGCTCCAGAACTATTCCTCCCTGAGTGGAAGACACTGTGCAGCAAATTGCACTAACTCTTATGCAACCTCTGCGATGAGCTGAAAAGTTCTTCCTCTACTAGTGGCTGTGCAATATTGTGGAGCATCATCGCACCTTCTGCTAGTGTCACTGTGGGCAACATGCACTGTTTGTAGCTGAAAATGGACATGGAGGCAAATAAAAGTGGCACTTGAAACCCTGCTAGTGCCCAACAAGAGGTTCTACTACCCTCATTTAAGGTAATTCAGTGACTGAGGACTGGCACAGAACATATTTTAATAA
Source organism: Plestiodon gilberti rubricaudatus (assembly GCA_026170595.1). Lineage (NCBI taxonomy): Eukaryota > Metazoa > Chordata > Lepidosauria > Squamata > Scincidae > Plestiodon > Plestiodon gilberti. The sequence goes on along the minus strand of JANXHW010000004.1, from coordinate 56,603,958 downwards.
GCTAGAAGAAAACTAATACAGAGTTGGCTGACACATCTAGAACAGAGAGAACATTTTAAAAAAAACCATGACCACAACAACGTTATTAATTTGTTCTGTTAAGTAGTTTTGTTTTGATTTTAAATCTTTACTCCACTTTAAGGGCCTAAAAATTTAAATACATATAGAATATAAATAAAAGATAAACAAAAAACACGCGGATTAATTGTAAAGCTTAGGACTGCAGATACTTGCACACATTTCGATACAAAATACCCAAAAATGATAACCAAGGGTGACAATTATTTCCAGGCACAAATTAATCCACATTAGAATCATTCAAAAGAAAACTGATTTTCCAATGTAGGAAAGGAAAAAAAAGAACCATCTAAGGTTTATACCTTGTAACAAGTTGGATAGTTTTCAATATCTTTGTAAATACTCTTTTCCTTCTGAATAGACAATGCAGCTTCATCTAGTCTGCAAGACAGAAACATGCAGGATTGGCAAAACATACCAGTTCAAAAGAAAGGACTCTTCAATCCACAAAAAACAAATGTCCCTTTTCTGTCATTTCAACAGCAGTACAAAAGTCATAAGCAACTTGTGTGCAGCGACAGCAAGCCCATATTGTGAATTTATAAAGGCACCAGTCCAAGGACCACGCTGAATGAACTGATCTGCCTATAACCCGGCAGAGTCATACAAGCAGAAAGTCACTTGGGCGACTGCTGCACCAGGTAGGGTAGGATGGGGCATGTGTGACATATTTCCAAATATATGAACATATTTTATCCCTTGTATGCTTTATTCACTCTAGCCTCAATCCCATGTCAGTAGCAGCAACGTATCTCGCTGGTAACATCTGGCCCCAAAGATCAGGGTAGCTTTTCTGCAAGGAGAACAGTCTCCTCAACCTTTTTTTAAAAAAAAAGAACATTTCAGGAAACACAGTGTGACTACATGTCTCTGAACATCACATTCCCTCCCTCTCACCTAATATGTACAACAAAATTAGTTTCTATATTTATCAAGCATTTCTGGGCTTGAGTACTTTTGCCCATTTTCACCTTCTTTATGAACAATCCACTTGAGAATATTTTTTAAAATAATATTTTGAAGATCCTAAAATGTTTACTGGGTTTATCTTTGCAGTAATGATGATGTGGTCACAAGACAACGGATGCCCATGACATTTGTGCAACCACACACACAAATCAAAATCAGTCATAACAGATGTCCTTCTATAGTCGCAATTTCATCGTAATACCATTGAGTGATCCGAGTGCTGATAAACCAATTTCCCCAACACCACAAGGGCTTTAGGGATGAATGTCATCACAATCACGTGCCAGAATTTAGTACTGTAATGGCTATGTATTCCTTACACAAACCACATCAGTTTTGTAAGGCATTTTTAAAAAGAAATTATGTTAAGATACACACCTACGACTTCTGACCAAAAGCCTTGAAGCTTTTCCATACATTTCAACTGCTTGTCGCAAACGTTCTTCATTCTACATAGGAAAAAGAAGAAAGCAAAACATATGCTTTATTGTGATAAAACTTTTATCCGAGTTACTCTAGGTAACAGGAAGTAGGTTAGGTTGAGATATATGTAGTTTTCCTGATGCTCTCAGATTTTAGTTGCTTTTTAATACAAGGTTCTCCCAAGCTTATATTTTACAATACACAGCTCTAGCACAGCTGGACAACTCAAGCAACTATTTAAGCTTGACTGGAATATGAGGTGCTGCAATGTTAAAAACTGAATATGCGTTTTGAAATCTTTTAAGAAATATGTTAGGAGTTAAAGAGAGACGAGATTGCTAACCTACTTGTCATATGTACTCTGTGTTTAGGTTTTGTCATTGCACCATAGCAAGTGAATGGCGTGGACTCATGAGTGGGTCATGCAAGGATCACAGAAGTCGTACTAGTCAGTCCACTCATTAGGAGACAAGAGGCAGAAAGATATTAAACAGGCGCATACCCAGATATTACCCCACCTCGGATCTGTCACTGTTTTACAACATGGCTTAATGGCCGTTGTTCACATATTAGCTCCTGCCATTTGCAAGTCTCCATCAAGGAGACTTGTTTTCCTGGGGAACACACTTTATGTTTTTTGAGGACTTACTTCAAACACCGATGCCGTCTGCTGATAGAGTTGTATAGCCTTGTCTGGATTTATATTCTCTATTACCCTGAAATAAAAGTTCAACTGTTATTTAGCTTGCTTGTTTTTACAAATGCAAGCTAATCAACGAGAGGAATCAAGTTTCTCTACCAGATAAGAAATCAACACTTTGTGAAACACAGGTAGAACGAATCAAGGTCATGGGGTTAAAAGTAGAACAGGGAGGTTACTTGCAGTTAACAGGCACCTGTGCTGTTTCTGGTGCTAACTGCTTCTCCCTCAGATATAGCCGCTCTTCTCCTGTATATAAAGATCATCACAGCACTTTGAACACACCTTATGTTGCTGCTTGGCTCTTTTCTGTCATCTGACGATGTTCACAGGTCTGAACGAAACGTTCTGAGAGACTTTTAGGATTTTTAACGAGTTTTATTTTGGTTTTTTAACCTTTTAATTATGAAGTTTTTACTGCTTTTAACCCCGTGACCTTGATTCGTTCTACCTATGTTATTGCTGGACATGGAAGTTTTAGATCTTATCTCACTTTGTGAAACATCTACCACTGGAGACTTACTTCCCAGCCCGATCTAGTGCAATAGCTGCTGTGTCAGGGGTTCCATTCTCCAGGTACATCATGCTGGCTTTCTGAATCAGTTCCACTGCGTCTTGATGTTTTTGCATCTCCTACAGAAGAAAAGGAGGTTTTTGAAGAACAACAAATTAAGCTATATCAAATACTTTCACCTAATATTATCACAACATGTTGCATTTTAAACTATCTCCATCTTCAAAAGCCAGTGGGCAATTTTTAATGAATGAAAACATTAAAAAAGAGTGAAGAATTCTAGGAGGACAGATCATTTTGCCACATCCTCTACAAAGGGCAACTGACTATAGACAGTTTCATACACATACGTAGACCTCTTAGCTCACAACTTGATGATCAACAGCCGAATATATGAACTGACTCCATTTAAAAGTCATCTTGGCCCATTCCAGCAAAGCTCTTCTTACGTTATTATTGAGTTGAAGCCTATTAAGTACCATTGATTAAGATTGCTCAAATGGAGGCTTTATTTTGGCTTTATTAATGTAGGAATCAGGCTGAGTGCAATTTAATAGCAAATGGAGAATGCAGATGTCAATTAGCAAAATGTAATTCAAAAAAGCTTCTAAAGATTGCAAATATGTAAACCAACTATAATTCTAAATTTCAATTTAGAACTGTAATTCTAAACTGTAGATTTTTAAATACCAACTATATTCAACACTGAAACACACCTGCCCACTCAAATCATTAGATTTAAGGCACACCTAAAATCTATGATTATGACTAACATATCCCCAGTAAGTGCTTATCATTCTAAAATGCCATCCAAGGTTCATCGCTCTTAAGCGTGGCAGGAGTGGGAGAATGAGGTCGCTTTCCATCAGGCTGTCTCGTCTAACTTCCATTCCCTCTTATACAGGTGTCCCCCAGTTAATGTTTCGTTTTAACGACGTTCCACATACGACGACAGTCCCCCAGTACAGTACCTTACAAAAAAGTCACTGCTGCTTGCCGCCTGAGCCTCATGCAGATTACAAAATGGAGACAGGAAGCACTCACAGCCCTTTTCAAACCTTTTTTAACGTGTCTTTTTAAAATCCCCAGCCCATCAGCTGTTAGGCACTAAAACATCAAAGCACTAATCTAGTGCGAAACAGCTGATGGGCTGGAGATTCGAAAAGATGCATCTGGAGTACTTCCCATTCATTCCCTATTACAACTGCACTGTATTACATAGGTTATACACGCTATACCAAAATTGACCACTAGATGGTGCTGAAGACTCACTTAATGATAGATTCTCTTTACAGTGAAGTTTTAAGAACTTATCCCTGTCTTAACCAGGGGGCGCCTGTATTTCACCAATGGCCAGTCACTCTGTATGCAATGGAGGAAGAAACAGATCTTGCTTTTTCACTGATTCACCCTAGCGTTCCCAACTGATTGTATTTCCCTTTTCTTCACCTTTTCTTCCTCCCTAATGTGTGACATCTTTCTTCAGATCATAAACCTGAGGAGCAGGGACTATGTTATTTCTAATTTTTGCACAACAGCTAGTAAACGTAGGTGCTTCGTTAATAATAATGTTGCAAGACTAATATTACACAGGATAAACACCTTGTGTTTATGTTAAGATGAAAGAAATACCGTTCTTTCAATACCTCTTTCTTGCAATATTTTCAATACAATAAAGGTTCAATACCTTTAACATCATACCAGCTTGTTCATAAGCCCTGAAAAGAGAAAAGTCAGTTTTCAGCTGAGACGAAAGTCTGTTGAGCTTTTTCCACATACGTTGTCGAACAACAGGTGTACAAGTGAAATGCACTTCTGGTTTTTGTGCCGTATATGGACTCATTTGAAAAGGAATCTCATACATTCCCCCCCCCCCATGCAGAGTTGGGCGACCAGCTCATATATCTACCCACAGGGAACAGTTGTGAGCTCCACTTTTGGATAAAACCTGCAGAAGCAGGACTCACCTGGGCACCTGCTTTTCTGCCTCATTTTGTAACCTACTCTTTGCTGGTGGGGTCAGGCTGAAAGTACTCAGTTTCTTGGCAGTGTCAAAGAACATCTCCCCATACCTCCCAAAACATTGCTTCTTAACTGCTTTGAAAATATTCACCTATTCAGGAAGCACTGACCCAATTCTGAAGTGATTTTGCTTTCCTCGGTAATCTCAGCATGCAGCCAAATCCAATTGGCTATGAAGCATTATGACATCACCACATTTACTACATGACCTCTGAATGGCAATGTAATCCTATGCATATCCCCCTTTCTCTCACACAAAGGGAACACTTGCATACATAGCATATAAGTGTACCATCTTAAATCCTAAAACAGTATTTAATAAAAAAGAACATAATTTTTTGTTGTGTTTGCCAACAGCTGGTCGATGGGGGAAATCTTAGGCTAAAATGCAAAATTAAATTGTCATCAATGAAACCTAGTTCCAAGGAAACCTGCTTGGAATCACAGTGTACATTTGGGACGATGACTTACTGCACAATCCTATGCATGTCAACTCAGAAGTAAGTCCCACCTAGTTCAAGGTGACTTACTTCAAGGTGTGTACAGGATTGCTGTCCAGGAAACAGAATGTCTGTCCCTTTAGGGACATGTAAGGAGAACAAACATAGGATAAAGGCAATTTTACAGGATAATGAGTAATTAGATCTACAAAAAGATCTGAACACCTGTAATACCTCTGGTTTAACTGGGAACTATACCACTTTCCAGATGTTCAAGATCAATCTCCCACATTCTTTGATTATTTTTGATGAAGTCAGTGGGATATTTCCCTATACAAGTAGCAGACCACTTTCCATTTCACCACAGTCAATATGAGCTACAATTTCACATATATTGGAAAGCTTGGCAAATTACGATGGCATTAATACTTACTTTGCAGCGTGGAACAGACTGGATGTAAATAATTTAAAGTTAAGAATACAAAACAAGTAAAATCTTCCTAGATGTCTTAAAAGGTTTACACAGAGAGTTCATATGCAAGCCACCTGGAGCTACCCAAATGGTGGAAAGATGGGGTATAATTTTTTTTAAAATAAATAATCAGTTGCACAAATTAATAGTGATACATAAATCAACAAATATCTTAGGAACAAAGTTAAACAAGAAACAAAACTGGCTACCTGGGTGGGGGTTCTCCCTTCCATAGGCTACAATCCAGATAACTTAATCACTATCTCTGCCTTTGGTTTTCCAATAGCAGTCCCTTCTGCAACCTGAGAAGCTAACTTTGAAGGGGACGTTCAAGAAGAGTTGGCAATGAGAGCTGGGGAAAGCGGGTAGGGAAGGGCCTGCAGTCTGAAACAGTCCAAAGGCCCTTTGCACATTTGTGCCTCAAGCACTTACTCTTACATCGCTTGTAATGATGGCCATTTCAACCCTACTTCAAATCTGCCTCCCAAGTAGGGCAGAAAAAGCGCTTGACTGAGATCCTGAAGAGCAATTACTGGAATCCATTTTTTCCATACACAGAAATTAAATCCTTCAAAACAAAAAATGTATATCTCTATAAGGAATGATTCAGTAGTTGTCTACATTCAGGAAGGGAACAGGATTGTGCCTGCCTACTCCACCCACCTCTCCTGCCTCTCAACCCACCAGACACTCATGTAATGCTGGAATAGGGTCTACGTTCATGGAGTCCAACATGAATATGCCTGATCTGTGCAATCATCAACCTATGAAAAACCTGGGCTTCACATAGATTCCGTGCACTTAAATCTTTCCAATAAAGCATCCAACACAGAGATGTCTGGCAGGTCTGCAGCAGTACAGGCCTGCCCAACTGAAAGGCTGGGTAGCTGGATGCATTAGAAAAGGACGTAACTGCATGAAATCTACATGGCTTAATAATCTCACAGATCAAGGTGGTTAACAGTTAAACTTTATGTGAATACAGCACCACTCCCCCAGTGCATGCAAGTCTATATTGTTGAAGTCTCTTTTGAACCATCCCCAAGAAAGATCAAATACATTCATTATAAATTTGGAATAGAAATATCAGTTAAACAACAATTTTTCAATCTCCTACGAAGCAAAAAATAATGAAAAGATACGCTTTATTGTTTGCATGGGAAACCGCTTCTCTCAAATATGCTTCTTTTGCCTGTTCAAATTGTTTGGCATTTTTGAAAGCAACAGCTGCAATGAAACAAAAAAGGCAACATTAAAAAGTGTATTCTCTGTCGTGCATGTACTTAACAATATTTGTTTGTATCAATTTACTGCACCTTAGAAATTACATTCATGAAGGAGTTTTTAAAAGCATTCTGCAGTTTTACTTGAGCTGTCTTAAGAATGCAACTTTTTACTTTTGCATTGAATATCTAAACCTGAAGATGGGTTTCAGCAAAGAAAGCACCACAACCTTGCAAACAACATACTGACAGCGAGGTTGCTCACCTGCTGTTCTAGTCTCCCATCCCCTCCTTCCTTCCTTCCTTCTCTTCTCCCAGATTTGGGGTATAGGGGGAGAACACAGCACTATGGCAACTGCTAGTCTCTGGCCAGGAGCAGCACAAGCTGCCAGGATGGGTGGGGTGGGCAGGCCAGTGAGTGTAGCATTCAGCTGTTCACCTGGGGACATTTTCATTAAAATATATTTCTCAGCACTTTAACCTCTTTTCAGTGTTTAGAAATTGGATGCACAACTCTTAATCTTAATTTTCTTGAATTTAAGAGTACTGAACTCTATGCCAATCCTAAAGATAAGAACAGTCTGTATTGACACAGTGACATCCGCATCCTGTGCTTAGACATGTTCTGCTCGATTGCCTATATGCAGTGCACTGTTTACCCCAATACACACATAGGATTGCATTGACAGTTGGCTTTGTTGTGGCAAAAATGCTTTTGGTATGCTGTGGACTAGGGAAGTTGTCCCAGTCCTATTCTGTCATATGCCATCCCAAACCAGTTCTGTTCCGCTCAACTTTGTGCACCTAACAGCAGTACTCTTGTGAGAACATGATACTATGGGGCAGAGGAAGTTCAGTCCATTAATCCACAAACTGCTTTAACTGCTGATGCATAGTCTTTTTGAAGTAAATTTCATGTATCATACAAAACGCACTTGTAAAAAACGCAGGTACATACCTGCCTTTGCATACTCAATAGCTGCACTATCATAATCTGGTTTCCATTTTAAAAGTCCAGTTTTCAAACTGAAATGCAAAATAAACAAAGCAATTAACAGCAACAAATAGGCAACATCATATAGATGAAAAGGCAATTTTGGTGGCTGCCTTTACACATGTCTGTCTTCATCCAATAACCTATTCTCCTAACCTTGGTTGATGTGCCAGAAGGCTGGCCTTAGTATCAAATCCTACAGGGCACCTTTTTTTAACTCTCTACAAAGGAAAGTCCACTGACAGGCTCTAGAATATGCTGTGTTAAGAATGCTGTACAGTATTTTATCGTCATTGCTTACACCTGGCACAGAATGTGCTTCCAATTTGAATCCCCGATATCTCCAGTTTAGATTTTAGGTAGTAGCAATCACTGCCTGAAGCTGAGGCCCCAAGACCTGCTGATATTAAGAAGAAGGCCCACTAATCTCTTATCAGACAGCTTCCATATTTGAAAAATAAGAATGCAACTGTGATGCGAAACAAATGAAATCCACAAATAGGGCGTCAGAGGTCTGAGGAACAGACCTCTAATTAAGCAACGCACAGCCTATTGTGGAGTGCTGTTAGTTAGAGAATGCGAGTACTGTACATTAAGAACTGTAAAACGCAGCTGCGCAGTCAAGACCAAAAGCCCTGTGCCTCTTGCCAAGGGCGGTGGCGGGATGCGAGTGCGGGCGCTCTAGCGACAATACAAAGCACGCCTACGGGTGCTCTGGGTCCTCTGCCTCTACAGCCCACAGCGACGTCTCCTCACCACCCGGCGAGGAGGGCTGCAGATTCTGCTCTTGCACGACTCCCTGGGGCACCAAACATTGCAGGCGAACCTAACCACGCCCCCTCCGCGCGGGGATCCTGGGACTTGTAGTTCTAGAAGGGAGGCTACCCGGTGGCTTGAATGGAAGGGCGCAAAGCTTCTCAACATTTTCGCACAGCAGCAGGGCGCGGTGCCGAGATATATCACTGCGCTATCCCAAAGCTTCGGTCCTCCTGCAGGCCCCACAGCTGCCGCCTCCCACCCGGTACACAGGCCTGCTTTGAGAGACTTCACCCCTTACCGCGGGGTTGGGAAGCCGGTACCCGTTGCCCCTCGCCCACTTTCCTCACCCACCCACCGGCCCTCTCCCTCAGCCTCGCCCGCCTCACTATTTCTCCGCTTTAGCGATATGTTCCAAGCCTTCGTTGATCTTCTGTGCAGCCATGTCGCCTGACAGAAATCGCAGTGATACAAGTCTCTACGTCATCAGTACGGCGGCTACCGTGCCCAAACTAATACGAAAGGCGGAGTAGTCCAGCTTCGAAAGGAGGGACTTTCGCCTACAAACTGCGCCTGCGCAATACGTAATCGTGAGGCTATAGGCGGGAGTGTGCTCTGATGTCAAATTGACAGCACAATCCAGTTCATTTTCACTCAGAACCTAAGGAAACTCCGTTACATTCAATCATGGGACTTCCTCCTAAGGAAGTGTGTGCATTGCATTATAGCCTGAATCATCAAAGGACAGCCATATCTAGATGACAGTAATACAGTACTCCAGTTCTGTGCACAATTTTCTTGGAGTAAGTCTGATTGAATGCAATATGACTTATTTCTGAGTAAACATGCATCATTCGATTTTGCTCTAAGTTAAATAGAAGAGTTTCCGAGTTAAGTATATACAGAGAGCAAGCCAAGGAAACATTCTGTAAAATGGATTATTTGACTGACAAAGCAAGACTGTATGTTTACTCAGAACAGAAGTAAGTCCCACTGTGCTCAATGGCACTTACTCCCAGGTAAGGGTGTGTAGGATTGCAGCCTGAATTTCTACAAGTGTCCCATAAAGTGACCAGATGCAAAGGAGGGCAGTGCTTTGTCACCTTGAACTGGACTCTTGTGCAGAAGAATACATTTCTGCACATTCTGCTTTTCTCACTTCTGCCTGGGAAGCATTATCTGCCCAAATTCCCTCTTCTTAGTCTGAGTTGAATAAGGCTGCAATCCTATTCACGCTGAGAGTCAGCCTCATTGAAAAAAATTGTACTTCTGACTACAGGTCCTCTTCTGATACAGCACGCATAGGATTGTGCTGCAAGGTAATAGTAATTTCTTACATGATCTGCATCCCAAGAGATGGGAAATGGGCATTACACTATTACTAATCCCGCATTTTATGGTTTTAATGAATAGAAAATTGATTGGCTTTACATTGATTTCAATGGAGACCCACTTGCTCTTCTAATGCCTAGTACTTTCAAGTTTTCCAAATTGCATGGATATTTCAGGTTTTGTGACATAATATATGGCATAATATATGAATATATGAAACTTTTCAGAGAAATTCGATGCAAGGGACCCATATGCATACAGTAACCTTTCCCAGTTTACTTGTACAGGTATATGTTATACACAGGGGGGTGGTGTCTCAGCTCCAGGGGATACTAGATGAAATGGAGTATCTGTACCCTTTTCAGTCTGGCTTCAGGCGGGGCTTTGGGACGGAGACAGCCTTGGTTGCCCTGTTGGATGATCTTTGCCGAGGACTGGACAGGGGGAGTGCATCCCTGCTGGTTCTTTTGGACCACTCGGCGACTTTCGATACCATCGACCATGGTATCCTTCTGTGTCGACTGGCCGAGTTGGGACTAGGGGGGCACTGCATTGCAGTGGTTCCGTTCCTACTTGGCTGACAGGTCCCAGATGGTGATGGTGGGAGACGCCTGTTCGGCGCCCTGCCTTTTATTATTATTATTATAAAACAGTATTTATATACTGCCTTTCTGGTCATTGGATTTCTCCTCTGACTTTATTCAAGGCAGTGTACATGGGCAGGCTGTTCTAAACCCCAAAGGGTTTTTACAATATAATAACGTTCTAATCTTTCATAGAACCCTTCATTCGAGATGTTACTTTCACAGTCCAGCTCTCTCGCTCTCTCTCTCGCTCTCTCGCTCTTGCTCTCTCTGGCGTTTGCCTCAGCATGCTTCAGCTTCAGCTTGCTCCACTCCCCCACAGGGCTCTGCAGCTTATCAGCTCGGCATGCCGGCAGCTCTCCGACAGACTTCCGGCCGTCTTGAACTGCTGTCCTGCAGATCTTCATGCATTTGTGAGACAAATGCTCTAACCTCCTGAGCCAGACGATGTGGGGTGCCACAGGGTTCTATTCTGTCTCCCATGCTTTTTAACATCTACATGAATCCGTTGGGAGAGATCATCCGAGGATTGGGAGTTGGGTGTCACCAATATGCTGATGACACCCAGCTCTATCTCTCCTTGCCATCCCGCTCCAGGGAGGCTGTGGAAGTCCTGGAGCGCTGTCTGGAGGCTGTTGGGGTCTGGATGAGGGCTAATAGGTTGAGATTTAATCCAGAAAAGACAGAGGTCCTACTGATCAGGAAAGCTTCGATGCAGGTACTGAGTCATCTGCCCGTTCTGAGTGGGGTTGCACTCCCCCTCCAGGAACGGGTGCGCAGCTTGGGAGTACTTCTGGATTCACAGCTCTCCCTGGAAAGCCAGGTGGCGGCTGTGGCCAGGGGTGCATTTGCCCAGCTTCGGCTGGTGCGCCAGCTGCGGCCGTACTTGAGTTGATCGAACCTGACCACGGTGGTCCATGCCTTAGTGACTTCAAGACTGGATTACTGTAATGCACTCTACGTGGGGCTGCCCTTGAAGACGGTTTGGAAGCTGCAATTAGTGCAGAATGCGGCGGCCTGGGTGGTCACTGGAGCTAGGTGGTTTGACTCAGTTGAACCGCTGCTTCAGCGGCTGCACGGGCTGCCCATTTGTTTCCGGGCCCAATTCAAGGTGCTGGTAATAACCTTTAAAGCCCTTCACGGTTTGGGTCCAGGATATCTGAGGGACCGCCTTGTCTCATACATTCCGGCCCACTCTCTTAGGTCATCTGAGGGGGCTCTCCTGCGAGTGCCACCTCTATCGCAAGTTAGGGGAGTGGCAACACGTGGGCGAGCCTTCTCTGCTGTGGCGCCACAACTGTGGAACATAAGAACATAAGAAGAGCCCTGCTGGATCAGGCCAAAAGCCCATCTAGTCCAGCCACACAGTGGCCCCACCAGATGCCTCAGGGAGCACAAGACAACAAGATAACCTGTTTCCCGTTGACACTCCCTTGCACCTGGCACAGAGAAAACCCACTTCTAAAACCAGGAGGTTGCTTATGGCTTGTAACCTGTGATGGTCTTTTCCTCCCAGGGGATCTGAGAACCACCCCCTCCCTCATGACTTTTCGCCGAGGGCTCAAAATGTTTTTGTTTCGTCTAGCGTTTGGGTGATGGGTTGTGGTCTGCCTCCTGTATCTCAAGATGCTCTGCCATGTTGCTTCTCTGCTCCATACTGTCCCCGCCGTGGATTTCATTGTTTTTTGTATGGTTATGTATTGTTGAAACTTATTTTATGTATTTTAAATTATATGTTTTAATTTTGTTGTAAGCCGCCTTGGGCATTTGCCTTCGGCATAGGAAAAGGCGGGATATAATTTTTTAAAAATAAATAAATAAGTTACAGCATATAATTAACAGCCCAATCCTATCCTCCTCCTCCCCTCCCCCCCAGTGATGCAGCTGCTCCAAAAAGGCTTGCACTGCATCCTGTCAGGGCGGCTGATCAAGAGGCTTGGGGAGGTAAGGGAGCATATTTCCCCTTACCTCCTCATATACCTCCTGCTCACCAATGGGTCTCCTTAGACCTGCACCAGCTCTTTAGTGGAACTCCAGCAGTGCATGCCAGCAATTCCGCCAGCAGATAAGTCCTATAATAAGATTGGGACAAAAATCAAATTAAGGCACAGGTGCAGGTTCTGAGGCTTTCATGACTGAACAAATTAATAGAATTAAAATTATTTGGGTTTATTGGCCATGGTCGAAATGGACCGTGGCCAATAAACCCAAATAATTTTAATTCTATTAAGAGACAGCTGAAAATTGCCAGTGAGTATCCTGACAAGATGTCCTGTGCTAAGAAAGGATAGTTATCCACTATCAGACTTGCTGGTGCAAGTCTGCATTGAACCGTGTTGGCGGATGAGGGGATAGGATACAATACAAACCGGTGCTGCCAATCCCGTCCCCCCTAGGGAAGAATGTTCCCTAGGTATAAATATTAATATTAGTGCAAGCACATAAAGGGAATAAGCAAAAAATTCCCTTTGATTTAGGAATTAGTAATGTGCTACTATAACCTTTATGCAGAGATACCAAATCAGTATTATTTTGTGCACTAACAATCGTAGATCCTCTGCTGCTTTATACTTGTATATCCCCTCAGAGGTGTCACTAGGGAGCGCGTCACCCCAGTGAGCCTCCCCCGTATACCCCCCTCTTACAAATCTATGGCCGCGCCGCGATTTTGGGGGGGCACCCGACGGACGCCTGCTCCAGGCACCCGATGGACATCGCTACGGACGTCCGACGGGCGCCTCTCCAGACGCCCGACAATTTTTACAGCCGGCTCGGGGATGTCTTCCCCGGCCGGCTGTCTGGGGCCTTCTGAGGAAGGCCCGGTGCACGAACATTATTTATAACGTTCGTTTGCACATGCGCAGACTGTTGCTGAGGGAAAAGGGCAACTCAGCAACTGTCTGCGCATGTGCAAACGAACGTTATAAATAACGTTCATGCACCGGGCCTTCCTCAGAAGTCCCTGGTGCGTCGGCCGGGGAAGACGTCTCTAGAGCCGACTCCCGGCCTCGGAAGAGGCCGGGAGCCGGCTCCGGGGACGACGCGCGCAGGAGAGATGACGTGCGCGCGTCACCCCTTCTATCTGGAGCAATATCTGGAGCAACCCCTTCTATCTGGAGCAAATCACAGGTCTCCAGACAACAAGGGCTTTATTGTACAATCTTTGAAAACAGAATTGGCTTCATTCATGTTGTAAAAAATGCAGTCTAGCACTAGAGGGCTGTATTTGAACATGTATTGTACAGTTGCAGGGTTTCATTGATCTCAAACTTGAATTCACTTAAACAGAAAGATTCACAATATCAAGATCTAAGTAGTTCCACTGTACATTATTATTTATGTTTGAAAATGTTACTCCAATACGATGGAATCAGACAATCCGCAAAAGGAATGCAACATCTCATTTACCATTCTTATTTGATTTGTGGAACATATTGCAGGCATTACAAAATACAGGAAAAAGGAAACAGTCAAAGGAAGAATCTTGAATAGGTTGTTAGATATCACACAGATTATACAACATTATCATTTAAAGATGTATAGCTATAGTTGTCCAACTGTACAACCCTATGCATGTTTACTCCAATGTAAGTCCAGTTTTGTTCAGTGGAGCTTACTCCCTGGTAAGTGTGCCCTGGTAAGTGTCCATAGGATTGTGCTGCAAGCTTCTCACGTAGGACTGGTGGAGAATTTGGGCATGCTTGTAATGGAAAACTGTAAGCACATTTATGGCTCCCAGTTTTCCAGCCCCAATTCCTCCTGAGAAACCCACCTGATTTCCAACATCCTTCCCCCCTCATCATTTGTGCCATTTCACACCCCCTTTCCCTGTGAAGATTTCCTCTTCTTTCTCTCATCTACCTAGAAGCCACTTGCGCTTAGAGTCTAGAGTATCTCTGTTAAAGTAACTGCTGAATATGGTATATTGATTATTTTTGAGTTTTGATCCCTTTATCTGCTATTGTAGTATTTTCCCCATAATAAAAGTTATTTGTTATTGCACATTTACTTTCGCCTCCCTCTTTCTTATATACACCATTCTACTGCACTCAGACCCTGTGCACATAATAGACTTTTTCCAAGTGCGTATGACATATGTCCTAAAAAGCACACCTGGTAACACTATTTATTTAGCTTCTGTACAAGTAAGAATGGAAGGTTAGTCCATCTGCAGCACAATCATAAGCATGCTTACAAAGAAGTAATTTTGTTCAATGAAGCTTACTTCTGGTATATAGGACTGCAGCACTGTTAGATTCTCCATAGAACAATATTTTCTCCCAAGCATAGAACTTGGGAGATTTATCCAATTTTCACAAAGTTTGAATAATTGCTAAGACTTTATTTATTCATTTCTGTATTTATATACCGCCTTTCTTATCCTCGGATTGCTCTTAGGATGCTACTCAAGGCGGTTTACATAGGCAAGTGGCTTGTCTAGATCCGATAAGAATCTTTACAATAGTGTGTGTGTGTATTGTAAAGATTATATATATATATACTGAATATATATAAACACCCTACAATTCCAGATGGTTCTTCCACGGTGTAGTCATCTTCACTAGCTGCTGCCGAACACAAGCCTTGAGCTTTCTGCAGGACACCACAGATCATGCTGTACAAGGGAACTTTTTTTTTCAGTTATCACTCTGCCACTGAAATTCTCCACATTCCAGTCCGTATTCTCACCACGGCACACAACAGCGACGCCTCTCTGCCACCGAGGGTCGTAACAGCTTATCAGTAATGTCAGTGATTTCTGGTCTGCCCCCTTCCAACACAAACGGGCTGCTCCTGCTTAGCTTCCGGCAGTCTTCAGACAGTTCTCAGGACCACACCTCCAGGACCAATTCTCCTGCTTTATAACATGTTTAAACAGAATATTTTCTGAAGTACTTAGCAATGCAGGAAAGAACAGGGGGGATAGGATGCAGAGAAGGAGGGAGAAGGCCAGCCCAAGACTTCCTAACACCTGAAGCGACATGCCAAATGCTGCCCCCCTTCCCCGATGATTTACCAGCCTCTGCTCCTCCCACTCTCCAATATTCTAGTTCAGGACTCTCCTCCCCACCACATTACCTCTTCCTCTCTATCCTCTTCTTCCTTTTCCAATGCAGGGAATGGAAAGGGGAGGAAAGTAGGCAGAACAAGATGGCCACACACCCCACCAATCTGCTGCCTGAGGCAACCACTTCAGTTGGCCTCATGGATGTGCCAGCCTTGATTGTTTTACAGTTCTAGAATTAATCACACTAGAAAGGACACTTATACCCCTGAACTGAAAGCATTATTTTTGTAAAGCCAATGGAAAGAAAGGAGTTATTTGTATTACATACAAGATATAGAACCAAAGCCATGTTTTAGAATACTGATGTCAAACTCGTCTTATGCAGCAGGCCAAATAGCATTTATGGCAGTAACTGAGGACTGAAGTGATTTTATCAAGCAGAACTGACATCAGTAAGCAAGTGATGACAGAAATCACTTTTTTCCTCACTTAGGAGCTCATTAGGTACGCCATGGCTTACTACCAACCCAGACAGCTAAAGCTGTGTTGCGGAGTTCAGCAGTCTGTACCTTGTGGTCTGGCACCCTGGCAGGGGTCAGCTTCACAAAGCACTTAACCGATAAGACCCGCAGTTCCTGAGGTAGCATGATCTGGTGAAATTCCTCAGGTGGTGGCAGCCTACTCCCCTGGTCAGGGGTGTTTGGGGGTTCCTTGGTTGGGGAACTCACTGGGACATAAGAGGAGTTGGACCCAGGGTCAAGGGTGCGGTCTGGAGAACCGACCTGATGCCTGGCAATCCAAGCCCCTCGTCCCTTACATGGTAATGCCAATACTCCTCAAGCTATTGCCAGTGTTCTGGCAATAAAAATGGAAAGAACCAAAGAAGGAAATTGAACATTGTACTCATTCTGAAAAATACATTATTTTGAACTTGCACAGATAATGTGTTCTTGTCCCCTGTTCTTAGTTCACAGGTAATATGGCTTTATTCACTACTAGACATCCCAAGTCCAATCAGCTCTTAAAGCCCCATGACTGACAGCTTTATTGGTAGGTGGTGTTGTGGGAATGTGTGCTATTGAGGCATCAGAGGTAGTAAAGTAGAATCATAGTAATCAATATACAGTATAGGAGACTAGATGTGCAGTAACTGACTTCCCCTGAAGTGGTGGCTTTCTTGACAAAATTTGGAATTGCATTTCACAGGCCAGAATGGGGTAGAAGACCATGGAAAAGGCAGTGTCTTTCAACTTCACAGGCCCACATTATTGCAAGATAAATGCTTTAGAAGAGAAAAATAAACAAAACATTTGAGGAAAAAGAAAAATTGTTCTCGATCTTCAACATTGTTGGCACAGGGCTGTTGTTTTTTTAAGCATTTCCACCTGGTTACTGTAATGGAAAATGAGAGATAATGCCAAAGCATTACAAGTTGTGGATTTTTCTTCTCTGACATGTGCCTGGGAGGAAAATTGCATGCTATAAATAATATCTCTGAAGTGAGTGCAAAGTAGTTAATCCTGCCTCTATTTCATCTTTAACCAACCCTGGGATAGCATATGCAAACTAATTAATCTGAGCAGCAGAGGAAAGCTAAATCTTGAAGGCATGGAATGCCTAAGGAAAATACACTCGAGGCTGGCCATCCTTGCACACAATGAGCAAGTGCCTCACAATGTCTTCAGTGATGAATTCTAGGAGCTGTTAATAGAATCTGGCATTCATCAGTCCTATAAGTTGTTTCTAACAAATCCTGCTTTATTCTTTATTCATACAGTCACAGGGTGCACTCCTAAGCATACTTACCAGAGTGTAAATCCCACTGAACCCAGTTGAATTTACTTCAAAGTAGACATCAGTTTATCAGTGGAGCATAAAATTTTAGCTAGATTTTAGTATTATATCTGTAATAGACCTTTTAGATTTCTGTAATTCTCTTTTGTAATTCGTTCGTTTTCATGTTCAATGTCTCCCTTTGGGAGTTGACTTTTTATGCCAATAAAGGTCTACATACAGTATCTAAATCTATCTATCTATGCTGATTTCATATAGCAGTTAGGCAGTCTGCCCAATACCCATCTACCATCCTCATTTCACATAATGGTGTTCCTTCAAAACCACCAGAACCTGATGAAAATACAGAAGAGTATTTTCAGGTTTCTGTAGCATGCGCCATTTAAGATGTAAGAAACATGCTGAAAAGTGATTTCAGAATTATTCACATCACAACACTGATACATTTTCCTGAGATTCAATGCAGATTCAATTCAATTCAGTTGCAGAATGACCCTGCGGCATGCCTCTATCTATGCAAAGTAGCAGCCACAAAGATACCATAACACCCTTTCTGGTGCAGGTTCCCAGTGGTGCAGCAAACAAGAAGGTTTGCTGGAAGACCATATTGCCAACTCTCATCTCTTCTCAGAACCCTTACAGGGACTCCACCTCAAGTATTTCAACTCCATTTGTGCAAATGGCAACACAAGGACATGGTTCCCCACACAGTAAGCAGAAAAAGAGAGAACCCACCAGGAAGTGGAGTCCATGAATCAAAGCAGGATTCTTGCACATCTCACACTTGTAATGAACCACCAAATGACAGCAGAAGCACCAACAATAGGAAACTGGGGCAGAAATGTGAGGACTGGAAGAGCATAGAGAAATGTATTATTATGCTGGGAGGGCCCCACGAAGGCAAAAGTGTTTAGGGCTCACAAACGTTATAATAATGCGGACCTGGGCTCCCCATTGCAGAACACAGCATGCACCCCATTGGTATGTCTGTATTGGCGCTGGAAAGTTGGTTAGGATTGGGCTGTCAGTACTGCACTCCACCCACCCACCTCTAAACTACTCCCCTACATGTATCCTGATCTACTGAAAATAGGCACCCCAATCTGTCATTTCAAGCAGAGCACATGTAGGAGACAATGATGCTTACAAAATCAGACCGAACATTGTGTGAAAAACTATGGGACAGCCCGAATAATCTTAATCTTAACACAAATACCAACTATGGGACAGTTTTCCCCACAATTAAACAGAAGAGGAAGTACACCAGTCACAATAAGATATAGATGGCATCAGGCATTCCTGGTATGTCCTGGGACATATCCCAGGAAAAAATAGCAGGTGCACTGCAGAGCAGACTCATCCTTAGAGAGTCCTAACAACAATAGAAAATCAGCAACAGGGACAACTTCATCACATTTTGCTTGTTGGCCCGTGCAACTGAATGTGTTCTTATTGAAAATGTCTCTTCCTATTATTATATCTCTCAGTAAGGCACGTTGTAATAAAACTAACACATCTTGCCTGCTTGCTTTTGGCTATGTTCCTCATACATGTAACTTGTTTAGGAAAATCAAGTGTATTTGGAGGTAAAGTGAGCATTTTTGCCAATATTTCCATGGCTTTTTGGTTGCTCTGATGTGGGAAGACCTCTTGGCCACGGGCATAATCTCCCACTTTACATACAGCTGGCAAATGAAGACAATATCAGAACATCTCCGTGACACATGCAGCTTTTGTACAGCAACCTTTTCTACTTTACTGCAGTTTCCTTTGGAAACGCTTAAAACAACTGTGTCTGTTTCCTTTCATTAAGATTCTGTGTTGTCTGAGCCAAAAGAACAGGACAAAGCCTATTAATTCTGCTCAAAATTACAGTGTCATACATAAACATTGTTTGGACAGAATTTTTTGTTTCAAATCGTCTTATCCATTGGAGACACATAGCAAGTTATCAGCTCTCTGCTGGAATGTCGTTTTGAATTACAGGGGGGTAAAAAGAAATCTGAGGATTGTTGATAATAAAGCAGACTGACATTGTATACCCAAAAAATCAATCTGTCATATGGTTTTAGGTAGGTATCACTGGGCACAAAGTTGTATCATTTGTGCCACTTAATAAATAATAATAATATTGATTATTATTATTATTTTAAATGAGAAATTGAGTAGTATGTATACCTTTTGTCCCCAGAGGGAGCTTCAATCATGTTAAACGTAATTCATCTGAAATGTATGGTACTAAAAAAATATGGAAAATGCAGCTCAAAGATATGTGAAAAAGAGGATTATCAGCTCACGTTTAAGGATTCCCCCCCCCTTGAAAATAGAAGCAGCTACAGAACAGCACCATCTCACATACATAACAAATGCGAGTTTATGTTTGGGATGCTGCTTGGATGTAAGGAGACATATTGCTTGTGGAAGTTTTCCCCAGCATGTGGGCATAATAATCTTTCTGAGTTTTTCACCAGCTGTTGATCGAAAGGTCGGCAGTTCGAATCCGCGACGGGGTGAGCTCTCATTGCTTGGCCAGCTCCTGCCAACCTAGCAGTTCCAAAGCATGTTAATGCGAGTAGATAAATAGGTACCGCTTGTGGGAAGGTAAACAGCACTCCGTGTTCCAGCCGCATGCTACGCGCTACGGCAAGGAGAGTCATGCCGGCCACATGACCACGGAGGCATCTTCGGATAACGCTGGCTCTTCAGCTTTGAAATGGGGATGAGCACCACACCCTAGAGTAGGACACGACTGGACTTAATTGTCAGGGGTCACCTTTACCTTTTTTAAAAAATCAATTGTATGTAACTAAATGTCTGGCAAATAAACTAAGGCTTTCATGGCTGGGCAAATCTAAAACATAAATAACAACATTGCTCGAGTTTTTGAGCCACAGACTAGACATAGGATTTGATCCCAACATTTGGCTTTTACCTGTGGAAAGCATCTTCAGGGGTTGCAAGAAGTTTGTATCCTCTGCTCAGTGTCCTAGACAGCATTCTTTTGAAGGTAGCTCAGGTGAGCATCCAATCAGCATCACCTGCCAGTTAGCCACAGGCCCAACTGTCAGTTCTGCTTGGAATTTTTAAAGGCACACTCACACTTTCCCTTGCCTGTCCATCATTGCTACAGTTCTTTACGCAATTTTTCACTTCCAAAGTTTTGTATTCTGGTATGTTTATTGTCTGGCAAATGTTACAGTGCTCTCTCTCTCTCTCTCTCTCTCTCTCTCTCTCTCTCTCTCTCTCTCTCTCTCTCTCTCTGTGTGTGTGTGTGTGTGTGTGTGAATCAGCTTGTGATTTATATCCTTTTGCTTGTCACCTTATCATGCTCTCCCTTTTCTTTGGCTTGTAGTACTGCCAGTAACTTCACTACCTGGTCCTCTGCTTTACTCCAAATAATTACTGTTGATAAACCCCAGTTCCACTTGACAATTTGCCGCTGAAAAAAGCGAGATATATGCAGCCTTTCTGAATGACTTGCATGAAAGTAAAACATGAAAGGGATGTATGTCATCAATGAAAGTGGGCCCCCTGGCATTTTATTTCCTTCTGGCATTAATACAAGTTTCTAAAGAGTTAGATATACTTTATTATACGCTGCAGGCAAGATCAGACCACATGGCAAAAAAGCCCAAGACTACACATTTGTTTCTCATTTGGTGGTTAGCAAAAATGTTTCTATTTATGCTTCTCATTACGGACCATAGTGTTTCAGATCCATGCAGATGAGGGTTCTTCCCATTCATTACCTTTTTAAAAAACTCAGCTAGTAGTTTCAGAAACAGATCTCCAATATCCCTCTCCCCACCTACATCTAAGCATACTTATTTTCTAAATGGCCACAAGTAGATAATCTATTAATAGAGCAGTATGAAGTTAGGAACTGTTAATAATACATTGTTCCAATAATGGCTGAAAACCTGTGAAAATTGTCCTGTGTGGGCAAATGTTTTCCAAGAGTAAGAGCCCTATCCCCCGCAACTGGAAAGGATCCCATCCTATCCCCTTGTTCCAGCACTGGGACTTGAACCTGCCCCCTGCACTGGAGTTCATGGCCTTTGCAAGCCTCATATGCTCAGGTGTTTGAAAGGATTTAGAGTTTTTTGCAATTTAAGGCATTGCTTAAAAGATTTAAGCAATTTAAGGCAGTGGAGGCAGGACAGGAAGAGAGGCAAGGCACAGCATTTTAAAGGGTACTTTTACCAATACCACAGGTACTTTTTATCAATAAATACAAGTTGGGCCAGAAAGGGGTTATCATAAGGGGAAAATACAATGGTTTTGATGGCCGAAATGGAAGCTGGTAGATCTGCACGCAGGTGTGTACTTGAGGAAGAGCGGTGCTCCAGGACTTCTCCGACAGGGGGAGCAGTGATATCATCCGCAGGAGGGCTCAGGTGGTGCCTTTGAAACTTTATTCAAAAGGATCTTAGCATAGAAGAAACATCCTGGCATAGCAGGAAACAACCAGATGAATTTGCCTAAAGGCATCAGTTAATGTTCTATCTAGGTCCTCATCTTTCCCCAGTGCTACCTGTATGTAGCTCATGTTACATTATGACTACAATCCTATGCAAATTGGCCTGGGAGTGAGTCCTTGAACACAGTGGGACTTGCTTCTGGCTGAATATGCATAGACTAACACTTGCGGACGTGTTTTATATTTATTTGGGATATTTTTTAAAACCCCTTTTTTCAATTTTCATATATTTGTTTTAAAACCATTGGAATGTATTCCAAGAGTTTGGGTTGAAATGACCTAGATCTTTAAATAAAATACAATCAACTTCAAAATAGAAATAAGTGGCATGACAAGAAAATACTAAAATGAAAACATTTAAAATTTATTTTCTTTCTTTTTTTTGGTGTGTGATAGTCTTATGGCACAATCCTATCTAACGGCACAATCCTGCGTAAGTATCCCCCAGTGGTACTATAGTCCTGCTGTGGGAAGGTGTTGCAAACATGCTATTAAGGAACGTTTGTGTCTCCTCAGGAGGCAGCTGGAGCAGTGGAGTGGCCTCCACCGCTCCAGAAGGCCCCAGGACAATGACGCAAACAACCATGCAGGTAGGAGCTCTACTGGATGGGGGCAGGGGCGAGGGAGGGCGTGGAGGGGAATTCCAGGGGATCAAAATTGGCACGCCTGGCCAAGGATGGGGGAAAGAGTATTGGTGGTGCGCTCCGCTATTTCCTATCCCCAGTTCTGGGCCTAGCCAGCCTTACACTGGCTCCTTGGATTTGCGTCAGCCATTTTGCTGGAGCACATCCGAGGAGGTCCATGGGGCCACTGAGGCTCTCCCCGGAGGAAAGGTGTGCCCCAGCAATGCCAACGCTGGCCCGATCCTGCCTAGGATCCGGCACAGCATGCTTTTGCATGCTGTGGCAGCCCTAGGCAGGATTGGGCTTTAAGTCCAGACCATGCCAATGCCACTCCAGAGATCACCCACACCACCATACTTTTCCATTACATGCTTGGAGTGTGTGTGTGTGCGTGTGTGTGTGTGTGTGTGTGTGTGTGTGTGAGTATATGCATGCTATGCAGTGTTGTATGCTATGCAGTGGGGGGGGGGTATAAGATTGGGCTGTAATTTAAAAAAAATAAAAATATCTTTGACCTCTGTCAGAAGGTCACCAGAGTGGAGATCATTCTTAACTCTATTGGGAGGGTGTTCCAAAGTTGCAGCACTGCCTTAGAGAAAGCCCTTCCCCATGTTGCTGCCAACCTAGTTTCAATTAGTGGCAACACACGAAGGAGGACTCCCTCACATGACCTCAGGGGACAGGTCATCACATACGGGATGAGGTATCAGATTCTTGACCCCAAGTCATGAAGGGCTTTAAAAGTCAAAACCAGTACTGTACCTTGAATTGCACCTGGAAATGAATTGGCAGCCAGTGCAGCTTCAGGAGAAGCGGCTCAACAGAGTCAAATCACTATGCCCCCATGACCACAGAAGCCACTGAATTCTGTAGTAATTACAGTTTCCAGACGATCCGCAAGGGAAGCCCCCCGTGGAGCATGTTACAATGATTGAGTCCTGATGTCACCAGTGCATGAACCACTGTTGTCAGGTCTAATCAATGCAGGTAAGGTCACAGTTGGTATCCCAGCCTCCCTACCCACTGCCACCACTTGTTTATCCAGGAGCAGCAAAGTGCCCAGGAAGACACTCACTCAAACTGCAAACATGCTCCTTCAGAGGAAATGCAACCCCATTCAGAACAAGCCATAAGTCCAATACCTGTATCACAGTTCTCAGGACCAAGATGACCTCTGTTTTGTCTGAATTTTATTTCAGCTTGTTAACCCTCGTCCAGTCTCCTACTGCCTGCAGGCAGCACCCTGCATTGTCCGTGACCTTCCTGGGATTAATGACGTAAAGAGATAGAGCTGGGTGTCATCTGCATATTGGTGGCACCCAATTCCCAAACCCTGGAACTCCCCTAGTGGTTTTGTGCAGATTTTAAATAGCTTAGGGGATTGGATGGATCCCTGTGGCACCCCACCAGCCAGGGCACTGAAAAGGATTGAAACCACCATAAAATGGTGCTCCCAAGTCTAAATCCAGCCAACCCACCAAAAAGGTCACCATGGTCTATGGTATAAAAAGCCACTGAGATGTCCAGCATGACCAAGAAGGATAAACTCTAGTCCATGGTGCATATCATCCACCAGGGTGACCAAGGCCATCTCTGTCCCAACACTAGACCTGAAGCCAGATTCAGTTTCATTCAAGAAGCTTTGGACTATGATGACCACTGTTCCCTCTAAGTTGTATTTTTGTGAGGCTGAAACCAAAGCCCCACATATCTTCTCTCAAGGTGCTCCATTGCTTGGTGATGACGATGACATCATCGCTGAGCGCTGCTCCCACACAGCCACCCCACCGTACACTCCCTGTAAAAATTACAGGGAACATTGACTGGGACACCACTACCTGCTCAATTACCTTCTTTAAAGCAGGGTGCTGGAGAGATCTGGCTTATGATGCACATCAGTGGGCAAAAACATAGTTGCTTGATTTGGCGGGTAAGGCCAACAAATTAAACTAACACTATACAAATGGAAAGTTCCTATACAAAGACAGTCAGGCACCCCAATTCCTTTTCTAAGCTAATACTGTATAACAAAGCTTGCAAGCTTGTTCGGAAAATATTGGGGACTGCAGAAAAAAATTAATATCAGTATGGGGAAAGAGAATATGGAGCATCACAAAATAGAAAGAGGAAATAACATGGAAGAAAGAACATAAATTGAGCATAACATTACGCTTGAGCGATTGGCTTTCAGGAGATAAATGTATTTTCCTGCCATTTGGTAAGAATGCCAGCCGTGGCTTTATCAACTAATCAAAAAATGGCAGGGATACAGAAACAATTGCTTTAAATGTGCATAGCTGATTGATTATACAGTATTTTAAACAGATGGTCCAAGGTTCAGATCTAGGGCTGACCCCTGGGAACTGTTTTATAGACCAGAAATCAGCATTGGTATATATACAGTAAGAAACAGTAATTCTGGGTATGTGTGAAGTAACATTCTCTCATTACTAAGAAATCATAACTAGTCTTTACTTGCCTTGATTTAGGGATTCGGTACCAGTAGTGTATCAGTTAAACTGCTGAACCATAAGCTGTCGATCGAAAGGTCGGCAGTTCGATTCCCGCGACGGGGTGAGCGCTCGTTGCTTGGCCAGCTCCTGCCAACCTAGCAGTTCCAAAGCATGTCAATACGAGTAGATAAATAGGTACCGCTTGTGGGAAGGTAAACAGCGCTCCGTGTTCCAGCTGCATGCTACGTGCTGTGGCAAGGAGAGTCATGCCGGCCACATGACCACGGAGGCGTCTTTGGACAACGCTGGCTCTTCGGCTTTGAAATGGAGATGAGCACCACACCCTAGAGTCGGACACGACTGAACTTAATTGTCAGGGGATACCTTTATCTTACCAGTAGCGTAGCCGGAGGGGGGGGCACATCAACATTGCCTTCGCTGCCAGACTGGCTCCGATGGTGAGTGGGAGGGGCCACTTTGCACATTCATGTAATGCCGTGCTGCACGTACTGCGCCATCCGCCCCTCTGGATACGGTACTGCGGGGGTACTGAGATCAGAGTTCATGGCTTCAAAACATTCTTTTATTTATAAATGTAGCTCTGTAGAATATTTCAACAAGTCCCTTTTTCCTCATACCTCTCTGGCTGTGATTTGTGTGATCTTAGGTCCGTGATGGCGAACCTATGACACGCGTGTCACAGGTGACACATGAGGTCATTTTGGGTGACACGCCAGTGTTTCCCCCAGGGTCCCGACACACCTTACATTTTTGCAGGTTTTACAGACTTGTCTTGAACATTTAGGACAGTGATTTTGGCAGACCTCTTTCAAATTATTATCTAGTAAAACTCAGCAACCAAAACGTCACTAATTGATGTTAAATAAAATGCAATGTGTTCTATAGTTGTTTTCAGTTCACTTCAATTCAAAATTACTATTAAAAGTTGCAATAGTCAAAGTATTATTAAAAGGTTTTTTTTTGGGGGGGGGGACACCAGCATAGTCAAGTTAGGCATTTCACACCAAGCCCAAATGGTTCGCCATCACTGTCTTAGGTCAAGTGTTGGATTGTCATGCAAATGTAGAAAGGAAAAATGGAGTACAGCATTAACGGCACCAAGTCCCAGCAACCCTAATACAGAAGTACTGTAGACTTGTTCAGAAGGCAAATGTGCAAGGGACTATCTGCTTTTCTAAATTCAGTAGGCTCAGGTAGTCACCATCAGTTGGCTGCTGCTACACGCTAGAAATACAGGTGCCTTCTGTTGCTCCCAGTCATGGAAAGAGATGAAAAAGCAGTATTGCAAGCCAGGACTTAGCATGTTGGAATTTTGCATCACCCCCAATGTACTTCCTTCACAAATAGACTCTTTTTGGATTAGTTTGACCTTGATGCTCTGATGTGGCTGTCTATCTGTTGTTATGCTGCTGCTGTGGGAATGTAGGGGTAGATAGACCCTCTACCTTTGTATAGCTCAAAAGAGGGTTCACAGGATATTCAGTCGACTATAATGATTTAGTAACCAAATAACTCATGGAATTCCACCCTCAAATAAATGCAAACAGTGCCTTCCCTCTGTGCACGTGGTGTGTGTGTGTGTGTGTGTGTGTGTGTGTGTGTGTGTGTGTTTTGCTGCTTTGTGTTTTTTTGCTTTCTGTAAATGGTTCATATTATATTTATTATCTCCTTCATGAGAAAAATTAAGGCTGGGAATCTCAGATTATCTGGATGTGGAGGAGTTTTCTGGCTGGATGCATGCCAAGGACAAGGGAGTCCAGGGCAGCGTTAGATCAGGTAATCAAAGCACAGAGAGTGGGAGGTAAGCAATGACCAGTTATGCTTTGCAATGCATATTTCTCATCATTTCTCTTTTTCAAATTGCTCTACAGCATGGTTTTTCGGCTGTCTAAAATCAGTTATTCTGGTGTGGTTTTCTATGGGGGGGGGGAAAGATGGCATGTATTTCTCTCTCTACATTACATTTAGGGATCAGTTGATGATGGTTACTTTGTAACAAGGGAATGGGAAGAAATACATAGAGACAACACAGAGAAATGGGATGGAAACAGGCCACAATGTTATTAAATCTCCAGTTTGGCGACAGAAGGCAAATAGATGGTAGCACCCGCCCAATTGTAAGGGAAGAGAATTGCATGACGCAGAGGCCAATGCAGGGGCCTGCTGCTCTAGCTCACCCTCTGGAGCATTGGTCTCAACCCTCCCAATTGCAGGATACATTCAGGTAGCCAAAGCTTCAGAGATCTTTTAAGGAAGTCCCTACATGAGATTTACTGATGCCTCGTCTCAATTGCCCTATCTCTGCCTCGATCCTTTCCAGAAGGGGAAAAAAAAAACACCAGCTGTGAATATACATACTCTTAATAATGTACCAAATATCCAGGATCATGAGGAAGGCAACAAGCCTAGGAATCAAAGCCAATCAGGGATCCCAGTGAAAAGTCCCTTTGTTGACCCACTCTGTTAGCAGCCAAGCTCAGTCCACAGTAATTCCTGCCCAGGACCACCAAGCATTTGTGGACAGGGCAAATCAGTTGGAAGACATTTCCCATGTGATTATGGGCCTTGAGCCTAGCCTTCTATATAACCTGGGAGCAACCACAGGAATGCAGGTCTTGCTCAGGTTCACTCCTGCTGGGCCCCACCCTAATAGACAAGATAGAGGGATGTTTATCCAGGTCTGGGACATTCCTAGGATGGAACAGCATGCCCAGAATTATACCTTAACCATTCCACTTCCCCCCATCTCATGCAGAGCATAACTGAGCCTCTACTTAAAAGCAGAAGCAGTATTTCTGTCATGACACACCCCAAAGCCACAAGTAATTTAATCAGTTGAATCCAACTCTTAATCAAGCAAAATACCATTTGAACACTCCAAACCTCAGTGCAGAGTACAGCCAGTTCTCCTTGATGATCCAGCACTTTGAACCAGACTCTGCACCTATGGAAACCCTCTATTAGCCATGATTATGGAATCCTTTTCTTCATTCTGGCCAATGAGGAGGCAGGGCATCACAGAAGTCTTCAGACTTCTATGTTATGTTAGAAGCAGGAAACCTGCAATATATCCTGCAATATGTTAGAAGCAGGAAACCTGCCAGGGAAACGGTGGGTCCGCTGGATGGTGAGGGAGAGAAAGGGGTGATAAAAGGGGACTTGGAGACTGCAGAGAAATTAAATGAGTTCTTTGCATCTGTCTTCACGGCAGAAGACCTCGGGCAAATACCGCTGCCAGAACGGTCTCCCCTGACTAAAGAATTAAGTCAAATAGAGGTTAAAAGAGAAGATGTCTCAGACTTAATTGACAAAATAAAGATCAATAAATCACCAGGCCCAGATGGCATCCACCCAAGAGTTCTGAAGGAACTCAAGAATGAAGTTGCTGACCTCTTGACCCAAATATGCAACTTGTCCCTTAAAACAGCCACTGTGCCAGAGGATTGGAGGATAGCTAATGTCACGCCAATCTTTAAAAAAGGAAGGAGGGGGGACCCGGGAAACTACAGGCCGGTCAGCCTAACATCTGTTCCAGGGAAGATGGTGGAAAGTCTCATTAAGGATAAAATCTTAAAATACATAGAAGAACAAGCTCTGCTGAGGGAGAGTCAGCATGGCTTCTGCAAGGGGAAGTCTTGCCTCACAAACCTGTTAGAATTTTTTGAAAAGGTCAACAGGCATGTGGATGTGAGCGAACCCGTGGATATTATATATCTGGATTTTCAGAAGGCGTTTGACACGGTCCCTCATGAAAGGCTCCTGCGAAAACTCCACAGTCAGGGAATAAGAGGGCAGGTCCTCTTGTGGATTAGGAACTGGTTGAAGACCAGGAAACAGCGAGTGGGAGTCAATGGGCAATTTTCACAATGGCGAGAGGTGAAAAGCGGTGTGCCCCAAGGATCGGTCTTGGGACCAGTGCTTTTCAACTTATTCATAAATGACCTGGAGTTGGGGATAGGCAGTGAGGTGGCCAAGTTTGCGGATGACACTAAACTTTTCCGGGTGGTAAAGACCAGCAGGGATTGTGAAGAGCTCCAGAAGGAGCTCTCTCCAAACTGGGAGAATGGGCAGCAAAATGGCAGATGCGCTTCAATGTAAGTAAGTGCAAAGTGATGCACATTGGGGCAAGAAACCAAAATTTCACATATACGCTAATGGGTTCTGAGTTGTCTGTGACGGATCAAGAGAGAGATCTTGGGGTCCTGGTGGACAGGTCGATGAAAGTGTCGACCCAGTGTGCGGCGGCTGTGAAGAAGGCCAATTCCATGCTCGGGATCATTAAAAAGGGGATTGAGAATAAAACGGCCAATATCATTATGCCTTTGTACAAATCGATGGTAAGGCCACATCTGGAGTATTGTGTCCAGTTCTGGTCACCACACCTCAAAAAGGATATAGTTGAATTGGAAAAGGTGCAGAAAAGAGCGACCAGAATGATTTGTGGGCTGGAGCACCTCCCTTACGAGGAAAGGCTACAGCGTCTGGGGCTTTTCAGCCTAGAAAAAAGGCGCCTGAGGGGGGACATGATTGAGACTTATAAAATTATGCATGGGATGGAGAGAGTGGATAGAGGGAAATTCTTCTCCCTCTCGCACAACACCAGAACCAGGGGACACGCACTAAAATTGAGTGGAGGGAGAGTTAGAACAGACAAAAGAAAATATTTCTTTACCCAGCGTGTGATTCATCTGTGGAACTCCTTGCCACAGGATGTGGTGATGGCACCTGGCCTAGATGCCTTTAAAAGGGGTTTGGACAAATTCATGGAGGAAAAGACCATCACAGGTTACAAGCCATAAGCAACCTCCTGGGTTGTTTTTTTTTTTTTTTTTTTAGAAGTGGGTTTTCTCTGTGCCAGGTGCAAGGGAGTGGCGACTGGACACAGGTATCTTGTTGTCTCGTGTGCTCCCTGAGGCATCTGGTGGGGCCACTGTGTGACACAGGAAGCTGGACTAGATGGGCTTTTGGCCTGATCCAGCAGGGCTCTTCTTATGTTCTTATGACTGTAATTGTTCAGCTCCTACTTTTGGCATTGGTTCCATGACCAGCTACTCTTTTGTCTCTAGTCTTTTCTTTTTGGATAAGGTCACGGGATTGGTTGCCTTGCCTCCTCTTTCATCCTGTCCTTATTTGCTTTGCTGCACTGTGACTGATATTCTCCTTCCCTTGCAGTCTACCTTGGTTTTTCTCCTTCTTCGTTTAAATACACTTGAAGACCAAGTCACATTTTATCTTGGTTTTCCTCCCCTAATGTTTTTCTAGTTTATTTCTATAAATTATAAAAAGAAGTTAAAAAAAGGGGGCGGGGGACTTCCATCAACTTGCCATGCTTTGTATATTACATATTTTGCATATCCTTTTTTTCCTATCAGTTCTGTTGCCCACTTCCAGCATGTGTCTTGTCAATACATAGACTGTGAGTTTTCAGACAGGAATGCATTTATTTTTAATTTCTACGAAATACTTTATTTTATGGACTATACAAAATAACAATGGGGGTCTGGCTCAGTTGGTAGAGTTGCCACCTCGTAAGCCTGAAAATCTGTGAACGGCAATTCGAGACATGCCGCTGACAAAAAGCTGTGAACCCTCTGTGAGGAGAGATAAATCTGCCAGCTGCACCTGCGTTGGAAGCAGAGTGCCATCGGCTGCGTGTGGGAGGCAAAGGCCAGTGAGAGGCCAGACTGCAAAGGAAACCATCTCGAAATTGTAAAAATTCCCGTTAGGGAGTTTGGGAAAGCCTGCCCATGTAAACCACCTTGGATTAAAGTCGGAGGAGAAATCCAATGACCAAGAAAGGTGGTATATAAAAACTGTATATTATATTATATTATATTATACTGTATTATATATTATATTATGTCCAATCCCCACCTTGTGCTAACACTTGCACAAGGGAGGGTGAGATTTTTTGCAGATTCCCCCCTCTCTTTACAGCCCCCTATGTGTGATGAGACTGGTGAGACAAATCTTCTATGTGCATCATAGGTGCTAGAGGAAGTAAGAAGGTTCAGGTCCTTAATGCAGGAAAATCTACTATTTACCTTCTTCTTCTCCTGCTCTTCCTTCTCCAAGCTTCATTTAATTTTCTGCTGTCAACAGTATTTGCTCCAATGCGGTTAGCTGTTAAAATAGATTGTTCCTCTCAAAGTGAAAAAAAATCCAAGGGTTTTGATGATAAAATCAATATCCTGTTTGCTTAAGACTTGGGGTGATAATGGTAGCCATAGCAGGAGAGAGAGGCTCTTTGCTTACTCCTGTTCATTCTGAGTAATTTAAGGTTACGTGACAAGCTTCTGGACATTCAAAGCTACTCCGGCATACAATAAAGTCAAGTTAATATCCTGCTACAGGATATTAGAGAGGCAAATAGCTTTGTAAGATTAAAAATAGGATTAGACATGGAGGAGGATACAAGAATAGAATCTGTAGTTACATCAGGCTGGATAAAAATAACATTCAACCACCCTAATGCTTCAGGGCATAAGTGGCGATGGCAGTGATAAAATATTATCCAACCGGCCAAGTGCATCATGGGTTTGTCCTGGAGCATCTCTACTACAAGTCATGGCCAAGCTTTAAGAAATGTTCCAGAATACTTTCATTCTATTTTGGTATACAGTACAACTGTATAGGACGGTCAACTGTGTAGCAGTAAGGTAATATGTGTAGTGAACCCCAGTGAGAAGTGACATGTCCCCGTGAGCGCGACAGGTAAGGGAAAGCCAGGAAGAGGCGTAGCATGTCAGGCCAGAGAAGGAAGAAGGTGAAAAGAGCTCATAGTATGGAAAGTTCTTGATGGGGAATCCCAATGCTGTGATGTCGCAATCTGGAAGTGTGATGGGGGTATCAGTGGGGAGGTTGGCTAGAATGTACAGGATATACTTTATAACCTGCTATGGAACAAATTAATAAATAATAATTCATACAGGGCTCAATGGCACAATCCTGTACATATTTACTCAGAAGTAAGTCCCATTGTGTTCAGTGGGGCTTCTCTCAGGTAAACATTATTAGGATTTCAGCCTTAGAGAGTTCAAAGCACTTCCCATAAATTACCTTTTTGTAATTCTTATAACAACCCTGTAAGATAGCTCAGTATCATAGGCCCACGACCAGAGAGAGGCCTCAGACTTTGGAAAGGTAGGGAAAAAGACCCACGACATTCTGCCCAACGACCCCTGTTGTATTTGTGGGGGGGGGGGGCGTTAAGCAGGGGACACCTGTACTGAAGTGTTAGCCTGCAATTCATATACTGTACTATACAAAGAATGTCAAAAACAGGTTAAGCAACAATAGGTCTTATTTCTGTTTAAGGTGTTTTTGAAATGATCACCAAAGGAAGATAGGAGAGAGAGAGAGAGAGAGAGAGAGAGAGAGAGAGAGAGAGAGAGAGAGAGAGAGAGAGAGAGAGAGAGAACTACATCATGGTCCAAAAAGTTGGTTAGTTATTTTTTGTTTGCCTGTGAAGAACACTGGCAGAACAAAATACGATATATAAAAAACAAAAGCATCTCTTTCACTCATACTGTTTCCACTTCTCAAATGATTTTGTCTCTTCTGTAACAGATGGTTGAGGGAATTTAGCATATAAGGAAACTAGTGACGATCACTCACCCAACAAAATCTTTTCCCTCTGGTTCCACTTGAGGGCAGAGTTTTGCTTTCTTGAAATACACTGCTGGCCCTGGTCGTTTCCAGAATTTCACACATGTTTGGAAGTTTGTTTTGCCAGCCCTGTATTTCAAGTATAAAGAATATATTGCGGAGACAAGTATGGACAGTAGCGTCACGAGCCAGCGCGTCACCCCGTGCGGGGTCGGCGTTTAGCTCGGCACGTCACCCCCCACCCTCCACCAGTGCATCACCACCCACCCACCCCCAGGCGTGTCAACCCCCAGGCGCGTCAACCCCCCGAGCAGCGCATCACCCCCCATACTCACTCCCATCTTGGTGCGTCAATCCCGGAGCCGGCAAGCCAAGCTGCGTCTTCCTCGGTGGCTCGGCTGCTTCTGAATAGGCCGGCAAGGCTTTGAGCGGTGCATGCGCACAACACCGCTCAAAGCCTTGTCCTCAGAAGGGCCGAATGAAGACCTGATTGGAGTGACGCACCGGGATGGGGGTGAGTGTAGCGCGGGGATGATGTGCCGGGACTGCCGGCGCGTCACCCCCCTGGCGCATCACCCCCTCCGGGCACTTCCCAGCACGTCACCCTGTGTGCTCTGCCCCCCCCTGCCACGCACCAGTGACATCAGTGAGTATGGAGCTGGAAGGAACTGAAATACTGTACTGTAGTTGAGATGGGCAAAACTGACCAGATGAATTCAGTAGATAACCCTAACTTTTGTTGTTAGATTCTAATCAGATACAGTACTTCTCAGTTTCTAAAGATCTCTGAAGTTTGCAGCTAGGCCTAAAGATCTCATCTTAGATCTGCAGCTAGGAATGCCCCCTTTATCCTCCCAACAACCAAGTGAGGTAGATGAGGCCAAAAGCTACCAGTGGAACACCCATTCCTTTAAGAGCTGGAAATCTTAGGGCTTTCATGCTTGTCCAATAGAGGGCTAGAAACTTGAGTATGGACTGCTACTATACAAGGCTGAAAAAGCACAATTCTCTGGAGAACCAGAAGGTGGGTAATCTCCAGAGACTTTGCAGCCAGCCTGGATACCAGTCCATTATGGTCTCTAGAAGTGCTTGAAAGTATTATCCGTAGAGATAAATATTACTTTTTAAAGATGTGCAAAAATTTCTTGAATGGGTCCCAGGAAATGAGGCATAAGTATTAGCCACTTGAGGTACAAATTAATGCATAAATGGAGGATTCCTCAGACACTGCAAATCAGCTCTTGAATGGACTATTGGGAATGGACCAGTGTATGGAGCAAAGGCTTGCTTCTGAGGCAGTGTTGTCCAGTGGGAAATATGTTGTGTAGAGTTTTACTATATGAGTATGTACACAGTGCACAGCAGATATATGAATGGGGTCATTGCTCCAGAATTTTGCTAAGTGATGGGGCCAAACATATCCCAACTTTGTTTTAGTATGTTATGCCTGATTAGTTATACATAGCCCAGTAATGTTCATGAAAAAGGTTTGCATCTGGATTGCTTTGGATCACGTGAATATACTTTCATGTCTCTGGTGTTTATCAATCACTGCCTTTCCATGAGAACTAAATTTAAGGAGAACACGTGGCGAGTAATATGAGAGAAACCTGTTCTAAGTTTATCCTTGAAAGTGCTTGTTCCACTGCTGAAATCTTTCTTTGGATCTTAACATGTGCATGTAGGATTTGGTTTACTCAATGACTGTTACTTTAAAGAATCACAGACTTAAAAGAGTTAAACATGAATTCCCTTTTATCTCAAATAACAGATGGTGTCCATAAAATGCTCATAAAATAGCTATGTTAATGAAGAAAGATGCTTCTATCAGTTGATGGAAACAAATTGTAATGCTGGGGGGAATAATAATAATGATGATGATGATGATGATGATGATGATGATGATGATGATGATGATGCCCAGAAATGATCAAGCCAAAATGGACATGTTCAATCAAATGGCTGAAATTCTTATCTTTTCATTGTAAGAGATGTGCCTCAGCAAGGGCTAAATTCTGCTTCCAGTTCCACCCACGTGCAATTCCATTAGTCACAGCTGGTGCAATCTTAGTAAATCACTATAAGTTACAGCAGGAAAAAAAAAGAAATTAGAACAGACCAAGTTTATAATTGCAACAGCACCGACACTGTTCAATATTCAAATGAGGGGGGGAAATATGTTGTGTAGAGTTTTACTATATGAGTATGTACACAGTGCACCTAGACACAGGCAGATCACTGTTTACTAATCCACATGAAAAAAGAGATTTAAGAAAACATTAGAGTGAACCTGTGCCAAGTGTCTCTTATCATTTCATAAGCATTAGGCAGTACATTTTAAAATTTTAGTTGTTTACAGGTTGAGGGTGAAAGCATACTTTTGAAAAAAGACACACAAATTTTCAGACACTTCAATATTTCATTATGGCAGGCAGCCAGATACCAAACAAAATACTGTTTTCCACCAGAGATTTGACAGGTGGCCTTTGCAAAGTTCACACATGAGTGAGAGCTATTGTTATGCTCCCAACAGCCCAATCCTATTTCTCACCATGCTATAGCACACAGCCCTGCCAACAGAGCACATGCTGCATGCTATGTTGGGGGGGGGGGCAGGACCAGAAGGCCAACCAGAGGTATTTTTTTACTTACCTCTGGGTAGGTCTCCTGGCTGTCTATGGGTCTCCTCGGACCCACACCTGCTATGTAGCTGTCATAAGTCCGAGAAGAGGAAAGGGGCAGGATGGACTGGGAAAGAGGGGATAGGATCACGATGCAATTTGCTGCTGCCAGGATCCACTCCCTCCCTCCCTGAACAGCCCAAAAATTACCCCAAACCTCCCCCTCCCCACCCACAATACACCCCTGCTGCTAACCAACCAAGGTTGGTGCAGCACAGGCTCCACAATGGCAAGTGTGCAGAGCTGTTGCCGCTTTGTAGCAGCAGCTCCAAATGGCCTAGCAGGGGTTCGATGTTCATGCCATAGGATTGGACCATTACTTTTGTGCCTTTTAAGTTGCCATTTCTTAGCGGTAGAAAAGGGATGCAATCCTAAACATCTTTTTAGAAACATTCCAACAGGGGATAAGCAGCATTGGTCCTGTGTCAGCAGGTGCCATTTTGTATTCCCCACAATGCCTTGGATTACACTGTGTCCATGGCATTCTGGGAAAATTAAAATGGATACTGCATACAAGT
This sequence comes from Plestiodon gilberti rubricaudatus, assembly GCA_026170595.1. NCBI lineage: Eukaryota > Metazoa > Chordata > Lepidosauria > Squamata > Scincidae > Plestiodon > Plestiodon gilberti. The sequence goes on along the minus strand of JANXHW010000004.1, from coordinate 56,568,265 downwards.
GCAGCTACTGCCACCGGTCTGAGGTTTAAGAAAAGGGTTTGGAAAAAAAAAATCACTACTGCTGTAACCCTACAAGATAAACCTCCCCTTAATGAAAACAAATGGGGGACAATGAAAAAGCTGTGCATCAAATACAAACAAACTGTAACATTTGTACCAGATGAATAACTGGCACCCCAACCCTATCCAGACCTTACGTAGTGGATCTTCTAATCTGCCACAGTAAGCCCTGGACCGGCGATGTGACAGCTGCACTGCTGTCATGTGCTTTGGGGCCACCAGTTCAAATAGTCAGAGGTCTCACCTGTGCTGCAGAGGCACAGAGCAAGTAGGTTGGCAGTGGGGGTGGTTCAGGGCAGGGAGTGGTCCGGGCAGGGAGTGGCCCAGGAGCAGGAGGGGAGGGTAAGGGTCTCAGTGGCAGCGGCACACACTGAGATCCTACCCCCCCTGTTTCCCCAACTCAAAGTGCCCCCTGAGTCTCCTCAGACTTACTAGCAAAATAGCTGGCATAGGTCCAAGGGGAGACCCATTTGAGGCCAGGAGGCCTACAGGGAAGCACCGGTATGTAAGAAAATGTTTTACTTACCTCTCCTGGGCCATCTGGTCACCTCCACTGGCGTCACTGCAGGGGGGTGGAGCTCCAAGTTCTGCCGGGCTCTGACCCTCCGTTACACGACGGGAGAAGACGGCCCCACCCCCCTCGCCTTTGGAGCCATTCCGGCCGACGAAAGTAAGTACTTTCGTCGGCCGGAATGGCTCCAAAGGCAAGGGGTCGGGGCCGCCTTCTCCCGTCGTGTAACGGAGGGTCAGAGCCCGGTGGAACTTGGAGCTCCGCCCCCCTGCAGTGACGCTAGTGGTCATCTCCCCATAGCATGCAGCTCGTTCAGGATTGGACACTAGATGATGAAGATTTTAATTATGAAAATCAGTGGCGTAATGAGGGTTTTTTTTTTTTTAACTTTGGCTGTATTGTGCCTGGTAAATGTAAAATGAGAGAAATTGAGGTTTTTCAAGCAGAGGCTGGATGGCCACCTGTCAGGAATGCTGTAGTTGCCTGCACTGAGCAGTGGGTTGGAGTAGCTGACCTCCAAAGTTACTTCCATCTCTAATCTATGAAAGAATATAACATTCTAATTTCCCATTATCAGAAAATATTTCACCTCTAAAAATTATTTTGAACACAGCTTCATTTGCATTTGCTCTTTCTTTTTCCAATATTTAAAGTAGCTGAAGAAATGATTGACTGCATTGTAATAAAAATAATTGAACTGAATAAATAGAAATGTCTTTCTGTTCCACTCCCTCCTCCCTCCTCCAGCTATATTTTACAAAGAATTTTAATTAAAACAACCCAGCAAGACAGCCAGAGCCTTTGAAATGATCTTTCATCCCATATCATCTTGACATTACCCAATAAGTCAACCATAGGCCCCCCACAGATCTTCTGTAGCTTGCAACACAACAGGAGGCAACAGTCTCCTCAGATACAGTGATTTCTTCAAGCAATGTAAGCAAAGAAGAGTAAACAATAAAATACCAAAATAGGAGCCAGACGGGTGATTATCTGTCCAGAGAGGGGATTGCAACAAGGAATTGTAAAAACCAAAAGATCAGTCAGAATTCTCCCTTCTGTCAATTGCCATATATTTTTCAAGAGTGAAATGATGAACATTGTTCAAAGTTAATAATAACTTGCAAATCATTTTGTCTGTCAAAAGCCCAGATCCCAAAAGCCCTCAATTTTGAGGAATTTAAAATCTGACCATACTTAGTTAAATTGGACTTTTTGTTTAATGTATCATTGAAATGCCCATGGTCATTGAAAATGTCAGTGTTACTAGGTAACATTTAGACTATAAAAGGCCTTTGAGTTATCCCCACTCTGCTAATGTTTAACCATTATAACCAGTATTTTTGGTATGTGGCTGCATGATCTTATGGCCCAATCCTATTCATGCCTTATGCTACACTCATTCTGGCAACGTAAGGCCCTTTGTGGCTGTCAAAAAATGAGACAAGCCATTTGGCTCAGTCTGGCCACTGCCACAAGCAGCGATGGCCACGTCTGTGAACCAGTGGCCAGAAGATACCTGCCGGTCCTGGTAAATCAGAGCCACTAGCGTCGACAGGGGGAAGCGGGGGGGCGGGCCGCCGGGGGGCGTCGCGCGTATAGGGGTGACGCGCGGCACCCCTCACTTACATTTTTGTGGTGGAGGTGGGCCCGCCCGCCCTCCCCTGGGTCCGTTTGGCTCCAAAATGAGCCAAAAACGGAGCGGGGAGGGCGCTCCGCTCCTGCGCGTGACGTCACGCGCGGGGGCGGAGCCTCCCCCTTAAGGGTGACGCGCACCCCCGCTCAGGGGTGTCGCGCGTCGTCGCGACGCCCCTGATCAGAGCAGTGGGTGGGAGGGGTGGAATGGGGCTGGGAAGGGGGCGGTAGTGGCAGCGGAGCACATCAATATCCTATCCCACTTCCCAGCTTTGATCCCCCTACCCTGGTCCACATGGACTTGCACCAGGTGGTGCGGGCTTACACTGGGGCAAGGGAATAAATGTTCCCTTACCCTGAGGAGCCTCCAGAGGCTGAAGCTCCCCTGTAGGATATAGCACATGCCACGGGGAGTTGAGTAGGATTGAGCTACATATAACTTCTTTGGTAAGCCACAGACAGGTTTAACAGCACAATCCTATGCATGCCTACCCAGAAGCAAGTCCCATTGTGTTCATTGGGGGCTTACTCCCAGGAAAGTGAGCATAGCATTGCAGCCTAAATGTGAGTGTGAATGTATGCAAGCAAACACTGAATTATTCCCCCCCCCCCGGTGGTACACTGAATTATTTTTCCCCCGGCCCTAATAGATCTTGTTATGCTGTGCATATGTAAGACATGATAACGCAATGGTAAAGATCAGCTGATGAATGAGTCCTGTTTTAGTGGCATTTAATGGGACCCAGAGATCAATTCAAACTCCTGTCCTGGGTCGATTCCAACTTTCTCTGTTGGCCATACTGTTGGTGATGAACAAGTACTTCTCAATTTAGGGCCAGATCCTATCCAACTTTCCAGCACTGATGCGGCCATGACAATGGGGCATGTGCTGCATTCTGCAGTGGGGGGGGGCAGTCACAGAGGCCTCCTCAAGGTAAGGGACCATTTGTTCCCTTACCTCGGAGCTGCATTGAGGCTGCATTGGCGCTGGATAGTTGGATAGGATTGGGCCCTTACTCTCTGAAAATTGTTACCTTATAGCAATTAGAGATTTTACTATACTATAAATGTGATTACTTTGTCAAGCAACTGCTATTTGTCAGAGATTACAAACACTCATTGTATTTTATCCGGATGGCTCACTGGTGCAAGATCTCCTCAGAGCAAAGGTGTGGAAAGACTGGAGCGAGCGGAGCAGCGGCTCCGGGCGGCACCTCGGCCCCGGGCGGCGCTGCTCCACTCGCTCCAGTCTTTCCACGGAGCGAGCGCACGCGCGCCCACCCGTCCGGTGACGCGGGCGGGCGCTCCGAGGCCTTCTCCCCCGGCCTTGGAGCCGGAGAAAGCCCTGGAGCGTCCACCACGACCGGTGGCCAGGGCTTTCTGAAGGCCGACTTTTAACGTTCTGCGCATGTGCAAAACAAAGATAAACAGCACGGCGCGGCAGTCGGCCTTCAGAAAGCCCTGGCCACCGGTCGAGCTGGACGCTCCGGGGGCTTTCTCCGGCTCCGAGGCCGGGGGAGAAGGCCTCGGAGTGCCCGCGTAAGCCGGGTCGCTCCCCCTCCGGGAGCGGCGCAGCAGCGAATGCTCCAGGCAGCACTCACTGCTGATACGCCTCTGCCTCAGAGCAGAATAAAACTCTCTCTACTTCCTTCAATACCACATGCAAGGAACCCACATGTGAAAAATAAGCTTCACATCAAAACTTACTACCTCAGAAAGAAGCCTAGGCCTGGGAGTGCTTTGACAATAGTAAACCCTTCAATCCGTTAGTTGGTTGCAGGGCTGATTCAACCATCAGGCTGAGCGAAGTTGTTGCCTCAGGCAGCAAGTTGGGAGCATCAACCACATGCCTTCACCACTCCTCCTACTCCTACTCACTGAGTTGGAAAATGAAGAGGAAGAGGAAGTGTGGTGGAGCATGGAGCATGAGGTGGAGCGATGATCTAAAACCCACCACTGTCCTCTCATCCATATTACCTCTTCCGTTCTGTCTCCTTCTTTTCCCAATCCAGAGAACAGAAGGAGCAGAAGTTGGTGCATCATCACCAGGTAAGAGTGGGCGGCATTTGGCATGTTGCCTTGGGCACTACGAGGTCTTAGGATGGCCCTGGTTGCGTTGGAAGTTTGTAGCACTTCAGCAACTAAATGTTGGGATCCATCTTAAACTGGCATTAGAAACACATTGACGGCTATCTCTTGTTAGCAAAATTAATAAGATTTGAGAAGATACAAAGGTTTTCATTCATAAAACGTTTCAGGTTCTGGGTCTAATTTGCATATTTAATGGTGATCCATTCTTTTGTTTAATATACAAAATTAAAATTCAAAGAAGCAAAAACATACCTTGTGAAAGCCATTTGAGATTCTTCCAGTTCTAGAGATGGCAGTTCCTATAGATCAAGTCAATGCGGTAGTGCAATGACCTATATGGATCATGAACACAGGAAGCTGCCTTATACTGGGTCAAATTATTGGTCCATATTGTCTCCACTAACTGATGGTGAATCTCCAGTGTTTCAGATAAGTGACTTTCCCAGCCCTACCTGAAGATGTGGGGGGATTGATGTGGGGAATCATGTGCATGCAAAGCATGACTTCTACCACTGAGCTACTATCCCTTCAGTGGCGTCGCCAGAGGGGATACAGAGCAGTAGGTCGTTAGTGATGCTGCAAGCACTGTGTAAGTGGCCCTTCCCACTCACCATCAGAGCCATTTGGGGCAGACGACGGCAACGCACAGGAGTTCAAGGAACACATTGCCATTGTCTGGCCCAAATGGCTCTGACGGCGGGTGGGAGGGGCCGCTTACACGGCACATTGCAGTGTCTCATGACGTACTGCTCTGCATCCCCTCTGGTGACACCGCTGAGTCCCTTCCCTCCCAAACACGTGCCACCCTTTCCCCTTTGGCCAGGACAGCATCCCTGGGGAGGGACTCAAAGTGGCAGCAGCGCAAGGCACACAGCACTCTCCTATCAGAAGGTCCCACCTGTGATGCCATGGCATCACACCAATGCAACAGCTATTTGCAACAGACCCATATCATGTATTTAGCTAGTAGAAGGAATAGGATTGAGCCTTTAGAATATAATAATTAAAGGAAAACCTATACGTTTGGAAATGTTTGCTATTCCTACAGGCCAGTTGTTCTCAGGATACTCAAGGGATGCACAAGTTTCGTGGAATCAGACTCTGTGCTGTGGAGTTTCTTGTTACTTGGCTGCTGTTTGATAGACGGGGTCTACGAAATGCAAGCTGCTTACCCCACACATCCAGGAATGATTCCTAACTTAATGAAAGCTCAGGGCATGTTCAGTACTCAAAGTCTGGCCCAGCCTCTGCTTTCTATCTGCTGGAATACTGGAAAGCCAAGGCAAGGGGCCTGTTCTGGCATTCACATCTGGCGGTCACAGTGACCTCATATATCAATGATGTATTTTCTTTTAAGTACTCATATGCACTTAGTCAGCTCTACTGGCCTGATTCAAATTTCTGGCTTGCTTTGCTATGGTTTGGCTTCACCTTCACGCTGTCTGGCTTGCGCAGCTCTAGAATCACTTTGTTTATAAAACTGTGACGATTTCTTAACTGGACAACTACATGTCAGGAACTTTTTAATAAAAGTAGTTTTCCCCCATTAAATAAAGCTGCCTGACCTTTTTTTTATTTAATAGCACAACTAAGTCTTTCCTTTAAAAATGACTTACCCAACACAAGAAGCAAGTAAGAAGCACTATAATCATAGCAGCAAAAGGTCCCCAAAAGGCATATACCCCCATATCCTACCCAAGGGGCAGGGCAACTCATCCACAATCATCTGTTCTTTAAGGTTTGCCATAAGACTGTGTCATTTCATGTCCAAGGAAACTGTTGAAAAATGGTTTCTTTTAATACTGAAATAGCTGACTGAGGTTAGATTATTCCTCTAACCACAAGCTACATTTGTTACTTTATATGCAAAATTTCTACCCAGAAAAAGAAGTAATTGGGCAATAGGATACGCTAGGCAAGTGTTGACAACTGGAGGAATAGAAAAATCCGTGTTTAGGACCACCAGCATCTCTTTGATCATTGCTAAACTGTGGATATTATAGCCTGAGGGAGGAGAGACTCCATTCACTCCATTTTTTTTTTAAAGAGCATCCTGCATTCCTACATGCAAAACAAAATGAATGGGAAATAGGTTCAGAAACTAGCTCTTGCAAATACACTCAATAAGCCATCTTAATGCATATTCTGGAGAAAACAGGCGTGCAAAAATAGCTGGCCAAGAAACGTGCCAAGAGAGTTTTCAAGAGAAGGACCAAAAGACTTGTACAAATCGATGGTAAGGCCACATCTGGAGTATTGTGTCCAGTTCTGGTCACCATACCTCAAAAAGGATATAGCTGAATTGGAAAAGGTGCAGAAAAGAGCGACCAGAATGATTAGTGGGCTGGAGCACCTCCCTTACGAGGAAAGGCTACAGCGTCTGGGGCTTTTCAGCCTAGAAAAAAGGCGCCTGAGGGGGGACATGATTGAGACTTATAAAATTATGCATGGGATGGAGAGAGTGGATAGAGGGAAATTCTTCTCCCTCTCGCACAACACCAGAACCAGGGGACACGCACTAAAATTGAGTGGAGGGAGAGTTAGAACAGACAAAAGAAAATATTTCTTTACCCAGCGTGTGATTCATCTGTGGAACTCCTTGCCACAGGATGTGGTGATGGCACCTGGCCTAGATGCCTTTAAAAGGGGTTTGGACAAATTCATGGAGGAAAAGACCATCACAGGTTACAAGCCATAAGCAACCTCCTGGTTTTAGAAGTGGGTTTTCTCTGTGCCAGGTGCAAGGGAGTGGCGACTGGACACAGGTATCTTGTTGTCTCGTGTGCTCCCTGAGGCATCTGGTGGGGCCACTGTGTGACACAGGAAGCTGGACTAGATGGGCTTTTGGCCTGATCCAGCAGGGCTCTTCTTATGTTCTTATGTTCTTATGTTCTTAAGACTTAACCGATAACATTTTTGATGATGGGATGTCAATGTCATACATATCCGTAAAATGAAACTTCACATTAAAATGCTAAATTTTAAACTACTGTATATCTATTGTATATACATGAGAAACAGAACAGAAGAACTGAATTGAATCACAGATGAGGAAGAATCCTAACGGCCATGTGATCTAATCTCCTTCTACCTACACACATGGCCCCATCACACACATCACACATATATATGAGTCAGTGCTGCTTGGCTCGGAGGTGTTCCTGGGCAGGGGGAAGGGCGGGGGAGATGGGGAGGAGGCATTCCAGGATGGGGTAGGGCAGCCACGGGGGCAAATCAGACTGGGCAGGGGGCAGGATTGGTGGCAGCAGTGCCCCTTCCCTGGTTGGTTTGCCCTACATGGGGCTCCTGGATTTGCACCAGTGAGTAATGGCAGGAGCTTTACCCAGGGTAAGGGAACAAATGTGACCTCTCACCCGCCTTTTCCACCCAGTTTACAGCATTGGCTGCACCGGCCTTGCTGCAGTGCCAGGCATTCAGTTAAGCACTATTGGGCTGCCCATGAATAATTTTGGAAGTAGTAATAAAGCAACCCTAATCTCGCATCTTCCCAGGCTCAAGCAGTTATTTGGAAAATGATAACAAGGGCAGCATTTGCTAGAAAAGAGTCAAACAGTGTTGGGGTACTTGATATTGTTGCATGCTTCTTTTAAAATTTTGCTATTTATATGTGATTTCCAGAATTTTATTCTTCTAACCTGGCACCACCTAATTGAAGCCTTTGGGATATGGTGGGGTTAGAATCAAAGTCAATAAATAAAACAAGAAATAGAATCTTAATAAACCAATATTTTAGTCTGCTTGACTTAATTTCATGTGATCCTGTCAGGATAGGATACAGCTTATTGAAGATCACATATTTAAGCAAACATTTTTACAACTATAATATTTACTAAAGTGTGCAATTCATCTGTACAGCAAGATATTCTCTACTCACCCCTTCATTTCCACTTCTTAACGCTAACAAAAGGCCTTTTCTCTTGTTCCATGAACACGTGGAGGGGGTTGTGATCTGGATTGTCCCTGCTGACCTCTCTCTCATTGTCCATGCATTCATCCAAAGGCTTGCAGAGAGCCTTTGGTATGTATAGGTGGTGTCCCTGTCTTTTGCAGGGTTCCCAATTGTACCTTCACACCTTCATGGAAACACATTCATTGGCAGATGGAAACATGAATGACTCCACACCAAGACAGCAGTATTGCTATTGTGTATAATGTCTTGCTACTATATTGCTGTTACAAGAAATATATGTCTTCAGACAGGATGCAGCTAATCACAAATAAATAATGTTTTATGGCCTCCAGAAGGCCGACACACTATGAAACTTCAAAGCCATCACAGCAAAACAGTTGGATCAGATATTATCTTAATGTTTGTGCATATAGAAGCAGCTGCACGGTTTTAACTGAACTTTGATAAATGGCGAGGAAGGTTTTCTTGTACCTGCAAAATCTAAATGTATGCAGTGGGTCAACTGCCTGGGGGCAGGAATCCAAAAAATGAACATAATATAGTTCAAGAGAATGTTGGTTGGTGGTCAAGGCAGGTCAGTAACAGAAGATGGGGAGTAGTAATTGGTTGGAACTAGAGCAGCTCAAGGTTTGAGAGGGCCTCAGCATGATGATCTCTGGTGGATCCCCTCCTACCCCCCCCCCCCAGATTGCTCTTTTCTTGGCGTTAGGTGGAACAGAAGATGCAGCAGCTGCCCAACATGTGCCATATGCTGACACCAACCATGGTTGGAGCTTGGTGAAGCAAAGAGGTTGACAGGCTCAATGTGGATAGACAGATGACAATGGCAAGATTCCAGAAGTGTTGAGTGTTGATGTGGAGTTTGAGAAAGACCCAGAGTGAGCCAGCTGGGGCTGCTTCACATCTTATCCAAAACTGCATAAACACTCTCTTTGTTTTGTCACTACGGTAATATTCAATAAATGTTCAGAGTTTGGCAAATTCAATGAAACAATGTTCTTCTATTTAGAGGCACAATTGCAGTCACAACACACAAAATAAATAAAAAAAATAAGCACCTTAGAGAGGCACACACAGTATTACTATCTCAAAGTGTTTTGTTCTATGTTCAGACATCCTGGCTAAATCTCAGTTTTCTGTCTAGTTGTGTAATCAGTGCCCAGATTTGATTCTTTTGGTATACTTCCATTTGGCCCATTTTTGAATTATCCATGTGCTAAAAGAGATGTTTGGCATATTTCAGGTGAATATTCTGTATGCCAATACTTCAAAATAACTTTGTGTTAAAACATTCCAGCATTAATCTGGGCTCTCATATGGCCTTGATAAGGGAAGCATGCACATTTTGCTGAAGAAAAATGTTTTTTGGCTAAGTAAAACTAGAAACTATTGGTTAAGTAATAAAACATGTTGTAAGCAAATAAAAAAACAACTGTTCATGCTGTATAGTTCAGATTCTTCACCCTTTTGAGGGAAGTTCTCAACACAGCGTTTTGAGGCAGAGCTGTCTTATCAAATTGCATTCTATATGTAGGCTTACCAGATTTTCCCGGCTTTAAACCGGGACAACCCCCCCCCATTAATTAATTAAGTAAAATTTAAAAATGAAATTATTTTTTTCTAGATGCCGAATTTTTTATTTATTTATTTTTACTTAATTAATTTACTTACCTGTCCTGCTGCCACTGCCATTGCTGCCATTCCACCACTGCCATCTTCGCCGCCAGCCGCGGCTGCAGATGCCACCGTTGTTATCTTTGGCGGTGGCGGCCACTACTGTCACCATCATCCTCATCTGCAGCAGCCACCACTGCCGCCATCGTCCTCGTCCTCGTCGTCTTCGGCAGCGGCCACTGCCACCACCGCCTCTGGAGCCTGCCCGGCTGCATCCAATCCAGCAAGGACTCCAGCTACTGCCACCACCGCCACTTTTAAAATGTAAAAACCTTACTTTTTTCGGTGGTGCCATCTTGAATTTTGCAAAATCTCACGAGATCCAAGATGGCAGCGCCCAAATCTCATGAGGGCACTACTGCCTCATGTGCCCTCATGAGATTTGGGTGCCACCATCTTGGATCTCGCAAGATTTCACAAGATCCGAGACAGCACTGTCAAAAAAGGTAAGGTTTTTACATTTTAAAAGCAGCTGCGGAGGCTTCAAGGCCTGGAAAGCCCGGGACCGACCCGGGACCAGAGCCTGGAACCTGGGATGGTCCCGGGCTTTCCAGGACGGATGGTAAGCCTATCTATATGGTCATTTTCTGTAACCATGAGAGGCAATATCTTACACCCCACCCCACCCCAAAAAAATAATAAATCACAGGATTCTGATAATAGCTTACAGATCATTCAGATCATATAATCCTCAAGGCTATGAGAAACTTGTGAGTCAGATGTCGCATATTTCTGTAAGTACAGAGTTTTTGAAAAAATAGTCACTCTTTGTGTATAAGCAGTGAACTGGCCTGCTTTGACACTGACTCTTGAGAAAAACCACATGATACTGGGGCGTGTGATGTCATTGTTGCGCACCGCCATGGTGCGAAAACACCCTCGCCCCAGCGCTTTTTGGCTCCTTTTTGGAGCAAACCGGCACAAGGAGGGTGGGAGGGCCGAGCTGCAGTCAAAAACGGCTGTGAAGAGGAGGCAACGGATCCTCCGCTTGCGGCCCACCGCTCCTACCGCACCAACCATGATGACGCCTCTGCAGCTGGATGGAATAGGGAATCAGTTCCTAACATGGGTGTATGCGGTTTCCAAAGGTGAAACATGAAATGAATTTATAGTCAGTGGTGTGGTGGTAAATGTTGATGTGCAGAAGCTCGTCATTACACCCCACTTAGGCACTCCCCACAAAGACTATACTGCACTACAACAACAAAATTAACTTTAAATTTCTTTCCTTCCATTTTGTTTCTTCTTCCACATATTCCTATTTTGCAACATATCATACTTCATTTAAAGATCTAGTTCATGTCATCCCAAACTCCTAGAGTGGACTGCAATACTTTTAAGCAAAATTATAAAAATTGGAAAATGGAATTAAATAATCTCCCAGATAATATAAAAGGAATATTAGAATGCCATCCTTTGCATGTTTACTCATAAGTAAGTCCCATTGTGTTCATTAGGATTTACTCCCAGGTAAATTAGCATAGGACTGAAGCCTTATGTGTGGAGGGAGGCTTCGGAAGGGAAAGAGTATTTTAAATCCCCTTACCCCTGCGTAAGCCTCCTGCCCCACAATGGGTCTCCTCGGAGCTGTGCCAGTTCTTTAGCTGGCACAATTCCGAGGACAGAGAGGGGGCAGGGAGGCTGCTGCTGGAGGGGAAGGGTCTGGCATGCACCATCACCACAGGATCCCTTAGCCTCACCGCCTTATTCCTCCCCCCTCCCTACCCAGTTTTGCCCCCTCCACATCCCCGTTCTGCCCTCCCCCACCCCTCCCGCCTCCCCCACTGGCTTACCTGCTCCTGCTCTGACGACATGTGCAAGAAGGATCTGACTTTTTTTGCCAGCTCTCCAGCAGTGCACACTGCCAGAGAGCACTTTACATCTGCTTTTCTGCAGCCAGCACTGGCGGAACACTAGAGAAGGGGAATAGGATTTGGTGGAGTGCACTGCCAGTGATCCCTCCCCCTTCCTTGGCCCAGCCACCCAATCCTTCCTCCCGTTCCACTCTCCCTATGCCCCCCCCACTGCCCGGTGCAGTCCTTACCTGCATCCAGTGGCAGCGGCCTGCATCCAGGGCAGAGTAAGTGGCGCCAACCTCGGTGCCGATGCCACTTACTCTTCGGGCGTCAAAAACCTGCCTTACAGCACATTTGCGACACCTGGCACCGTCAGTCCTGTCATAGACAGGCTTGCACTGTGAAATCATATTACATACGCAAAAATGTCCTGACAGGTGGCTTGCTTGGTATGGTAAGCACTCCTGAATTTGTAAACTTGTGTTTGATTCCCCATAGAGAACTACTCTATAAATAAGGTAAAGGTGACCCCTGACAATTAAGTCCAGTCGTGTCCGACTCTAGGGTGTGGTGCTCATCCCCATTTCAAAGCCGAAAAGCCAGCGTTGTCTGAAGACGCCTCCGTGGTCATGTGGCCGGCATGACTCTCCTTGCCGCAGCGCGTAGCATGCGGCTGGAACACGGAGCGCTGTTTACCTTCCCGCAAGCGGTACCTATTTATCTACTTGCATTAACATGCTTTGGAACTGCTAGGTTGGCAGGAGCTGGCCAAGCAACGAGAGCTCACCCCGTCGCGGATTCGAACTGCCGACCTTTCGATCGACAGCTCATGGTTCAACGGTTTAACCCACTGCGCCACCCGCTGTATAAATACCTATACTCAATCTGTAGATTGTATACTTGTAATTGTGAACATTGCATATGAAGCCATTCACTTTCTTTGTTCCTCACTGTATCATATGTACAAGTAGGCCTGGTAGAGCTTGCTCTCCGTCCTCATGAAGATCATCTCTTCTACCTGCCATACTTTACAGACTTGTGTATTACTCCAGTCTGAATCACCTGTTGCAGCCACAATCTTGTTCAGCTTGAATAACTCTTGCCTCTCTAGCAGCTAAACCCTGTCATACGCTCAAGGAATGCAAGTACACCCTCTCTGACAGCCTTCCTTCCACAGGCTAAACAGGCCCTGCTTTTTAAGCCTCTTCTCACAAGACAAGCCGGCCATGCCTGCAATTGTTCTCGTTATTCTTTTATGGGTGTGAAATCTACTGCTGGCTAAGGGCAGCCTCTTGAGAATCATTCATAACCGCTCTGGAGGAACTCATTGCAAATCTCCAGTGTATCTAACTCAAGATAACGTGTTGCCTTAGCATGACCTACAAGCTTAAGTTATTAATTCATTTACTTTCAGATTAATATCTCATGTAAAACTAGTAAGGAAAGAGAACAGAAGAGGAAGGGAGAGGAGGGAGGGGGGAAAGACGTGCTAGTTAACCACCAATTTCTTTGCAAGGGAAGGATGTAAACTCTGAAGGCAGAGATAATATTACCTCCCTTGGGCATTAGATGCTTGGTGGTTTGCGTGCATGCCTTTGATAATCAGCATCAGTATCTCTTTCATGTCACAGAACAGAAAGTGGGGCCTCTTCAAAGAGCCTATTTCAGAAAGGAATTGTTAAACAGGCCTGACTGGGTTGAGCAGTGGTGGAAATTAAGAACCCAGAAGGGCAGGATTAGACAGGAGGTCAGCAAACACAGGCTGGGCAAAGGAATACATTAAATAGGCGTCTATGCTGCAGCGGAGATTTGGGAAGGTTGTCATAGAATACTCATGCCTTTCTCTTTCCCTCTCTGTTGCTCCAGCCATATGTTTTCATATTTATTAAGAATTCAGCCTTCTTGTCGGAAAATGGCATGAATTAGTTGGTGGTCAGAAGCTTATTGGCCTAAGCCTTTGAACTGCTGCAGAGCTTCAATTACACAACCGGACTGATTTTTCTTTAATCCTGACTTTTTCCTAACGCTAATCCTCTAAAAGATATTTGTCCTTTATGTGAGACACCAGGCCATTCAACAAACACATATAAAATAATAGGACCCTTGTTCTTCTGCCAGGAATCTGGCTTGGGGATTTGCTTCAGTACGCAATTACTTTGTAAGAGGAAGACACGACCATTTTTACTTGCCTCTGAGTAAACTGCACATCGAACTGCAGTGTTAGACAGTAGCATGCTTATAATCAAAGCTTTTAAAATGGGTCACTACGCTGGTCCATAAAATGCTTAAACAAATCAGCATGAACTTAAATCTCATATGCACTGTCCTGCTGAGCTAGAGTTCTTGGATGTAAGCCACTTTCAGAGCAATGGAACAAAACTGGCTGAAACCTGAGTAGTTTGTCTTTACATGCTTGCAGCATAATTCTATTAAAGGCAAGCACCACCATCCAAACGTGTTGTTGCCCATTCATTTAGTGAGAGCCAATCCATACATACTGGCCATTGCAAGTGCATATCACTTTTGGCCATTTAAAGGAAGTGAGTGAGGAAATTCTCTGTGTGAATCAGAGCACCTGCATCCTGTTAGGGACTGGTTTTTTTTAGCATATGGCCCTCAAAAAAGTTGCAAGTTCAAGCAGTTTAACTTTCTTAGGGCCCAATCCTATACTTACCTGCCACTGTCGTTCCTCTTCTTGCAATGATGCGACTGCCATAAAGCAGCCAGTGTCAGTCACAAAAGGCGCTGCAATAATGCGCCACTCAGCACGCAGCCTGCAGCGCAAGCAGGCAGGTCTGCGCCCTCCCGCCTGATCTAATAGATCCCCTGAAAAGTGCTGGAGGAGGTAAGATGTCAGAGGAGGCAGGAGGGGTGGGGGAGGGCAGAACAGGGAAGCTGTGGGAGGGAGGGGTGGATCCATTGCAGAAGATGTGTGCCGGATCCAATTTCCTCCATCAGCAGAGTCTCCTTTCTCTCCTTGGACTTGCACTAGCAAAATCGCTAACGCAGGTCTGAGGAGACCCATTGCATGCTGGAAGGCTTACACAGGGGTAAGGGGAGTTAAAATCCCCTTTCCCTGCTGAAGCCTCCCAGGCCTGCCACCATAGGATGCAGTGGCTGCCATTTTGGTGCTGCTGTGATGACTGGGGGGAAGGGGGGGGATGAATAGGATATTGGGCTGTTTATTTCTTATATGATAGAGACCCTGAAGACAGATGTATCTTTCTGTAAGAAGTTGAGGGACAGGAGCACATTCTCACAGTTGGCAATGCATATGTCCCTAATTTCAGGCAGATAGTCTTAAACTTAGTGAAAAAGGTATATATAGTTTGACTTTATATGGCAGGCAGTGCAATCCTTACCGCCCGCCAGATCCTATTCCAGTTCCAGGCCGATCGTGATCGGCCCGGAGGTCTACTCGGGGGAAGGGGACGTTGGTCCCTTTCCCCTGGTGTAATGCAGGGAGGCCCCAATGCACCTCCTCAGATTTCTGCCAGCTATTTAGCTGCCGTAAGTTTGAGGAGGCCATGTAATGGCCACGCTGGCCTGGGAACGGGATGGGGATATGGCGGCCATGCTCTGAAGTGATGATACTGGGTAGAGAGCATAGGAAAAGCCTTACTGGAACAGGTCAGAGGTCAACTAGTCCACATTCTGTTTCCAACAGTGGTGAACCAGATGCTTCTGGGAAGCCCACAAGCAAAGTATAGGGACAATAGCCCTACAGTGTTGTTGCCCCCTGCACACTGTCTCTGAAAATAGAGGTTCCACTTAGCCATCATGCCTAATAGCAACCCATACATTTATGAATTATCTAGTACTCCCGTATCAGACATCATTTCAAAGCTGTTACGGATCTCGACCTAGTCATACAGACAGGTTAAGTTCTAAGGAAAGTTGGGAAAGAAAGTTGCTTAAATTCCCTCTCAGGTGAATTTAGAGAGAGCGGGGGTAAAGAAATGTATATATTTTATTCAAATGTTCATAAATCCTACTCTAGCGGCGCAATCCTATACTTTAGGAGTGCTGGGCCTCAGTGCTAGCGCCAAGTGTTGCAAACGTGCCATAAAGCACGTTTGCAACTACTCAAGAAGAGGAGGCACTGGCGCCAAGGCCTGCACTGTCTGCCCGCCAGCTGCCACTGGACCCCACACCATGAATAAGTGCCACTCTGAGAATTTTAGTTGCAGACTTCCTTGGGGTTAGCAGGATTACCAAGAAAATTAGTGAAATGAACACATCTTTACATAAGGTGATCTGAAATATCTGACATGGTTTGAATAAAAAGATAAATTTACAATAAATTATTTGCATTATTTTATCATAATGATTTTGTTGATTTGGAATGAAATGGAGGCAATCCAGTCACCAGAAATGTGACCTTGGGATTCTGCTTTCTTACTATGAGAAACTATCAACCCAGTCCTATTCTTCAGGTCTGCTGCCAAAGCTAGTGTTTTTTCTCAAAATAAAACTGAGAAATCATTGCGCTGTAAGAAATAAAGGGGCATTTTGCCCGTGTTGTACTAGTTGTTAGAACAAAGAAGAAAGCCAAGAAGAGGAGCCTCATTATTTGAAAAAATGGAATAGAGATTTGGTAAACACCTGGGGCAAGTTGTTTGGAACTATTCCTGGCAATTAGGATTTCAGACATCTCCATGCCTAAGTATTGCTGAGAATAATTACAAAGTCATCACTCAATGGTAAAATATGCCCTGGAAGTTGAAACAGATGTTCCACAGGGATAGTTAATAACTGTTGGAGAAGTGAACATAGTAAGGAGACTTTTTACATATTTGGTGGCTGTGCCCCCAATGTTAATTAAGGAGTTTTGGCAGATGTTATATCACATTAACAAAATGATGGATACAGCTATCTCTAGACCTTATTATTGTGTTGAATGACTATTTGAGGGTTCGTGATGTTACATCACACCCCCTTTTAACCTGTACTTTTGATTTTATGTAATAGGAAAAATTATTCTTATGTTTCTTGTTTAATAAAATAATTGAGAGGCCACTCTGGTTGAGGGAATTGTATATGCCGCCAATCAAAGTTTCTATAGCCAAAACAATGAATTAAATGGGCAGCCCAATCCTATCCAGCTGAGGCCCAGCACCGGTGGCCCCCCCGGCCATATAGGATTGCGCCTTAAGGTGTTCTGTGGATCACCTGGTAAAGATATTAGAACTTCTCACAGAGCCTTAGCTTCTTTTAGAAATATAATCCTCATGGCTGTTAAAAATAATTCCTAAACAGGGGGTATGCAATATCAGATTTTGTGTGCAACTGCAACCCACATGTACATTAACATATATGACAATTGCACACATGGGGTTTCTTTTGTTTGTACATGCCCTGGGAAGCTGTGATTGACCCAGTTTTCCTTGCACGTATACATTTAATGTAAATATGTAGTTCACATGACATGTCTGACGGTCATACTTGCCAATCTACAAGTGAATTGCATGTTAATTCTTCCACAGACGTGCCTTCCTTTGAGAAATACTGTAATGTATGAAGTGGAATCAAGAAATTATTTAGGTGACAATAATCCCAAATGGTGAGATATATTTTGGAGTCAGAAGTTCTGCAATGGAAACAATGGAAGGTAATATCTAACAGCAGCAGCACTTAAGATGCTTACATGCTTAGGATGAAACACAGCAACTGCTTGAAGAGTTCTTTCAATCTCAGTCAAAACTCCCTGGAAGACACGGGAAGCTCAAGTCAGCAAAAGTCCCCTGGCGCTGATGCAGCCACACCAACGTGGTGTGCATTGCATCCCATGGGAGAGTTTCGAGCCATTTGTTCCCTTGCTCCAGGGTAAGCCTTTACTGCCCAGCTGGGTCTACTCGGACCTGCGCCAGCTATTTTGCTGGCGGACGTCTGAGTGGACTTGGGTAGGTGGATCAAGACCAGGAAGGTGGATAGGATATCGGCAGAGCCACTGTAGCCGATACCACCCCCTTGACACCCCCTTGCTCTGGGATCCACCCCATTCCTCCCCCTCCCCTCCCTATTACTCCTATCCACCCACCCCCTGTGCCAACTTACCAGCGCTGGGGCTTCTCCAGAGGCTGCACAGAATGGCAGGCCATAAAGCACACTGCACTGCTAGAATGTGTGTTTTGGCAGCACAGTTGCTTAATAGTATTTGGCCCTAGGCCTCTTCAGATGTCCCCCTGCTTGTACATTCAATTATGTGCATTTAGAAGTGTGACTGTGCTGCTAGTTCAGCCCTCTGGTGTTCATGAATGCCACCAAACATGTGAAAGTAGCACAAATATAGACTTTCCCTGTTTCCAAAGACCCTGTTCAATTAGTCTTGCCTGGGCAAATGTTAAGTTGCATTGGCCATTTGCCCACAATGACCCCATTTCTCCAATGTTTTGCTTTTCTCCTGCAGGTGGACAGGCAACAAAGGTTAATCACAGACCATTTGGTGCTACTGCTGGGCTCTACCCCTATATTGCTGGAACCCACCTCTTTACCACTGGGCTCCACCAAATCCCCCCTGTCTGCCATTTTTCAAAGGTTGGCACTCTGCCAACCAGGTCCTGTCTCGGAAATCTCAGGTTTGGGGATGCATCTGACCTGGCAAGTCTATGTGGAGCTCTGCATATTAACAGCTTTATGCCCATAGAGTCAAGCACATAGATGGGGCCCGTGTGCATGGCAACATCTGATAGGGATGGTTAGCATGGTCCCACCTCCTCCTCCTCATGCATTTGGTGCATACGTGGACAGGGAACATCTGTACATAACTACTGATCACTCTATCCATGAGAATATTTATATACTGCTTTTCAACAACAACAAGTTTCAAAGCCATTTCCATAGCAAAAGGAATGAGAAGGTGGTTCCATGTTCCAAAGGGGCTCACAATCTAAAAAAGGCACAAGGGAGACACCAGCAGACAGCAACTGGGAGGGATACTTGTGCAGGGATGAATAGGGACAGCTGCTCTCCCCCTACTAAATATTAGAGAGCCGCCACTTTAAAAGGTGCCTCTTTGGCCAGTTAGTACTGCAGGGGTAGCCATGTGCTCATCCTCCCTGACGTGCCCTGTAAAAACCCTTGTTCATCAGTGTAAAATATTCAACATGGATATTCAAACACAGCGCCTGCAGAGGAATAGTATGATGATTCCTGCACTGTGAAGGGAGTCATCTATCCTGGACCATTGACCTTCCAACCTCACGGAGGGAGCCTGGGGCACAGCAATCAATGAAGTTTGTAAGGAGCATTTGATTGCTAAGCTCTGTTCATCCTGACATGTTATTGCCTTGACAAGAAGGATGAGCAGCAGCTCACAGGGAGGGTGGTGGCCTTTGTGTCATGCATCAGGAATATTAATATTACCCAGATTTAACTGGATCCATCTGAGGAACTTGATGTCTGGAAATTAATTTTTCATGTGTGTATTGCAAGCTCTTAATTTTGTTTGGTTGAAAAATCTTTGTTGCCATCTGTTCCAAGTGGACTGTCTCTTGGCATTGTGAAGCACAGTTGTGCGCAGATTAATCCTTGAAGTTCATGGTACCATCAGCACAAAATGAAAGCTGTGTTTCTTCCTCCCCCTCCCGCCCCAGACAGAGGATTCTTGTCTACAGTAAGAAAAGCAAAACTTTGGCAAGCAGCAACTTAAAAGGAAAAGACTCTCATGTTTTTGTTTTTGTTAAAAAGAAAAAATTCCCAGCTGAATTACAGGGCGTTGTACATTATTTTCAATGCATCTTCTGGTAACTGTTTTTAGTTCAGTGATTCATCTTCCCTGACCAAGGTTAATGTGGGGGCTGGACATTCTGGTTGCGTTACATATCCCTCTACACCTTTTCCACCCTAAAATTCATCAAGCTCTACAAAATAGCAACTGTTGTGTCATTTTCACTGACTTTATCTTATCTTCATCCTCTTATCCCTTTACAACTCTGCTGCCAGAAGTTGCTGTACGTCTTGACTATATCCAGCCAGTCTTCAATTGCCTTCCTAGCTTCCTTCATTTAAGTTTCTTCACTCATATCTGACTCCCCGCTTCTTCCTTTGACCCTCTTGCTTCTCAAATGTTTTCCATTTAAACTGCCTTTGCACATTTGCATTTGCTGTGCACTGTACCTGGATGTGCAGACGAAGTGTTGCACACAGCCAAACAGCGTGCAGGTGGAATGTAATAATACCTAGCATGTATATAGCACTTTCTGAGTGTGCAAAGTGCTTCACATGCATTACCTTGATCTTGTCCTTCCAACAATACTTGCAAGCATTATTATCCTCATGTTGCTTTTGGGAAGCTGAAGTGAGGGGGAGTGGGTTCAGCAAGGTCACCTAATAATGAGAACACACAGCAGAGGGGAGGTTCAGACCAGAGAAGTCCTGATTTACAGCTCAGGCTGCAATCATATGCATACTTGGGATTGCCTGCATTGGCAGGGGATTTGGTTATCATGTAGGTCCCTTCCAAGCCTAATTATAGCCAATCAGGAGGCTTGAGAAAGAAAGGGAAACTTCTTTTCCTTAGTCATCTGTAAGCCCCTCGACTGCCAATGGGTCTCCTTGAACTTGCACCAGCTCTATAACTGTAGCAAGTCCAATGGAGACAAAGGGGGCTGGTCAACTTGCTCCAGAGGGATAGCATCCGGTGCACATTGCCTGTGCCAAATGCCACCCCCTCCCACCTCCAACACACACTCAGCCCTTCCCCATTCTGGCTCCTGCGCCATTCTGCCTACCCTGCTGACTTATCAAAGTTGGCGGTCCTTCTCCCTGTCACTGCGCACAGAGTCTCTGCAGCATCTGTGGTGGTGGTTTGGAAGTGTGCTGCTACACGCACTTCTGGATTGCCATTTGTGACACCGTAAAGCATGGTCTGCTGCCGGAACACTAGTTCTGCCAGTGGGAACACTGCATAGGACTGGGCTATTACAGTGCAATCCTGTCTACAATTAGACTGGCAGAGTGATCGCTCCACTGGTCTAAGGTGTTGCAGACGTGCTGGAAAGCACATTTACGCCACCCAACAAGTAAGCGGCACTAGCGGAGAGGCTTGCACTGATCTGCCGGCACTGCAGAACGGTGGTCTAACTTACACCAACCAAAGGGCTGGCGCAGATCCCCGTAGATCCACTGTGAACCATGGTGCAGTGGAGTAGGTAAGTGCTGCAGCATGCTGTCTTGCAGGCCCATAGCATGCAGTGGAGGTTGCACTGGTGCCGCTGCATACTATGGGCCAGCCAAGGATAGATTTGGGCTAGAAGAAGTCTCCCCTGCATCCTATATAGGTTGAGCCAACACGCCATCTCCCCATTTCTCCTTTTTATCTACAAGAGGTTAGAGTGAGGACAGAAAGTCGCACTCTCACTCTGATTTAGCTTCATGGCAACACCACAAAGCCACAGTTGGCTATTGTGATGGCAGGAAAAGACAAGTCAGAATGAGGGTAGTGCTACATGCTGTCCTTCCAATGTCACTCTGCAGGTAAAAGACAAGAGAAAAAATGGAGCAACATTTGGCTCAGCCCCATATAAATGCGGACCAGACTACCCTCTTCTTGCATATATTCTCCCTTTCACCTGCGGTTCTCTGCACATGGTGGCATGCCACGCACCTGCTGCTACATTGATGATGCACCATCCTTATGTGACAAAGGAGCCTCACGCTTCAGGCATTTTTCTTCCCCTGCCAAAAATCAAGCCTCTAGCAGGGACAGGATCAGGAGCAGATGTTAGGAAGATATATGCTCTCCATTTCTTAAAACAGTGCAGCTGGGATCAGTAGCAAAAGAGATGGAGGCTTACTAAAACTAACATCCCCCCAGGGAACTGTTGTACTACTTCTAGAAATAAGAAAAAGAATTGCTGGAAAACAGTCATGCTTCATCCCCATTCAGACCATGCACACAGTAAGTCCCATCTGAACGGAAACTACCAAAAGAAAAAAAGTGCTTGCTGTGGAAAGCAAGGAAACCACTAAAGTCTTTAGATTAGAACTATAGCTGGATTTGCAAAAATGGAGGAAATAACTATTGATCTGTCTTTTAAAGTGCATTCCAAATACAAATAGAGGGCAAACGGCTGCCCGTTTGCCCTCAGAAAGGTTCTGCGCATGAGTGAAAGGGAGTAAAAGGCGCTTCGACGCGCAGAACCTTCTCAGAAGGCCCTGACCGCCGAGCTGAGCGGCCGCTCGGAGTAGCGCTTCTCCCGGCTTCGGAGCGGAGCCTCCTGAAGCCGGTGACGCTTCCGAGGGGCACACCAGCTGGGCTCCAGTGCCGCGCCGCGCTGCGCAGCCCCGAGCCCGGCTGCCGTGCCCGCCGGAAGCTCGGCGCTTGGGGTGGAGCACACCTGCTCCCCCCATGTTAGGACGCCACTGAACTTGTACTCAGTGTTTGGCTTTTGACTAGGAATTGTTCCCTGCTCTCTCTTGGAGTATTAAGACCCTTATGATAGTAGGATACACAAGAACAAATTGGGAACATGCATTTCATTCTGACTCACGGGGGGTGTTTGGCCAGTGAACCAGGAGTGTGTAAGATCGGTCAGAGAGACCCTCGACCGTGACAGTGCCCATCATCAAATGTGTAGTAATTAAGAGTTGAAAAATAAAGTAACGTACATGCATATGCAAACCAGGCCAGAGAACTGGATGGGATTCAGTCCAACTCCATGCTATGAAGAAGGACCATTCATCCTCCGCTGTAGTCTTATATGATTTAATGGAGGGAGGAGCCTGCCTTCAGATAGGGCACTGGACTAGATGATATCACATCTTTTCCAGCCTTACATCATAGCCAGTCTATGATCTCCTCTGCAACACCCTAAATAAAAGTATATCCAGGGTATAATCTATAGCACACTGCTCATGTGACCAAGAATAATGTAGGGAAAGTGGTTGATAGATGGTCCCCACTAACCATATCCAGGAAATATATGTATTGAACTCTCATTTCCAGAAAACTAGGCTATTAATGATCTAAGGTCAGCTCATTTGTCAGATCATACAGTGCTTGAAAGCCTCACATTTATCACCAGGTAATAGTAGGGCTATTAGGCTTAAGGCTTTGCTCAGAGCCAAGACCTTCCATGCTTTCTGCCAACTATGGATTAAGCCTCTGGTGAAGCAGGGTACACTACTCAACAGGAAACCACAATTCATGGACGGACTTAAAGGGATTTTACCATTGAAGGAGCAGTGAAAGTGATAGATGGTCCCACATACACAGCATTAGTTATTCAAAATGCCAGTCTAGTCATTTCATATATTTGCTTCCTTTAACAATCAACAATGGAAAAAGTAGTATTAGCTAAGACAAAAGATTTGACATGGAAAAAAACCAGCACCAGCCACCCAGGCAAACAAACTGATAAACCTATTCCAAGAGAACTGAAACATTCACTGCACACTGTGGAAATTTGGTCCCAAATAAAATAACATTTCTTTGGAGATCACTTTAAGAGCATGCAGCTAAGCAGTGAAATTCTTCCCTGAAACCATTTCAAAACAGAAGAAAAACAACATACACATTACATATACACGAGTCCCCTGGATTCAACATGTGAATTTGTCCAGCTGATAATGCTCAGCAGCATGACAAATCAAGCACCATTTCTCCCAGAAGTTCTCTTCTGGCTCAGAATGGTAAATGAGTTTGTGCAGCAGTCAGTATTCCGCAGACCAGGCATCCAAAGCAGCTGCCATGGAAGTGCATGTGTGAAAGTTCTTCAGTGTTAAAGCACTTGCACTCAATGAAACTCTCACTGATTTCTGAGCCCTACCTGGCATGATCACCCATCCAAGCAGCCATTTGTTTGTATTGTCTCTATTTCCCTGGACTACTTTGATTGTTCCTTGCATGTATTCTATGTAGTTTCTAGGGGTGTGTGTGTGTGTGTGTGTGTGTGTGTGTGTGTGTGTGTGTGTGTGTGTGTGTGTGTGTGTTGATTGTTCAGTGCATACATTCTATGTGATTTCTAGGTGTGTGTGTGTGTGTGTGTGTGTTGATTGTTCCTTGCATGCATTCTATGTGGTTTCTGTGTGTGTGTATGTGTTGATTGTTCCTTGCATGCATTCTATGTGGTTTTAGGTGTGCGTGTGTGTGTGTGTGTGTGTGTGTGTTGGTTGATCCTTGCATGCATTCTATGTGGGGTGTGTATGTGTGTGTGTTGATTGTTCCTTGCATGCATTCTATGTGGTTTCTAGATATGTATGTGCGCGCGTGCGTGTGCGTGCGTGTGTGTTTGCAGTGGAGATGAATTTTAAACTTCTATCTACTCTAGCTGGGTGCAGGGTACTGAAACTACAATTTCCAGGAAGTAATAAGAGACTGCACAAATGCACAGCACTATCAGCATACCTGCGCCAACAATATGAGCCAGAAGAGAACTCTTGGAAAACTGACCAGCTTTTTCCAAATGCTCGCCAAGGAAGTTCATAAATACTGAGCTGATACTGAATCAAGAGGAGGGGTGTTCGTCCGTGACCAGTCAAGAATGTGCAAGCTGTTGCCTAACAGCTTTTAAAACAGTTCTCACACACCTTTACACAAGCTCCAGGGATGGGCAGCAGATGGGCCAAATGCAGCCAGAGAAGCCAAGTGGAAAAAAACTCAGTTCTCCTATGGCATTAGATTCATATATCAGTTGTCTTCAGGGTAAGCTCATTGTTTCCACATGGTGGAACCAGGATGGTGTAGTGGTTTGGGAGTCGAACTTAGACCTGGAAGATCCAGGTTCAAATCCCCGCTCAGCCACGAAGCTTCCTGGGTGACCTTCGGCCAGTCACCATCTCTCAGCCCCACCTACCTCACAGGGTTGTTGTGAGGACAAAAAGGAGGGGAGGAAATATGTACACCACTCTGAGCTCCTTGGAGGAAGGGCAGTATAAAAATGTGAAAAATAAATAAAAAATAAATAAATAGAGTAACATCTTAGTACAGAAAATATTTCAGAGTACAACATATACACCAATTGTAATTTACAATTAACCAGGCTCATGAAAATGAGATGCTTTGCAAATTATGTTCATTACCTCTGCCCAAACGAAACAAATTAATTATGGCTCTACCTCTTATATTTCTGAACATCTTGCTCACTCCTGTTTTAAATCACATGATAAGGATAAAGTGTCTAGATATCAAAACTGAAAAGTCACGTTTCATTTTTTTCAGGTATTAATTTGCTCCAGATTACTTGATTAAATTTGTACCATCACAATTTCAGAGCAACTTCTTTTCTTATTTACAATCTTGAGATTACAATTCTCCAAAATTTTTTAGTGAGTTTGAAATGCAAGCCTATTAGAAATAAATGAGAGTTTGGCTATAGGCTTCTATAGGAACAGGCTAATAATCCCTCCATGCCAAGGCCAATAAATCTTGTGGGACTTGCTGGGGTGCTGAATTAAAAATGTAAGTGCATCAAACATATAGGCCCAGTTCAGACCAGATGCATTCAGGTACCTAATTCATTCTGGACCCATTCTGGAAGATACACATTAGGTTCTCCATACAATGTGCTGTGGTGATGGTTGGGATCCATTGTGCCAAGAAAAAATTAAATGTCTGGACCAACTTCTGGGAGCAGTTATTTTGACTATGGGCTGGTTCAGATGGTGCTTTTAAAATATGTTTTTTATATATATTAAATATACATACATCAGTTTGAACAACAGCCAAACACATAGATAGAAAAAGCAAACATATTTTACAGCCTATCAAACCATCAACATCTAACCAAATAAATAGAGAACTACATATCAAACACTATCATCAACATGATTTCTATACAAAGCCTTGAGCAACTTTTGGCTGAAAAGGCAAGGTATAAATATTTAAAATTCACACACACACACACACACACACACACACACACACACACACACGAGTCACCATTTTCTGGGAAAATAATATTTCTGGGGAAAAAAACTGGGAAAATAATGTAAGTCTTACCCAAATTTAGAGAAAAGCTGAGGCTGGCAGTCCAATCCTACCTAAACTCCTGCGTGGTGATGTAGATGCATGGGCATGAGCTGTGCTGCATCCCATGGGGGGGGGGCCTCTCACGCTGGAGGTCTCCTCGGGATAAGGGGATATTTATCTCCTTGCCCTAGGGTAAGCCCCAGCATGCGCAATGGGTCAACTCAGGCCTGCATCTGCTCAATCGCTGGTGCATGATCCATGTTGGCGGATCAGACCCAGGAAGAGGGATTGGATACAGCATGTGCTGGCACTGCTCCCCTCCAAGGCCCAATTTGCCCACCCACCCCATCGTCACCCGCCCCCACCCTGTTTTGCCCCCTCCACGCCCTCCCCCGCCTCATTCAGCCCCCTATGCAGACTTATCTGTTTCGGCGGGCGTCCGTATGGGCCACCAGCACTTCCCACTGGTACAGCAAGGCCCTGCACTATCGCAAAGAGCTTTACAGTGCTTTTGCAACAGCATGAGCAGGCAGAACTAGTGTTCCGCCAGCACAGCGATATGGTAGGATTGGGCCATAAGTGACTATGAAACTATTTAAGTTTCTAGATAGACTAGAACAGTGGTTCCCAAACTTACCCGGAGCAGGACGCCCTTCTCCTGCTGGCTGCAGAATCTGTATGTAAGTGCCGATGTCGCGTGATGTGATGACATCATCGGCACTTACTTCTGGGTTCCACAACTGCAGATGACCCTGAAATGGAACATAAGGAGGTCAGGGTGAGTGGGAGGGCCCCCCTAAAAGCCATAAAATGCAATGCATGGCAGAGCAGAGTTTCTGCAATCTGCCGCATTGCAGTCCCACTGCCAACCAGCTTGGCCGCCATGCATCACACGACTCCCCTGAGGACTCGTCGCAACACCTACTTTGGGAAACTCTGGACTAGAACATTATAGTAGCAATAATTGTTGCTATTTTATAAAAGAAATGCGTTTTCACAGAAGAACTGCAAAAACATTTTAAAAATAACTAATACTGATATTCACCATGACAAATAATACGTGTTGTAGTTTATTTTGCTCTAGGATTCAGGTAGTTGCTAGTTGTTATGCTTTATGGGACAGAAGCCATATTTAAGAATTGTGTTTTACTTTGGTTTGGTTAAAGTTGATGTGACTTTTTCTCAGGGAAAATATGCTTTGGAGACTGTAGGTCTGTGATTGTCTCCAGCAAATGGCATATAAAAGAGCACTTATAAAGAGATGAAACCGAGTTCAATATTAACGCTGTTTTGAAGTAATGATTGTAAATTGGTAATGGTTCCTGTTTCAATCATCTAATATACTGTAAGAAGTAGAGTGGAACCATTTTGTACTGCAAATGTGTCTTCCAGAGAAAATGTCCAATGTTAGGACAGAAATCAAAGATTAAAAATGATCGCTTTCAGCTGTTGTTCAATGAGAAACTAATGTTCCTTTTCTTCTGGAAAGTTGATATTCTCTCTTTAATGGAAATGAATTTTTTAAAAAAGAATAAAAATGAGGAAGTATATATATAACAAACCTATCAAGACCTCAACCAGTTTCTGGGAATATATCTGCATGAAATCTTTAGCATTTTGTTGGCTACCCACAACCACCACAATTGGGTGGTGCCTAAAGTAGCCATTATTAATACACAAGGCAACATGAAAGTTCATGCAAAGGTCTTGATTATATATAGCATTGGCCTTTCCCAACAGCATGGTTCACATGTAAGGTAAACACACACAAAAATTAAAATCGTGCTTCGAACAAGCTAATGTAAGGCAGAAGGAGGAAGTGAACTTTGTAACTTTTTTTCCTGAAAAGCAGCCACATGCTGTGCCTAGAGACAGAGATTTTTCAAGGCTTTTGAGGAATTCTTTAGCATGACATCAGATGCAAAACTTGTAACTATAGAAAGAGCCTTATGGCCCAATCCTATGGGGCCATTACGACAGTGGATCTCATGATCCACTGTCATAATGGCCACAGTGGCACTGCAAATGGTGCACTGCTGCTAAGCATGTTGGAGCCACACACCCGCCACCAATGGACCCGCCCATGTCAGAGCAAGTAAGGTGGTGATGGGGGCAGGTCATGGGTGGTCAAGGGAGGTTTGGGGCAGGGAGAGGGAGGAGCTTGGTGGCATTTTTTGCATACTCTGGATGTGATATCCCTTTCTAAGCCCAGACCTGCTCCCTTCATCTCAGTCTTATGCCAGCAATATAGGTAGCATGGGTCTGAGGAGACCCATTGGCGATTAGGCAGCCTACTGGGAGGTAAGTAAAAGTTATTTTTACTTAGCTTCTGCTGGCTGGCTGATCACACACACACACCGCCATCATTGCATGCAGCACCTACTCTGCTGGTGCGGCTGCATGGCAGAAGATGAAAAGGAATAGGATTAGGTCATTAGACTTGGCTAGGCAGTAAATATGGAACTGGGGAAAATAATATGTCAAATTATTAGACAATTTACCTCTTCCCACTGGGTGTGCACAAGATCTTATGAGCACACCTAAACAAGCTCTCTAGATGTCTAATCAGTGGCGTCTTTTGATGGGGGGCCCTGTGGCCTTGGGCCCTGGGCAGCGCCTGGGCGCCATCTTCCGGGGGGCGCCTCTTCAGCAGCCTCCGGGCCACTGCCGCTGCTGGCCCCGTGCTTTCAGCGCGACTCCTTTTCAAATTGGCTGTTCTGTACAGAACAGCCAGTTTGAAAAGGAGTCGCGCCGAGGTGAGCGTGGGGCCGGCAGCTGAAAAAGGTAAGTGCAGGAAAAGCCCGGGGGGGGGGGAAGCGGCACCCGGGAGGGGGATTTCCGCCCTGGAGGGAAATAAATAAATAAATAAATGCCGGATTTGGCGCCCCTCCCCCAAATCGTGGTGCCACCTTTGGCGGCGCCAGGAGGTAGCGACAATTCAGGGATGTGCCCCCTATAGGTTTAGGTTTAGGGACGCCACTGTGTCTAATAACTCCAGGAATAGGCTGGCAAGAATCTAAATCATAAAGTCCTCATCCAGTCTCTCAGATTTGATGTTGACAGAACAGCATTGGCCCAAATACATATTTGCTCAACACATGCTTATATTTATGACATATATTATCTTGCAATGTATAATATACTTGTCTGTGTGAATTCAGCACATAATTAAATAAGCAAACAAGGTACCGTCAATTCTCATTATTCACTGGGGTTAGGTTCCTGGAAAACCCAGCGGATACGGAAACAGAGGTTACTGAATCATTGATCCTAAGGGGAAAATGGGGTTAGGTTCCCGTGGACCCCTTTCGCGATACACTACATGAACTTGAATCTTACCTTGAACTCTATCACACTGGGTGATAGCGAGGGCAGCTCAACATCTTGGTAAAACACTTTCATGACCACTATGCTTCACTGCCATTACTGAAATTGTAAACCAGAGAACAGAGTGTTGAAACAGAGTAAACCACTTGTTATATTATAATAATATAAGTTTACCGTAAAGACATGTAAGCATTCATAGAATACCACTGACTTGTGATTCAGAACACGTGAAATACGTTCATTCTTCTAAAGCTTTCAAACAATGCAAAATCCTGCACAAGACAAAAAATAATAATCATTATATACAGAATATTCCAGCTGTGTTAAAATATCTGAAAAATAAAAAATAATCAAGTTGAAGAAAAGGTCAGCTTTTTTAAGAGGCGACATTAAACAGACTTGCTGTAATCAGACACAATCTTCCTTCTGTGTTTTGTGTTCATAAAGCTCCATGTGGAGGCTCTGAATTGGAGCCAAGGGAGAAAATGTTAGTTCGCACTGTGCTTTAAAGTTGACCATGTCTACTGCTATATCTGCACTTATGTGGCTGTTTTTATAAGTATTGCAGCTTTAAATGACTGAGCTCCATTTTCTCCTTAAAATAAAATAATAAAAAAAGCTTTGCCACATGTGAAATGTTTGGATCAGATATCCTAATATCTTGGTCCCCTTTAAAATATCCTCAGGTTGCTCCATATTGGAAAGCTTTTTTCAGCCCACATATTTATTTTTATTGATACAAAGAATATGTGGATGTCAGAGAATATAAACAGCAAAGTCTATGCAGAATGCAAACTTCCTATAAAATTTCTGATCTGATTCCTGAAAAGTGACTGTACATGTGTGTTGAATATTCAGGCAGCTGTGGCGAGAAAGGCCTCTTCATGGAGTGCCAACTGGCAAGGTGCTTCTCCTGTAATTCCATTCATTGACATAGGAAGCACTCATGGAACTCAGTAGAAGAGGCTAGAAGCATACCGGAATGCTTAGTGTCAAAATCTATAAGCCAATGGGAGTCTGGGTCCAGAGCCTCAGTGTAACTCTTGTGTTACTCCTCAGCAGAGTCCATCTTTGCAGAAGCCAAAGGTAAAGCTTTTTATGGACTGTTGACCTATTTGAGCTACAGGGGAAACATTGTATGTTTGAATGATCCCTCTTACAAAGTCCCTGCACATAGAAAACTAGCATGCCAAGAGCAAAGCTTGGCCAATCCCTTCTTCCTGACATGCAAGTTTCCACATGCAATGATTTTTATTTTTATTTTTTAATGGGGGAGCATTCAAGTATTCAAGTCCAGGACAAACTTGTAATTCTTGGTTCTGCTGAATTTATAAACTACTGTAGCTATAAACTCAATAACAGAATGAAGCTCAGCCTGAAGGACAAGAAGAAGGGCTCCAGGTACATCAGAAGAGAATGCACACCTGGACAGGATTGTACTTTGCTAGCACTTATCACAGCTTCAAAATTACATCACCACTTGAACTGCAACTCAAATCTAATGTTGTTGATATGTATGGGGTTTTTGATTGATAATGAACTTTCCATTCCATCCTTCCTCCCCCCCCTCCTTATAGTTTTTCATCAGGTTTTACCTAAAAGCAGCAGCAGCACATAGCAGCACCACAGCCCATTCCTATCTGGGCCAGCCAGCAGCAGAACATGTGTTCTGCTGGCAGCAACTGCCTTATGGCAGTTGTAAAAAA
The DNA here is from genome assembly GCA_026170595.1 of Plestiodon gilberti rubricaudatus. NCBI lineage: Eukaryota > Metazoa > Chordata > Lepidosauria > Squamata > Scincidae > Plestiodon > Plestiodon gilberti. The sequence goes on along the minus strand of JANXHW010000004.1, from coordinate 56,537,622 downwards.
CACTTCAGCAGTATGCAGCATCGCAAAGGGAAGGCCAAAGCCTTTCCACACCCACCAGAAGATCGCCAGACACCTGCTGAGGCAGGTAGGACTGCAGGGGAGATGCAACGGGGTGGGGTGGGTGGAACGGGGTGTCAACGGGGGAAGGGGAAGGGAGGATCAGGTCTGGCAGCAGTGATGGCCACTGAATCCAAGACCCCTTCCTAGACCTGATCCTACGGCACGAGTCCACATGGACCTGCGAATTCGCTAGCGCAGGTCCAAATAGACTTCTCCATGCTGTGGAGGCTTACCACCGTATAAGGGAACAAATTTTCCCTTACCCAGAGGAGACATCTGCAACTGCCCCCCCCATGGGAAGCAGCAGTACCCATTTTGGCATTCCTGTATCTGCAAAGGGGTAGCGTAGGATTGGGTTGACAATTTCACTGAAAGGAGCATCTGATGTTTGGCAGAGAAGATACAGCCCATCTCTCAACCCAACTTACAGCCCATTCCAACCCAACTCCTCCGCAAGTCTGGCATAAGAGTGGCCTAAGTTCAGCATAAGTTTGACATAAGTTATGTCTGAGTTATGTCAGAGTTATGCCTGAGTTAGGCAGGCTGCAGTTTCTGTGGCCCAGCACCACCCCAGGATCCAGGAAACACTTACCTCCCAGGCAGGCAGGCTCTCCAGGCTCGGTGTCTGGCTCGTGCATGTGCAGGCCTCTGTCTGCATTTGTCAGCGTCCATCCATGGCAGCTGCCACAGTGTCTGTCGCAGCCCGGTCGCAAACGGGCTGACCGCAGGCATGGGGGTTGCGCCAGTCATGTGGTGGGCGCAAGGCAGGTGACAGGTGAGCGAGGTGCCTGAGCCAGCCGCCACAGGGCACCCTGTGCAGTAGCCGCCTGCTGCAGGGGAGAGTGGCCGTCCCCTCCCTCCTGCAGAAGGCGATGCCACCCCCAAGCCACGTTGAGGCCGCACGTGGGAGTCATGGGGGGTGAGCGGGGGAGGGAAGGGAAGGAGGGGGTGGGAACGTCACACACAAAGGGGGGTCTCATGAGGTCTCGAACCGCCTCTGACATGACTCGCCCGTGCGCTGCCTGAAGCCCTGGGCCTCCAGGGCCGTGGCTATGCCCACAAAGAAGGCAGCCCGGTGTGTTTTCTGCTCTGTGCCCCGGCCATGACCGAGAGATGCCATGGGCTTGTCTGCTGTGAGCGTGAAGGGCTCACGCAGCTCATCACGACCCCAGTTGGGGCGACTACAGCGCCTCACGGCAGGTGCTCTGGCGGGGTGGGGGTTGCCAGCTGCCAGCATCAGGGAGTGGGAGGGGAGGCAGACACACAGACAGGCAGAAAGGGGGTGCTGGGGAGGGGCACGGGTGGGTCAGAAACAGACAGACAGACAACAAGGCTGGTGGGAGAGAGATACAGGGAGAGGGGTCTGCAGAGACCAATAGGGACACAGGGGGCGCTCCGCAGATGAAGGCGATGCAGAAACAGGCGCCTCTTATGCAGACGGACATTGGGCGGAAGCCACATAGAAACGGGCGGACCATGGGCGGAAGTGGCTTCATGACGGGCGGACCATGGGCGGACGTGGCTTCGTGACGGGTGGACGCCTTGGCGGGTGAGATCCCCAGTTGCCAAGCAGCCACTACACAGACGCAGCAGCCACAAGCGGCCCCGCTATGGGCTCTGTGGCACCTGTCACTGTTTGCCTGCCTGAGAGGGCCCCCCAACTCCCCCTCCCCTCTGTGCCATGGGGGTCTGGCAGCCCCCCTGCTGTGTTCTCCCTGGGAAGGAAGTGGCAGTCCCTGGATGGGATTCATGCAGGGGCTTCAGTGCTGGGGGCTGTCTGTGTGTGGGGGGCAATGCTTGTGTAACACTGGGCACATATTTGTCAAGGGGGCTCTGCCCGAGGGGCGTCTTTATTGTTCTGGAACGTTAGCTGAGATGGCCAGGCGATGCTGCCAGCGGTAGTCACAGCAGCCACTCTGAAAGCAGCAGCAGCAGCAGCACATGTGCCCCATGGACCTGGAGATGCAGGCTCTTCCCCTGTGGAACCACAGCCTGCTCCATAGAAAGGGGAGGGACAGCAAGTACGACAGCCAGGGAGGTGGAGCAGCAGCAGCGCCGGCAGCTGAGGAGGGTTGCAGGGCTGGCTCCCTGACCTCTGGCAGCATCGAGGCAGACGACAGTGGGGCACCCTGCCTGGAGCCCCAGGGGTGCTCCCAGGAAGGTAAGTGGTAGTGGACGTTCCTGGGGAGACAAAAAACAAGGGGGTGTTCCATGGCAGCTGGTGTGTGGTAGCAATCGCCAGTGAAGACAAGCCAGTGTGCCGGTTGCAAAAGCCTGCAGGGAGAGAAATAAAACACAGCTGATAGGTGTGACACACACAGCATGGTCTGAGCTGCTTACCTGGGTGTAAGGCGAGCATGATCCTGTAAGGGAAACGGGTCAAAGAGAGAGAAGACAACACATATTGGGTCACAACCATGGCAATCCTAGCAATACTGACCTGTCAGTTGACCCTGTGGAGAAAAGGGGGGGGGGAGAACAGTTGGTGTCTACAGAAGTTTAACAGCACCGCACTCGTGGTGTTGTCTGCTCACATGACAACAGGCGGCAATCAGACACAACAGTGGTAAAGCGGCATGTATCCTATATATCATAGCAGGCATTGCAGGCAGGCATCAGACTACTCATTGGTAAAGAGACATTTCAGGGAAGGCATTGCAGGCAGACATGAGAGGGAACATTGGTAAAGAGGCATTTCAGAGAAGGCATTGCAGGCAGGCATCAGACTACTCATTGGTAGAGGCATTTCAGAGAAGGCATTGCAGGCAGACATGAGAGGGAACATTGGTAAAGAGGCATTTCAGAGAAGGCATTGCAGGCAGGCATCAGACTACTCATTGGTAGAGGCATTTCAGAGAAGGCATTGCAGGCAGACATGAGAGGGCACATTGGTAAAGAGGCATGTATCATATTTCTATATGCAAAGAGGCAGAAGTCAGACCACTTGTCAGCACATACCCTGCTCTTACCTGCTCTTACCTGCTGGTGTTGTTGCCTGTGTGTGGGGGGGAGAGGGGCTGGGAGAAAGACATGGGTTAGCAAATGCTTGCATGGAGACAGCTGCCCAGGCACAGCTGTATACAGTTTGGCCACAGCCAGAACAGCCCTCTCTGCCCTTGAGGGGGGCAGAGAGGAGAAGAGAAGAGAGAAGTGGGGTGTTTGTGAATTTTGCCCTCCACCGACGAAATCCCACTTTGTGGCTGTGGGGGACAGAGCCCCACGCCACGTGCTCAGAGAGAGAGAGAGAGAGACTGGAGGTCTGGGGCTGGGCTTTTGTGGGAAAGAGGCTGGGTGGGGCTGGGTGCTGATAGGCTCCCTATTTTGGCATAACTCTGTCCGTTTCCAGACCTTGCTGCCACAACTCCGACATAACTCTGACCTAAGTCAGGAGTAGGGTGTTACAACTTTTCAGGAGAGGGCTGGAGTGGGTAAGGTAAAATGGCTCCTATGGGTCTCCTCGAATTTGTGTCCACCTTTTTGGTCGACCTAAAATTTGTGTCAGCATTTGTGTTGGAGGGGGCGTGTCTGTGCTTGCCAGGGTCTGGAATCCAACGTTAATTGGTTGCCGCCCCCGTTATGCCCACGGTCCGCCCCTGGAACGCCCACTTTTATGTTGACTTTATGTCCTTTGTCCTAACTTTGACATAACTTCGACCTAACTTCGCCCTAACTTCGCCCTAAATGGTCGCGTTCCAGACATAACTTCGCCCTAAACGACTTAGGCTGACTTTCGGTCTGATTTGTGCTGCTTAGCCCTTGGATTGGAATGGCTGTTAATTTGATATTAATTAGTAGTATTTCTGCTACATTGCACACTCTTCCACAACCTTTCATTTTCCCTATCACACACATCATGGCACATCCTTACATACTGTATATTCATGTGTGGAAAAGCTGCACAGCACCAGAAGTGGATCCAGAGTAGGCATGATTTGATTTACATCGTATGTCACCAATTCCTATACTCTGACATTATGAACTACAGTATATTGCTATACCACTTTTCATCAACAACAAGAAGTTCTCAAAGTGATTTACATATCAGAAGGAATGAGAAGATGGTTCCTGGTCACACAGGGGCTCACGGTCTAAAAAGAAACACAAGGAAGACCACAGCAACAGCTGTTGGGAGAGACACTGTGCAAGAATATGTAGACACAGTTGTTTTTCCCCTGCTAAATATAAGAGAGCCACCACTTTTAAAGGTGCCTGTTTGTCCAAGTATCCTTAAGGTTTCTTAAGACTAATTCTATGTACGGATGCTCATAGGCTTAAATGATGAACTTCAAATACTGTAATGCAAAATCTAGTAGTTTTCCTTGGGTTCATCCATCACTTAAGCCTTGCACGACGATTCCTGTAACATTTGAATCTCCTGCCCAGGCTAGGCAAGATGCACCATTAGATGCACTTTGTAGATTTGTTCCTGGGTTTCCTAGAACTGATGGTCAGAATTCTTATCTTCTCTAGATACTCTTGGAGCTGCTACTGGAACCACTTCTAACGTTGGTGCGTCATTGCTAATATCATTTGTTTTCTTTTCCTATGTGTAGAAATGGTCACACCAGACCTATAAAGTTAACTATTGCACAGTTGTTTTTTTTAAAAAAAATGCCTGTGCCTGTCTCCAGCAGCCTATCTCTTCTACATGCAGCGTCTCTTGGCAAGTATGATGGCAAAGTGCCAGTCTTCCTAGAATACCAGTCAACATACTGACAGCATAAGACTGATCCCAGCACTGCACAAGGAAAGGAGAATGGGTGGGAGAGAAGCAGAGGAAGGAGGAAAGAAAGCTACAATGTTTGGGGCTTCTTAGCTTGAAAAATAAGGTGATTAAGAGGGGACCTGATTGAGATTTCTAAAATGATGCATGGTGTACAGACAGAGGAAAGATTGTCGTTTTTTTTTTCCCTCTTTCTCACAATCCTAGAACCAGAGATCATCCAGTGAAACTGATTGGCAGGAGGTTTGTTTGTTTGTTTGTTTAAATGATGTTTATCCTCCCAACACAACTTGTACAAAAGCCTTCTACTTCTTCCTCGTTGAAGAAAGAGGAAGATCCGTCAGCTTTTGTTTTAAAATGTAGATCCTGGGCAGAAGTTTGGTAGGAGTGAGTTGCAGTCTGGGCTTGGAGTCAGGATTGTTCTCTTTTGCAACACCACTAGCAACAAGAGAATAAACTGTAATATTTGGCAAATATTTGGTCAACAATCTCTAGTGTTATGAACTAGCAATAGCAACTGTGTAAATGGCTGTGTAAATGTTGGAAGGGAATTTTTTTTCCTAGCCCTCAGCAATGAGGCAGAATATTCCACTACAACAGGGGTTCTTAAACTTTGACATAGAAAATTCCCATAATTGAGAAATAAAATGTCAACGATGAGTAGATAAGACAAAACAAAGGCAGATGTTTCAATGAACAAGGACATGCAGGTCAAAGACCATGTCTGCATGTGGTGTACTTCAAGATCCACACTCTTGTCTGGATCCTGGTACTGCTTTGATGCTCTGTGGGTTTTTGTAGACCCTTTGACTTCTCAAGCAGGGAGGCTTGCGTTAAATTGAGGTCCGTGGTTTTGGTGGAGGGGACTGTAGGTTGCTTGCCTGCTGGTGTCAGCTGTGCTTCTAGACCCTGGGTCTGTGCCTAATATTTCCACTTCCTCTCTGGTCTGTTCTTCCCCAGACTAGGCTTGGGTGCTGGTGTGTAGTGTAGTGGCTAAGGCTGCAATCCTAAGCACACTTTCCTGGAAGCAAGCTCCACTGAATACAATGAGATTTACTTCTGAGTAAACACACGTAGGGCTGCACTGTAACAGCCCAATCCTACCTAACCCACACACACTGATGCAGTTGCACCACCGGATCACACGCTGCATCCTGGGAGGAGGGGAACAGTTCTGAAGGTATCCTCCAGGTAAGCGAAACTTTGTTCCCTTGCCCAGGGATAAGCCTCCACTGCTGCAATGGGTCTACTTGGATTTGCACTAGCAATTTTGCTAGCACAACACTGAGTGGACCCTGGAAAGTGGATAGGAAATCAGTGGAGCTGCTGCCCCCAATACCGTCCCCTTTCAGGCCTCATCATCCCCTCCCTGCCCCATTCCTCCCTCTCTCTTACCTGTTCCGCTCACCCACTGCTCACTCCCTGTGTCGACTTATCAGTGCCAGGCTGTTCAGGAGGCCGCTGGGTGCATGCTTGCCACTTGCAGCACAGAATGGTGTGTCAGACTTTGTGAATGCCATAAAGCATGCTGCACTTCCGGAACACAAGTTCCAGCAGCACAGAGGGACCACAGGATTGGGCCATTAGGGACTGAGTTGTAAATCAGAACTTCCCTGGTTTTAATTAATCTTGCCTCTGCCATGAACTTACTAGGTGACCTTTGTCCAGCCTCAGCTACCCAACTGCAATATGGAGAAACTCATATTTACTTCCATTATTGTTGTAAGGATTACATCAAGGCAATATAGTCCAATAAATAAAGGCACACACAAAAACTCCTCTTGGAATGGAGTCAGAAAGCTCTTCGTCCTCTAGCAAATGCTGACCCGAACGTAGAGGGTCACCTCACATCTAATACGGATGATCCAACAAGATCCAAAGCCAGATGTCAAAAGCTATTTAAAAAGTACAAAAATATTTTCCCTATGAAAAACCAAAAACCCTGTTCATATACAGTCATACTCTCCATAACACTGCTTTCTTTAGTACTGATTTGTTATAGTGCTTTTTGTCCCAGCATGACTGACAGCTATTCTAACCAATGGGAGTAATTTATACTAGGCCAATCAGCACCTTTCCTGTCTAAGTTCAATTATGTCTCTTGCTTCACGTAGGGCTCGACTTTGGGGAATATATCCCCCATGCTGTTCAGGATATTGCTGTATTATCATGGACTATAAAATGGCAACCCTTAATCTGTTCATGATGTGATGGTGTGCAGCCATTCCCAAGTGTTTATTTGAATACAGCCATTCACAGCCTGTGTGCATGCATGTGCCTATTTCTACCACAAATATGACTTCCTTATGGCCCAATTGTGTTCCGGCAGCATAAGGCACTTTATGGCTGTCTCAAAATGCAACAGGTCATTTGGCGTGGACTGGCCACCACCACAAGCAGCGAGCGGCTGGGTCCATACACTAGCAGACTGAGTAAGACCGCCGACACTGGTAAGTCAGTGCAGGAGGTTGGAGGGAGGCTAGGAATGGGACAGGGAGGAGGAGGAATGGAGTCAGCACAGGGTCAGTATTGGCGGCAGTGACACACACATATCTAACCCCCTTCCCGGCTTCAATCCCTTGACCCAGGTCCATGCAGACTTGTGCCAGCTATAGAGCTGGCACAGGTCTGAGTAAACCTGGCAGCTTGGCATGGGCTTACACCAGGGCAAGGGAACAAATTTTCCCTTACCCTGAGGAGGCTACCAGATGCCGAAACTCCCCCACGGGATTCAGTGGGCACCAGATTGGCACTGCAGCATTGTCACGAGTGGAGTTAAGTTGGAGTGAGCTGTCCGTATTATGCAGGCCCCAATGGTTTGCAAGATTGATGGGCAGATCATGTTAGTACATTGTAATTTTTGTTCTAAGGGTTTGTTTATGGACAGTGGTTGTATTGCATCAATTCAAAAGTGCACTTTAGAGTTACATATCTTCCCAAAGATACTGGAGTATATGGTAATCATGAATATAGCTACTATTAAGTGTGTGTGTGTGTGTGTGTGTGTGTGTGTGTGTGTGTGTGTGTGTGTGTGTGTGTGAGAGAGAGAGAGAGAGAGAGAGAGAGAGTTATTTTTATAAGATGTATGAGAAAAAGGGAACATTGGGTTTTTAAAGCAATATTCTAAGAAACAACCCTGCAGCACAATCTCCTTCAAAAACAAGCTGAGATATGCATGGCATCCATTGTTATAAGAGTTCTTGGCATACAGAGCTAACGAATATTACATATGCCTAAGGCGTAGGCTTAACCAGCTGGTCCTTATCCTGATCTGACCCAAAGAGCTGGGTGTGACACTTGTTTTTTGACTTTTCAATCCACCCTCTCATGCATGGTTTATTAAGTAGGAGTTGTTGGGTTTTTTATGCCACTTGTTTGCCAGATGCTTTACAAATGTATGCAGTAATAAAAAATGGATGGGACATTTCTAGAGAAAATGGAATGTGAAAGACTTTGTAGGAGTAGTGTGGGTAAATGTCCATGACAGGTTTGAGTAGGAAACATACCTAGAACGACTTTCTGCCTCATCTTTTAAATAAGAGAAGAAAATATAGAGGATTCAGCTGCTCATTAAAATCAGACCAACCGTAAGCAAAGGAATAGCTATTTATTGCATTGAATGTAAAACTTTGATTTGAATGTCTTGACTTGTTTTTGACTTATAAATAGGAAATTAATTCTTATTTATCACCTTTTAAATGTATTTTGAGATATTTCTATCTTGAGGAAATGCAAATAACCTTATGTAAGTCAAACTCGCTTTTTGATTGATTTCACTGCAGCAGTATGAAGTCTAATAGCCCAATCCTGTGTAAGGATACCTGCCCCGGGGCAGCCCAGGAGCACCTCAGGGGAAGGGGACACTCGTCCCTTCCCTGGGTGCAAGGCGGCCCAGGCCCTATGGGCCTACTCAAATGTGCAGTACACCAGCTCTGAAGCTGGCTTACATTCGAGGTCGGGTGTAACGCCAAACCAGTCTATGAAAGGGCTTGGGATATCGGTGGAGCTAGCCGCCAATATCCCTGCCCTCTCCAGCCAATGGCCGCCTTCCCTTGCCGTCTGGTCCGCCCTCTCCCCGCCTCTGCACCAGCTGGTGCAGGACTTACCTTTCCCGGCTGACGTGGGGATGGTTTACGGCGTGTATTTAAAAGGCCAGTTTATTTACTGTAAGGTACCTGATGTTTGTTTCCTTTGAAATAACATACAATTTATGACATATCTGTTATAAATCAAAATTTGGCACTTCTGAAGTCAGCTTTCTCCTGTGCTCATCCAGTACCTTCATTTTATTCTTAGATGATACAATGCACCTATTATAAACAATCTGTTTGGGTTGATGGATGTTTAATTTCCTTTGTCACTGGGCAGCAGCAGCAGCAGCAGCAGCAGCAGCAGCAGCAGCAGCCAGAACTCCTACCTCCCCCACCCTGTTGCATAAGTGCAGCACAGTCCAACATAAATGGGAGTGACCTCTATTGGCTTTATAGACATTTCCTACTTCCTGTCGGTCTGTTCTGTGGGGCTTTGAAGTGTTTCTGTACCTTTCCTTCGTCAAAGTAATGGCTCAGCATTTACAGAGTGCTTTGTTCGAATTTGTCCCATTTAGCACGAAAAGCTAAATTTAGAAGACTGACTTGAAAAATTCAAAAGAGTTTTTCTCTTTGTCTGGAAAGAAATCCCAGTTTGGGGGTTGTAACCATGGGATGAACTTTCTGTTTCTTTTTGAGCTCTTTGCTCTGGGAAAGAAAAGAAAAGGTCACCAATTTTATGTTCATTTCAAAATGGAGGGAAGTGGATGATGGGTGGATGGAGTTGCGTTCTTCTCCAGCTTGGATTAAAACTCAGTCACAGAAGAATTTGGGAGCTCATCTTCTTGTATTTGAGGAGACCTTTACTTGCTGCCAGAGTGTGTAATCCAGGCCTAAAGATTACAGTTTTAGGTGGCACATCTACTAATGCCAAGGTATTATGGATACCTTATGGAATTCCCTCCCTCTTGACTTATGTACTGCTCCCTCCTTGGAGACCTTCCGGCGAGGCCTGAAAACTTTCCTGTTTAAGGAAGCCTTCTGAGTCCTTGCATTTTTTAACATCCTGCTGGTACAGGTGGGGTGCTGCTGTTTTTATGCTCTTGTTTTAATTGTAATGTGATCTGTTTTAACTTTTTTAAATGCTGTTTTTTACTAGTTTTCGTTAACTGTTTTTTATTGTTTTAAAAAGTGATTATTTTTTATTGTATTTTTTGTATTGTATTCTTTTTTTCATGTTGTAAGCTGCCTTGGGTCCCTTTGGTGAGAAAGGGGGGGTAAGAATACTGTAAATAAATAAATAAATAAATACAATTATTAGTAGACAATTTTCAGTCCATTTCTGGAGGACTGAAAAATAGTTGTAGTTCTCCATATGGTTCAAGAAGTCTGTATTTATTTATCTATTTTGTAAATAAATGTCTAGGAGACTTGGAGAGCCTAATAATTTTGCATCCCTCGACAAATGAAACACATCTGAATAATAAAAAAAATACTTTGACATTCAGACGGATGTATAATACTGTTCATGACTAAGAAAATGGAATTAGAGTTTAACACATTCTACAATGGCATTTTCTTATTGGTCCTATTTTTTTTAAAGCATTATCTTCATTAACGTTGCACTTTGTTATAAACTGACCACCCATGGTATAAACAATTCTGAAAAATATTAATAGTTTAAGGCAGTGGTTCCCAAACTGGGAGGCACGGCTCCCAGGGGAGCCACGGAGAGTAGCCAGGGGAGCTGCGGAGTTCCACGGAATCCTCAGAAAACAATGCAATGCCAAATGGCAGGCATTAACATAATGTAATGGGGAGCCGTGGCCAATGGTCAAGGGAGCCACAGGTTGGAAACGTTTAGGAAACACTGGTTTAAGGGAAGGGGCTGTTGATCAGTGGTAGAGCAGATGCAAATCCTTTCAGGTTATAGGTCCCAGGTTCAATCCCTGGCATCTCCAGTTAGGGCTAAGAAAACTTGGAGGGGAGCAGCCAATGAGTGCCAACAATATTGACCTAAGTGGACCAAATGCCCTGATTCAGTATAACTGGATGCTCTTAAGTTCTACTAACAAGAACATACTGCAATGTCTACTCATTTTGGAGCCTTTTCACAACATTGGTTGGCTATGGTATGCGAATTATAAAGGAATCCAGTTCAAAATTAGTATGGGGATTATGTTTTTGTTTGTTTTAATCTGCCCATATCAAGGTTGTGGATTGGGGATACTGGGGAATCTTTAGAGCAATTCAATTACTGTTCCAGTAAAGTTGACAATAGACGCTTTTGAAAAGCTAGAGTTGGCAGTCAGTGAGCATGCTGGAATGAGTTTGCACTATGTTTACCCTCTATTTCCTGGAAGGTAGAGAGCAATCAGATGAATCAATATTTATGAAAACAAACAAAACAAAATCCCCAGGCTTTAAAAGTTTCTCGCTCTCTTTTTCTTAGTAAAGGAGCATGGAAGGGAGTTCTTAATTCTTTTCTTTTCTTTTCTGTAATATAATTTGATGTGGCAGATGCTTTTACCTAGTGTTGGAGCCACAGCTGGGAATGGTCATGTAATGCTTTCTGGACTATATAATGCAATCCAGTAATCTGTGTCTATCAGCCATCAGTCACCTTTTTGAGTAATCAGTTTCGTATGCCCTATATAAATGTCCAGAGGAGCTTCATTGGTCCCATATTTGCATGCAACGTTCCTGCCTTCAAGTGGAGTAAGATGTGCCCTGTTCATCGGTGAAACATTTTATTAGCCTCGTAAACTGGCCTGCACCATGTAGGGCAGTGCAGAAGAGGCTTGATAAACATCGTAATTTTGTTGCCTGCCTGCAACTGTGGAACAAGGGGTTGTCAAGCAACTGGGAGGACGTAAACAGATGGCTGCAATTGGCTTAGTGAGTCATAAGATGTGCAGGCTGCTACGGAAACTCTAGTGATTCATATGAGAGTTGCAGGCTGAATGCGTAAATAACCTGAGATTTCTGAGGCAGAACTTGGTGATGTCACAAGACTATCAAATCTTGAAGAATGAGGGAAAAAAACTGGCTTTGATTAGAATCTTGCTCAATACTGGCTTACGTTTTTCTTTACATTTCAAAATGGTATGCGGAAAGGGGGCAATTGGACTGTGGCAGGGGCAAACTATTAAAGTCTCGCTACCCCCGCCATGTTTTCTTCCCATTTTGCTCCCTGTTTATAATTAAATCTAAACCCTAGTTAGGACAAGTTGCACAATTAAGTGCATGTCTTAACTAGAAATTCTAAGATAATCAGTTGCTTTTTCATCAAACAGAGGGTGTTCCTGATATAACAGAGGGTGTTCCCTCCTGGTCTTTCTCCAGCTTTTAGAATGTGATACATCAGAGCTTGGGGGACAATATATCAACCAGAAGGGACTAATTCTCATCAGGCCACAGATTGGAGGGAGCAGGGGGGTGAACTGCCTCCTCCCCCCCATGCTCCACCACCACAGTTGGAGCTGGCCTCCTCACCTGCCCCTTCCTCCACGCAGGCCCTTTAATCAAAGCAGGAAATGCGTAGCGTGCTGAGATCGCTCCCAGTGTGCTCCACATTTCCTGCTTAATTTAAAGAGCTCATTTGGAGGAAGGACTGAGATTATTGCATTTTGATCCTTGGAGCACAGTGATCTGGCTCCCTCACCTTGCTCCTTCCTCCACCACATTTCTTGGTTTTTTGTTTACAAAAATTGCTCCACATTTTGCTCCACATTTTCTTTCTTTCACATTTTGTTGTTTATTAATGGGGAAAGAAGGGGAAAATATAGTGTTTTCTTGCATGCAGGCTCTTAAAGGAGGAATTGTGGAGGACACTGGGAATGATCCCAGCATGTTCTGCATTTCCTGCCTTGAAGAGCCTGTGCAGAGGAATGTGTCAGGTAAAAAGAGAATGGGCTGGGAGGTGACGCTGGGAGGGGGATAATGGTAGGCTTACCAGATTATCAGATCTCCAACCGGGACAGAGTGACCTTTAGGAGAAGGAATGTGGACAGGTGTAGCTTGTTAAACCCTTAGAGCACAATCCTAGGCATGTCTACTCAGAAGCAAGCCCCATTGTGTTCAATGGAGGGCGCCCGGGTGCAAGGGGGCGGAGCCAGCGTCGCGTCACGTCGACGTGCCCTCGCGTCACGTAGACACGCCCCCCGCCCGTTTTGCTCTCATTTCGGAGCCAAACGGCTCCAGGGAGGGAGGTCGGGCCCAGAAAATGACGCTGCTCTTCGGAACACGGTGAGTTCCCCGCCCACAATCTTGCCGCCCGCCCGCGATCGAGCGCCTGGAGCTCCTACTCCACGCGCTCCACCGTGGTTCCGCCTCTGCTGAGGTTTAAAACAAGCTACACCTGTCCATATTCCTTCTCCTAAAGGTCTAGCACTCTGTCCTGGTTGGAGATCTGGTAAGCCTAGATTTCATCTAAGTCCTGCCTTCAACTAAGGGGAAGAGATACAGAAACAGTTTTGAAACTACTGTATTTCTTCAATTCTAAGACACATGTTTTTTCCCAATTAAGCATTTCAAAAAATGGGGTGCGTCTTAGAATCGAAGGTCTCCAAAAATCACCCCAAAATGCTATCTTCTTACTTACTGGGGCTTGCGGGAGCTTCAGGGAGGCCTGCGCAACCCTCTGCAGGCCTCCCTGATCTTCAGTTCGGCGAAAAACGGTGATTTTCAGCCATTTCCGGTTTTCACGAAAACCAGAAATGGCCAAAAATCGCTGTTTTTCGCCGAACTGAAGATCAGGGAGGCCTGCAGAGGGTTGCGCAGGCCTCCCTGAAGCTCCCCCAAGCCCAGGTAATGAAGGAAATGGCACTTTCTGGCAGGGCCAGAAATGCTATGCAAAGGCAGTGCACTCAGTCATCCTCAGCTGCAGGAGACATGCTGGGGAGAGTTGGTGCTGAGCGGGTAGATTCAATGAAGGGAGGTGAGTCTTACAATCGATGGATTTTTTTTCCCCTGCTGGTGGTACTGAAAGTAAAGGTGCGCCTTAGAATCGATGGCGCCTTAGACTCGAAGAAATACGGTAGCTTGCATTTGGAGAAGAGAGAGTAGCTGGAATTAGCTAAAAATGGAGGGAAGCTATGGAGGGAAGTGAAGGATGCTCCAATAGTCTCTGAAAATCTTTCTGCAGGATCACAGACTTGCTAAGAACTGAAGAAGTTTATAAGTTTTGTAAACACCAGTAAGTAAAAGAAAAACCTCTCTGATTTACATCATGATTCTGGCCTACTATGGGTTGGTGCTTATTGTTTGTTTCTCACTTCTGTTGACAAGTCTTTAGGTAAACTTAGCCAATTCCTTTCAGAATGGAAAAAAATAGGTTTGGTTCAAAATGTGTGACACATCCTGAGCAAGAACCAAGGTTAAGCAAACAAATCCAAGCACCTTTTCCTTTATTTTGTGATGGCTCAGTAGGCTGAAGTACAGTTTTGTCTCATTTTAGCCAACACAAACATTTTTATCCCTAGAGAATCTGACTCTCCTCAGTGGAGCAATGTAACATGGCAAGCCATGCATTTCTGGAAGTTTATTTCTTGCCTAAGGTGCTTTCCGAGGCGCACAGCCAACAAAGGCTTCAGCGACCCCAGGACTGCACTAACGTACCCAAATGCTGCCTGGAGAGTTTCCCAACAATCATGGACAAGACATTCAAAACAAAAACACAACATGAAGAAGAAGAAGAAGAAGAAGGTCAGATGTAGTAATCTGTGGTATTGTTCACACTCATCCAGTGCTATTTGTAATTGCAACACCACTTGCTAGTATTTATAAATGCAATACTTAAAATGACAAGGCAGCTGAGCAGCTCAGTGAAAGAATGAGAACTGCTATCTGAACACAAGGATATGCTTCTACAGCAGCAGCTGCCCTTCTAAGCCTATGATGACAAGTTGTTAGCCATCCTCAAAGCCTTCATATCATCATATGGGCTATCCAGCTCAGTTAAACATGAGAAAAACCATCCAAACTGAGGGAAGCAAGAACAGCGTCAGAAATAAATGGGGGGTGGATGCAAGTCTCATGTTAAAGAATATTTGTAGCCCTTATTCTAACTAGGCTTATCAGTTTTTTCCAGTTGTAAACTGGGACCACCCCCCCCCCAACAATTAAATAAATAAATAAATTTTGAAATCCCCTTTTGGGGGAGCGAAGCGCACTTTTACTGTGCAAAGCGTGCCCTAAATTTTTATTTATTTAACCTAGCCTAATTAATTAATTAATAAAAAAATGACTTGCCTGTACCCTGCTGCCATTGCCGTCGCCATTTGCCTGTCGCTGCCATCATGCAGCCATTGTGCCCGTCGTGCCGTCACAGCTGCCATTGTGCCCGTTGTGCCGTCACCACCGCCATTGTGCCCGTCGCTGCTGCTGCTGCTACCACCATTGTTCCTCTTCAGAGCCTGGCCAGCTGCATCCGAGCTGGCCAGGACTCCAGCTGGTGCCCCCAGCCAGCCTCTTCCACCGCCGGCGCTTGTAATTTTAAAAAGGTAACTTTTTTTCTCTCAGCATCCATCTTGGATCTCGCAAAACCTCGTGAGATCCAAGTTGGAGGCGCCTAGCCTTTGCACGTGACATGATGAAAGCAAACTTGTGCAAAAACTGGGAGTTTTCTTCAGGCTTCTACAAGGCCTCATTGTATTACAGCCCATGCTGCTGCTGTGGCCACTGGTAAGCCACTGGTAAGCTTGCTACTGTTGCAACAGTAAGCTTGTTTGGGAACTGGCAGGGGAGGAATGCCATTACTAGGCCTGAACTCAGCCTGTAAAGGAGGCATGGATTTCTGAACTGGGAGGGATTGTATTTTGAACACTTTATTTCTGAAATTTACCATTATCACTATTAATAGGGGGGGGGGGAAGGGTAACAAATATCAAATGATCATGACCGTGCATGACCACATGATGACCTAACTAAATGTTGAAGCAAACAAACCCCTGATTACTATTTCTGTTGCTGAGAAAAACAATTCGGGGGAGGGACGTTTTTGAGTGGGAAAGTAAGGGGGGGGGCTTAATATTTTCCTGCCTGCTGTTCTTTTGCTGCTCCAAGTTGCTTCCTCCTGAAACACGTTTCTCTAAAATAATAGTATTTTTTTTTAAAAAAAACAGCCATTAGAGGGACTTATTACACTAGTTCAGTAGCATAGCTGGACTCATGCCAGTGGGGCAGTGGGCGGAGCGACACGTCATCGCCCTGCCACTGGAGTGGCCCTGATCCAGAGCCAAAAGGATCAGGACCATTCTGGTGACAGGACAGGTGGGCGAAGCAATGATGTGCTGCCCCACCCACCACACCACTGGCGTGAGTCAGCTACGCTACTGTGCTAGTTTGCATGTAGTGTTTAGCCCGCGATACATATGACTTGCAAATTTTATATTAGACTATTGTTTAGAGCTCTTCTAGTGTAAATTGCCTTCTTTTCCCGTTCCAACAGAGATCAATGACTGTTTGATGTCAGGTTCTTTGTTTTTAGGAACTCAAAACCAATGTTGACACAGCAAAGAGCAAAATGCGATTCTGACTTTTCAAAGCAGGTTATGCCAAAATATTTCTGATGTCAACAAATGCTACACGGAGAAACTGTCTCACACTTTTGTTGTTGTTATGTTGGAACTAGCATTATATCAATAAACATGGGACAGCAAGATGACATTGTTAAAGTGTGCCTGTAGGTTCTTCTCAAATTAGGAAAAAGAAAAGCAGAAACATACGCACACCCAAATTTAGCATGGATTACTTTTGGCATCCATTTTAATAAGCCCTTTTACTTAAAAGCAGACGGTTGCTCACAAACAGTTTAGACACTACAAGCCCGATTGCTTTTTAGATACATGGGGGTGGGGTGGGGGGAGTACCAAGGCAACAGGATTCTCTCCCACACTGTTATCAAGAAATCAGCATAACTCACTCAATAGGGTTATTTACATAGAATTTACAATACACAAAGGATGACTTATGTTTTCAAATCCATGTGCCTTTGATGATAGTTGAATGCGCTGTCCCATCACATTACAGGAGGAGAAAGATCATCAGATCCCAACCCTGTAATCAAAGAGATATTTGCCTGGAAACTAGCATCAATCGCAATATCATTTTATTGATGGCGTAGCTTTTTTGCAGTCACTCTTTGGTGAACAGCCACATGAAACCCAGTCATCATACGAGGTTCAACAAATATTCAGCTGTAAGGTTGCCAGCTGATGAGGAAAAACCAGCCTGACTGGCTCTGGTGTTTTCTTCAATATGAGCAGTTGACAGAAAAGCAAAGACTTGTTTTTTTGTTTGTAAGTTTTAGATGAATAGATTTACTGCTTGGCTCCATCCCCAGATCTACCCCTAACTACTAGACTCCACCCCAGGGTTAATAGCAGCATTGGAAAGGGGAACTTTAAATTAGGAAAAATACCATAGGTTTATTATGTTAATTTGCTTGGTTTCATTTTTTTAAAAAAATCTGATATCCTGCACTTCTACTAACAAGCATCCAGAATGGTTTACAATTTTTTAAAAATCCAAACAAAATTTAAAACCAAAATGTAATAATTTTGACCATTCCCATGCCCCTAATTGCATTAGTACAAATTGTATTTTGAAACAACAGTTTCTGACTAAGAAACTTGCCAAAAGAACAGGACCAATTACAAACACATGCCTTGGACTGGCCAAATAGAATGAAGTTTGGGGATGACATTTGTTGTTGGGTAACATACACTGCCACTAATAAAAGGATCCCTGCATCAACTCTTTGGAGCAAATATATTTTCTGACCAGAAGGAAGTTCTCTCATGCAAAGGGCAACTGGAATCCATTAGGCTCAGTAATGTCAAGGAAAATTGTGCATCTCAAAGACGGGACAATTGGCATCAGAAGCTTTGGACCAAATGGATCAAGTACAATGAGGTAGGGTTTACAGGATTAAAAGCCATGTAAAAAAATATAACTTTATAGTTAAAAACGAATAAAAACACATGTAAAACAAGTTTTAAAAACGTAAAAAGTTTTAAAACAATGTTTTATTGTTTAAAACAATAAAAACAAAACTTTTTAAAACTACAAAGTTTAAAAAAACAAAAGTTTTAAAACAATAAGTTTCGTCCACATCTGTGGACCTCCTCAGGTGAAAACAGCAATGGGCTGCCAAGATGTTAATCCAAGGGCCAGCCGGAGCTGCTATTTTTGAAGGAGAAAAGGCACGAATGCAAAAAAGCGTGTGAAATTTAAGGACAGGTAATTGACATCAGCAATCAGCGCAGTGCAGGAATGACCGCAGAGAACCTCAGAGAGAGATTGCTGGGATGAGCCGTCAATTCACTATTTCTTGTGTAGAAATGCCCTCTTGTAACCTCAATGGGTGATCGCTGGAGTGGGTCATCAATTCACTTTCTCTTGTCCGTTCTCTGGTTGTTTTGCTCAAGATAGGAAGTCAGATTTTGTCTATGTAAGACAACTCCTGTTATACATTGAATGAGGCATCTTCAACAGGATTATGGTAATAAAGACACAATATGGTTAAAATGTCATTAAAAATCACTAAAAACGACTTTAAACAGACTTTTTAAACAAAAAGCAAACTAAGTGCAATAATAATTCAAAAGTATTTTTAAATGCAATAAAAAACACTTTAAAACAACATATGACATTTCGTTCATGAGCCATGAACATCATCAGATACAAAGAAAGCCCCCAAACGGAGTAGAAGATGGTAAGAGTACGTGACCATCAAGCTGGAGTTTAAAAGAATTTTGGTGAGGAAACGCCTGTTGTCTATTCAAAAGACCTTGTTGTTTCCTTTTACTTATTTCTATTGCTTCAAAATACAGCCTTTGTCTCTAGTATTAATGGAGCATTTTGTTGTCCCTAACACTAAAATTAAAGAACATATGAGAGCTGTCAAACTTAATCATCCAGAACACTCAGCATTGGCGGACCATTCAATGAACACAGGATACATGATTAGATTAAACGATACAAAAAGTTTAATTCAAGGAACAAACCTGAGACAAAGGCTGCATTTTACATCTTGGCAGCCCATTGCTGTTTTCACCTGAGGAGGACCACAGATGGGGACGAAACGTTGTGGTTTTATTGTTTTTAAACTTGTTTTTACTTGTTTTTAATTATAAAGATATATTTTTACATGGCTTTTAATTCTGTAAACCCTACCTCATTGTACATTATAGCTGACCATGAAAGCTTCTGGTTTTTTCCAAATGGATCAAGTATTAAAATACTGTATATGCCTAATAGTACCTAACACAACATGATTTGTCTCATTACAAAGCAATGCCGTGGAGTACTAATTAATGCATAAGTCAGTTAGAAAATTATAAAAATAAATCCCTTGAGAGTCAAGAATTATTAAGTATGGAACAAGGGATGCTTTCTCTGATGCACCATAAATGAATGAGGGCAATTAACGGAGATCACATAAAGCCATTTAGACTTGCAATGTTTTGAATTGCCAAGTCCAGGCCATGAGAGAGCTTTTGTACTTTTCTTGTACAGAAGAGAAAATTCCACTGCAGCTCTATTATGGGCAGAGTCATGCATGATGAAATATTTTCTGTTCAATTCCACCTCATCAAAGCTGTACTTCACAAAAATTTGCACCACAATAAGTGTCCATTTTTAAGGTGCCCCCAAGATTCCTTTTTGTATCTGCTGTTTTATGCAACACTTAAAGGTACATGAACCCTTTATTTAAATTTATTTATTTAAAATATTTACATCCTGCCCTTCCTCAGCGGCTCACAACACAATAAATATACAATAGATAAAACTACAATAAAAAACCATTTAAAATAGCAAAATGATGTGTACAAAGAGAGCAAATCACAATAAAACCAGAATTAAAAAATAAGCATGTCCTACTAAAAAAAACCTGGGGAGATAGCTCATCTAAATAGGATGGTTTTCAGCCTCTGTTGGAAGGTCACCAGGGATGGGGGGGTTTCTTTATGAGAGAATTCCAAAAGTTGTGGCACCTCCACAGAGAAGGCCCTCCCTCTCATTGCCAACAACCTAACCTCAGTCAATGGTGCCATATGCAGGAGGGCACCCCCAGATGACCATATGGGCCTCATATACAGGAGGAGGCAGTCCTTCAGATACCCTGGTCCTAAGCCATAAAGGATATGGACCTGGTAGCCATTGACAGATACTTCCAAAGGTGTTCAACAACTGTGGACTTGCATAGTATATAGAGGTGCTGTGAAATTTAACCTGTTGAAATTCTGCTAAGTTTGCATCTGCCAAAGGCACTGAGGTTCTCCAAGAAAGATAAAGCAACAGTATACGCCCAAGTCCCGTGGGAACGTTTGATGACCAATGGGACCTGTTCATGCATACTAGAATCTTTTACACGGAATAGCTTTGCTTTGGACTAATTAAGATATAAAACATGCAATAATAGATAGAGTTCCCCAAACCATAAATCTTCAAAATAAGAAATCCAGGGGGTTAAAGTCTGCCTCCCTCCTCGGAGATGCCTTTTAGCTGCTCGGTGACTGTTTACATTCCATTCTCAGTGCATGTATTGACTTTCCCATATTTTCAGTTCTCTATTCTATGTCTCAGTTGAGAGCACTGACAATCCTGCACTGCTAAAAAAACTGATAAGAGGCCAAAAAAAAAAAAAAACCCTGGTGATGTTTAATCCTCCAACATAGGAGGTTAGTGTATGCTAAATCTGAAGCCTATTTGTTCATTTGCCACGTTATTGTTTACATTCCTTTCAGTGGGAAAGGCCAAAAAAAAGAAAGACCAGCCATAAAGATCAACTAATTCTCTTAGCTTTGCATTTCAAGAGCAGTGGCAGTCATGCCAGGTGTGACTAGGGACTGAAGCATTGCCTGTCTTGGCACAGTTCCCTCCAGCCAGGTGTTTTTGAGTTTGGACGCTTGTATTCTCAGTTTAACACAGCTGCTGATGCACTTGCACCCTCCCCAGCCCACCATACAACCACGTTTCGTTTATGTGCAGAAAGTTGTCAGTGGATTATGGTATTTTGAAACAGCCTCATAAACATTGCAGTGCATGGCTCAGAATACAACTCTCACCACATCCTGAAGCAAAGAGTAGGTTGAACCAGGCTCTTACAGGGCTGTATCCTGTTCACACTTGGGGAAGTGAACACCTTCTCCCGAGGTCGGCGCAGCCCGGGAATGGGCTCAGGATTCCACGGCCAGCCCTTTAGGCCGGCCACAGAAAGTTACACAGGATTGCGCTGTAAGATCACTGCAGACGGAGACAGCAGCCATGAAATTAAAAGACGCTTACTCCTTGGAAGGAAAGCTATGGCAAATTTAGATAGCATAATAAAAAGCAGAGATATCACCATGCCAACAAAAGTTCGTATAGTCAGGGCGATGGTGTTCCCAGTAGCAATGGTTGCGAGAGTTGGACCATAAGGAAGGCTGAGCGCCAAAGAATAGATGCTTTCGAACTGTGGTGCTGGAGAAGACTCCTGAGAGTCCCTTGGACTGCTAGGAGATCAAATCAGTCAATCCTAAGTGAAATCAACCCTGACTGTTCCCTGGAAAGACAGGTACTGAGGCTGAAGCTCAACTATTTTGGCCACCTAATGCGAAGAGAGGACTCTCTGGAGAAGACTCTGATGCTGGGAAAGATTGAAGGCAAAAGGAGAAGGGGAAGGCCAAGGATGAGATGGTTAGACAGCATCACCGATGCAACGAACATGAAAATGAGCGAACTCAGGAAGATAGTGGAGGACAGGAAGGCCTGGCGGGATGTGGTTCATGGGATCACGAAGGGTCGGACATGACTTAACGACTGAACAACAACAAAGCTGATCAGAGGTAGGAAAGCCTTTCTCCATGATATTTTTAGATACCTGAGCAGCTTGCAGGAATGCTCTTGTATAGCAAAAATTTAATCTGGCAAATGATCCCTATGCACCAGGGTGAAGTGGGGTGAATCATTCAAATTATTTGAGAATAATGGTACACTCCAGCAACAGCTTGTAGTCATAATGGGAAAATCCTTCGGCTTTGCTTGGTTCTCTGTCACAGTCCTCTGATTCATTAGTTGTTTACTGCAGGTTGTTAACAGCCCTAAGGATTGGCTTTAATCCCCAGCCAGAGTGCTTAAATACAATACATCATTAACAGGTAATTATTCACTTAGAAGTCTTTTGCTCCTTCCCTCCCTCCCCCCCCCCCCCACCACTCCACTTCAAGGTGAAACCTGGGACTTTAAAGCACTGTAACAGATTATTTCCATCAAAGAACAAAAATTAATAATGCAAATGTCAAGAAGTTAATTCGCTTCCCTTAAACACAAAGGATAGCAAATCCCCTTTCTTCCTTTTGATTTCCACTGTAGCCTTTAAAAGTTTCTGGTGTTGTTTGTAGTGACAATTTAAGAGAGTCTTTCTCAAGATGCATGTGTTGAAATTCAGTGATACCTTCTGGCAGTAGGCCCACGTTTTTTCCTTAGCTTAGCCATAAATTATATCGTCTTTGATCAGGTCCCACCTTTTCATTCCTACTAGCCAGACCTGGATGTCTCTTCTTAACTCATGAACTATGTGTAATATGCTGGTTCACGTAGAATCAGTGAAAACTTAAAAAAATATTTTTAACCCTAAACCCACAGATGAACAAAATGCATTTGGAGCTTTTAAATTCTGAACAATCTTTTCTTCTGCTACAGCCATTTCAGATTTCATTTATGCTTGACAACTGCTGCTATCTAAATATTTAACCTATTCATTTAAAACATTTCTATTATGCCTTTCAATACAATCTTTTCAAGGCAGCTTTCAACATACCATTAACACAACAATCAAGTCAACAATTAAAACTACATTTTCTAACAGCAGCAATGTCTTCTTAAACAATCTAAACATGATTATTAAAGGCCAGAGAAAATTAGATTATTTTGACTTAATGCCTACAGTCCAAGCTATAACTTATAGAGCAGCCCGACCCTGTGTAAACAAACACCGGAAGAGCGAGTGCTCCACCGACATTAGGCGTCACAAAAGTGCTATAAGTAGGTTTACCATATTTTCCCAGTTTCAAACCGGGACACCCCCATTTTTAATTAATTAATCAATTAATTAAATGAATAAATAATTTTTTAAAAAATGTGGGCCCAATTTTATTTATTTATTTATGGCCATGAAAATGGCAGTTTTGCCGCCGCTGCCACTTACCTGTCCCACCACCATTGCCACCTCCATCATCCTTCCTCGCCGCCGCCACCCTCGCCATCTTGCCGTCGCCATCCTCACCAGCGTCTTCGCCATTGCCATCTTGCCACCATCCTCGTCCCTCGTTGTCATCGCTGCTTGGAGCCTGGCCGGCTGCATCCGAGCCGGCCAGGACTCCTGCCCCATCCAGAGCCTCTGATGCTTCCAAAAGGTGCAAAAAGGCACCTTTTATTCAGCGGCGCCATCTTGGATCTCGCAAAATCTCACGAGATCCAAGATGGTGGCGCCCAAATCTCGTGAGGGCACATGAGACAGTACTACTACCTCATGTGCCCTCACAAGATTTGGGTGCCACCATCTTGGATCTTGCAAGATTTCGTGAGATCCAAGATGGTGCCACTGGAAAAAAGGTGTCCTTTTGCATCTTTTGGAAGTGGTGGTGGCAGAGGCTGAACCAGGCCTGGAAAGCCTGGGACTGATCCGGGACCGGGAGCCGGGACAGTCCCACTTTTCCGGGACGGATGGCAAGCCTAGCCATAAGGCACTTTTTCAGTGTCTTGAGAGTAAGTGGCACTGGCATGGAGGCTGCCACTGCTTACTAGGCCATGGAACTCACCCGATGCCGGTCACCGCAGGTAAGTCCTGTGCTGGTTGGCGGGAGGGCAGGCAGGGACAATGAGGGAGGGGGCCATTGGTTGGCCTGTGTTGGGAGGGGGCTGTCGTATCCCAGGCTCCTCTGAGCCACTCTATTCTCTTTCAAAAGTCCACTTTGGGCTATAATTAGCATTTTCCCTCTTAAATAGTTAAAAAGCTGTGTGCAGAAACAAACTCCTGAACTCAAGGCAGCAATTAACAAGTTTTATTGCTTTCGAAGCAACCCGTATCACCCATACATTTCCCAAAGTGAAAGCAGTCCCTCAGTAACCCAGTCCTTCACAAATTCCATAAGACAGCCCCCTGCTGTCTTCTCCCAACAAAAAATTGCCCATTTGTTCCCTTACCTCGGGGCTGCATTGGCACTGGGAAGTTGGTTAGGATTGGGCTGTAAGACATCACAATATCTCTCAGTCTTTATCATCTCCTTCCTTGAACCCTCTTGCAAAGCATTTAAAAATAAAATAGTAACTCCTCAAGCCTACTCATTAACCTTCATAGAAGTGCATGCTCTTTAACCTGGAGTTCTTCCATGGTAGCACTGAGATAATAGTAATAGTCAAAATCCACACTAGTGCAAGCAACCTAGAATTTCCATAAGCAAAGCAAGTGGTTTAACAAAAAATAGTTTACAATACAGATGTTTATTTGTACTGATTTTATAAGGAAACATAGACAAAATGGAGACAAGAATAAGTACATCAAACATGTCCTTTTGCTGGGAAGATCTAAATATGTTTTATGACAGAAAGGCACTTAGTGGAATCGTTATCTTTGAAAGCATTTTTTTTTTGGGTCACAGTATTCATATGCTACAAAGACGCTGCCTGGTGCTCTCCGCCTCTACAGCTTCCTTAGATTGAAGAAACCTGTTGGCTCAAGTTCTAAAAACCCCAGATAAAAGCTTTGAATTTTTAAAATTAAATTTTTACTGCTATCTGCATTTGATATGTCAGCCAAATTGTATCCGTTGCAACAGCAACAAAAAAAGTCACATCAAAGGGGGAGCTCCACCTCCATGACCTGTAATTATGGAATTTATTGCTCAACGACACACACTGGAAGATGCACCTGCTGCCTGATGGTCCGTCTCAGACTACCGCAGTCTCAAAGAAAAGTGCTTTTCGGAAGCAGGATGAAACAGCATTTTTAAAATAGGTACAGTATTCCATTTCAAGCAAGCAAACGGCAATATTTTCTGGGTGTCGTCTAGCAGAAAATATTGCTTGTGATGAGCCAAAAAGAGAGACTATGAAAATGAAGTCATGATTTGGTAACAAGATTGGAGCATGAAATTCTATATAACAGAACATTGATGTCTGAATGCTCTCTCTCTCACACATTTTTTAAAAGTATGGCTTGAACGTCTGTGAACCATGGATCCTCCCTTCCCTGTACTCCTCTTTTGCACACACAAGAGTTTTATTTCTGCTTTGATGTAAACTAGTTTCTTGTTCTGTCTGAACTCAGAGAAGGGTGTTTTACTTCAACTTCATCCTGATTTGTTGTCCCTAACTGTGGTTTAAACCACAGTTCTTCAAGTTCATAAGCAACACAGAACTTTGTTTTGTTTACTTCCAAGCAAAAATAAAAGCTTTCGCTCTCCTCTTCTTACATGCAAAACAGAAGGAGTGGGGGAGGGAGTACATGAGCCCATGATTCACAGGTACATGTTCACGTGGAGGGGAATTGTCTCATGATATAAAAATCTCTCAGTGGCACAAACTGCCATACAAACCTTGTTTCCACACTTGTTGTTTGAAAACCTGAAACCTACCAGAGAAACTCAGATTTGCACCAAAGGGGAATGGCAAGATATTACAATGGAAAACTTAAGTTAGAATTAGTCCAATACTGCTTGGGCTACAATCCTATGCACACTTCCCTGGGAGTAGGCCCCATTGAATACAGCGAGGCTTACTCCTGAGTAGACCTTATAGGATTGGGTCCATACACACAAAAAACAAATAAGCATCTCTCCTACTGGTGCAAGGCCAGGATGGACTCCTTCTCCCAGGTCTGGGAAAACAAAATCAAGCTTCAGATCTTCAGTATAATACTGTAGACTGGATAGTAGAATAGAATAGAATAAAATAGAATAGAATAGAATAGAATAGTATCACAACTTTTCTTTGTTTTTAAAGTTGTTTTAGGATGACAAAACTACACACTTTTAAAAAAAGCTTGTCACAACAAGACTTGCGGCCCAATCCTATTGGGACTAGCCACCAATGGAACATGCATTCTGCTGGCAGCAACTGTCTTATAGCAGTCATAAAAAACGTTCCAGCAGCGTGCAGTGTAGCTTGCTGCTAGCGCAAAGGCCAGAGCCTTCCAGTATGCATCAGCGGATTGCTAGCAACCCACCGAGGCAGGTAGGATGATGGGGAGGTGGGCGGAACGAGGTGGTGACAGGGACAGGAGAAGGGCGGATCGGATCCAGGAAGGGGGCGCGTTCAGCGGTGACCACTGAATCCTAGTCCCCTTTGCCGGACCCAATCCCATAGTGTGGCTCCATGTGGACTTGTGCCAGCAAATTCACTAGTGCATGTCCGAGTAGACACCTCCACACTGCAGAGGCTAACCCCCAGGTAAGGAAATGAATGTTACCTTACCCAGAGGAGACCTCTTCAATTCTACTCCCCCCCTTGCAGGATACAGCAGTAGCCATTTTGGCATCACTGCATCAACAACGGGGGGAGGAATAGGATTGGGTTGTGTAGAAAAGTTGTTGACAAAAAAATTGCGTTGTCAGGAAGTGGTTGAGAAACCTTTCTCCACAGTCTATTTGCAAAGAACTCTAGTACAACCTGAAAGCCACCTTCTCTGCCCTGCATCTCACTTATTAGCAAATAAGAGATAGGGTGATGTAAAGGTTTTAATAAAATGTAGCCGTGCAATACATTTCTTTTCTTGTACAGAAAACTATTAAAGGTATGCTTTTTAACCAGCATACATATGAGTATTGTGGAGTATACTAAAGCAACCTGCCACACCTTAAAAGGTAAGAGCAAAGGTCAGATTGACATCTAAAATCTATTTTAACAAGTGACTGCATAAGTGAAAAGAAGTTGGGTTTCGGCACACTAATGCATCACAATTACAGTCAGCTCTAACTGCCTTGCTAGTTAGGATCCATTCAATGAACAGAAATGCACACAGTATTTGTCATTGCTTTGCCCTCTGGGAAAGAGTTTCTAATAAATCTCAGACAGGTGAAGTCACCATGATGCTCAACGTCAGGCTGTGCAAACAGTCCTGCAGTCTTTTAATAGAGAAGGGGGAACCAGGCTCACTTAACTCTCGCAGTTCTAGAAATAGTTCTGTTGGCATTTGCCTTCCCAATAGAACAAGGACCAGGTTACGTCAGGTAAAGATTAACTAGATATTGACCAAGGCCCCTCTGATGGAGATAAAAGTAAAGTTCTCCATGTCTAAGATTAGACATACGGAAAAATGAATGTCTATATTGACCTTTGAAATTGTGTAGATTCGAAGGGGATCCTTTTACTGAACAATACGGTTCAAAGGAGAGATAGATGAATGGTGGATGCCCTATAGGTTAAAATAACTAACTTCAAGGGCTTTATTTTGCTCAAGGTTGTGTTTTTTTGTTTGATCTGCAAATCCACACTTGCTTTATTTTAGAAGCAGTAAAAATATCTTCCGGATTGGATTAATTTAGGCTATTTCATGCTGCAACAAATGCTATCGTGCAAGTACAGCGTTGAGACTTGGTGACTTTCAGTCAGTAAAAAGCCTCTACCTTAGGTTTCATTCAAGCTATTTTGTTGACAAATCCAAGGCTCTTTACCTTACAGGTAGGTTTCAGTGGGGCTTGCTTCTGAGTAGACATGCCTAGGATTGTGCTCTAAGGTTTAACAAGCTACACCTGCCCATATTCCTTCTCCTAAAGGTCTAGCACTCTGTCCCGGTTGGAGATCTGGTAAGCCTACTTACAGGTATTAAGTAAGGGCTTGATGATTTTTTTCAAAACTAAGAAAACTTTTAAGAGAGATCCTTCCAGAGAAAAGTTCCCAGGAGGGTTTTCTTTAAAGAAAAAAGAAATCCTATTTCTCCATGCCGAATACTATTTCTCCTCTCAGGCTTGAAAGCCCAACATGGGGCTTTCATCCCTATTGCCAGGAATGTGGATCAAGTCTCTGACTAAAAGTCTCAAGTCAAGTCCCAAGTCTTTGCCCCCAAGTCCCGAATCCTTGGTTGCGAGTCCCTATCTATGTAATGGGGAAAGTGGGTTTAAACCTGAATAAAATTGGACTTGTCATAAAAGACTCCAAGTCTCGAGTCGAGACTTTTACAATCGCTGAGTCAAGTCTGAGTCAAGTCATTGATGCGACTTGAGTCCGACTCAAGTCCAAGTCAATAGACTCAAGTCTACATCACTGCCTATTGCTCCTCAAGACAATTTTAAGTCTAAACACT
This sequence comes from Plestiodon gilberti rubricaudatus, assembly GCA_026170595.1. Classification (NCBI taxonomy): domain Eukaryota; kingdom Metazoa; phylum Chordata; class Lepidosauria; order Squamata; family Scincidae; genus Plestiodon; species Plestiodon gilberti. The sequence goes on along the minus strand of JANXHW010000004.1, from coordinate 56,509,523 downwards.
TCTCATAATTAATTCCACAACAGCATAATCCTAAGGTTTCCTTAGGCTGGTGCAGCAACCACAGCACCGGCCTAGGGTGTCGTAAAGCACATTTGCAACACCTGGAGAGTAGGCGGTGTGGGGGGGGGGTCTGAGCTGTCCCACTGGTGCCAGATCAAGGAGCCCCATGCGCCAGAGCAGGTAAGGCCACTCCAAGCGGTGCAGGGGATGGCGAGGAAGGGGGCAGATCGGGCCTGGGAGGGTGGAGGGATTGGCAGCCTCAGCGCATGCCGAATTCTATTTCTCCTCCCAGGCTTGAAAGCCCAACATGGGGCTTTTCGGTTCTGCACCAGCAATTGATCTGGCACAAATTTGAGTAGCCCCATTGCACAGGCGGGGGGGGGGGTTTACCCAGGGTAAGGGGGTAAATGTCCCCTTACCCTGAGAAGACCTCCAGCCTGCTTCTATCCAGGGCAGATTACAGCGTGGGCCACATGGTCCCGCTGCACCGGCTGCCTGTTTCCTAATTCAGTACAAGTTTGAGGTTTGTCCATATTTTTAATGCTGCCTTCCTTTTTTAGCTTTTGATTATTTTTTTTCAGCAAGTTGATTGCTTTATCAAATTTTCAGAAATTTTTCTGCCATATAATCATCTCAATCATGGAGCTGTGTGAAAAGATGAACATGGTCATTATTAGCACAGTTTTGAGTTAGCATAGTTAGCATTAGCTTTTGAGTGAATTCATCTTTGTTGTCAAGATAGGAGAAAAATAATTTTGGACAAAATTAGGAAAGGAACTATATGGCTACAGCATGACCCTAATTATCTGGTCTGCCAAGTCCATAAACTGTAAACATTTTTGCTATTTTGTCCCAACCAGCATGTCATGCTAAAAACGCAAAGCATGGATCAATTTAAGATATTGCTAAAGGGATGAACACCATACAGAGATGCAGTTACACTATTTCCTCTTTTTTCTTTTTCTGTAATGAAAGTTTGAGATGAAAGGGATTTTCTTTCTATTATAACCCTTCAATAAAGGTAGTTTCATGTTTACTCAGAAGTCCTACTTTGTTCAGTGAGGCTTACGGTGCAATCCAGTGTAACTTTCCGCCTGCGGAGCATGTGCTTCGCAGGCAGAGGGTGCCGTAAACACGACGAAAAGCACATTTTTGCCACCCAGCGAGTAAGGCCCACCAGACCTGCAGCCACCGGAGCAAGGTAAGCGTTGCTCCAGTGGGAGCAGAAGCGGGGGGGAGGGCGGTCCGGGCAGTGAGGGATGGCAGTCGTTGGCCAAGCCGGCCCGGGTGGGGGCGGGGATGTCTGCCGCAATATCCCCATCCCCATTACTGGGCTTAGCAGCCCTTACACTGCCACCTCGGACATTGGGTTTCGGTACACTAATGCATCACAATTACAGTCGACAGCTCGGACATCCGAGGAGGCCCATTGGGGCCTATCAGACCTACACTGGGGGGAGACCCCAGGCCATGCCGGAGCAGCCCAGGAAGAGTGTAGGATCTTGAGGCCAGTCCTATGGGCCACCTGCAAATCTTTACACAGGATTGGGCTGTTACTCTCAGGTAAATGTGTATAGGATTGCGGCATGATTCTGTATTTGGCTACTTTTGTAAACATGAATTGGCAAGAATTCAAGCATGTTATTTGAGGCTGACTTTCCAAATGCAACTACAGCAACATTGTTGTGTTTATGAAGAATTTTTATTTATTTAGATATCTTTATCTGCTTGCGAATGCATTTGTATTCTCCTCTTAGTGTGAAGCTGCAATCTTATTTTTCACATATTGACAACTAACTCATGTTTTAGAAAATAGCCTCACAGGTCTTTAATGCAGATGGCTAGATGAGTGAAGGGTAAAGAATAAATAAAGCAGAAGAAGAAAATTAGCAGGGGAAGGCACTGAAACCAAACTTTAAAAATACTTAATGATAATAATTGCATTATTTATTTTAGTTGCTGAATAATTTGAAGTGACAAAAAGAATACAAAGAAAGAATTGTACAGAAAAGGCTTCATATGGAAGCAATTTTAATATTCAGGGAACAAAAACAAGAAACATATTAATGTCAAACATGATGCAGTGCATCATGCTGAATTTAATTAGAACTGGAATTATCCAATAGATTATTAGAAAAGAAGGATGTAAGTTCCTGGCTTAAACAGTTTGGATATATGCCTGTTTCCAAAGTTTTAGGCACAGTGTAAATCAATTAGTCCAGTCATAGTGCCAGAAACATGACAATGACGGATACCCTCTGGTATTAGAAGAAAACTAGTGAAGAGTTAGACCGATAGAATTTTTTTTCCCCACTGTAAAACTCTTACGTATCCACCACACTTTTAAGTCACTCTGTGGTCTAAAAGATTAATGGTTTTGCACAGTACTGTAGAGCGAGTCTTATCAGATTATTAATAAGACTTTTGCCCTCTAATGTCTCATGTGTAGTTGCATGTATTATTACACTTATCCAGCAAGCCTCTGTGGCACCCTAATCCTGGCAAGGAAGAGCCCGAGAATAGATGGACACACAGAATCCCCTTATTACAGTGGTTCCCAAACTGGGAGGCATGGCTCCCAGGGGAGCCATGGAAACCAGTCAGGGGAGCCACGGAGTGCCACGGAATCCTCGCGGAAAACAGTGCAATGCCAATTGGCAAGCATCAACCTAATATAACGGGGAGCCGCGGGCAATGGTCGCTAATGGTCAAGGGAGCCGCAGGTCAAAAATGTTTGGGAAACACTGCCTTATTATAAGGGCAGACAACCACAGACTCTCTGTTCAGGCATTCAAAAACTGGGAATGCTGTACTCGGATAGAGAGGGAATGGGACCACGCCTGCAGCCCCACCCCTCATACCCATGTGGCTCAGCCATGGCCCCTGCTCTCCCTGTTCAGCAGTTGTCCAAGGATGGTAATGGTAAACACAAGGAAATTTCCACTGCATGGCCCTCCTCAGACCAGTGCTGAACTCAGGAATCAGTCTAGAGTTGTGCTGGTTTCTTTTTTCCATATCAAACAAAGATATGTTACTACGCCATTCGTTTCTGTCCTTCTGATTAAAGTGCGTCATACCCACCTTTTTCTCATTCCTGTTTTTATACGGTTTACTGTTTGTATTATTGAAAAATAGATTGTGAAAATAAGGGAAACTATAACTAAAAATAAATAAATGTTAGAAGTCCATTTCTCAAAGCCAGATTCAAAGGGAAGAGAGGTAAGCAATCTCCATGAAGTATGAATTTGTGGGTCAAAGAGCAAGAGAGAAAAAGAAGTTGTCCCTGTGGCTACAATTGCAGTGAAACGGCTATTTCAGTATGAATTTTCCTTTAATAGGAAAAAAAATGTCAGGAGAGGAAAACAAAAGGACCCATTTCTCCCCACACACCCACATCAGTGCTGTGGATCAACTGACAATATACAAATCCTTGTGCCCTATCATGATTTTTTATAAAGCTTTGCTCACATTTCAAGACAGAACAGCACAGCTTAACATTTGCAGGGCTTCCACAGAACAAAACTCTGGGCAGCAGAGCTATAGTGTCCATAGTGTGGTCTCCCAGGAACTCCGGAGAGCAGAGTTGGAAAGTGAAGGGGTTGCCCGCTAAGTAAATTGACTCAAAGGCTACAGAATGTTATCACTTTGTTTCTCCCATGATTAAGAAGACACAGGATCTGGTAGCCAAGTAGACCAGCGGTCAAGCCCTAAGGCTTTAAAAATATTAGTCTTCTCTATTAGCATTCATGCACATGTACAGTGCAGTGAGCTCAGGCCAAGAATGTTTTCTTCTGGGAATGGCATGAGAAAAACGTTCATATAAGGCAATCACAGATAGTAAAGATGCAGCTCTTTGTGCCAACAAGTGATTTCACATCCAAAGAAATGCAGATGCTTTAATGCAAATGCAGACTTTGAAACAAACACATCTTTGAAATGAATAGCAGCTTTGAATGCCAAGCCAAAGCCAAGTTCAAAGCTAGAAAATGGAATTGTCTTATCGTTCATAAGGTGCTGCCAGCCAACAATGATGATACAATGATTATCCGTGTTCAATAGAATGAAGCAACCCTGTTGCCTAGGAAAATTTGGCCCATGTGTCAGCCACAATTTCTCTTTCTGTCTTAATTTAGGAACTGTAATCTAGTGAACTTTTTAAACTCCTTCCAGCTACAGTATTTTACTATGTTTGAGTTGTTGCCATATACTGTAGTTCACTTGCTGCTTGCTTCGAGCAGAGATAACGGGAGTGTGGCTAAAATAAAAACACTAGACACCCCTAAATCCCATTCGGAATATCCAATGCATGTATTTCAAGTGCATTTTGGCTATTCCTCGCATTATCTGAATCATTCCCTGTACCATTTCAGTGCTGCATTTTCCTTCTGAAACATCTTTTGGAACCAAATCATGATGAGGATGTTGATTGCCTTAATATTTATCCTTTCAGATTTCTGACCAATGAAATAATATTTCTTATGTCCATAGAATACAAAATAATGTTTTGTAAAGCTTGTCAACACACATTGTGCTAGCTATTTTGGTTTAGTCAGTTTTCCATCACAGTGTCTGGATGGCCTTCAGAGATTAAAGAGATGTTTTAAAATTGAACAAGTGGGTGGGGAAATCCTGAGCAAATCTGGTTTCCTGCAGTAGATAGTGATCTGAGACATCTGAAAGACAGTATTAAGTTAAATGCTACATCAAAAGAAAATAGCATTGCTTAAAGAAGTTGGCAAAGGCAATTCAATTCCCTTTCTTGTCTTGATTTTAATTTCTGATTGGCTTACAATATACCGGTAAGCTGTAGTAATTTTTTATTTTAATTTGTTTAGAGTCAGGAATGTTGATGGCACAACAAATGTAATGATGGAGATGATTTTACTAGGGCTATGTAAAATAATAATAGGAAAATTGTAGCAGCAATAGAGGCTGTCTGAGCTGATTTGCCACCTGAAATACTGTGCCTCTAAATATTAGTTGTAGGGGAGAAACATTGGGAGAGGACTCTTTCCTTCATCTGCTGCATGTGGGCTTCCCAGATACAACTGGCAGGCCATTGTAGGAAAGGATGCCGGATGGGTTCGGTGGGCCCTTGGTCTATCCGGAAGGGCTACTCTTATGGTCTTATTTTCTCTCTATCAAATTTAAAAGATCATTAATGAGTAGGAACCCAATCCTATCCTTACCCCCCCCTTCCGCCGATGCAGCTGTGCCAAAACCAGCGGGGGTGGGTGGGTGGATTGGGAGTCTCGGAGGAGAAAGGGGAATTATTTCCCTTTACGTCTCCGTACGCCTCCCACTCTGCAATGGGTCTCCTCAGACCTGCGCCAGCTCTTTAGTTTTGAATGTTCGTTCCGCTAGCGTTCGAGCCCAATAGAATTGGACTGTAGGTTGCATTAATGAGTAGGCTACTGAAGTCAAGTCATAGCCTGGCTATGCTGTAAAAGTGCCTTCTGCCTCTTAGTGGTGCCCAAGAAGTAGAGCTTTTCTAAGAAAGTAGACAAATGTTGCATTTTAAGTGTGACAGAAGTGATTTCAACACACATTCGGTGCCCTGAAAACAAATGCTCAGAATGCAGCAAAAGTGTCTTCAAACCACATCCACCTCACTTAAAATGTTACATCTGTCTTCAGCAGCCTAGGGTGACCAGAGCCCTTTGGGCCTAGATGTATATTATTATTAATGACCACAGTTCTGATCATTTATACCTGGCTAATGGTTTTCCTGAGAGGCTGGAAAACATTCCTGACGTGGATGACAGCAATAGGAATGTAGCTGTCTTCAGTCATTATTATTAATTATTTTCTTTAGGAACAGGAACTGTGAGCATACATAAACACCCATATAGCGCATAAGATCAATAAACATCTATCCATCATATCATAATCAAAACAATGAATGATGAGAGTAGTGAAATCTGTGTGTGTGTGTGTGTGTGTGTGTGTGTGTGTGTGTGTGTGTGAGAGAGAGAGAGAGAGAGATCCTTGGGGCATCTCCCCATGGTTGAGGTGGTGCCTGTGTTATTGATTCCTAGTGGCTTGCAGGAGGGGGGACCCCAGCCTTGTTGCTGAGCCTGCCCCCACCCTCTGCTCAGTTCATCCTGGCCACATTTCTCAGGGTGCCAGTGTTTTGGCTGATTGGATGGAGGGGATTGGCTCCTTGGACATCACACCAATGACACACGGATGTCACACAAATGGCATGCCAACTTCATAGCAATGACACAGTATCACAAGTATGACATTCTGACTTCACAGTGATGATACTTGGATGTCACAGTGAAGATGGGCTGCTGTCAGACGCCACTCCATGGATAACAGGGTGTGTCAGTGTTTCCATGGATGCTGTGGGTGTTACTGGGAAAGGGCTGCACCAGCATTGCTTTGCCCTTGGTGCACCGGCATCAGTGTGGTATTGCCAGGATAGGCTTAAGGTATGACAGATGTTTCACTGGTATCCATGCGAATAGGATTGACCCATTCATTTTGTGGGAAACACTGTATATCAATAAGGTAATTACCAAAGATAAAATTGTAGGTTGTAACATTAGTACCCCAAACAAATAGACAAATTGATACAATTTGATCCTACATTCATATCTAATCTAACGTTAATGGCCCTACTTGTTTTTAAACTCTTTTGTTTTGTATGTGTGTTTTTCTTTGTTTTGTTAAGCACGTGTTTTCTCTTCCCTTTCCTGAGAGAGGTGGCAAATCTGCATAGACCTCTTTCCCACTGACCAGAGAATAAGGCGCTTCTTCAATGTAAGGATTGAATAGTGCCCCCCATAGCTGTTGATAACCCTTCACATGGCATGGGAAGAAGCCTCCCAGAGAGGAAAATAACTGTTCTTGAATAAACAGGGAGATTCTCAGATAGCCTCAAGGTTATTGGCAGAGGAGGTGTTGGCAGCTGAAGTGAAACAGTTTTATTGTGGTGCAATGAACTAAAAGAGGAAATGAATTTGGGATCCTCGATGTCCCAAACTACACAGCTTATGCAATATAATTTATGTAAACATTTTTTATCATTATTTGAAATCTTACTTGCTTTCAAAAGGAAGTACAGTGTATTTATTTATTTATTTTACTTATCAGATGCCTTTCCATACTAGGTGCTCAAGGCGAATGAGAAAAATTGAACAACAAGGTAATAGTTAATACAATAACGGCCCAATCCTATTTGGGCCTTACACCGCCAGAACACTTGTTCTGCCGGCATAAGTCCCTCCCTTCATGGCTGTTGCAAAATGTGACATGCCATCCAGCGTAGTCTGGCCGCCACTGCAAGCCATGAGCAGCTGGATCAGGGATGCCTGGTGGTGCTGATAAGCAGTGTTCCCTCTACAGTGCGTGGCCAAGCGGCCATATACCTCCCTGCCTAGCTCTGCGCAGCACGGAGCTCATCAACCCAGATGTCTGGAGGCAGCATCTTGATGCCACACAGCTGCAGGAGGGGTCCACAGGACTGTGTGGACCCGTTACAAGGAACGCTGCCAGTAGGTCAGCGCAGGGGGTGGGAGGGAAGTGGAGAGGGGGTGGAATGGGGCAGAAAGGGGGAGGAACAGAATGGAGATGGAAATGGGGAGGAGGGTGGATTGGGGGACAGAAAGAGGGCGGTATTGGCGACACCGGCACACACCGAAATCTTATTTCCCTTCCTGGCCTCGATCCCCTGACCCGGGCTCACATGGGCCTGTGCCAGCTATAGTGCTGGTGCAGGTCTGAGCAGACCCAGCGGGCCAGCACAGGCTGACCCCTGGGCAAGGAAACAAATGTTCCTTTACCCCGAGGAGGCTTCCAGTGGCCGAAACGGCCCTTAAGGATTCAGCGTGTTGGCACAGTTGCATTGCCGTGTGGGGAGTCACTGGCGTCACTTTCGTGTAGCGAGCGAGGTGGCCCGCTGGGGGTGACGCGCGCATGACACGTGTCAAAGGGTGACGCGCGTCACGTCACCCTCGAGGTCGGGCTGCCGCACTCGCTGCAGGGCTCCAGCTCCACGATGTCTTCGGCCGGCCAGCGGCTCGGCCTCTTTAAAAATGATCATAGCCCCGGCTGTTTGCAAGTTCACACATGCTCAGAACGGTCGTTGAGGGTGAAAGGGAGCCCTTTTGCCCTTAGCGACATTCTGAGCATGCGCGAAAATCCTGGAGGCACAGATGGAGCCGGGACTTGCAGCGTGAGCAGCAGCAGCCACCAGAGCAGCAGCAGCCGCAGCACAAAGCAGCCTGAGCCGCGCCGCCATCGATGCCACGCCAATTGCCAGCCCTCGTGCCAGCCAGCCAGGCCTGGCTCCAGCCTCCAGCCATCCCAGGCTGCAGCAGAGCAGGAGGAGAGACAAGCCGAGTCGCCGCTCAGCCCGTTGCTCGGCTGTTGGCTCTCCGTCGTCGCACTCGCCACGCCTCTTCTTTTCGCGCCCTGCGGCCTCGCCAGCCAGCCGGAGCCCACCCTGGGCCTGCTGCCCTCCTCGTCATCGTCGTCCCCGCCGCCTCTCACCTTCCTTTTTCGCCCGCCGCCCAGAGAGCCGAGCCAGCAGCAGCCAGCAGCCCACTGAGCCCACCAGCAGTCGTCGACTCCGCAGCAGCAGCAAAAAGGTCAGACTAGACAATGGGGGGGGGCGAACGGGGTTGGGGGGTTTGGGGCCACCAGGGCCTGCCTGCCTTATTTACTTTGTTGTCTTGGTCGGTTGGTTGTTGAATTGCAGTGTGTGTTGTGTTGGTTTCCATGTGGGGAGGGAGATCCATTCCTCCAGCCAGGGGCAGCTTGCCTAAGTTGGGGGGGGGGGCACCAGGGCCTGCCTGCTGCCTGCCTGCCTGCTTTATTTACTTTGTTGTCCTCCTGGTTGGTTGGTTGGTTGGTTGGTTGGTTGGTTGGTTGGTTGGTTGGTTGGTTGGTTGGTTGGTTGGTTGGTTGGTCGGTCAATTGCAGTGTGTGTTGTTTCCATGTGGGGAGGGGGATCCTCCAGGCAGGGGCAGCTTGCCTTGCTTTTACTGTTTCCATGTGGGGGGGGGATCCATTTCCAGCATTTGTTTCAAATTGGTGCATGCATACAGTGATAGTCTACCTGTGTTTCCATGTGGGGAGGGGGATTTTCCAGGGCAGCTTGTCTTGCTTGTTTCAATCCAATGCATGATGCATTCTACCTGTGTAAACTGTTTCCAAACTTTCCATGTGTGTGTGTGTGTGTGTGTGGGGAGAAATGATCCATTCCAGCCTTTGTTTCAATACCTCCTGGTGCACGCATGCAGTGATAGTCTACCTGTGTTTCCATGTGGGGGATCCCAGGGCCTGGCTTTGTTTTAAATTCTACCTCTGTTCCTGTTAAAATAAATATGTTGTAAGTACATGCATTTGGCCTGTGTGCATATTTTATTTCAAAGATATAATTTTGATGGCAGGGGGGCGGGGTGTTGATGCAGGGGGTGGGGCTATGACATCACAGCACGGGAGGGGTCTCATGGGGGCGGGGCGATGACATCACCGCATGGGAGGGGTCTCATGGGGGCGGGGCAATGACATCACCGCATGGGAGGAGTCTCATGGGGGCAGGCCGATGACATCACCGCATGGGAGGAGCCTGTCCTGGAGGTGACGCGCGTCCTCCCCGCCTCAGGGTGACGCGCGTCCTAGTGACACCACTGTGGGGAGAAGTATGATTGGGCCGTAAAGCTTATATGAAAATCACAAATATGAACAGTAGATGAAAGTGAACAATCTAGAAATATTTGCATTTAAGAGAGGTACAATGTAATTCCTCCCACAAAACAATAAAAAAACCCTCTCATTTTCAGTCGCAGGGAGCACAATCCAGAAAAGAGAATTTAGGACCCAGTCAAAAAGAGTTCAGAATTAGGCCCCCTGTTATGCTTACTTGTTTTTGCTTTCATTCACTTGTACTGCTATGGGTACAGGAATAGAGGGGCTCTACTGTTTTAGCACACCAGTGACAAAAGCGTTCTGCTAAGATGTAGATAAATAGGACTGGAGAACTATATCCATTCATATCCCTGACACCACATAATATTAAACTGTTTAACAAAGCTTGGGGTTTGGAGCATAACAGACCTTTGGTTGCTTAGTTACCATGACATTGTGCCATTGTAAAAACCACCACTAAAATCATATTGGCTGTCTCAATTAGAGACACTAGGGAAGTTTCCAAAGAATGCAACATCCTGTGGGATCAACAGGGTTTGGGAGTTGCTTCACCCCTAGTTTTGCTGCCTTGTACAGCCATGCTGCTGTGTAATAAGGTGACTTTTAAGAAAAGTCAACTGCAAACCATCTTCAAATAACTTCATTCCATGATATAGGCCGAAACCTCTCCCCTTGCAGAACATAATACATCCTGAACTATACTGAAGCGACATTGCTCACCCCATCACTAATCTGCCACAAGACCAAAGACATCTGGCCTGCATAGGTTTTTTTTAATGTTCATTTCAAACCTGGTCCCAGACATCTCAGAGAAGTGAAGATAACTTTTTTTTAACTTGATGTGTGGGCTATTCCTACAGCATGGCTTTACCAAGTTAAAAAAAATCTATGTTCATACTGGATTTCCTTTCCATGGTTTTTATTTGAAATCCTCAGTTCCAAACCAGCCCTTTTGCACTTAATGCTGAAGTGCCTGCTGCATCGCACCTCATCAGGTTTCATGTTTATTGCTTTATTTTTGGTATCTGACAAGTTATTTTACATTTTCTGCCATCCATCTTTCAATTAAGGGCAGTTTTTAGCTCTGTGTTTGATAGTACTAAGGTAAAATGATCTATGGTTTCTTTATTGAGGGATAATATGTTTATTATAAGAAGTCCCCTGCACTTAGCAGTACTATCCACTGGTTCTCAAATGCTCATTTCTGTATCCCATAAGGGTGTCATCAATGTGTTGCACATGGTGGCACTGGAATGCCATCCCTTTGCTAGATCAATAATTCCAGCTATAGAAAATTATTGTGTGCGTCACACTAGAACTAAAAAACAGAAAGGTCATGGCTTGTTATAATGACACCAGTCCTTACTCTCCTGCCATCCCAGAATGTTGAGTGACCATAAGAATGTGGAGTTTGCTAAGCAACCTGTGAAATAACACTGACATCTGTGTTATGAGGAAATATTACGTACCTTTGGTTAGAACTCATGCTTGTCTGATGAAACTTTTCAAGCATGAAGTCATCAGATATGGAAACAGAGAGCCTGCAATCTGAAACAAGCAAGAGCTGAAAGGAATGCACCTAACTGCCATCAATTATAGCAACTAATAAAAATGAATCTAATAAACCAAGTTCCAAAGAGAAATATACAAGTAAAGTAGCAGTTGACACTAAAAATGTATATTTATATTCAGCATCATCACTGGAAAAATATGAGCCACATTTGGTTACTTTGATTTCCACAGCTTGCTCTGCTCGGGTATTCTTCAGGGATGTGCAAAAATCATAAAAAGGAATTTCCTTTAAAAGTTCCATTTTTCCAGCCACAGGCAATGGATGTTCATGCAAAATCCATTGGTCAATTCAAAACTTGCCCAATTCCATATGCATTTTCATCATTCACAGTTTCTCAACTGTTCCATTTAATCTGGTCCCCACATGTTGTTTGTATTTCTGGACACAGTCACACTGTAGTCTAGGCTTTGTGGCGTTGATTCTGTCTAAACCACTCTCTATATTTTCAAAGTAGGATGTTCCTTGTGCCTTGATTCCAGGGCCCTAAATGAGGGAAGAGTAGAATAGGAGAGTGTTTCTACAAATGGTAAAGACACTTCTAGGAGAAATTGCAGTGGTCAGGATGACTCTTACCTGTCCTCCATCCCCAAAACCGTAACTGGATGAGGGTTATACATGCACACTTCTTTGTACTTCCAGGTCACACAAACAACAGTCATTGGCCCACAGACATAGAAATGGTGCTGGCTAAGTGAGAAGCAAGCTGTCCAGTGCCAGCATCTTTAAGGTGGACATTGACTCTATTGCTGCCAGATTAACCACTGCCACAGCCAATGCTACCAGAGTGGCCAGTAGTTCTGCCCCCAGGGCCTTATCCAAAGTCGAAGGGGGCAATACAGTGGGAAGTGTTGGCAGGACAATTGGCTGCATGAACATAGTTATGTCGCTTTAACAATCTCAGCTGAGCTGTCTCCATTATTAAAACAAGGGAAGCACCCAAAATAGGTGTAGGAAGGAGGGGGGAGGAAACCAAGCAGGCATGGCAAGTTCTGGAAAAGGATAAAACTCTGATCAGTGTCTGTGGTGATACAGGGAAGGAAAGATGTAAGGCTGAGTGCTTTGACTGAGAGCCTAATGCCCCAATCTTATCCTCCACCAGCCATGTCGATGCAGCCGCGCCAAAAAGGCGTGGGCTGCATCCAGCAGTGGGGAAAATGGTAGGAAAATATAAAACATGTATACTTACCTCCAAAACAAATAAGCCCTGGGGCTGCTGATGGGTCTCCACAGACATATGTCACCACTTTTGGTCTGAGGAGAGAAAAGTGGCGGAGAGCTTTGAAACGGAGGGGATACAATCCAGAGTGCACCTTTGCTACCAGATTCACCCCTCCTGCCTCCTCCCTATGCTGTTTTCTCCTCCCTCCCCACCCAGTTATGCCACCAGTCCTCCCACCACTCCCTCCCCGCCCATAGCTCACCCACCACTGACTTACCAGGTCTGGTGGTCACAGTGGGCTCCATCAACAGAGCTGCAGCACTGCTGCCTCTTGCAGCAGCATGCGTAAAATGGTCACCAATGGAGTGCTGCATGCACCATCGGCAGCCATTTTATGACAGCAGATGTCACTTCTGCTGTCGTAACCTGTTCCATCCGGCAGATTGGGCTATAAGGCTATAGTCCTACATTACTTTCCTGGGAGTAAGAACCATTGAATTCAATAAGATTTACTTCTGAGTAGATATGCATAGGATTGTACTGTGAGGGCCCAATCCTATCCAACTTTACAGCACCAATGCAGCCCTCAAGGTAAGGGAACAAACATTCCCTTACCTTGAGGAAGCCTCCATGACTGTCCCCCACCTCAGGATACAGCACACACCCCGTTGGCACAGCTGCATCAGTGCTGGAAAGTTGGATAGGATTGGGCCCTAAGAGTCAGATGCCCAGGGAAGCTGTCTTCAAAAAGAGGAGGATTTTGGTGCTGCTTAACCCCATCCCTCCCATTGCCTGTCTGAGGCTCTAAAGAGGAAGTGGATAGGACTCCCCTGCTCCTTTTTCCCTGGAGGTTTTCTCACTGAGAGAACTTTGCCGAAGAAACCCAGGCTTCCACCCCACAGGAGTGATTGTTGAGCAATGTGAGGGGCACCCTGGAACCCCCACACAAGCATAGTTACCTTTCTGCTCAGCTGATACAAGAATCTGCCCAATTTCTTATTCAGGAAATAAGAATAGGAAATGTTTGATTGTTAAAAAGACTATATATGGTATATAGCTGAGAATGCTACAGAATGAAGACAGGATTGTTTTTCATTGTACAATTGATAGACCAATTAGTAATAAAGCAGTTAATGCTTTCAGCTCCCAAAATCAGTGTCACTTTGATTCTTTCAACATGACAGGATTTGATTGCACAAATGGCTATGCCAAAAAGATTCAGTTTGTTTATTTTTTATATCTTCATGCAGGTGCTACTAGCACTTTTGCCCCATGTAGTCATGCTACTCTTACAGGTTCTAATTTGTAGGGTACATTTGCAGTAGCGACACTGGTTTTAGCATCTACATGAGACAAGCAAATAATATATAATTCTAAAGCTTTCAAGTGTAGTTGTGATGGAATGTCATATAATTGGCATTGGGTATTATTAATTTGGCATCATCGATGTATGGAAAATGAGGAAATAGACTGAAAGCCATGACATCTTGCCAATCTCTAGATTCAGGAATGTGGGAAGTACCAACAAATGATGAGACACTGAACCAAGAATATTATATTATTTTAAAACATACAGTATCCTGCCTTTCCCATTACATTTAAACTCCCCAAAGCAGCTAACAACATAAAACTGAAACAATACAATCAATACAATTATGTATAGTTGAGACAGTGGGAACTTTTCTAAAATATCTTCTGTTGCATCGGAGCCGTGAATATGGACTAAGCTTGGCAGTTAACTAAGATTTATGTATGTATGTTTGTCTGTTTTCTTTTGTTGTGGTGGTGTTACTGTATTGTGTTCTCTTAAGCCAATAAAGGTTGATTATTATTATTAATACAATTATGTAAATAAAAACAACAGAGCAAAAGTTAAGAGGGTACAGATATTGGCCATTCTCACCATCTCTTGATTAGCCATGTTTCCAGATCCAGATGCAAGTAATGCCATCAGTTAATTCACAGCACAATCCTGTGCATGTCTACTCAGAAGTAAGTCTCCTTGTGTTCAATGGGACTTCCTCCCAGGTACGTAAGCATAGGATTGCAGCCTCAGACATGATAGCTTCCAAAGATCAAGTCCCAGCTGGATAAATTAGAAGAGGAAAACATGGGAGACATGAAAGGTGAAGACATTTCAGTAACACTTGACCAACAGTTAGTGGAAAGAAAAGCAAAGGTAAAAGTTTCAATGGCAATAGGAAATTACAAACATATATACAAAAACACTCAAATGGAAAAGAAAAAGTAAACAGAAAGTTGAAAGAGGAGAGGTAAGTTAAATTAAAAGTGAGAGTAAATAGAAGAGGTGGTAGAAAATAGAAGACAGAAAAGGGAGAGATTAAAGGTTGAGGAAATCAAACAACTAATGTAAATCAAGAAAGGGGTGACAGAATGATTTAGAAGCCTAAGAAGTCAGAAAAGGAAAAGAAAACAAAAAGAAAAATATTATAGAAAATGAGAAACATTTACTAAAATCAGCTGGAGAAAAATGCTCCCCCCCAAAAATTAGGATTTAAATGAAGCACTGAGGAGCGACGTCAAATGAGGAAAAGCAGGATGAACCAGAAAAATTTTCTGTTTCACCAGAAAAAAAGTGTTCATATATTTAAAAAGAATGTCAGAAAGATGGAGTAACTATCCATTAAGCAAAAAAAGAAATTCTCAGTTTCCCATACATCGATGAATGTCAGAAAGATGGAGCAACTATCCGTTAAGCATAAAAAGAAATTACAGAAATTTAAACCTTGAGGAAAACCAAATAGCTGGGTAATGGGACAAACTGCCCAGGGACTCAATTTTCCTTGGAAGAATTTGTGATTCATTTTTCCTTGGGGGTGTTCCAGGAAAGGCTGGTCACTGGCATGCTTTATGTTTGGGGTAGTTTCACACATGATACTAATGGCCCAATCCTAACCGCTGTTTGCGCCAGCAGAGCGCACATTCCGCCACTGCTAGCTGTCACAAAAGTGCCGGAAAACACTTTGCGACAGCCTAACAGTTAGCAGTGCCATCAGGAAGGCTGGAGCCTTGCTGCTGGTGCGCGGAGTGATGCCCGCTGGAGCAGGTAAGCTGCCGCAGGGGGACGGAATGGGGCTGGGGGAGGGCAGAGAAGGGCAGATGAGGCACAGGAGGCCCATGATTGGGGGGGTGGGCAGATTGGGCCTAGGAGGGGGGTAGGCATGTGCTGTATCCTATCCCCCTTCCTGGGCCTGATCCAGCTGCATGGATCAACGCAGACTTGTGCCAGCAATATCACTGGCACAGGTCCAAGTTGACCCATTGTCGCAACTGGGGGTTTTGCCAGGGCAAAGGGGACAAAATGTCCCCTGACCCCAAGGAGACCTCCAGCCTGCTAAATTCCCCCACGGGATACACCGTATCCCTCACTGGCACCGCTGCAATGGCGGGAGAGAATTTAGTTAGGATTGGGCTGCCCAAGTGCTTTTGAGTCTTTCTTGCAGCATTATTGCACATATGTACATGATGTAGTGCAGAACAGGAAGCGAAAAAGAGGCATTTTGGTATCAAAGATGTGATCTAGACAATGAAGGTTTTAAATTCCAATTATGGACGAAGGAAGTGCAAAAGCTGCTGCTAATAGCATACAGTATACCAAACGTTCTTGGTTCACAGCGCCTTTACCATCTCAGTAATTTTTTCACAGCACCCCCTAGTTCAGAAATACCTAATAGGTGTGTTTCCCTTGAAAATTTAAAATATCCCGTGGTGCCCCTGCAAGTTTGCTACGGTGCCTGGGGCGTCACAGATCACAGTTTGGGAACAGCAACATATACACATCCTGGATTAGGGCAAAGTGTTGAATTAGATTACCCCTGCGATCACAACATAAGGTGTCCTTACACTGCATGTGTCGTGTCCTGTCGCGACCCGGAGTAGTCGATGTTTCGATTCTGATTGACCCAATGCGTTGCTCCGCGTTCCGCCCCCACAACACCCAGGTTGTGAATGGGGTGCAAGGGCCTCAAGCTGGGGAGGCTCGAGCCCTCACGAGACCCGGGGACATCTTAAGGGCCTCAGACCCAGGGGAAGGGGTTGCGGCACCCTGAGTCCTCCTCCTGGCCTTCAGCTCTCCTGGAGGGTCACTGGCAGCAGCCCAGCTTGGACTGTCGTCTACCCCTTTCTGAGCTCTCCACATTGGCCAGCATCAAGTGTTTAAGTACAGGAGTGTTGTGGCATATGCCCTGGCTCTCCCTCCCTCCTCCCCTACCTCGCCACGCCTCCCATCCTTTTTCCTTTTTCCCCCTCTCTCCCCACCGTTGCCTCCCCGCCGCCCTATTCCAAAGAGAAGATCCCCTCTCCAGATTAGAGAGAGTTCACCAGCCATATTGCCTCTTCAGAGAGTCACAACATATCCTAGCCTAGCCTGAGGTAGACAGTAACTTACTACTGATGTTTACCAGTAATGATCCAGTCCTAATAAACAAAGCTAAGGAGGAATTGTTACTTGTTCATGTAGGGGAGTTTATTTATTCTAATATCAGAGTCTAGCAAATAATTTACTTAAGTATAACTTCTAAGGTTATTTATATTTCAGTAGGAAGAGGAAACTTTCAGCTTTTCAATGTATAGAACAGTCACAGAGATGGGGGCACTTCTGAAGCCTGACCATATGGGTCTTCACACAGGAAGGGCAGCTGCCCACCTCTGCCCTATCAAAATGAAATACCTGCATTTTAAGACTAAAAATAATAATCCATCTAGACAGTTTAAAGGAAGAACTGTGTTCTATGTGGCTTTCTCAAGGCAGTTGAAATTAACACTGAAACATGATAGCTTTAAAGTTACCCAAACTATAAGAGAATATGCTGAAAGGAAACAGCAAATGCCTTCAAAACAATTTTTTCCTCCCTTGAACCTGAGTCTCCCTTGAATATGTGAACTTTTCTTGATGCTGAGCTGACATTGGCTCCTCGTGACCCCAGCTCACAGTAGGTGCTAAGAAGCAGGGGTTTCTTCAGGAAGTTCAGGGGTGGTAGAATTGTTTTGATTCTGCAGCTGAAGAAAGGCTGCCAGGATCTTGCAAGCAAGCCCTGAAATATTGTATTTATTTTTATAGTGTGGTCATTATTTTTCTCACAATGTGGTTCCTGCAATCTTTGAAGTCTTTTTACTTCTTTCGTCTCTGGATAATGGCTGATATAGCTTGTTTGCTTATTCATGATGCTGTCTCTCTTTCGGGAGAGTTTTTGCTGGTGTGATATCCTGTTTTATACAATCCGAAGCCACAGCTAGAAAATAACAGCCAGGAAGCCATAAAACATGACTGAAGATCTTCCCTTCTGTTTCTGCTATTCAGTGATGGAAACCACATGCGATAATTAATAGAGCTGGGCCAATTTGTAAGATTACTCGTGATTAATTTTGGGGAATTGTTGCATACATAATGTTTTTTTCCCAACACAGAGATAAATGCCATGTAGGAAAAAATGCACATATTGCCATTTGTGAAATATGGTGTGCCATGAGTACATAGCCTGGGAAGTTGCTATGTTCATTTGCTTCTCAACTTGTGTGTTCAAGGAAAAATAAATACACATTCAGCACTGCACAAGCAGCAAAGCAGACTTTTCTTCCTACATAATGTTTATTTCCATGTCAAAAAGACATCAGGTATGAAGAAGCCCTGAATCCTTGGGAAGTGGAGAATTTTTCTCCTTTTTCTTGCAATGACTGGAAATTATGCTAGAAGTTGATAGCTTAGTGGATCCTCCACTTCACCCCAAATTGGATCCAGAAATAATGTGGGCTCCAGTTTATGTCCAAATTGGGCCCAAGATCTGGAATCCAGCCCAAAATGGATTTAGACGACACAAGAATAAAGAAGGCACATTGAAGAGAGCAAGAATGCAGGCAAAAGAGTGTAGATGACACAGAAGGTTACAGAAGGGGTCACAGAAGTTTAGAGAAGTTGAAATACCTGAAATAATCAGGGGCAACAGGGATAGAGGACAGTGAAAGAAAGTCATGGAGGTTTGGGGACAGAATGAGTTTTGTAAGACTTGGGCAGACGTGGGAACAAATCTGGTGGGTCCCACTGGCCCATTGCCTGGGAGCGGCCAAGTCTTTTACTTGTAGTAGCAACCACAACATTTAGTGTTAAATGATTCAATGGTTGTCAGTCCCTCAGCTAAAGTAGCTGAAGAAAAGCACCTTCAAATGAGATTTCATAAAGATAAAAGCAGATTACTTTAAAGATTTGAATTAATAGACAAAGAAAAAATCCCAGGCATTATCCCTAAATTCTAGAATCAAAGAAGCATCAAACAAATGGAAATGTTTGCCAGGCATTTACTTTATCCTTCTTGAGATGGTGGTGTTTGCTTTTCAAATGTTTCACTAGACTAGGGCAATATCACCTTCTCAGCAACAAAGTAAAATTGAAAAGCATTAATTGGATACAATAATGTAAGACCCCACCAGTTAAACAATAAAAAGACTTCCATTTGAATGCATGTTTAGATTTAGTCTCGACATGTGTAGACCACACAGTGAGTCAATGTTTGTCCTCCCTACACAGAATAAGGACCACCAGGGAATTTGAAAATCTTGCACTAAATGCAGAAATATTGCTGTTATGATGAATACACAGAAAGAGACATTAGCCCAATGCAGTAGTCCATGCACAGGCCTTATTCAGGATGCTAGAACCCACTACATCTATTTTTGAAAGCTACATTCCACAGAAGGATAGATGGCCTCCTGCTGTACTGGCTTTCTCACCCATTTTCCTCAATAATAGCCAGAGTGATTAGTGCATCCCATCATCTTCCAGTGGTTAATAAATTATCAGTCAACTTTGGAGAACCAAATAATCGTCAGACAACCAATGATGAAATGTTGGATGAGACACTCATTTTCAGCTCCAGAAAATGAAACATTATGAGTTTACACAATAGACAGAGACCTGGGGCCAATTTAAAGATTATCAACTTTCCCCGCCCCCATCCCTTGGAGGCTGCCAAAAGACACTGATCCACATCAGCATTTGATGATGGGTGTAACATTTAAAAGCTGTGTGTGTGTGTGTGTGTGTGTGTGTGTGTGTGTGTGTGTGTGTGTGTGTGTGTGTGTGTGTGTGTGTGTGTGTTGTCAGTATGCCAGCTTGGTTACTGACACTGTTGGGGGATATACAACACTAGAGTGAAACCTCTGCACACCATGAGCAGAGAGGAGGGGAAGGCAGGAAAGGTTCTGAGTTAGAGCAAACTCCTTCTTGCATGGCGGCAGGCTCCAGGACAAAAAAAAAACCAACAAGCTTGGTTGCTTCTTCAACAACTTCAACTTCAACAACAATCATTTTCTAGTCAATCTGCCAGGAGGGCAAGTACTTGTGTGGACTTGCCCACTTCTGCATCCAACATCCCTAATCACAGGAAGGATCTCTCCCTGGCCTGTGGGCAATGTGTCACTGCAGATAAATGTCCTCCACACAGGAAGAGCAGGGGTGGGCTTACCGAGAGAGCGTCAGAGGCAGGGCAGGGCTTTCCAGTATACTCATGAGAGTCGTGAAACTGTGGAGATGCTAAACTGTTTTGCAATATCTGCAGAGGGCTTTAATTTTGTCACAGCAGTTGTTCTGATTGGAACAAACATTCTTGTCCCAGAGAGAGAGAGAGAGAGAGAGAGAGAGAGAGAGAAATCTGAAGTATCTGGCTCAAGCTGAGGTACATGCTGTGTGAGGGAAGGGAATGAAGTAGCATACAGCAAGGACACCCACTCCTGTTTGAACAGAGGCTATATCAGAAAGAGTTCCTATGCACATGAATTGCCAAGTAGTGTATCATTTATATGCCTGCTGCGTGAAAGATAATTTGTGTGCATTTGCTCAAAGTACTATCGTAGCAGAAACTGTACTAAGTAAAGATGCTTGTCCTGTTTATGAGAAATGGAGTCTTACCACTTACTTTAGCAGCAATAGCAGACAAGGAAGCTATCATTGATGCTACGGGAGATTGATGCAGAACATTAGTAAAAAGAACTGCAAGAATTTAACATCCAAAATAAACACCAATTTTCAATTCCAGTGCTTTCTAGTTTTGCATATTATTTAGATAGGGAAAAACCCCAACTTCTTTTCCTGCCTTGGTTTATAGCCATCCTGTGAAATTTATTAGAACAATAACGTGACATCATAATTAGCTGAAAATTATATACTTGATTGGTAAAGTATCATCAGGTCCTGCTTTGTACATTGTTCGTGGGTCATATTTTGCTTTATTACTTTTTTACCATTTTAAATTTACAGTAATAAACTTTCCAGCAGTTATAAACAATAAAAGTACAATGACCTTTTTGATCTGCCAATTTTGTTAACCAACAAATACACGTAACATTCAGTATTTAGTCCCAGAGGATCTCAACTGTATGTTTGATTTGGAACACCATGGCAATTAAAATGAATCACTTTTTTTGTGCAGAAAGGTTAAAGTTTTGAAATGTTCAGTTAGGCAACAAAGTCCCACTTTACTCTCACTGGCAACCATGTGATAGCATGTGGGTGGGGCTGTGGGTTTGGATCTCATGCCATACCATTTAGCCTCCTTGAATTGTCTGAATACAAAACTGGAAAAAATTGAACTAGATATTTTAACCCACAACATGTAAGGAGGATCAAATTGTTATGCATGGTGTCGTGTGTGTGTGTGTGTGTGTGTGTGTGTGTGTGTGTGTGTGTGTGTGTGTGTGTGTGTTTGTGTGTGCTTGTGTGTGAGAGAGAGTGAGTGAGTGTGAAACACATACACACACGACACCATGCATAACAATTTGATCTAGTTGAATTTTTTTAAAAAAAAATTATCTAGTTGAATTTTTTTCCAGTTTTGTATTCAGGCAGTTCAAGGAGGCTAATGGTATGGCGCGCGCGCACACACACACACACACACACACACACACACACACACACACACACACACCAATTTCAGGAATCAATTGAAGCCTGCCTTTTGTTCAGTTTTTATCACATTAGAAATTGTTTTCCTCTTGCCACAACTCTGTGTACTTTACTCCAAGAAATTAAGGGTTGCTTTCAATGGTAATGCATCTATGACAAACCTGCCAAGAAACACTTTTTCACGGTGGCAGCTTCATACCGAGTTTTAACATATGTAAGTGACTCACCATGTGGTTCAGCTCTATTTTATGGAGGAGTTATTCTGCCAGCACTGCACATTCCTGGTGACAGCTGGTGCTGGCAAGGGGAATCCACGTAGCAGGCCAACCTCATGGTGAGTTGCTTTCAAATGTTACCACCATGAATGAAGCCACTGTCTGGAAGCACCTCTTGGCAACCTCCACATGGCTGCTGTAATATAGGAAGCAGCCCAAATATGAAAGCATAAATGAAAAAGTCTCACTTGCCCTTTTGCATTGCTCGAGGGGAAAATGATAGCATTAAAACTGCATAGCTCAAAAATCATCCTTCTGCCCTTGAATGTCAATAAGTAATCAGAACTTCTGATTATTTATTGATGTAGCTGAAAAAAATACAAATCAATGCGAAAGTAAATATCACAGCCCAATCCAATGTAACTCTCCCTGATGATGCAACTGTGCCAGTGGGGTGCACGCTGCATCCCACAGGGGAGTTTCAAGCTACGGGGGCCTCCTTGAGTTAAGGGAACATTTTCCCCCTGCCCTGGGGCAAGCCTCTGCTGCCCCAATGGCTCTACAAAGATCTGCGCCAGCTATTTTGCTGGCGCAAATCTGAGGGTCCGGGTGGATGGATCAAGGCTGGAAAGGATAGGATATTGGTGGAGCTGCTGCCGTTGATAACCACCCCCTTCTGCCCTCAACACACACCTCTCTCTGCTTCAGTCCCTGCCTCATTCCTCCCCCCACCCTGTTCTGCCCAAACCCCACTCGTCACCACCTGCACCCCAAAGCACTGGGCTCCCATGGTGCCACCGTCACTCAGCCAACACCAGTCACCGTTTGTGGTGGTGACCAGGCTGCTCTCTATGGCGCGTCACATTCTGCGATAGCCTTAAAGCATGCTGCACCTCCAGAACATGCATTCTGGTGACACATCAGCCCAATCCTGTCAGTCTCTCTCTGTAATACTTCCAGAAAATTATACATCTGCTTTCCTTAACTTTTGCTCACTGGTGTAAGATTTGTAGAATGAGTTTTTCAAGAAGTCAAACTCAATAGTCAAATTTCTTCAAATCAGAGCATCTCAATTCAGTGGCCTCTTTTTGAAGCCCTTTCTGTACTCATACTAACAAGGGGCTCTGCAGCATTTATTTCCTCATTGCCTCTCAGAACAATCAGTCTCATTGGTCAGTTTTGAGTTAAGGAAATCCATTTTTTGTTACATAAGGCAGTTGTGTTTTCCTTTTCTGGTTATTTGGCCATACCTTTTGACAGAATACAGATAATTCAACAAAGTTTGTTTCAAACCTTTTTGGGTGTTCTTTTTTTTTTAAACTTCTTTGCTGCTATTCAGTCTGTCACCCCACCAGCAATAATGACACAGAAATCTGTCAAACGTGCTCAAAGAGCTTCTGTATGGACCACTGCCCCTGCCCCTCTAAATAGTCAGAAGATTTCCTGAATCTAAAGTAGCTGGTTCAACTATGACAAGTGTAAGTGTTAAATTTGGCTTTAAATACATTTCATAATTTCTATATGTTGAGAGCTTGCAGATCACCTTGGAAACATTTGGCTTTCAGTAATAAGAGAGGATAAAGAAAGAATATAATTCTTCTGTAAAGTGTTTGACTTGTCACAAAAGCCTGCCAATATGTTCTACAAAGCAATTACATTGCACCCTATGGGCCAAAGTATATTCCAAATAATTCACAATAAAGTTATTTATGTCCACCATTTTCCATTTCAAGAATCAGTTACTTGACACTTTTGACATTTCAAGGTATAATGTTATGTTTTATCTTTGTTGATTCCATATATTTTGCTCTCATCTGTGCTTGTAACTATAGGATTGACAGGGTATAGGACACACACACACACACACACACACACACACACACGCACACACACCAACGATACCCGCGCTTCGCTATGGGATGTAAGTGCTTTAAATCCATTTTGACTCCAATAAACTTTCCTTTGATTGCAATGAACCATTTAAACGTAGCACAACTACCCCGTGTCAGGCAATGTAATTATTAAAATTATTTTAAAATTACACCCTGCAATTATTAAAAGTCATGGTTCCATCGAATGATAGTTGTCCCCCTCGCTGTCGTGGGACATGATGGAGAACTCCTCCCAGTTGTCCACCACATGCCTCACAATTAGCTCATGCACCATGAGGTGAGTGTCGTACATGAGATAGGAGAGGGACCGGAACAGGCTCCAAATCCTTGATGGGGACAATAGTGTGAGGCACCATCTCCCCATTAACATTTAAAAACTCAATGGCCGTACCAACTTAAAAAGCAATAGAGTGAGTGAGTGAGTGAGTGAGTGAGTGAGTGAGTGAGTGAGTGAGTGAGTGACGCACTAAAAGGTGTAAAACAATCCTTTCCTAAATATATGAATTTAAAGTTTTGGGAGTCAGCGCCAAATTTAACGCAAACTAATTACATAAATTTTCAGTCATGTGATAAGCTACGTAATTGTTGTGGAATATAATATACGATAAGCTACGTAAATGTTGCAGAAAAGAGCGACCAGAATGATTTGTGGGCTGGAGCACCTCCCTTACGAGGAAAGGCTACAGCGTCTGGGGCTTTTCAGCCTAGAAAAAAGGCGCCTGAGGGGGGACATGATTGAGACGTATAAAATTATGCATGGGATGGAGAGAGTGGATAGAGGGAAATTCTTCTCCCTCTCGCACAACACCAGAACTAGGGGACACGCACTAAAATTGAGTGGAGGGAGAGTTAGAACAGACAAAAGAAAATATTTCTTTACCCAGCGTGTGATTCATCTGTGGAACTCCTTGCCACAGGATGTGGTGATGGCACCTGGCCTAGATGCCTTTAAAAGGGGTTTGGACAAATTCATGGAGGAAAAGACCATCACAGGTTACAAGCCATAAGCAACCTCCTGGTTTTTCTAGAAGTGGGTTTTCTCTGTGCCAGGTGCAAGGGAGTGGCGACTGGACACAGGTATCTTGTTGTCTCGTGTGCTCCCTGAGGCATCTGGTGGGGCCACTGTGTGACACAGGAAGCTGGACTAGATGGGCTTTTGGCCTGATCCAGCAGGGCTCTTCTTATGTTCTTATGTTCTTATGTAATATTACTAACAGTTCTGAAGAGAACTGATTCAGATAGAAGGAAGTTTCTAGATAGCCAATGAAAAGTAACAGTTAAGTTAGAAAGTGACAGTTGGGAGTTGAAAGGAAAGTTAAAGATCATAAAGATTGGAGGACACTAAAAACACCTGAGGGAAAAAATGGGGGTGGCACATATCAAGTGCTGCCCCCGCTTGCCTTGCTACCCCCCTCTGCACTGGGAAGAGGCGGGAAAATGCCGGCAGCCTACTGGCTGCAACGCATTATGGGGCGGGGCGAGACTGAAGGATCCTTGGTGTTCCACAACGGTCCCTGTCACAAAGCGAGAGTATGGGGGTTGAAGATTTAGAGAGCTTCAGGCGGTCACCCCAGCCAGGTCTAGCACAAGCCAAGGCCAGCACCCCCGAGAATGAGCCCCTCAGCCACTCTTATCTTCTAGAGAACACAACTCCTAGCCAAGGAGTGAGAAAAAGAACATTAGATACAACTCCTGAACCACAGGGGTTGCTCTAATTGAAGGTAGACTGCCACCATCTGGGATAGAACCTCCTGCCCCAGCCAGCTCCCAGATGCCGACAGGGGTACAGAGTACATAAGGGGAATGGGACAACTGGACTCCCTGACCAAGGCAGCCAGTGACCCTGAACAACAGAAACAAGGGGGGTAGCGTGTGACCCAGCGTAAGGCTTCTTGGATTTAGCTGCTTAGTTCAATGAACCACACTCTGATAAGAGACATAGAACATTTATTCTTTTGGTTAGACTATGCAGAGCATAGAAGGTTGTGAGCAACTGAAGTTGCACAGTCAAGGCATAACAGTCAATACACACAAACAGGACATAGAAAACAACAAAGCTAACTTCCATAGCTAATACTTTCCCTAAAAGGAACTCACCAGAATAGAATAAAGGCTGCTCTCAGCCTAGCACAGATTGAGAGCCATTTCTGAACTACAAGAGTCTGCAGGTGGATTCCATGGCTACAGAGGTTGGTTGCACAGAATACTCACACATTGAAGAGCAAGAGACGAGAGGCGAGAGAGAATACTGGTTCTTTGCATAACTTAAATACATTTTTGGGGGTCAGGGGAGTGACCTATTTCTTTGGCCAATCATAGGTCCCAGGGGATGGAATTTGAAAGTAAATGCTCCTTCCCCCCCCCCTTCGGAAGATGATCCTGTGATGGTCCACAGCTGGCTGAGATAATTGGCATCACAAGGTCAGCTCCAGCTCTCGTGCTGATAAGGAATAGTCATGAAGACACCAAAACTGCAAATCATTGCTGTTGGAATTTAGCCAACTCTCAGACACCATTTTAGACAGAACACAAACCCCAAAACTAAAGACATTAAATCAAAACTGAGAATAACCACCCCCAGATTCCACTACAGTCCCCTCAGAGGGCTTCCTTGTCCTTGAGGTTGCACATCGCTAGGGATATCGCCATAGTCAGGGGTGGTGGCGGCGGCGGCGGCAGCGGCACTAGACAAACTCTATCCTGGCAGAAAAAGGTCAGTGGTAATCTCTTGTGACTGTTGTCCTGAACACATATTGTGTGGAAAATGTAAACTGCCTCCATCAAATACTCTTGTATATCAACTAGCATATCAGCTGTCTGTCAAAAATACTACATATGACTGCATGTCAACTATCAAAATATCAAGCATAGTCAGATGTCAAATACTAGCAATGAATACTAAATATTCAGTGAATGTTTTACATCAAAATGTTAATGGCAAGCTTGCTCAAGCAAATATTTGGTTTTGTCCCTCCGAAACAGAAAGAAGCAGGACACAATATTCTTTGGTGTTTAATGTGTGACAATCAGACTGTTCCATTGTTTTGAAAGAAAAAGCCCATAGAAAATAAAGTTTCTTCATTACAATGAATTAATTATTGGAAGAAAAATAAGGCAACATTATATGCAAGCACTTTGGCATAAACTTTATTCATTCTAGAGAAAAATAATCAGCATTGTGGCATCCACACAATGATAAGCTATGGCTTGTTCGGAGTTCATGATCGCCAAGTGAGTTTGAAATCCATATTGGCAAATGATTGGAGTACCAAACAAATCTAAAAAATGAAAGAGGAATAATTTCATACCACATTATTTATTGGGCCACAAAAACCATACTTCTATAATGTTAATCTGGCATTTCCAGTTTTATAGAATTACCATTTTGTGGCTTGACGGTTGATGTTAAATAAAAATGACAGATGAAATACTTGAAATTCTTTTATAAATCAAACCTGTTTTTCTAATTTATATGGAAGCACAACAAATCAGCACTGATCATATTATGCAAAGAGTTTATTTTATAATTCATTGGTATATGTGGGTTAGTGACTACCAGCTCTTGATCAAAATCCAGCTTTTCTCTAGCCACACCTTTGGTTATTATATTTGACCTTGTAGCATAAAGCTACGCAGTAAAAGCAGGCCAGGATTTTCAAAATAATCACAGGACTATTTGTGTTTAAAATGAAGGTTCATTTACTTGAGAGCAGTGGCATAGCTCGGTCTTCTGGTGCCCCGGGGCAGTGACTCATGAATCACCTTCCCCAGCACCAGAAGACCCGGAAGTAACTGGCAATGACCTGATGACGTCACCCCGCCAGTTATGTCCTGGTTGCATGCTGCTTCGAGCAGCTGGCCACTTTTTCCTCCCTTTTATTTTCTTCGTTGCGAAGAAAAAGGGGGGAGGGGTCGGCTGCTCTGAGCAGCGCGCAACTCCAGCAGTGCTGAGGAGGTGGCAAAAAGGTAGGTTGTGTTGCCCCACAGCCACCCTCAGCTCCAGCCACCCCTCTACCTTTACAGGTGTTCAGTGCTATAGAGCAAAGTGCTAATCTAGCGCCAAACAGCAAAACACTGTTTGGCACTAGATTAGCACTTTGCTCTATAACGCTGGAGTAGAGGGGGAGGCTGGAATTTCTATCACCCCTTCCCTCTGGTTTGGCACCTTCCACTGCCAGAAGGGGGTGACAGAAGACGCAGGGGGTGCCAAGCCAGGGGGGACAGAAACTCCAGCTGCCCCCCTCTACTCCAGCACTATAGAGCAAAGTGCTAATCTAGTGCCGAACAGCTGATCAGCACTGGGGTTTATATCTCCAGTGCTGATGAGCTGTTCGGTGCTAGACTGGCACTTTTCTCTATAGCACAAACAGCTGTAAAAGTAGAGGGGTGAACAATCATTCACGGCCTCCATGGCAATGGGGGCCTTTCTGTCACCCCCCAGGCTGGGCGGCCCACCCCACCGCCCCCCTAATGACACCAGAGAACGACTTGCCTCGAGACTAGGGTAAGTAACGGCTCTTGGTGTCATAGTGAGTTTATGGTAGTAGGTGGGCTGATCACACTTTCCACAGGTGACAAAATGCCTGTTGTTTCTAAGCAAAGAATGGAAAATTATGTGGCTCAATCATATGCTCAGAAGTAAGACCCACAATGTTCAATGGGTGTGTAGAGGATTGCATCTGTGCAACTACAGGTGTGTATAGAATTGCAGACTTTTCCCTGCAGACTGAATGTTAGTCAATGACGCAATCCCTTGATTCTTAACAGTACCTAAATGTGAAAGGAAGCTATTAATTATCCCCAGGAAGGAAGATGGGTAGCTTAGCCAATTAGCTAAAATTGTCATTGAAAAATCTGCGGTCCCACAGTTCTTCCAAGTGCAACATTGTTTGCTAGAAGGCAGGTGTAGGAACAGATGGAGGAAGGGCTCTTCTTAATCCAGTTACCATGACTTTTTTCTCTCAGCTAGCAGTTATTGATCTTTTTTAAAAGATAGACATATAACGGATCCTGGCCATCCCTCTTCCAGACCTGTTTTCACCTATGCTACATACAGATGTCAAAAGATGTGAAATTTACTGCGCAATCCTACCTAAGCTATGGGCAGCGGACCTAGCGTTCTGCGCCCGGATTAGTTGCACGTTTGCCAACTACTTTAGAGCCAGGAAGGCCGGCGCAAGGCTCCGCCAGCCGAGGACTCGGGCCACTGCCGGACCCAAGCAAGGTAGGATCTGGCAGATGGCTCAGGGGCTCGGTGGACAGGGGGGAGGAACGGCGGAGCCAGGAGGGCGGCCATAGGCCCAGCCGCCCCGGGCAGGAGCGGGGACATATCGTCCGCCATATCCCGGTCTCCGCAGGGTGGCTAGGCTGTTACACGGCCTCCTCCGACTTCCGCCAACAAAATAGCTGGCGGAAATCCGAGAAGGCCTACCGTCCCCAGTCGCCGTTACACTCAAGGAAGGCGACAAGCGTCCCTTTCCCCGAGTAGACTTTCCGCCATGGGCTGCCTGCTGCAGGCTGCCTGCGATGGAGAGCAGGATTCGGCGGGTGGCCTTGGCCACCCGGCAGATCCTTACGTAGGATTGGGCTGTTACAGTAATTTGAGGGACACCTACAAGGAAGCATCCTGGGAATGGAAAGCAAATAAAGGAATGGCAGAAATAAAACGATATTATCTGTGCTTTAGCAGAAAAATAGACACCACTCTGCAGGTATTACAAGAAGCAGGGAAATAAGATTGCGTATTATAATTGGGTGAGATGAGTCAACCTGGGAGAGGACACACCACCTTGCAGTTGTTTTTTGTTCAACAACAATAACAAAATATGCTTAGAGACTGGGTTGTTTTGGTTATCTGAAGTAACTTCCACCATAAACAGAAAATCTTCAACACAGGAGGGAGGAAGAGTCAGTCTGAACTGGGGGGGGGGGGGGAATAAGAAATATATCTTGCCAAGCCATTTCAAATAAAACTTCTAAAGCCTCTTTAAATTGTAACATCTTGAGCAAAGAAAAGTGCTGAATTATGTAAAAGCAGGCAGGGAGCCAACATCTGGCAACAGTAAAATTGTTTTGTAGGCAGGCAGTTTCCATCCAGCACAGAGACCTGGGTCCATGCTGCATAGAGGAACAGATCTGTGAAGATGTACAAGAGCTCTGGTTGCCAGAAGGATACTCTGGGCTTTGAGTGAAAATTTTTCTGTCATTTGATCTCTTAACACAGCCAGCTGAGATGAGTTATGCTTTCCCCCACCAGGAACCTCGAAAGAATTGTTCAAGCCATACGCTCATTCCTGCTGAATTGGAAACAAATGCCACAACCAGGCTGTCGGGCTTTGAAATCAAATTCACCCCAGCTCTTCCTAAACTTCTGTGGAGGAAACAAAGCTCTTTCCTGTGTCTGCCACTTTAGTCTCCATGGACAGACCTCCTTTCTGCTGTGCCCCTCATCTCCTCCGCCACCATGAACAGATTGCAATCTTTCATTCCAGAAGGCCACATCACAGACTTGCCCCATGTGTTAACTATATTCTCTTTGCCGCCATTAGGCCATTGCGACTGCAAACAGAGTCTCTTAATTAAGGCCAGAATGCTAGAAAACAACAAGGCTCCTCTAGATTGCATTGATCACACCGATGCCTCTTCTTCTGAGGTCGAAAGCTGACCTGGCTGCAGTGCATGGACAAGGGCAGTTCTCACACATGCGGAACGAGATACAAGCAGGAAGCACCTTTTTCCCTTCAATACTGGAAAAATGAGCCATACCTCTAATAGCCAGACACTTGGAGTGCACTTCCTGGCATCAAAAAACACAGGCAAATCCTTGCTTGCATTGCGAACTGCTCTTGAAAATTCTGCTATAAAATAGTCTTAAGGTAAAGGTAAAGGTATCCCTGCTTGAAAGCCAGTCGTGTCCAACTCTAGGGTGCAGTGCTCATCTCTGTTTCTAAGGCCGAAGAGCCAGCACTGTCCGAAGACACTTCCATGGTGATGTGGTCAGCATGACTAACGGAACGCTGTTACCTTCCTGCCTATTTATCAACTTGCAATTTCTTGCTTTCGAACTGCTAGGTTGGCAGGAGCTGGGATAGGAGACGGGAACTCACTCCGTCACACGACACTCGGGTCTCGAACTGCTGTCCCACCGACCTGGTCTGCAGTTCAGTGTCTTAACCACTAAGCCGCTGCCGCCCTTGTCTTACACATTACATAAATAAATAAATGGGTCTCCTTGTATGATTTGGGACCACAGTCCCAACTACTGGTGGTCTCAAATTTTGCCCATTTGAAAACTGACTCAGAGAGCATAATTTGATAGAGAAGCCATGCTACAACCTTTGATAGTCACTAGAAGCAAATGTTTTGCAAGACGACTGCTAAAGAAAAAATTGCAGTGGTGCAGCTGTATAGTTTTTGAACTGTCTGAAGCCATGGAAAGAGCAACAAGAGTCTTCATAACACAAAATAAGGTCATCATTCTGAGCCAGCCCTTTATACTCCCACAACCTAAAGCAGCAGGAGAAGAAAGGTCTTAGAGGGCCTCTTCTCAGAACCCAAGGTGATGTCTGTTATGATTTACGTTTTATCCTAGAGTTCATTTACAAAAAACACAGTTCCTGTTAAGTCAACAGTGGAATAGCTTCACAGATATTTAAATTTAGGAGAATCCTTGCTGACATCCCTGCATGTGAGCTTTCTGGCTGCCTTTTAGCAAACAAGAAATATTCAGGAAACATGCAGAATTTAGAATTTCAAAGCGATTGACTTGCAAGTCAAATACTTAACTTTTGAAAAATGGATTCTTATTTGACTCTCACTGAGTAGAAGTCTTCTTCTATTTCATCCCTGAAACATTTGAGGAATGCAAACCAGGTTTTGAAATATGTTTCTACTCTATTGCATTACTAGACAATGATCTTTTTCGTTCTTTGGCTAGGTCAACTATTTTTAATCACCTAAATGTGCTTTAAGGGGTAACAAAGGAGAAATAATGACAGTATCACCAAGTAGCTTCTTTGCTCAGTGCTGGGTAGGGTATCTATTGCTTCATTGCCATAATTAGGAATTATACAAAAGATGCAGGGATACAAAAGATTCACATAAGATAATTACTTATAAACTTGTGACTTTAACTGAAGGAAATAGAATCCGAACGAGATTCTAAAACTTCCAGAGGTAGATCTACCTGATTTCCATCGACTTTCACATTAGTATTAGTGAATTAACCACTAAATGCAGACGGGCAGAGCAGAGGCATGGAAAGACAGGAGCGAGCGGAGCAGCGGCTCCGGGCAGCTCCGCGGCGCCTGCCTAACTATCCAGCGGGTGGCCCAGGGTCACCCGCCGGATCCTATCCCCATTCCGGGCCTCTCCAAAGCAGCTCGAAGTTCTACTGGGGGAAAGGGAACATTCATCCCCTTCCCCCAGTGTAAACCAGGGAAGCCCCAATGGACCTCCTCGGATTTCCGCCAGCTATTTAGCTGGCGGAACTAAGAGGAGGCTGTGTAACATAAGAACATAAGAAGAGCCCTGCTGGATCAGGCCAAAAGCCCATCTAGTCCAGCTTCCTGTGTCACACAGTGGCCCCACCAGATGCCTCAGGGAGCACAAGACAACAAGGTAACCTGTTTCCCGTTGACACTCCCTTGCACCTGGCACAGAGAAAACCCACTTCTAAAACCAGGAGGTTGCTTATGGCTTGTAACCTGTGATGGTCTTTTCCTCCATGAATCTGTCCAAACCCCTTTTAAAGGCATCTAGGCCAGATGCCATCACCACATCCTGTGGCAAGGAGTTCCACAGATGAATTACACGCTGGGTAAAGAAATATTTTCTTTTGTCTGTTCTAACTCTCCCTCCACTCAATTTTAGTACATGTCCCCTGGTTCTGGTGTTGTGCGAGAGGGAGAAGAATTTCCCTCTATCCACTCTCTCCATCCCATGCATAATTTTATAAGTCTCAATCATGTCCCCCCTCAGGCGCCTTTTTTCTAGGCTGAAAAGCCCCAGACGCTGTAGCCTTTCCTCGTAAGGGAGGTGCTCCAGCCCACGAATCATTCTGGTCGCTCCTTGCTGCACCTTTTCCAATTCAACTATATCCTTTTTGAGGTGTGGTGACCAGAACTGGACACAATACTCCAGATGTGGCCTTACCATCGATTTGTACAAAGGCAGAATGATATTGGCCGTTTTATTCTCAATCCCTTTTTTAATGATCCCAAGCATGGAATTGGCCTTCTTCACAGCCGCCGCACACTGGGTCGACACTTTCATCGACCTGTCCACCAGCACCCCAAGATCTCTCTCTTCATCCGTCACAGACAACTCAGAACCCATTAGCTTATATGTGAAATTTTGGTTTCTTGCCCCAATGTGCATCACTTTGCACTTACTTACATTGAAGCGCATCTGCCATTTTGCTGCCCATTCTCCCAGTTTGGAGAGATCCTTCTGGAGCTCTTCACAATCCCTGCTGGTCTTCACCACCCGGAAAAGTTTAGTGTCATCTGCAAACTTGGCCACCTCACTGCCTATCCCCGACTCCAGGTCATTTATGAATAAGTTGAAAAGCACCGGTCCCAAGACCGATCCTTGGGGCACACCGCTTTTCACCTCTCGCCATTGTGAAAATTGCCCATTGAATCCCACTCGCTGTTTCCTGGTCTTCAACCAGTTCCTAATCCACAAGAGGACCTGCCCTCTTATTCCCTGACCGTGGAGTTTTCTCAGGAGCCTTTCATGAGGGACCGTGTCAAACGCCTTCTGAAAATCCAGATATATAATATCCACGGGTTCGCTTGCATCCACATGCCTGTTGACCTTTTCAAAAAATTCTAACAGGTTTGTGAGGCAAGACTTCCCCTTGCAGAAGCCATGCTGAGTCTCCCTCAGCAGAGCTTGTTCTTCTATGTATTTTAAGATTTTATCCTTAATGAGACTTTCCACCATCTTCCCTGGAACAGATGTTAGGCTGACCGGCCTGTAGTTTCCCGGGTCCCCCCTCCTTCCTTTTTTAAAGATTGGCATGACATTAGCTATCCTCCAATCCTCTGGCACAGTGGCCGTTTTAAGGGACAAGTTGCATATTTTGGTCAAGAGGTCAGCAACTTCATTCTTGAGTTCCTTCAGAACTCTTGGGTGGATGCCATCCGGGCCTGGTGATTTATTGATCTTTATTTTGTCAATTAAGTCTGAGACGTCTTCTCTTTTAACCTCTATTTGACTTAATTCTTTAGTCAGGGGAGACCGTTCCGGCAGCGGTATTTGCCCGAGGTCTTCTGCCGTGAAGACAGATGCAAAGAACTCATTTAATTTCTCTGCAGTCTCCAAGTCCCCTTTTATCACCCCTTTCTCTCCCTCACCATCCAGCGGACCCACCGTTTCCCTGGCAGGTTTCCTGCTTCTAACATATTTGAAGAAGCTTTTATTATTCCCTTTTATGTTGCCTGCCATACGTTCCTCAAAGTCTTTCTTGGCCTCCCGTATCATCTTTTTACATTTCTTTTGCCACAGTTTGTGCTCCTGTTTATTTTCCTCACTAGGGCAAGACTTCCATTTACGGAAGGAAGCTTCCTTGCCTTTTACAGCCTCCTTAACTGTGCTTGTTAGCCATGCCGGCATCCTCCTGGACTTGGTCGAGCCCTTCCTCCTTTGTGGGATACACTCCCGCTGGGCCTCTATGACTGTTGTTTTAAACAGCCTCCATGCACTCTGGAGCGATTGGACTCTTTTTACCTTCCCTTTCAGCTTTTTTTTTAACTAGTCTCCTCATTTTGGGGAAGTCAGCCCTTCGGAAGTCAAGGGTTTTTGTGTCAGATTTGCTCGGCACTCTCCCTCCGACATGCATGGCGAAACAGATTGCAGCATGGTCACTGTTCCCCAACGGTTCGGTAACATTTACCTCCCTGACCAGATCTTGAGTGCCACACAATATCAAGTCCAGAGTCACCTGTCCTCTGGTCGGTTCCGTGACAAGCTGCTCTAAGGCACAGTCATTTAACATATCCAGAAATCCAGTCTCTCTTTCATGACCTGAGCATGAATTGACCCAGTCGATGTGAGGATAATTGAAGTCCCCCATGACTACAACCCTGTCTCTCATTGACACCTCCCTGATTTGCTTCCTCATTTCAAGATCCCCTTCAGGTTTTTGATCTGGAGGACAGTAGCATGCCCCTACTATTACATCACTCTTTGAGCCTGGTAATCTAACCCACAGTGATTCTACGGAGGAGTCAGAGCCCCCCTCCAGCTCTACTCTGGTGGATTCTACCCCGTCTTTGACATAGATGGCCACCCCACCTCCAACACGCCCCTCTCTGTCCCTCCTATAGAGTTTATATCCTGGAATTGCAGTATCCCACTGGTTCTCCGCATTCCACCAGGTTTCTGTTATACCTACTATGTCAATGTTTTCCCTAGCCACCAAACATTCTAGTTCTCCCATCTTTGCCCGAAGACTTCGGGCATTTGCATAAAAGCACTTATATACCTGGTCCCCCAAGAAGGGCTGCATGTTTGCCCCTTTATTCCTGCAGCCTTCTGTCTTGCTAGACTGGCTTTCATGTCCCATCACGCTACCACTCCCAATTCTTACTCTGTTATTACTTGACTGTTCCCCATCCTCTGCACCCTCATTCCCGAGGGATGAGGAGTCCCGAACCGGATGCCCCTCGGCTCCTGTCGGCTTTCCCCCAGGAGTCAGTTTAAAAGCTGCTCTGCCACCTTCTTAATGTTACGCGCCAGCAGTCTGGTTCCGTTTTGGTTCAAGTGAAGCCCGTCCCTCTTGTACAGGCCCGGCTTGTCCCAAAACGTTCCCCAGTGCCTAACAAACTTAAACCCCTCCTCCTGACACCAGTGTCTCATCCACGCATTGAGACCCCTGAGCTCCGCCTGCCTAGCTGGCCCTGCGTGTGGAACAGGTAGCACTTCTGAGAACGCTACCCTTGGGGTCCTGGATTTGAGCTTCCTACCTAGCAACCTAAATTTGGCCTCCAGGACCGCCCGGCTACATTTCCCCACGTCGTTGGTGCCAACATGCACCACAACCGCTACCTCCTCCCCAGCACTCTCTACCAGCCTATCTAGACGAGAGGTGATGTCTGCAACCTTCGCACCAGGTAGGCAAGTCACCGTGCGGTCCTCACATCCGTCACAGACCCCCCTCTCTATGTTCCTGACTATAGAGTCACCCACGACAAGAAGCCCCCTTCGCCCCCTCCCCAGAGGAGTATCCATAGTGCGACTGTATACAGGCCCATCACCTGAAGAAGGGGTCCCCACTGTGGGATTGTTTCCCTCTTTTCCAGAGGACGTCCTCCAGCCCTGAGACTCCCTTTCCAGGCAGCTGAGGAGCTGGCCAACTGAGGGTGGGACGATGCCTCCACGTCCCTATAAGTCTCACCCTGGTTCCTCTCTACCTGTCTCTGCTTCTCCAGGTCAGCAACCGTGGCTTCAAGGGAGCGAACCTGTTCCCTGAGAGCCTGGAGCTCTTTGCACCGAGCACACACCCATGACTTGTGCCCAAGAGGCAGATAGCCATACATGTGACACTCAGTGCAAAACACTGGATAGCCCCCACCCCTCTGCTGGCTGGCTGACTGCATAGCTTTTGAGTGTAAGTTATGGATTTATCAAAGTTTGGGTACCTTAATGTTGTTGGAACTCTCCTCTCTTCAAGGTTGTTGGAGCTCTCCTCTCTTCCTCTGTCCTCTCTTCAAGGAAAGTGCCGGGCAGTGTGTGGGGCCTGGCTTCCTCGCTCCGCTGCTGAACTCGCCCAGCTGCTTAACTCGCAGTGTCTTTTTTACCTTGCCACTTTGTCTGAGTGAGCCACTGCGTCCCAGTGAGGCCACTCGCTGCTCCTGAAAGGGCTCACTCGCAAACCAGCCCCAGATTTAAACTGTTGTGTAGCTCCTCCCCCTGCCTACCTGAAAGTTTGAAAAGATTGGCCTCTAAAGGGGGTGGGGCCTGATGGGGGTTACTGGCAGGAAATTCCTGTTGCTATTGTTCCTACTGCTGCCTCAATTTACATCTGGCCTACTATACCATGCGGTCTGTATGTTTTAAACTGTATGTTTTAAATTCTGCTTAAGGTTTAACTCTGCTTAAGGTAGTTTAGCTTGCTTTCTCCCCTTCTTTTAGCCTCCTCCTGTTTTGTTTTGGGCTCCTACTCTAAAGTAGACTCAGGTATCTGCCCTGGGCTTTTACTCTTGAGTAAACACTGGTTTTACTCAGAGTAGACCTGTTTAGATTTGGACTGCAATTCTCTTTAGAATCAGCTCCCAGGCTTGTCCAGTTTCTGCCCCTGTCTTTTAGATAGGTGCTTGTTTGTTTATTTGAATCTATTTAATTTCCCCACCTAGCTTC
The DNA here is from genome assembly GCA_026170595.1 of Plestiodon gilberti rubricaudatus. Lineage (NCBI taxonomy): Eukaryota > Metazoa > Chordata > Lepidosauria > Squamata > Scincidae > Plestiodon > Plestiodon gilberti. The sequence continues at coordinate 56,472,745 of JANXHW010000004.1, read as the reverse complement.
TGTGCCTGTGTCCTAGCTACTGGACCTTAAAATTCCCCTCCTCAGGTTATATTTAGTTCTACTTAGCTAGGCTTAGTTCTATCTTAAGTTTAAGGTAGCTTAAGGTAGCTTTAACCAAGTCCTTTACAGTTAATGGTAAATTACAGTTAGACAAAGCTGCACAACTGAGAGAGTTCACTTACCTTCTCCTCGCCCAGCTGCTTAACTCGCAGTGTCTTTTTTACCTTTCCACTTTGTCCCAGTGAGCCACTTGGTCCCAGTGAGGCCACTCGCTGCTCCTGAAAGGAGTCCTCTTAACAACTAAGAGGAGGCCAGAACAGGGAGGGGGATATGGTAGATGCCATCCCCGCCCCCTCCCGGGCCACCTTGGCCAATAGCCCCCCTCCCTCGCTGCCCAGCCCGCCCCCACGCCCACCAGGGGATTACGTACCTCCTCCAGCGGCCACAGTGGCAATCCAGTGGTGGAGTGAGTGTGGCCAGATTTCTGTGTCATTATTGCTGGTGGGGTGACAGACTGAATAGCAGCAAAGAAGTTAAAAAAAAAAAGACCACCCAAAAAGGTTTGAAACAAACTTTGTTGAATTATCTGTATAATTCCTCACCTTGCATGTCCACATTCATTCAAACAAGCATGCTATGATGGGAGGGCCAATTGGGAGGGGAAAGGGAAAATACATTCTCATACTCCTTCATAAGCCCCTCGACCACCAGTGGGTCTCCTCAGACTTGCACCAGCTGTTTAGCTGTGTGTCAGCTTGCTCCAGAGAGTAGCATCTGGCACAAGTCACTTGAGCTGGGTGCCACCCCCTCCTGCCTCCAACACACCCCCAGCCCTCCCCCAATCCATCCACTCCGCCGACTTACCAACATCAGTGGGGCTCCTCTTTGCCACTGCCTGCACAGGGTCCTCCCCGCCATCTGTAGCAGCAGCACAGAAATGCATTGCTCCGTACACTTCCAGAACACCTTTTATGACATCGTAAAGCACTAACTGCCACCAGAATACTAGTTTTGGCAGCAGTATGGCCCCATAGGATTGGGCTGGAAACTGGAGACCAGAATAATACCTACTGATGTCACAACAGCACTTGTGGCTTCCTAAATCAAGGGAAAATATGGTATATACAAATGTAGTTCCTAGGGAAATGGCCTGGGAAGATCTCATTTTTTCAGTGGAAACATTGCTGGTTCCCAAAACACAGTGGTTGAGCTTGAGGCCACTTGTTATCTCTTCCTCCCAAAGGGACAGCTCCACATCCAAGGGGTTCTGGAAGGCTATGGGCATCGCTGACAGAATGACAGAGGCAAAGTGGCCTGGCGACTCAAAGTTTATGTTTAGCCAAATGATTTAACAAAATGAGCAGAGGATCCTACCCACATCTCCCTGCAGGATTACTTCACCCTTGTTTTTGGCTGGTGGTGGCTTCTATGCCCTGATGTCAGATGGTTGCCCTTCTCTCAGGGGTCAATCTTGGAAATGGCCATCTGGGTGAAGCGTCCACACCACTTGCTGGCATATCTCCCCAGGGTCGGTATCTGGGCTGAGCTGCACCTCCCCTGGCTCACTCTCAACTGGGAAGGAGCTCAGCCAATCCCAACCCCTCTGGCAGTGGTCAGCAAGAGAGTTATAAAGCCCTTAAATGTGGCTGCCAGTCTATCTCCCTCTTCTCTTTGGTATCTCCTTTCGTTCCTCTTCTTCTCCCTCCAGCCCTTCTCCTGCTACTCCAGATACTTCCAGGTTTCCTACCCAGTTCCTCCCATTGATTCTCCTCCAGTGAGTCCTTCCAGTTCCTTTTCTCACTTTGCTTTCTCCACTCCTCTCCCATACTGTCCCATCTTTCTCTTACCTCCTTCATTCCTCCTCCTCCTTCCTCTGTTATCTTGTTGCCTTCTCTGCATTCCCCTCTGTGTCTTTTCCACTCTCCTACTGCTGCCTTGCTCCTCTTTCCTCCTCCAGCTTGGCCTTAAGGGCTGGTACCAGCCCTGATTCCCTGCAGCCCAGCTGATAGCCATCAGCTGGCTCTAGCTGCAACTGGGAATGGGTGATAGCCAATGACATCATTGGCTGTTGTGCCATGCCCCAACTGATTGGTGGCATTTCATCTTCAGCTCGGTGAGGTGCTGGGCACTACACCACAATAGAGAGTGAAGAAGCAGAGAAGGACCAAAACTCTGCTGCACTTCCAGGTGTTGAGTAAGCACAAAGGTATAACACCACCAGCTACTATTGCTCAGATCTGCAGCACATTCCAGTACCATAGCAGGGATGGACTCACTCCTGCTTTCCTGCTTTTACGTAACGAGATCCCTGTTCGATCAGGACAAAGGCTCATCTAGTCCAGCAGCCTGTTCCCTACAGTGGCCAACCACACGCCAACAATGAGAAACCCACAAGCATGAAGGTATATACTCTTCTCCTGCCGCTGCTCCGCTGCAACTGGTATTCACAGGCATACTGACTCTCAACCTGGAGGCTTCTCCCTCAGGCATTCTGCCCTTAGATTAACATCAAAAACTACCAGACAGTCTGGTGCTTTGAGTCCTTAATAACAAACTGCCACACGATGCTGGCACATTGGAAACAGGACTGAGATTTTAGCAAATATATTGGTGAATAGATCTTTCCTTCCCCAAGTCTGCTCCCAATTATTAGAACAAATTCCACAGTGAATAAAGAGGATACTGGGTCTGTGCAACCAAAGTACGACTCACTGCATAGGTTCCTTCAAAGCTAATAAGCACACAAAATTACAGATGCTTATCTGAGCCATATCCAAACTTTCCAAAGCTCTTAAGTCTGGTAAATTGGGCATGAAATCTCATGAGGCTTTCGAGCATGGTTTCATGGACTTCCTGCTGATAGCCCTAAGAACAACAATAATGAGAATGAATGAGCTACATCAGCAATTTGTTTTAATGAGCCTGATTGAAAACCAAACAGGTGAGCAGCTGCTGCACCATAATAGAGATATTGTACAGGATCTTCTCAGCATCCTCTCTACAGTGCAGAAGAGGAAATGGAGACGTCTCCAGTGTTCATGGAGCATCTAACTGTATTGTCTCAAGCTCCATCAGCACTCATGTCTCTCTGTCAAAAGTAGCACAGCTTTCCAACTCTCATTGATAATCAAAGCAAACAATGTATATCATTTGTAAAATTGTTCAAATGACAGTACGGATCCAAATTCTTTTTCTTGCAAATAAAATATGGCTGTAAGGATGCTATTTGCAGGACACAAATAAACAGCATTTATAAAAAAATAATCGGAGTAATCTGTAAGGCCTTTTCAACAAACACACGCATCACAGTAATTTTTGCTCCAGGTAAAACGGTAGAAGAGGCCCTTTTAAAAGTAAGCATTTGAGGGCCTGATTCAGCGTGAAAGTGCCGTAAAGCACTTCATGGCACCGAAAGAGTAAGCAGTGCTAGCGCGGAGGCCAGCACCGCTTACTCTGCCGTCCCCCAGGACCTGCGCCACCATACACAGGTAAGTCCTATGCTAGTCGGCGGAAGGGCGTGGGGAGGGCAGGCCTGGGTGGCAGGGGAGGAGATGATTGGCCAGCCCGAGAGTGGGTGGGGATATTGGTGGCATGCTTCACCATATCCCTGTCCCCTTCCCAGGCCAGGCTGGCCTTACACGACCTCCCTGGACGTGCGCCAGCTAAAGAGCTAGCATGCCTCCAAGGAGGCCCATTGGGGCCTCCGGGCCTTACACCGGGGGAAGGGATTCCCCCGAGGTGAGGCCTGGCCGCACCAATGCAGGCCACATCCTGCCTAGGATGCAGCAGCTGGCCATTTTGGCCGGCTACCGCAACTACGGCAGGATCGGACTGTGAGAGTGTGTACACACACACACACACATACACATACACATACACACACACACACACACACACACATATATATACATACACACATACACACACACACACACACACACACACACACACACACAGAGTGAACCCTGCTTTACAATGGGTACACCATGTGTTCAGATCACTTTATGAAAGACTCTCTGTAGTAAAACAAGGTTCACTATACAATAAGTTACTCACTTGATGGGGGGGGGACTGACCAACAGGCCCTTGTGGGTGATAGATAAGCCAGTCAGCTAAGCCAATCAGCTATGTGAATGCAAGTATTTGGTAAAATTTCAGCCAATAGCAGCCTTTTAAACATTGTGGATGTGTGTAAAAAGGGAAGGCAAGATGTGTGTAAAAAGGGGGAAATGTCTTGTATGTAGCATCTCAGCCAGTAGCAGCTGTACACCTCTGCCTGCCCGGGTGAAGCAGGGAAAAAAAGAGATGAGTCCTAGGCCTGTCGGCGAGGGTCCTTACTCCAACCAAAGGGGTTCCTGGATGTGGTTTAGGTGCGGCCGCAGGCGGCTCCCAAAATCGGAGGGGCCTCAGAGTTCACAGGAGGGAAGGGGGTTGCTTCATCTGGGATCTTCTGCCTCTCGGTGGAAGACTGCTGGCCTCCCTGGGAGTAGTGAGTCAACCTGACCAGAGGCTCGGCTCCCCTCCTTCAGCTGTTCAGCCACCAAAAGCCAGCCTCATCATTGGTGCCCAGGCTCCTTTTGAGGGCTCCAGTTCACCTCCACCATTCCTGCCCCACCCTCTTTGCCCCACCCTCTTTGCCCCACCCTCTTTGCCCTGGTGCTGGCCCAAACTTCCTCTCCCCATTTCCCCTCTTCCTCATTCCCGCTCTATCCTCCCCCCTCTCTCCATGGGAGCACCAAGCGTCTTAGCTTGCCGACTGTAGCAGAGGCTCTGCTTGCAGAGGGCGTGGGTCGTCCGGCAGAGCTCGTGGCCAAGAGCGCCTGCACTTGCGCAAGGGCTGTAGCTGCCATGTGGGTGCACCTAGCCTCAACAGGTGTTCGGGCATGCTTGCTCAGCCTCCCCACCCCCAACAGGCAGGCTGGCTCCCCTGCAGGAGGACTCGCGGTTGGTGGACAACTTGCTGATACTGTCCTTTGTCATCGGCCCTGGAACCTCGGTGTGCCTGGAACCTCGGACAGCAGCATTTTTCACATGGCTGTGTGTCTGGAGGGAAGGATACAGCTGATGTGAACACTGATGCAAATGCAAGCCTTGTATGTAGCATCTCAGCCAGTAGCCACATTTTTAACATTGTGGCTGTGTGTATGGAAGAGTACAGCCTTGTAATTTGTGTTTTATAAATTACAACATTTTGTAAACTGATAACCATGGCCCCTAAAGAGCACAATAGGCACCTTTTATTTATTTTCACAATACTATGGTGTCTCCAGAATGGATCATCATCATAAAGCAGGGGTCCACAATGTGTGTGTGTGTGTGTGTGTGTGTGTGTGTGAGAGAGAGAGAGAGAGAGAGAGTGTGTGTGTGTGCGTGTGCGTGTGCGTGTGCGCACGCACACCCACACGTGCATGTATTCTATTACAGCAGCACAAAATTAATTCAAGGAGAGAATACAAAATCATGCAAAGCAGGTCACTCCAGCAATTGAGTCAAATCTCATGCATGCTCATATGGAAAGTGGGGACCAGTTGTCGCTCTTTTCTTTCCAACCACCCTCCACATCACTTTGGGTGATTTCCTTTCTTTTCCTTTCATTCCAACTCTCAAGCTGCAATCTTATTGTTTTGATTGAGGTCCCTTTGCTCCCTCCCCTCCCCTCCATATGTTTCCCATAAGAAATGTCTCCGCATAAAGTTCAATAGAGACTTTGAAATAGGAAAGAGAGACTTTGAAATCAGCACCCTTGCTGAAGGACACTTTGGCTGCACAGACAGGTTGTTTTGTGTATTCCTTTTCTCCATCTGGACTCCACCAACAATAGGTCCTAGTCAGCCCACACCTTCTGGGATTGGCATGTTCCAGCTGATTGGACACAAGGACCACCTGACCAGGCCACAGGGCAGGTAGGGATGCCCAGGTGGTTGTAAAATATCCAATAGGATGGGACAATGATATCTTCTTAAAGTCAAGCTCAAGGATACTTGTGTATGTTCCAACTTTGCTTCCTCAGAGAAAGTGTCTCTGTGTGGTTAAATTCTCACCTTCCTGGGGGATCTGGTCTAATAGACTCCTCAAGCGGATACTAGATAAAGTACAATTAGGGAACAGTGAGATGGGCAGCCTGATCCTGCACAAAGATACGCGGATGGCCTAAAGGGCCGGCCGTAGTATCCAGTGCCCTTCCCAGGCTGCATTGGTGCAGCCCGGGAATACCTCGTGAAAAGGGGACATTTGTCCCCTTCCCTGGATGTAGGGCTGCCCGGCCCCAATGGGCCTCCTCGGATGTACGTCGGCTCTGGAGCCAGCATACATCCGGGGTGGCGGGTTAAGGGCGGCCCAGGCCAGGAACGGGTGCAGGAAACTGGCGGAGCATGCCGCCAATATCCATGCCCCCTCCCGATCCTGGGCCAGTCAATGTCCACCCTCCCCCTGCCCCTGCACCGACTGGGTGCCGGGTCCAGGAGTGGCGGAGTAAGGGCTGCCAGCCTCCATGCTGGTGACCCTTACTCTCCAGCTGTCAAAAATGTGCTTTACGGCATTTATGCTTCACACACACACCCCAAAATTTTTAACATTTATTTTAATTAATTATTTAGTTGTTGGGGGGAGGATCCCAGTTTAGAACTGGGAAAATCTGGTAAGCCTACCCATTACCCCTTTTTGGGCATTCTCCAGCAGTATTGTTAAGAAAGCACAAAAGAACCAAGCAGACAATGAAACTGGGCCAAACTAATGTGTGTAAGTTTGGTCCTAAGACAAGCAGCACTGTGCTTTAATGTTTATGTTTTCTATCTATTTTTTCCCCACATTTTCCCATCAGTTTTCAATGTGTGTGGGAACTTCAGTGTCGCTGTTTGAGATTTCATTTCCATCCAATATAGTAGCGAGAGGTATGAATGTTACCGTTGTCCTTTTCAGTGAATTACATTCTCAATATACGAAGACATGCTGGTTTCTGTCTTGACAAAACCGAACCAAAATCATTAGAAGCAGATGACTTCATTTCAAGGCTAGGGCACCAACTATATTAGAGGATGCCAAAGGTCTTAACCTTGTGACCCTCAGCACAGTGCTGCAAAGCTAACTTGGATGAACATCTGTGATACATTTCCAAAGCCATTCAGTGGTTTTAAAATTATAACCCCTTGATTAAACAAGTGCTCTTAGAGAAATGATGAATTGAAAATAACAGAGTCTTTTGAAAAGGAAATATTTACCTTAATAGTCCTGGAAAATAATATGTAATGTTTGAATTTTTGCAGTAATTTGGCATTTGCTATTTTAGACTGATCTCACAAAAATCAGATGATATCTTCTCTAGGATTTGGTGGTCTGTGCTCAGAAGAAAAAGAAAATGCAATACCATTAACTTAACCCATGAGACTGCAAAAGTTACATGAGACCACTGGCATCGCTGGAGGTGGGGCGGAAAGCTAAGTTCTGCAGCTTTCCGCCCCACCGTTACTCTCCGGTACGAGGCGCCCCGCCCCTTTGTCATAGGAGCCCGTCAGCGGAGAGAAATCCCTGCGCATTGCTTTCTCTCCGCTGACAGGCTCCTACGACGAGGGGGCGGGGCGCCTTGTACCGGAGAGTAATGGTGGGGCGAAAAGCTGCAGAACTTAGCTTTCCACCCCACCTCCAGTGACGCCAGTGCATGAGACCGTACTTTTGCCAGTGTTTTATACAATGAAGTTGTTATGAGATTGAAAACAGGTAATTTTGCATAATAGAAATAATTAAGCTTTAGAGGGGAAAGCCCTAGTAATATGATGTTGCATCTTATCTGACATGGTATCTCTACCACTTCCAAGTTTTATCTACTATGGACACAATCCAACCAAAGTTAAGCAATACAGAATCCCAGCCTTGGAGAACTACATACTATACTGTACATGATGACTCACAGCCCAATCCTATCCCCCGCCAAGGAGGTGAGCGCTGCATAGTATTGGGGGGGGGGGCTGGTAGTATCATGACGTCTGGTAGAGGTAAGGATTTTTTTCCTTACCTCTCCGTAGGCTTATGGGTCTCCTTGGACTTACGCTAGCTATATAGCTGGCATAGGTCCAAGGAGAGAAAACGAGAGAGACCAGGCAAAGAAGAGGGGATAGGATCCTGGCACAAGTTGCTGCTGCTGGCATCCATGTCCTCCTTCCCACAACCTCCCTCGCCCCTTCCCTCCCCCAGTCCATCCTGAAACTCCCACTGCCCTCGACATGCCCCTGCCACCAGCTTACCAGAAACGTCACAGCCTGGGGTCTATGGCAGCCTGGTTCTGAGGCTGCAACTGCCTTAGGACAGGGCAGCTGGACTGAACTGGCAGCATCGCAGCCTTTGTGCCTTGCCTTCACTGTGCCTTTTGCGACAGCGGAATGCTCGGTCCACGGTCGCAAAAGGCCCATAGGATTGGGCCATCTCTTGCCTAGTTAAATCAATGGAATTTTAAACATGCCTAACTTTGGTAGGCTTTTGATACAATTCGTTTTACTAAGATAACAACACTCCAAGAAACCTGGATGAGGTATCAAATATACCTCCAGGGGTTTCATGCGTACTGTAGCCCAGCTTCGAAAACCAATGTCAAGGGGGGTCCATCTGCGGGTTTAGTCACGTTTGTGGCAAAGTGCTTTAAGTCAAGGCAACTGGAGCTAATCTCGGGCTGTTGTAAAGTACAAGCCACCTTAGTGTCTGTGTGTGACATGAAATTAATTTGTGTCAATGTTTATATACCACCCTCCCTTAATACTTCTCAGCGGACTTTATATTGGCATGAAGTGTGTGGAGACATCTGAGCATATCTTTTTATCATGCTCTCTGCATGAGTCTTTCCGTCAGAAACACCTTAATTCGATACTGACGTGTTTTCAGGGCTGGATGGAGGCGGATATTCTCCGAGCCCTTCTGTCAACAGAAGATGATGGGAGACTTGATGATGTTGCAACTTTTGCTTCTGTGGTGGTGGCTACTCGGGAAATGAGTTTTGATGTGTAGATTAATTGTAGGACAGTTTGGGGAGAAATTTTCTGCAGGATTGTGGTTGTTGTCATTGGATCTGTTGGGGGATTTTTGGGTTGTTTGTTTATTTTTGTCTGTTTGATGTGTTTATGCCAATAAAGGTATATATTATGCCAATATACAATTCGTTTTACTAAGATAACAACACTTTAACTTTTGTTTTAGGCTTTCCCATATGTCTCCATGGTTCTTCCTTTCCTACCATGCAGAGGAAAACATGTGCAAAATAAAATATCACATCCAGGTTTCTTACCAACACACTGTTAGTTTACAGTACTGTCAAAGACTGACTGTAAGGCTACTCTTTGTTGCAATACCGAAACTACAAAAACCAATGTTGTAGTGCACATGTATCTCCTTGCAGTTTAAATCAGTTTAACAGATGTTAAATCACACAACAGTTTAAATCTGGGGCTGGTTTGCGAGTGAGCACTTTCAGGAGCAGCGAGTGGCCTCACGGGGACCAAGTGGCAAGATAACAAAAGACACAGCGAGTTAAGCAGCTGGGCGAGTTCAGCAGCGGGGCGAGGAAGCCAGGCCCCACACACTGCCCGGCACGTCCCTTGAAGAGAGGAGAGCTCCAGCAACATTAAGGTACCCAAACTTTGATAAATCCATAACCTACACTCAAAAGCTATGCAGTCAGACAGCCAGCAGAAGGGTGGGGGCTATCCAGTGTTTTGCACTGAGTGTCACATGTATGACTATCTGCCTCTTGGGCACAAGTCATGGGTGTGTGCTCGGTGCAAAGAGCTCCAGGCTCTCAGGGAACGGGTTCGCTCCCTTGAAGCCACGGTTGCTGACCTGGAGAAGCAGAGACAGGTAGAGAGGTACCAGGGTGAGACTTCTAGGGACGTGGAGGCATCGTCCTACCCTCAGTTGGCCAGCGCCTCAGCTGCCAGGGAAGGGAGTCTCAGGGCTGGAGGACATTGCTCTGGAAAAGAGGGAAACAATCCCCCAGTGGGGACCCCTTCTTCAGGTGATGGGCCCGTATCCAGTCGCACTATGGATACTCCTCTGGGGAGGGGGGGAAGGGGGCTTCTTGTTGTGGGTGACTCTATAGTTAGGAACATAGAAAGGGGGGTCTGTGACGGATGTGAGGACCGCACGGTGACTTGCCTACCTGGTGCGAAGGTTGCGGACATCACCTCTCGTCTAGATAGGCTGGTAGAGAGTGCTGGGGAGGAGGTAGCGGTTGTGGTGCATGTTGGCACCAACGACGTGGGGAAATGTAGCCGGGCGGTCCTGGAGGCCAAATTTAGGTTGCTAGGTAGGAAGCTCAAATCCAGGACCCCAAAGGTAGCGTTCTCAGAAGTGCTACCTGTTCCACGCGCAGGGCCAGCTAGGCAGGCGGAGCTCAGGGGTCTCAATGCGTGGATGAGACACTGGTGTCAGGAGGAGGGGTTTAAGTTTGTTAGGCACTGGGGAACGTTTTGGGACAAGCCGGGCCTGTACAAGAGGGACGGGCTTCACTTGAACCAAAACGGAACCAGACTGCTGGCGCGTAACATTAAGAAGGTGGCAGAGCAGCTTTTAAACTGACTCCTGGGGGAAAGCCGACAGGAGCCGAGGGGCATCCGGTTCGGGACTCCTCATCCCTCGGGAATGAGGGTGCAGAGGATGGGGAACAGTAAAGTAATAACAGAGTAAGAATTGGGAGTGGTAGCGTGATGGGACATGACAGCCAGTCTAGCAAGACAGAAGGCTGCAGGAATAAAGGTGCAAACATGCAGCCCTTCTTGGGGGACCAGGTATATAAGTGCTTTTATGCAAATGCCCAAAGTCTTCGGGCAAAGATGGGAGAACTAGAATGTTTGGTGGCTAGGGAAAACATTGACATAGTAGGTATAACAGAAACCTGGTGGAATGCGGAGAACCAGTGGGATACTGCAATTCCAGGATATAAACTCTATAGGAGGGACAGAGAGGGGCGTGTTGGAGGTGGGGTGGCCATCTATGTCAAAGAGGGGGTAGAATCCACCAGAGTAGAGCTGGAGGGGGGCTCTGACTCCTCCGTAGAATCACTGTGGGTTAGATTACCAGGCTCAAAGAGTGATGTAATAGTAGGGGCATGCTACCATCCTCCAGATCAAAAACCTGAAGGGGATCTTGAAATAAGGAAGCAAATCAGGGAGGTGTCAACGAGAGACAGGGTTGTAGTCATGGGGGACTTCAATTATCCTCACATCGACTGGGTCAATTCATGCTCAGGTCATGAAAGAGAGACTGGATTTCTGGATATGTTAAATGACTGTGCCTTAGAGCAGCTTGTCACGGAACCGACCAGAGGACAGGTGACTCTGGACTTGATATTGTGTGGCACTCAAGATCTGGTCAGGGAGGTAAATGTTACCGAACCGTTGGGGAACAGTGACCATGCTGCGATCTGTTTCGCCATGCATGTCGGAGGGAGAGTGCCGAGCAAATCTGACACGAAAACCCTTGACTTCCGAAGGGCAGACTTCCCCAAAATGAGAAGACTAGTTAAGAAAAAGCTGAAAGGGAAGGTAAAAAGAGTCCAATCGCTCCAGAGTGCATGGAGGCTGTTTAAAACAACAGTCATAGAGGCCCAGCGGGAGTGTATCCCACAAAGGAGGAAGGGCTCGACCAAGTCCAGGAGGATGCCGGCATGGCTAACAAGCACAGTTAAGGAGGCTATAAAAGGCAAGGAAGCTTCCTTCCGTAAATGGAAGTCTTGCCCTAATGAGGAAAATAAACAGGAGCACAAACTGTGGCAAAAGAAATGTAAAAAGATGATACGGGAGGCCAAGAAAGACTTTGAGGAACGTATGGCAGGCAACATAAAAGGGAATAATAAAAGCTTCTTCAAATATGTTAGAAGCAGGAAACCTGCCAGGGAAACGGTGGGTCCGCTGGATGGTGAGGGAGAGAAAGGGGTGATAAAAGGGGACTTGGAGACTGCAGAGAAATTAAATGAGTTCTTTGCATCTGTCTTCACGGCAGAATACCTCGGGCAAATACCGCTGCCGGAACAGTCTCCCCTGACTAAAGAATTAAGTCAAATAGAGGTTAAAAGAGAAGATGTCTCAGACTTAATTGACAAAATAAAGATCAATAAATCACCAGGCCCGGATGGCATCCACCCAAGAGTTCTGAAGGAACTCAAGAATGAAGTTGCTGACCTCTTGACCCAAATATGCAACTTGTCCCTTAAAACAGCCACTGTGCCAGAGGATTGGAGGATAGCTAATGTCACGCCAATCTTTAAAAAAGGAAGGAGGGGGGACCCGGGAAACTACAGGCCGGTCAGCCTAACATCTGTTCCAGGGAAGATGGTGGAAAGTCTCATTAAGGATAAAATCTTAAAATACATAGAAGAACAAGCTCTGCTGAGGGAGAGTCAGCATGGCTTCTGCAAGGGGAAGTCTTGCCTCACAAACCTGTTAGAATTTTTTGAAAAGGTCAACAGGCATGTGGATGCGAGCGAACCCGTGGATATTATATATCTGGATTTTCAGAAGGCGTTTGACACGGTCCCTCATGAAAGGCTCCTGCGAAAACTCCACAGTCAGGGAATAAGAAGGCAGGTCCTCTTGTGCATTAGGAACTGGTTGAAGACCAGGAAACAGCGAGTGGGAGTCAATGGGCAATTTTCACAATGGCGAGAGGTGAAAAGCGGTGTGCCCCAAGGATCGGTCTTGGGACCGGTGCTTTTCAACTTATTCATAAATGACCTGGAGTCGGGGATAGGCAGTGAGGTGGCCAAGTTTGCGGATGACACTAAACTTTTCCGGGTGGTAAAGACCAGCAGGGATTGTGAAGAGCTCCAGAAGGATCTCTCCAAACTGGGAGAATGGGCAGCAAAATGGCAGATGCGCTTCAATGTAAGTAAGTGCAAAGTGATGCACATTGGGGCAAGAAACCAAAATTTCACATATAAGCTAATGGGTTCTGAGTTGTCTGTGACGGATGAAGAGAGAGATCTTGGGGTGCTGGTGGACAGGTCGATGAAAGTGTCGACCCAGTGTGCGGCGGCTGTGAAGAAGGCCAATTCCATGCTCGGGATCATTAAAAAGGGGATTGAGAATAAAACGGCCAATATCATTATGCCTTTGTACAAATCGATGGTAAGGCCACATCTGGAGTATTGTGTCCAGTTCTGGTCACCATACCTCAAAAAGGATATAGTTGAATTGGAAAAGGTGCAGAAAAGAGCGACCAGAATGATTTGTGGGCTGGAGCACCTCCCTTACGAGGAAAGGCTACAGCGTCTGGGGCTTTTCAGCCTAGAAAAAAGGCGCCTGAGGGGGGACATGATTGAGACATGATTGAGGGGGGACATGATTGAAAATTATGCATGGGATGGAGAGAGTGGATAGAGGGAAATTCTTCTCCCTCTCGCACAACACCAGAACCAGGGGACACGCACTAAAATTGAGTGGAGGGAGAGTTAGAACAGACAAAAGAAAATATTTCTTTACCCAGCGTGTGATTCATCTGTGGAACTCCTTGCCACAGGATGTGGTGATGGCACCTGGCCTAGATGCCTTTAAAAGGGGTTTGGACAAATTCATGGAGGAAAAGACCATCACAGGTTACAAGCCATAAGCAACCTCCTGGTTTTTTCTAGAAGTGGGTTTTCTCTGTGCCAGGTGCAAGGGAGTGGCGACTGGACACAGGTATCTTGTTGTCTCGTGTGCTCCCTGAGGCATCTGGTTGGGCCACTGTGTGACACAGGAAGCTGGACTAGATGGGCTTTTGGCCTGATCCAGCAGGGCTCTTCTTATGTTCTTATGTTCTTGCCACCAGGGGAACATCATGCCGAATAAAAGCCCAAAAGTGAACATCTGAAGTTGCCCTCAGTTTCTCATTTGTTTGCACCATTGAGGTTAAACAAAAGCTTAAATAAGTTGAAAGTAAGGAACGGGCCCCTGGATAGTAGTACGTTTTGGAGAAATAAGCAGTCACCTCAGTACTGGAATCACACATACAGTATGTGCAGAAATCTATGGAATTCAAAATTCACTTTGCAGGTCACTTGAAGCTAGTGAGAAAAGTTTATATACCCTCTGGTTCCCTGTCTATATGCACAAACTATGTTAAATCAGGATAAATCCACAAAACAATCTCAGATAGATTTGGAAACAAGGTCTTGGGGTGGATCATATTGATCACGACAAAAGCTAGCCATAGTGGTTTATTTTGAAGTCACAAGAAAGAAGCAAATTTTCCGGTAGAAATAGAAAAACTGAATAAATTAAGCAAGGTAACTGTCAAAGAAAGCTTGAAGAAGCTGAATGTCTGCACCTGTAGTTTACAACACATTTCCCCGAGTAACCCTAAGCAAGTTGATAGATGTTCCCTGGAGTTTGTGGGTCGGAAAGCACAATCTTAGAGCCCTGATCCTATTACTAGTAAGTATGTCCATTGCTTTCAAGGGAACTTACTTCATAGTAGCAATTTCACCTGCATATTAAGCAACACATTAAGCATATCTAGCACATAAGAACATATCCTTAACATATTAAGCACATAAGAAGTCAATTGCAGTGCAGGTAATATGAATCAATATAAAAATGTTTTAAATAAAATCAAAACGATTTGTATCTACAATCCACTCCTTCAGTACAACTGTGAAAAGTATTTCATACATGGCTCCTGTACAACTACTTGAAATAGGCACCTGACAAACCATGACCGACATGAGTTGTATGAAAATATCTGTAGAGTAAGGCTGAAAAGAAAGCTCAAAATCCATGAATTTACATCATCAATTTTGAATGTAAATTCACCTGAATGAATTTAAAATCTGTAACATTCAGGTTTCAATTTCACTGGGTGGCTTCTAGAGATTTAGCTACACATCTCACATCTTTGGAGCCCCACACTTCCTATTTGCTTTCCTGTGATTTTTCACAATTCATTCATTCATACCTACTAGTGGGGCTGCACACTGGCAGGCTCATCAGACAGGAACCTCGGGCACAAGCGGAGCTGTAGCCAGGGTGCGGCTAGTGAGTGCACTGCCCCACCTAGAGCACTGCTACTCCCCACCTAGGATTTTTGGGGAAATTGGTTTGTTAATTTGTGACATGACAGCCTCCATTAAAGAACGTAAGGGAAGACTGTGATGGAGCAATCTGTTGTGCAAAGAGAAAAATTGAAAAATTGGACTGAGTTAGTATTGTAGGAGCCCTTGATAGCACTTTGGGTCAGACCTTGTTTTAGTGTACTTCTTCCTCCCAAAATGAGAATTCTTTGTATATCATTTCTGCCTGTACTGATGAAAAATAGATTTTGAAATTTAATTGTGGATTTTTTTATGTAGAAAGAGGAAATGTTCGTTAAGTGCTAAATCATTTCACAGCCTTCCATAACCTCAAAAAAAAAAAAATGGTGGGTGAGCTAGATGCGTTTCTTAAGGTATCCGGATGAAAGCTTGACCTCCAAAGCTCCTGGGAAATTGTCAGTTTGTTAAAATCTGAACGTAAAGGCTTAATGCATTTTCAGGAGAGCTGGAGGCTTTGAAATTAGAAACAAAACGGCACCAGCTGTAGTGATTTGTGTGGCACGAGCCTGTCAGCTTCTTAACTGATATGTTAAGCATGGATTCTTTGTGGTAGAATATTTGGCAGGAGTACCAGCAACACTTCCTGCAACTCCCTGCCGGTATTCCTACAAACAGACAACTCCTGTTCTGGGTCATAATCACAAGGGGCAAAAAAAAACCTCAAATCATGACCCATCTCTGTCCTCCACAGATCACTGTGTTATATGGTGCTAAGTAATATTAATAACATATGCTTAGTGTGTCAAAATTCTGACATATAGGAAAAGCAAAACAAAGCCACAATTACAACTGGATTACAACATCTAAACATTAAATGATTCTGAGTGTTCTGAGGGCCTTTTTTAACAAAACTGATGCAAATTAGACCATATTCCAAGTGGCTAGTTTTACTTGCTAGCAATTTAGTACTGTCAAAGATGGTAGCTTTCCCATCTCCTTCAAAAGCGGCAATCACCTGAGTAGACTGCAGGGTCAGAGCAGATGCATATATAGTGAGTAGTGAATAAGCAACAAAATTGTGGTCTATTTCAGAGCATACCTGGGCCATGATCTACTATCACACTTGCAAAAGTGAGTTGGGAAGTGGCAATCTTGGGAGGGGATGCCAACCTCCATCATCACTTGTAGAGTTCTTGCAACCACCAAACAGATTGTTGGCCGACATGTTTACACATGCATGTACATGGGTGCTGGGTACATGTACATGGGTGCTGGGTGCATGTGTTTTTTGCTTGGGCTGACAGAAAGGAAGCCTCAACTCTGTTTGAACTGAAGGTCAACTTTTGTTCATTGGAGCAACCTCGTCCCCCATCGCAAAAATTTTATTTATTTATAGCCTAAAATAATTAATTAAATTGACTTGCCTGTCCATTTTGCCCGTCGTCGCCGTTGCCCACCGCCATTGCCCATCATCGCCGCCGTGCCGCCGTCATTGCCCGCTGTGCTGCCATTGCCTGTTGTTCCACCATTGTTGCCCGTCGTTGCTGCTGTGCCGCCATTGCCCGTCGCTGCCACCATGCTGCCATTGCCCGTCGTGCCACCATTATCTGTCATAGCTGCCGTGCTGCCATGCCTGTCATCGTCACTGCTGTGCCACCATGCCCGTCATCATCATCCGCCGAGCTCCCACAGCCTCCGCTGCCACCGATTTTAAAGTGAAGAAACTTACCTTTTTTCCAGCGCCAAAATCTTGGATTTTGCAAAATCTCACGAGATCCAAGATGGCGGCGCCTGGAAAAAAGGTAAGTTAATTCACTTTAAATTGGCGGAGGCTTCCACCAGGCCCAGAATGCCCGGGCCCCAAGCCTGGGTTCCAGGATGGTCCCAGAAATTCCAGGACGGATGGTAAGCCTAATTACATTAAAAGTATAAGGGTCAGGATATGGCCTGAGGAAACATGCTATACCCACTTCGCTGAAGCTAAACAGCCTTGGATAGGTGACATATAGCAACGTGGTGACAGGTAGCAATCCTAACTATCTTTCCAGTGCCGGTGCAGCTGCAATGCAGCCCTGAGGTAAGGGAATGTTCCCTCACCTTGAAGAGGCCTCCATGACTGCCCCTGCACTGCAAAATGCAGTGCGTACCCTGTTGGCATGGCTACACCGGCACTGGAAAGTTGGTTAGGATTGCTGTGTGACTGACTGGGAATCCCATGTAAGCTGCCTTAAGTTTGACACACATATACACACACAAAATGAACCAACAAAGGGGAAGTATCACTGTAATTCATTACACGCTCTGAAGCATCTTAATAATGTGGTTCTGTTGTATAGGTCTTCCACCTAACATCTATTGCCATATAATTTGCATTCTGTACATTAGTTGACATGTTAATTACTCAGAATAAGAATGTGCAAGGGAGCATCATAGTCCTGGCCCTCCGATGCTCTTGATCACATGGCTAATCCTCTGAATGCTTGCTTGGGAGTAATTTGCATTGAACTCGGACGTATTTCTGAATGAACATGTATAGGAATGGGCTTTTTTTGTTTTTAGTGCCTTGATCTTTTTTACACCTGTGCTTAACACTGCAATTCCTCACTTTTCATTATGACTCAGATAAATGGCTTCCAACCTTTCAAACTCTTTGCCAGTATTTACAAGAAACCAGTGATCTGATTTTTATGCACTGTAAAATTGAAACCTACTCTGGGCCTTCAAACACTTAGCTTGATGCCAGATTTTTTTTAACACACCTGCAGGCACCTTGATATAGAGATCATGAAAGCTTTGCTCTCTAAAAGGATTCTCACGCACCAAAGCTTTCTGTCAACAAACCAATGGCCTGAATACACTGTGAAAATTACTGCACAGATGATTAGAGACTAATTAAGTTATTAGAAAACAGATAAATGTTAGTCAAAGGCTTAATTCAAGAAAGAACAGGAATATGCTTAACATTTAATTGTTAGGCAAGCTCTATGTTTTTTTTTGGGGGGGGATACACATTTTTTAATGAATTACAAGAGGAAGAAAGGTGATCTCAGTGCAGAAAACAATAGAAGTTGACCCAATCGGTAAGAGGACCCAAAATGCGATTATAGAAATACTTGTATTGTAAATAATAGATTTATTCTATGTTTAGTTAGTCATAACTTATCCTATGTTTAGTTAGTCATGACGGGCAGTCCAATCCAACCTAAAGATCAGCCGGCCGGCCGAGGCCATCCGCGCGATCCAGTGCTTCGTCGCGGGC
This sequence comes from Plestiodon gilberti rubricaudatus, assembly GCA_026170595.1. Lineage (NCBI taxonomy): Eukaryota > Metazoa > Chordata > Lepidosauria > Squamata > Scincidae > Plestiodon > Plestiodon gilberti. Next base: position 56,454,500 of record JANXHW010000004.1, on the reverse strand, counting down.
TGCCTGCAGCAGGCAGCCCACGGCGGAAAGTCTACTCGAGGAAGGGGACGATCGTCCCCTTCCCTGAGTGTAATGGCGGCTGGGGCCAATAGGCCTCCTTGGATTTCCGCCAGCTATTTTGCTGGCGGAAGTTGGAGGCGGCCGTGTAACGGCCCAGCCTCCTTCCGGAGCCCGGCGGAGACCAGGAGGATGCCAAGTCACCACCCCCACCCGGGACGGCTGGGCCTATGGCCGCCCTCCCGGCTCCGCCATTCCTCCTCCCGGCTCCGCCATCTTCCCCCCGTCCGCCGCCTGCCCGAGCCGTCCGCCTGATCAGACTTACCTGGGTCTGGTGGCGGCCCGAGTCCTTGGCCGGCGGAGCAGGGCAGACTGGCCTTGCGCCGGCCTGCCCTGCTCGAAAGTAGTCCACAAACGTGCTTTACAGCACGTTTGCAACTACTTTTGCTTATTCCGGGCGGCGGATTGCTAGGTCCGCCACCCAAAAGTTGAGTCAGATTGCGCCCTAACAAAGTTAGTGGTCTTAGGTGGCATTCCTATACACACATACTCAGGAGTAAGCCCTAGTAAACACAGTGGAATTTCTGAATCAACATATATAGGATTGTATTATTAATCATGGCTAATTAAGCTTACGATACAACCCAATGTATTCCAATAATTATGTACAGAAAAATATAATCAAGGCCACAGCCAAACATATGTAACCACAAAGATTCAAAACAATAAATAGCAAAGAGTTTTGTGGCACTTGCATTCTTTAAGATGTCACAAAATTTGCTGCCTTTACTACAATAGATTGACATGGCTATGCCTCTAGAATTTGACACTCGGCATGAGTATATAAATATAAAAATATTGTGTCCATTATCAATAATGCATGTAAAAATATAGTTAAACACAACTGCAATGAAATCACTGATCCAATTTGTTCTGAGGTCTGGAAAACATTAATTTCCAGGCTACTTGCAGTTCACCGATCGAATCTGCAGCAGGTTCTTGAAGTCATAGAATCCCATGGCCCAATCCACTGGCGTCACTGGAGCGTGGCGGGGGGGCGGGCCGCCAGGGGGTGACGCGCGCACCCCCTCGCGCGTCGCCCTCCGGACGCTCCGAGGCCGGCCCGGGAGCCGGCCTCGGAGCGTCCGACCCCGTTGACGCTCCAGGGCCTTCTGAAAGAAGGCCCAAGCAGCGCGTCAATCCGGGTATTTCCCGGATTTTCGCGCATGCCCAGACCCGTTTTGAGGGCAAAAAGCCCTCAAAACGGGTCTGCGCATGCGCGAAAATCCGGAAAATACCCGGATTGACGCGCTGCCTGGGCCTTCTTTCAGAAGGCCCTGGAGCGCCGACAGGTTCGGACGCTCCGAGGCCGGCTCCCGGGCCGGCCTCAGAGCGTCCGGAGGGGGCGACGCGATGCGGGGGGGGAGCCGGGTGGCCCCCTCCCCCCGCGCCTAGAACGTCGCGCCCCTAGGGGGGGTGACGCACGTCCCCGCACTAGGGTGACGCGCGTCTAGTGACGCCCCTGGCCCAATCTAGCCTTTGCAGCAGCATAAAAGCTTGCCTTTACTATGTCGCAAAAAGCACAACACAAGCAGACATTTCAGGGACACTGCCGAAAATGAATGCGGCGGCCCTGGCATGCTACCTCAGAGGGTGACCTGCACTGAGATGGGCAATGGATGAGGAGGCAGAATTCGATGATGATGAGGAGGAGGAACGGGACAGTTTCTGGGCAAGGAGTAATGATGGCGGGAGATGGAACAGGGGAAGGAGGGGATGGTTCCTGGCAGCAGCAACTTGCACCCGAACCTAACCCTGATCCCTCTCCCCTCTACCTTACTCTCCCTGCCAGCAAAATGGCTGGTGCAGATCCAAAGAGATCCATTCGGGCAGTGAAAGCCTGCCCCAGGGTAAGGGAACTTTCATTCCCTTACCATAAGGAAATCTCCACAACTATCCCCATTGGATACAAGTGTGTGATCTGTTGGTGCAGCTGCATCAGTGGGGGGGGGGTTAGTTAGGATTGGACTCTAAGTCTATTTTCAAGAGGCAGCCACTTCCATAACCTGTCACTATAAGCATACATGTGGAATGATGTCTTTGTTCTACTGCTTACACTACCAACTTGCAGGGGATATTGCATATTTCTTGGTGTTAAGGTTCCCTTCTTTCATCATGAGTCCCTAAGCACACGCAATTGAATATTTCACATAGCCATCCTCTGCCGAATTGGACTAACATAGCTCCCTCCCTGAATTTCCAGCTACATTGGCTGTTGCTGATATGTAGAGCTGTGTTGACCCCTTCCACATTCGAGCTATCAGTGATATGTCAGCAGACTTTGATGCCAATCATGTTTCATCTGGAGATGTCTCTCTTGTTAGAAATTAGAAAGCAATCACATGGAACATGTCCCTTAAATAATCCGTGGCTGTGGAAATATAATGGGCATCCTCAAAGAGACATGGATATGCATTCAGATATATAAATTAGCATATGAAAAAGAGAATGCATATAGTGCCAAAATTGATAAAGACCAAGAGAAAAGCATTAATTGTTGAATGCTTTCAGGTACATGCAAAAGAGCCTGAAGGGAGGAAGACTCACATCTATGAGAGATGGAATTGTGGTTCTATTTAAAATCATAATAGATACAGGTGTCCCTCAATATCCGTGACCTTGGCATCCGCGGATTTCACCATTCATGGATGCCGAGCCCGGAGGCCCCCCTCACAGGATCCGGTGAGTTATTGGGCATCGGGTGCTGGGTTTCAGCACCCCCGGTTTTCAGTATCCATGGGGGGGTCCAGAACCAATCCCCTGTGGATAGCAAGGGAGGACTTACAACATAAGGCATGCCAAGACTTCAATAAAGCTGGACTAACATTCATCTTAAGTATAAGGCTCTAGCCACATGCTTTGGAGAGTATTCCTCATGCTTTGGAGAGTATTCCAGTTCTACTTCCTATACCACAGTCCTTCAAAATGCCCACGGTCCAAAACATGGTGTGGCCGCTTCTTTGAGACATACTTGAAGGGCATTTGACTTGTTTCCAGTTGTGAAGAAAATTAGAACTTTATAGTCATATGATCATTATACAGAGCATTATGATCACTGAATGAAATTAGTGAAAAGGGAAATCCATCTTCCTCTGAATTTTTATGATTGCCTTTGTATACTTCAAGTGTACACAAAGAAGGGAGTACGGCCTATGGAACAAAATATGGTGTTGAATCATTCCCTGTCATTTAATCTTGTACTGTCACATTGCTATGCAAGGATCAGAAGAAAGCAGGATAAGAAGCAGCCGGCCAACTAGGGCATGCATTAAAAAAAGAACATGTTGGCTGCAATCCAAGACAGACATAGGTGTGCTTAAGGCCATTGAAAGCATGCCTAATTCTATGTTGGAATGTGGCCCCAAGTTTCGGAGCAAACAAGGTATTAAAAAAAGGCCTATGAACCTGTCAGTGTAATTTCTGCAAAATTAAATAGTTTTAAGATATTAATGCATGCACTTTAGCAGGTAACAGGAACATCACATCTGGAATCCTTCAGGATGATTCACACACTTTTCCTCCTAACTCTGCAGGGGATTGGCACCCCTGTGTGATGAAATCCAAACATTGAAATTATATGGCCAAACACACACAAAAGCAGATGGAAGGATTTCAGTTTTGTACATAATCTGTAAAATGGACAGTCTCAAGTGCTTTGCCAAGATGACAAAGGTCCAAAGGAATTTTTGAGTACAATCCAGAAGTTGTCACATATATATGTATATATTCCTTGAGCTAGTGAATATACACCTCTATTTTACAAAACCAGCCATAAAGAAGTACTGTACAAAGAACAAGACAGTCTGCAGAACATAAAAGCTAAATGAGGACAGCACAGAACCATGGATGTATTTAATGAGGTGGAGTTTTAAAAGTATCACATTTAGGGGAAATGGTTGAATAATGTTTTTTTTTCTGGTTCAGAGTGAGCATCAACGTGCCCCCAAATACACATATTTTTATTTTAAAACCACACAAGCAATGCTATTCAGTTAGAAAGAATTTCATGAATATGAAACAAACCCTGATGAATTCCCAGTACTAATGCCATGAGTCAAAGATCTGCAAGGCTGAGCGGTGCGAGCAGGTGCTCCTGCAGCCTAGCCTCTTCTGTGTTGTGCAAACATTATAGCGTTCCAGAAGAAGTCTGGATTCTGTGAATGCCATCTGTTATCAGAGCCAAAATGGAGCCAAGACTCTGCTACCTGCACCATGCCATCAACCTAGAAGGTGCTGTATTAAGAGAAGTATATTCAGAGGAGAAGGTTTGTTTTTATATGCCAGCTGTAAAAGTCAGAAAGACCATGCTATGCACCTTGCCCACAAATTTAGAACTTGCCTGCAGGGCTTCTGAACAAATGTAATTCCACCTTCCCCGCCATTCACTGTTGTGGGCGGGGGGGGGGGGGGATGGAACTGGTCTCCTTTGAGTAAGAGCTTGCAAGAATAATTCCAGGGCCCCCTAGAGACTCGGGTGGGTAGTTAATCCAATTCTGCCTTTGAGAGTAGTTTGTTCCAAAACATAAGATTGAAGTTTTATTTCATCAGGTGAGAATACAGGAACAATACCATTTGACATGCTTTCTTTTATCCAGTGGAACTTTAAAATACCTCTAGTAGTGATATGTCTATCCAATTCATTGGATAGACCTTCTACATAATTATGGTGTTCTCAAACTTTCTGCTAACTGGGCAAGAGGCACTTTTTCAATTGGTGCTCCTCTTATATTTAGCAGGGGGAGAGTAACTGCTCCCCTTTCACCCCAGCACAGTGTCTTTTCTGGTGCCTGTTTGCTGGTAGTGTTCTGCATCTTTTTTAGATTGTGAGCCCTTTTGGGACAGGGAGCCATTTAATCATTTGATTTTTGTCTGTAAACCGCTTTGTGAACTTTTTGTTGAAAAGCGGTATATAAATACTGTTAATAATAATAAGATGTTTTGCTTTTCATATATCTGGTTTGGCTAAGGTAACCCCAACAAGCTCCTCTGCTTTGGGAGTGATTTATTGAAACTTCTGCAGAGCTAAATGAATCAACAAAGTACCACTGTCAGTAGCTTGCACCTACTGCTAAAATATGCATTGAATTTAAGGCATGGCAAAGATAACACAGGTGTTCAGATCTAATAAGCTGCTTCATGTGCATTTCTGTGAAGACCCGCGATCAGCCTCCAGCCTCCTTCCCAAACAAACCCCGTAATCAACCCCTCAATCCTCCAAAACTAGGAGAATCTCACGTGCCAATTGTGATTTCCTGTTGGAAGCTTGGGCTATCAGTTACAGGTGTTTGCTTAGTAGGAGAGACTAGCTGCCCCGCGGCAAGTGGGTGAAGTGGATTCATGGCCTGTTTCCAGGCTCACCTGTAGCTCTCTGTTCAGGCTGCGAAGAGCCATTCCCCACTGCAGCCTTTTGCAGCGGCCTGAACCACCTAACCCTTTCTCTTTTGTCTCCTATGAAATCCCAGAATTCATCTGGGTTTTCTAGGGCCTGATCCAAATTGGCAACCAAAGGCAAAGATACATTCAGGATGCAGGCTGATCTTGTCAGCACTTTTCTTTGAACAGCATTTTGAAGCCTGATGAGGACAAGCAGATAGCACTGTAGGCTGGTCATCTATCCTGTTTTACCAAGGGCTGTCCTTTTTTCTTCTATGTTCAGTAGCATCCAGGTGACACAGTTTGTCTTTTGATCTGGGGACAGAGGCAGAAGCGTAGGCGGGGGCCCTGGGTGCGGGGGGCGACAACCGCACCACAGCGGTGGCAAAAAAAGATGCAAGTGGGCGGCGACGAAAAAAAGGTGTGTGCTGTTTGGCCTTGGAAGGCTTTGAGCAGCCACAGCGGCAGCAATGTCACCTCCGGCGGGGGGCAGTATTTTCATTCGCAGCCCCCCTCCAGCTGGGCGTAGGTACAACACTGGACAGAGGGGGTGAAATGCCTGAAGACTGAGGGCAATGCTAGAGTTGTAATTCTGCTCGGAAGTCCAGAATATTATCCATAATCCAAACTTTATTCTCAGTGCCTTGTGCACCATGTGGACACGCATCAAATCCTATTTCCTAATTGTTCAGTACATGTGGATGAGTGCCCATATAAAAGCTGAATTCAATATATTCAAACACTGGAAAGACTAACAAGTTTAGAAAAAAAATAGTATTATAAGGTCCTTATGACCTTACTACACAAATGGAAAATTGTGGCTGTTTTATGTCAAAGGAAATAAGTTAATTTATGGCACAGCAAACTGATTCCTTATTTTGGAAAGGCAAATAAGTATTCCAATATTTGGTTGATCACAACTACAGATATCCCCCACCAAATGACCCCCTGCCTAACGACCGCCTGAATATTCAATGGCAGCCATTACCACCCCTGAAACCCCACGCACCTTTTAAAGTTGCCTATGTAATGCCTCCAGAGGTAATGACCTGTGGAGGCCACCAGAGTCTGCTGCCACATTGCACCGGGCCGGCACCCCCCCCCCAGGCCTTCTCCAAAGCAACCGGAAGTGGCAGACATGAACCTGGAAGTAAACCGGAAGTCACATCCTGTCACTTCGGAGAAGGCCTATGAGTACGCTTACCATACGTCCCGGAAATTCCGGAACAATCAGGAACCCTAGCTCGGGTCCCGGATTTGTCCCAGAACGTTTCTGGGCCGGTGCAAGCCCCCACAGCCACCGAAGCTGCTTTTGGGGCTTTTAAACATTTTTAACTTACCTTTTTTGCTGGCAGCGACCATCTTGGATCTCACGAAATCTCGCGAGATCCGAGATGGCGGCGCCCAAATCTTGTGAGGACATGAGGCAATACAGTACTGCCTCATGTGCCCTTATGAGATTTGGGTGCCACCATCTTGGATCTTGTGAGATTTCATGAGATCCAAGATGGCCACCGCCAGCAAAAAAGTTAAGTTTTAAAATTTGCTGCTGCTTCTTGCTGCTGCTGGGGGTAGGGGGTTAAATAAATATAAATAAATTGTTGGGGGGATGTCCCGGTTTAGAACCGGGAAAATCTGGTAAGCCTACCTATGAAACCTATGGAGGTCTATGCTATGAGGCCTATGAAAGGGGTTGCCACCCTGGCGCGAAGCCTCCAGAGGCATTACACAGGTAATTCACATTACGACAAATTCATCTAATGATGGGATGCGGGGAGCGCATCCCCATCTTTAAGTGAAGGACACCTGTACAGTATACCCAAATTATATCCACCAATTCACACAGATTGTTCACATTTTTCTGAGAGACATGTATATTGATAGCCAGCCCATCCACGAACCGGGCGATGTGACTCACTTAGAGTGATGGGTGGGTTGAGGGGAGTGGCCAACAGACTTGGGGAGTCCTTCACTCCAAGTATAATGTTGCCTCCCTCCAGCCTGCTAAAGACTCCGATCCACTTCCCTACACATTTGCCTTGCTCTTTCTCATGCGGCCCCTTTAAACAAATCAGGAAATCTAGGACATGCTGGGCGCTCCCTGCATGTCTTGCACTTCCTGTTTTGTTGAAAGGGACTATGCAAAGAAGGAGCAATATGAGGAGATGTGGCAAGATAAAAAAAAGACAAAGTGGCAAGATAAAAAAAAGACACAGCGAGTTAAGCAGCTGGGCGAGGAGAAGGTAAGCAAGGAGAAGGTAAGTGAACTCTCTCAGTTGTGCAGCTTTGCCTAACTTTAATTTACCATTAACTGTTAAGGACTTGGCTAAAGCTACCTTAAACCTAAGATAGAACTAAGCCTAGCTAGGAACTAAGCCTAGCTAAGTAGAACTAAATATAACCCGAGGAGGGGGATTGTAAGGTCCAGTAGCTAGGACACAGGCACAGAAGCTAGGTGGGAAATTAAATAGATTCAAAACACAAACAAGCACCTATCTAAAAGACAGGGGCAGAAACTGGACAAGCCTGGGAGCTGGTTCTAAAGAAAATTGCAGTCCAAATCTAAACAGGTCTACTCTGAGTAGATTCTACAGCTGATTCTAAAGAGAATTGCAGTCCAAATCTAAACAGGTCTACTCTGAGTAAAACCAGTGTTTACTCGAGAGTAAAAAGCCCAGGGCAGAGACCTGAGTCTACTTTAGAGTAGGAGCCTAAAACAAAACAAGAGGAGGCTAAAAGAAGGGGAGAAAGCAAGCTAAACTACACCTTAAGCAGAGTTAAACTTAAGCAGAATTTAAAACATACAGTTTAAAACATACAGACCGCATGGTATAGAAGGCCACATGGTAAATTAGGGTGACTCAGAAACCATAGCAACACACATTCCTGCCAGCTGAGTAGGTCAGATGTAAATTGAGGCAGCAGCAGGAACAATAGCAACAGGAATTTCCTGCCAGTAAACCACATCAGGCCCTGCCCCCCTTAGAGGCCAGTCTTTTCAAACTTTCAGGTAGGCAGGGGGAGGAGCTACACAACAGTTTAAATCTGGGGCTGGCTTGCGAGTGAGCCCTTTCACGAGCAGCGAGTGGCCTCACGGGAACAAGTGGCTCACGGGGACAAAGTGGCAAGATAAAAAAAAGACACAGCGAGTTAAGCAGCTGGGCGAGTTCAGCAGCGGGGCGAGGAAGCCAGGCCCCACACACTGCCCGGCACGTCCCTTGAATAGAGGAGAGCTCCAGCAACATTAAGGTACCCAAACTTTGATAAATCCATAACTTACACTCAAAAGCTATGCAGTCAGACAGCCAGCAGAAGGGTGGGGGCTATCCAGTGTTTTGCACTGAGTGTCACATGTATGACTATCTGCCTCTTGGGCAGAAGTCATGGGTGTGTGCTCGGTGCAAAGAGCTCCAGGCTCTCAGGGAACGGGTTCGCTCCCTTGAAGCCACGGTTGCTGACCTGGAGAAGCAGAGACAGGTAGAGAGGTACCAGGGTGAGACTTCTAGGGACGTGGAGGCATCGTCCTACCCTCAGTTGGCCAGCGCCTCAGCTGCCAGGAAAGGGAGTCTCAGGGCTGGAGGACATTGCTCTGGAAAAGAGGGAAACAATCCCCCAGTGGGGACCCCTTCTTCAGGTGATGGGCCCGTATCCAGTCGCACTATGGATACTCCTCTGGGGAGGGGGCTTCTTGTTGTGGGTGACTCTATAGTCAGGAACATAGAAAGGGGGGTCTGTGACTGATGTGAGGACCGCACGGTGACATGCCTACCTGGTGCAAAGGTTGCGGACATCACCTCTCGTCTAGATAGGCTGGTAGAGAGTGCTGGGGAGGAGGTAGCGGTTGTGGTGCATGTTGGCACCAACGACGTGGGGAAATGTAGCCGGGCGGTCCTGGAGGCCAAATTTAGGTTGCTAGGTAGGAAGCTCAAATCCAGGAACCCAAAGGTAGCGTTCTCAGAAGTGCTACCTGTTCCACGCGCAGGGCCAGCTAGGCAGGCGGAGCTCAGGGGTCTCAATGCGTGGATGAGACACTGGTGTCAGGAGGAGGGGTTTAAGTTTGTTAGGCACTGGGGAACGTTTTGGGACAAGCCAGGCCTGTACAAGAGGGACGGGCTTCACTTGAACCAAAACGGAACCAGACTGCTGGCGCGTAACATTAAGAAGGTGGCAGAGCAGCTTTTAAACTGACTCCTGGGGGAAAGCCGACAGGAGCCGAGGGGCATCCGGTTCGGGACTCCTCATCCCTCGGGAATGAGGGTGCAGAGGATGGGGAACAGTCAAGTAATAACAGAGTAAGAATTGGGAGTGGTAGCGTGATGGGACATGACAGCCAGTCTAGCAAGACAGAAGGCTGCAGGAATAAAGGTGCAAACATGCAGCCCTTCTTGGGGGACCAGGTATATAAGTGCTTTTATGCAAATGCCCGAAGTCTACGGGCAAAGATGGGAGAACTGGAATGTTTGGTGGCTAGGGAAAACATTGACATAGTAGGTATAACAGAAACCTGGTGGAATGCGGAGAACCAGTGGGATACTGCAATTCCAGGATATAAACTCTATAGGAGGGACAGAGAGGGGCGTGTTGGAGGTGGGGTGGCCATCTATGTCAAAGAGGGGGTAAAATCCACCAGAGTAGAGCTGGAGGGGGGCTCTGACTCCTCCGTAGAATCACTGTGGGTTAGATTACCAGGCTCAAAGAGTGATGTAATAGTAGGGGCATGCTACCGTCCTCCAGATCAAAAACCTGAAGGGGATCTTGAAATGAGGAAGCAAATCAGGGAGGTGTCAACGAGAGACAGGGTTGTAGTCATGGGGGACTTCAATTATCCTCACATCGACTGGGTCAATTCATGCTCAGGTCATGAAAGAGAGACTGGATTTCTAGATATGTTAAATGACTGTGCCTTAGAGCAGCTTGTCACGGAACCGACCAGAGGACAGGTGACTCTGGACTTGATATTGTGTGGCACTCAAGATCTGGTCAGGGAGGTAAATGTTACCGAACCGTTGGGGAACAGTGACCATGCTGCGATCCGTTTCGCCATGCATGTCGGAGGGAGAGTGCCGAGCAAATCTGACACGAAAACCCTTGACTTCCGAAGGGCAGACTTCCCCAAAATGAGAAGACTAGTTAAGAAAAAGCTGAAAGGGAAGGTAAAAAGAGTCCAATCGCTCCAGAGTGCATGGAGGCTGTTTAAAACAACAGTCATAGAGGCCCAGCGGGAGTGTATCCCACAAAGGAGGAAGGGCTCGACCAAGTCCAGGAGGATGCCCACATGGCTAACAAGCACAGTTAAGGAGGCTATAAAAGGCAAGGAAGCTTCCTTCCGTAAATGGAAGTCTTGCCCTAATGAGGAAAATAAACAGGAGCACAAACTGTGGCAAAAGAAATGTAAAAAGATGATACGGGAGGCCAAGAAAGACTTTGAGGAACGTATGGCAGGCAACATAAAAGGGAATAATAAAAGCTTCTTCAAATATGTTAGAAGCAGGAAACCTGCCAGGGAAACGGTGGGTCCGCTGGATGGTGAGGGAGAGAAAGGGGTGATAAAAGGGGACTTGGAGACTGCAGAGAAATTAAATGAGTTCTTTGCATCTGTCTTCACGGCAGAAGACCTCGGGCAAATACCACTGCCGGAACGGTCTCCCCTGACTAAAGAATTAAGTCAAATAGAGGTTAAAAGAGAAGATGTCTCAGACTTAATTGACAAAATAAAGATCAATAAATCACCAGGCCCGGATGGCATCCACCCAAGAGTTCTGAAGGAACTCAAGAATGAAGTTGCTGACCTCTTGACCCAAATATGCAACTTGTCCCTTAAAACGGCCAATGTGCCAGAGGATTGGAGGATAGCTAATGTCACACCAATCTTTAAAAAAGGAAGGAGGGGGGACCCGGGAAACTACAGGCCGGTCAGCCTAACATCTGTTCCAGGGAAGATGGTGGAAAGTCTCATTAAGGATAAAATCTTAAAATACATAGAAGAACAAGCTCTGCTGAGGGAGAGTCAGCATGGCTTCTGCAAGGGGAAGTCTTGCCTCACAAACCTGTTAGAATTTTTTGAAAAGGTCAACAGGCATGTGGATGCGAGCGAACCCGTGGATATTATATATCTGGATTTTCAGAAGGCGTTTGACACGGTCCCTCATGAAAGGCTCCTGCGAAAACTCCACAGTCAGGGAATAAGAGGGCAGGTCCTCTTGTGGATTAGGAACTGGTTGAAGACCAGGAAACAGCGAGTGGGAGTCAATGGGCAATTTTCACAATGGCGAGAGGTGAAAAGCGGTGTGCCCCAAGGATCGGTCTTGGGACCGGTGCTTTTCAACTTATTCATAAATGACCTGGAGTCGGGGATAGGCAGTGAGGTGGCCAAGTTTGCGGATGACACTAAACTTTTCCGGGTGGTAAAGACCAGCAGGGATTGTGAAGAGCTCCAGAAGGATCTCTCCAAACTGGGAGAATGGGCAGCAAAATGGCAGATGCGCTTCAATGTAAGTAAGTGCAAAGTGATGCACATTGGGGCAAGAAACCAAAATTTCACATATACGCTGATGGGTTCTGAGTTGTCTGTGACGGATCAAGAGAGAGATCTTGGGGTCCTGGTGGACAGGTCGATGAAAGTGTCGACCCAGTGTGCGGCGGCTGTGAAGAAGGCCAATTCCATGCTCGGGATCATTAAAAAGGGGATTGAGAATAAAACGGCCAATATCATTATGCCTTTGTACAAATCGATGGTAAGGCCACATCTGGAGTATTGTGTCCAGTTCTGGTCACCATACCTCAAAAAGGATATAGTTGAATTGGAAAAGGTGCAGAAAAGAGCGACCAGAATGATTTGTGGGCTGGAGCACCTCCCTTACGAGGAAAGGCTACAGCGTCTGGGGCTTTTCAGCCTAGAAAAAAGGCGCCTGAGGGGGGACATGATTGAGACTTATAAAATTATGCATGGGATGGAGAGAGTGGATAGAGGGAAATTCTTTTCCCTCTCGCACAACACCAGAACCAGGGGACACACACTAAAATTGAGTGGAGGGAGAGTTAGAACAGACAAAAGAAAATATTTCTTTACCCAGCGTGTGATTCATCTGTGGAACTCCTTGCCACAGGATGTGGTGATGGCACCTGGCCTAGATGCCTTTAAAAGGGGTTTGGACAAATTCATGGAGGAAAAGACCATCACAGGTTACAAGCCATAAGCAACCTCCTGGTTTTTAGAAGTGGGTTTTCTCTGTGCCAGGTGCAAGGGAGTGGCGACTGGACACAGGTATCTTGTTGTCTCGTGTGCTCCCTGAGGCATCTGGTGGGGCCACTGTGTGACACAGGAAGCTGGACTAGATGGGCTTTTGGCCTGATCCAGCAGGGCTCTTCTTATGTTCTTATGTTCTTATGAGATAGGGTTTCCTATTAACGCTTTCCGCACCGTTTTATGAGGTCACGCAGCAGCGGGTCGGGGCAACATTGCACGGGTTCTAGTCGGGCAGCGGATCACCTTGTCCAGGCCATCCCTGTGTATAACCTTTTGCCTGTACAAGGTTGTGGATCAGAAGGTATCCAATCTGATCATTTTTTTCTCTGCCTCCTCCAATTTGATTTTCAGCATCAACATCAGGCCATTGGTAAATATTGCTTTTAAATTAACAAACTTGTACAAATGAAGAACTGTTGCTGGGGAATGAGTGTTTGTAAGAGAGAGAGAGCATTCCTTGAGACCAGATTTGCAACATATGAGAATGATCCACAAACAGATTTTCCTCTTTTTTAGTGAAGATCTTAGGCCAAATCTCATCTTGCAAATGAAGCATTCTTGGCTAAGAAACCAGAATCACTAATGACAACTTTTTTTCTGGTTTTGTTGCTGCTGTTCTTCCATTTTCAATTATAAGAAGATTTGTGAGGGGTTTTGGAGACACTGCACTGATTCCTTGCCTCAGTACTGCCTTCTCACTCACCTTTTTATTTTCTCCTTTCATCTCCATTCTGATGTCCCACATCCCATCATGCCACACTGGACTTGGTTAAATAAATCCCTAATTCTGTCTTTTGTGCAGCTCTAATCCTTGTATTTCATAAATCTTGTTTAATCCAAAGGCCTTTCTTTCATCTTCTTAACTATCAGTTGGGTCACTACTGTTTCCTATCAACAGCTTTGTAAATCCTGTACGGAGTTAAAAAGCTTTCAAGCATTTGTATATTCTCCATAGATTCTACTCCAACTATCCACAACCTGCTTAATAGCATATTTCTGCGATCACTCTCTCTCTCTCTCTCTCTCTCTCTCTCTCTCTCTCTCTCTCTCTCTCTCTCTCTCTCTCTCTCATGATCTACATTTCACTCCAGTGCTAATATGGTTAGTAATGTTAACAAGCATTGTTCATTTTCCTGGAAATCACTGGAAATACTGGCTTGGAAGCAAGATGTTTTGCTAATGCAGTGCATAATTTAGAATAAGCAAAAAATATCAATAAATTGTTCAGGCTGCAATCCTATAACACATTCCTGAGAATAAGCCCCACTGAACACAATGGAACCTACTTCTGAGTAGACATGCATAGACTTGTGCAGTCAATGTCATAAAATTCCCCCTGTAAAATAGACAATCACTAAAGACTTGAAGAAATTATTTGTGATAAAAAAAAGAATAATAATATTGAACAGTGAATATAATCCTGACTGCTGTTTACCAACTTTCTCCGTCTAGCCTTCACCAGACACTCTGGCCCTAACAGCACGAGGATGAAAAAGACAAGCAGCCACTTTAGAGTGGAACGTAGCAAGCCCCTCATTCATTTCTTCCTGCCGCTTTATTATCTTCTCTGAGAACAGGGGAGAACCAGAGACGTCACTAGGGCGCGCGCTGCCCCAGGGCCGGGCGCACGCGTCACCCTAGTGACCCCTCCTCCTGGGACACACACCCTTTACTAATCTTCGGCGCGGCCATAGGCCGCACCGCGATTTGGGGGGGTCACCCGACTGGCCACCGCTCCCGGCGCCCCCTCAATCGTTGCAGCCGGCTCGGGGATGTCTTCCCCGGCCGGCTGTCCTGGGCCTTCTGAGGAAGGCCCGCTGCGCGAAAGTTATTTATAACGTGTTTAGCGCATGCGCAGACCGTTCCTGAGGGAAAAGGGCAGCCCTTTTCCCTCAGGAACGGTCTGCACATGCGCTAAAACACGTCATAAATAACGTTCGCACAGTGGGCCTTCCTCAGAAGGCCCAGGAGCGCAGGCCCGGGAGGACGGTCCGAGGCCTTCTCCCGGCCTCAGAGCCTCCCGGGTGACGCGCGGAGCCTCCTGGTGACGCGCGCAGGGGAGGTGACGTGCGCGCGCGTCACCCTTCTGCGCGCCTCACCCGGGGCCCTCGGCCCCACGGGCCACGCTACAGTGACACCTCTGACCAGAACTATTCTTTTATAAATCCTCCAGACACCTAACACTACATACCTCTCTGGCTGTCCTCCAAATCAGCAAAAATCTCTGCCACGACAAAATAAAATAGTTTGGGGACTTTTTCACAGAAATACCAAAATGCTAATTATTTCCCCTGTTTGTTCATTAATCAACAAAACAGCGAAGAACTTACTGTGAGTTTTAAAATGTATTTTCTACTTTCTACATCATATTATTAACAGCATTCTGAAGTTATGTGCTGGTGACAAACGGCGCAATCTTGTGTAATTTTAAGCATCGCAAAAGTGCCATAAAGCACTAAGCCATCATGTGCACCAAGCATACATGCTAAAAAGCTGGGCCAGAAGATGCAATTCTATTCTTCGGAAACATGTTCTCTGTATAACCATGAGTAAGTTAGATGGAAGGACATTGTAAAGCAGAGTGACCTAACCCTATTAGCTAAGGTTTTTGTAAATTTAAGTAATCATTTTTTTTAACCCAGCATGACTTAAGAGGTCCAAGCACTGGTGACCGTCACACAATGAGTTTCCGTGTCACCTGACAGCAAACATCACTAACATAGAATTGTGAGTTTCACAGGTGTACAAGCACATATGCGAGTATGAGTGTCCTCTTTGTCAATCTGCGTCGTTCCAATGGACTAGAAAGTTGCCTAAAGAAGGCTGTTTCACAATAAATTAGTCAGTCTTGTTTCTTTTCAAGAAAAATTTCTTTGAGACTAACAACCCAATCCTATCCTGGGCCAGCATGCTAGATGCAGGGCCACAGGCGCAGTGTCCACTGCATCCAGCATGCTGATGGGGGACCAGGCTGGCCAGGAAAAGTAAGAAATGAAAAAGTTTACTTACGTTCCTGGCCGCTGCACAGTCCCTGATGGGACACCATAGATTTACGTCAGTTGTTTGCTGGCATAGCTCTGATGAGTCTGCCAGGGGCATGTTTGGGCCAGGATGGGGTTTGAGATACAGCAGGTGCTGGTGCCACTGTGACCC
Source organism: Plestiodon gilberti rubricaudatus (assembly GCA_026170595.1). Lineage (NCBI taxonomy): Eukaryota > Metazoa > Chordata > Lepidosauria > Squamata > Scincidae > Plestiodon > Plestiodon gilberti. The sequence goes on along the minus strand of JANXHW010000004.1, from coordinate 56,438,671 downwards.
ACGTCCATCCCACCTCAATCTACCCCCACCTGGCCCAATCCCCGCCCCTCTGCTAGCAGAATCCCACTGGTGGCCATTCCACACCGCATTGCTAGCAGCACACAGCTTTTTGACTGCTGCGCTGCCAACAGCACTGCACAGACCAGCAGAGCAGTTGCCATGCCGGTGGACTCACGGTATGCTGGCGTACTGAGAGGATAGGTTTGGACTTTAAGTGTAGCAACTTTTATAGAATTTCAGTCAGAAAACCATCCTTATTTTTAATCAAGGCATTGCTAAGTAGGGACTGTTTCAAGAAGATGTGAATTCCTTTTTAATATAGCTGAGCACAGGATTTCAGCCAATATTACTATATTAAACATTTAACAAGATTACCTCAAATGTTGAACCAAAAAATGCATTTTGACACCTTTTCTCCATGTAATGACCACAACCACAGCTTATTTCCTTAGTCTTCTGGTATTCTTGGAACCTGTAAAAAATTCCTGATGGTAGTGCTCAGGGTTATTGTTTTTAAAATCTTGCCATCGTATTGATCGACACCTAGCTAGAGCCACGGCACACAGGTTGTCAATGTATCCAGCCCAGTACCTCCCCTGTCTGCAGTGCTGCTGTTGTCATTACCTCTTAACCTCCTGCTGCACCGATTAACCAGTTTGGCATGGAGCCATTACTTTTTCCACATACACAAACCTTTCACTTATGAAATTTATTTCTATAATAAATCCCAAACCACAGAAGCAATGGCATGTTTAGCTGAGCAAACCTTATCAGAGCCAAACAAGAGGATGAAGGGGTCCTAATATTTTGCAAAGTGAGTGAATGTAAACCATTCACTCACTTTGCAAAATATATTAGGCCCCTTCATTCTCAGTAGCCCTGGCTCTGCTTTTCCAAACGTTTAAGGAAAAGAGCAAAGCGATGTCCACCTGCAAAAAGTTGAGGTCAGGTAAGTTCAAAGCTGCAGCATTTCATAAGGGGCCACCCAACTAACTTCTACTGCATCACCACGCAACTCACTTTCTGAAGCTTTACTATTTCATGTGCGTGCAGTGGCACTTATGCTCAGCTCTTACTCCTTCAATCTGCACTCTCTCTGTCTCAAAAAGCTCTTACAACATCTCTATCAGCCCTTGGTATAAATGTGCATTGGCCCTGTAAATGTTATTTACCTTAGACGCGACAACTGAACAGCTGTTGCTTTATCAGCTAGTCCTTGAAATCTCCAACAGTCTTCAACAATAAGTTATATAGCACTTCCATATCCAATGGAAGTCTGTCATTACAGTACTGTCAAATTTCCTGCCTCCCTTTCCTTTTTGCCTCCATCCATAACTGGGAGTGTTCTTTCACTAAGTAGATCTGTCAGCAAATCACATAGCAAATTTGACACCCATTCATTCAAATCCATACATATGCTCAAAGCAGAATAGATCCAGTGGCCACACTGAGACATCAATAGTTTTGTAACTACCAGAGGTACCCACACTATTAGGAAGAGTAGTCTTGATGTGGAAAATGTTCAAGTACACATATAATCCTTAGTTGTTCTATTTGTCAGCAGTCAACAATAAAATCTTTTCCCTGTGTTTGTGTACCAGAATCGATCCTATAACGGACATAGTGCAGACATCACACACCAATAGAATCCACATATTATAAATGAAAATGTCAGATGTTATATCATAAATTCCACAAAATTACTTTACCTCTTATTACTACTAGTCATCATGAATGGTTTAGAGGAGTGTTCCCTACCTGTTTTATGCTGGAACCAATAACTTGAGAAAAGATGTGCCGATCTAAGATGTGCCAATATCCTATGCCTCATTGCAGTCCAGGCCAGCCTTACACGGCCTCCCTGGTTGTGTGCCAGCCCAAAGCTGGCGCACATCCGAGGAGGCCCATTGTGCCACTTACACCAGGGGAAGGGGACAATATCCCCTTTTCTCCCAAGGTGCACCTGGGCCATGCCAGGGCAGGCCACAATGAGACTAGGATACAGCGGCCGGCCCTTTAGGCCGACCACGTATAGTTACATTGGATTGGGTTGTTATTCTCTTACACAAACAGACCCAAGAAGGCTTTTGGTCGATCTTTAACTATATTGCCAAGAAAAGAGCCTATCAGAAAAGTAGCAGTCTTCTGAGAAGGTCATAAAAATCTCAGTGTATTGTTCGCTGCTTTACATTCATTCAAACTGCATGTAAAAGCAGTCATCTTAAAGCAGAACAAATTGTATTATTTGGATTACATCCTGAATAAATTATTAATAATTGTATTAAAGACTCCAACGTATACTCTGGCAATGAACTTTACAATTGGAAACAGATATGCAATTTTGGTCTGTGAAAATTTACCACCAGGTGTTCAGCTATTGGACTAACTAAACATAGAGATATACCACAATCTTGCTTCTTCTTTGGTCTTTTTCTCCCATTCTTTAGTAACTCCTATTTTTAATGGTCCCTCAGATCAGGGACACACTTTCATTTTAACTTTTAATAAATCCTTTATGGGTTTATTTTATTTATAGATTTTTCCTTTTCCTGTTTTGCCCTAACCTGTTTTTCTTTTCCTATAAGAACTATTTTTCTCATTTAGTTTGTAGACTAACTTATTTTTGAATATGAATAATCTTTTCTTTTCTAAAGGTTCCCCCCCCCCATCTTTACCAATCATTCTTGAGAGATTCAAGCAAGTCTAGTAACCATTAATATTTTCCTGTAACATAGTGGGGTAGCTAATTAGTTAGAGAACTTCTAGTGCAGTCCTACATAGGATGGCTCAGGGCCAAATCTTATTGTATTCAGTGAGGGTTTTTTTTTTCTGGAGGAT